>OZ026529.1:8494471-10894471 GCA_964019695.1 Loripinus fragilis | reverse complement strand
ACCAACGCCCTATGTCAGAGTATCATATTCTAGAGCTTCACTGGAAGATATGGAAAAAGTAAGATCAATTAATGAGTCATACTATACACATGACAGGATTGATCAACTATGACCATGCTATTTCACTCCAGATAGCAAATCTGTCTAATGAGACATGTTGCTATACATTTAAAAGTTAATATAAAAGTAAGAAAGAGGGCAAAGATCAGGAATCAATACAATTAAGTACCACACCTGACCCAGGATACCAACGTGAAAGTAACAATCTCACAATTAGACATCACAAACGAGAGCCAAAAGGCCATCCCTCTCCCAGCAGGCGACCACAAGGCATCAATGCACAGGAAAGCACAGCAAACACAAGACAGAAATAGCATGAATGATCCACAAAAGAAGTACTGCCTTGAAACGATCAGTAAAAATATTTTACTGTAAGGCTGAAACCCGTTTGACCAGGAAATGCAAGACCAATGGCAATAAAGCCAACAATACCACACCTAAGACACAAAAAATTAAGGATAATTAATAATTGAATACTCAAAGGTTTCAACCATTAGCTATTAGTGACTCTGATTGGTGTCTTCACCATATGCATATATCACTTATAATACGAGCCACGTCATGAGATGTCCAACAATGTGGTATATGCGACCAGCAAAGGCTCAGACCAGCCTGCGCATACGCGCAGTCTGATCAGAGCCTTTGCTTGTCGCTTGATTATTCTATTACTGTTCCGCTACTGGCCGAACAACACTTGGAGTTTCTGAGCTTAACAGGAGGCTGCGCATGCTCGTCTGAGTCTGTTCATGTGAAAATGCCACATTGTCGGAAATCACATGTCACGGCTTAATTATATTTTTGTCCTGCATCTTCTTATCAATATTTGAGCAGGCACATGGTATTTTGGTACTTTTTAGACTGGCAAGCAACACATTCTTAGATAAAAAAGTAATTGAGTATAGCCAGGAAATCCCAAATCTGTCCGACCTATAGCCACATAGTTTGCTTTTTCCAGGTAGAACCAATCACTATAGATAATCATATTTTCTAACTTCAGACAATATTCTAATTGCAGGGTTTCGGGATCATAGCAGAAGAACTAAAATCTATACGAGGACTAAATAAGTAAGCAATAATGACAATACCGATGTAGCAAACGTAACAAAGGAGTAACATAATGGAACAACGCAAGAAAGTGTATTTGTATTTGACAAAGGAAATGTCCTGCTACGGCGAGAAATCTCTCTAAAAGTCATTTGTGAAAATGTCAAATTTTCAAACTGTTATTTTTTTCAATTATTTTCATGAATGTGAATGGACATATATATAAATTATTCAAAACATCTTTAATGATGCTCAAACTGAGGAAACAGGGGAGATATATACGCCTAATATAACTACTATAAAATTGTATTTTGATACTATATCAGTTGAAGGGATAAAAGTTAAGTTGTATTCATTAATTCCACAGTGTTTTACCATTAAATAATGTAAAATAGATTTATCTAATCTATTTCCTGATCATACTCACTTACTTTTTTTATCTAAATAATATCTGATTCAAACTGATTAGTTTTTGTATGCACACTATTTAAGCTTGCAAAATAAAGTCAATTCTTCCAATTGTACAAGATATGTCCGTAAAGTGTATGGACAAGTCTTATTTGGGTCTTATAAGTGCCTGATATCGATACTGTTATATATAATTCTATAAAATGACCTTATACAAATAATTTGAGTTATTAAATGCACAAACTAAATGAAAAATATGTATCTAGTGCTCGTTCATTGAATTGTACCCCTAGTATGCGAGTAAGGTTTCAAAATTTGCAATTTTAAAATTAATAGTCATGACATGATTCTTAATATCAAATGAACGGGGTGCCCCATGTTTTTAACTTTAGTTTTACTGGTGTAGGTGAACATATAAATGATGTACTAAAAGGAAAAGAGGATGTTCAATGTTTTGCAAATTTTGTAGGCTCATTACCAAAATAGCTGTTGATTTGATAGGGCGATCAAAGGTAAATGTTAGTGTCAGCAAAAACAGGCCACCCATAGAATTATGGCTTTTTATTCAAATTATATCTCTAAATGTATTCAGTTTGATTTCAATTAGTTTCTTATAACCTTATAATTTGTAAATATGTGTTGAAAGTCTATCAAATAAGCTTCCATTTGGTATTCCAGCAACTGTTTGTAAAATACCACCATTTTTGTTCAAAACGTCTTGAAAATAGCCTGGAACAGTACCAGGTGTACTAAATAATATTTCTGTGCACATACGTAAACTATTTGTGTTGATTAAACAGACCAAATATGCTAAGTTCTCTAAATGAAACAAGCAACAAAAACCTAAATAGAAATTTTCATTATTTAATATCAACGAATAACTTTAGGGTCAGTATAGTATAAAAAATAGGGACGTCCCGATGATTACAGACACCTCTTTTGCAGATAGCATGGTGCCTATAGTAAAACGGTCGTAAAGGACCTATCGCTTGTCGCATCTACATCCTTTTTCACACATGTATTTCTGATACATTACTACATATAGTGATATAGCTGAAGAAACTAGTAATTGTTTATGTTGAGCTGTGTTCACGAACTTTAAGGACATACCTCGTATATAGACAAATGGGGATGTTTCAATGTTTTTCGTATAAAAGTATGTTGCCCACCTTTAGAAAGGTTTTCACCAACATATTGTGTAATTTCATTACATAAGTTTACTTTTTAGAGAGTTTTACCTGATGAAATAACGCCTTATGTGGTATTTCATCTTGGTCTTCACTGTTGGCCAAAGTACTTGTTTAGGGGTTTCCAGAATACAAACGGTTAATTGTTCGGTGCTTTATGACTGTAATATGTACATATAAGATATGTTGGTCGCTTAATGGCTGTTCCATACTTTTAATCCATCCTGCCTTTGAGCAGGCCTTTTAATACATTTTATTTAATATCAGGGGTCAGGGTAATGATAGTGTATTTGGTTACTGATAGCACTGCAGGGTATTTTAAAAACATAGTTGAAAAATCCAAGCAAAAAATGTAATCCAGATTTTGCATTTCTTATTATTGCCGTAGGAATGTTGTTAAAGGACCTCTGACGGTGGTAATGGGAATCACAGTGTATCGCTGCCTATTATTTTGATAAAAATCAAAGTCGATCAAATGCTTCCATCTTCATATATAAGCTCGCTGTTGGTCTCCATTTTATGATTTTGCATTTGGATTCCTATTTCTATAAATGTACGGCTTTATTTTGGGGCTAAAATGGTCACTTTTTGTATTATACATATAGGAAATAGAAAAATATTTTTAAAACATCATTCCCCCCCGAGTCCCAACTAATCCTTTTGCACGTAAGTGTGTTCTCATATTTTACATAATATATGTGAAAAGCTAGCTGGGACTCGGGGGGGGAATGATATCCCACAGCCCAAAATGTGACGTCTGGGTGAGCCCGATCATTAGCATTTGGATTTTTGGTGTGCTCTCTTGAAAATCTTTTTTTCCAGTATAATGAAATCATAAGTACAAGTAAGCTTCCTTTTCATAACCCATTAGTCATGAAATACTACAACGTTTTAACATATTTTTCTTTAGATTATGAAAATTTTCCTTTTACTAAATTCAGTTGGTAGATTATTTTGCACATATACTGTATATATCCAATACACATAAACTACATGGCCATTGACTAGGTGTACTTTATGCATGGATGAATGGTTATAGTACATTGCTGCATAATATTGCACCAGGTAAATACATTGTCATCAAGGTTGAATATGGACTACAGGTACACTTCAAAATATTTCTTAACAAATCAGATAGAAAAAACAACAACAAAAATAATCATTAAAATGCTCATGATTTTGGACTTTAAAATACTTTCACTGTGATTTGTAATTGAGGATTGATGATTTAATACCCTTACATGTGAAAATAATTGATTTCTAAATGTTTTGGTGGAGTCAAATTTTGCAACCCCTACCCCCTTTGGTAGCGTCTCCTGTTTTGCCGTAGGGATCTGCCTGTCTAATTATAACCTTAATTCGTTCCTAATACATCAAGCGTCATATTCAAAAGAATACCAGCGATATCTTATGCATAGGAAAAATTTGGGAAGCATCTGAAAAATAGGCAGATACCCTATCAAAGTGTCAGAGGTCCTTGAATACCTGGCAGGAAACTTCATTTTTGAATAACCTTTAAGCAATAGTTTGCCGAAGACAAGTACAGCATCAATTCTTATCCTGTAAAAAATGTATGCTTTCAATTTCAAAAAAAGCCAATGTTATATGTATAGGTATGATTTAATACCAATGGCTAAATACGCATCAAAACATCACGTTTGTTAGATGCATCGTTGGAAAGGGCAAGTGCTGACTATTATTCATATAAACGAATGTATTAGAAATTAAAAAGTCTGTTATGGCTTCACCAATGTGTCGAGTTGAAATATGTAGAGATACCCTTCGTAGGATCAGTTGCTCGACAAATATGAAACAGCTCACTTGCTTTGCACAGTTCAAATTTTATGTGGATGAAATCTATTTCTTCAATGTATGTCTGCAAATCATGCATAATGATCTGGGTTCTTTTCACAAAATGAAGAGGCACATGCATTTATCCTGGCATTAATTCGACATCGTTTCCATATGCAGCATGTCCATGGGAGCGTTACAAATTTGCACACATTAGATCGGTTTTAATTTTGCATGCTGTGGCATTTTATCAGAAAGTAATTGGAAAAGGTGAATTAAATACGCGCATTGAATACTATCCTGTATTTGAGCCAGCCTGTTATAGTTTTATTCTTATCGCATTGGCTTGCATCGATGGTCCATGTGCGATTGCGCAATCTCGCCCAAGCCTGCGATGATCGCACGTTCAAAGTTGGAACGTTGATGAAGTTTCTTGTCAATTTTTCGATGTCTAGTCGCACTTAGTAACCGAGCATGCATTTTTAAAGTAAGTAGAAGACAAAGATCAGGAATCGATATAATCAAGTGCAACGTCTGACCCAGGAAGCTACGATTGCCTCAAGTGAAGCAAATTTCATGCTGCCAACAAGCCACACATGACAGGGATATCTCTCTGAAATCGGCAGCATAAAAGTATGACCATACTTGAATAAGCATTTTTGTTACTGGAAACCAATAACCCTTTGTACATGTATACTAATGGATTATGCCTTCTGGTTTGATACAACAAACTTGGGATAGTCCATTGTAATAGCTAGGGGTGTTAGGATATAATTTTCATAAAATATTGAATTCTTTTGTCTATAGATCAGCATGACAAACACAAGACATTAATAACACAAATGATCCACAAAAGAAGTATCGCCTTGGAACGGTGAGTAAAATATTTTACTGGATGGCTTAAACAGGTGTCAAGGCGCCAAACAAAACCCATTCAAACTAAAAACCAAAGCACGCCTAGAAAAGTGTTTGCATGGAAGAAACTTGATGTGCAAAAATACAACTCTGAAAATGCAGGTACAATGTTGACATGGCGTTATAATGAAAATGTGGAATCTATGCTTACATCTCTGACAGACTGTCTAATTTATGCAGCCCAGAAGGCTGTCCCATCTAGGATTGTGAAAGTTAAGGGGCCTATGAAAAGAGTATCTCCTCTTGTGCTTGATTGTTTGAAAATTGAGTAAAACGTTTTACGACAAACAGTTTCTTCATCACGTTGTTGACTTCTGAGTTGTATTTTTAGAAAGTTTATTTTTAATAATATTATATAAATGGCTGGTATGTGGGTTTCCGGCATCTGCCAAGATTCGTTTCTATAGAAACTGGACTGATGCTGGCAAACCACTTATCAGATTCTAATGGAGGACCCAAAATCTAAAATGGTTTATCAACTTTTCAAGTAAACTAAATCCAAGAAGGAAACACAACCTGCCTGGCAGTTAAGTAAGAAAGGCGGCAAAGATCAGGAATCTATGCAATCAAGTACCACACCTGCCATGTGAAGCGTCATGGGAAAGTGACAAAGACACAATTAACATCACAAACTAGAGCCAAGAAATAAAACACTTCGACCTCACTGAGCATTGTAGTTGCTTCATGGAGTATTATGAAAATCTGGCAGTCACAAAATATCATAATTATGACAGTATTTTCGTTAATTGGTACAATCTTCTCCATAGCAACGCAAATCTGAATTCCAAGGATATCTTCAAATCAAAGTTGCCAACAATGACTTAATTGACCACCGAGCAACCAGTATGTTGCAATACATTAATGTTATAACCAAGTTTTTTATAATGGGAAATTATTTTAACGAATTGCGCCGAAAAACAGAATCAACAGAACAGAAAAGTACAGCACATATGGCCACTTTTGAGATTCAAAAGGCATTCGACATTTTGTACCATAGTATTCTACTAGACAAACGTTTGACAAAATATTGTAAAGGCCGCCAGATGTATATTCCCTGAGGTAATGTGGACTAGAACTGACTCCCAATACAAGTACTCCACCCATTTGTGCAGTGTCTTAAGTGACATGATTTACTTTGTTATCCTTGGAGATATCAAAAGATAGACAACACATGATTGATCAGTGATTATCCTAATGTTTCTGAATGATAGGTATCACAAATTAACCGTTATTTACTTACTGGGAGCTTCAAGAATTATTCACTGCAACAGCTGATCTGCAGAACTGTATATTTCTATTTCGATGACACACTCCAGTGTGAATTATTGTGAACAAGAACTGCAAAACGTGATAAAATTAAGTCCCAAACTTTTTGAAGTCCATCGAATTTAGGCATCCTTGTTATATTTTACAAAAAGTCTCAGATAGTGTCATATTCTGTCGTCATATTTGATCAGCTTTCAACACGGTTGAACAACCCTCTAATGTAAACTCCGTAAGGTTTATTTTGATATTGCATCATACGGGTTGGCTTAAATCATGTACTTGCTAAGTATTTATGGCAGATATGAGGCAAACGTCTGTTGTCTTTTATTTGGCATATAAAGCTGGAGGTAAGGATCTCCATAATTTTAAGAAGGACTTCACACATTATTTATTTTCATGGTATTTCTGACACCTTTTGTCAAGCGCAGTATCACTTTATGCTCACTACAATCGTATCTATACGCTGTTGGAAATGACGTTTGAGCAAGGTCCTTTCTGTTAAAACGAAGTCCTTTATTATATAAATCAGCCCCTTAGAACCCAAATATTCTTTGCAACAGAAGGACTGCAAAGTTTGTACTTTTCACGTTTCTGAGAGGCCTAGAATAAGTCCGACTTTGTCCTATCTTCCTACCAAGGTGGCCAATCACGTGGTCTGCCTGATTGGGTGCAAGGCCTTTACGAACCAGTACATCACAGGTAAGGAACATCGTTCATAACTTTCGTTATACTAAAAGTAAGTAAGGGTGCAAAGATCAGGAATCGATACAATTAAGTACCACACCTGACCCAGGATACCAATGGGAAAGTGACAAACTCACAGTAGACACCACAAACGAGAGCCAAGAGGTCAGCCCTTTCCCAGCAGGTGACCACAAAGCACATATAAACAGACGCGCACAAAACATAGCAAACACAAGACAAAACAAAAACATAAAAGATCCACAAAATTCAAATTTCATGCGGAAAAGTGCAAAAACCCCTCATAATTTTCTGCACAAGACTGTGTGAAAGTTTCTCCTGGGTTCGATGCAGTTTTACAGATGGCTCGAACAACTGAAGCAAACACGAAAAAGGTACCCGTTATTAGGTATACACCAAAGTCATAAAAAGTAGCAAAGCACGTTCTATGAATACAGCAAACGTTTTTTTTTTAATTACGGCATTTCAGAAAAAAGGATGGGTTTACATGTTATCAAGTTCTAGTCTCTGGTGCCTTTATCTAATTATTTAGTTATTATTCCTGTGTACCTTTGTTAAAGATGTTATAGATTTGTTTTCACATGTTGCATTTCCTAATATGTACAATAATAAAATATAGATTGAGGAACATAGACAATTATAGTTTCACATTTAAACAAAGCATTTTAGTAAATGTTCCTGATAAATGTAGTTATTCTAAAATATTTACATTTCCACTGCGAGTCTTTAAATGAACCTTTACATTAGAGATGTGGTTCATACCTTCATGAACAAATCGATTTAAGCCACACCCTCTTACGCGCCATTTGAGCGGGCTAACGTCAAGTCCATCTAATAACGTTGCTTGTTTACTGACGTGTGCGTGACGTTGAACGCGTATCATCATGACGTTAACCGCGGAAATTCGGCGTTTTGGCTATTCCAAACCCTACGTTATCTCTGATTTAATTCAAAATATCTAGAAAACCAGCCAAGTTAGGTGAAAATTGAAAATTGATACTTGACTGATAATATAAAATGTAAATATAAGTAATAAATTCAGTTTTTGGTAGGTTCATGGAATCATGAATACTTCGGGTCTCTTGCAAAGTAAACGTGAAGCCGAAGGGCTTCACTTACTTTGCACGAGACCCGAAGTATTCATGATTCCACGAACCAACCAACAATCGATTTCATTTCTTAATTAATCTTCATCCTAGTTATACCCATATAAAATGTCTGTTATTGTGTTTGCTTCGATCTGTGGCAAAATAATTGCCCACCACATCACAACCAGTAGAAACATCACACCATATGAAGTCTGCAAACTGAGTAAGGTGCTGCTGACTCCCAAACCCCTTTGTTATTTTACCAACATATCTTATCTAAATAAACAATTCAAGCTGCACCAAATATAATATGTTTGCAAAATGTAAGCCGACGTGTTAGCCTGTAAAAGCGTGTAACATGTGTTACCATATAAAATTAAGAATAAGTAAACTGAAAGTTAGAGCTAAACAAAGAAGCCATTTACACTATTTTATTTTTGACTTGCTAATAGAGTCTGCATGCTGGATGCCTTAATTTTACCACAGATTTAAGCTTTTTTCAACAAAAATACGGCTTCCTGTGGTGTTATATGCGTTACATGATTTTAATTACAATTTAAAAGTGGTAATTGTGGCTATCGTAATTTGGTGAAACAACTGCTCTGTTTATTTTAAACCGTTTTAGATAAGCTTTTACTAACATACTCAACTGATTAAAAGAAAAAAAAACAGTTTGCCTTACTATCTTAAATATATTTTCTAAAATAAGTTGATATGCAACCCCTTCCCCCCAGTTTTACCGAGAAGCAAATAGCTACGTGCATAAAGGGGCTATTTTGCCCCCCTCCCCCTTGAGGCTAATAAATAAAAAAAAATGTTTTCACCAGTATCTTCTTAATAGGTTATTAGGCCAAAAGCCAAAGCGTAAAACTATTGCTATTGTAACAAAAAAGGCCCCCAAAATAGGCTGAAATAGGAAATTGGTCACTTTTTAGCAAATTTGAGGCATTTGACAGAGAATTAACATATAGCACAAGCAAATACTAAAAAAATATTTTTACAAATGCTGAAAATTATCAGCACACCACGTATTAAAAGTTTTTCTTTGGCATTCAGCTGTGCTGATATCTAATTTTAAAAATTCGGTCTGCCTAGGCCTTAAAGTTGGTCCAAAATGGTGCTTTCTCTATTCAAAACCTATTTTGTTGGACATTTTTGTTACTGTAGCAACGTTAAAAGTGAAACGAATACCAGACTTTACGTTTGGACTATCCTTCTAATGAACCAATCAGAAGAAATTGGCGAAGAGCAACTTCCAGTTTTATGCCACAGAGTTGGCCGAATTAGGCCATTTATGCGCTTAGCTCTTTGGTATGACCATTTAAGTAAAACACATGTGAAAAACAATTGCAGCTGGCTTTTAATTTTACATTTTTAGACATTTTTGCTCATATGACTGTCTACAGGTTGATCAAGTTCTGAGATCAGAGTACTTATTAGAGAAGTAAAACATATAAGATGATGTAATAAATAAACAAGGCCATGGTGTGATATTGTACATGTAAATGATATTTCAGAATGAATGAATATATTTCACATGTGTACTTTAAATCTCTGGTCTTTGGTACGGAAGCATTAGAAATTAAATTCATTTCTGATTATCAAGCACGTGGGCTGTTATTACAGATGTTATTAATAAAAGTTGTGGCATATTTCCTAATACTGAATGTATTATGCTAAATATAGAGCCACACATAGAATAGATTTTCTCAAGTCTTTGTCACACCTTTCCAGATAGCGCCAATGAACGCGCAATGGACAGTAAAATTCTCTGTCTGTTCGTGTATATTCACATGCGGTTCTTAACAGTTCCTCATGCGGTCGGACACGTTACTGACTGCGCTATGCGGCACATGATTTGCGTCATAATGTACGCAACGTCTTTATGGACGTCAAAACGTTTCACGTAAATCTGTAAACCACTGGTGGTTTATCTATTTATTGCATGGTGTTTTTAGCTCCCAGACGCGACGTCATATGATAAAACTGCTGATCAATTGGAATTTTAAGATTTCGAATTCGTTAAAAGTTCATGCATTGTCTTCCTAGCTTGCTAAACATTATATTTCATTGTTTTGTGGAAGTGCCTATTTCTGCTAAAATAACACCAATGTGCACTAAAAGAATAAAGAAGCGCAACAGAAGGATATATAAATGCTTTGCATGTTTAAATGACGGTTTGGTGATATTTTTTTGAATTTCTTTTTGAGTATTTATAGCATGTGGTGAAATACCACAACGTCATTTTAAAGCTACATTTTACGCTACAAGATGAAAACCTATGAAAACATGAAATGTGACGTTAACGTCAGAATAAAAATCAAGAATCCCGTCTTTTCCATGCTCGGTTATTTGGCGACGACTTGGCAATGTGCAAATAAAACAAACGGCCAATCATATTCGTAATGCAGTCAAATATTGCGTAAAAACACGCTACTTGAATGGCAAGTTATCAGCCAACCGAGCTACCCTCGTTAAATAAAGAAATTACTTACTTACTTACTTACCTTTAAGATACACAATGGTAGTGAATAAGCGATAAACGTCAATTAGAGCCGTCGGGTATGGGTGGCTGTGAATATACGGGCTAAGATAAACCTTGATACATCAGATCATACTTTCTTGGGAAAAACTGAATTTTCAGATACCGTAGAAATACGCTTGTAGGATGATTATATTGACGTTAACCAAACAAAACACGGCATAATGCAAGTGGAAACACCTGATTACATGCATGGAGTGAACACTAAACTTGTTAACTGTAACCTAAACTTTGTCACTGGGCCATTTTATCATTGGAACAACACATTAACAAAATGGAAACCATTGAAACGTAGAATAACGAATTTTGACGTCAGAATTGAGGTGTTTTGACGTCTGAAGATCTCAAGTCATAATTCTTGAACAAAACGTCTTGTAATGAATAAATCTCAAGCAGACAAGAATGTTAACACGTTTCACGCAGTATTCAGAGTTGACGTCAATTATGTTAAGCCGTTTCAAAATCCTACATGAAGGTCGCCATTTGATCATTTCCTTGATCCCTTATGTATGACAAGACTTTTTATAACAATAAACCGATGGTTGATGCAAATTTTGCTTTTATTGATCCTGTTTCAGCAGTTTACTACGGGGGTCAGGCTGGTAACGCGCATACCAAGATGAATACGTAATCGATAATAACGCTAAAACTGCTGTAATTTGACGGACATATACTGCTCCCATGAATAATATCATTTGCAATAAAACATGCTTCATATTGTATGCTTACAAAAACTCGAAGTGTTTGTTGCGTTTCTTTATTCCTTAAGTATATTTAAATCAGTACATATGAGCCGTGACATGAGCTTTCCATTAATGTGGTATGTGTGACCAGTAAAGGCTCAAACCAGCATGCGCATACGCACAGACTGAAAAGACCTTTGCTAGTCCCTTGAATATTGTATGACTGTTAAGCTACTGACCGAATATCATTTGGAATTACTAAGCTTAAAAAGAGGCTGCACAGGTTCGTCTGAGTCTACACATGTCAAAACGCCACATTGTTGGAAATCACATGTCAAGTCTCAATTATGTTTATTTAATGACCACCTAGATTCAAATAGTAAGCAAGAAGGCAAAGACCAGGAATCGATACAATCAAGTGCATAGGAAAGTGACAATAACGATAGAAAGCATCATATACAAGAGAGTCAAGAGGTCAGCCCTTTCCCAGCAGGTGGCCACAAGTCTATAATGAACAGACGAAAAAAGCATGACAAACCAAGACGAAAAATAGATAACATAAAGGATCCACAAAAGAATCACCGCATTGGAATGGTCAGTAAATGCTTTCTTTACTGGAGGGCTCAGTTTTATGGTACCAACCTCACCCTCATTTATGATGTGGATCAAGACAAATAGATGTTTTGTTCACATGAAAGATCTCTCACTTATTGATGTATCAAGATATAAAAAGGTAAAACAAAGACAAGGACTCAACAGTATTTACAACTTAATACCGGAGAAAAAGAAATATACTAGGCCAAAAAAGAAACGCCGCATACAATAATATACAATTATTGACTTCAATGAGGTAGACATAAGGATTTATCTACCCGAAAAAGTGATAATTCACTGAGGCCGCTAGGCCGAGGTGAATATCACTTTTAAGGGTAGATAAATCCTTATGTCTACCGAGATTGAAGTCAATAACTGTTTTGTTATATGACTTTTCAACCTAGAATGAAAATTTTCTATTTTAAGTTAACTTTTGCTGTTGCAGTCAACCTTCAACCTAAGGACTTTCTAAAAAGTTTTATCAACTGTATTAGAATATTTTAATGTAGTATTTTGCAATTTGAAATGTAGATTAATTCTCTGAATGTGGAATGTAAAATTTAATCAAAAAACTTTTTTTACATTTTGTTTATTCAAACAAAGATAAATGAACAAACAAAACATAACAAAACAGTTGTTAAAATTCATGAAAGTCTTTAGTTTACCTGTTGGGATGTGAAACAGCAAATCATGTCAATTTCATGCAGCACATGCTAGTTTTATACTCATCATGCTATTTTTAGCTCTCTAGAGGGTGATATTGCAGAAGTGTCAATAATATTAACTTCTGGAAACCAGTTTGAGCTGGATTTCATCCTATATCACCTTCTGAGCCAGTTCAGACCAGTTTTCAGGTAGACATAGAGATTTATGAAAACAAATTGGGCCAATCAGGAGACAGGATTCTCTCCAGTCATATAACAATTAAAAATATTGTGAGTTAAATGAGAGTGGCAAATTTCATCTCCTGGCTATGTTTTGCTATTTAGCCTGTCGCACATTTTCTCCATTGTTTTATTGAGGTCAGTCAATCAAAACCTGTGTACTGACCGATTTTCCATTTTCCTGTTTTTCACGTGCACACTCAGACCATTATAATTTACATCTGTACTAACTACTGAAATCTCTAGTCAAACATCCCAAACGTCTAAAAACATTTAAAAACTTTGGATTTTATGATTACACATTGCTAATTTATGGTGACCAAATTGGCACCTGTGGAACGTGAACGTGCAATAGGAATGTTACAAGCTAACGTGACGCCATTGATAGTAGCAAAACGATTTCGGTGCGATGTTAAGACAATACGACGTCTTAAGAATCTTTTCCGACAAATTGGGATAACGTCACACCGTCTGCGTTTAGGACGTCGACGTGTGTCGACGCGACGTCAAGATCGAGACATCCAGACGTCTCATTTGTGCAATCGATTTCATCTGGAGTCACTCACAGCTGGGACATCCCAAGGAACTCATAGTCCAAAAATCAGAGCTCAAACTGAGAGAAATCGGTTCAAGAGATTTGTTTAAGACCCCCACCTCCCAACGTTTGACAGAACTTAACTTTGGTGCAGTATTTACGTCAAATTAAGGATGCCGCGGTAGTACTAATGTCTTAATGAATTGAAAAACTAGCAAAGAGCATTTTCTAGCACCATTTGGCTCTATTTTTTCTAATCGCTGCTTGTTTTTAATGAAATACATAACCGGTACAGTTAGCACTTTTCATAAATGGCGGCGTTTCTTTTTTGGCCTAGTATATAACAGTTAAATCCCGGTGGGCCCGACTACAGACACAAAACCAGGCTCTTACCCTCTACTCTATTGATAAGTCAGAACCGTCATAGAATCTGAGGTCCGACCCGCCGGCGTGCAATCAAAGAGGAAAGCAAAGTTGCCAATCGTGATTGGGTTGACCAATCATGCAGTCTGTTGCAATACATTAATGTTATAACCAATCTTCTTATAATGAGAAATTATGTGAATAAACTGCATATCAAATTGAAGAGCATCACGAATGCAGCAACATGGTAGTTAATATTTTGCCCGCAGACCCCCCAGCCTCCCCCGTCCCTGGGGATGGGATCAATAGGTCAAACTTCAAATTTTTCAGAACATGTTCATCTTGCATATCAAATTAAAGGAATCACCAAATGCAGCAGCATGGTAGCAAATATTTTGCCCGCTGACCCCTCCCTGACCCTGGGAATGATGTCATTAGTTCAAAATTCAACTTTTTCAGAACATGGTCATGTTGCATATAAAAATAAAGGGAATTACCAAATGCAGCAGCATGATAGTAAATATTTTGCCAGCAGACCCCTCCCTGACCGCGCTGTTGGAAACAAAAGGTCAAAATTCAACTTTTTCAGAACATCGTCATGCTGCATATCAAATTAAAGGGAATCACCAAATGAAGCAGCATGGTAGCAAATATTTTGCCCGGGGAACCCTCTCTGATCCTGCTGTTGGGATCAAAAGGTCAAAATTCAACCTTTTCAGGACATGGTCATGTTGCATATCAAATTAAAGGGAATCTCCAAAGGCAGCAGCATGGTAGCTATTATTTTGCCTGCAGACCCCTCCCTGGTCCTGCTGTTGGGGTCAAAAGGTCAAAATTCCACTTTTTCAGAACATGGTCATGTTTCATATCAAATTAAAGGGAATCACCAAATGCAGCTGCATGGTAGCAAATATTTTGCCCGCAGAACTTTCCCTAACTGCGCAGTTAGGTTCAAAAGGTCAAAATTCATTTTTTTTTCAGAACATTGTCATGCTGCATATCCAATTTATGGGAATCCCCAAAGGCAGCAGCATGGTAGCTATTATTTTGCCTGCAGACCCCTCCCTGGCCCTGCTGTTGGGGTCAAAATGTCAAAATTCCACTTTTTCAGAACATGGTCATGATTCATATCAAATTAAAGGGAATCACCAAATGAAGCTGCATGGTAGCAAATATTTTGCACGCAGACCCCTCCCTGACCGCACTGTTGGGGTCAAAAGGTCAAAATTCAATTTTTTCACAACATGGTCATACTGCATATCAATTTAAAGGGAAACACAAAATGCAGCAGCATGGAAGCAAATATTTCGCCTGCAGACCCCTCCTTTGCCCTGCTGTTTGGGTCAAAAGGTCAAACTTCAACTTTTTCAGAACATGGTCATGCTGCATATCAAATTAAAGGAAATTTTCAAACGCAGCAGCATGGTAGCAAATATTTTACCCGCAGACCTCCCCCTAACCGCACTGTTGGGGTCAAAAGGTCAAAATTCAATTTTTTCAGAACATTGTCATGCTGCAAATCAAATTAAAGAGAATCCCCAATTGCAGCAGCATGGTAGCATATATGTTGCCCGCATACCCCTCCCTGACCGCGCTGTTGGGGTCAAAAGGTTCAAATTCAACATTTTCAGGACATGGTCATGTTGCATATCAAATTAAAGGGAATCTCCAAATGCAGCAGCATGGTAGCAAATATTTTGCCCGCAGACCCTCCCTGGACCTGCTGTTGGGGTCAAAATTCAACCTTTCGGAACATGGTGTTGTTGCATATCAAATCAAAGAATCATTGATGCAAAAACATGATAGCAAATATTTTGCCTGCTCTATCCCCCACCCTGGTGATGGGGTCAAAAGGTCAAAATTCATTTTTTTTCAGAACATTGTCATGCTGCATATCCAATTTATGGGAATCCCCAATTGCAGCTGCATGGTAGTAAATATTTTGCCCGCAGACCCTCCCTGTCCCTGCTGTTTGGGTCAAAAGTTCAAAATTCAACTCTTTCAGAACATGGTAATGTTGCATATCAAATTAAAGGGAAGTAGCAAACTTAACAGCATGGTAGTAAATATTTTTCCCGCAGACCCCTCCCTGTCCCTGCTGTTGGGATCAAAAGGTCAAAATTCAACTTTTTCAGAACATGGTCATACTGCATATCAATTTTAAAGGGAATCACCAAATGCAGCAGCATGGAAGCAAATATTTTGCCCACACACCCTCCCTGGCCCTGCTGTTGGGATCAAAAGGTAAAAATTCAACTTTTTCAGAACATAATCATGTTGCATTTCAAATTAAAGGGAATCATCAAACGCAGCAGTTTGGTAGCAAATATTTTGCCCACAGACCTCTCCATAACTGCGCTGTTTGGGTCAAAAGGTCAAAATTCAATTTTTTCAGAACATTGTCATGCTGCATATCAGATTAAAGGGAATCCCCAAATGCAGCAGCATGGTAGCATATATGTTTGCCAACAGATCCCTCCCTGACCACGTTGTTGGGGTCAAAAGGTCAAAATTCAACTTTTTCAGAACATGGTTATCTTGTATATTAAATTAAAGGGAATCATTAAACGCAGCAGCATGGTAGTTAATATATCGCCCGCAGACCCCTCCCTGACCCTAGGAATGGGGTCATAATTTCAAATTCAACTTTTTCAGAACATGGTCATGTTGCATATAAAATTAAAGGGAATCACCAAATGCAGCAGCATGGTATTAAATGTTTTGCCCGCAGACCCCTTCCTGACCCTGGGCGTGGGGTGAATAGGTCAAAATTTAACTTTTTCAGAACATGGTCATGCTGCATATCATATTAAAGTGAATCACCAATTGCAGTAGCATGGTAGCAAATATTTTGCCCGCAGACCCCACCCTGTCCCACTTTTCAGAACATGATCATATTGCATATTAAGTTAAAGGGAATCACCAAATGCAGCAGCATGGTAGCAAATAGTTTGCCCGCAAACCCCTCCCTGACACTGCTGTTGGGGTCAAAAAGTCAAAATTCAACTTTTTCAGAACAAGGTCATGTTGCATATCAAATTAAAGGGAATTACCACATGCAGCAGCAGGGTAGCAAACATTTTCCCCACAGGCCCCTCCCTAACCCTTGGGATGGGGTCAATAGGTAAAAGTTCAACTTTTTCAAAACAAGGTCATGTAGCATATCAAATTAAAGGGAATCACCAAATGCAGCAGCATGGTAGCAAATACTTTGCTTGCAGACCCCTCCTGGACCCTTGGGGATGGGGTCAGTAGGTCAAAATACATTTTTAGTACATGGTCATGTTGCATATCAAATTAAAGGGAATCAACAAATGCACCAGCATAAAGTCAAAATTCAATTTTTTCAGAACATTGTAATGTTTCATATCAAATAAAAGGAAATGACCAAATGCAGCAGCATTGTAGCAAACATTTTCCCCACAGGCCCCTCCCTAACCCTTGGGATGGGGTCAATAGGTTAAAGTTCAACTTTTTCAAAACAAGGTCATGTAGCATATCAAATTAAAGGGAATCACCAACTGCAGCAGCATGGTAGCAAATACTTTGCTTGCAGACACCTCCTGGACCCTTGGGGATGGGGTCAATAGGTCAAAATACATTTTTAGTACATGGTCATGTTGCATATCAAATTAAAGGGAATCAACAAATGCACCAGCATAAAGTCAAAATTCAATTTTTTTCAGAACATTGTAATGTTTCATATCAAATTAAAGGAAATGACCAAATGCAGCAGCATTGTAGCAAACATTTTGCCCGCAGACCCCTCCCTGACCCTGGGGATAGGTCAAAATTCCATTTTTTCAGAACATGTTCATGTTGCATATCAAATTAAAGGGAATGGCCAAATGCAGCAGCATGGCAGCAATAATTTTGCCCGCAGACCCCTCCCTGACCCTGCTGCCTGGGTCAAAATTCAACCTTTCAGAACATGGTCATGTTGCATATAAAATCAAAGAAACATTGATGCAACAACCTGATAGCAAATATTTTGCCCGCTTTATCCCACCCTCTGGTGATTGGGTCAATAGGTCAAAATTCCACTTTTTCAGAACTTGATCACGTTGCAAATCAAATTAAATGCAACGACAAAATGTAGCAACATGTTGCAAATATTTTGCCCAGACCCCTCCCCCTGACTCTAGGGGTCAATAGGTCCAAAATCAACTTTTTCAGAAAACAATCATGCTGCATATCAAATCAAAGGAAATCAAGAATCAGCATCATGGTCGCAAATATTTTGCCTGCATACCGCCCCCACCCCTGACCCTGGGGTTGAGGTTAAAAGGTCAAAACTCAACTTTATCAGAACACCGTCATGTTGAAAATCAAATTAAAGGGAATCATGAATGCATTGACATGGTAGCAAATATTTTCCCCACAGACCCCCTCCACCACGACCATATGGATGGGGTCAATAGGTCAAAATTCAACTTTTCAGAACATGGTCATGTTGCATCTCCTTACACACCCTTAACCTTTGGGTTGGATAACAAAGGTAAAAAAAGTTCTGAATGTGGTCACGTTGCATATCAAATTAAGGGGAAAGAAGTATGGAATAATACAGAAGCAAACACTTTGACCTTGTACACACCCCTGAGGAGTTGGAGAAATGGAATTTATGTTTTGTGATTTATAAGTTTCCCTAAAATAACCCTTCACTGGGATATAAATTTGACAAATTTGCCTTGTTTGACTTCTGTTTTGCCAGGCGACATATCCTATTCTCGGAATTCTAGTTATAATACCATCATTAGAAAATGTTTAATTGACGTTTAAGTTATTTATACATTTCAATATTTCATTTTCTGAAATATGACAAATCAAAAAGCCATTGTCAAATGAAAAGTTCAAGTTTTTCACGATCGGGATTGGGACGATTGATATCCTTGAAAAAGTATATAAATCGTTTTTACCGATATCCTTATTTTCTTTTTGTTTACAAATTAAGGTTATTTAATATTTCCCAAAACTGTTTAAATATTTAGATTTCAACTTTCTTACTTTATTTTGTGTGTGTGTTTTTTTTTTGTAATTACGGATAAAAATTTGTTGGTTTTTTTTTGTATATTTTGCTTGCAGTCACCACTGTAGCATTCGAAACAGGACATGAATGTCTAGCATGCATTTTCTTTGCACAATGATAGGCCTTACTGGACATATCACACTGGTGTCCAAACGTGATTTTGCTGTTGTTTGCTGTATTACTGCTTACAGCCATGCGCTAAATCGTTAAAAAATTCAGAAAGTTTGCTGCAAAATGTGTTCATTTCTTCTTCACATACGGAATCAGAGGTTTTGGCTCACTCGTGTAATATTTGCTAAAATACGTTGTATTTCTATCAAGATTCTCTATGAAATGTATACGCTTCTCTTCGGGAAGCCTATGTTTTCGCATTTTGTTATTTTAGGTATATTATTCTTTAACTTTAAAATCCCTTTTGAAGTATGAAATTATATAGTTTATTAGTGCAAGGCAATGCACTACAATGTGTCAAGTTCTAATAAACTAAATGTCTTTGTAAATTATAGCGATTGAAATAAGACAATTTAATAATCAATAACAGATTAGTTTCTGAGGGTTATTGAGCCATTGTATTTGTCATATTCTACAATTCAGAATGGAAATGCTATTAGACTTACACGTGTATAACAGCCAACATATTGCCCTCATTACTGTGTATTTTGTTTAACACTTTCACTGCCAAGCACCTCAAAAAACAATACCTCAGTACCAAGCATGTTTCAAGGACTCTTGAATATTGGGGGTATATGGGTTCAACACTAAGTATCTCCAGAACCATTCAACCAATCACTGTGAAACTTTCACATAATGTTGCTGATATATAAAACTTTTATTTGAATCAATAATAAAAAAGACAGTCACGTGACCTTTGGCGGCCATTTTGGAAGCCATACTGAAAATATGAAAAATCCCTATAAATAACTATTTCATGCAAAAAAAGGTATATAACATCCATCTGCATCAAGTATCAAACATCAGGAATTATTCTGATATATTTTGTTTCATCAGAAATAAATCAAAATATAGCAGTTGAAGGGCTTAATGCGTCCTGTATGTCATCCCCATGTACACGTTTTTGATATTTTTTGATTTCCGCGAAATCTTATGACATAACAAACATGTTTTGTAAATAACATTCTTGTACAGAAAATTGCGTAAACCTCCATATACGATATTATTATGTCCCCTGAACATTCTGAAAGAAAGAAGAAAGATTTGCGTCCCTTACAACAGTTACAAATAGACAGCTATCAACTGTGCCTTTAAATTTCGACTGTAGTCGCGTTTGGCAGTGAACGGTAAATTCGACTACAGTCACGTTTGGCAGCTAAGTGTTAAGGACATCCTGTGCCTTGATAAATTTGTTTTTTTAAATAATATTTATACTTCTTCCATGGTGTCTAAAGCAGACTATATGCATTGATGATTCACGCAGGGTGATTCACATTAAATATGTTCTGCGACATTTCGTTAATTATGCATTATTATATAACGCAATGTTCTTCCCTTTTATTAGTATATTTGTATGAGCGAACCGTTTGCGATGTATTCGCTTGAACACATGTTCAATGCTCCATCGATAGCCGTTTGGATAGGAAATACGTGCGGTTCGTTTTGCTACCTAGTATATAATAACGAATGCTTGATATTCATGACACGTTGAAAGTTGTGTATATCCATAAACCGATAAATGTATAACTCAGAATGTCTTGTTATGTGTTTGCTTATCAGGAACAAAGTTGAATTAATGCATACATGAATCTTTCAAACGTCTGTGTGTGCGTTAATATTTGTTGTTTCAGCATCGCATACCCTTAGATGAAATCACAGGGAAATAATAATGGATTATGACTCGTTTCTAAATAAAGTCGCTCGTAACAGGCACGAGGCATTCTTGAGACAATTATGTAAGTAGTTATGATTATCTAGTGACGAGACCTACGTTTTGAAGCTCACCTAGAGACAGTACAATTGATGGACAGACCCATCGCAAATATCCACACTTACATTTAATACCGCATAGAATTGTTTTACTGTGAACTTTGTCTCGAAGATCATACCAGCATCCAAAACCTTTGTTGTCATCTACACACAATAGTTAATTTAAACTACTAACATGTACAATGCTTACCTTGTCAAGCCAAATGTCATATCAACATTCTTGTTCATTTTGTGACCCAGGGTCTTATATTTGGCACCATTGTCGTCAATAATGTGTAGATTACCACAAACATCTCGGCATACGCATATGCCTTTGGAGGCATAGGTCAAGGCTTAATGTACAGCTTGTTACCTGTCTATCTAAAGCAGACTATTGACGCGATATCACGCTAGAAAATAATGGTGCAAAAATTAATCGCGCCAGTCCCACCTTCTTTACGCCCTTGAAATATATAAATCCATTGATTGCATCTACGATATACCCATGCCAGACAAGAGTGAGAGTGACGTCATATTTTGTTTACAAAGTTATCAGGGGCTTAGAATCTATATATCACTTGTGTATTATTCATATCCGCAAGAAAGAATATTTAGCAAGACACATTTATCCTAGCTTAGTACTGGTTCAACCCAGGAAGACCCGTCCCGCATAACTGAAAGATTGTTGAGTGGACGTAAAGAATCAAATCAAACAAACAAAAGCAAGAAAGAATAATACACATGTGATCTATCGATTCGCATTAGCTTAAGTAGAGTGTAAAAGTTAATGTATTACTTTACAATTGTAAACAAAACACGACGTCACTGTCACTCGTGGCTGGCAGGACAGTATCTCTGATTAACTATTTCCAGTTGACAGTATTGGCACTGATGAGTCCTACATCATTCTGGCCGGAGGACTCCCTGATGAGACTGTGTTTCCTTTCACGTCTATTCAGCTAACACTAAGGTAAGAACCTACAGACAAACAACATGCCCAAATTGCCATAACGGCATACAGTAATACCTGTCTAAAACGGCCACTCTCAAAAAGACCGAAAATTGGTTTTCAAGACCAATTATCGCTAAATGCAGGTCTAAAATATTGCAGAATGCTCCAAGGGGAGCATTCTGCAACACGTTCGACCTTCATTAAGCTACCATTTGTCATTAAGATCTATGATTTGTCTATTTTTAGCGGCCGCTTTTAAAAAGACAGGTTTTACTGTATGTATACACTTAAGGCCAACGTCATTGATAGTTCGTAAGTTGGTGCATAGTCTTTTCCCCAACAAATTTATTGTTTACTATACTGCAAAATACTAGTTTGACAATATGTAGTGTAAGTTCCATGTAAAATCTATGCAGTTTCATTGTTCGTTAACATATAAATAGTAACATTAAACTGTGTGGCTTTCTATAGATGTACCACGACCTCTGATCAATGACCTTCGGGTCTTTTTAATTTCAAAAAATTGATGCAGAGTGCGTAAAATGAGCCAGTCGGGCTGGGTCATCTGTGTATGTCAAAGCTTTAATAATAAATGTAAATAAATGCCTAAACCCATTTTTTTCTAGAACAACATATCAATATTGTAAATAGAGTCACGCTTCAATGCTTTTGGTTTATCTTAAGCTGATCGACTAAACACAGTATGTAAACTGAAATTAACATCCTGTACCCGTTCCTCCTAGCTCTCGCCTTATAATCATGAATAACAGCACTGGTGCGTAACCAGTAGTCGGAAAAATGCGTGTATTTAGGTACATGTACACGTGTCGATTGGGTACAAAACTTATTTGGACTTTGTTTCTGTTGGTAAACTCCGATTTGCACTCTCCAGACTCAGATTATCTTCTCATCGTCTTGAAGTTGAAACTGGGAGAAGGCCTAGACCAAATGCAATTCCTTTTGAAGAGAGACGCTGTACTTCATGTCATACATTGGAAGATGAGTTTCATTTTGTTTTAGAATGTTCTAGATATAACGATTTAAGGACCATATATATACCTAATTATTACAGAAGAAGGCCAAACATGTTTAAGCTGGTTGAACTATTTAAAACCGAAAACAAGAAAATTCAGATAAACTTATCATTGTACGTATTCAAGGCATTTAAAGTAAGGGAGCAATTTGTCTTTGGGTAAAAAATCTTGGTATTGATCTTTTTATAATCACTATCCACATAAATAATAATAGCAATAACAATAATAATATTAATAATAATAATTTTATTATTATTGTTTTTATTATTGTTATTATTCTGTTGTTGTGGTACCTTCCCCACTGTCTATTTACATTTTCACTTGTATGCTTAGTTTTTGTATTTAAAAGCCAGTGACAACAATATACTGGCTATATATTAAAAGTGGCATTGTCACTTCATTGTAAGATTGAATACCAAGGACCGAGATCAGTCTATACTAGACTGTTTTCGGTCCTTGGTATTCGTGGGACTAGCTATTGATTGAATATAGTTGTGGCATCAGTCCGCTGTCACTTTATTTGTTATATGTCTTATATGCTTTGTAACAGATAGGCCGATAGGCCTAGTGTTTATTAATAAACTTCCAAAACTTCCAACTTCCAAACTTCCACGTTTCGATTTATATTGTTAGCGATACAGACAATACACATTCGAACAAGGTAAGAAAAGCCATTTTATCTATTTTATTCGTTTTATTCCATGATTTTAACGGTTTCCTCCTTTGCATTTTGCTTTGTTAAAAAAATGACTTGCTCACAATCAGAGCCATTCTGTGCCGAAAACGAGCCTAAATGTCAGTTTGCATGGTTTTAGTGGAATTGGCAATCACATGTGTACATGATTACATGGTTGTAACTGTAACAGTTACTAAGATCTATGGAAAAATGAGTTTTAATAGGTGTGCCCTCGCAATTACAGCTGTACCAACAACTCTCACATCACGATTTTCCGACAACTGGTTACGCACGAGTGCCGTAATTCATAATGTATAAGGCGAGAGCTAGGAGGAACCGGTACAGGATGTTTATTTCAATTAACATACTGTGCTAAAGGCAAATTGATGATAATAACTGCTCGTTTCAGTAGTTCTCCTTTGTCGAGCGCAATGATAATGCCAAACATTATCATTATTATTATTATTTATTTATTATTATTATTATTATTATTATTATTATTATTATTATTATTATTATTATTTACTTGTTCGGTTATCAGAATAATTACTGTGGTTTCTAGATACTTTCAGCTAATTAAATCCACTAACTGTAAGGTAAACCTCGATTAGTTGTGAGCGACTTTGTTTAAGGGACAATGTCATATGCTTAGTCGTTGTTGCATTAATAAATGTCTGTGCAGGCCTGTAAATGAAGAAAATAGATAATCTATGTCATTGTTAAGCGTTGCAAGTCCTCATGGAAAAGTACAAACTCTTGCTTGTAACCCACAAAGAAATACTTATAATAATAATAATTGAATAAACATGGCTTATACATAGTTACAGATTCTCATTGTATTGGATTAGAACAAAACACATGCTTGCACACGCATATAGATCTGCATTTGGTGAAATGTTCACTGTTTCAGACTTTGTTTGTGTCAATATTATATAGTACAATATCTCGACATGGATAAGACAAGTGTTCTGGGTAATCGTTGTGAGGGACACGTTATGGTATCCAGTATGTTCACCCTCCTAATCATATTGCTCATTCCTTGATTGTATACTGTTCTGTGATCAGTCTTGTTGTTAAGGGAAATTAATTGTTTCTATTATTTTTTCAGGGATGATACTTCTATCACTATTGAGAAGGATGACATCACCAAATTTCTCCAATATGGAGTCACCGCAGGGTAATGCAAAGTTTAGTTTGATCTAAGAGGCCTAAATTCAACTATGATTCTTTTCGTATAGTTTATTATTAGTATAAACATAAATGAAAAGAGACTATTATTGTTTCGTTTTTTAGTTCAATTCTCTGCAAATTGAATTAACATTTTACTTTGTGGTGTCATTTACTACAGTCACAACCATTATTTGTATTATTCTGGTAAATAACAAAAGGTACATGTAAGTGGGTTTGACCAGAACATGATTGTATTGTATAGCAAAAGTATTGATATAAATATTAAAACCTTATATTTATCTAATTATAGTAATTCAGAGTTGCTAGAGTGGATCACAGAGTTAACAAGACAACTGCATGACCCACCCACAATGAAAAATCCCGATCACCCAGGCAAGCTGAAAACAGTATTAACCAATGGAGCCTCAGATGCTATATACAAGGTAGGAATCTGCTAAGAACCATTGCAGTCAGAATGGTTTGCTGTGTAAACAACATTAAATTATAATGTTTTATTTTATTTATCAGTTTGAAGTTGATGCTTTCAAAATATATATGATTATCTAAAATTACCAAATTGAAGTTAATTGTCTCAAAACGTTTTGCTTGACGACAGGTTTGTTGTTGATAGGCATTGGTGCCATATGGTTGCTAAGTTTGGTGTACTTGTTGTTGATGAGTATCATAGTAAGATTCCTACGTTATACTGGTTACCTAAACTCATAATTCTGGCTCATTACTACTAAGTTGATTATAAGTTTGACTTCTTAGCTTACTGCGATTTAAAACCATGTGGTGGAATAACGTGAAACAGTTATGGAGAGGAATGGTAAAATCTATTTTGGTCTATTAAAAATTCCAGTGAGATTCATAATAAATTAAAATCTGAAGGTTTTCTAGCATCTAGTTTGTCTACTAATGGTTTCTCTACACTTTATGCTACATTGCCTTATAATCTAATCAAAGAATAACTAGCTGAATTAATTGGATAAAACTCAACAGAGAGGGCTCCCTGCATTTGGATTGTAATGCGAAATGTGCGTTTTAACTTCTGAACAACCTAAAAGATATTATAAGTGGTCATGTCAGAAAGTTTGCGATGCTCTCCATTACCCTTTGATATGGCTTGAAAGTGTACAGACAAATTGTAGGTATTCCAATGGGATCTAATTTTGCTTTTCTTGATGTAGATTTATTTTTGTTTTGTTAAGAGAGAGACTTCATGGTATCTCATTCTGACAATAATCAAGCTGATGTTGCTGAATTATTTAACACTAGCTCAAGGTATCTAGATAACTCACTTAATATTAATAATACTTACTTCGAACAAAAAGGAAGTTAGATATATCCCACTGAACTTCAGTTAAATAAGGCCACTTGCTTTGATACTGGAGCCCCCTTTTTGGACTTAGACTTGTGCATAAAAACGGCATAGTTTCAGCTAATGATTTTTTTTTTTTTTTTTAAATAACCCATTTCTTGATTAAGTTGTTCCTCTCTCTCCTTCCTTTAGTGTTTACATTAAGCAGCATATTCGCTTTGCCAGAGTATGTTCTAATCAACAGATACCAATTATTGACCTCTTAGTCATTAAACCAAGGTTATAAATACTATAAACTTCGTAAAGCTTTTGTCTAAAGTTTATCACAGACACTTAGAGTTGACTGTTACATACACTCAGAGTTGATTGTTAAAAATAGAATATTGGTTTAATAACTCTTATGTAACGGGGCATATCAGAGTTAGTATTTTATGGTATATAGTTTTTAAATTAAAATAATTGTTGGAAAGCCTAATTTTAGTGATCGCTTTAAAAAGATAATTAAACGTTATAATACAGTAGAATACAACACAGTCTGCATGCCTGGTTGTAAACAAAATCACTATTTATAGCTGTTGTTTCCTATTTAATTGCGCGACAGTGGATCAGTCCTCAGAGTCACTGACAGCCCTGACAAAAAGCTTAAATCCGTTGTTTGGTGCCTGATGCTTGTCTTTGACTGGGTCTAGTATGACTCAACTTGAGGTTTTCTTTAGCTCTTACTATCTGCGAGCCATGAGCCTTTTTCGTTGATATTTCATCATAGTGTGTTAATTTGTTTAGATTGTTTCTCTGTGACATGTGTACATGTACCTCAAGCACATTTTCCATTAATAGTGTCTCAGAACATTTTTCATATTTCCCCAAGCATTTTAAAGACTTCTATGATGTCTGAGTTCTTCTGAATCGCTTAAAGAGAGGCGATTCGTCCCTTTTACGAAAGAGCTAGATGCATCACAACATGTAAAACATTGCAATGAAGAAAGAACGGAGCACAGCGTAGACCCTTTCTCTTAAATGATTATTTAGGTTTCTAGGCTTTGTGTTATTTATGTCTTGCGTTTGTCTTGCCTTGGCGTCTTTTCATTGCTGCATTGTGGTCACCTGCTGAGAAAGGGCTGACGTCTTGGCTCTCGTTTGTGATGTTTAATTGTGTTTTGTCACTTTCCCATGGGGTATCCTGGGTCAGGTGTTGTACTTGATTGTATCGATTCCTGATCTTTGCCCCCTTTCTCACTTCTAAAATCAGAACGCTTATTGGATGTAAAATATGTAACTTGACATAAAAATAAGCCAGGGAATTGTCTTGACGAAATCAATACCAGGCAAATGTTTCAATCTCACCCTTTTCAACAAATCATGACTTTGGACAAACTTATCAACTTGTTAACTTCTCATTTTTTACATATTTATTTACTTAAAGCTGCATAGTCTGTAACTTTTGATCTTCTGATTTTAAAAATAATGTTTTTATTTTTCAAGAACACAGTAAAAACACTCAAATTCAGGTAAACATTTTACCATTTTCGTAAATCTTAACAAGTTATCACCATCAAAACAACTGCATTTATGTTAAAATTCAACGGTCTAGAATTATTGGAGGGACGCAAATAATTACCAACAAGAGAAAAACACACCTATTTGATAAGATAATTCACTTTTCCATGCAGTTTTTAGCTGTACTGAACATTTTTATTGTGGAAACATAGCTTAATTCTACTTTTACAAATGATTTTAAAAGAAAATAAAAATTTTCGAGAAAATGTAATAGTTACAGAGTATGCAGCTTTAAACAACAGATATTAAAATTTAATTATTGCTTGATATAATCGATAGCACTTTTAAGAGAATATATTTAAAGAAGAAAAGCAAACATACCGGGGTTTTTTCTATCAGTCAATTAAGTTTGTTAGTAAATCAAGATTAACAACATTTTTAAAAATACAGAGATCCATTGTAAAAGTAAGTAATGTTAGTCACAATAATCATTTTCAAAGGGGAATTTATTTTATGTTATGCATATAACACCACTGTAAGCAATAATTTTGTTTAAAATGTTTTAATGTAGCTTTGGCGTCCAGCGTGCAGACTATCTGAGTAATTGGGAGCCTTTGTTTGCTTTTGTATCCACTTTGATTACCTGAGTGTCTATTTTTCTATTGCCTCTCGAACAAATTGTGAGAAAATGTTTTTATCTTGATAATAATACATATAGAATGTATATTTTAGCTTGGATATTTCTAATTGCTACAATAATTTCGAAATAGGTTAACATTTACCTAAATAGTCTTTGCACAAATACATAAAAGTTTTGGAATATTTGCCCTCTGGTTTTGGCAAGATAGTCAAGACTGCAGGTCTAAGGGTCTTGATTTGAAATGTGGCTTAGACATCCATTCTAGATTTTAAGGTGGTGCGCCATTGTATATTTATATCACATTGTGTTTCTACGATATAAAAAAATCTGTCATAAATGCTTTGCTGAACATGCATAAACGAGTCCACCAGTTCGAGTTGCTTAAGCATATTCAGATTAGCTTTATGAAGCTGATATTTCATAAATTAATAATTCTAATATAAATTTTCTAGTTTTCCAAGAAAAAAAAGAGACAGAAAAAGACTAGAAAAGACAAAAAATAAATAAAATAGCTGCCGTCCTAAAAACATGTTATCGCTATTGTTTTTTGACACCAAAACATATCTCTTCCCAAACTCTGTTGGTGTTAGGAAGATCCAAATGTTACTTAATGCAATTTCAAACTGACCGCAATTTGCACAGTTGTAAAAGTAAGAAAGAAGGCAATGATTAGGAATTGATACATTCCAGCACCAAACCTGGCCCAAGATACCACATGGGAAAGTGACAAAACACAATAAAAAATCTCACACAAGAGAGCAAAGAGGTCAGCCCTTAACAAGCAGGTGACCACAAGGTTACAATGAACAGACATGAAAACATGACAAGCACAGAGCATAACTAGCAACAAAAGATCCTCAAAAGAAGCACCGCTTTGGAATGGTCAGTAAAATACTTTTACTGGGGGGCTTAAACTAGTTTCACATTGCTAACCTCACCCTTAGCTCAGATGTAGATCTAGACACATTAATGTTTAGTGTCTGATATGATTTGGTAGAAGTGGAGCCAAAACTGACTAAGTTCAAACTGCAAAAAAGTGGCAAAATAAAATGGGAGAATAACATCCAACCGCCATGCACATTTTCAGCCCTTGTCACAAACGCATTCAGAGTTTCAAAAAGATATCTTTAAAACTGTAGGAGGAGTAACGTTCACAAGAAATCCAGTGTCTATATGCTTTGTTAGAAATCAAGCCAAAAATGACTCTGTTCAATTTGGGGAAAACGTGACAAGAATTAATGTTAGAAATAATGCCAAACGCCATAAGTATGATCAGACCTTGACAAAAACAAATGCAAAGACTCAAAAAGGTCAAGCTTAAACTGTAAGAGGAGTTTTGTTCACATGATAAGACACATTTTTGGACGGGTAGTAAGAAGGATGGACAGACAGACAGACAGACAGACAGAGGCACAGGAAAAAAATGTGTCTCCCAACCCTGATGGGGAAAGACATTAACCTCACTAGTGAAATAATACTTGAACTATCCGTCTGCAATACAATAGAAACTATATTATATAGTATAGTGGTAAATAGCCCAAACCACGAGTTCATTTCAAATAGAAATTGAGCAGATTTGCTATATATTTCAGGTCGCAGAAACTATATTTGAAGAGGGTGATATAGTACTTGTTGAAGAGCCTGTATTTTTCGCTTTCCTTTCAATTGTAAGTATAACACTCGTTATGTGGTTAATGAGCTGATTTTACCACATTGTCACGTTACTGAATATGTTCTTAAAAGGGTATCCTTTGGAAGCAAAGACTGCCCCAAAGAACTGAAACTAGAGTGTGAATCCCAGAACAGTTAATGTAAAATTTCGAATGTGAAAAAAGTAGTCACATTTCCTGTATTGGTGATTTTTGAAAGATTCATTGTATTCAAAATTAATGATGTTTTCCAGAATCTCAGGTCACAGTTGACAAAATTTGATTCATTGACTAACTAAAAGGTATTGTTTAAGATTGAAAATGCATAACGCTTGTGCATGCTTCTGTTGTCGTCCACTTACATTTTTAAAAATCAACTTTTCCAAAAGATCATTTCACGCGCTTTTCATGAACACTCTAAGTACATAAGAACATTTGATGCCATTGCGGATTACATGATAATATAAGAGAAGTAGTATGAAAAAACATAAGTAAGTGGTGAGGCATAGATCAGAAATCGATACAACTAAGTACCACACCTGACCAAAGTCACCACAAGGGAAAGTGACTAAAACAAAATAAAACATTATACACGAGAGAGTCAATAGGTTAGAAATTTCCCAGCCATTTGCCATACTTTACGTTGTTTTAGGCCAAAACATATATTTCTTGAAACACTGTGGGCAATTGTAACAATTATTGCAAAATAGCAAATCAAAATAATTATATATATTGAATCTGGGAATCAACAACCGTGCGGCACGTTAAACTGTAAACAAACTATGTATACCCACATTGTCTCTTAAATATAAAAACGTGTAAATGCTAAACTCAATTGAGTATAAACTTGAACATGCTCATGAATTTTAAAATGCTGACGGTTTTCCAACAATTGTTGGCATTTAAACAATCATTAGCATGATAAATACCACGTCTGAGAGTATGAAAGCACTAACATCTTTATTTGTCAGCATTTTAGATTTTATAAGCAGTACGTACTTTATGTTTATTTGAGATAAGTATGAAACAAGTTTATTACCTCGGGGACGGATATCAAATTAAATAATATTGAGCCAGTGCATGTGATTTCCAACAATGTGGTATTTTGACACGTGTATACTAGAACGAGTCTCGGCAGCCTCCTTTAAAGCTAAGAAACTCCAAATGGTGTTCAGTCAGTAGCTTAACAATCATAGAACATTAAAGCGACTAGCAAAGGCTCTAATCAGTCTGCGCGTATGCGCAGGCAGATCCGAGGATTTCCTGGTCGCACATACCACATTATTGGAAATCTCATGCACTGGTTTATATGTTATTGTTTTTTATATTTCAGGCGAAACCTTTCGGATGCACCATAGTTCCAGTAAACACTGACGAAAGGGGAATTATTCCTGAAAGTTTAGAAACAATCCTGTCACAGTTGCCTAATACAGATCTCAAAACATTGCAAAAAATTAAAGCGCTCTATCTGGTCCCAAATGGTGGCAACCCGACTGGTTCACGTTATAGTTTAGAACGAAAGGTTGCAATCTATAGACTGGCTCATATCTATAATTTTTTAATTATAGAAGATGATGCATATTTCTTTCTTGAGGAAAAAGTAAGTATTATTTGAGCCACAACATGAGATTTTCAACAATGTGGTATGTGTAACAAGCAAAGCCTCAGACCAGCCTGCGCATATGCGCAGTCTGATCAGAGCCTTTGGTAGTCGCTTGAATATTTTATGAGTGTTACGCTACTGACTGAACATCATTTGAAATGTCTAAGCTTAAAAGGAGGCTGCACAGGCTCACCTGAGTCTACACTTGTCAGAATGCCAGATTGTTGGAAATCCCATGTCACAGTTCATTTGTAATTTCTTGTAGACTATAATTGCATGACATAAAAATACGTGATACCACAATCTTAGATCAGCCCATAACACCATGAGAAGAGCATAAACACAGCCAAACAAAACGTTATATAAGCAAAGTAAGAAAGAAGGCAAAGATCAGGTATCAATACAATCAAGTACAACACCTAACCCAGGACACCGTATGGGAAAGTGACAAAATCACAAGCAAAAATCATACACAAGAGAACCAAGGGGTCAGCCTTTACCCAGCAGATGAGCACAATGCTATTTGAAACAGACGAAACAGTTTGACAAAGACAAACACAAAACTTGAATAAGAAATAAAGATCCTCAAAAGAACATCGCCTTTGAATGGTCAGTAATAAATTCACTGTCCGAGAGCTTAAACATGTTTCACAGCACCAGCATCATCCTTAATTCTGATGTGGATCAGAAATATAGTTTTTTCACATGAAAGATTCATGAACCGTCTCCTAGTACATAGTTCATAGAATGCTCACTACCCCATGATAATGGAATTATCACTATTCTTTTGATTGTATTCATTTTATCTCAAACGAAAATGTGTCAATGTGAAAATGGGTCAATGCGATTTTATTGTATCAATTCCTGATCATTGCACCCTTACTTTCTTTGTCAGTATGATATTCAACTGCACAGCAACAATCAAATAATACAGACATATATATTTCTGTTTGGGCTTTACCCATTAACTTAATAGAAAGTATCATTTTAAGAAATGGTTTTGAAACATTCAATATACATCAGTTTATGTAAGCAGGGACACAATAGATGTCATAAGTTGATTTTAAACAAAAGCATCCATATTGTATTATCTTATTGTCAAATTCCCATATGCTGTCCTGGGTCAGGTGTGGTACTTGATTGTATCGATTCCTGATCTTTGCCTTCTTCCTTACTTTACCACAAAAACATCTATATTGTATTATCTAAATGTCGAATTCATTTATTATATACTGGCTAAGTATTAAATTGCATCTTGTCGTTTGGTTCGCGTACCATGTTAACAATTCAAGTTATATATTAACATGTTACTTCACTTTAGCACAGATATGTGTTATAATTGCGCTATAACATTTACAAAAGCATGTCATCGTAGCAAAAAATGTATTGGAAAAAAAACATATTCTGAATTATAACGTTTAGGAAAGCTGACAGCTGAATGAAAAAAAATCATAGTATTATAATTTTATGGACAAGAACTTCCCCAAGTACATTCGACACGCCTTTTCTCAATGTTCAGGGGCTTAGCCTGAACTGTCAATAGTTTAGGTTTAAAACATTTGTACTCAGGTTTTGCAAACTTTAAGGAGTATTGGCTAACATGGATTCAATTGTGTTGAAGAAGATGGTCTGAAATATAATTGACAAAAGACAACATAGAAGAGAGAGAGAGAGCTGGTTGCTTTGCTTGATTTGTCTTCCTGGTGTCTCGTGATGGTTGAGCGGCTCTTCCTCGCGGTGCCATGGGGTTGTCTGCGGTTTGTGATTGTGGTATTTCCTGATCATACTCACTAGCTATTTTTTATCATTGGGCCTTTTCAAATATATTCTCGTTATCCAACTCTTGGAAAAGGAGTATAAATTAAAATTGTTTAAGTAAAATATTTAAATTGATTTGTATGCAAATAATTCATTCAAAATAGTGTGCCAAATGTATATGATTTATTGCATTAGATTAGGTGTGTTGTTGTTTTTCTTTGCACAGCGTTCATAAGGCTAACAGGGCGATATCGCAATGTCACACTACAATTAATCCAAAGTAAGTGCTCAGGTTGAGTTAACAAGGCATATCAGAAATAGTGAGTATGATCAGCAAATACCACAATCACAAACTGCAGACAACCCCGTGGCACCGCGAGGAAGAGCTGCTCAACCATCACAAGACACCAGGAAGACAAATTAAGCAAAGCAATCAGCTCTCTCTTCCCCATCAAGATGATTGCAATACTAGAATGGACATAAAGTAACGTACAACAAAACATAGAACAATTACAGACTCCCACAATGGGAGTAACAATAAACAAAAAGTCAACAACAACAGAACCACCGCCTTAGAACGGACAGCAGCCTAAGCCACCGGGGGGGGGGGGGGGGGCTTAAATGCATTTTACTGGTACCAAATCTTCGCCCTAGATTCTGCTGTAGTTGAAGAAATGTTCAGCTCGCATGGAGGCCATCTAACTAATGCAATGTATCATCATGGAAAACACTCTAATCAAATTAACAATTAGAACCTATATTTTATGGTGATTTAGTTAATAAATTCAAACGAATTGTTGGAAAACCTTATTTTAGTGATCAGTTCAAAAAGATTGTAAAACGTTATATAAGGGTTGGATATAACTTGGATGTCATGCGACAGTCTGCATGCCTGGTTTTAAACCCAATCACGGCTTATAGCTATTGTTTTCTCTTTAATTGCACGACGGTGGGTCAGGCCTCAGACTCTATAACAGCTCAGACGTAAAGCTTTAATCGATTGGTTAATGCCTGATGCTTATCTGTAGCTGGACCCACCGTAGCTCAACTTGGGGTTTTCTTTAGCTCTGACTATCTGTGAGTCATGAGCCCTTCTCTTTGTTTCATCATGGTGTGTTAATTTTATTAGAGTGTTTCTCCATGATGATAAATTGCATTAGTTAGAAAGCCTCCATGCGAGCTGAACATTTCTTGTACTTTAACTACAGCAGAATCTAGGGCGTAGATTTAGTACCAGTAAAATGCTTTTAAGCCCCCGTTGGCTTAGGCTGATGTCTGTTCTAGGGGGGGGGGGGGTGGTTCTGTTGTTGTTGACTTTTTGTTTATTGTTACTCGCATTGTGGGAGTCTATAATTGTTCTATGTTTTGTTGTACGTTACTTAATCTGTTTATGATCATTCTAGTATAACAATAATCTTGATGGGGAAGAGAGAGCTGGTTGCTTTGCTTTATTTGTCTTCCTGGTGTCTCGTGGTGGTTGGGTGGCTCTTTCTCGCGGTGCCATGGGGTTGTCTGTAGTTTGTGATTGTGGTATTACCTGATCATACTCACTTACTATTCGCAGCATCACATAACCTCACATCGCCTGATCTTAAAGAAAATAAGATTCGGAAGGACTCCCCTGACGAGAGCATACCGCTTGTGTATATGAAAATGTTCAATCCGATACGACAAGGCGATCAGGCGGCGCCTAACCGCGATGGTTCAGAATGTCTTAAAAAAGATCTGAGGATTTCGCAGTCCATAGAAGACCATATACAATCTGCTGTTGTTGCTGTGCATAAACTGTGAAGTTAAATGCAGCATGACATTAAGCATTTTTCTGGTGAAATTACGTCAGGAATTGGTGGCGTTCATAAAACAGAACGAAAGCTGTAACAAGAATTTCATCAATGTAGCACTCTGCCTTGTGTAATTGCCCCTGACAATCACGAACACGTGATACGTTATTGTACCCCCTATCATGACCTTTCTAACGCTGTAGCTGTCAGTCAAACTGAAACATACGTCTCCGAAACTGCGCATTTTGTATACCCAGCGACGTCCATCACTTCTTTTTGAAGGAAATTGAAATAATTGCATTATACTTGTTTTTTATCAAACATGCTGACGCACCCAATATTCCGCATTAAGTTAAATATTTTCAATTGTATGGATGTCGAGTATACCAAGTCTGCTTCTGATAGTTTGAACAAGTAGCCCAATGGACAACGATTGCTCACCTGAGTGACAGTATAATGTTTGGAGACATCATATTAGATTAACAATGCTTTAAGAAAGGTAATACTAGACCTGAAACAGTGATCAGGAGTAACTGAAAACACATAAGATTTTATGCCAGTTACGGTTATCTGCAATTATTAAATAAGATCTGATTAAAGATTGCAGAGGAAATCTGGTGAAAAATATTTTTAAGATGCTCAAAGGCAGCTACCTCCATAGTCAGTGATGGAATCTGACCAAAATTCAAACTCAAAAATGCTTTCATAAATTCCCTGTTTACTTTCAAGAATGAAAAAGATCAAATGATAAATTAAATCACTGGAATGGTCCCAAATTATACAGCTATATTTTAGACGCTCAATGGCAGCTAACTACGTAGTTGGTCGTCGAGTGTAGCCAAAAATTAAAACCCATCCAAGCTTTAATGGTTGTCCTTGTTAACTGAAAGAACGTTGAAGATTTCTAGAAAATCACGGCGTTAGAGAGGTCACAACAGATCTCCCATTGTATGTTTACATGTATGTGGATCTTTCCAGTCGCTCAAAGGCAGTTATCGCAACAGCCTAAGATTCGTTCTGCTTTGAATTCAATCTCACCTAAGATTTAATGGTTGTCCTTGTTTACTGCAAGAATGAAAATGATTCAATCAGAAATAATGGCGCTAGAGTGGTCACAACATTATTCTTTGATTTTTCAGACGCTCAAGGGCAGCTAACGCAGTAGTCAGAAATTGAATCTTGTCGAAATTTAAACTCACCCAAGCGTTCATATTTGTCCTTGTTACCTGCAAGAATGAAGAAGATTCATCCAAAAGTGAAGGCACTACAATGGTCACATTATTTCTCCCATTTTAATTCTATGGGAATATTCCCAAACGTTCAAGGGTAGATACATATGTAACTCCGCAATCCGAGGCCGAATTTTGAACCCATCTCAGACTTCATGGTTGTCCCTTTTATCTGCAATAATGAAAAAGATAAAAAAAAAACATAAAGGCGCTAGAGTAGTCACAAAACTATTCATCAATTTTTTAGCTATCTCCGCAGTGAGTGACTGTACCTTGCCGAAATTCAGACTTGTCCAAGCTTTTATAGTTGTCCTTGTTATCTGAAAGAATGAACAAAATCCAACTTAAAATGAGAGCGCTAGAGTGGTCACAACATTTCACCCATTATTAGTCTATTGGGATGTTTCCATTCACTTAAGGGCGGCTGATTTCACAGTCCCAGGTCGGATCTTGCCTAATTTTGAACCCATCCGAGATTTTATGGCTGTCCTCATTACCTGCAAAAATAGAGAGGAACCAATCAAAAGAAACTACATGGTGGTCACAATATTTTCCCCATTATTACCCTATGGGAGCTATCTGTTAACATGGATACCAGATCCAATCTTGCCCAAAACCTAATGCAGCTAATCCACTATCCCAATGATGGTCCAGATGAAATTTGATTTTGATCGGCCTACTGGTCCTTGAGATATTCATTTCTGAAGGTGCTGACAGATGGACACGCGGACGGATGAACGCCAGCTTGAGTCACATCCTATAAGCTTACCGGGACCCTTCGGCTCATCTGAGCTAATAATGCCAGTGTATTTTGATTATGTATAACTGACCACTTTAACGACAACTTAGCACCCCAATTGGTTAGTTACATTCAAATGTATAGATGTCACGCTTACCAAGTCTGTTTCTGATAGTTACAGTGCTAATCCTGTAAGTGTTACTTCCGCGAGTGTCATGGCAAGCGACGCTGCTGATAAGAAAATGTAATTATAGTATGTGTGACGTATTCGTGACGTTTGTTTTACTTGTCAATACCTGGGGTGTGACAGAAAGAAAACAACTTGCTCTGCTATGGCCTAGTCGAGCAATGGCATCATATACCATACGCTACTTTCAAGCTTATCAATGGCTGTGATTTTGATCCAGTCTAGGTACCTGATTATCCAAGTTAGAGCCAAACTTAAAGCGTTATTTTTGCTATGCTTCCTTACACATCTTTTGTGAATAACTAGAGCGATGTTGATGACGGAATGCACGCGGAAATTGAAACTTGCCTAGTTATAAGAACAGAACTAATAGACATAACATGGATCACAGTCGAACAGTGTATACACGAATGGAGAATTAATCAATGCAATGCATTTTGCGTGTAAGGCATTTTGCGCAACAAAATATTACAATGAAAATAGAGCATTGTTCATCCACGCTTATTTGAGCCAGATATTTTCAAATTGCTCACTTTTCTGATTATTTAGTATACATTATTTATCTTCCAAAACCAGCCACTGTTACCAACCTTTCTCTCTATGGATGTTGATGGTCGTGTTCTAAGGATTGACTCATTTACAAAGACCATCGCTCCAGGGTATGTTCATTTTTCCCTTTTATTGATAAGACGGTTCTTTTGAGCACCCAAAACATATGTTTAAACTAATGAATAAAACAATAGTTGCAATGTTACGCATAAAAAAACTGCTTATCTGGAAATATGCTTTTATGATAATATGCATTTGTCATGTGCGGTATAAGAACAGATGATTATGACTAGGAAACGCCATAAACATTGCATACAGCCAACCCCTATCACCTTATGTGCGTGACACAAACCGACAGACAAATATATAACAAGCTAGGCACACAAACACTACCGATATAGGCATAGCTGCAGATGGCTTATAAGTGGATTGATGAAACAAAAGCAGTGAGAATGCTTGTGGCACACACCTTTCTGTATTATCCGCCTGTGAGGTTTCAGGAAACTATTTCAAACTGTGCGCACGATTTGGCTTCGAATAAATGCAGTTAAAAAGCTAAGCCAGTGAGTTTGCAACAGGTGTTCATCGTAAGAAGCATACACTTGGACGTATTATGACAGCTCCAAACGATGCACCAAATACTACCCAGGCGAGTATTTCAGACCGAAAAAAGATAACATTATTGTGTTTATGATACGTCATATTCTGACGAATATATCAACCTGTAAATTTTAAAGACAAAATTTCAGATGATGTTTGATTACAATTCCACAGCGCAAACGCACGTCCTTGTCCTCATACATAATATAGAGGATCAAATCTAAACAGTAAAGTCAACAGAAAACCTGGACATTTACGTTTAACACATATTCATGCTAAGCTCTACCTGCTATAAATTTAAAGTTTTTACATAGACGTCAGGTCCACTAGTATAGGATCATAATATAATCATATGTCCATAAACAAACAGAGAAAACCTGATCAAGCAGCTATTAGCTCTTAGCTGCCTGATCAGGGTCTGCTCTGTTTGCAAAAGTGTTAAAAGGCGTCTGTATGAGGTGAAGGGTGAAAGAGTAACTTAACATACCTAATATAAGCGTCATAATCTCATGGAGTGGTCAAACATTACCACAACTTATAGTTATAATTGTTTTACTTTATAGGCTACGATTAGGTTACATAAGTGGTCCACAACCAATAGTGAAGAAGATACTGTATCTTTCTCAATGTTCATCTCAAGGATGTTCTGGAATATCACAGGTAATCAATCATGATAACTTGATTTCTAACAGCTCAAAATAAATAGAAGTAAATATTGATACTAACATAATACGTAACTAACCATAGTAAAAATACAGAGGAAGGCAAAGATCAGACCCAAACACTGTATGGGAAAGGGACAAAAACACAAGAAAACACAGCACGCAAGAGAGCCAAGAGGTTAGTCCTTTCCAAATAAGTGATAACAATGATGCAAGTAACAGACAAGGCAACATAGGAAAGATACATACGAAACATAGATAAAAAAATAAATAAAGGCACACGAAAAAAGCACCGCCTTGGAACGGTCAGCATGTTTATAGAAACGGAGATAAAGGCAGTATAGGATAGATACCTCTATTATGCCCCTATTCCACACAGACCACGAATCCACTGAATCACCAAGAATCGATAAATGTTAGGATTCGGCTTGATTCGTGGAGAATTGTAAATTTTTCAACGCATTCTGTGATGTTCTACAATTCAGTTACGAAACAGGTAAGAAACAGTTACGAATATTTGCAGGATTTGACTGAATTCTGCCTGAGTCTCCGCGATACTGTGCCAAAATCACTACGATGTGCAATAACATATGTAGAAATACTGCAAGAATCCATCACAAATTAGTTAAGAATACGCAGAATGCAGCACGAATTGGGAGCATATTAACAAAAATCTGTGACGATTCGCCACGATTTGCGAGATTTTCCCTCAAGATAGTTTTAAAGAAGGCTCATCAAGGCTTCTGGGCCACCAGTTCCAAAATGAATGTTCCTCGTAAAGCAGCAGTAGAATTGATCTTGCAACTTGAGTGTTGAAATCAACAACTTATATAGCTAGAATAAAAGCAACTACATTAAAGTCCAGAGGCCCTGGCCCTGACTCTTTGACTTGAAAATATGGTAGTTCGCCATTGGTAAAATCACCAGCCAGGAGTAACTGACTGATCCTGATTGTGCTCAATAATCCGCCATATTCTGTTTCAACTTCTAGGACTGGCTCACATGCACGTGACAGGGTAGTTACTCTGAGAAAAACCTATCGACTATCTCTTCTTTGGTTTTATTTCTTGTCCTAATCTCCTGATCCACACGAACAAGCTAAGAGTAGCTGCGAATGCCTAAGAACACCTCCGAATGGATAACGATTCAGTTACGATGTCCAACAATGCATTAAAAACTTGTTACAAATCAAGCACAAATTTTCGAATCAGGGAATTTCGGGCTAAAGTTTTGAACAGTTCAAAACGTTTGAGCCAATTTCCCGATAGACCTATAGTTGGAGAACCAATGTAGAAAAAATGCTAACCCTTGCACCCAAAAGGTATACAGCTGAATTGTGTATGGTTGCAAAGGTAATTATATGGTGTATCTGAAACCACTGTATAGCAGACTCCATCGATTTGCGCAACGCCAGAACATTCCATTTTCTACGGAAGCTCAGCAAGAACATGTGAACTTACTATTTATCAAAATCTCATACATTTTTTTTTATCAAAAAAGATTGGGACTGAAATATATTGGACTTATATGATACGCAGACATCTGTGTAGACCCTAGAAGCAGCGGTGGTGATTTAAGAATACTGCTCATTTGATTTTTAAGCATGTAAAATAGGACACCCCGATTATGAAATTAAATTTATATATTGCTTGTTTCAAATGTCATTAAAACTGCATGTATTGTCCAGAAATGTATTTGATAAGTATTTATACATTTCTTAAAAGCACCTCTAATAAAATTGTGCGTGCTTACAAATTCCATTGTATCCTCCCACTGAAGAGGTATGCATTGTACATAAATAAATATTTTTTTATTGTATGCGTTTTAACATTGCATACAGTTAGACAGACGTTTGGGCCATGATTTAAGACAATTCTTTTATATTTCTTTAAAAAACTAGAGGGGGTAGCTAAAAATTAAAAATATGAAACCACAATAATTTGATAGTTAGTAATTTAGCCCATGTCAGCTGTGATGTTGTTAAATACTATGGACAACTTAAGAAAAAACTAACTCATAAATGTAATTTATCAAGATTTAAAGGACATCTATCTTCAATATCTATAACAATTGTGATACAGAAGCCATTGTAGAGACCAATGTTGTTTTTGTCTGCTGAAAACAATACTTTTACCTAAGAGTGGTAAAATAAAGATGGAAAAAACTCATATAACTGTTATTATAACCATAAAACCCCTATCTGTCTCCGTTTTAAATGCAGAAATGTAATATCATAATACTTTTAAAGAAAAGAAAAAGTAATCCCAAGCATGACTATATTGGTGCACAAATGTATGCCTATATTATACTCTTTTAAAAGCATTTGATAGTGTATTATTGTAAAACAGCCGCTCATACCAGACCACCAGATAAGAGAAAGTTATGGAAAATTAATTTTGTAATTTCTCAAGCAAACATATCTTGTGTTTAATAAAACGGATCTTTTAAATTAGGCGGTGCTTTTGAAGACCAAACACACGTTTAAACTGATTGATACGGGGAAAAATTCTAAATTTCTACGCTATGAAAGTTTGCTTAACTTGACCTATGAGGCATACAAAAAGCATTTTTTAGCAAAATGCAATTCTTGCCGCATTTCTATACAGTGGTTTCATATCATGCACTATTTTAACTACCAGTTTACAAAAAAAATTGCCGTATACCACTTGGGTGCAAAAAAAAATTGTGTTTTGCACAATATACGACTTCTGTTCCATGACTACTAGAAATTGCAAGAACTGACTTCAGACTGTGCGAGTCAGTTAAGATCTTCACGAACTGAGTACGTTTTAGCCATGAATCCAAATATATATCAATTCATGGCAATTCGTGGGATTCGGGGCATGTGTTGAATAGGGGTATTAATGCCTTGGTTACATTTGCCGTACGACGAGTATACGATGCCCATACGATGTCCAAATCACCGCTTCCATGCAGCCTCTGCAGGTAGACCTTGCGATCATCGTACGGATTTGGGGGCATCGTGGCCTCTACGATTCTGTTTGACTCTGCACAATGACAAACTTGAAAAAATCGTAAGCCCGTAGACACTTCCCAGTTAAACTGTATGATCCACGTTGATTGTGGGAACAACGCAAGATTTTAGATTGTCATTTTTGGCCCAAAAACGATCGTAGACTCTTGCTATAGTCGTAGGGAGCCTGCAAGGTCGCCGCAGGATGGCCTCGCAGGGCCCATAAAATCCTACAGACATCGGACGGTCACTCTGCGGTAACCCAAAGGCGATGGCACAATGATCGTGCAGTCGCATTGTGACGTGTCAACAATTTTCAGACGGGTCCATGGCTATCATTAGCTTATTGTTTCATTTCAATATTTATCTTCATTCAATGTCTCTAATACCACCACTCAGAGTAACTCAATATGGACCCAGATCAGTTTGCTGATGGGTGCGGTCTAATCAGGGCCCATAGAGTATGCTTCCATGACAAAATTGTCTGAAGTGCAATCTAATGTGAAATGCAAATGCACTTTCAATACATAAAATGCTGGTTTGATAAGGGTTTTTTATAAATTAGATAAGACTAATAAAAAGTCAGATTTGTTTTTGTACTTTATAACTCTGGGATTTGAATTTGAGTATTACTACAACGAAAAAATTAGGTAGGTTCCGTAGTGAGAACATGTGACGAGGTCGAGCATAGAAATTTGATTGTATGAATGAAATACAAAATGTACTTTATTGATGTGCTGACCAGGCTGAGTGGAGGGAAGCGCAGTTTGGTCAGTACCTTTGTTGTTCGCATGCAACGGCTTCAATTTTGCTTATGACGAGGGTTTTATGTGTTGCTGGCTAGAGTGCCTTTGGATGATTAAAAATAAGTGTTTTAGTCCACACTGCGTCTACGAAGGGATACAGTTAAAGCATCTATTTTCAATTAAAGTGATACTTTTCGAATTATAAAAGTGTACTGTAAATAAGGGACTGTTGTAATAATTTGTGATTTAAACTTTATGAAAAGTGCAGAACTTAAAAAATGACATTAGAATATACATAAACGTAACACTCTGTATGGTATCATCAATCCCTTATCTTTTGACCACGTTCAACAAAAACACTAGTCTCTTCATAGCACGATTTGTCATTACATTACTTTGAAACAGGGTTCAAATGTGCATCCAAAAATAAACATGGGTGGCCGTTTAAATCCATGCACATACTTACATGACAATTGCATACTAGTCAGCGTACCGACTCCTTGCGACTCCCAATAGGTAATCTTACCGGCATCGTGCAATTTATATAGGGAGGTCGTGAAGATAACACGATAACCTTGGGGTTGTCATACGATATCCGCAATGTCTCTGTAAGGTTTTGTCCTAGTTTGTCGCCGAAAGAAATCACTAGGTGATCGTAAGCAATGTAAACACATACGTCGTAGCTGATAGCCGCCTATGATGCCGAAAAAATCGTAGGGAAAATCGTAGACAAATAAATCATACGACGACCGTGGCAAATGTAACCGAGGCATAAGCACTTAATACACGGATTATTTTACATTTTTTGTACACGACTGTTCTAATCAATTTTTAAACTGACAGTATTTTTATAGTAGTATTTTCGGTTATATTATTGTATTTGTTTCTTTTCAGGCAGTTTTATTACACACTTTAAAATCATGGGGTCATGATGGCTATCGAAAACATTGTGAATCCGTTGCAAGACATTATGCAGCGAAGCGTGAACAGTGCATTGAATACGCTAGGAAACATTTAAGTGGTACAGTTGGTTTCAGTTTATTTTCTGGATATGGGCATCAGCAAGCAGGGAAGGTTCGAGTGAGGCTGCGCATATGCGCAAACTCGCTAGAGCATTTGCTGCCCCTGCATACAATAGGGATGGATGAAGGCTTTGACAAATGTTTAGACATCTAGCTTCACTGGATATATCAGCATGGGCATTTATAAGAGGCATTTGCGCATATGCTACAAAAACTGAAATCTCATGCAGTGTTCAATATACGTACACTTTCGAGCCAGCACGTGATATATGTTAATACTTATTGCGTTGTTGAGCAAAAAAGCTCTGGCAAGCCATCGAAAATGCTATTTACAAGATTTGAGGTACAATAAGTAGGCATTGATTTGTGGTTTTGGAATTTTTATATCTGAGGATCTTAAGTCATGGTTGGGCCTCGTTACAAGAAAACCTGTCTTCACAGTTTCCGACACAGCCATACCCAATAAAGCCTGCTCAGCAACAGAGACTAGCTAGAAATCTGATACTATACTTTCCAATACGCTAATAGCAATGGTGCTAATTTGATTATGCAGATGCGCAGGCTTGTCTGCATCTTTGTTGTTTGCAAACCCCAAAGACAGGTTTTCTCACGTCGAGCCCCTAATAATGTGTAGCATTAGCGTCAGTTTTCCCGTTGTGTCATCATGGTAGAACTTTTGAAATTAATGCTAATCTTAGAATATGCAAGTGATTTTGTTTGTTTGTTTGTGCTGATGCGTTACGTCCAAGTGAACAATTTTTCAGTCTTGTTGGAACGATTTCCTGCGAATACCATAATCTCAGATATACATCTTGATAGAATATTATGTTTTTGACTTTGCAAATGTTGCTGTAATTATCGATAAGATTTAGATCAGCCTATGCATCAGTTCAGCCTGAGCAGCGTCTTCTCTGTCCGCATGAAGAAAGTTTGGGTCTTTAGTTACCCAAAGAATGCACAGCGAAGACTCAGATCAGCCTGGGCATCTGCCCAGGCTGATCTGAGTCCTCGCTTGGCCCACAATCATTTTGTATATTTTTCATGGCATACCTTAACTATGGCATCAACATTGAATTATTCTTTTTTCATTTTTGCATCGCCAGGCCTGGCAACATGGCATGAACCAACGGGGGGAATGTTTCTCTGGATGAAGTTCACTGGTCTGGACGACAGTTTCCCTCTAATAACTGATAGACTTGCTAAACGAAATGTCTTATTACTACCAGGAAAGGCATTCCATGTGTCCACAACACAGCCATCCCCATGTGCAAGGATATCATATGCACTGTTGTCAGAAGAGAAAATGGACAAGGTATGGACTCCTTATACCTAAATTATTGTGGCATTTTGAGTTCCATATATATAATATACAGTAAAACACGGACTCCTATATACCAGCTCAATTAAATTAAAGGGAAATATAAAATACATTATATGCAACATATAAAGAATAATCCGATCACACCATGCCAACAGAAATTAGATATTCTTTTAAAAAATATCATTTATCGATTTCAGGGATTCAAAATTGTTGCAGAAGAATTGCGCAGCATGAGAGGAATGGAGGACTAACCTGTGCCACATCTTAGCCGACCTAGCATAAACTGTCGATTAAACATTAACATACCAGCATTCATAGACCACAATGCCCCATTTTCAATGCGCTGTCCACTCTGTCAAATCATGCGCGGATCCAAAACGTTTTGTCAGAGGGGGTCCAACTTTGACAAGGTGTTTTTTAATTAATCAGGGGAGGAAGGATCAAAATACCAATATAGGCGGGCCATCACCGGCCCGCCAGCGAAACGCCATTTAAATGCGATAAATGCAGAACCAGATTGTTGTCTTTGACTTTTCAGCTGCTTTGAGTTAAAACAATTCAACTGTGAATAATGTGTGTGGGCCAGTACATGAGATTTTGGTACTTATCGTATTTGCGTAAAAGTTGCTATAAACGCCTATGCTGACATATGAAGTAGGGATAGAGGTCGAACGTTTGAATTGAGAAATCATCTACATCCATACTTTGTGTATGCCAGCAGCAAAGGCTCTGGCGGGTCTGCGCATATGCGCAGACTCGCCTGGGCCTTCGCTGCTAGCTTATGTAATAATAAGCGAAATCGCGTGCAGTGGTCCATTATTATGATAATACAATTAATGCTGTCTTATGAAAAAGTCCTTGAGTGGAAAGATAACTAACGAAATGGTAATTTACCAGCCTTATACGGCAATGTTACTTATCATAAGGCGACGTAAATAGGACTTTCAAAGCAGACTTCAGAATTGTCATACGAAACGACTCAGTGTGCATGGTTACTGTCACAAAACACGCAGAGACGAAGAAAAATGAAAATATTATATTGCTTTGAAAGGTGGTTGAAATTACATGGTTGTTACTTTTTACTGTGCTTCCAGGCTTAACGTGACCCCCGTTTTTTGCCGTTTATTCCTTAAAGGTTATTTCAACTGAAACAGAAATTTCAAAAATGAATTTAGATATAGACCGCGTATTTGGATTATTTTTCTCACTGAAGTATGATCTTTTATATATGCTGGCATTAGATGGGATTTCTTCATGTTTTTGTTCGTTCACTCTGAATTAGTCCCCAAGCGTACCTTATTAATATATAAATGAACTACCGATCAGTAGTGTAAAACTCGTGCATTAAGCTTATGATAACTAAAATAGAGTCACAACTGGGTATATATCTCATGGAAAAAGACTTAGTTATTTTAATTTGCAGGACATTTGGGCCTTAGTTCAAAATAAGAGCTGCTCCAAAAAATAAGATTTAGTTACACTTTGTGCATTTACATCCACTTGCTAAATGGCGATCGTATTAGTAAAGGTTAAAGTTGTCAAATAAAAGAAAAACGGGGGTCACTTCTACACAGTAGTACACTTAACAACACTTACAAGTGTGCACATATAAATGTGCTCATATCTCCATTAATATTGGTCAGATCATTTTCAAATTTTCAACAAATATAACGACATGTGTGTTATAAATATGCATTTATTTTATTTTGAATAAAATAAAAAGTTAAAAAATGCGAACGCAAAATTCAAATTTATGGTAAAATCAAAATTTACATTTTTCTAATACTTTAGAAGAGACCAAACTTGGTCGAATATATCACAAAATAAAGTAAATATCACATTATTCTTAAGTCAAATCCTGCAACGGCGTCCATGTGCATGTAAACTTAGTAGCGAGTATGTCCCCCCTCACTGTTCACTACGGCAAGACAACGACGTCTCATTGACGTCACAGAACGCTAAACGTAATTATGAGGGAGGTTGTTCCACTCGTGGAGAATTTTCGCTCTTAGTTGATAAAGTGTGGTTGGAATAGCTCCTGTTTTCCTTACACGGTGGTTTAGTTCATCCCAAATGTTTTCAATTATGCTTAGGTCTGGTGATTTGGTGGGGGGAGTCGACGACATTCACATTGTTTGCATTCAGATATGCAGCGGTGGCCCTTGCCAGATGGGCTGGAGCACCATCGTGCAGCAACTACATTCCTCTGTGGTTTCTCAACAATGGAATGACCTCCGTATCGAGCACTTCGTGTTAATAGCTAGCTGCAGTTAAGTCCCCCTTTATGAAGATGATGTTAGTTTTATGATATAAGGACACACCTGCCCACACCATAACAGAACCACCACTATGACTGTCACGTTGTCCTGAAAACGTTCCCCTCGTTCTCCGTATATTCTTGTGTGGCAGAAAACTGTGAACTTTGATTTTACTATATATTTGAATTTTGATTTCGCATTTTAAAAGTTAAAGTTTCATGAAAATAAAAAAAATATGGATTATCATGTCATGAATGTCATCAATATCTATTGAAAATTTCAAAATAATCTGACTTTTATTTATGAAGATATGGATACTGTAACAAAACAAGCAGAGTTGAAGAAAAATGAAGATATATTTTATTGTTTTTAAAGGTGATTTATATTTGACATAGTTTATGCGTATGGTGAAATATGAAGGTAATGTGCCTAACTACAATATGTATTTAATGGACATTTGGGTCATGAATATCACATTCATGCAACTGTACTGTTAAATTAATGAAACTTGTTGCAAAAAAGATATAAAATGCTTGTCGAGCCTCGCATTTTATCTTTTTTCCCCAACACGTTTAATAAATTCAATAAAACATGAACACCAATGTAAGATCCTCTATTTATCACATTTGCACACATTTCAATGCGTATCCAGCGGAGCTAGAGGTTTCAATTTTTGTCCAGGTTTTTATCTATGCACAGAATCAAAAGTTAAGCACCACCTGGTCCCGAGGTTATAAAACTTTTTCATGCTCAACTCAACTGATCATAAAATTTCAATTGCCCATAAAAACTAAAACGTTGAAAAAGATAGGTATTTCTTGCTTTTAAGCTCTCATATGATGTATTTATCCTGCTGATAAATGTTAAAATGCGAACAATTGTTGGCATTTTGATATTTATGAGCAAGATAAATTTCATGCTTAGTTGGGTTGAGCATAAAAAAGTTTTATAACCTCGGGGCCTGAACATTTTTCAGTGACAGCTGTTATGTATAATTTTCTTCAAAAGAACATTTATTGGTAAAATATTTTTAGCCAAGTATTTCCTTGGTCTGTTAAACCTGTCAGGATGCCATTTGTTACTTTTGATAAATTTGACGGTGTCCTCTACGCACCAACCCCTTTAAAAGCGTCAAAGGGGGCCTCAAAGTGCTACCTTTGAATTCGTATTAACGCGAAAATAAACTTGACCTATTTTTTTGACTATTGCCAAAAGAGATCTGGCCAACTCTAGGTATCTTGCTAGTTACAGAGATAGTTATCACATGTTTATAATATTTGCGTTTTCACTATATAACATGTCGTTCTTTACACCTCCATATATTTTGTTCAAGGATATTCATCTGAAATTTACAGACAGATCATATTTTAGTTTCGTACCAATATGACAATAACACTTTTTATTGCTTAGTGGTATGAAAATGCCACAATAAAACAGCAAATAAAGACATTTAGGGGCAAGACTGCATTTGACATGCCAAGTCGTTAACATTAATGCTTATCAAATCCAAATTTGCTGTAAATTGTCACTACTTTATCTTATTTCATAAATAAAACGAGTATAAATTCATATTTAGAAAGCTTCACTGTTTTTCTCAGGTAATGTTTAGAGGGTACTTAGCTTTTGACTCGCCTGAGCCTCCACAGCCTGAAAATATTATATAGCACAATCTAAAAAATTCGACCTTTAGTTTTTCGAAATACTCCAATATTCGGTGCATATGCCTAGACTCGACCGAACCTTCAAAGCTCAATGATGTTATAAAGCAAACCTTCAAAAATTGGACCTTCGATTTATCAAAATACGCACTTATTATGTGCATCTGCCTTGACCCAACCCAGTCTTCACAACTCGACAATGTTATACAGTAAAACCTTGAAAATTCTTCCGTCAATTTTCAAAATACTCGCTTATTCGAAATAAATTTGGGACACACTGGATTCAGAGAATACGACTTCTTCATAATCTATTTTAATAACTGTCTATAATAACACATATGTTGAGTGCATAAAAGAAACGTCTCATTGAGACGTTTCTTTTACTGGCCTTAAACTTGTTTGCTAAATAAACTGATAATAATTATTTTTGGTGGGTTATTTATTTTTATGTCTGCCCTGTATATAACTCGAAGTACTGATGATTTGAAATAAACCTCTAGTCCTGAGGACTTCAAAATGTGAGATTTGACTATAATATATTATGTACCAAATCCTTATATGTAGGCTCATTGATATATGTAGATTTACATGAAGAGTAAAGACCATAATAAAGCGCCTATTACAAACTGAAAGGTGGACAAATGTACAATATTACTATTATTTGGATTCATGTCACTAACATCTGCAGCTGCACACTGACTAGGGTCTTTATAATCTCCAACGCAAGAAGCATAAGCCATCACATGTGCTATATAATGTTGTTCATGAACACCATGGAAGAGATGAGACATTGGACCACGAGCGTATATAGCTACATCTTCACCACCATGACTTTCCCACTCTAAATGAACAGCTGACTGGAATTCGTAGTCCTTATCAGCTGAAACAAAAGAAATAATTTGGCTAATCAGGAGTTTAAATTATGAGGTTAACCAGTAAACGAAGGCTTGTCGTACCTCTAACAAAACCTGGTGACAAAATGCTTCTATAAAATTACCATGCTTGTAAAAACGCATTGCAATAGAAACTTGCATGCATGACCCAATTTGTTTCTTTTAGTTCGGTGTATGCGCACTTGATTCAAAAGAACGTTATCTTAGTTAAAATCTTTCTTCGATGGTCAATGGTGCTTTTTTTAATCTGTTACACTTTGTATGCTATAATTACAGTTTTGCCTGCAATATGACACCGAAGCTCTTATGTAAGGTACATGTCTAAAGAAATGAAAGCGTCATTTAATCTTGAAATGGTAACATAATGTTTCTAGGAGCATTTCAACGTTCAACTGCTGAGTAAAATAGTTTTTTTATTAAGTTTTAAATCTAGATAAAATGTATTGTATACAGTTTTGTCGTTTTGTTCTTCGAAAATGTGTGTCAAACTATTTCGAAAAATTAAAAACAATATACTTTTTATGATATCAGTGGATCTGGTCAAGAAAAATCAACAAAAAATGAATAAAAAAACTGCTAGTCATTGTGGAAGAAACTATTTATCTTGCTTATAGATGTTAAAATGCCAACCTTCAAGCTTGTTGGCATTCTAGCATCAGTGACCACGATAATTCTTATGCTTAGTAAAAGTTTTTCTTCCATAACTATTTAGGACTCCTATGGACTATTCTTTAAACTCGAGGACTGGCCGCTCGTTGATGTGACAAGTATCAAACTCTCATACCACAGGCTTTTAATTAATTTACACTTTGGTAATTTACCTGTATTTGTAGTTGTTATATTTGGTCTTACAGTAGCTGTGACATTTGAATAGCCTCCAGGTCCGTTTGTATAGCCTAATGTTGAATATGGCTTTTTATCTGTAGCTAGATTCAGCTCACCTAGAACTTCAGCGTTATGATCATCTGTTAGGCCTATAAAAGTAACGTTACCCATGATTTATAAATATGATGATCACACATATATGCATTTAATAAAATCCATAAACAATTGTTAACAATGCAATCACTTACCTAGAAAGTCAGAGAAATCTGCTTATAATCCTGCTTCACAAGACAGCGGTGCAATATAAGCCCGTTTGCTAGGACAGTGGGGGCATCACTTTCATATTTAGAAAGTTTGTGCATTCATTCTTGTGCACGACACATCATCCTGACTACATTATGAGTGAGTTATGGCATGTACAAGAAATAAAATTATCCCATAAAGCTTAAAACACAACCACTTGGCCATAACTCAGGAACAGAAAGCAACCGCAGTTGTATGCGACACATTATCTTGAAGTTATACACATTCCTATAAAGTTTCATGAAGACATCCCAAGAGGTTACTGTGTTCTGTGGGGTACAATAATTTTTACGAAAAAAATAGAAAAATAAAAACATCAAAACGGCATAACTTTGTACATTAAATATAGGGAAACAATAACCCTGCAGGCGACACATCGTCTTTACCTAATACACATTTCTATAAAATTTCATGAAGCTATCCCAAACGATTACCAAAAAATGGGGTGTACGAGAATGAAAATTAAAAAAAAATAAGCAAAAATGATAATCAAGGGACATAACTCTGATGCAAAAAATGGAAAGCAGCCATAATTGTTTGTGACATTTTGTGTGGACCTAATATGAAGGGGGAGCAACCATTCTTGTATGTGACACATGGCCTTTACTTAATACACATTCCTATAAAATTGCATGAATATATCATGAAAAGTAGGTGAGTTATAGGGTACGACTTCTAAGTAATGACCCTTGTTTCATTCAATGCATTTACCATTACAGTCACGCCTCAAAGCGTTTTGTGGAAGTTTACAAGAGTAAATTACACAAAATAAGCATAGAAATACAATCAAAGGGACATCATCCAAAAACAGAAGTCACCTGTAATTGTACGCGACACATCCTCTTGACCTGATATACATTTATTTAAAGTGTCATGAAGAAATCCCAATCAGTTACTGACTTATGGGCCGTACAGGATTTTTTTGTGGAAAAACTATCAAAGGGGCAGAACATGGAAACCAAGGAAGGAGGAACACTCATTCTTGCATGTGACACATTTTCATTACCATAAAATTATAAAAATGTATAATGAACAATGAGTGAGTTATGGAGTGTACAAGAATGTAAATTACACAAAATAAGCATAAAAAGATCATCAAAGGGCCATAACTCTGAAACAAAGAAAGGGAAAGCAACCATTATTATATGCGACACAACTTCTTGACCTGATATACATTCTTACAAAGCTTCATGAAGAAATCCTAAACAGTTACTGATTTGTGTGTCCTACAGGAATTTTTGTGGCAAAAACTATCCAAGTGGTATTACTTAAAAATTAAGAAAGAAAGAACACTCATTCTTGCATGCGACACAATGTCGCTACCTAATACACATTACTATAAAAATTACAAGAAGATATAATGACCAATGAGTGGGCCATGGAGTGTACAAGAATGTGAATTACGTAAAATAAGCATAAAAAGAACATTGAAGGGCTAAACTCTGAAACAAAGAAAGGGAAAGCAACCACTATTTTATGCGAGACATCTTTTTGACCTAATATACATATCTATAAAGTATCATGAAGATATCCTTAAACGTTACTGAGTTATTATGCGTAGAAGATTTTTTTGGTAAAATGTACAAAAGATAATAAATCAAACTATAAAAATGGGGACAATTATTCTTGTACGCGACACATTGAGTAATGGCTCAACTTGAGGTTTTCTTTAGCTCTGACTATCTGTGAGTCATGAGCTCTTTTCTTTGTTTCATCATGGTGTGTTAATTTGATTAGAGTGTTTCTCCATGATGATACATTGCATTAGTTAGATGGCCTCCATGCGAGCTGAACATTTCTTGTACTTAAACAACAGCAGAATCTAGGGCGAAAATTTGGTACCAGTAAAATGCATTTAAGCCCCTGGTTGGCTTAGGCTTCTGTTCGTTCTAAGGCGGTGGTTCTGTTGTTGTTGACTTTTTGTTTATCGTTACTCTTATTGTGGGAGTCTGTAATTGTTCTATGTTTTGCTGTACGTTACTTTATGTCCATTCTAGTATTGCAATCATCTTGATGGGGAAGAGAGAGCTGGTTGCTTTGCTAAATTTGTCTTCCTGGTGTCTCGTGATGGTTGAGTGGCTCTTCCTAGTGATGCCACAAGGTTGTCTGCGGTTTGTGATTGGGGTATTTCCTGATCATACTCACTTACTATTTTTGTCAAAACTTTACATTTATAATTTCATTTAAAACAACCATGTATCTGCCATTTATTTTCGTGAAATGATAATGGATTTATTGGTATCATGGTGTTGACGTCAGTGTTGACGTCACTACTACCGAGGTTTTAAGACGTGTCAATGATAAGGCGTTTTAGTGTTTTGATACTTCTATGCCAACAAGTGACCTATAACAAAACAATTTGCGTAGGAAAACCTGTTTGATTATTGTAACTGACGTTAATATGACGTCAAAACGGGCATTTTTTTCAAAAAACTTATGGTGTTACTAAATTCAACGACCGTAAAGAGGGGGTAAACTTAATAGATAATTGTTTTTGGTGTTTTTCTGTCACAACGTTCACCATAGATAATGCCTAGCACAAGACGCAAATAGAAAATACAGACGTTCAGGTTGCACGTGCATTTTGTCGGAATTGCCTTTGACCTAGCAGAATGTTTCGCCTGAGTCATTCCGATATTTTTTTTGATGTCAACAAACAAATAAAATGTCAATAAGTAAATTATCATAGAGAATGTTCGGTTCCAGCATTTTTGTCAAGAAATATTGTCCTTGAAAAAGTGGTGCGTAACTAAGGTGGCTCACTGTATGTGTAAATACATTTAGGACACATTTTGTACAAATATATGTGGACTCACAATTTAGAAAACAAAGTTATTTAGCTTTACTTGACGGTGTGTCAAGATGTGTGGCGCCCATCACATCTTCTTTTGCTATATTTTCAGATAGGGGAATCAAATCAAATCAAATAAAACAAACAAAACAAGGGGTGGGCAAGTGTTTTGTCTATTCTCTTTTTATATAAGCCTTAACGAGTAACAAATACTGTCATCAATTGTTGAGAATGGTATTTCTAGTTAAAGTAATGACTAAATATTAATTTTTGATATGTTTAGCAAACAAACAAGCGCGTTTTTCTAGATTTCATACGAGACAACATATTTACCATTAAAATCTAATGACAGCCAAATAACATGTTTTCAGTTAAAATAACGAAAAGTGATCTTTGTGGTATTACTAAAATAATTTTGCACGAAACTCGTTCTAAGAGAGTAGTGACAGTTTTTTCAATTATTTAACATTAAAAGAATATAATTTAATGTGTTTAATTTACCAAAAAGTATTGAAAGTCTAATTTTTGTGCCATACCGTTAGTATAATGCTAACATTTTCTGAAAAATGAAAATGTAATATGCATGAAAAAGCTTCTATAAAATCAATGCTGATGGCGGGAAACGTTTCAGATTTTAAACACTATACATTGATAGTCCCTAGTTGTGATGGTAATGCATTGTGTGAAATACAACTGTGAAATTCGATTGACCGTGCACTGATATATGGACTAGATGAATTTCATTTTGAGGTGAAACAAAGAATATGATGAGCTCCGCATACGCCGACACACCGCCACATTAAGGTTCATAACTTTATTATCTACACTTCGATTCCACCCATATGTGTACAACATGTTACTTAGATGTATAAAAACACATCATTAAAAATCATAGAATTCTTGATACACAGTTTCGTGACATAACAAAAGTCCACGATTTACTGGGCCAACCCTCGTGTGTCATGTATTTCATTAAAATAATTATATACCATGTATTCCATGACTAAGCTCTGTCTTTACATTTATGACGCAAAACATTAAGTGAACATTTAGTCATGCGTTTGTGTGAAGCTTCATAGTTTTTAAAGATGTTAATTTAATCCTCCAGAAATAAAACTTTTTAGGGTGAATTGGCTTATATTTTTGGGGATTAGGGGAGAAGCTGAACTATTTAAGGGATTTGTGCAGCAAAGACAAAACACTTTTAGGGAGCCAAAGAAATTATTTTCATGGATGTGGGGAAATCAATACATTATTTTTAGGTAGCAAGGGAGCCCCTGTGGGGGCCTCACAAGATATATGAATATAAATGGTAAAGGGGTGGTGATCTGAATGTTTCGAGATATCAGCCCTTAAATGAAGTAAACAGGATGGGGCATGTCTAGGCATGCCACAGGGGACTTCCTCGTCAGTGTTATTTAATGCATCTCATCCTAAGTCATGTGAATATGTATGGCTTATGAGTGGGTATCTAAATTGTTACTGTGATGCTAACCCTATATGAGGTAAACATGCCCCAGGGGAACATCCTGATAAGTGTTATTGAGTGTGTCTTATCATAAGGAATAACATTATATATGGCATAGGTGTGGGGATCTGAATGGTTGACAAAATATAAAGCCATTTCTTAAGTGAACAGGGTGCATGCATTTGCACGCCATACACGCCACTTCCCAGAGCAGTGTTACTGAATGTTTATTATCATAAGAAACGTGAGTATATATTGTCTAGGGGTCAGGGTCTGGATGGTTAGGATACTACGACTTTAAGAATTGGCTGGGTCTGGGCATGCCCTCAAGTGTGTGCCTCTGGGTCAGGGAGCCTTGAGTCCAGGATTTTAAAATTTCATTCTTTCTTGCAAAAGTTTTTTATCAATATTTATCATATCAAAAGAATTCTGCCAAATCCCTCGAGTAGTTAATGAGAAATAGTCCTGACAAACTTTTGGCGGTTTGGGCATGTGCGTGGGCCAGCTTACAGTTTGGCATTTTAATTTTGAAACCCGCTTGCACAACTTCACATTCATATCTACCATATCCCAGATTTCAGAACAACCCATCCAGTGGTTACTGAGTACTCGTCCAGACAAAAGTTCGGCGGAAAGAAAAATAAGAAGAAGTGGTGCAAAACACTAAGTAAGGAGATTTAACAAGAGGCTATAGAGGACCCTAAGGTTGCTTTCTTGAGTTGCATGGACACCACTTCAATGACCACAATAAAAGAGTTACATACCAAATAAAACCAAGTCAGTATGACAACAAAATGCCACATTCACAGACCACAGATTCATCCAAAGAACAGCAATGTAGAGTCTTACACAAACAGCTATATAATAGCAAGAGCACAATTAAAGAAACCAGTTCTCTTCTTAGCAGGATGATTGCCAATCGGGAAATTAAAATTTTGGCCTCTGCCATCCTACCTAAGTCACCCAAGGGACCGTACCCAGACCTTCAAACTATTGTCCCGGTTGTTATGTTTCATATCTGTTGTACTGTACCTCTCTGTCTGCATGCCGACTTTCAGTAATAAATATTGACAACTGAGTTATTGTGAAATTTAAACATTTGACCTTTGACCCACCTTAGGGGTCAGGGGGTTGGCACTGAGTATCCATGGTCTATAGTGAGAAGTTGTCAGATATAAAAACTTTGGGGAAATGGGAAGTTTATCAAACATAAAACGCAAATATAGCTTTCGCATTAGCCTAAACCTAAGTCATAAAAGGCCAAAACTCAGTAAACATTATGCAGATGATCTTCGAATGCCAACTAGACCTGTGTTTTATGATGCTTTACCCTTCTATAAATTTTGAATGAAATTGTTGCAACCATTCAAAAGTTATTGATCTGAAACCATAATTTAGCCAAAAACTAAGCCCAAAAAGGGCCATAATTCAGTCAAAATTTTGGGGATGACTTCTCTTTTGGGACTTGACCTGTATTTAAGAATGCTCTACCTTTTGTAGACTTTGAATGAAATTGATGCATCCATTGAAAAGTTATTGATCGGACACCAAAAGTGTGACGAGGGACAACGACACCGACTAAATCATGATCAATATGTGTTGATCATGCTTTAGAGGTGACACAAAAATGGGTTCATGTGGACAATTATTGTAAAGGTTAAAACAATGATCGTTCGTGCTGATTTAGTTTAAAATCTGTCCAGATTATTTAAGACACACTAGCCCCATCCCCTGGCAGCTCCAATTTTCATTGAAACTGAAAAAAGAACACTCTTTGGAGATAAGAAGATCATACGAATACAATGTGTGCCAAATTATGTTTGAATCAAGCCATTGGTTTTTGACAAGAAAACATTTCCAAGTTTTCTCTTTATGAAAAGGAAAAACTAACTTTCTTCCCTAGCAAAGGTCTTTATTAAATATCAGAAATAAGGTTCAGTAAAGGGCCACGAAGAGACCATTTGTATTTCTGACATGAAAGACAATCTATTTGCCTTCTTCCTTATTATGAAGATATTTGAAAGAATGAGTATGACCAGGCAATGACACATACGCATTGCAAACCAACCACTACATCATGCGGAAGAGACACAAATCACCAACAGTCACATGACGCCAGGAAGACAGTTAAAGTAAAGTACCAGCTCTCTCACCCTCAGCGAGAGGATTGCAAAGCTAAAACGACACAAAGTACTGCATAACATATCAATGTACAAACACAATAACAATGGGATAACAAAATAAACAATCCATGCGCGGATCCAGACAGTTATGTCAGAGAGGGTCCAAATTTGATAACGTTTTTTTTTTTTTTTTTTTTTGTTTTAGTTAAGGGGATAGAGGATCCAAATACCACTATTTATAGGCCATCATCGGCCTGCCAGCGAAATGCACTTTAAATGGCGTTTCGCTGGCGGGTGTATGAGGGCCCAACATTGAAAGCTGGCTTCGTAGCTTTGTGATTTTCAGAGGATCCAGACCAGTATTGGTATAAAACCCTATATTTTGTGATTTTTCAGGGGGGTGGACCCCCTGTCCCCCCCCCCATGAACGATGAAACCACAACAGATCCACTGCCTTATGACCAAATGCAGTCATCACTATTAACAACTTAAATTCATTTTACTGGCGCCAAATATTGGCCCTTGATTCTGCTCTTGTTAAAGCTTGAAAATAAGTCACATGGAAGTTTCCTGCCTTATGCAATGCATATCTCAGGGAAACAAGTTAATCAAAGAATATTGATCATGGCTCACAGTTAGTCAGAACTAAAGCAAACCTTAAGATGAGCCATAATGGGCCCAGCCCAGAACAAGCATCAGGCACCAACCCAACGGGGAAAGTTGTAGGTCAGGGTCTTCATTGATTTTGAGGCCTGGCTCATCATCAAAATTTTGGTTTGAAAAATTTATTTGTGTATATAAAAATAATGAAAAAGCCTTACCAAATATAGGATTTCCTCTCATTGGATATCCGCCAATTGTAAACACGTGCGAATGATCTGCAGTAGTCACTATTAAAGTTTCAGACTCATCTGTGAGATCCATAGCTTTCTGTACTGCTGTAGCAAAGGCTACGACCTCGTGTAGTGATTTCACAGCTTTACTATCGTGATGGGCGTGGTCGATTCTTCCGCCTGAAATTGTTTCAATCATAAAAACTATCATTTATAAAATTACATGATATGTCATTTAAGTTAAATAATTGGAGGATCCAGAGGGGGACAGGGGGTCTGGACACCCATCCTGCAAAATCGCAAGTGACTACTACGGAGAGCATATTGTACCATCTATGAAACTGATACTTATCTTGGCCATAGGACCAAAAACATTTGTATATCCTATAAGGAGTGTTTAAATAAAATTGAGTTCTCATCTTAACATCTGGGGCTTAGCTATAATCGATGGCTAATTTTATCAAACATATCTGCTAAGTATATAAAATGACTTTGGCTTCAATTGTTTTAAGACCATCAAAATTTCCAAAAGCAGTTAAATACATTATAATTCAAATTTGACCTTCGCATTTATTAGTTCAATGTCAACGAAGGATTGACATTTGAACTTAATCGGTCAGCCTACATCCCCAATGCTCCATAGCAAGGAACAAGGTAATCAGCGAAATAGTTCAGCAAAAGAAGGTGTTTTAAGTGTTTTTCATACATGGACGTGGTGGTTATATTGAGCACGTAACTAAAACCTTGTTTCCCCATCCTTAGTCGTGCCTGTATGAAATTTGAGTTCAATTAGCCCAGTGGCTGTTTGAGAACAGTTGGTGTACTGATAGATTTATGATGGTCGGAGATACACGCAACAGACGCCAGATACATAAAAAATAAGCTTACTCAAGTGAGTGAAAACAAACTCAAACATTCTGATCTTTTTTCAATGCTCCTATAAAATGGAAATAATTTAAGTGTCTGAATTGTTCCTCCAATACCAGCAAGCCATGGGCGGATCCAGAGGGGGAAAGGGGGTCTGGATCTACCCCACCCCTCAACAATCACAAAATATAGGGTTTCTTAGCAATTCTAGTCCGGGAGTTTCAGCATTCAATGTTGGACTTTCATCGGCCCTCAGCGAAATGCCATAAATTTCAATGGCGTTTCTCTGGCGGGCCGACGAAGTCACACTTTTAGTGGTATTTCGATCCTCACTCCCCACTTCCTTAAACCACCAAAAAAACCATTGTCAGAGTTGAATCCCCTCTGACAAAACTTTCTGGATCCGCGCATGTTAATATATAAAAGTGGGCCATATTTAGGTCTGTCAGAGATGGCGTTTCTTAGTGTTAGAGTATCTTTCCTGACTGGGTTATAAAATTGAATTGACTTATGAGTTTATCAGGTATCTCTTCTTTGTTATATCATATGGGCCTCGAGGCGAGAAGACTGGTCTTTGGGGGTTCCGACAAAGTGGGACTCCAACCAGTCTCCTCAGCTACAGAGACTAACTAGAAAATTGAAATTTCGTATAAAGCAAGTTTAGATATCGTCCTTTCCAATAAGCGAGTAACAAAGGCGCCGATCAGACTGCGCAGATGCACAGGCTGGTCTGCCCCTTTGTTGTTCGCAAACCACCGAAGACAGGTTTTCTGTCGAGGCCATATAACGTAAGGTATATTATATGTTCTTCTACCACTTCCCTGTCGGACCATTGTCAGTATTAGTATATGGTCTGCGAATTAATACAGTCCCTGAGGGGGTGTCTGTGTGCATGAGAGGTCCAGAGAAAATTATTGCATAAATAGTTAGAGGGATATCTGAGATGCAAGAAAATCGAGGGTGATTGGCTTGAATCATGGTGCGGTCCGAGAAATTCAAGATGGCCGCCAATATGGCGGCCGATTTTATTGAAAATAAGTATATACATTAAATAAGCTGCTACAACAAGCTTCTTGTTTGTTTTTGGACTCAAAATGTTTATAATAGAATAGAAGAGGTATGAATATACACCTTTTAGCCATTTTAGCTTAGCTGAACATAAACTTTCTATGAAAAAAGCCAGAAAACTGACCGAATTGTGTCATATTTTTTAAGAAAAATGCCAATTTTGGGTAATACTTTTTCCTGAATTGTCAGCCAAAGATGCTTGATTGCGTTATAATTGCTTCTTGATCTTTTTAGAGGCAAGACAAAATGATTGACTTATTTGTACAACTTTTCTGATGTTGATTTAGGTTTTAAATATCTTCAAAGTGGGTGGGGTATACCGAGGAAAAAATAACACATTCAGGTATGTAACAATATTGCCTTTCTTTTTATTATGACTCTAACATTAATCATTTTATAGCATAAATATACAGCAAGATGTAAATTTAAATAGGCTAGATAATTATTTTTATACTTCATTGAATACAATTGCATATGCCTGCCAAAATGGCTGCAAAATGCACAAAATACCCTCTCAGAGGCGTTTTGTGCTAGTATTGCAAGTAATATGCTAGGAATCCAAATTGTCAACTAAAAGAATAGTCATCCATTGCAATATATATACGCTTCACTGCATTGTTTGTATTGTTGTAAACAGCCTTAATACAAATAAATACTTTATAATGGTTCTGAAACCGCTAAAACCACATGCGGATGCATGACCTGAGATGTTGTTTTTACATTTGCAATTAACGCAGCAAGGGACATCAATACTTCTGCGTGCACAGTGTTTGTTTGAGCACAATTTCAACTGCATTTTTGTACAAGCCTCTCTGAGACATTGCATATATGATAGGTACGAACAAGGAACCATTCTTGTCTTCATAGTCATATTTTGTGGGGTCTACTGTTACGTTATGAAGACAATGCGTCTGTATACAGGTTGTGTGCATGTACCTCAGAAAATGCAAATATAGATCAGCACTGGTAAGTGGTAAGGATAGGAGATCACTAAATTTACTTTGGTGGCATATTTTGTACCTAAGATCATCCATAGTAGTGCATGATCTGTTGGTTTTGAGTACTTGGACAAGTTATTGCTTAGCTTCGCATATGATTTCATCTGGAATGGTATGGGGCTACACAATGATTTCCAAATTCGGAGAGCAGTTGAACAGTAGGTAGTTTAAGAGCAGAGAGGTTCGTTCAAACTTTGCTATTTGTGTCATAGCCTGTAAGAATGTACAGCTGTATATTGCTGAGAGTACAGTATATAATGAAAAGGGTTATATCGTGTAGATTCAAGCACCCACAATTCTGAGAAGCCTTTTGTTTTAAGATCAGTGTTAAAAGATTAAAAAACATATATGGCTTCACTACAGCTGGTGACAGGGACTAGCACTGTGTGGCGGCTGTAGAATGTCGCCCTGCTATTTACTATAGTTTTGATTTTATTTTCGTGTCCTTTGGAATCCTGGATTCCATTGTGGAACTTTGAAACTATTAGAGGGTCACTAAATGGCTGAAACTAGCTAGTCTGGCCCAGAAAATTTGCACACTCTACACTTTTAGTTCTTTGGTGTTTTCTTTGCTTCCAAAGGATAGCCATTTTAAGAACATATTAAAGTAAAACCCCAGAACCAATGCATGTGCTACCAGATAGAATAACAAGTCTCTTTACTCCAGTCTGTGTTGCACGGGTAGCATGTGGTACTTACCGCACATCTGCCTTTTCAATCAATAATTAAGACCAAATTTGAGAATGACACACGGCAGCCCTCTGTTAGTGATTGACATGGAAATGAGCACAGGAACAAATGAACACTGTTTCAACTTCTTCTGGGCACGTATTCTCTGCATTTTCAATCACGCCTTTTCTCAAAAAAATTGTAGCTTGGAATTATTGGAGACTGATGCCCATAATGTATCCATACTGACAGACAATGGTATATTCCCAGCTATCATACTGATCCAAATAGGCTTCACTGAATACCCTCTACTCATATCTGTGTCTTCCTTTTATGAATCAAACACAGTATCTTTTCTTGTTTCGTTCTTCCATATGGCTATCAACATGTTCAAGAAGATTGAGCAGAGATCAACATATGTACGCAAACCTTTGAATCTCATCGTCCTGATATGCGCCATTACATCCACTAGGTATGTTGTTCTTAAGCTTTTCAAACCAGACGGTGGCACCCTATCATCATTGTTCAAACACTTTTCTAGTTCGTGGCATAGATACTCTTTGATGGCTTCTTCATTAAAACATCTTCATCATACAGGGTAGCTTGTTGGAATGCGATCATATCTGGAAATTTTGATACTGTATCCTCTCTCTTGGGCAATATCTAGAACTTTGTGTCCAGTTGCAGCCTAGTTGATTTTTTCGTATTACTGGCTGCCACTGATGACTTCTAGGAGATGATGCATTGATAAGTAAGGGGTCTTTCATGCAAACCAAATATCTATTTGTCTTGATCCACATCTGAATTAAGGGTGAGGTTTGCGCGGTGAAACCGGTTTAAGCCCTCCAGTAAAATATTTAAATGACGGTTCCAAGGCAGTACTTCTTTTGTGGATCTTTTATGTTTTTCTGTCTTGTGTTTGCTATGCCTTTGTGCGCGTCTGTTTATATTTGCCTTGTGGTCACCTGCTGGGAAAGGGCTGACCTCCTGGCTCTCGTTTGTGATGTCTATCTGTGAGTTTGTCACTTTCCCATTGCTATCTTGGGTCAGGTGTGGTACTTGATTGTATCGATTCCTGATCTTTGCACCCTTACTTACTTTACATCTTTGATAGACTGGCATGTTTTGATATTGTTCCTGTTAGTTATGTCTGATATTTTCTTGGTTCGCTCGAAAATTATTTTCTTTTCTGAATACATTGCACAACTAAAGGCCTTTAGATTCCATACTCAACTTCTGTGGCATGATTTCCTGAGATATGATATTGTGGAGTTGTTTCTCTGTTGTTTTTGCGATTTGAAACGAGTTTTCATATAGCTCATTGTATTACATCATGTCTCGAATATTGGATTACCTAGTCTTTTTTGCATCACTGAACACGTGATTGACAGTCGATTCATGATAGAAAGGTTTTAACCCACTGCATTCTCGATGAATACTGCTGCCAGGTATATCATCTCCCATTCTGCAACAAAGTATTTCTTCCTCATACTACAAATGATCCCAGCGCTACTCTTTTGTGACCGATTAATTGATCAGCAACAACAATTTTGAACTATACACGAGTCCTCTGTTCCATAAATTGATCTTGAAGAAGTACCTGGTGAACTTCAGGAGCAGTTTCTACTAGACTGCGCCTATCCTTGAGGTATAGTGGACATCACTGCAAGTATTACACAATCAAAGAGAGCAAAGATGGTAAGAATACTCTGTACTCGTTCAAATGACAATTCCAGTCCCCTTCACAATCTGAGGTTACCGCATTTTTCAATGATGCAACCAGAGCAATAAACCTGCCCCTCAATTTGACCCCAAAGTGTTTACTTTAGCTGCATTCGACAATTTCAATCATGAAGAAGCCACCTTGTCACGGCACTGAAGCAGTTAATATTATTTCAAGAGAAACCACAGAGAGCATTTAGCGATTCTTATATTTCTGAAACAATTATTGTACATGGAAGCAAAGTGTTTCAGCAACAACTGAAATGTCAGGACTTACTACCATACATAAAGCCTGCCAAGAAGATAGATCTTCCACCAAATTATTGTGTGAAAGAAGAGTTATGTACTGTCAGCACAGAAAACGCATCAAAGATGCCTGTATATGGTTGTTATGGAGCTGGACCTGTCATTTGTGAGTGAATGGTTTACTGGCTCAGAAAACAAGAACCAAACAATGTCATCATATAGCGCTCTTTCTATTCAGTTGTTTCCAAAGAAGCATTGATTGACAACATAGTAGTTTTTTTGCAAGTTGTTCCCAGTCCTGTCACATATAACCAAACAGTGCACGATCCTCAAAAACATCCAGGGCATACTGAAACAGCTTTCCTTAACACACATTGCAGTAATTTATAACGAATGTGTCCACAATATAACGAAGAGAGATCACAGTGAGCAATGCACCAGAATTCGAAAACATTGTCTTGTGCTTAGCAACTTTCCACAGGACAAAATTTCCTTGGGAAATATTTACAGAATAATGGTGCAGAAAGCATATAGACACAAACCAGTGTATTTGAACCAAATGTAGTCCAGTGTGTACTTGATGGAACACATTATGTAAGATCTTTCAAAGGTATGATTTTTCAGGACAAGAAAATGGAAAGGTTACAGTGGTTGGTATTATTCAAAACACTATTATCATGGCAAATAATGGTGAAGATGAAGATAATGTGGATAGGGATTGTCAGAAGAAAAATGAGAGTGCTGCATCAAATAATGTATTTCAATGTTCACAATGGCAGCATGTTATCATGCCACTTTTAAATTTTACAGATGATAATTACTTTTATTTCAATAAAAGGAAATCCAAATGATGCAAACAGACATCACTTACCTCATAGTTTAAGAGTAATGTAAGCCATTTCAGTTTGATCTTGCTTTGTTTACACTTTGGGTTCTCTTTGAGTTTGGCACTGACCAGTGTATGGTGGCATATGAGCACATTACAAATATAATAGATTTTCAGGGAAAAATACTTTTCTAATGCACCCAACACGCTGAATAATTAATTAAAATGGTGTTTATGCAAAATGATTAAACACGGTTGTTTAAAATATACATGTATAACATGTCTACTGAACGCTAATCGTAGAAGTCGCATTGCACTGCAACCATACATACAGGTCAGACTGATCATTTTACAAATTAAATATGCAACAACACTATTTAATTAATAAAAAAATAAATTAGCAATCTTCATTAGATTACATCTGATCTGTTTAGACATTTACATTATAAACTAATAAATGGTATGACCAAAATGCATGAAAAGTCATATTAGTTATATTTTTGATAATTTACTTCAGCCGGGTCAGTTTACCCCACCCACATTTGAGGCACTTAAAAACTCATATTAAGGTTTAGAAAACACATGCAAACAAGTTTATATTTAAGTCTAATCCCAGAATAAACCTCTGAAGCATTTTCGATGTAATACACCTTTTCTGGCTCACAGTTCAGGTATAATCATATCTTTGTTGGCATTTTTCTTCCAAAATTTGTCCGATTTAAGTAAAATTTTTGGCCTGTGTCACAATATTTTGATGTTCAGCCAAGCTGTAATGGCATAAACATGTCTATTTACACCTCTCTTCTTCTATAAAAACGTTCTGAGTCCAAAAACGAACAGAAAACATGTTGTAGCAGCTTATTTTATGTATATACTCTTTTTCCGTAAAATTGGCGGCCATCTTGGCGGCCATCTTGGATTTCTCGGACCGCACCATGATTCAAGCCAATCACCCTCGATTTTGTTGCACCTCAGATATACCTCTAACCATTAATGCAATCATTTTCTCTGGACCTCTCGTGCACACAGACACCCCCTCAGGGACTGGAGTAAATGATTAAAGCATATAAAAACCGCCCACTATCGACCTGCCAGCGAAACGTCATTCACTGGTGTGCAGATAGTGAACCAAAATTCTATTACTGGGTACATGTACCTTCTACTAAAAGAAAAAATCCTCTCTCATTTCTCTGCAGAATTTTAATAGCCTTTTCCGTCATCTCAGCAAGTGAGGGTTCGCCAGCTGTGTCCTGTTGTCTTTCTAATTCGTACTCCATGTGGCTGGGGTTAAACAAACCTGTAAAATAATTCATGCATGGTCAGCAAGTTTTCGGTTATAATCTAGTCAGTCAAGTACCTCAGACAGTCTTAATGAAGAATTGCCCATAAAAATGGACAGAAAAAAGTTTCAAAGAAAACGATAGTTTTTCTATCAAAAAGATAGTAGGTTCAACTCTCGAATTATCCGCAAAAGTATTTTTCTCATTTGACATGTACCTTCTAATAATATGGGTTCAAAACCCTGTTTTTGCTATTTCAACATATAGAAAATAGAAAAAGTTTTACTGAAGAGCTTTACCCCCGTGACCAAGCTAATCCTTTTGTATACTGTTGTAGTTTAACATTCCCCACATCATATAAAAACGGCATGATTGGTCACGGGGGGGGGGGGGACAATGTCAAAATGCTCAAAAACAATTTAATATAAAAACTTATTAGGAACTTATTTTGTAAAAGCCTGTTAGGTAAATATTAATTTACAATGACATGTATCAGGGCTTTAGTTATGAGTGCGTAGCAAGTAATTAATTGTCATATTTCTCAACCAAATATATGTTTTGGGTACTCAAAAGAACCATCGCAATGAGACGGTTCTTTTAAACACCAAATTATATCTTAAATCTGATGAGTATGAACATATTTAGAATTTTAAGCTCAAATATCGTGTTTATCTAGACTACGACATATATAGTATGCCGGTATGATACACCTCAGTGAACATGTCAAACTGGATGAAGTTGATACACAACAGGTAATTGTCAAAAGCTATGGACAGCATACTGATTTAGAAGAAGCGATGAAATCTTCTCAACCTGAATTTTATGCAAATGCATCAAATTCGTCTCCAGTTTTATGCCCCAAACATTATATATCGACGAATTTAGGTGAATACCCGGCGAAACTTTGACTTTCTGTGAAATGAAATTTGGTAAAAAAAATACCCAACCCCCTAAACCCTTATGTCTTGGCATAATCATGCAATATTTTCAAAATATTTTTTATTTTGCTAGGTACACTAAATGTTAGGCTTTGATTTAAGACCAAAAATATGGTTGTCAAATATGCATTTTCCTAGCCACAGACTGTGAAATATTTGGGCAGATTGAATGGGAGACTGTCCCAGGTCCTTAGTTTTAGCTATTTAATGAGGAAATATGTAGATCATGGGGCTGTGGAAGATTGCTATTTAAAATGTGACTACAAGTGTATGTAGATGTATTAAGTTTAAAAATAAATATCACTAAAACTAATAAAAGGGGCTGCAGTCCATTCTCTGGGTACTCGGTTTGATTTTACTGGACTCTTTATTGATGCCTTTTTTTATTGTTGGTCGTCATTGTTAGTCATTATTTTCACCCTTCATATTTGGGACGAGTTCTTTTACAAACAGTGAAGACCCAGATAAAATGCACCACAGTGCCGCATTTCATTAGGGTCTACGCTGGTTGTAAAGGGGAAAAAGGGGGAAAAGATATCAGAAATAAAAAAACAATATTTTTGAAACGTATAACCTGGCATCCCTACATATGTACAATTGACCATCCCAGGTTTATTCAATAAAAAGTTCATGTGCTGCTATATATCAATTTAGTATGGCTTTTTATCTCACTGGGGACGAGAGAGATTGCGTTGCTCTACTTAAGGGCAATTTCGGGTATTGTTCACGCGTATCATTCCTGCGTCGGGAAACGTCGAAAGTTGTCTTGGTCCCGTCTTTCGACTATTTTCAAATTCGCATCAATACAGGTTTCAGATACGTTTACGTCTGATGGATATTTCCGCATTTTCTGGACAAAATGAAGTAACTCAAATGTGTCCGAAATATCTATTGACCCGTAATTATATATGATCATCTCAGTACCAAATACTGATAAAAATAGGTCTGGCGAATTCAAACAATATACAATATTATCAAGATTATATCGTGCATGCGAATACGAATATGGCCGGTACTCGGATTGTGTGTCCAATATATAGTGTTAATTAGGGCGGCGCACGATCTGACCTTTTAGCCTAGTGATCGATTCCTGGGTGGGCGCCTATTAAACATTGTTTTTTTCTTTCTTCTTCTTTATCAGCTTTATATTAATGAATTTCTTCCTACCAGTAATATAAATTGATATAAATGACAAAAAGTACACTCCATAACGTTGCATATTGAATTTTCCTCAAAATATGTGGGGATAGGGGTAAATTTTGCTCTCCTGAACGAAAATTAGTCTGGTGACCCCCAATTTTTATTCGTTTTTCTAAAAGGTTATATAAAAGGCTATGGAATAAAAACAAAACTTTGAGATTGTTAATGCCAGATTTTTAAAAGTACACTCCATAACGTTTTATATTAAATAATCCTCAAAATATGTGGGGGTAGGGGTAAATTGTGCACTCCTGAAAGAAAATTAGTCTGGTGACCCCCATTTTTTATTATTTTTTCTAAAAGATGATATAAAAGTCTATGAAATAAAAACAAAACTGAGATTGTTAATGCCAGATTTTTTAAAAGTACACTCCATAACGTTTTATATTGAATTATCCTCAAAATATGCGGGGGTAGGGGTAAATTTTGCTCTCCTGAAAGAAAATAAGTCAGGTGACCCCCAATTTTTATTCTTTTTTTCTAAAAGGTTATATAAAAGTCTATGAAATAAAACAAAACTTTGAGATTGTTAATGCCAGGTTTTTAATATACAATTTGATCTATTAATCATATTCGTATTTTGGGGGAATTACCAAAATATATCATTCAGTATCTTTTCACAAATAAATTTTCACTTTTCCTATAAAGCTTGATGTCGTGAGTAATAATTAAAATTTAAACAAAGAAGCTGGATGGCGATTACAACAATTTTAACTTAATATTAAGGACTTGGGTTTTCTCAAAAAATTGGTAAAATGCTAAAAACTTCCATGTAAGATTATGAAAAATCGAGCGTGGTGACATATCCTTTTTATTTCATAAATCGACAGTCCATACATAAAACAAACTGTATGCAAAGAATTAAAAAGATCTTAATGCGGGAAGTATTTCACGAAATTGCCCTTAAGCTTCTCGTCCCAACAATACGTGACTTGTCAATTTAGACTGATATTCTGATTGGTTTTTCCCATTCTTATCAATTCAAATGATCAATTTTCAATTTTATGGGTTTCACTTTTTGTTTATAACCCTCTTCTTAATTTTGAAAAGACATTCACATGAGTGAACAATGGAAATCCTGCCAAGACGCCGTATTATGTAGTGTCTGTTCTCGTCCTTCATCGTTTGCTTAAGTTCCATAAAAAGGGCGACAGGTCATAGGCGTAGCTCCCATCACGCAGTTACACACGTGCGTAAAAGAAATAGTAACATTCAAGGAGGTCACCTATTGTGGTAAAAGTGATTTTCCATACCTTAAGAAACTGCTCTTAAAGGAAAGAATTCGCTCCCACTGGGGGAAAGAATTCGCTCCCTCTAGGAGCAAATTCTCCTTTAAGAGATGTTCCCCATTTGAAAAGGGACGCAATTGAAAAGAAAACCACTGCTTGATTCAGTAGTCTCCCTTTGATGTGCGTAACTTTTCAGCATTCTGGTAAAGGTAAATGTTCTGCAATATTACAAAACCATGGCGTCATAGGTCTTTGAGTATGGCGTTTTCTGTTCAAAGTGGCTTGTTTTCGTGGTTGGCGACCAGCCCATCTGCGCAGAAACATATTCTTATATGTAATGAGTGTTTGCGCTTTTGTATTTAAACCTTTGAAGACTAGAAACCCCACAAAGGGTACTTTTGCCCTGAAATGCCGCTCCATTCGCCATTTCATCAGAGTCTGCACTGTTTGCTAAGTTAAAACCAATCTTCAGAGAAGATACAATATTCGTTTAGAAATCATAACCAGTGACCCTCAATATATGCAATGGACCATCCTGACGTAACTTTATCAATCTTTATATCATGAGAAATTTCATAGGTCCTAAATGGGTGAAGCAACGAAATAAAAAAATGTCTAGAATCTGGAAGGATTAGAAGAGTTATCTCTTTGGGTGATGGGTTAAATGAAATGCTATCGTGTTGTCTTCAGGTGGTTTTTTTAATTTATTTTGCCAAAGATGTATTAAGAAATACCACTCATATTCAACAGATTAGTTTAAAGTTATGTCTGACGTTCTGGCGGGCCTGATCTGGGTCCAAAAGTCTAACATTTGTTTTAAGCAAATGTCACAACACCCAGTCAGCATTCACCATAGACCTTCCAGTAGGACGCTATTCAATTACGTTTATGCTGATGGGCTGATGATGGCCCATTTTGAGGTGTTTACTGGGTAACAGATAAAGAGTGTTAAAACATACCCAGTAAGTAATCTGTTTGGTCAGGATTGACGCTGTTGAACTCAGTTTGGTTCCATACATATCTGTACCGTCTGCCTCGTTCTTGTTGACTAGTTTTCCAGTCCTATATGATTGTAAACAAACAAGATGAACAATATCAGTGCATGTCACATTGGTCCGCATCGCATTGGCTTGTAGTGAAGGTTCAGATCAATCGGAACTGCTTCGGCCAATTCCGCGGAATTCCGTGGAATCAGACCTCGGATGTACATCGAGGATCTACTTTGATAACCTGGCGCTGACGTTACATAACCTGGCGCTGACATTACAGAAACCATGCCAACACAATAACAAGTGTGATTGCAGCGAAACAAACAATTATAAGTTTATGTTTTTGGAACTCGGGATCTGTTCAATATCAGCTATTCTAGAGAGTTATATCTGTTTTCGAAATTTCTACACTTTGAAGAAATAGTTCGTGTTAAAATGGCTGTTTGCTTTGAAATGATAGTGAGTGAAACATAAACCCCAGTGCGGTTATTCAAAAATATGTCTTTTGTTGCCGATTTTGATTCGAAAGTTGAACTTTTACTGAGTAAATGGTGTTTTTGCGAACTGGGAAGCTCCCGTGTCACTTTTTAACGGTTATTCGGTCATTTCAGGAACAGTAACTCTTATTGAATTGTTTTCTATGAATGGACTCTGCATAACAGCGTGATGCGCGTATGAATATCGCTGTTAATCAGGTCAACCACGCCTCGTAGTGTATTCCAATGAATGGAAATAAGCCGTTTCATGATAAAACCTGCCTTTCAGAATTTTAAAAGACTGTGTACTCTGTTTAATACAGGGGCAATAGTTAGTTCTCAGAAATTTGATGTCGCAAGTTGAGCTATCATTCCTTACATGTATAACCAACAGCAGTATGCACATGCTGGTCATTGCATAAGGATATATCTCAGTCACGCATACATGTCATAAACTGAATGACCTGGCGCTTTCACATCGTTCCTTGATTAGATTTCTTGTAAATGTTATAGTAATGGGCCAGCTCATTTAATTTATCACACCCTTTAAACATGAAAGCGCAGCCATCCACTATATTTCGGTCTCTGTATTCTTCCTGCGTGTACGCTGTTCATATAAACATAAATGCGGCAGATACCGTAATGCATTTAACATGCGTGAAGTAATCATGCATGCACAGCCATCAAGTGGGTCTATGCACCTAATTTTCGGCTCATATGTTCGTCCAAATGGTGCCTGCTTAAGTCGTCTGCTGCACATAGTTGATATCTTTATTTGCTTATGTTAGTACAGAGGCAAACTCCAAGTGTTCAAGTGTTTAATAGAGTCGGATCTGGAATGCTCTCTTTTCAGTACATATTTTTGTCCACAACATTATTTGCCCGATTGTTGTTAGTTATTTCCCTGTAAGTGTTCTTGCTAGTATGCACGCATGTGCAGTCTGTTCTTGAGCTTTCGGTACTCGGCCTGGGTAGTGTTTAATGCAGACGGATCTTTTGAAATTTATATAAAAAATAAATAAATAAAAGAAAGTCAGCACCTATTTGTGTACACAATAATTATTTCAGAAAAGAGCCCAGTTTGTACTAGTGAACGCTCTTGCGAGAAAGTGCGCATGTACGATTTCGTGGAAAAATCAATGCAGTCGGAACTTTGGCAAGTTTATAAAACAATCAGATCCTATCAGAATATGCCGAAACGACCCACCCTAAAACCAGGCCGAAAACGACCCAGCCGAATCTACCCACGGCCGGAAACCTATGTTTAATGAATGTGCTACATCCGCTTTCCAGCGTAAAGGCAGTGACCGATATGTAGGTCACTGGTCATTGCTACCACGTCGTGCAACAGAACCCATAGCGGCTTCTTTGATCTTAAACATTGCTATCAGCGAGCGTCTGCAGAAAGTTTGGTCCCAGATCTGGTCCGACAAAGAGTTTAAAATTGATCAAACCTGACGGTTTTCCTGACTTCTTTTATCATACATTTGAATCTACATGTAAAAACAAGGGCGCCGATGGGACTGCGCGGGCGCTCAGGGTGGTCCCTGTTTTTAACAAAGTCGGGGTTCTCGCGGCTTTAAACATTATATAGGCGTCTGGTAAATAAAGCAAATTTCGATAATCTCAAGGTCTATTCTGTTTTCAAATACAGAACCAAAAGTTCCTTACATGCGTATATGAGCAGTTAAAGGCCTAAACTTAAACGGTAAGATTTGCCTTATGCGATTCTGTATTATAAGACTCCTTCTTTGAATAAATACCTGGAGATAGTTTCATCACGGAGAGAGGTTTCATTGTTGTTTATGTAAAAATGATTGATTGATTGAGTGAATAATTGATTGATTGTGTTTGTGTACATCATTCGGTTTGTTGATACATGTACTCACATGTAGCTTGTGATGTAATGAAAGAACGAACTCTTTATCTGCTAAAGCCGAGTTCATTGATATGGCACTTAATGCCATATCTTTTCTTGTTTCTATAAAATATCAAAAAATACATAAACTTCATTTGTTCTGCTGATTAAACTTTTCGGGTAATCAGAAAAATGGATTTTGATAGGGCTGAACCCACATGTTACAGAACAAATTTCCCTTGCGCCAGTTCTGGGTAACAAATTGGAGCTTTTTCGTACATAGTACCTTACGTACACCCAGGGCTTGATTCGATTCTCGAATTGTGCCGGACTTTCCTGACTGGGTTCGGATTAGAATGTGCCAACTCTCAGTCTCTCTAAACTTAAGCATGTCAGTCAGCAACTGTGATTCTATCGATGTCACGACTAGTTCTTGTTCAGCACAGCAGAAGCACTTGGGCAATTTTGGCAGAGGGCATTATGAGCAACATGTCTGTGAAATTATTTTAAATGAGGACCAATGTTTCAAGAGGAGATGTCATTTACATCATGTCTTATCTACAGATCTCACGGTCATAATTCAGTGGAGCAGAACCATTTCGGTACCTATGGTAGAGGGCATTATGAGAAACATTTCTGCGAGATTATTTTGAATTTAGACCAGTTTAGTTGTTCATGAGGAGATGTCGTTTCATAATTCATATCTATAGCTCTGGCGGTTATCGTGTTTGGTGGAGTGAGATAGGAGATGTCATTTAGAAAATTTTATCTACAGCTCTGGTGGCCCTTTGGAACGATTAAGGCAATTTTGGTAGAGGGCGTTATGAGAAACATTTCGGTGATATTGTTTTGCACTTGGACCAGTAGTTCAGGATGAGATGTTGCTTAAAACAGGCAATTTTGGTAGAGCGCATTATGAGAAACATTTCTGTGAAATTATTTTGAATTTGGACTAGTGGTACAGGAGGAGATGTTCTTTAAAATATTTCTTATTTTTTGCTCTGGCTGCCATTTTGTTTGGCGGAGTAAAAACATATTAGGTAATTTAATAGATGATATTATGAGGAGCATTTTCAGGGTGTCTTGACCCCCTGCCCCCAGCCCCTCTGGATCCGCCCAAACTTACGTTTATTAGATTTCGTCCATCGAGTCTCCCCTGGTCCGAGTTATCTCCTGCTTCAGGGTCCAGTTCATTCTTTGGTATAAAAGATCGTCGTCCACCACCCATTATCACCTGAAACGAAGACAGGTGTCTATATAAAATTAGTATAGTAAAACCTGTGTAAAACGGCCACTCAAAAATAAACAAAACATCAGTCTTTATGACAAATGGTAGCTTAATGAAGGTCGAAAGTATTGCATTCTGCAATACTTTTGACCTGCATTAAGTGATAATTAGTCTTGAAAACCAAGTTTTAGTATTTTGAGAGTACTCGTTTTACACAGGTTTTACTGTATTTAACTCTTGACATGCTGGGTATTTTTCATGCTTTCTTAGTCGTTTGCTGGCTTTTTTTAAAATTATCTTTTTCAAAACATTCTTTCAGGAGCACTATCACTATACGACAACATTCGCGGCCACGGTGCAGGGTGCGATACTTCTACGTGATAAAGTCCCAGACCACCGTTCAGCTGTTGAACTGGATTACTGCAAATTCGGAAATTTTCGTGAGAGTTTTGTTTTCGCGAAGATTCGTGGAAATAAAACTCTCGTGAAATGGTGAAATCACTATGTCGTTAAATGAAGTAGGTAAATCATGCCTTAGTCACGAATTTTTAACCTGGCAAAAGGCTGGCATATACGTATTTTAATGCTATTCGCGGAAATAAAATTCTCGCAAAAAATTCTGAATTTACAGTATTTGAAGGGTTCTAAGCAAACCCGTAAGTGCACAGATAAGATTGATATCGGGAGTATAGTCAATCGACTGTTCAAGGTATACTCACATTGATATCGGGAGTGTAGTCAAGTGACTGTTCTAGATATACTCACATTGATATCAGGAGTGTAGTCAAATGACTGTTCCAGATATAGTCAGATTAATATCGGGAGTGTAGTCGAGTGCCTGTTCAAGATATACTCACATTGATATTGGGAGTGTAGTCAACCGGCTGTTCAAGATATACTCACATTGAAATCGGGAGTGTAGTCAACCGGCTGTTCAAGATATACTCACATTGAAATCGGGAGTGTAGTCAACCGGCTGTTCAAGATATACTCACATTGATATCGTGAGTGTAGTCAACCGGCTGTTCAAAATATTCTCACATGGATATCGGGGTTGTCGTAAATCAACTGTTCAAGATCTACTCACATTGATATTGGGAGTGTAGTCAACCAACTATTCAAGATATACCCACGTCGAATTCGGTATTGTCGTAAATGAAATGTTCAAGATATACCCACATTGATAATGAAAGTGTAGTCAATTGGCTGTTCAAGATATACTCACGTCGATATCGGGATAATTGTAAATCAACTGTTCAAGATATACTCACATAGATATTTGAAGTGTTGTCAATCGACTGTTCAAGATATACTCACGTCGATATCTGGTTGTTCGTTAATCAACTGTTCAAGATATACTCACATTTATATAGGGAGTGTCTTCATTGGACTGTGAAAGAACTACTCACATCGATATCACGATTGTTGTCAGTATTTTGTTCAAGATCTACTCACAATAATGTGAGTGTCGTCAATCAACTGTTCAAGATATATTCACATCATGCCGGGATTGTCGTCAATCAACTTTTCAAGATTTTCATATTTGGAGTGTAGTAAAAGGATCGTTCAAGCTCTACTCACATTGATAGCTGAAATGTGTCTTCAATGGACCGCTCAAGCTCTACTCAGAATGATATCGGGAGTATAGTCAACCGACTGTTCAAGATCTACTCGCATTGATATCAGGATTGCCGTCAATCATCTGTTCAAATTCTACTCACATTTATATCGGTTAAGTCGTCAATAATCTATTCAAGATATGCCACATTGATATCCGAATTGTTGTCAACCAGCTGTTCAAGATCTACTTACATTGATATCGGGATTGTCGTCCATCAACAGTTCAATATTCGGAGTGTAGTCAATGGACCGTGCAAGATCTGCTCACATTGATAGCACGAATTTTTTCAATGGACCATTCAAGCTCTACTTGGAATGATATCGGGAATCTAGTAAATCGACCGTTCAAGATCTACTTACATTGATATCAGGATTGTCGTCAATCAACTGTTTAGCAATATCTGTACACTCTGGAGAAATCCCCTCCATATCAGAGTCCGCCTCCCAGTCTCGCTCTGGAGTGTGTGCGTACGAAGCTGCTGGTGTCGCATGAGTTATCCTGGTGTTTGTCACCACACCAACAGATTTACCTAGACGATGAAAAAAAAGTTCATAAGAATTCGGCACTTTTCGCATAAGTAAGCAGCGATGATTCTAAGCAGATCCTTCGCTGCTCATACACGCACAAGCTAGGCATATGAAAGTAAGTAAGCGTGCAAAGATCAGGAATCGATACAATCAAGTACCACACCTGACCCAGGATACCAATGGGAAAGTGACAAACTCACAGCAGACACCACAAACGAGAGCCAAGAGGTCAGCCCTTTCCCAGCAGGTGACCAAAAAGCAAAAGAAATCCAACAGGTAAACCCCGGTGGGCCCGACAAACAGCCAAAGCATCAGGCCCCTACCATCTCATCAATAGATAAGTCTTTAAGTCGGAACCATCATAGAGTCTGAAGTCCGACCCAACGGCATGCAATTAAAGAGGAAAGCAAAATTGCCAACCGTGATTGGGTTGACTTCGGAGCATGCAGTCTGTTGCAATACATTAATGTTATAGCCAATCTTTTTATAATGGGAAATTATTTTAATGAACTGTGCTGAAAAATTATTAGAACCAACAATCTTCTTCAATTTATACACCAAGTCACCATAGAAATCAGGTTCCGAAAGTCCTTGGCGCAAGAGAGATTTAAGTCCAACTTGGAATTTAGAAATCAAATCATAGTATCGTCTATAAAATTTTGAAAAAGTTTTGCGAAGTTTATGATACCGACAGCCATGTTTAGGAAGTTTCTGAGTTAACAATTTATTGCGAGTGTTGAAGTCAGCAACATAGCTAGATGCTCTAGCAAAACGAATGAGTTGAGAGATATAGACTCCATATGATGTAGAACGAGGAACATCACCATCTAAAAATGGGAAATTGACAATTTCAAAATCAAAGTCGTCACGTTTATCATAAATTTTGGTAGAAACAATATCATTAGAAATTGACAAATGCAAGTCTAAAAATGCGGCTTCGGTATCAGAGGCATTGGCTTTATTCAGTTTGAGCTCTGAAGGGTATTTTTTGACTTACCATATTGTCAAAATAAACATTATTAATATTTAAAATATCGTCCAAATATCTGGAAGTAGTGTTAAACGCATCAATAACATCAGCCTGCTTATCATCAGAAAGAGAAATCATAAAGTCCCTCTCATAACAAAACAGGAATTAATCTGCAACCAGGGGAGCACAATTAGTGCCCATCATTCTACAAAATGTGAGGAATTCCTGTCCCACGCCTAAATGCTTGTATATTTTTATTCTAGTCCAAATATCTTGCTTTTAAAAGTTTGTTTTGATTAAAGTGTTCGATTATCTAACATTTACAACAGTGACTGGGATACTTAACACAGGTGTTCATATATTTTTCTTAGTAAATTACGGGTTACCCCCCTTATATTTGGCTGTCCCTTCGCAAAATAGTGAAGGTAAAACTTCAGTTTGACAAACACTGCATGTATAAACAAAACACACTTAGACGTGATGCTAGTCTTTGGTAGAAATCTACTAATGACAGACGTACAGATTGTCCTTTCGTTTTGATTTGAAGCTGTGCCATGTTTGTTTAGGTATGCCCCACAGTTTGTGCCATCCATGTTACCACAGTTACAGGTATAGATTATACAGAGTTACTACCAATGAACGTTACATTGCACTGAACATGTGTGAGGTACTGAGTGTCAAGTTTCTAAAATCATTAAATTATTTAATAAAAGTTTGCTTCGAGGTTAATATGAAACGATTTACTAAAGAAAGTAGTGAGTCAGCCAGGTAATCTGTCATCCCTGTTACCACTATTTCTATAAAATGTATATGCTGCAAATAAATACAAATCCAAAAACTATATAAGCATAATGAGCCTCAATGTTATTGGGTAAACATTTAAAAGTTTTTGCTTCTAGAAAGCAAAGTATGTGCGAGTTTGCATACTTTTTGTCATCCCTGTTACTGTCATCAATGTTACTCGCCAACAATAGCAAATATGATTAGATATGTAAAATAAAAAAGGTGGCTGCGTTCGACCATTTATTATTCTGTCAACTAGGCTAATTTTAATATTCTGTGTCTGTACAACAGTTTAAGTGGGCCATTTAACTTTACTCAAGGTCAAGGTCACATTTCAATGTTGTGGGATTTACCCTTCAATTTTGTGTCCGCTCAATATCTTCTGAAACCTTTGAATGATTTATAGTTAACTTCACCCAAATGTCCCTCTCAGTGAGACGGTGTGCAGAACCCATGCGCTAGGTCTGCAGACTCAGTGTCAACTTTCAAGGTCGTGGGATGTACCCTCTTCAATGTGACCCAACCCCATTGCTGTATCAAATTTGGCAATAAGTATGTTAAACTAAAACCCCTTCAATTTTTCTGTCCGCTCCATATCTCCTGAACCCTTTGAACGATTTTCATTAAACTTCACCCAAATGTTCCTTTCGGTGAGACGGTGTGCAGAACACATGACTCAGCTATGCAGCCTCGAGGTCAATGCCACAGTTCAAGGCCATTGGATTTACTCTTGAAGTTGGTGTCTGCTATATAACTCATGAACCCTTTGAAACTGCTGTCTTGTTCAAATCATGTTCCTGGTATAAAAAAATGGCCCCGCCCCAGTGGATAACTTGTTTTACATACGCATATAGGGGAAAATCAAAACATCTAAAATCACAAGGCATAGTTTCTGGATATTCGATGTGTAACATAATTTAGGGGACTTTTTCGAATTTTGTTCAAATTATGTCCATGTGAACAAAATGCCCGAGGTGGGGTCACATGTTTTACATATGCTTGCATAAGGATAACTTGAAATATCTTCAAGACGGTAACCACTATGCATAAAGCCTTCACAATTAGTATCACCTCTTTGGCATGTACCAAATCTGTTCAAATTGTGGTCCTGTGGCAAAAAGGTCCCGCCCTGGGGTACACTTATTTTATGTAGGTTTATTAAAAGAATCAGTAGTAGCAGAATCAAATTTATTTCGAAAAACCACAAGGCCTAGAGCCTGTAGCATAGTCAAATGTACCTCTTTCAAGTTCGTTCAATTAATGGCCCTTGGGCCCAATGGTTCCGCCTTATTAGTTACATGCTTTATATTGATTTATTCGAAAAAGATATTAGCATTTTTTGTGTGTTCTAGAGACTTGATGGTTGGTATTTAGCGTCAACAATGTTTTTACCAACTTTTTCCATTGATAGTTCTTTGGTCAAAATGGTCACATGTTTTATATTGTCAAATAAATTCAAGTCCTTGGGACTAGAGATTAATATCGATGTACCGAAACCTTCAATTTATCAAATAAATAACCCCTAAAATGATTATTTTCAGTGTTTTTTTATTATTAAACATTTGTTTTTGTGTGTAAAACAAACGTTTCTGAGAGACGTTTTTTTACACATAAAAACATATCTTTTTATTGACAGTTAATAAAATAGTTCATATTTATAGGCCCTATTCCAGTGTACTCAAATTTATTTCGAATAAGTAAGTATTTCAAAAAAATCAAATTTCGTATTTTCGAGTAGTGAAATACAAACTTTTGATAAATCATCTCCGAAACCACTAGATCTATAGACTTAATATTTGGTATATAGGATCAACTAGTGGTCCTCTTCTAAGTTTGTTCAGATAATGGCCAGGGGCCCCATATTATCTCCATCCCAGGGTCACTAGGGCATTTTCAGTTAATGATTGGCACCTGTTAAAACATTTAACGAAAACTCCGGAGAGTGATCAATATGTGATTTTAAGTGAGAACTGAAAAGTCACTTGGAGCATTTAAGTGCCCATTATATCCAAAGCACATTCACCAGATTCAGGATAATATCATTCAAGTGCTTTATATGCTTCTGAAGAAAAATGGTGATGTCATCCCAGTTACTGAATGTCATCCCTGTTACCCATCAACTTTGCTGCAACATATGTATTAACTAATCCAATGTTCTGCTGTTGTATTTAATTTACTAACTTGTAAGTTGGTGTCTGCGACTACCTATTGCAGAAATTGAAGATACTCATCCTATTATAAGTATGGATTTGATGTTACGTTGTTTCAGTAAAATAGCTAATAATTGATTATATTATTAGTAACAAAAACATTTTCAGCGGAATAGGTTTGTCAACTATTAGGTCTATAAAGTAGATTTAAGTATGTAAAAAGGATAAAACTTCGATAATAATTGTATTAAGATAAAAAGTTTCTTATCGTGGTAACAGGGATGAAATTTTAAACTAGGACAGCCATCAAAGTAAGCCAGCGCATGCATTATAATGCAAATTCTCTTGTCTAGATGAATGGTTTATTGCTGTTAATTGTTCAGAGTTGAAATTAAAATTAAAAAAACCCTCTAAATTAGTTGTGTTATTTTTGGAAAAAAAATTAGCTCAAATTCCTTCACTTTTGTAGAGTGACTCATATACAATTTATGTGGGTAGGTTCAGACCAAATAATGGGTATCTAGCCACACTAGGTAACTGTAAATGCATGCTAAAAGAGTGACTTCATGCGCGGATCCAGAAGGGGGATAGGGGGTCCGGACCCTCCTGTAAAATCACAAGTTATGGGTATCTAGGGAAGTTAGAATACGGAGCCCCCACCCCGGGAAAATTTTTGGACCCACCCCCTCCCTGGAAAATGTTGGACCTCCTCTGAAACATTTAAAAAGTATACTTTTCTCTGAAATAAAACCATTGATAATCAAATGGACCCCCTCTATAAACGAAAAATAAGTTGATGACAAAAGAAAGACAAAACAGCAAAAGAAAAACGTTATCAGTGCTGTTTTCTGACAGTCGGGCCTGGACACCCCCTCCCCCAAAGTACAAATACGCGAGGGTTATTTATTGTTTATTCATTGTTTATTGTTGTTTCCATTGCTTATTGCGGCTCTGTGTTTGGTCCTTGTTTCGTTACAATCCCTGGGAAATAGAGTGCTGATTGCTTTACGTTTATTATCTTCTTGATGTCATATGACTGTTATTGTCCTTTGCTTCTTCCTCATGGTGCCATGGGTTGGTCTGCAGTCTGATTGTGGCATACTCACTTCCTTTTTGCTGAAGGACATAACACAGCGCCGGCGGTGGAATTCAAACCGGCGACCTCTCTTTCACGAGTCAGGCACTCTAAAAACTGAGCTACATTACTCCATAAGTTGTAAAATTTATAAGGGTTAATTTGAATAACGAATCTTACTTTTTTATATTTCATATTTCTTGTTTACTATATATCATTTTATTTATTATGGGCTCGTAAATCATCTCACTTATACCATATCAACCAGTGCCATTTTATGGGACGAGTGCAAACCGTGCAAAGCCTGAAATGATGGTTCGTTCTGGGGATCTTTCCTATTTGCTTGCACAATTTTCTCTTAAAACCTAATTGTACCTACCAGCAACCTTAAATGTCGACATAGACTCGTCCAGCTGATATGAATAGGGAAGTAAATTTGGCTAAAATGGGTTAATTGTTGAATGTATTAAATTATAAAGTACAGGGTCCACAAAAAAGCACTGCCTTGGAACGGTCAGTAAAAACATGCTGGAGGTACCAACCTGATCCAGAAAAGAAGCACCGCCTTGGAACGGTTAGCAAAAATATCACTGAAGGCTTTAACATGTTAAAGGGTACCAACCTCGTCCTTAATTTTGATTTGTTTCTTGACAAAGCTCAAGTGACCGAAAATTTGAAATATAAAGCGGAAGCATTATGATTTATGTTTAAATGGATTAAAAGCAATTTACAGAGTTAAGTGTCACTGTTTTATTTTGGAAGTCCAAATTGCAAAACAAAAATAGTAAGTGTGTATGATCAGGAAATACCACAAACACAAACGGAAAACAAAACCGTGGCATCGTGAGCCAATGTTGTGTTAACCAATATGATCAGAGTCAAAACTGTAGCTTATGTAAGGCCGTCGTGCAACAGGCGAGATTTTTGGAGTTTTTCCATTGCATGTTAAGTGTGATTCTGATTATAATTATAAACATGAAGTGCATAATAAAGACGCTGGCCATTTCATATGCAACAAATTCAATGTTTCTCGCGGCGAGGTCCGTTTATGTGACGCCAGTAAAGTGGAAACAAGGAAAGGTCCGCTGGGAAATATTAAAAAAAAAAACAAGACCAAACTCTGCTCTGGACGTGCGTCGCGGGAGCGTATCGTCAATGTGTAAACAGTCGATATGCAAAGTTCAAATAAACAGGAATGAAATCGGATTACACCCAAATTTCGCAATGTAATCTACAGTAAGCATTTCAGATGGAAAAATGTCTAAATTCATCACCCGTCAAAAATGATTTTTTTCCCTTGAAACGTGCATTATATAAGAGGTGCACATCTTCAATATGTGAACAATCATAATAAAAAGAAATGAATAATTTTGGAGTTACAGATTACACAAACTTGGCACCCCTAAAATGTTGCGGACGGACGGACAGATGGGAAAATTGTCGAGGTTCAACACCCATCAAAAAAGAGAAAAAACAATGAAACGTTTTCACAAAATAGGAGGTACACATCTTCAGTGTGTGAACAATCATTATGCAAAGTTTGAATATAAAGGAATGAATACTGCTGGAGATACAGATTACACAAACTAGGCACCCCCTAAGCATTTTAGATGGAAAAAATGTCTAAGTTCAACACCCGAAAAATGAGAAAGAAATTATGAAACGTGTACAAAATAGGAAGTGCACATCTTCAATGTGTGAACAATCATTGTGAAAAGTTTGAATATAAAGGAATGAATTCTGTTGGAGTTACAGATTGCACAAACTTGGCACCCCCTAAGCATTGCGGATGGAAAAAACACTAAGTTCAACACTCCTCAAAAATGAGAAAAAATTTATGAAACGTGTACAAAATAGGAGGTGCACATCTTCAATTTGTGAACAATCATTGTGAAAAGTTTGAATATAAAGGAATGAATACTGTTGGAGTTACAGATTACACAAACTAGGCACCCCTAAGCATTGCGGATGGAAAAAATGTCTAAGTTCAACACCCCTCAAAAATGAGAAAAAAATTATGAAACGTGCACAAGATAGGAGGTGCACATCTTCAATATGTGAACAATCATTAGGCAAAGTTTGAATAAAAAAGAATGAAAACTTTTGGAGTTACAGATTACACAAACTTGGCACCCTAAAGTGTTTCGGACGGACGGACAGACAGACGGACGGACGGACGGACGGACGGATGGACGGACGGACGGACGGACGACCGGACGGACGGAGTGGACCCACTACTAGACCTGCTTTCGCTTAAGCGACGCAGGTAAAAAAACATCGGTGAGACGTAGTGCGAGTGTCCCTTGTATTGGAGGCCAGGATGGGGTACCTGGTATGCATATATTGATATCGTTAACGTACCTTCGTCTTTGGACCAGTGTAGAATGCTGTTTATTTCTGTTCCTGCCTTGGTAGCACAATCACCCCTTCTTGAGCGTCCGTCCACCCCTAAGACACCAAAATTCGTTTTTATTCCAGATAGGAAGGCCGTCGCCGTACCAGAAGAATCGGCAGTCTGGCGGTCCTGGTTGTATGTCTGAAATGAACACAAAATATTGTGTTACGTTACCATGGTCACCGTTTAAGATTTATTTAGCATGCGTGTATATGTACTAGTGCACGATATATTTCACTATGCTATGTCCTAACATAACAGTGGCGGATTTAGGGGGGGGGGTGCTTTGGGTGCTTCAGCACCCCCAGCTGAGTCCATGGTAAAAAAAGCTTAACCTACCATTTTTTCTTCTCAATGTACGGTAAGTACCTTTTTTGTGTGTTCTGTAAGCCAGGTTTAAAGTCAGCACCCTAGAGATTAAAACGTCTGTTAATTGTCACACCTAGCCATAAAATTAAGTTTGAGTAAACAGCTGACCTACTGCGTAAACTACCCTCTTAATTTGGATAGCCTTATCTTCAAGTCAGTGCGAAAAAGAGAATTTCTAAACTCTGATACATTTTGTATAACTTTGAAAACAAGTCTTGAGAACCCTCAAGTTATGTGATCATTATTGAAAATGATATTCCTTCAAACCGCTGAAAGGGAAGGATATGCTTAGCGGTCATGTATTCGGAGTTTGACATTTTATCATATGTAATGTATATTTTCACGCGTCATGGCCACCGACACGACGCACGCGACCTGATAGAATACCAGTTGCTGTTTTGAAATTGTCGGTCTCTTTGATCATGAATCACCACTGATAATATTAGCAAACAGTCTGGACTCAGATCATACCCGAAATTTTGATAAGATTTCAAACTGCTTGAAATTATGACGTATGTATACATGAACTCGGACCCGGCCCAAGACAAGAAATATTTTTTTAAAAGAAGTTTTTATAAAAGTCTGCAGATAACAAACACCCCGAAATATCACTCAGCATGCAGAGTTGATACACAAACATGTTGACATAAATACTGGGTTTGCGACCAGGTAAGGGACAGTCCAGTTTGCTCAGCTACAGAGACTTCCTGTGTTATAGAAATTTTGCCTGAGGTAGGTTTATATGTTACAATTTCAACAGACAAATACGCTGGTTTTGACACCATCGCAGTCCGATCTGTGCCTTTGTTGTTCGCTACAGCTAGCAGGAGGGATAGTGTTGTTCGCTAGAAGCAGGGACTTTTATACTAATGGGACTGGAATCAAGTTTTCTCGCAGCTATCTCCCATAATATGATTTTTTTCAAAGATAATACTTTAAAAATCGGACGGTAGAATCAACCACATTTTTCTTTTTAAAAAATTGGCGCAGACATTTGCCTTACTGCTCTTTTTATGATCTGCTAGCAGTCTTGCTGGGGTCTTCATGATGCGCTGACATACGCGGATGTGTGTTCTAATTTGGGTCATCCAAGCGAGAGACTTCGCTGGGCAACATTGCGTGGGATAAGACATTTTAATAAAAAAAAAATGACCTTGCACACGAGATATCATGCGTGCGTGACACTGCAGCAAAATCAGGTTTCCTCACCAAAATCTGTATAATAAGTCATAAGCACTTCTTGATGCTTTTTCTCCAACCACATTTTTCTTTTAAAAAATGGCAGCAAACAGTCGCCGTGGTGCTCTTTCCATGAACTGTTCTCAGTCTTGCTGGAGTCTTAATTTTTTACTGACAAACACGGATGCGCAATCTGATCCAGGTAATCAAAGTTTCAGCCTTCTCTGGGTAACATTGCGTGCGAGAAGACGTTTTTTTTTTAAATTAATTTAATTAGATTTTGACACTATCGTATCAGCGATGCCAGTCTCGCATATCGTGCGTGCGTGCGTGTGTGTGTGTCAACTCTGTGGGATGTGGGTCTGACTAGCCATCAGGCTGTCATGGGTTCGCTCTTCCTGTCCAGCACCATTCTATTGTTGAAATTGGTCATGAACTATTTTCGACAGTCATTCCCATTCCTTCTTATTGAAAGAAGGATAGTAGTCAGTTACTGGCAAAACCCCATTCAAGGCCCTTTTGTATCTATTAGTTCGGAGCATTTAGGAATTATTTCACTACCTTTGCCCACAATCAACTGGGCAATAATCTAAATGCGGACCCAGTTGAGTAACAACATGGTTAGCTTACATGAGCCCGAAAACTCGGGTGAGGTTTTAGTATACTAATGATCCAACGTTCGTCAAGGCATCTTCCGATCACGTTTTCAAAGAAGTATATCAGCGGACCAATTTTTGTCAAATTACATATAAACATATAAAGCATCATCAGGTATAGAAGGGGAAAGGATGCATGTTTTTTTTTTTTTTTTTCTGATTGGATTGGAACTCTGGCATATATACGTATAATGGGAAAACTTAAAAATCTTCTTCTCTGAAACGGGGGACCCACAGCTTATAGACTTATGTCTTGTGGTCACCTACATAAATCCTGCCATCCACGCTCCTGGTGTCTATACTAGTCATGGAGTCATAAGCTTCTACTGATTTAAAATGAGGAAAAACTTTTTAAAAAAATCTTCTCTGAAGCCATGAGACCCTCAGCTTGTAGTCTGCCAACCATGCATCTTGGGTCTACATTAACCAAATACATGTACTTGCGATCATTAGGCTTTAATAGCTCCCATAATCATCTGGGGAAAAACTTTCTTTTAAACAAATCTTCTGTCCACAGCTAATACTTTTAATATGTAGCAAAGTTTAGTGTTTTCTATACGTTAACCCAAACACGCACCTAGGGTCCAAATTGATCACTCGCTGGGGACATTTGCTATTTTAAACAAAATAAAATGAAAAAAAAAAAAAACCCTCTGAAATCAGAAGGCCAAATGCTCAGGGGAGAGGTATATAGGCTAATTGAGTTTTTTGCTTCTATGGGACACATTTCTATATGGAAACTGATTTGTGCTATTAGTGTCTGTAATACATTGACTGTCGGTGTCCACCTACCAAGCACCCCCAGCATCAGTGGCCCTGGATCCGCCACTGCATAATGCATATCAGGTTCCAATCTCGTGAGAAACTGAGAATCTAGAGTCAGTTTATCGGGCATCACTCATATTTCAGCCATTTTCATACCGGAAACCGTTAAAAAAACAGCGAATATCCAGATGAATTACTGTATAATTTCATCTCGGTCTGCACTGTTTGCTAAGATTAAAACAACCTTCAGTGACAGTATACATCATAGTTTAGACAAATCCATCAGAATACAAAGGATGGCCAATGGCCAAAAGCAGTACCTACATTTTATGACAACGCCCATCGAAATGAAATATGAACAGGTCAAAATGTTAGCTGCAAAACTACTGTACTGTTTAGCGCCAGACATCGGACTACATAGGCTCGTGCCTATCCCGTCGCAAAAAGCTAGTTCTTACACATGTGATGCAACGAATGGTGACGTAGGAGTCAGCTTAAAAATCTGTTTGATAAGGTAGTGCAATATACGAGGGGTGTTCCGAAGGTTCTAAATGTAATGGGAGAGGGTGTTAATAAAAAATAAGAACATTGGAAAAAGCATTCCTTTCTCTAACACCAGGGTCTTTCTAACCACAGGGTTAAGATGCTTAACCATACAGTAAAACCTGTGTAAAACGACCACTCTCAAAAATACCACAAATTGATTTCCATGACCAATTATCGCTTAATGCAGGTCAAAAGTATTGCAGTATGTATTCTGCAATACTTTCGACCTTCATTAAGCTACCATTAAATTTTATCATTAACATCTTATATTTTGTCTATATATTTTTAGTGGCCGTTTTACATAGGTTTTACTTTATGTTCCAAACTCTTATGTGCCAGTGTCGCAATTACTCACACCCAAATGTACATCCAACGTTTATCATAAAGTTCAATTGGTACTTAAAGACATATATTCCTGTCCAATAGAGAACATTAATGGATTAACTGATAAGGGACAGTTTCAGCATCTCACCAAATTAAAGGGGCCTCCAGAGGGGACTTACTTGTATATAACACAATTTAAAACACTAAGATAAAGATCAATATTTTATCATAAATTACCTAATCCCTTCCTGGGACCACTTTATTGCCCCTGTAATGAAGTCATAATCACCTCATTATGACTGTCCTTTTGATCTGCCCAGTATGACCCCTTGAGAGTTATAATGAGTGGTACCACTATTATTGCTCATTTTTTATGTCTTTAATCATATTATTTATTAACTATTTCTTCTTTACCACAATATGTTTAAACATATAATTTCACCGCAGGTTGGAATATGTATTTACATGTAATTAAATAGCAATATGTACCACAATTTCCATTTTAATAAGCCTGGTTTCTTTGCAAACTTTCTGTACAATTATCTGGAGAACTGCACAAAGCATTTTGTTGAAAAGTATATTAATATGAAGCTGAGATGCTGAATATTGTAATGGGACATTTTCTATTTCTTCAAATGATTAATCATCATTTTTATTCTGAATAGCTTATTTGTCAAGTTATCACATTACGTCTCGCCTGGGGGTAATATAACACCATGCAATAAATCGATAAACCACTTGTGTTTTTCAGATTTAGTGACTTTACGTAATGGCGTGCGCCTGTATTTTTGAATTTATTAAACTCGTTGCGAAAAGCGATAAATGCTCGACATTCCTCGCATTTTATCGTTTTTCCCCAACTCGTTTAATAAATTCAATAAAACATAAGCACTCATGCAAGATCCTCAATTTTGCTATGGAACTGTTTCCAGCACTGTCCATATATATGTGGTAAATAGCCTACAGGCCTATGTATTTCTGGTTATCAGTAAACTCAATATGGTGTTTCCTAACCTGAGTATAGAAAGATCTTGCTTTAATACGCCTTTGGTATAGCATGTAGTTTTCACTGAATCTATCTGAATGAACATTTCGAAGTCAACAGCCGAATGGTCGGTTAAAAAGCTGCACAAAGTTTATCAGCCCTGGTATAGCATGATAGATAATATGATACAGCTGTTTAATGTTTATCTTTCGAAAAAAAAGCAGCTTGAATTTAATCAACCAGCGCTGTATTCAGAACAAGTGCACTTGTTCCAATACGTAGACATGAACAACTGGTGCTGCAGCTGGTAACAGTGGCGGGTCCAGAGGGGATTCGCTGGACCCCATCCCCCCCCCGCCCGCCCCCTGTTTTTAAATATCATAATTAGGTCTCAATGACCAAATTATTTCATTTTTATGGGATATTTAAGAAAAATGATATAAATCAGCAAAATGAACCCCCACCCTTTATACATATGAACCCATTTCCAGAAATCCTGGACCCATCCCTGGGTAACATGTTTTATGATTATACAGTCGAGTCTGGTACACTCTAAGTCCTCGGGGCTAGAGTTTTATTTCGAATAGCCAGTAGTTCGAATTGTTGGGAGGTAGACATAAAACTAAAAAGCCCCCAAAATGATTGTTTTATTATTTGTCTTTCAAACATTGGAATTTGGACGCGTAAAAGAGACTTGGAAACGTCTCAAGAAAACATTTCATTTACGTACCCAAGTATACGTTATTGTAGACAGTTATTAAAATAAATAGTGAATATTTTGCATCCTCCTAATTCAGTGTGTCCCAAATTTGTTTCGATTTTGCGAATATTTCGAAAACTCGAAGATCGAATTTCCTAGGTTCTACTATATTTCAATTTAATGTAGGGCAACTTGTCTTGCAAGGCGACTTGTCCTGCTTCTCACCTATAGTGCTTGTCTGTGCCCATGGACATAGACAAAATGATCAAGCTTGTCACAAAAAAGAATATTGTAGTGTAGCATTTTCACTATTGCTCAGTACTGAATTAACCCTGAAAGCGTCAATCGCAACAAAAGTCGTCTGCTTTTCTCGTCTGCTGAAATGTTTAAGAAGCCTCTATGACAAACAGTGTGGGCCCAGATCAGACGGCTCATATCCCTGTTTGCTTCTATATTTAAATTAATCAGTAATGTTGGGCAATTATTTGCAGCAGACGACTTAAGCAGACGTCATTTTTCAGATGCATCTTTCTTGGCGCTTTAAGGGTTCAAATTTGATGTCAATAATTACCTTAGACAAACCGACATACGGAAATGTTTCAAAGCTCAGCACTGATTCCTCGCCCGTCTTGTTCTCAAGTTGACCTTTCAGAATCCTCGCAGCTGTAACGGTGGATACGCCCATACCGTCTCCCAGAAATATAATCACATTCTTGGCCACGCCTATATTTTGGCGGAGCATCTTGGCTTTGCGGAGGTCATCCTTGGCTTGAGTTTGCCAGTAAGCCCTTGCTAATAAAAGAAGCGAAAAAATAGTGTTACTCGAATTAGTGCCAGTTTCATCCTGATGCATTAGGTACAATAGGTATGGAACTGTCCATTTGGTATTAAAAGGGTCTAGTGGTCAAAATTACTATAAAATGAGCCACGAAATTTGATTTCCAACAATGTGGCTTTTTGACAAGTGTAGACTCAGACGAGCCTGTGCAGCCTCCTGTTTAGCTTAGAAACTACAAATGATGTTTAGTCAGTAGCCTAACACTCATATAATATTCAAGCGACTAGTCAAGGCTCTGATCAGTCTGCGCTATGCGCAGGCTGATCTGAGGCTTTGCTGGTCGCACACACCACATTGTTGGAACTCTCATGTCACGGCTCAAACGTTTTACAGTAGAATCTCGTTAATTCGAAGTCCTTGGGACTAGAGTTCATATTTCGAATAATCAATGGTTCGAAATATACAGAGGTAGAAATAAAATATATAATCCTCGAAATTGATGAATAGCAGTTACTTTCCTATCAAACATATGTTTTGTGTGCTTAAAAGAACGTCTCAGATAGACGTTCTCTTTTGCATATACAAAACATGTGTTCTATATAGACCCTAATCCATTGAGTCCCAAATTTAAATTTATTTCGAATAAGCGGGTATTTCGAAAAATTAGAGATGGAATTTTCTAGGTTTTACTGTATTAATTTTTCCTTCTCTGAATATTGATTTGTATCTTAGTACACAGTGCAGACCTTGATGAAATGCCACCTTATGCGGTATCAGATTGTGGCATAGGGGTCAGTCTGATCTGGGTCTTAACTCACAACAGATAATTCTGTAGACTGCTTTACTCCACTAACATACTCGTATTTATTTATAAAATCAGTCTTTTTTATGGACATACGCAAGAAGTGAGGACCGAGATTATACACGGTAGAGAAAGCGACATCTGACCAGTGTCTTCATTGTTTGCTTAGACAAAACTTTATTTAAATTTGGATATAAAAGAATGCCAACTAACAACCGTGATTTTGGAAATTAGGGTGTCTATAATACATGATAGAAATGTTACGGATTCTAGGTCGGGCTGGAACAGTTTTTCACAGGTTTAGATAAGCAAACAATTACTGCGTAAAAATTGTCAACATTTTTTGCCCATAACTTAAGCATATGAGCCATGACATGTGATAGACAACAATGTGGCATTTTGACAAGTGTATACTCAGAAGAGCCTTGCAGCCCCCTTTTAAGATTAGAAACTCCAAATTGTACTCAGTCAGTAGCTTAACAGTCAATGATTATTCAATCAACTAGCAAAGACTCTGATCAGACTGCTGGTCGCACATACCACATTGTTGGAAATCTCGTGTTGCGGCTCAATTATGTTTTGGTACTCAAAAGAACCGTCTCATTGAGACGGTTCTTTTGAGCACTCATAACATATGTTTTGGTTGAGAGATCAGAAAATTATTTACCTGTTATGCACTCTTAACTAAAAGGTCTTTTATTTTTTGTTGCTTTTTTCTTTTTCTTTAACTAAAACCCATAAGCTGGGCCAAAAGTGACCTCAGGTACGCAGAGGCCTGCTAATAAATATGAGAAGTCACGTTGCGTCTGGGAATAATTAATTTGATTTAAAATTACCTAATTACATTGTTCATTGCTAGTTGTCAAATTATGCACCAGTAATGCCCCGTTCTTTTCACGCAAGCATAGGCAACAGTCGTGTTTTGTGGCGTCTGATCTGGTTTTGCACTGTTTGCCGATGCCCCACTGCTATATTGGTTAGCGCACGAACATGACCTATAGGACAGGTGTAACAAGTGCGTCATATTTCGTATTATTAAAGTGAGGACAACACTGATTAACGTTCACATTATCCAAGTGTCTTCTATGCGGTTTTTGACATGATCATGATCAACCGAGCTGCTCATCTGCAGAGACTAAAACACTTCGATCTTTGTTTAGTTGTGCTTTTTAAAGAGAGGCCGCTAGTTACGTCGGTGCTACATGTGCATGTAAGCAGATTACGCGTTTGCACAGTATAATTTATGTCGTTTTCTATAAAATTTGCATTTTTTTTCTCGCGACACGGCCTAATTATATGTGGCGCAAGATATGACATATTTATATTGTTTGGATATAAATGAGCCAGTACATGAGAGTGGTACCTATCGATCATGAGTGCGACAAGAGAAGGCTCCGACGCAGTCTCGCCAGAGCTTTCACTTCTCGCGCATCAAAAGAATGAATGTAAGTAATGCTCTCTATATGGCTGCGCGTGCACGATTGATGAGTTAACTTACGGTGATAAATAATTGCACTTGATCTCATGAGCCGACTCAAACAAATTTGATAAATAGACCCATATTAAGGGGTAGGGTTGGGCGCGGTTTCAATATAACGGAGAATATATAAAGATACATACTTTCTCCATTTCCGGAATACGTCAACTCTGTAGAAACAAGCACAGAAAAAAGCAGAAATAAAAATATGTTGCCATTTTGATTCTTCCTAACAAGATCCATTTTGCTTACTTAACTGTTATATAAACGGCGGAGAAATTGGTTACAAAACAGTAAGCTTTCTCGGCCTTCTGATTATCCAAATATTTACCACCTGTAGACGAGAGAATACATGCGAGGTTTTCTAGAATTCGAAAAGAGCCCTTATTAAACATGAACCATACCGTTATATCTGTATACAAAGTAAATAGGCACTGGCCAGCCGTAGACTTCATGCCCAGTCAATTAGAGAAACCAAATTTTACAGTTAGAAGTATGAATTTGAAAAAAAAAATCCTGTATTTGTCCAATCGGGTGGATAAAGAACCATAACCTGACCAACTACGTAACTCTACTCTTAATGAGCATGGACTCTACCATCCTCGGTAACCCAGGCGTGACCCATTCCGTACCCACCGCATTCATCATGTCTGAATTTTCGCATCAATACAATTTTGATCGACGCTCAGACATTTTCCTGACAAAACAGAGTATGCAATGCCAGAAGACAGATAGAAAAATCAGGTAACATATCGCGTACTATACAAACAATTTTCAAGTTTAATGCAGGTAACAAATGCAAAAGTGGCCGGAACTCGGATAATCTTTTAACTATGTAAAGATATTGCGAGTCACAGGCGGCTCTTGGTTAGCGTATCTATCTATCTATCTATCTATCTATCTATCTATCTATCTATCTATCTATCTATCTATCTATCTATCTATCTATCTATCTATCTATCTATCTATCTATCTATCTATCTATCTATCTATCTATCTATCTATCTATCATTATTGTCTCTTTTCTAAAAGCATAATACTACGCCCTGAAACAATAGTTAATTATTGAGATTTTCTACGTTCAGATTTACTTGATAAATCTTATTTTAGGGGAAATGTCAAAATATATCATGCAGTAGCGTGTCACAGCTTTGGATAACAAATAAATTTATACAAGGTTTGTGGTTATGAGCAATAATTAAAATTAAAAGAGCTGAAGATTGAAACCATTTAAGCTTGATTAGGACATGCTATTCTATCATCTCTATGCAACCGTATATAAATCTGCACTGATGCCGTTCTATATTTCTTTTGTCAAATATTACAAAATCAATGACGCTCAATAGTTTTTGAACAGTATATATGACAGCGTTTACAGTGGCAATAAAAATATGGTTTATGAGTTTGTTGAGTGCATAAGTGGACATATTTTAATTCAATTGAATGTTACTTAACGTTTATCCCTCTAATAACACAGTTGTTGCTTGCTGATAACATTTCCTAGCAGCTAAATTCCTGATCAAGCCGGACATTCGTTTGCTTCTCGCATTGTTAATATTTATGTAGTAAAAGAAAGAATGAAGATTTGATGGATCATTCACCTGACTATCTATAAGTTTATGTGTTGTTATATTTCTATTTCGACATTTTTCTCTGCCTATGACTTCTTGGTGCTTAACTTTTCAGTGCTTAAATTCATGTTACTCTTTGTGCATGCTTAGCCTTAAATTTGAATTTATGTACTTTTAAATCTTCGAGGCGGAGGACACTTGATGTAATTGCTCAGTGCATAGGTCCAGATAAGGATCGTATGTGCATCTTAAATTGCATTTATTTCCTTACCTATCATTTCCTTACCTATCAATTTAAACATATGTTTGCGTGCTCAAAAGAACCGTCTCATTGAGACGATTCTTTTGAGTACACACAGCATATGTTTTGGTTGAGAAATAAGAAAAATAAAATAAAATACGCACTCGTTTGTAGAGGCCTGTCAATGTATCTATCCATTCACAATGACCTTGTCTGCTAATGTCCCCCAAAGCTCCAATTAACACCTTCAATCCTATCACACCAACTGAATTCATTCCTTTCCTGCACAGTGTATCTTCTACTGAATGTTCCAATTCAATTCTCTCCTCCTCATATCTGTCACAATGGAACAAATAATGCTCTACATCTTCTGGTAACTGACACTTTATCTATACTGGTGATTCTTTTTTGTCTAGTCTAGATTTGTGTAAATTCAGGTTGTATCTGTCCTTTTCCCAATAACAGTTTCTTACTCCTACATCTGCGTAAACTTCCAGGATACTATCCAATGTCTCTTTACCATACATTTTCTTCATTTCTTCAAAGTCTCCCTATCAGTAACTGCTAATGGTCCATTATCCCTTCTTATTGGTTGCACTACTGCTTTTGATATTTATGTTCTAGCCTTATTTACAATTTTCCAAAATTGACAAGGCTTCTGTGGATCTATTAATTTCACCATTTCTTCTATATATTTCTGTTTTGCGTTTTTTCCTCTCCTTTAAAGTCCTTCAGAATTGTTTTAAATCAAAGTAAGAACAAGGGGTAAGATCAGGAATCGATACAATGAAGCACCACACCTGACCCAGGATACCAATGGGAAAGTGACAACGTCACAATTAGACATCACAAACGAGAGCCAAGAAATCAGCCCTTTCCCAGCAGGTGACCACAAGGCATCAACAAACAGACGTGCATGAAAGCATAACAAAACAAGACAGAAAAACATAAATGATCCACAAAAGAAGCACCGCCTTGGAACGGTCAGTAAAATATTTTACTGGAGGGCTTAACCCGGTTTAGCGGTGCACCAACCTCACCCTTAGTTCAGATGTGGATCAAGACACATAGATGTTTGGTTTGCATAAAAGACCCCTAATTTATCAATGCATCATCTCCTAGAACAATACATCAACTCATTTGCTTTATCACATTGCTGTCTCATCCTTTTATGTTCTTTTGAAAGACTTTAAGTTCTGTAAGCCTAGTATTCCACCACCCTCTGCTGAGCTTGCAAACTTTCTTCTTTGAAATGACATTATCCGTTGTTTCTTGGATTACTTTAACCAAAGTTTCATAGTCTTCATTAACATTTGTGTTGGATTTCCACCTCTCTAACCATTCCACCATAGCATCTATACAAACTTTCCCCCACTCTGACCAATTTAAATGTCTGAAGTCTAGCCTTTCTAGTGTTCCATCTTCAAGTTTCTCTCCTATATTGAAAGATATAAGACTGTGATCAGTATTCAAGTATACGTCCTGCTCTACTTTTCAAGCTGTGATTTTCTGGCTTAAATTTGTACTGGCAATTGTCAGATCTATGATCCTGTCTTTTCTTGTTGGAATTCCATTGTTTGCAACTACTAAATCTTTGTATACCAAAAATTAAACTAGAGGACCTGAAGCGCTCACCTGATCTCCTTAATAATGTTAGATTAGGTCAAGGTCAACTACAGCTTATAATGGAACCAACTGTTTTACCATTAATGGGGTTTACAGCCATTTTGGTCAAGTGACCCTAACAATATAATAAATAATCCATCAAACAGTCCAGTGATATCTGAGAAAAGGATGTTTAGATAGGTGTGTGGCAGTCCAAATGAGTGGCCTTGGATAAAAGGTCACAGGTCAGCTTGACATTTGGTACTTAATAAAAAAACGATTGTCTCAATAGGTTTAAGTTATATGAATTCGGCTTAAACATGCGCAGTAATAGAAAATGAACGCTATAAGATTGTCTCCATATAAATGCATTAGGAATCAAATTTGACCTTGCCATAAAGTAGGTCAACCTAGATTCATCATTTGTGCAAACCTGGTAGGGTCCATATCCCCGATGTTGCATACCAAGTCCCAAAGCCAATGACCTTTTGGTTCCAGAGAAGAAGAGATTTGAAAAGTTTTTACCATATATGGGCGTGGTGGCCATGTTAGTCATGTGACCATAACAATTTTTATTAGTTTTGGCTAACCAATCATAAGGGGTTGTCATATGCAATTTGGTTTCAATTGGCTTATTGGTTTCTGAGAAAACTATGTTTTAATGTGTTGATGGAACTCCAATATGAGCGACCTTGGCTGAAAGTTCAAAGGTCAACCTTGACCTTTGAAACTTATTCATAGATTCTAGATTGAACAAATCAATTGAGAATAATGACTATGGCTTCCACAGTATTCAAAAAGACAACTTTTCAAAAAAAAATCCCATTCAAATGCATTAGGAAGCAAACTTGACCTTGATGTTTAGTAGGTCAAGGTCAACCTAGAATCATCATTTGAACAAACTTGGTAGGTCCGACATCCCCAATGCTACATACCAAGTCTCAAGGTCACTGGCCTTCTGGTTCTGGAGAAGATTTTTAAAAGGTTTTTACCATATATGTGCGTAGCAGCCATTTTTGTCATGTGACCAAAATAAGTAGTAATGGATGCCACTATGGCACAAATTTTTTTTAAGCCTGAAAAGAACTTAAAATTTTTCAGGCTAAAAAATTTGTGCCATAGATGGCTATCCTGGTAGGCTTGAGTGACTAGCCGTGAATAACTTAGTTTATTTAAGGGGTATTCTGGCTGGGGCTGTGATTATGATAGTTTCTTGTGCTATTGGGGAATAACTTAGTTTATTTTTGAGGTCTATTCTGGTTGGGCCTATAATTGTGATAGTTTCAGGGCTTTTGGGGAATAACTCAGTTTATTTTTGAGGATTATTCTAGCTGGGTCTATAATTGTGATAGTTTCCTGGGCTGTTGGGAAATAACTTAGTTTATTTTTGACTGCTTTGTAATAGTTTTCTGGTCATAAGCACTGGTTGACTTTTGATTATGATAGTTTCCTGAGCTGTTGGGAAATAACTTAGTTTATTGAGAGATATTAATGGTCCTGCTGTGGTGATATATAAAATAACTTAGTTAAATTCAGCTTTGAAGATAACTTAGTCATTTTAGGAGCTATAATTTGTGGTGATATATGGTGTGTGTCAAGGCTACTAAGTTCTATGCGTCTTTAGAGTCTCTTGGTCAATCAAGACCTCAACTACTAGAGGCATCACTCTGTAGCGTTAACTTGTGTATATTGTTTAGCAAGTTTAGTGGTATTCTTTCTAGGGAAGTGGTAGCCCTGAAAAGGGCTGTTTGTTGATTGTCTAGCTATTTGTAGCACTTCTTCTTGGTCATTTTAATTTTCTTAGTTGCTTTTCCAACTCCTACATTTTGACTAGTCTCTTGGTCATTGGTCATAATGTCAAGTCTTATTGGTATCTGGATGGGCTGTATCTCAAACGTTTGCTGCTGCGCTCGCTGTTGAGATAATTCTTCTAACTTCTTCACTCTAGACCTTAACTCATTTAATTCCTTGAGAAAGACTTCTATGACTTGAGTCTTTGACTGTTGTTTCTGTGGCATCTGCTGAACAGGTTGATGTATATACGTTGAGGGTGTTTGCGGCGTATAATACTGTTGTGTCATATCGTTAGCAAACGTCTCATTCACTGCTGATAGTAGAATATCAGGCTTGTTGATCATATCGTCCAGTGTTAGTGATGGCTCCATGATTATGAATGTTGAAAAATGTAGTGTGTTTGAGCCTTTTATACTTGTCAAGCGGATTGACCTAGTTTAAAGTTCCCACGCTTAAAGAAATCAAGTCAACTCTGATTGGACGAAAAATAAATGAACTGACCAATCAGTGTATTGTTGCTCTCTCTAGCGGAGGAGTTCAATGTAGGTCAATCCCTTTGAAAACTATAAAAGCTTGTTTCAAATCTCAAATTCTTCATTCTGTTCTTGTGTTACACAACAACTACAACAACATGGCAAGCAATAGGATTCGCGTTTGGAGCAATTAGAGGAGCAGGGCAAGACTATGGCTGATGTTACTAGGAGGTTACTGGAGACTGTGAATGCTGTGAAAGATACGGGTGAACTTCTATTACAGATGATTGAGAATCATCAGAAGATGTTGGCGATGAGTCGGAGGGTAGAAAATTTGATTAATGATGTAAAGACAGAAGTGAAGGTGGAGACTATCAGTGACGAGGAGGAAGATTGGGGGGATAATTCTCCCCCCACACCTCATCCTTCTGAGGATTGGGATGCGGAAGCAGATGATATGCCCTTCTACATACCAGTGAGAAGGACAATTACGGTTGAACAGTGGGGCGTGCGGTGTCCTGCATGTGGTGGCCGCCCCAGTAGGTGTCCCTGCTCCTAAAGAAATGTCTCTGTGGTAATATAACCACCAAACCGGCCCTTTTCAGGGCCACCTATTTCTTCAAGAAAGAATAATTTAATATGTTGCACTTAGTTTTGTATGTAAGGCTATGCGTAAGATATGTGTGATTGTAGTATTTCCTAATCATGCTTACAGTAATGGGGTGATTATGGCGTGATCTTTTAATGGACCAATCAGATTTTAGTTGCTCTCTCTAGCGTAGGAGTAGAATGTAGGTCAATCCACCTATCCTACTATATAACCCAATGTACTTTGTGTTTCTCTCAAAAAAATGAAGTTCTTTGAAAAATTCAGTTTGACTAAGTTGTGTGCTGCTTTGCAGCGAAAAGATTGGAAAGAGGTAGAGAAACAACAAAATAAATTGGGATTGGAGCAATTTCTTGCTCGCAGAGGGATTGGATCCAGAAAACCTGTAGCTATTGTGCGACCTATTTTAAAATCTTCTAAGTAAGAAATATTTTGTTACTTAGGAGACTTTAAAACAAACAGTCCTTTTCAGGGCTACTCAATTAGTTTCGTTAAAGAATAACCTCAAAATAAAAACAAACACAATTTCAACAACATACTTTTAATTAAATCCAAAAACTACTAGAATCACTATAAGTCCCTAGAGTCTATTTAAGTCTTTAATGAATATGCACTAGTGAGTCACTGTCTGGTTCATCACAAGAAATCGGTTTATCCCTGTTCTCTGTAACCATCTCTGTACAGGATGGAGGCGAGTGAGAGGCTGATTTACAAATGAAACAATAAGTCTTCTTCCCACGGCTTACTGTCATCTTTGAACGAGTATCCAAACGTCTTCTCTTAGGACTGATATCAGAGACGTCTGAAGCCTTTCGTTTTCTTGAAGGCTTTTCTATAGATACTGAAGACTGTTGCTTCTCTGTAGATACTGAAGACTGTTGCTCTTCCTCATCTTCATCGTCTGAATAAATCACCATAGCTCTTCGTTTCCTTTGTAGTGGTCTAATATTATCTTCATCATCTGAGCTCTCTGAGTCTATATAATCCACCAACTTAAGTTGAGATTCTTCACCATTTATCAAATGTTCTTCTCTCTTATGACAATTTGGAGCCCAATGATCTTCAGGTCCGCAGATATAGCATTGTCCATATGTAGGCTTCTTATCAGTAAACATCTGTTGTTCTCTTAATTTCTGAGCCTCAGGACAATCTCCAAGCCAATGTCCCCTATCATGACAATGGTGACATTCTCCATAAGGAGGTCTCAACTTGTCTTGTTGTCTCAAAGTATCTTCTAATGGCTGCATCAAAGCTTGTTCTTCTTGAGATAAAAGTTTCTTCAATGATACACAATGATAGTAGATGCTCTTCTTATCATAGACTTTAGCCATCCTTGGATCTCTACTGTTTGCCATCTTTACTCTTCGAAAGTCAGAAGTGAAATTATTCTCTCTCACTGGTGTCCAACTATTTATAGTCCTGGAAAAATTCTGTCTCTTCTATGATTGTAGAGAAATTCAATCACACTAGGATTGTCAGCGACACATCTTTTCCAATTCTCAAATGTAATCAGTGTCTCTTTTTCCATCAAATAACTGGTACTGATCCACCAAAGTTTCTTGAAATCTTCAAAAGTTTCAGGACTATTGAGTTTCTGTTGAATCTCTTCTATTGTAATCTCATCATGAGAAAATAAGATGTAAATGCAGAACAATAATCTTCTATACGATCTGAACTTCAAAGTCTTGGAAAGTGTAATTTCCAAATATTTCTTCTCTCTTGCTTCTTCCATGATATTACACTTGCAGATAAAATAAATATAATGTATGTGATAAGATAGCAATTGTTCTCAGCTTTTATAGGGTGAAAAAAATTTGAAAATCGGTCTAGGCAAACTCAAGTTATTGCGAAAATATGATTTTTACTTTTTAGAAATCCAGTTCTTGCTTTTTTCATGCCAATTAATTATCTCCCTTGAATAAAAAATTTCACGGTAAAAAATATACAAAATTTGTAATATCTCGGGTATTTTTTATCCGATTGACTTCAAATTTTTATCATAAGATAGCTCTTATATTCAAGTGATCGATTTTACATACTATAAGACATGATAACTATTATGGGATAGAGTAACATTGAGACACCATTTCAAACTCATTTTGTTTTAGGATAACTATATATATGAATCGCAAATATTTGCTTATTAAGTCAGTAGAGATATATGTTGAACAAAAATAACTGACCACTGATACTCTATATGTCCGCCGAGGCCCGTAGAGAAGCTTTGTGCTTCAGAAACTGTTGAATATGCATTTATAAAGGTAGAGCAGCTTCGGCTGTTTAAGGGCGCCAACCTTCCGGTTGGAGTGGCTCCACCTCAAATTCTCTGGTCCATAGAGACATGCAGGAATTTGACTTGTATTTGAGACAGTTTCAATCGCCAGGGATTCCAAGGTTAGGATAGTACTGGGGGAGTAATGGTGCTGTTTATACAGTGCCTGATACTTCTTGCAATTTTTCAAAAAATGTAGTCTCGCCTGCACTTTAGGCCTAGCAAAAATTGTGGTCTCGCCTGACACTTTGTGAAAAAATTCATATAGTTTTGCTTGTCAAATTGTTTGCTAGTGATTTCTATTGCCACATGATGAAACTTTCAGTAGTTTGGCTTATAGAAAAGATTTGATCTGATGAAAAATTCAAATAGATTTGCATATCAAAATAATTTGAGAACTAGTGATTTTGCCTACCACATGGTGAAAATTTCAGTAGTTTGGCTTATAGAATATATTTGATCTGATGAAAAATTCAAGTAGATTTGCATATCAAAATAATTTGAGAACTAGTGATTTTGCCTAACCATAGGTGAAACTTTTAGTAGTTTGACCTATGGAAAATATTCGATCGGATGACAAAATCAAATGGTGATTATGCTTGATGAAACAATTTTGAGAATTTTCAACTGTTGATTTCAGAAAATCTGAGTTTTTCCAAATCTGGGTTTTTTCCAGTATAAAAGGAGCTCAGATTTCTATTGCAGCATCAATTCAGTAGAGAACTTCAAACAGTCAACATGTTTAAGCGACAGAGAGATATTACCCCACCCACTTCTGATGATGAAGAGCCTCGACGTAGATTGGTAGATTATTCAGATACAGAGAGCTCAGATGATGAAGATAATATTAGGCCACCACCAAGAAAAAGAAGACCTATGGTGATTTATTCAGACACAGAGAGTTCAGATGATGAAGATGATGAAGATTTGACTTCTTATTACACTATTAAGACAGTCAAGGAGAAGAAGTCTAGATTATTTCGAGCTCAAGGGAAAGAGTTTCAGCTCAATATCAAGACTTTTCCTGACAATGTTCCACACCTACAGTTCATATCCAGATTGTTTGATCGGTAGGTAGAAGACATCAAAGAACGATGTGAGATGGAATCTAATGATAAGATGCGTATGACTATTTTGCATCCTGGATTGAAACTTGGAGTCTTTGTGCCTTGGAGAGATGTCTCAGCCATGACTGGAGAAGCTATACTTCAAGAAATAGAAAAAGTACAACAGTCCAATGAGAATTTTCGGATCAATGATGGACAAATGACTATTCAAGTCACAGTGGTGAGAATTCCAGTAGGCAGCGGACGAAAACCATTATATGCTGGTCTCTACTTTGAGTCAGAAAATATGAGAAAGAATAAACAGAGTATTATACAGATCAATAATACCAAAGATGTAATGTGTATGGCCAGAGCAGTGGTGGTGGCAAAATGTAATGCGGATAAAGAAGAATCAGAGTCTTGGAAGAAGAATTGGCACACTATGAGACAATCAAATCGACCTATGCAGACCAGAGAAGCCATGAAGTTATTGGATCGAGCAAAGATTCCTCATACCAAGTCTTGTGGTATTGAGGAATACGAGAAGATCCAATCTGTACTTGCTCCCAAGTACTTGATCAAAGTCCATTCACAGTATCCTAAAGATGGACTAATATTTCCACTTCAATTCAAGAAGCCTGAGACGAAGGTGATCCATATTTACTTTAATGGAGTAGATCACTATGATGCGATTAGCAAGGTGACAGGATTTCTCGGTACCCATTACTACTGCGAGTATTGTGATGTTGGATATACAAACAGAGGTGCCCATAGATGTGCTGATGGATGTGATGGTTGCTATAGTGACATTCCTTGTATTCCTGGACAAAAAACGCCTTGTATGGACTGTAAAAGAACGTTTTGTATTAGGGACTGTTTTGCAAAGCATAAGGCAATGAAATCTAAGCAGCATAAATCTATTTGTCAACTTGTGTATAATTGTGGTAAGTGTAATTTTAGGATTGTGGGCAATAAGAAAAATCATGTATATCCAGGACAGAGAAAATGTAGGAATTGTAAAGAGATTGTTGGACCCAATCTTCAATGCTTTATTCAAAGTTATGAATGTAAATCTGAGATGACTGAAAATGAAGGAGAAGAAGAGATTTCTCAACCTAAGAAATCTCGTTTCATCTTCTTTGATTTCGAGTCAAATCAAGAAACTGGTACACATCAAGTGAATTTCTGTGTTGCTCATAAAGCTTGTGATGATTGCATGGATTTGCCCATAGATACATTTTGTCCGACTTGTTCGACACAAACAGGTCTGAGAGAATTTATCTTTGAAGGCATTGATACTTTACCACAATTTTGCAATTGGATTTCAGGAGATGAGAATAAGGAGTGACATGTATTGCACATAACTTTGGAGGATACGATGGTCAGTTCATCTTACACTATATCTTAGAATATGGTACAGTGAAACCTGAAGTGATCATGAATGGAAATACTATACTTAGAATGAAAGTAGGACGTGTCACATTCCTTGATTCTTATCAGTTTTTGCATATGAGACTGGCTAATTTCCCAGATACATTTGGCTTGACAGAGTTGAAGAAAGGTTACTTTCCTCATCTTGCAAATACACTGGCAAACCAAAAGTATGAGGGAACTTACTTTCCTGTGGACATGTACAATCCTGGTCAGATGTCTGTCAAGGATCGTGAGACATTTTTAGCTTGGCATAAAGGGAAAATTGAGAGTGGTGCTATATTTAACTTCAAATGGGAGATGGAAGAATACTGTCGTAGTGATGTAGATATTCTTAGACGAGGATGTGCTTGTTTCAGACGAGAATTGATCAACATTAGTGGACTTGATCCTTTGTCTGAAGCTTGCACTATCGCTCAAGCTTGTTCAAAAGTATGGAGAAAGAATCATATGCCTGAAAACAGTATTGCCATCATCCCACCTGAAGGTTATCCTAATCAAAAGAACTACTCTATCAAAGCTGTAAGATGGATTCAAAGTGAAGCTAAGGAACGTGGTATTGAAATCAAACATGCATTGAATGGTGGTGAATAAAGAATCAATGGACATTATGTGGATGGCTATCATGAAGAATCTCGAACAGTATTTGAATTCTATGGATGTTACTGGCATGGATGTCCTACTCATTTTCCAGACAGAAACAGAGTTCAACATCATCAGTGTTTGACCATGCATCAGTTGTATATTTTGACCATTGGCAAGAATGAAGAGCTACGAAAAGCAGGATATCAGGTGGTGGAACTTTGGGAATGTGACTATGACAAGAGATACAAGGAAGATCCAGACTTTAGATCTTTGGTGGACTCAGAATTTACAAACTTAGACCCTTTGAGGCCAAGAGATGCTTTATTTGGTGGAAGGACTAACTCGACCAAACTCTATCAGGAAATCGATGAATCCTCCAATGAAGAAATCAAGTACATAGATGTGTGTTCACTCTATCCAACTATTTGCAAGTACGAACAGTTTCCACTAGGTCATCCTACCATCTATTCTCAAGAGAACATTGATAAAGACAATATCAGACAGTACTGTGGATTGATCAAGTGTAAAGTGCTACCATCCACCAATTTGTACCATCCAGTACTTCCTCAGAAATGCAGTCAGAAATTGATGTTTCCATTGTGTAGAAGTTGTGCTGAGAAGACAGATCCTCATATGAGATGTACTCATTTACGAGAAGAAGATAGAAGCTTTACAGGGACCTGGGTTACTATCGAATTGTTTGCTGCATTGGACAGAGGATACAAGTTATTGGACATGTATGAAGTCTGGCATTTCTCAGAGACAACTCAGTATGACAGAGAATCTGGAGAAGAAGGGATCTTTGCTGGCTATATTGATACTTTTCTGAGAATCAAACAAGAATTAAGTGGCTATCCCGATTGGTGCAAGACAGAGCAAGATAAGATCAAGTTCAAGCAAGACTACTCTGAAGCCGAAGGAATCAGATTGGAGAATGTGGAGAAGAATAAAGGAATGAGAGCTATTGCCAAGATCATGTTAAACAGTCTCTGGGGAAAATTGGCACAGCGAGAAAATACGACCAAGGCAGACTATTTTTCAGAACCTGCCAAGTTCTTTGATCTGGTGACGAATCCAAACAAGATTGTCAAGAATGTGGACATTTGCAGAGAAAATCTTCTACTGGTCAACTGGGAGGATACAGAACCCAATGTGGAGGCTCATGCTTGCAGTAATGTGATTGTCGCAGCCTTCGTCACTGCTCAAGCCAGATTGAAGCTCTATTGAATCTTGGAAAAGCTGAATGAACGTGTACTCTACTTTGATACAGACTCTATCATTTATCATCACAAACCCCATTTATGGAATCCTACTATTGTCAACAACAGACTTGGAGAATGGACAGATGAAGTGCCCAATGCTAGAATTGTGAAATTTGTAGGCATGGGACCGAAGAACTATGGCTATGAATTTGTGGACAAGGATGGAAATCGAGGACTCACTCTAGATTACAATACATCTCAAGTCATTCACTTTGATCGGATGCTGAACTTGGTGAAGGGAGATAGGAAAGACTTCAGAGATACTGTCAACTACAATAGGATCAGAAAACATAAAGACAACACTGTGACCACTAAATTGCAATCCAAGACGTATCGGTTCACTTATACTAAACGTGTCATTATTGGAGATGGATATACTGTTCCTTATGGATATTTGGCATAGATAGAGTAGTTCTGATGATCATGTATTATTTCTGATAATCATGAATTGAACTGTGTCTGATAAACATGTACAGGTGTTTTTATGTATTAAACTGTTTCAATTATGTATTAAACTGTTTTTTTTTAATTATGTATTAAACTTTTTTTTAATTATGTATTAAACTGTTGGTTCATGTTCATTAAAATTTGAGTATAAATAAAATTGTCTTTGTAATTTTTTCACAGTTCACCATGGCACTTTCTACACACCAGTTGGACTCAAATAAAGATATTGGAAGTTTGTTTTTTAAACATCCTTCTAGTATTTTTATTTCTGGCCCAAGTGGATCGGGTAAAACTGAATTTGTCAAAAAGATGATTGAGTTTAAAGAAGATTTATTTGATATTTTACCCCAACGTATTGTTTGGTGTTACAAGGAATGGCAAACATCTTATAATATCTTACAAGAGCGTGAGGGGTCAAACATCAAATTTATTCAAGGTATTCCCGATGATGAAGATGAAATTGTCACTGATCCCAGTGCAACGCACTTGGTGATTTTTGATGACATGTTAGGAGATAAAGATGAAGAAAAAATTAAGTTATGGTTTACAAGAAAAGGACATCATAGAAACGCAAGTGTGGTGTACATCACTCAAAATTTATTTCAACAAAGTAAATCTTCTCGCACCATCAGTTTGAATGCTCATTATTTAGTTTTATTTCAAAGTCCAAGAGATAAGATGCAAATCAAAGTATTGGCCAATCAACTTCAAGCTCCACATATGATTCATGCGTTTAACGATGCCACATCTATACCTCATGGATACTTATTGGTCGATTTGAAACCAAATACACCTGATTATCTCAGATTCAGAACACATATTTTTCAAAACTGGTTTACAAAATCAGATCAACAAGGACCTGTTGTCTATTTTCCAGGAGTATAAAAAGGTGTGTTTGAGTTTAAATCCATCATTTGTGTCAAAATGGCTCAACGAACATCAGCTAATCTGATACGTGCTCTGTATAATTTAAGCAGAGAACATGATAGTCATAAAAGAAAATCACTCTTAAATGCAGGTTTAATTGAAATGATCAAATGGTTTTCTTTGGCAGCTCGAAAAATTGTTCAGGGTAAGATGAAATTACCTAAACAAACTCAAAAATTTATGGATAGACATCAGGATGATGTTCGAAAATTAGCAAGTGCAATTGTTGATCCTGAAGTCAAACTTAGTATCATTTTAAAACCTGGAGGTGGTGGATTCTTTGGTGGTGTGATCATTTGAAGTCTGGTTCGATGGGATGGAAATAAGTTGATGAGAAAATTTAACAAGAAAACTAAAAAACCTAAGAAAAATCAGTAAAAAAACCTAGAAAACAGAAAAAAGAAAGGTTGATGATCGTTTTGTAACAAAACGTAAAAGTAAAAGTCCTGCCTCATGGCAAAATTTAGGTCTTGATTCTCCAAACACAAATGCAAGACGATCTTCTATTAATTTAGCAAGATTTACTCCTTTGAGAGCACAAGATTTGTTAAAAAGACATGGATTTGGTGCTACCATGCACATGTTAAATCCTAGCAAATATCCATCACCACCTCATTCTGAACGTCGACGACTTCATTTTTAAGAAAAACTATAAAAGGACTGTACATCAAATTTTTTATACACACTCATAAACATGGCTGTAACAACAACACGTCGTAGAAAATTGCAAAATAAAATGAGAAAAAATCTCTGATTAAAACTTATGGTACATTTTTAGATGGATTGACTCATTTATCCAATAAATGTCGTAAGAAAATGATTCAAGAATCACCTAAAGAAGTCATTGATTGTGTAGGGGAATGTTGCATCAATCTTATAAAAGGCAATGTACGTCTGACAAATGCTCAAAAGAATCAGTTACGAGCTAGAAAGCAAAATATACGTTTACTGAGTTCTAAGCAAGTTCCACTTGACACGAAAAAGAAAATTATTAATCAGAAAGTCGGAGCTTTGTTAGGATTATTATTAAAACCATTAATTGCTCCTATCATAGGTTCTGTCTTGGGTGAAATTATCAAAAAATAAAAATAATATGGATGGTCGTAAAATGGCTATTGTGCCATTTAAACTTTGGGAAGACATGAAACGATGGAAAGAGGAACAAATTCAAAAACCAAGACTGCCTCCTGATCCTAATGTATCTGCCACTGCCAGTCTTCAAAGAGACTTATCTTCTGTCATGGTCAATGAAGATTTGTCTGAAGCTGAAAAATCTCAATTGTATGGCCAAACCTTACACAAATTTAAAACGGCTCATCAAAAAGCTTTAAAAGAAACATCTCCTTTTCCCCAATCTGAACCTGGTTCTTCCAAAATGAATCAATTGGTCATAGATAGTGTACCCTCCACCATGAAACGTAAAGCTCAGCTTTTAGTTTCACTTCTAAAAACTAACCCAAATGTGTCCTGGGAAGATGATGGTACAGTTAAACTTTATGGCAAATCTATTCCAGGGTCCAATATTATTGATTTGGTCAATGATGTCATTAGACATCGTAAAGGCAGTGAACCTACAGGTTGGCAAGCTTTTGCAGAAGGTTTAAGAGACATGAATATTCCCCAAGATGTCATTGGAAATAGGGAAAGGTGGGACTGGATGCATCGTGCTCCAGAAACTCCTGAAACGGATTATATCACTCCCGAACAAAAACGCACCATCAGAAAAACAGAAAGTCGTATTCCTGTTTCTGTCAGGTCTGCAAAGAGTTTGAGTGTCAGAAAACGTATCAAAGACCATTTTTCCTCTCCGACACTTTTATCTGCCACCAAAAAACGTATAAAAGAAGAGTTTTCTTCTCCATGGGTCAGTTACAATGAAGCTTGAACAGTTGTATTACAATCCTAAAAGTCCTGCTGCGTATGCAGGTGAACAAGCTTTGTACAAACTTGCTAAACAATCATCCAAAAAAGTAAAACTTCAAGATGTTAGAGACTGGTTAAGAAAACAACAAACTTATACTTTACATAAACCTATTCGTAAAAAGTTTTTGCGACGCAAAACGGTTGTGGCTGGAATTGATACTCAATGGCAAGCAGATTTGGCAGACTTATCAAAATTATCAAAGTTCAATGACAAACATAGATATTTACTTTGCATCATAGATGTCTTTTCAAAATATGCATGGGTGGTACCTATTAAAGATAAAACTGGAAAAACTTTAGTCATTGCTTTCAAATCTGTTTTAAAAAGTGGACGATGTCCAAAAAGTTTGCAAACAGATAAAGGAACTGAATTCAAAAATAAAGAATTTCAAAATTTCTTGAAAACTAAGAAGATTCATTTCTTTACTACTGAAAATCCTGAAACCAAAGCCAGTATTGTGGAACGTTTTCAAAGAACTTTGAAAACTCGCATGTGGAAATATTTTACTCATCATCGCACTTTGCGATATGTAGACATTCTTCCCAAATTAGTACATGGTTACAATCACGCTTATCATCGAAGTATTAAATGTGCACCTGTGTCTGTGACTCTTAAAAATGAACCACAGATGTCAGAAAACTTATATGGAAAATCGAATTCTAAAAAAGTCAAACCAAAATTCAAAGTGAATGATTTTGTGCGTATCAATAAAACAAAACGTACATTTGATAAAGGTTATTTACCAAACTGGACACAAGAATTATTTCAAATTTTAGCAGTGGTCAAAACTCAGACTCCTATCACCTAAAAAATAAAAGATCTTGAGGGTGAATTAGTCAAAGGTACTTTCTATTCACACGAGTTACAACGTGTAGAGAAAGATCAAATTTACGAAATTGATTCTGTTTTAGATCACAGAAAAAGTAAAGTAGAAAAAAAGTGGGTGAAAGAAATTAAAGTTCACTGGAAAGGTTATCCTTCAAAATTTGACAGTTGGATTTTAGAATCTGATCTTGTATAAAAGCATAAAAATGGATCTCAGAGGATCATTTGTACGTGGTGACACTGCTTCAGTACAATCTGCAGAAGGTCGTGATCGAATTGTTAAAAATCGTTTCACTTTTTTTGCTCAGATCATTGTTGTATACATGATCATTATCACATCATTAGTTCAAATCAGTCTGAGAAGTCCAGATAAAGAATTGTGGTTAATTTTACTCAGTAGTTATATCGGTTACATACTACCATCCCCAGGTTTAAAATTTAGAAAACAAACTAATCAAATTTCTGCTGACGAAACAGATTCGCCCAAACTCAAACCATGAATAACATTTATTTGACACTCTTGAGTGATAGTTCACTCAGTACATTTTCAAAAAATACACAATGTGACTTTAAAGTGAAATTAGATCATTCCATACAAATTGAAAAAGATAATTGGGAAGTGGGTTTGGTAGAAGTCATAACTCCAACTGAAGTAAATAATATCACAAAAGAAAACAATTATGTGATTTTAAGATTTTCTGATAGAAAAATGTGTGAAGAGATAGATAATTGTACAACCTATGGATTTTATATAGACCAAAAAATTTATATCCAAAATGGTTATTATGCTTCTCCACGCCATTTGGTTGAAGAAATTCAAAAATGTATCAATTTTCGATATGGACTGACGCTAAAAAATAGCAATGCTACCATTACAATTTCTTATGGTGAAAACAGTGCTCGAGTCAAACTTGATGTTCAAGATCCTACGAAAGTCAAAAATTATTTTTCCAAAGGCAATTGCAGAAATATTAGGTGTAGATAGAAATTATTTTGATAAACCATTAGGAAATGAAAAATACATTTTCAGATATGGTGTGGATTTGAATACAAAAATTCACCAACTTTACATTTACTCTGATTTAGCAAGCTATACATTTATTGGTGATGTTACTGCACCTATTTTGAGAGTGTTGCCATTTGAAAGTAAAAGAGAAAACAATCATTTACATCAAGAATTTGTCAATGTACACTACGTTCCAGTGGCAAAATTTTTCATAGATCAGGTGCACATTAGTATAAAAGGTGATGCAGGTGAAAATGTGCCATTTATCTCTGGGAAAACGATAGTGAAACTACATTTTCGACAGAAGGAATAATGTTGAAACAATCCAGAAGTATTATGTCTCTTCAATCTGGGAAAGGAGACTTTCCCGTGTACAGAGGCGTTTCAAGACAATATGGCAATGGTTTAGGATCCATTTTTAAAGCTGCATTGAGAACAGTGATTCCAATTTTAAAACCTGTCGCAAAAGCAAGTTTAAAAAGTGTGAAAAAAGTAGCTAAAGATCAAGGGGTTCAAGCTCTAAAAGACATTGTAGGTGGTGAAAATGTAAAAAAAAGTTTTAAAACAAAAGGAAAAACAGCTTTGAAATCTTTTGGTCAATCTACTATTAATCAGTTGACTATAAATTCAACTCAAAAACGCAAAAAGCCTCAGTCTCAATCTAGACACCGAACTGTTAAGAGGGGTTTTAAAAGCAGAGCAAAAAAGTTTAATCCTATTAAACGTCTGGTATTTGAAAAAGATATATTTGACGAAAAATGATTCAACAAGGTTCTTGCGATTGCACTAAAACGGAATTGGATATGGAATCCATTCCACCCACCATGACTACCATGCAAGGCACTCAGTGGAATGATTATCATCCCATCGCTTCTCTCGATAGTCATCATGCACCCATTGAATTTCTAATTCCACCTCACACCGAGTTTTACACTGATTTATCTCAAGCCTATCTGTATATTAAATTTAGAATCTTAAAGCAAACGGGTGAAGATCTTGACACGGATGCAAAAGTATTTCCAATTAATAACTTTTTTCATAGTATGTTCAGCGGCATAGATTTGTATATCAACAATAAATTTATCACAAATAATTCAGACACGTATCCATACAGAGCATACCTTGAAAATTTATTTTCTTATGGTTCTGATGTCAAAGATAATCAACTGAATTCAGGCAGCAGAATTTTGGTCTGAGGATGAAGCTGGAGCTTTTGAAGATGTTACAAATAAATGTATCACTGATCGTGGCAAACGCGTAGCAAAAAGCAAATCCGTGGAGCTTCAGGGTAAATTATGTTTAGATCTTGCTATGCAGGAAAAATATTTACCTAATAGTTTAGAATTCAAACTTAGACTTAATCGATCATCTCCTCAGTTTTGTCTGATGAGTGATGATTATCCTGCAAAAATCAAAATTGATACTGCTATCTTGAGAGTACGAAATGTTCAGCTTCTACCAGCCATTAGCAATGAACTGAATCAAACTATTGCTCATCATAATGCTAAATTTCCGATCAGAAGAGTTGAAGTCCAAACTTTTACAATCAGTAGTGGCACAAGATCTAAAATTGAAGATCATCTTCTCACAGGTCAACTTCCAAAACGAGTTTTTATTGGTTTAGTAACAAATGAGGCATTTAATGGGAATTTGGATACTAATCCTTTCTTTTTCCAACATTTCAATCTAAGTAAAATGGATGTCACTTGTGATGGTCATAGTGTCTATGGAAAACCATTTGAACCTAGATTTGAAAATGATCAGTATCTCAGATCTTTTCTATCAGTTTACCAAGCATTAGCAAGTCAGAATCAGGTCCAAAATTGCAACATTGATTATGAAGATTACAAAGGAGGTTACTGCTTTTGGGGATATGATTTGACACCAGATCAAGCAGCCGATCAGTCTCATTTGCACCCTATAAAAACTGGGAACCTCTGATTGGAGCTTCAATTTGCAACATCACTTGACAAGACGATCAACGTGCTTGTGTATGCAGAGTTTGACAACCTGATAGAAATCAACAGACTTAGAGAAGTTACCACAGATTACTAAAGATGAATGCAGGATACTTCATTGAACAGGACTTGATGTACCAAACAGATGCATACAGTGCAACAATCCACCCATCAGATGAGAAGAGTACCTTACAGAAAGAAGTAGAAGACAATGAGGATATCGATTGTCTTATGAAGACTCTTCTAAAACAAGCCATATTGACTTGTCTGGCAGTTGGAGACTGTGCGAAGCATGAATGTCATGGATGCAAAATGAACCACCCAAGTCAGAAATACCACGATATCTGTCTATGGACTTCTCCAAGAGAATGGATTGAAGATTATGGATGTCATGATCCAGCCTTAGAGGGCCTAAACATCTATGATGTGATGGAAGACTTTGACAATAGAATCTGGAACTATCTGTATGGCGATAATTGGCGACACCCTATGGACTTTACAACAGGGATCAATCACCTGACGCCAGAAGAAAATCAAGAAGCCTATAAAAACTGGCAGTACTTCAAGAAAAATCAAAGTGACTTAACAGAATAGTGGAAGACGTACTGGGCCAAGAAACTCATAGAATCCTATGAAGAAAAGGAAACTGAAGAAAACGAGAACCCAGAAACAGAATAAAAATGAACACTGTTGAACTAATCAAAGTCATAAACAATATACCTGTGAAAGGAGAAGTATGTGCCAAGGATTTACTACCAGAGAAGAAACCACTGGATATGAAGGCTTACATTGTAAATACAGATATATCCACAGATCCAGGAGAACATTGGGTGGCTATCTACTTCAGAAGAGATCAAGTTATCTACTTTGATTCATATGGAAGACCACCAGAAGAGCAATATGTTCTACCATTTATTGAAAGAAACTCTTCAAGATGGATCCATAACAAAGAATGTTTACAGAGTCCATGGAGCAAAGTATGTGGAATTTGTTGTATCTACATCATTCACCAGCTCAACAAAGGACTAGATCTAAACACAGCCATTCATCAAGAACTATATGGAACTGGAGATGATTTATACCAGAATGACAGAGATATCGGGATGTGGTTCATCTATAACTATGCCAGCAGAGTCATCCTATCCAAGAATGCAATGAGACGCATGGCTCCTCCTGACTTTTTATTCAAACACAGAATACAGACTTGTAAATGTCATAATTATTCACATCACCTTTCAAAGAAGTATCCTAAGTATAATATGTTGTAAATATGTTAAGGGAAATTATTGTAAACAATGAACAGAGGGACGGCCCTAATCCTCTGTCATTGTAATCAGTTATAGTTAGCGGGGCAATAAAGTTATAGAAATGTTCACCAATCTTTGTTGTTCTTTTCAAAAAAAAATCAGTAGTAGTAAGCTTGAGACGGCTAGCTATACACTAGTTAACGCTACAGAGTAATGCCTCTAGGAGATGAGGTCTTGATTGACCAAGAGACTCTAAAGACGCATAGAACTTAGTAGCCTTGACTATTACACACACCATATATCACCACATACTATACCCCCTAAAATGACTAAGTTATTTTCAAAGCTGAAATTAACTAAGTTATTTTATATATCACCACAGAAGAGCCTTCATCACCCTTAAAATGACTAAGTTATTTTCAAAGCTAAAATTAACTAAGTTATTTTATATATCACCACAGCAGAATCTTTATCACCCTTAAAATGACTAAGTTATTTCCCAACAGCCCAAGAAACTATTATAATCATTGATCACCCAGAGTAACTCTCAAATAGACTCAACAGCCCAGGAAACTATCATAATCACATGCCAACCAGTGGATATGACCAGGAGCTTATCATAATCACAATCATAGACCAGAATAGACCTCAAAAATAAACTAAGTTATTTCCCAATAGCCCAGGAAACTATCACAATTATAGGCCCAACCAGAATAATCCTCAAAAATAAACTAAGTTATTTCCCAATAGCACAAGAAACTATCACAATCACAGCCCCAGCCAGAATAACCCTAAAATAAACTAAGTTATTCACAGCTAGTCACTCAAGCCTACCAGGATAGCCATCTATGGCACAAATTTTTTAGCCTGAAAAATTCTAAGTTCTTTTCAGGCTTAAAAAAAAAATTGTGCCATCCATTACTACTAAAATATTTTGTTCAAATTTTGGCTAACTTATCATAAGGAGTCTTCACATAAAATTTGAGTTTAATTGGGTCAATGGTTTGTGAGAAAACTATGTTTCAATATATTGATGGGACCACAATATGAGTGACCTTGGCTGAAAGGGAAAAGGTCAACCTTGACCTTTGAGACTTATTTATAGCCATTGTCTCATTAGTTTTAACATATCAAGTAAGAATAATCACTTTGGCTTAAACAGTATTAAAAATCAACTTTTAAAAAAATCCCATTTAAATGTATTAGGAAGCAAATTTGACCTTGACGTTAAGTAGGTCAAGGTCAACCTAGGATTATTATTTGAACAAACTTGGTAGGCCCAACACCCCCAATACTTTATATCAAGTCCCAAGGTCATCGGCCTTCTGGTTCTGGAGAAGATTTTTAAAGGGGTTTTAACATATGTGGGCATGGCGGTCATCTTGGTCATGTGACCAGGACCATTTGAACAAACTTTTGTTCCTGCGTCCTAAGGAGTCTCCGTATGAAATTTGAGTTTGATTGGCCCAGTTGTTTCAGAGGAGAAGATGTTTGAAAATGTTGACAGACGGAGTGACTGGTGTACTATTAGCTCACTCATGAGCCTTCAGATCAGGTGAGCTAAAAAGTTAAATTCCCAAGTTTGTTTGCATCCCTATCATACCAAAAATAATGATGAGCATTAAAGTCTCCACAAATCACGACAGAAAATGTGTCTGTCATGAGCTTTTCTATAACTTTCATCAATCCTTTGAAACTTTCTGAATATAAACTGACCGTTTGACAAATTTCTCCTCTCTAGAGTTTACATTACACCACACTGCTTCGACCTCTCCTTTGTATAAATCTTTCCTCACGTATATTTTAACATTTTAATATCATTAATGCTGCTCCACCACCTCTTTCACCTGCCCTTTTTGTCGCTAGCATATTCCACAATCTCTTAACATGTTCTTTTATTCTATTATCTGGATGCCATGTTTCGGACAAGCCTAATATTTCAATCTGGTGCCTTTTCCAAGCTGTTTCAACTAAGTTAAATGATAGATTAAGTGACCTTATATTTTCATATTTGTTTGTCTTTGCCTATATGAACTATCATGAAACAACTTAAGTTCGCAGAACAGAAAACGGAAACAAAACTTAAGAATTTTATCCAAAGTATATCCATATCTTCAGGCCATGACAAGCACATACAGATGTTTCATATAGAATTGTATAAAACTGTAAGAGCATTTGCACTCAAAGGTACTACATATATAGACATTGATAAGGTATTGGTAGCACTGGAGGCGGAAATGCTGGAAAAGTGATAAACGTTAAGCTGAGGATTACATGATAAAAATAATCTGAGGAATATATCCTAACCACATGCATATCTTCAGACCATGACCAAAACACCTGTGAAGTTTCGAAAGAATCGGTATAAAACTGTAGGAGGTGCTCACACAAGGTATCCAATATCCATTCACTTTGTTATATATAATGCTTGAAATATGACTAGTTTCAACTTGCAAAAAAGTACCACAACATAATCTGCGGATTATATCCAAACCACATACATAACTTCAGACCATGACCAAAACACGAGTGAAGTCTCGAAAGAATCGGTACAAAACTGTAGGGGAGCGGCGACCACAAGGTTCCCCTGTCTATCACTTTGTTATAGATAAAGCCGCAAAAATAGCTAAGTTTAACTTGTGAAAAAGTAACAAAAAATAATCTGAGGATTATATCCAGACCACATGCATATCTTCAGACCATGAACAAAACCCCATTTAAGTTTCGAAAGAATCGGTATACAACTGTAGGATGAGTTGCATCCACAAGGTACCTACTTCTATAGGGGAACTGAAGGACAGACGGAGAGCCTAATACTAAGTCCTTCCCCTTTTCTCCAAAAAGGCGGGGTGGGGGACAAAAAACATTCAAAGAGCTAGACCCACCCATCCCCATGACAAAACATTCTGAATCTGGGCATGCATGAGGCAGTAGCCCCTTTGTGGATTCTTTAAAAATAACAATAATAACACTTTTCATTCCTTTATTGAATCGCTGTATGTTTTCATTAACCACTCAATACAATAACTAAATAACTAAACAGCATAGATACAATGCCTGATCAGCATTAAATGTGTCACTTGAAGAAATTAAGAAAATAAAATAATATCACATTACAGTACCTTAACCCTACACATGCTGAATATTTTATGTGCTACCCTCACCTTTGATTTGGGCCTTGACGCGAGAAAACCTGTTTACAAAGGTTCGCCAACAACAAAGAGGCAGACCAGCCTGCGCATATGCGCATACTGATCAGCACCTTTGTTATTCGCTTTTTGGAAAGTATATCTAAACTTGCTACAAGCGAAATTTCAATTTTCTAGCTAGTCTCTGTAGCTGAGGAGACGGTTTTGATGCTCCCTAGAGGACAGGTTTTCTCGGGAAGAGGCCCATTTTATCCGGGTTGTCTGCAGTATTCCAGCTGTAAGTGTGTACATGTATTTAGAATCAGAGAACAAAAGTGTGGATTCTTATCAGATGGGTTCATTAGAGGCCAGCTGATCTGGATCTACATTGTTTTAATAAAAGGAAAATAAGAATTCAACAGAATGAATAATTATTTCCTAGAATATCTTTTTTTAGAAAAATGAAAAATGGTAAACATATATTTGACTTAATCAGAACTCATGCTCCTATAATTACTCTCTGAGTACTTCGTACACTGAGTACACCATATCAACTTCAGAATATGGAGCGCAGTGGCTAAGTGGTAGAGCACTTGACTCGAGACCGAATGGCCGCGGGCTCGAGCCTCACTGGCGTCACTGCGTTGTGTCCTTGAGCAAGAACATTAATCCTAGCTTAGTACTGGTTCAACCCAGGAAGAGCCATCCCTTTATAACTGAAAGATTGTTGATGGGACGTAAAGAATCAAATCAAACAAACAACTTCAGAATTCTGTAAAACGCAGTGACAGATTTAGAGGGGGTTCAATAGAACCCTTTGAGCCAAAATTATTTAATTTTCATGGAAAGTTTTCAGAAAAATCAGGATAAATTGATAAATAATCATGTAAAATTAACAAATCAAGCCCCCTATCAAGAAATCCTTGATCCGCTCCTACACGGCACCAAGATTTGGCAATTTTAAAAGACTGACACATTGGCATAGTTTAATCTTGGCGTTTCTGGATTTAAAGTACATGTACTGTTATCTAATCTAATAGGGACTACTTTTAAAGGAAAGAATATGCATATTCTTTACTTTAATAGAAGCCCCTTTTAAGTCCAGTTTTCTGTACTTTGAAACATACCCTACCATTCAAAAGTTGAGTTTTGACAACTAGGATACCAACAAACCAAATGTGGATACTTATCAGCTGATCTGAATCTACACGGTTTCATGAAAAAGATATATATAACTTCAAAAATATTTTTTGATTTGATTCTTAAATCCCAGTCAACAATTTTTTGTGGGGCCTTGTTGGGTTAAACTACATGTAGTTCAGGCAAGGTTTAATGTGTCTTGCTCAAGAACAACTCAGTGATGCTGGTGAGGCTTGAACTTGCAACCCCTGTCTCAACTCAATACCCTACCACTGCATTCCCTAAAAACATTCACACTGTTCACTTACTGTAAATTCAGAAATTTTTGAGAGAATTTTGTTTTCGCGAATAGCGTTAGAACACATATTTGTCAAGTAAAAAAATTGCGACTTTGGCATGATTTACATACATCAGTAAAGGACAAAGAGTTTTCGCCGTTTTGCGAGGGTTTTATTTTCGCGAAAGTTCGCGAAATAAAATCGTCACAAAAATTTCTGAATTTACAGTATGTCATTTTTACGGTTAACACAAGGAGCAATGCACAAAACAATGAATTATTATATCCTATGATTTTTTTTTAGAAAAAAGAAAATTATAAAAACAAAAACACTAAAACGCATGCTTTCAAATTTCATTTTGTTATGGCTTCATCAACTATCTATCATATTGGCCTCAATGCAACAAAAACTTTTTCAGGGTTTCGGCAAGCACTCAAAGCAGTCTCCTCAGCTTCAAAGACTAGCTAAAAATTAAAATTACATCTGTAAAAAGATATGATGCATTCCAAAAAGGGAATAACAAATGCACTGCCCAGTCTGCATGGATTCGCCGGTTGGTCTGCACCTTTGTTGTTCACAACCCCTAAAACACGTTTTCTTGCAACGAGGCCTGTATGACCTCAAAACTAATGAATTCTCTAAGAGACACTAACATGCATTATTTAAACATACTGATTCAGAAAACATATTAAAACAAAAACATAATTTACACATATAATTTTATTTGTTTAATTCATATTTCAATATGACTGCCCCCACTATACAAAACAGTGTTTGATGACCATTGGTTAAATCAAAATAGAAATAGTGTTCTTGAAGCATTGGACCCCAAACAATACCCCTGTTCATGACTCTACCTAAAATAATTTTTGATATATCTCACAGGTCTTGTTCGTTTGCTTTGATTCTTTAGGTCCCATCAACAATCTTTCAGTTATGTAGGGACCGGTCTTTCTGGGTTGAACCAGTACTTAGCTAGGATTAGTGTGTCTTGCTCAAGGACACAAAGCAGTGACGCCTGTGAGGATTGAACCCTCGGTCTCGAGTCAAGCACTCTACCACTAAGCCACTGCACTCCCTATAAGGGGTTTTATTCAAAATATTCTTGTCAGACTAGTAAAGGTCTTGATTAGACAGCTGATCTGGATCTACACTGATTGCCTAGCTATCATTTTTTGTGTTTCATAATTTTCGAGATACCTGCTTTTTAAAATATAAGAACACGATAGCATCCTCCCTATGCAAATATGGTTTAAGATTTAACAAAATCAATAATATTTAAGAACATGACTGCCCCTGCAATATGCGAATATGGGTAATGATTCAACATAAAATCAATAAAAGTTATAAAACAAAAAAATTAATATAAACTGAGCTAGATTAACATTTATACAAAAGATCAGGACACATTAGTAGGGCGTGCATTATTACACATTAATGCATTATCATTTAACATGCATATTCTTTCACGCTTTACATGCTGAACAGTTTCTTGCACTCCACTCCACCCAATCTGTTATCCTTTTAACCTAAGGCCAGAATTTTTTTTTATTAGATGATTTACTACGGAGAAAAAAAAAAAACAGATTAAGTGTAGGGGGGGGGGGGGGCGGGATTTAATATCTCCAGAACAAACAGTAAAACTAGTAAAGTAAAACAACTGTTTCTATTAAATATTTCAATATTTTCCAAAAAATCTGCATATGACAATACCTTTGTCACTCAAAAAGATACTAGAACCTCAAAAATATATTTTTTTCAATGAAACAAATAATAGTTAGAGTGGGCGGATAAAATAAAAGAATGATTTTAGAAATTAAAGCTTTTTTCTACTTTCAGGAACATCACAACTAATAAAAAATATCTGGCCTAAGTTAAGTATGGCGCAACTCTGTTTTAACTCTTTGCATGATTTTTGTTGCCTGTTAATATTTTATCAACATTAACTCCAACCTTTGAAAAAGATTCCTTCATGGATACCATGCGCAGATCCAGAAAGTTTTGCCAGAGGGGGTCCAACTCTGACAACTTTTTTTCAGATAATGAGGGAGCGAGGACCAAATACCACTAAAAGTGAGCCACCATCAGCCCACCAGCGAAACGCCATTAAAATGGCGTTTTGCTGGCGGCCGATGATGGCCCAACATTGAATGCTGGCTTGGTAGATTAGTGATTTTTCAGGCAATCCTAGCCAGTTATGCTAAGAAACCCAATATTTTTAAGATTTTTCAGGGGGGGGGGGGTCTACAACCCCTGTCCCCGCCCCTCCGCCCTCTGAATCCGCTGAATCCGCTATGAATCAATCGTCAAACAGTCTGGACCCAGAGATGTCCAGACATTTTGTTCGATCACATCTAGGTCCAAACTGTTAGCTTATATTATCAATAGCTGGCAATCCTCACTAGCAGGCTTAGAGCTAATATGTTACTCTGCAACAAAAAAGAAAATGATTTTGTTTGCAATCAAACAACTTTTCTAAGATTTCATTTGTCAAAAATAAATATCTATAATCTATATATATATCTTTATCATTTTTTACTCAAATTTCTGCCAATATTCAATTTAACTGTTCAAAATACATTCAAATAGAAAAGTCTTTTCTATCAAAACTACAAAAATATAAAAACATTAAAATGATTCTAAGAGCATATATAGCAAGCTTGCTCAATTAATTTAGCACCTTTATAATTGGGCCCCACGTGAGAAAACTTGTCTCCAGGTTTCCGATCACATCATACCCAAACCAGCCTTGTCAGCTACATAGACTAGTTAGAATAGGAAAATTTCAGTTGTAGCAAGTTTTGATATATTTTCGAACAAGCAAATAATAAAGGTGCTGATCAGACTGCACTGATGTGAGGCTGGTCTGCGCCTTTGTTGTTCGCAAACCCCTGAAATCAAGTTTTCTGGTGTCATGGCCCAGAGGAATTATGAATAAAATAACATCCAACTCTTTATTAAGTACTGTAGTTTTATAAGTTTGAAGTGATGTCAGAGCATGATTTGATAAGTGGACATAGGCCATTGTTATAAACAGGTAACAGAGTTTCCCTACAATGTAATAGAAATTATTTACTATCCATCAGGCGTTAGGTAACACCCTCAAAGCAACACTGCCAATAAATGTTGTCTGTTCTTTTTCATCAAATTAAATGTTTTAAAAGTCTCTTCAACAAAGAGTGTAGACCTGGATTCATCTGAGCTGGATCCATATTGGTTTCCTTTTGACATTCATATGTTAATATACAGCAGACAACTTAAGCAGACAACATTTTTAAAGGTGCTTTATGGGCTAACCCTGAATGTGCCAATCACAACAAAAGTCGCCTGGTTTTCTCGTCTGCTGAAATGTTTAAGCCGCCTCTATGGCAAACAGTGTGGACCCAGATCAGACTGCTCCTATAGGAGCAGTCTGTTCTGGGTCCACTCTGTTTGCTTCTTTACTTAATTTGTCAGTAATGCTAGGCAATTATTTGCAGCAGACGACTTCAGCAGACAACATTTTCTGTTGTATTTTTTCGGCAAATTCATGGATTAAGTAGGCTTTTACCGCTAATAACAAAATAACCTTTTTTACCTCCAGCTGTTTATATGCTCTACCATGTGACTTCCAACTTATCCTCCACCCACTGTATAACTCAATGGTTAAAGATTATTCACTTTCCAAAGTGTACAAACAGAAAAGTGAGCAGATGGAAATTGTCATCAATGGTTGGTAAAGATGTAGATTCACAATATTCACAGTAAATACTGTTCACATTAACTGGTCAAACAGAAAATTTTCCCCTATACTTTATGTAAATACATTCATGTTTGATTTATCATAACATTTTACTCAATAAAAATTTCCTTAACCATGCTGGGTTTTATAATATACAACACTCTTCCCTAATTTTAATCCAGTTAACCTGCAGTATTCCTGTTTAAATATGCTTTTAAAAGAAGAGCAGAAAACAATGTGGACCCTGGCCCCGAGGTTATATAACTTTTTTCATACTCAACTCAGCTGAGCACGAAATTTATCCAGCCCAGAAATGTTAAAATGCCAACAATTGTTGGCATTTTAACATTAATTAGAATGATAAATACAACATCTGAGAGACTTAAAGCAAGAAACTTATTTGTCAGCATTTTATTTTTTATGAGCAGTTAAAATTTTGTGTGCATCTGATCAGGATCTACAGTGTTTTTTTTAAAAGGATAAAATGAGGGTTAAAACAATCAATAGCCTTGTATATGAGTATCATCTACATGTGTATCTAAACTGCATACTTAAAAAAATCAGCAGCTTTCAGAATATCCACTGAGTAAATAAATGTAAATGCGGTGGAGATGTTATTTTGCACCTTTAACAGCAATAATATCTTATGGGGTTTCAAGATGGCGGTGGGGGTGGCTTAATGGATAATTCTAAAGCACTTGAGCTTGTAACGCGACGTCTGATTGGATAACGTCAAAAAATTGCGACAGTATATCCTGTCAGAAATAGTTATACATCATTAATTACATCACATTTCGTTGGATGGCGTGCCGCTTTATGCGGCTTGCAACACTCCAATTTGAGTTCAAACTACAGATTGAAGTGCATTAGAATGGGTATAACCATATTCAAAATTTTCATTTGGGGAGAAATATCTGTGTGCTGGGAATTTTTCATAATTTTTTGTTGTCTAGATATTTTTCAAAGTCAACGTTTTTCAAAAAATTCTTTCAGGAACACTATCATAATGTCAAACAGTTTGGATCCAGATCAGACCCCACATTGTGTAGGGCCTGATCTGGGTCCAAACTGATTGCAAAGGTTATCAGCAGTTGACAAAATTTAAATCTGGCAGGCAAATAGTTAAAACTCCTGAATTCTTTACATATTCTATATTTTAGTACTAAACTCCAACTGTTAAGTTTTTAGGACTAATTTTTCGCAATAACTTTTTCATCTTCAATTTTAGCAAAATGTGTTTGCAATGAAAAGTATTCAGGAAAATCTCTGCCAAATTCTCCAAATGGTTCCAACATCCTAGATGCTGCACTTTCCTCTGTGCTTAGATGCATTCTTTGAACATTTTAAGCAAAGCGCAAATAAACCAAGTCCAACATGTCAGTCAAAAAGCTACATTGCTGCTATTTGCACCGTCCTAATTCAATTGCTAAAGTGATGGATGGCTTGTTCAAATACACTGACCCAAAATGAAAACTTTACATAGTATTCAAAAGTATATATTTTGATGATAAATTAAGTTCCGGAATTAAACTTTTCGGTCATCGAAACTTCAATGCTTCATCGATGTCTCTGAAAAAAATATTGGATGAAAATCATAAATTGCATAATTTTTATGAATAATTCAGTTCAGAGGGGTAAAAATGAAAATTTCTAAAAATAGATAAACCAGTCACGCAAATTTTGGAAACAAGAAATTACTGACTGCGTGCTTTAAGTTATGTTAAAAAGATCATCAGTAACCAGTGTGACCTTCATTTTTACGAATACTTAGCAGAATACGTCGCCTCATTGAATTTACATAACGTTGTATGAGCACGTTAGGGATACGTATGTAATGGTAACAGAGGCGCATATTGGAGTCATTTAACGCATCCATTTGATGATTTGACCTGCCCTCCGACCCCATTCATCCTTTTCGTGTTCTATGGGGTTCATGACCAGGGATGCCGCAGGCCAAGGCAAGAGGTTGACGTTATTTTTAGGGTGGAATTGTGTGGTTATTTACGTGTTGTATGAGGCCTTGCATTGCCATGGTGGAAAATGCCAGGTTCGTTATTTTGCACGAAATGACTAATTACCTTTTGTGCATGAGCCCCGTAAAGACGAGCAATAATGGTTGCCGTTTAAAACGATTATGTGGGTGAGTTAACACGTTAACGTGATATAACGTAACGTGGTCACACGTGCGCGTCCAGGCCTTGCACGAACTCTGACATACCCAGTTCTGTTGAACGGGTTTATAAGATAATGAATAAGCTGTCTAGAGCAGCCAAAATGATGCGAGATATCACATACCATAGACCCCGCCTTGAGCACACCAATAACTTGGTTTCTTTGATCTTTTGAAAGACGTGCCGTCACTAAATGGAAGCGTTTCGTAACAATAAATTATTTTTTTATTACCAGTACCAAGCTGCAAACGTTTTCTTGTCGGTTTTAAAGCTGTAAATGAACCACATATTCCTCAGCACGTGCAACGTAAGGAACACGTTTTTCAGGCGTTGACGCTTGAATAGACCTAGGATCTGAATAAAAAATTGCATAATCGTTATCTGCGACGAAGTCTCGATAAGCATGCGTAAATCTTACAACGACATGTATACTCACAAAACAGTTATTCAAAGACATAAAGTGTAAAAGTTTTCATTTTGGGTCAGTGTATAATAGAAATCACGCCTGATTTGCTTGTTTGTTAAGCTAGTAGGGTCATCTCAAAACCGTTCATTTCATAGCACGTTAATAAGAGAAAAATTGCATGTCATGCAATAACCCTTTGTTCCTACAATTGAGCCTGCTTTAAGTTGATTCTGCATATGCACGGTAAATTATGATAATGTTAACGGCAGTTTTATGTTACGCACAGCCTTTGAAAAACAGGATATGCACCACTTTCTAATATTTTTGAAACTACCCCTTTCTGTCATGCCTATACGAATTTTACCTGCCATTAAAAGACTTAGAAATTTAGGACAAATTCTATTTATTGCAAAATCTTCATCTATATACACAAAAATCTGTTTGTGCCACAAGCATAAGACCTTTTGGAGAAGTTGGCGGAAATTCTCCCCTACAACTTTCATCACCAACACATATTGCTAAAGTTGAAGATAAAAATGTTATTGCAAAAAATTAGTTCTAAAAACTTAACAGCTAGAGTTTTGTGTGAAAGTAATGTGGTTCACACAGGTGAAAGTTGTTAAATTTAAAAATCCTGAAAACCAAACATTCACAATTCTTAACCCTTAAAGCGCCACCTATAAATTGCAGCAGACGACAATTTCAAATTTTGCCGCTTTTTCAAAAATAACCAATAAGGCATGATATTTCATGAGAATTGTCTGCTGCAGATGATTCTCATGTAATATCATACCTTATTTTTGTCGAAAATTGTGAAAAGTGTCGCAAAATTTGTCGTCAGCTGCAGTCGTGGTTGGCGCTATAAGAGTTAAACAATCAATATGCCAATATTGACATAAACTTCAGGATCACTGACCTCATAGCTAGGACCATGGGTGAAAGTTCAAAATTTCCAAATCCTGAGCTTTAGAAATTCAAAGTTTAAAACTTGTGGGATGCCTACAAAAATGAAACAGTTCAAGTTTAAATGATTAAATGAGTTTAGAGAATCTTAAAATTAATCAGAGAATTAGAGAAGCTATTAATCTCCTTGATTCAGCATTTCGAGGCTGACTTTCTATGGAAAGTCTGCCACAAAATCCTGAATTCAGGATTGATCCTGAAAACTTCCACCCATGTAGGACTCTGGTGAAAGATCAGTGAGTTTAGATTAAAAGCACTTATTTCAGATTTTGGGGACTATGAAAATTCCGAAAGTCATTCAATACTAAAAACCTGAAATCAGGAACAATCCTGGAAACATTCACCCTTGGGTTCAGAAGGATAATAGTAATTGACATAATTGTAGAGAAAAACAGACTTATAAAATAATTTGCATAAACTTCTTTTAAAGAAATCTTTGCTATTATACATATATGTACTATGTACATGCAATACAAAAGGGACAGGCTTTTCCTTTCCAAAACAAAACTTAAAAAATATTTACACATTAAATGAGTTTATCACATGACGTTGCGTCTGGGAGTGATGTAACACCGTGCAATAAAATTGATAAACCACTAGTGGTTTACAGATTTTCAGGAAACGTTGACATCCATAACAACTTTGCGTACATAATGACAAATTTATAACGTTTTTAAGACAGAACTGAGATTTCAACGTAATCTTAATGTTATATGATAAATAGAATCTAATATTCCTGCTCTTGTACTATTGAATTTATTAAACTTGTTGCGAAAAAGAGATAAAATGCTCTGCAAGCCTCGCATGTTATCTCTTTTCAACACATTTAATAAATTCAATAAAACATGAGCACTCATGTAAGATCCTCTATATAAAAAATGGTCAATCAATGTTCTTTTCCACCCTACAAACATAAAGATGGACTTTGGCAACCATGGGTTGATCCAGAGGGGGAAACCGGGGGTCTGGAAACACATCCCCCCACCCCTGGTTAATTACAAGTGGCTAATATTCATAAGGTCGGCAAATAACTCTTTTGGCAAAAGAAACCACAAACAGATATGTAATGCGTCACCTATCGGCTTTAGTTGGAGGTACTAGCTTCGGTCTGTATTGTTGAAAGATGCCAACTTTCAGCTAAAATATTACCGAATAAATAATTTGCTAACACAGACCACATAAAAGAATCTAAGAAAAAAGTTGCTTCCTACAACACATTACAGTTGTTTGTGGGTTTTCTTGGCTGGTTTTTGATATATTGTCAGTTTTCAAAATATGATTAAATCCTGCTGTTAAAAACCAAAGCGCTCCGAGTTTTTCACAATATGGTGGCTGTGATGTCAGCCCGACCTTATGAATAAAGGGTGTTACAAAAGTTTGTTCAGCAATAAAATCATTTTCCATCAGCTAAGTAATAAATCCTTAAATTGCATATATGGCTCTGGTATCATGGATGAAAGTTCAAAATTTCCCAAATCCTGAACTTTTGAAATTCAAGTCTTAAAACTTGTTGTATGCTTACATATCATTAAAACTTTCAAGTTAAATGTTCAATTGTCCTAAGATGAACTGAAAATAAATCGGAGAAACTATAATATTCTGCCTTATTTAGCATTTTGAGGCTGACTTTCTATAGAAAGTCAGCCTCCAAATTCTGAATTCAGGAATTATCCTGAAAACTTTCACCCATGATGTATGGCACTGATATTCCTTAAAGTGGACATACTTGATAAGAAATAAACAATGCCATATTTCACGGTAACTAACAAATCTTATGGGAACTTTTATTAAAACATTTCTTCCACTATATAAAACTGCACTGAGGTGAACCTAAATGTAATCTCTGAGAGGGGGTGATGCAGGAGAAAATGTTAGTACTAAGCAGCAGATAAAGTGTCCTGCTCCAAGGACACAACACAATGACTCTGCTGTTGGTGAGGTTCCAACTAGCAGCCCTTTCATTCACAGTCAAACTCTCTACCAACTGAGCCAGTTTCCTCTGCACACTGACAAATCTGATTGTAGGATTTGATGCTTAATGACAAGTCACCACCAAATGAAACCGGGATTAACCCATCAGATTGAGGGATTTACCAAGGCTAACCAATCATTTTGTGGGATTTAACAGCATTATTGAGCAATCAGATTGTAGAATTTGATGCCTCATGTCAAAATCAATTGGATGTAGCCAGTAGAACTAGCATGTATAACACATTAGGAGATGAACTGTCTTCTGATTGCTACTAAAACTACTGAAAATTTGGAAATTTTCATGATGGTTTTATTTTCGCGAAACTTGGCATATGCAAAGTTTCGTGAAAATAAAATCCTTGCGAAATGGCGAGATCACTCTGCTGTTTTCTAATATAGGTAAATCATGCCCTAGCTGAGATTTTTATCTTAATAAATATGTCTTAAATCGCTATTTACGAAAATAAAACTCTCACCAAAATTTCCGAATTTACAGTAGCCTTCTCGGCTTCAGAAAGTGTAGCTGCTTACTTAATTCCCTTCATATTTTGACATAAATAGCATTTGATTTTCTTATACAACATTAAAGGAGATTTACTAGTGACCCTGTTCAGCTAACAATATAACAATTATCCAGTAATAGAATCTACATTTCTGCCAAATCCAAGCCCTTTTCAGCCATAATCCATTTGCTAAATCAACAATCCCCTTCCTTTAACAGGGGGTACAGGTATTTTGTTTTGCCATCAGTTGTTTTCAGATTTTGACATACACCATTTGCTTGCAAGAATGCTGTCATATATTTTCTAGTGCAAGATATGTAGACTTAAGTTAGCTATTGGTATCTTGAATTCTTGTCTTAGATTTGAGTGATGCCTGAAAAATTACATCCTGAGGCCTGTAGTTTTTCAGTCATCACTCAATTATTTGCCGTTCTTTCATGTACTTCTGCCAGTTGCTAGCCAAAGACAGATTTCTTTGTGTCAAGTCAACAATTTTCCAGTCAGGTTGGGACGATTTCCTGTCTTCCTGGAGAAAACCAGTACTAATCAAAGGATACAATGCTTTACTCAAGAAAACAACACAGCACCTCTGGTTAGACTCTAACTATCTACAATACAATCCCGAGTCTAACACTCTGCCAACTGAGACAATGCGCATCCCAATGCAAGGTAGTCTTTACATCAGGCCTCAAGATAAGAGTGCGTATTGGAAAATTATTTTCTTTATTTCTCATCCAAAACATATGTTGTGGGTACTCAAAAGAACCGTCTCAATGAGACGGTTCTTTTGAGCACCCAAAACACATGTTTAAATTAATTGGTAAGAAAATAATTAAAACTTTACGCAAATAAAATTTCCTTATCTGGACCTATGTTACATGGTGCATTAGCTTATATAACGCATTACTGATGGAATGCATGCAAACCAATTTACTTTGCGAAATATAAAAAAAATAACTTGCAAAAACAAATAACAAATGTACCCCACACCACGTAATAAACAACGTCTTAAATCAGGCTTTAGATAAGGGTGCCTAATCAAAAATTAATTTTCTTATTCTTAGCCAAAACATGTTGTAGGTACTCAAAAGAAACGCCTCAATAGATCAGTTTTTGGAGCACCCAACACATATGTTAAAATTTATAACAAAACATTAACATTTTCGCACTCAATTGTTTTGTATATTTAAACATATATTATAAAATTGAAATTATTGCATAAAAGCTGTGTCACACATTATGAACAGTCATGTTTTAACAAGCACAAACCCAAGTATTAACAAGGCAATTCATGTACTGTTAATGCATGGCTTTTCGACATAACACATATGCCTTCAGGGACCAACACAAAAAATGACTTCATCAACAGTGATGTGCATAGAGGTCACAAAATTTGATGTCATCAACAGTAACTTATACAGAAGTGAGCATAACTTAGTGACGTCAGGATGAGTCATTGAAATATATAAGTATTTGCTCTGGAACTGTCATTTTTAAAACCTATAAACATTTCATGCTTTTGTGCGCCATGATTATACAAACAAAATTAAACTTTTCGATGCGTTTTCTCCAATTTTCAAGCACCAAAATGAATTCATGCAATAATAGCGCTCAAACATATTTTTTCATACATTAACATCTGCTAAGCCCCTCAGGCTGTTAAAACCCTAGCTTTTCAGGCTATGGTTACAACATCACCCTCGGGGCTAAGCAGATGAAAATGCATAGAAAATCATGTTTGATTCCTATATGGGCCTTGACCCGAGAAAACCTGTCTTCGGGGGTTTGCGAACAAAGGTGCAGACCAGCCTGAGCATACACTCAGTCTGATCAGCGCCTTTGTTGTTAGCTTATTGGAAATTATCATATCAAAACTTGCTACAAGCAAAATTTCACTATTCTAGCTAGTCTCTGTAGTTGAGTAAACCATGGGTGAAAGTTCAAAATTTCCAAAATCCTGAACTTTAGAAATTCAAATTTTTTAACTTGCAGGATGCCTACAAAAATGAATAATTACATGTTTAAAGGGTTAATTGTGTTTAGATAATCTGAAAATTAATCAGAGAAGCTATTATATTCTCCCTAATTCAGCATTTTGAGGCTGACTTTCTATGGAAAGTCAGCCTCAAAATCCTGAATTAGGGATTAATGTTGAAAACTTTCACCCATGGTAAACTGATTTGAGACTCGCTTTGTCAGAAACTCCGAAGACAGGTTTTGTCGCGTTGAGGCCCATATTAAACCACCGGACTGTTTGCACGAGAAGCTCTTCTGTCCAGGATCATCTTCACTGAGCTTTATCCTTTAATGCCACTCCATTACTGAAACAAAAAAGACAACACATTTTAGAATTTTGTTTGTTTGTTTGATTTGATTCTTTATGTCCCATCAACAATCTTTCAGTTAAACAGGGAAGGGTCTTCCTGTGTTGAACCAGTACTAAGCTAGGATAAATGTGTCTTGCTCAAGGACCACAACACAGTGACACCAGTGAGGCTCGAACCCACGGCCTCTCTGTCTCGAGTCAAGTACTCTACCACTGAGCCACTGCGCTCCCATTTTAGAAATAGTCTGTTATCCTTTACAATTACTACATTCCAGATTATATGGAAAATCTTACTTGAGTGCTTGTGTTTTATAGAATCTATTAAACAAGTTGGGAAAAAGCGATTAAATGCTCAGCGAGCCTCGCATTTTATCCCTTTTTCGCAACAAGTTTAATAAATTCAATAATACAGGAGCACGAATGTTAGATTCTTTTTATCAAATGACATTAGAATTGTTTAATAATCCCATTTTGGCTTGAAAATATCAAGATTTTGCCATCTTTTTCGAAACGTTATAACAGACGTCAGTACGTTATGTTGCAATTTATTGCATGGCGTTGTATCACTCCCAGAGGCGACTTCATGTGATAAATCTGATTATCTTGCAGGATTCCAGTTATAAACAGAGAGGAAAATAGTGTTGATGCTGATCAGCTGGCATCTAAGAAGCAAGATGATTTTTTGATCTGCACTGGTTTCAAATAAAGGTATTTCACATCTGGGAATGATATAATGACAAGTATTAAAATCAATAAACAACTACTGGTTTACTATTTAGTAACATTATGTAGCATAATGAAGCAGTAACTAACTTGCCTATATGACAAAATCTGAGCTTATATCATGCCATAAATAAAGCTATTTCAAATCTGTAAGGGTCATATGATAAATAGAATCTAATATTCCTGCTCCTGTATTACTGAATTTGTAACTCATTGTAAACAAGAGGGCCCAAGGGCCCTGGATCGATCACCTGAATCCTATTGCATGTGACATATTGTTTTGACCTGATATACAATCCAATACAGTATCATGAAGATATTCCAATCAGTTACAGAGTTTGGGTAGAACAAGATTTTTTGGGGGAAAATGTATCAATGGCCATTTCATGGAAACTAAAAAAGAGGGGAAAATAATTCTTGCATGCGACACATCAACATTCCAATAAAATTGCATGAAGATATCATGAATAGTGAGTGAGTTATGCAGTGTACAAGAATGAAAAGGACCTCGGATAGTTTCCTATTCAATCTGCCCAAATTTTGACAGCCTGTGGCTGGGATAATGCATAATTGACAGCTATATTTTTGTGCTTAAATCAAACCCTTACATTAAGTGCACCTAGCAAAATAGAACTGGTTTCTTACCTGAAAGGATGATAAACATTTGCTATAGCTTTGACTGGTTTCTTACCTGACAGGATGATAAACATATTCTGTAACTTTGACTGGTTTCTTACCTTAGATGATGATAACCATTTGCCGCAGGTTTGACCGGTTTCTTACCTGACATGATGGTAACCGATTTACTGTAGCTTTGACTGGTTTCTTACCAGACAGGATGATTAACATTTGCTGTAGATATCACTGGTTTTTTGCCCGACAGGATGATAAACATTTGCCGTAGATTTGACTGGGTTCTTAACTGACAGAATGATAACCATTTTCTGTAGCTTTGACTGGTTTCTTACCTGACAGGATGGTAACCATTAGCTGTAGCCTTGACTGGTTTCTTACCTGACAGGATGGTAACCATTTGCCATAGTTTGGACTGGTTTCTTACCTGACAGGATGGTAACCATTAGCTGTAGCCTTGACTGGTTTCTTACCTGACAGGATGGTAACCATTTGCCATAGTTTGGACTGGTTTCTTACCTGACAGGATGGTAACCATTAGTTGCAGCCTTGACCGGTTTCTTCAGGAAAGACTTGATCACAATACATATCACAGGTATCAGCAGGAATGTTATGTGTCCAATATAATACACTGTCCCATACACCTGAAAACATTGGAAACAAGTTTCAGCCAAACATGCATCTGTCTAGTTAGCAAATAGTTTTGAGCATTAAATGCTAATATTTCCTTATCTATTAGTTTTCACGTGCCTTTTGGGTGCTCTCAAGAAAAATCTCAGCGAGACATTTTTCTTAGCACCACAACATATGTTTTGGTTGAGAAATATGAAAAATGATTTTTTATTATGAGCTCTTATCTGGAGGCCTTTGCATGGCATGAACCTCCTAGTCATGAGATATTACACTCCCTCATAAGTGCATGACATGTAATATAGGCAGGCCTAGGTGTGTAAAATTCCACTCGCCCGCCCGCAATTGCGAGTAAAATGTTATGCAGGGAGAGTAAAAGTTTTGACAATTTGTGTAGTACTATTCTAATTTACAGCATCTTGGAAAAATTGGGGACATGAAAGGCGAGTAACTTATTTGGAAATTTTACACCGCTGGGCCCAGGCAGGCCCCCAGATAAACGTGCATACCTGAGAATTATTTTTCTTATTTCTCAACCAAAACAGATGTTGTGGGTACTCAAAAGAACCGTCTCAATGAGACGGTTCTTTTGAGCTGTAAAACATGATTTGCGACTGTATATCCGACGATATACCTACCCAAATGAAAATTTTGAATATGGTTATCCCCATTCTAATGCACTTCTGCGGTCTCGGCTCAAATTGGGACATTGCAAGTCGCATAAAGCCGCACATCAGCCAACGAAATGTGACGTAATTAATGATGTTTGTTTGATTTGATTCTTTACATCCCATCAACAACATGGGTTGACATTTTAACATTTATAAGCAGAATAAATTTCGTTTTCAGCTGAGTTGAGCATGAAAAAAGTTTTCCAGTTGGTTGCTTTACTTTGTTCGTCTTCCTGGTGTCTTGTGACTGTTATTATTCTGTGGTTCTTCCTCACAGTGCCGTTGGTTGGTCTGTGGTGTGTGATTGGGGTATTTCTTGATCATACTCACATTTTTCTAACCTTGGGTCCTATTTGCAGGGCTTACCCTGACTCAGAATTTGTTGTAGCCAACACTTTAGCCAAATGGAATAAGTTGGAGCCAAATGAAATTAACTTTAGCCAAGGTTTTAGCCAGAAAGTATCAACAAGTTGCTTTGCATTTAACTCTTTGCCCGCTTTGCCTGCTGATAACCTTTGCAAACAGTTTTGACCCAGATCAGGCCCGACAAAATGTCGGGCCTGATCTTGATCCAAACTGTTTGAAACCCTGATGGTATTGAAAAAATTCAGCATCCAAAGAGTAAAATATGGCACAATAATAAATTGTAGAGAAATAATAAAAGCAATATTGGAAAATCCAAAAGCTGATAAAAATGCACTTTTTCGCAAATATGTAATTTTTGAACCACCTATACTTTACTTTTAGCTAATGACTTATATTTGTAGCCACTCTACATTTTTATTAGCAAATGGCTACAATGGCTAAGGCAGGGTGAGCCCTGCTGTTTGTGTTTCTATATGCATATAGAATTACCTGAATCCACCTTCTAGTGTTAAGATGAACAAAACTAAGAAGAGCATAGCTAATGAATGTCAGTGTTAACACTTTCTTAATTGTCCAAACACAAGGTTTTATCAAAGGTTTATCACACATGTGTAGAAATTTGGGGAAATATGAAAGGAGTTCTTTGAGCTGAAATGATAAGAAAGGAAAAATGTAAGAATAAACGCATGTGTTAACTTAATTCCAGGGATTTTCCTACCTTAATGAAATTGGGGCCAGGGGACTGTTGAATTCGGGAAAGATCATCAAAATTGGGAAATTTGATGCAGTCTTAAAGAACTGTGCCCAGAATTACAATGCATCCTTAAAGTTAAGGAAGGCTTAAAGTAAGAATTGATTTTTTCAGGACACGAAAAATAACGTTTTAAATTGATTAAAATCAAAATAGTTTCATTTTTTCTGTAGATCACAATGATATCTTTGACCACAAGTACTGCATCGATCCAGGCAATTTTTCAGCATCTAATAAAGCATGTTGAAATATCAATACTTAAGTCTTCCTTAACTTTAAGGAGGCATTGTAATTCCGAGCCCATGACTGTCATTTTAAATGGAATAAAAAAACATATACAAAATTAGCAGTATAAAGCTGTAACATATTTGTTGCTTTAATAGCCCTTCATAAAAACTCAACAAAAGTGCATAAAAGAGTGAATGAAAACATGTTTTTATGCAAATTTTCATGCATCAAATTCTGTAACTTTGTTACTTTTGTTCGGATTTTCATGAAATTTTCACCAAAATGTAGAACTAAGATATTGGGAATGATATAGTTTTTGCTCATTTTTAAATTGGGAAGGGGACGAAATATTGGGCCTCAAATCAGGCCTAGGAAAATCCCTGCATAACAGCAGGCATCTAGATAATAAGAGTGTGTATCCAAAAATTGACTTTCTTATTTTTTTAAACAAAACATATGTTGTCGGTACTCAAAAGAACAGTCTCAATGAGACAGCTCTATTGAGCACTAAAAGCACATGTCAAAACGGATGGGTGAGGAGTATTTACAATTTTACACTGACCATGTTTGCCTTTCTGGAAATATGACCATTTTCTTTGTAGACCAAACACATATTTATCAACCATGTGTAGAACTTTATGGAAACAAAAGGGCCCTGAATTGCTCGCATGAGTCCTGGCACATGAGGAGACGATGTTTTGGCCTAAAGATAAAGAGATATCATTTAAAAGCTATTCTCATATTTAGCTCTGGGGGCCATTTTGTTCAGCCAAGCTGAGCGGTCTGAACAATTTTGGTAGAGGGCACAAGGCCGTCAGCGGCGGTACAGCGGGTCCAGACCACCTTTTTGGCCAAAAAAGGTTTAAGCTGTACCACTTTTTTTGGCCAAATATTTTTTTGGTTGGGCCATTTTTTTTCCAGTTTTCCTTCTAGAGTTTTTTCAATTAGATGATCAAACAGAAGCATGTTAACCATCACACAAGTGATTGATTTCTACTCTCAAGGTAATCACTCTTACTCTTTTGTTTTCCACTGTTTGTCAATTAAAATAAACCAGAAGTCAACTCATAGGCTAGCTTAATCCAAGCCTTCCCTGAAATGGCTTTTCCATGTTTTGATATTTGCCACTAGTGGCAAATATCAAAATAAAAGAAAATTCACTAAAACGTCAGAGAAAACTCAGAATAAGGCTAGCTAAACTCATTCCACCCCATGGGAAGATTTTAAGAATTATATAATATTTAACAAAGAGAAATAGCTGATTTCATATACCTGTTCTTCAGAAATGAGCATGATGAATTCAAGGAAGAAGTTCATGTAGTAGCCTGAGTGTATACCATGCCATACGGCTAGATATAATAAGGTGGCTGCTTGAGAGACATGTTTGTTGCCCAAAAACTTCAGCCTCTTCATAACATATCTGGCGAGAGAAATTCAAAGAAGAAATTCATCTACAGAAAAATCTGTGTAAAACGGCCACTCTCAAAATACTGAAAATTGGTTTCAAGACCAATTATCCCTTAATGCAGGTCAAAAGTATAGCAGAAGGCTCCAAAGGGAGCATTCTGCAATACTTTCGACCTTCAATAAGCTACCATTTGTAATTAAGATCTTTGTTTTGTCTATTTTTGAGTGGCCATTTTACACAGGTTTTACTGTAGTAGCCTGAGTGCATACCATGCCATACGGCTAGATATAATAAGGTGACTGTTTGAAGCTGCATACTCTGTAACTATGAACATTTTTCGAAAATTTTATTTTCTTTTTAAATCATTTGTAATTGTAGAATTAAGCTATGTTTTCACAATAAAAATGTTCAGTACAACTGAAAACTGCATGGAAAAGTGAATTATCTTATCAAATAGGTGTATTTTTCTCTTGTTGGTAATTATTTGCGTCCCTCCAATAATAATAGACCGTTGAATTTTAACATAAATGCAGCTGTTTTGATAGTGATAACTTGTTAAGATTTACGAAAATGGTAAAATGTTTACCTGAATTTGAATAATTTTACTGCGTTCTTGAAAAATAAAAACATTATTTTTAAAATTAGAAGATCAAAAGTTACAGACTATGCAGCTTTAAGAGATGTGTTTGTTGCCTAAAAACTTTAGCCTCTTCATAACATATCTGGCTGCAGAGAGAAATAATTTTTGTAGCTAAAATGTGACTATTTTCTTATCCATCTGTTTAAACATGTGTTTTTAATGCTCAAAAGAACATATGTTTGTGTTGGTTCTTTACATCCCAGTCAACAATTGTTCTGTCATGTCGGGACAATTCCCATTCTTCCTGGGTTCAACCAGTACTAAGCAGAGGATAAAGTGTCTTGCTCAAGGACACAATACAGTGCCTCTGGTGAAGCACAGCAAAAAAATGTGATTATTAGTACGGTATATGCCAGTTAGTGCTCAAAAGAACCATCACATTGAGACAGTTCTTTTGAGTACCCACAAAATATGTTTGTGTTGGTTCTTTACATCCCAGCCAACAATTGTCCAGTCATGTCGGGACAATTTCCTATTTTCCTGGGTTCAACCAGCACTAAGTGGAGGGTGATGTGTCAAGCTCAAGGACACAACAAAGTGCCTTTGGTGAGGCTCAGCTAAAAATGTGATTTTTATCTTATCCATAAAGTTAAACATGTGTTTTGGGTGCTGAAAAGAACCATCTCATTGAGACGTTTCTTTTCAGCACACACAACATATACTAGTCAAAAGTTCTAACCGGCCATGTGAGTTTTTACCATTTTTCTAAAAGGCTATAAGCACTATATCAATTTCATTTGCATTCCCGAATAGGCCAGCCTATCTGTGAACAATACCAGAAAACGGCTAAGCAAAATTCACTAAATTGTATCCTGGAGGCTTTGCTGAATACATGTACCGCCACAAGAACTTGCATTGGATGGTGGGGTAATTTTTGACACTTTGGCCAATAGAAACCAGTCGCATGCAAATAGAGTGTTCATTTCAGCACTTTAGTGTTCAATATGAGTTTGGCTTTTAAAATGAAAATGTTTTGTGTGTGACAGGGGGTTATTTCAAAAAGTCATGACTCACAAATTGTGCCGAAATGCAAATTTTAAAAACGGGGTACCAATATTCAAATTGGCATCCTGCATGTACTGTTGAACATTTTTTCAATATCTGTACTGTTTAGGGTACATGACACGTCTGGCTATTTCGAGATGCAAAATGAGTAGTCATGTCATTTTAAGTTTTGAAAAAAATTAATAAAATGCAGGTGGTCGGTTTGAGTTTTTTGGCTAGTATATGTTTGTGTTTTGATTTTTATATCCCCGTCAGCAGTTGTTCAGTCATGTCAGAACAATTTTCTGTATTCCTGGGTTCAACCAGTACTGAACAGCCTCAGGATAATGAGTCTTGCTCAAGGACACAACCTAGTCCCTCTGGTGAGTTTCGAACCCACAACCCTTTGAACTCAAGTCTAATACTCTACCACTGAGCCACTGCGCTTTGGTATCAAATCTTTAATTTCAGAGTGCTTTAATTGCAATTAACCATTTGAGCCATGACAAGTGATTTCCAACAATGTGGCATTTTGACATGTGTAGACTCAGACGAGTCTGTGCAGCCTCTGTTAAGCTTAGAAACTCAAAATTATGTGCAGTCAGTAGCTTAACACTCATATAATATTCAAGCGACTAGCAACGGCTCTGATCAGACTGAGTGTATGCACAGGCTGATCTGAGGCTTTGCTGGTCCCACATACCACCATGTTGGAAATTTCATGTCGCGGCTCATTTAATATTCCACCAATTGCCTTTTCCATACAGTTAACTCAAGATGGTCAATTATTTATACTGAGGGGTCACAGGCTCTTATTTCTATTTTTTTTTTTATTTCTTTATTTGAAGATTGATTTTGTCTAAGCAACTAGTACAGGCAGGCTTTTAACAGTCATGTTTCAACTGGCATAATACCCATGTATTCATTTTTGTTTGATTTGATTCTTTACGTCCATTCAACAATCTTTCAGTTATATAGGCATAATACCCATGTATTCATTTTTGTTTGATTTGATTCTTTACGTCCATTCAACAATCTTTCAGTTATATAGGCATAATACCCATGTATTCATTTTTGTTTGATTTGATTCTTTACGTCCATTCAACAATCTTTCAGTTATATAGGCATAATACCCATGTATTCATTTTTGTGTGATTTGATTCTTTACGTCCATTCAACAATCTTTCAGTTATATAGGCATAATACCCATGTATTCATTTTTGTTTGATTTGATTCTTTATGTCCATTCAACAATCTTTCAGTTATATAGGCATAATACCCATGTATTCATTTTTGTTTGATTTGATTCTTTACCTCCCATCGACAATCTTTCAGTTATAGAGGGACGGGTCTTCCTCGGATGAACCAGTACTAAGCTAGGATTAATGTTCTTGCTCAAGGGCATAACACAGTAACGCCGGTGAGACTTGAAGCGACAAACCCGGAGTCCCTTGGTCTCGAGTCAAGCACTCTACGACTGAGCCACTGCGCTCCCATACATGTATTAACAGGGCAACTCAAATGCTGTTAATGCATGGTTTTGGTACATTTAATACACTGGTTCTGGGCCGCTACATTTTATGACAGCTGATCCTTTTATGGCTTTGCCCTGGAACAATAATATTAATGTAAAAGTCCAACCACCTGTTGACCGTAAAATGGCGACAAAATATAGTGCCATACTTTTTGTAAATTGAGGTGAATATGCTATTGAATTTATGCAATATTACTCCATAAACATTTGCCAAGCCCCTTGGAAGATCTTCAAGACTTAAGGCACCTGGTGAGCATTAATGAATAAAAATTAAATTTATGTGAATATGCCACTGAATTAATGCAATAATAACAATCCAACATGTTTTTCAATGTTCATCTAAAGATGTTGAAAACCACAAGCAAGCCCGAGGTTTTCAACATCTCCCGAGGGACCTAGGGAAATTTAATGCATGAAAAATATTGTTGTTGACTGTGAAATGGTGAATATATCATTGAATTTATGCAATATTAACAATCAAATATTGTTTTTTTAATGCATTAACATTTGAAAGGTCCCTCAGAAGATTAAAAATCACAGGCAAGCCAGAATGTTTTCAACATCTTCTGTGGGACCTAGGAAACGTTAATGCATCAGGGCTCCCACAATAATTCAAAAACACAATGCCATGATTTTCCATGATCAATAGTGTAATTTCCATGACTATTTAATGCATGGCCTCCACCATCCCCTTATAGCGCCATCTTCAACACCCTGAGCATAAATACCGAATGCAGCAACAGTGATGTATTTAAATAAGCATGCTTGTAGACCATGCATGCATTTTGAAATAATTAAAGCTTGAAACCATCAGTAGGTAGCCAGTAAACTAGCTGTCAGACACACAAGATTTGTGTGTCTGAGAGCTAGTTTCCTGGCTATTGGTGGTTTCATTAAATTATTTCTCAAAATCCCATGATTTTTCCATGATTATTCAGGGTTTTTTTTCAAATTCCATGATTTTTCCATACATGAAACTCTTTTTGGTGATTTTCCAGGTTTTCCATGATTTCCAGAGCTTGTGGGAACCCTGATGCATGAAAAAACATGTTTGTCTCTAAATTGCCCCCTTATTTTTCTCACTTGACCATCCAACTGTTGGTGTTCACATTGAAGCCAGCAATCATCTCTTTAAATGTGGCTCCTGATTCAAACTGCCAGATCTTCACATTTGTACAGCCATTCCAGAGAGTATTGCCATTTATATCTTTGCCATTGTAAGTTAATCCAGTCAACATACAACTACCCTCCTGAAGAAAAAATGTACACATTAACTCTAAAAGCGTCGATCGCAACAAGTTGTCTGCTTTGTCGTTTGCTCCAATGTTTTAAAAGCCTCTTCGACAAACAGTGTAGATCCAGATCAGACTGCTCCTGTTATCAAAAATATGCAGCAGATGACTTTATGCAGATAACATTTTTGTATTCTTATATTTTTTGCTGGCATTTCAAGAGTTAAAGCTAAAGATCATATAAACATAACGTATTTTTTAATTGTTTACTTTGGTACTTTTTTATATTTCTGATTGCTTTTAAAATCAGTTTTTCAACAGTAAACCATCAGTGTCAATCAGTTTGGATCCTGTTGATGTCCCCCATTTTGTCTTGCTTGCATTGTGAAAAATAATCATCTGACAACACTAGCAAGAACAGAATTGACAAAAGTCCTCACTTGTGAGCTAAGAGTTTGCTCAATAAATAGTAAATATGGCTTTAAGACAAAAGTTTATCATTATCAAAAACAAATATTTTTTTCTGAAAAAATGCTGAAGAAATAAATAAAGTTTTGGAAACATGTTGTCTATATTTTTCTTACAGAGACTGCTATATTTGTGAGTTTGATCTCCAGCCATCCAAACTAGTCTATGCTGACCATAGCTAAATTATTAATGACCTTGAAAATTATAGGTTGGAAATTATAGATCAAGGTAACCAAGTTGTTCGTGTTTCTATGTTGTATGTTCACACTTCTATGTCAAGTCCATGCACTCTTTGTTGAAATCCATCCCAGAAGTAAGGAGATGTGGTGCACACTAGTGTAAGGCTTAAATTTGACCTTATAAATTGGGTCAAGTTCATCAAATTTAATCAACTCCTTACAAAGTTTCAATGTTAAATAACTACAAATTTTGTTTTATAAAACCCAACTATAGACTGGTGAGATTGCATGTACATGTATGCTGATACTGACATCAATGCCAACTGGATCAGTGTCAAAATTAAAAGCCCCTTCCCCTTAGGTGGTGACTTGTGAGGCATAACTATTGGGAAATCATGCTACATTCCATAACAAAATTAATTCATTGAGCTTTACAATTATCATTATTTCTTTCGAATCTAGAAATATGGTGAGGTGACCATATTATAAATGATAAAAGATTTGAGTTATAAAGGAGCAATTTTAAAAAGCAATACTGTACAGTAAAACCTGTGTAAAACAGCCATTCAGAAATAGAAAAACAAAGTTCTTTATGATAATTGGTAGCTTAATGAAGGCGGAAAGTAATGCAGAATGCTTCCCTTAGAGCATTCTGCAATACTTTTGACCTGCATTAAGCGTTAATTAGTCTTGAAAAACAATTTTTGGTCTTTGAGAGTGGCCGTTTTACACTGGCTTTACTGTATCAGGAAACATGGTCAATTTCCTACTGTAACAGTAGAAAAATTACATGGTAAATAGCATTGGAAGCAAGAACATGACCCTGCTATATCCAAATCTGTGTTAAAAGGTGGCATGTAATAAAGGGACTGGATTGTAAATGTATCTAAAGTTGTTTTATCCTGTTCATATATTTCTGGTTTATAAGTAGTTTGGTATAACTATTTTTATCACATGATGTCCCCTCTGGGAGTGATATAACTCCATGCAATAAAATCGATAAACCACTAGTGGTTTACAGTTTAGTGGCATAATGTAATGACATCCATTATAGCGTTGCCTAAAGGATGGCAAAATCTTGACGTTTTTACACCAAAAATTTGTTTTTTAAGTAATTTTTATGTCATGTGATAAATAGAATCTAACATCCATGCTCCTGTATTATTGAATTTATTAAATTTGATGCAAAAAAGAAATAAAATGCTCAGCAAGCCTCGCATTTTATCACTTTTTCCCAACTCGTTTAATAGATTTAATAAAACATGAGCACTCATGTAAGATCGTCAACGAAGGAAAAGCAGTGAGACTATACTTACAGCTACAAGCCAGATGCCAATATATTTACCAACCATAAACCTTCCCCACATCATAATATAAAACAATCGGGACAAGAAAGATAACTCCTGAAAGTAAAACAAATCACTACATTAGCTACAGATGTCATAATACAGTAGAACTTCGATGGCTCAAACTTCGACGGCTCATTCGCCTTGGCTGGCTAGAACTAACACCAAGGTCCCTAATGGTCATTTTAAGCATAATTCACCCTAGATGGCTAGAATTTCCCTTAGCAAGAACTATTGGTCATGGTCCCAAGCCTGTTCGAGCCATTGAAGTTCTACTGTAGTTTTAAGTAGGAAGTTCAAGTCTCAGCAGTACAGATAAGCAGCGTATCTGCGTAAATACGCAATTAAAATCATCCAAAAAGCAATTAAACTTAAATGCATGCGTACCAAAAAGCAATTCTTTGAGCAGTATGCAATTACATGCAATGTCATTGCATACCCTTTGGTCCATTTCTCTTCCATTTGGAAAATACATAAATGCCAGTCGGGTATTGATTTTTTTAACAAGCGTGTGCGCAGTAAAACTCCAGTTTTATGAATATATAGTTTATAGTTATATCAATGACCAGTCAAGTATTTAGCCGAAAAAACATGGAAGTGAAACTAGCAATGTGTATCCGAGAAGGGGACGAGATTAGCTTCAGAGGTATGATAAATTCTGCTAGTTTGATGCTCTAGAAAGGCAAACGATGTGAGTAAATAAATATATGCAGGCAAATTCCCAATGGCTACATTCAATAAGAAAAACATGGCAGACATTATTTGTAACCACAAAAATCATGGGATAAAAATAACTAGAGGACCTGAAGGTCCTGAAACGCTCACCTGATCTCCTTAATCATGTTAAAATAGGTCAAGATCAACTTAGGCTTATTAGTCAAACATATTTTGTTTTACCATATATGGGCAGTGGCCATTTTGATCAAGTGACCTAAAAATAATATCATATTTTTTTGGTTTATCTACTGAATACTCCATCTGAAATTCAAGTCCAAACAGCCCAGTGAATTCTGAGAAAAAGATGCTTAGATATGTATAACATGTATAAGGAAGTCCAATATGAGTGGCCTTGGATGAAAGGTCAAAGGTCAGCTTGACCTTTGGTGCTTATATAAAACCAGTGTCTCAATAGGTTTAACATTTTTCGCAAGTATTTTGATTTTCGCTTAAACAGTTAATGAAGAAAATGAACATTTCAAGATTTTTCCAATAAAAATGCATTAGGAATCAAATTTGGCCTTGCAGTAAAAAAAAAAAGGTTAACCCAGATTCATCATTTGTGCAAACCTGGTAAGGCCCTCATCCCCAATGCTATATATCAGGTCCCAATGCAATTGGCCTTTTGGCTCCAGAGTAGAAGATATTTAAAGGGTTTTTACCTTATATGGGCATGGCCGCCATCTTGGTGATGTGACCATTAACATACTCCTCTCAACTTAAGGAGTTTCTATATGAAATTTGAGTTCAATTAGCCAAGTGGTTTCTGAGAAAACTGTGTTTTAATATATTGATGGGCCTTCAATATGAGTGACCTTGGCTGAAAGGTCAAAGGTCAACCTTGACCTTTGGAATTGCCTCTTAAACATATCAAGTGAGAATAATGACTTTGGCTTCAAAAGCATTAGAAATTTCAACGTTTCAAAAAAAATCCAATTTAAATGCATTAGGAAGCAAATTTGACCTTCATGTTAAGTATGTCAAGGTCAACCTAGAATCATCATTTATACAAACTTGCTATAGGCCTCTCATCCAAAATGTTACATACCAAGTCCCAAGGTCATCAGCCATCTGGTTCTGGAGAAGCCAAATTTTTAAGTGTTTTTACCATATATGTGCATGTCGGCCATATTTGCATAAATCTTGGCTAACTTATTGTAGGGAGTCTTCATATGAAATTTGAGTTCAATTGGCCCTATGTTTTTGAGAAAACTATGTTTTAATATATTGATGGGACTCCAATATGAGTGGCCTTGGCTGAAAGGTCAACCTTGACCTTTGGAACTTATTTATAGCTATTGTCACATTAGATAAAACATATCAAGTGAGAATAAAGACTTTGGCTTCAATAGTTTTCAAAAAATCAACTTTTCAAAAATTTCCCCATTTAAATGCATTAGGAAGCAAATTTGACCTTAACATTAAGTAGGTCAAGGTCTACCCAGGATAATCATTTGAACAAACATGGTAGGCCCCACATCCCCGTTGCTACATACCAAGTCCCATGGTCATCGACCTTCTGGTTCTGGAGAAGAAGATTTCTAAAGTGTTTTTACCATATATGGGCATGGTGGCCATCTTGGTCATGTGACCAGGACCATTTGAACAAACTTTCGTTCCCCAATCCTAAGGAGTCTCCATATGAAATTTGAGTTTAATTGGCCCAGTGGTTTCAGAGGAGAAGATGTTTGAAAATGTTGACGGACGGACCGATTAAGACGGATGTCGGAGTCATTGGTATACAAATAGCTCACCTCTGAGGCTCAGGTGAGCTAAAAATAAGCACATGATTTTGCAAGTACTCAATTGAGAATAATCAGGTTGCGTAAATACCCAATTGACCCAAAAGCTTATCTGGAGCTCTGAGGTCTAATTACTTATTATTAGTTATGACAGTGAGGAACATAACAGTGGCTCGAAACTCCTAATTTCAGCCAGAGAAGTAAGTGGTGGCATGTGTCATGTGACTTGCACCTGGTGCGCCATTCATCATACAAACAAAATGGTGATAGAGCCTTCGAAAAACAAACTTGCATTCATTTGAACTTTGCAGTGCATTCTTAGTCTTTTATAGAAATATGAAATTTCCATAAAAAATTACAGTTCTTTAGTTTCTAAGCTTATTCTAATGGATTAATTATGACCATTTGAATTCTGGCTAAGTTTATGAAAGTCTAGGATGTGTTAAATATTGCTACAATAATACCACTCTCACTGCAGTGAATAAATCTTCAAATATGGCTATGCCTGGGCCTCTATTTATTAATTTTGACAAACTTTTGATAAGATTGTGTAACAAAAAACAATTTTCTTATTTCTCAACCAAAACATATGCTGTGGGTACTCAAAAGAACCGTGAGACGGTTCTTTTGAGCACCCAAAGCATATGTTAAAATTTGATGGGTAAGAAATTATTTACAATTTTTTTCTCAAAAATTTTGGAAATCTAAACCAGTGTAAGAAGCCCTGTCAACAGTAGACTGGGTCATAGTTACAAATCAGATATCAAACTCGTTGAAAGTGGTATCCAACTTAATATACCATCTCCCTTACATTTACTGAAATAGACTATAAAACTAGAGGACCTGACGGTCCTGAAGCGCTCACCTGATCTCCTTACTATTAAAATAGGTCAAGATCAACTACAGCTTATAATGAACATATTTTGTTTTAAGGGGGTTGTGACCAGTTTGGTCAAGTGACCTAAAACAATCTAATGAATATTCCATCAAACAGCCCAGTGATTTCTGAGGAAAAGATGTTTAGATAGGTATGTGGCAGTCCAAATGAGTGGCCTTGGATACAGGGTCACAGGTCAGCTTGACATTTGGTACTTATATAAAACCATTGTCTCATTAGGTTAAACATTTCTTGCAAGTATTATGATTTCGGTCTAAACAGTTATAGAAAAATTAACATTTCAAGATTTTTTCCATATAAATGCATTAGGAATCAAATTTGACCTTGCCATAAAGTAGGTCAAAGTCAACCTAGATTCATCATTTGTGCAATTCTGGTAGGGCCCACATCCCCAATGATACATACCAAGTCCCAAGGCCATTGGCCTTTTGGTTCCAGAGAAGAAGATATTTAAAGGGTTTTTACCATATATGGGCATGGTGGACATCTTGGTCATGTGACAAGTACAATTGCTATAAACTTTGGCTAACCTATCATAAGGGTCTTCATATGAAATTTGCGTTCAATTGGCCTTGTGGTTTCTGAGGAAACTGTTTTAATGTGTTGATGTGACTCTAATATGAGCGACCTTGGCTGAAAAGTTAAAGGTCAACCTTGACCTTTAAAATCATTTATAGCCATTGTCTCTGTAGGTTTAACATATCAAGTGAGAATAATGACTTTGGTTTCAACAGTTTTCAAAAAATCAACTTTTCCAAAAAAAATCCCATTTAAATGCATAAGAAAGCAAATTTGACCTTGACTTTAAGTAGGTCAAGGTCAACTTAGGATCATCATTTGAACAAACTTGGTAGACCCCACATCCCCAATGCTACATACCAAGTCCCAAGGTCACCGCCTTCTAGTTTTTGAGAAGATTTTTAAAGTTTTTACCATATATGGGCATGGCGGCCATCTTGGTCATGTGAACAAAATATTTTGTATAAATTTTGGCTAACTTAGCATAAGGAGTCTTCACATGAAATTTGTGTTCAATTGGACCAATGGTTTGTGAGAGAACTATGTCTTAATATATTGATGGGACTCCAATATGAGCGACTTAGCTGTAAGATCAAAGATCAACCTTGATCTATAGAACTTATTTATTGCCATTGTCTCATTAGGTTAAACATATCAAGTGAGCATAATGACTAAGGCGTCTACAGTTTTTTAAAAAAAATCAACTTTTCAAAAAATTTCCCCATTTAAATGCATTAGGAAGCAAATTTGACCTTGACGTTAAGTAGATCAAGGTCAACATAGGATCATCATTTGAACAAACTTGGTAGGCCCCACATCCCCAATGCTACATACCAAGTCCTGAGGTCATCAGCCTTCTGGTTCTGGAGAAGATTTTTAAAAGGTTTTTACCATATATGGGCATGGCGGCCATCTTGGCCATGTGACCAGGACCATTTGAACAAACTTTCGTTCCCCCATCCTAAGGAGTCTCCATATGAAATTTGAGTTTAATTGGCCCAGTGGTTTCAGAGGAGAAGATGTTTGAAAATGTTGACGGACGGACGACTGACGGACGCCGGAGTGACTGGTATACTATTAGCTCACCCATGAGCCTTGGGCTCAGGTGAGCTAATAAACTGGTCCAGAGCCACTGTAAAATCACGAAGCTACATGTACTAAGCCTGCATTCAATGTGGGCCATCATCGGTCTGCCAGCAAAACGCCATTTAAATGGCATTTCGCTGGCAATTGGCCCGTTTTTAGTGAAAATTGGATCCTCTCTCCCCTCATCAATTAAAAAAATCAAAACAAAGAAAATCTGCGTATACACCTGAGCCTAATCATTGCTCAATGATGTGATGTTTGTTTGATTTGATTCTTTACGTCCCATCAACAATCTTTCAGTTAAACAGGGACAGGATAAATGATGCGATAGTAACAAAACCTCAGTTCTTGGCCCATATGACTTACCATAAATTCCTCTGTGAGCATATATTGATGATTGAAAAAAAGGCCACATACAACTTGGAATGTAGCAATATACACCACTCCTGCCAACATCCTTCCTAGGGCTAAGGATACACTGTAATAAAGAAAATAGGACATAATTATCATATGCTGAGTTCTTGTTGTGTTTTCAATGCTTTAGCAAATTCTGATTTCCTGCCAGTCCTCCTGAATTAACTTGCTTATGTAACTCTTTGCCCCCTGGGAATTTTTTCCCGCATTTTTGTCGCCTGCTGATATTTTAAAAATCTATATTTTTAGGAAAGTTTTTTAGGAATATAATCAGAGTATTGAATATTTTGGGTCCAGGTCAGGCCGAACCTTTTGTCAGGCCTGATCTGGGTCCAAAATGTTAGCAAAATGTATCAGCAGACAACACTAGAAGATAAGTAGTTAATAGGGCTAGAAAAATCACTTCTTCACTCCCCATGATGAGTACTTCAAGCTGCAGGATGAGTAGAAATTTTGACTGTTTCCAATGTAAATTATTGAATTTAAAAACACATATGGGCATGATGGACGAGTAGAAATTTTAAGAATTTTCCATCCTTGCTTAACCTTTACCTCATACAGGTGCGTTTTGACACCTTTGCAAACAAAGCAGACCCAGATCAGGCAGCTCTTATAAGAGCTGCCTGATTAGGGTCTACTCTGTTTGCTTATGTAAATATGAGTAGATTTGATCCTACACTAGTGTACCTGACAAGTAATTTCTTTGTTCTATGTACAAACATGAAAGTTTATTTAATGAATTATTCATAGTGGGTGGCGCTTAGCATGAATATTAATGAGGGAAAGGGTTAATATCCACAGATAAAACCTTATCCTGCCAATACATTTTCACCGAGAAGTTCACCTGATTTTCATGACTCCAGTAAATATATTCAAATGCAAACCAGACTACCTTTATCATGGAAGCACACAACACTGCTCCCTTAGGAGCAGTCTGATCTGGGTTCATACTGTTTGTTTTTGTCTGTTTGATTTGATTCTTTACGTCTCATCAACAATCTTTCAGTTAAACAGGAACCGGTCTTCCTGGGTTGAACCAGTACTAAGCTAGGATAAATGTGTCTTGCTCAAGGACCACAACGCAGTGACACAGGTTAGGCTCTAACCCGCGGCTCCTCGGTCTCGAGTCAAGCACTCTACCATTGAGCCACTGGGCTCCCCCATACTGTTTGCAATAAAGACTACCAAAATGAACTGTAGAAGAGAAAGCGGATGATATTGGTCCTAAACGACAGGAGTTGTGTTACTATTAATAGATTAATATCAAGTGCAAGTGCTGCAATGATTCACTAAAGTTGAATCGTATCACATTACTTTTTCTGTTGATGCAGGTATCATAATATGAGGTAGTTGCACAATTCAATTAATAGAGGGCACTTGGTGTATTCTTTTTTTGCAAAAGAAAAAACTAAAAAAACTAAAATACATCCTATCTAACCTAATAACTGCACAAAGTCATTGTTCTGTATTGCACATACTGGGCACTTTTTGCATTATTAGTACAATATGAACTTTTAGTTAACAGTCCCCCAGTGGTGCAAATCCATAATCTATATTGATTCACCATGTTGTTGAAAAACATTGTGGATCCCGATTAGCCTACTTTATCTGAAGCAAGCTGACCTGGATCTATATGGTTATCTGTTAGTGGCCTCGAATTTTTGAAAACTTATGGACACATTGTGCTTTTTCGGTCAAGTATGGTATATTTTATGAACCTATAGATGATAATGAAATTTGCTGCATTACTTCTTTTGTTGTAAAAAATCTCCTCCTTTAATCAGTCAAGCTCTACCAAAGACTAATATCAGAGTACAATTATTCACTAGTGTTGAACCCTAGTCTTATAGGTTTTTATAATTTAACATATGACGTTGCATCTGGGAGTGAAATAATGCCATGCACTAAAATCAATAAACCACTAGTGGTTTACAGATTTTTGGGAAACGTTATGAAATGACGCTTTTAAATGTCACGCATTATAATATGATCTCAAAATAATTTTAATGTCATATGATAAACAAGAATCTAAGATTCGCGCTCCTGTATTATTGAACTAATTTAACAAGTTGAGGAAAAGAGATAAAATGTGAGGCTTGCTGAGCATTTAATCTCTTTTTCGCAACAGGTTTAATAAATTCAATAAAATATGAGCACTCATGTAAGATCCTTTATTTTTAAGCCTCTTATTTTTAACAAAAAGGTGAATAAAGACAGCTTTGTTTACTGTTGTCTCCACGTGCAAGCAGTGTCATGTTTACTTGTTAAGTAAACGGAACACCTAACAAAAAATCACCAATGACACGACATTTACTTAGGCCAGAATTTTTTATTAGTAGATAAACGGGAAGTTGTATTTTGATAAACCATATGATTCCTTTTAAAATTTTATCTCCATATACAGTAATCTATAATAACTAGGTAACCATTTCAACATAGGAATCTTTTAGAAGAAAAACTTACTTTAAAGGTGGGCCATTTCCACTTTGTGTGTCTGAGAACTTTCCTCCAACAAAAGACTGATATCTTTTCATGCTAAACTGTGTCAAAAACAAAATCATGAAATAAGAATTCTAATGCACTTGCGAATGTAACGGGAGGTCTTATTGGATAAAATAAAAAATTTGTGACAGTATATATTGCGATACACTGTAGCAAATACTTTAATGTCACTAATTACGTCACATTTCGGTGAATGACGTGCGGATTTATGTGGCTTGCAACGCTCCAATATGAGACGAGACTGCAGAAGTGCATTAGAATGGGGATAACCATATTCAAAATTTTCATATCGGATGGTTTATCGTTGGATATACGTTTGGTAATCATGTTATGCAGCTCCACTCGTGTGGCGCGGCAAAACTGAATTTCTGACAGTATATCCAATGACATACCTCCCCAAATTAAATTTTGAGAACAGTTACCCCCTAAATGAAGAGTGATGTTTAAAATGTGCCAAACAAAAATAAGTTGTTAACCCTTAAACCCAAGCTTATGTGTCAATTAAGATTGCAGTGGACAACAAATTTGGTTAATATATTTTTCTTGATTTTCTGGGAAAATAAGGCTTGATATTTCATGAGAATCATCTGCCAGCAGATGATTCTCATGAGACATCAAACCTTATTTGATTTCTAGTAAAACCTAAGTGTATAATGATATCAAAACACATTAAAAATGATATAATGTGAATTTTATTCATAATACACAGAAACCATTTTCATGAAATGCATTTATGCTAGTGCGATTCAAACAATCATAAAGATTTTTTTTATAAAGGGTTTGAGTCTCATGATAACGATACCAAGAGAAGATCTATGATGTTGTCACTGGTAATTAATATTATTTTGAATGTTTACAATTGTTTAAAAGACAAGGCTGTGAAGTTCCCTCAAAACCACCCTTAGAAAAGTTATTTTAAAGTTGACCCCTGGGAAATTTTCATGCCTTTTTGTCATCTGCAGATTTTTTTTTTCAAAATCAACGTTAAGGAATACCATCTGAGAGTCAAACAGATTTGATCCAGATCAGGCCCGACCTTTTGTAGGGCCTGATCTGGGTCGAATCTGTTTGCATAGGTTATGAGCAGATGACACTAGTAGACAAAGGGTTATGTGGTAGTTCAGTCAAGTAGCCTTGCTCGGTATGCTGCTGTACATTGAATGCTTAAGCTGTAAAATCATGTGGACCCAAATTGCTCATCCAAACTGTTTGTCTACTAACACAAAATCATAAAATGAGTAAGTAAACATTTTCAGACTACCACATTCACAGGTGGGATTTTATTCAAGAGTAAAAGGGTTAACTAACAAGTGTTTAAACATAAGCAAAACATTGGGATGAAAGTGTGTTTAAATAAATATTTACATTCTCAGTGTCGTTGTCTTAGATGAAACCAACAATTCTAGCTGCTTGCATTTCTCGATGCAAAACATTGAAATGTCATGTGATCTAGATCGTACCTCTCGACCGAGAAATATAAACGTCAGCCAATAACATCTTTTGTTTATCGACGATTGTGTGACGTCATCCTTTGTTTATCAACAATTGTGTGACGTCATTCATGTATCGCCAGGAGGTTTTGTTCACGAGTTTCACTCCCTGGCTGTTCCAGCACTTTTGATACAAATGAAATATTTTGTTTTATAAGGATAACTGAAGGGGTTTGGTGAAAGATAATTAAGAGAATTTGATTGATATTATAGAGTGTAAATATAAGGATTGAAATTCATATTTTACGCTTGCACTGGATGATGAAAAACATTAGCTTTTTTTAATGTCTGTGAAGCCTGAAGGGCTTCTCAAAAACATTAAAATAATTCATGTTTACGAGGGTTAGTCAAAAATAACTGAGCCCTACCTCATAACATTTTTGTTTGGTATTGTAGACAACAAATGTGATTATTTTCTATAAGTATCATACGTCATCGATGTTTTGACCCTGAAGAATTATCCTAGTGAAGCTTCTATTATGGTTGCTAGGCAACTGGAGATTGTCAGTTAGATCGATGCGTTCATGATCTCAGCCAACATGAATATACAGTATGTCTTTAAAAACTTGGGTGCTTGATAGTTTTTTGAAAGACATATTTGACAATTGTTTGAATAACATATATCATATTGTCTTTTCATTTCACTTAGTTCGTTAATGTTTAGGTGAACATTGATTGTATGCGTTGCTTAGCAACAAAAACCACCAAAATTCCACAAATTTTCAAATACACGAGAATTGTGTTGCCATGGAAACAAAATTGCGAATTTAAATAAAGGAACTTAACATGTCTAAGGGTTGGTTTGTGTATGCAGTATTGAGTTAAAGCATTATAAGGCTAATGTTTTATGTGTTCTTTTAAAATTGTGTAAATTTGAATATGGGTGGGGTAAATTATAGAACATCAGGCATGATAAAATTTGATAAATTCTGCAATCAAACTGCCACAGCATCTATAATTTGGGTTCAGTTGGTTTCTGTTCTAAGACACTGAATAGGTACATGTTAAAGATATCAGATGACAGTGAATAAAGCCTTGCTTTAACATTACTGTTTCCATAGCAACGCTTAGAATTAGATGTATCACAGCGTGAACGCACCCCTTTTACAAGTCATATTCTGTTGCCTAGCAACGGTTACAAAAAGCCTACCAACAGAAATAAATTAGGTGATTAAATAAATTACATATGTCTACAATGAAATATCTAATTATATGTCCATTTTACTTGATTCAAATGTTATGAGGTAGGGCTCAGTTATTTTTGACTAACCCTCGTAAATATGAATTTCAATCCTTAAAACAATACCTCATAAGATATACCCTTTGTACAGGGTACATTGTTTTAAAATGCACCCCTACATGGGTAAAGCACTATATAGTGCAGCTCCTTTAGGATGCTGTGTTTGAACTCCATAGGAAAAGACCATGTTATAAGTGAATTGTGCTATAAAAAACAATTTTACAAAGGAATTATAGGAATGTTAAAAAGTCATAATAAAGACTCAGAGTCTAATGAGACAACTTGTTGCAGTTGATGGTGAGCAATAAGCCCATAGGCTCAGATAAACAAATATTTTCAGCGTAAAATTGAAAATATTTTCTTACACATAAGTTTTAGTATATATTTTGGGTGCTAAAAAGAACCCTCTCATTGAGATGGTTCTTTTGAGTACCCAAAACACATGTTTTGGGTACTCAAAAGAACCATCTCAATGAGAAATAAGAAATTTATTTTTCCGCTACACACTCTTAACTAATGGCCTAAAGCCAAAAAAATCCTCTCAGAAAGACAAAACTTTAAGCATAAGATTGCAATTATTTACTTACCCATCAGTCTAAACATATTTTGGGTGCCCAAAAGAAACGTTTCAATGAGACGGTTCTTTTGGGTACCCACAACATATGTTTTGGTTGTGAAATAAGAAAATTAATTTTCAAGTATGCACTTTTATCTGGAGGTCTGCTCTTACCTTAAGAAGTGCAGTGGTAACTGGTAGGGTGCCCTACTTGAGATCAAGGAGTCCCTGGTGCAAGCCTCACTGAAGACACTGTGTGAGCCCATGATCAATAAACTCTATCCCTACATATTACTGGGCCTAGACATGACCGAAATATTGTAGACTGGGATGAAAAGCATTAACTAAATGAAACAAAATATCACCTTACCTGTGGCCCCACCAAAAACCCTCCAAAGAAGTAGGTATGGCCCATCAACTCCAACAATGAAGGCTTCTTGTGTAAGGCTGTTTCTTTCTGGTCCAATGACAGCTTTTCCTGGAAAAGAGACAAATATTGAGTACATGTACTTCTTTGACTCATTACCTACTAGTGTCGCCTGCTGATAATCTTTGCAAACAATTTGGACTCAGATCAGGCCCGACAAAATGTTGGGCCTTATCTGGATCCAAACTGTTTGACACTCCAATGGTATTCCTGAAAGAGATTTTCAAGAAAATAATTTTGAAAAAAAATCAGCTGAAGGCAAAAGAGCAAGCAAAATTTCCCAGTAAGCAAAGAGTTAATAAAATTTCAATTATTTTCTTGTCCAACATATTTCCAAAATCATGAACTTTAGAAATTCCAAACTTAAAACTTGCAGTATACCTATAAAATATTAACATTTTCATGTGTCAATAACCCATTGTCTTTATACAATATGTATAGGTTATAGATCATATATTACAATTATGTAAAGGTTATTCAGTGTTTTGGTAATGGAATATATACAAGGGAATTAGGTCAAAGTCATGAAGATCTCATCATTACATTTGTCTGTCCCAAATAATCATCAGTGCAAGTTTGGTCAAAATTCATTCAATGGTTCACAAGAAAAAAAGTTAGAGCGAAGAAAAAACTACGCCAACCCTGATTGCTATGCCAGCATGATCCACACAACAAGAGGGCCATAATGGCCCTGAATTGCTCACCTGTACTATGTGCACCAGTCTTGTTCAGTGGTAGGTAATAATTTAAAACCATTTGGTGGAGGGCAATCAAGCTGGCCTATTTGAGGGCATAACAAGACCCTACCCCCTCATCACACACAAGAATTTTATACATACCAAATATTCATGTTCTAGCCCTCGTGGTTTCAGAAAAGAATGTTTTTTCATGTTTTCCCTAGGTGGGCCTCTGCAAAACATGTAACCCCGAGCAGGCTGATTTTGTGCCCCAGGGTCTTAATTTTGTCATACTTGGAAGAGGTCAACTAGGTGATGTCTTGTATTCCTATTATGCTATATAATCCTGTATAAAACATGTGACCCTGGGGCGGGACCATTTTTGTCCCCAGGGTCATTATTTGAACAAACTTGGTAGAGGTCCACTTGGTGATGCTAAAAATCAAGGCTCTTGGCCCTGTGGTTTCAGACAAGAAGATTTTTTCACATTTTTCCATATATAAGCCTATGTAAAACATGTGACCCCCTGAGTGGGGCCATTTCTGGCCTAAGGTCTATAATTTGAACAAACTTGGTAAGGGTCCACTAGGTGGTGCTAAATACAAAAAATCAATAGTCTAGGCCTTCTGGTTCCAGACAAGAAGATTTTTTCATGTTTTCCCTATGTATGCCTATGTAAAACATTTGACCCCCGAGGCGGAGACAATTTTGGCCTCAGGTCTATAATTTCAACAAACTTGGTAGAGGTCCACTAGGTGATAATACATATCAGATATCAAGGCTCTAGGCCTTGTGGTTTCAGACAAGAAGATTTTTTTACCTTTTCCCTATATAAGCCATTGTATAGAACATGTGACCCCCGGGGTGGTGCCATTTTTGACCCAAGGGATATAATATGAACAAACTTGTTAGAGGTCCAATAGGTTACACTACATACCAATTATCAATAGTCTAGGCCTTCTGGTTTCAGACAAGAAGATTTTTTTTAAGTTTTCCCTTTATAAGCCTATGTAGTACGATTGACCCCCAGGGCGGGTCCAATTTTGGCCCCAGGGCTATAATTCCAACAAACATGCAAAAGGTCCACTAGGTGATGCTACATAGCTTGTGGTTTCAGACAAGAAGATTTATTAACATTTGCCATATATAAGCCTTTGTAAAACATGTGACCCCCTGGGCGGGGTCATTTTTGTCACAAGGGCTATAATTTGAACAAACTTGGTAGAGGTCCACTAGGTGATGCTAAAGACCAATTATCAATAGTCTAGGCCTTCTGGTTTCAGACAAGAAGATTTTTTCATGGTTTCCAAATATAAGCCTATGTAAAACATGTGACCCGCCGGCGGGGCCATTTTTGGCCCCAGGGGTATAATTTGAACAAACTTGGTAGAGGTCCACTAGGTGATGCTACATACCAAATATCAAGGCTGTAGGCCCTGTGGTCAGACAAGATTTTTTCACATTTTCCCAATTAAAGCCTATGTAAAACATGTGACCACCCTGGTGGGGCCCTTTTTGGCCCCAGCGCTATAATTTGAACAAACTTGGTAGAGGTCCACTAGGTGATGCTACATACCAAATATCAAGGCCTTAGGCCCAGTGGTTTCAGACAAGAAGATTTTTTCACATTTTCCCTATATAAGCCTATGTAAAACGTGTGACCCCTTGGGCGGGGCCATTTTTGGCCCAAGGCTATTATTTAAACAAACTTGGAAGAGGTCCATTGGGTCATGCTAAATACCAGATATCAATAGTCTAGGCCTTCTGATTTCAGACAAGAAGATTTTTTTATGTTTTCCCTAAAAAGCCTATGTAAAATATGTGACCCTCGAGGCCGAGCCATTTTTTGCCCCAGGGCTAAAATTTGAACAAACTTGGTAGAGGTCCACTAGGTGATGCTACATACCAATTATCAAGGCTCCAGGCCTTCTGATTTCAGACAAGAAGATTTTTAAAGTTTTCATCTCGAAAATCTATTTTTAGCCTCTGTGACCTAGATATGCAACAGACCAAAACCATTTGAACAATTTTGGTAGAGGGCCACCCAAGAATCATTTGTATGAAACTATTTCAAAATTGGACCAGGGGTTTAGGAGGAGTTGTCATTTAAGTCAATTATTAACAGACGACGGACAGACGATGGAGGACGGACAAAGACTGATCACAAAAAGCTCACCTTGTCACTATGTGATAGGTGAGCTAAAAACAATGTGTTCCCCTGGGGGTGTGTGTTGGGGGGGGGATGCATACTTAACCTACTTCATTCTTACTGCCATCATAGAGATCAATGACCACACCGGTCAGTCGAAGACAGAGTACACAATGTGGAGTTCACCTACCTCATTCTTACTGCCATCATAGAGATCAATGACCACACCGGTCAGTCGAAGACAGAGTACACAATGTGGAGTTTTCCATGAGAGATCATATTCCTCCGCTGATACATGATAATAGCCAACCACCAGGTAAAACTGAAAATATAATAACATCTTGGGTCTCGTAGTCATACACATAGGTCCAGACAAGAAAATTTTATTTGCGTAAAAATTTAATTATTGTCTTACCCATTAATTTAAACATGTGTTTTAGGTGCTCAAAAGAACCGTCTCATTGAGACGGTGCTTTTGAGTACCCAAAACATATGTTTTGAATGAATAATAAAGAAAATAATTTTCCAATATACACCCTTATCTGGAACTCAGATCAGACTGTTCCCAAGGTAGTATTCTGCTCTGGCTCAAAACTGTTTGCAATCTGGTTCATACAGAACACCAGACCAGGTTTTCAACTATTTTTACCCATTTGAGATAATTCTTTCACACATACCCAGTACCAACCTGTGAGAAAAATAAAAAGCGAGCAGCTGCATGATGAAAGACAAGTGATGTCAATGGCATGTTAAAGTGATTTCATTATGTTATATGTCACATCTGAGCTTATTCAGGAGCTTCTAGAAGCCTTTGAAAATATAAAGATGTGGTATTTAATGGTGAACAAGGAACATAATCCACTATTTTTGTGAGGGTGGGATAGAAAAATCCGTCCTGAGGATCATCAATTGGCAGTGATGAAAATCGGTAACCCTTGGGACAGATTTTTCTATCTGACCCTCACACTGATGGTGAAAACTTATACAGTCAACCCTCTTTATAACGACACTGTTTGTTCCAAGCTATCTTTGACGTTAAAGTGAATTTGCTGTTATAAAGGAATTCTGACCATTACCAAATTTCCAAATAATAATCATTTGGTAAAAGAAAATATTATACAAATGAATTAAAATGCTATTATTCCAAATGTATACATCAGTTCAATTTCATATTGCTTCAAAATGAACAAAGCTACCCACTTATTCAAGTGAAACAGAAACCTATTCATGCAAAAGACCTTGAACTGATCACAAAATTGTCTGACACATGGTAACAATTCTGTTATAATGAATTCATTTTCAATAGAAATTGTATATCTGTTCCCAGAAGTTACTGTCGGTGTCGTTAAGTGTATATTCTGATATAAAGAGGGGATTTTATTGGAAACAGTTCTGTTCCCAGCAATTTTATGTCAGATATTGAATATTCTGTTATAACGAGTGACCTTACATAGAGTTTTGACTGTAAGTTTTATGCAAACAATGTAGGTGTGTTTCTGTGCCGTCTGATCTATTCACCCTCTTGAAAATACAAAGGATAAACTTGCAAAGATTCAATATGCCAGCTTGTCTCCATAGCTGAGCAGACTGATTCAGATCTTTCTTAATCAGAAACCCTGAAGACAGATTTAAGCCTAGTTATTTTTATTGAAGCAAACAATATGATCTCAGATTAGACTGTTCCCAAGGTAGTATTCTGATCTGGTTCCATACTGTTTGCAAAGAACAAAAGCAGATTTTTTTTATTTGATTCTTTACTTCCCAGTCAACAATTTTTCAGTCATGTCGGGATGGCTCCTCCTAGGTTGAACCAGTACTAAGTATTTGTGAGGCTTGATCCTGCAATCTCGAGTCAAGCACTCTACCATTTAGCCACTGCACTACTCAGCATTAAGCAGATGAGAGGAGCCAACGACAAAAGTTGCGACAGGCTGGCTAAGGGTTAACTACCAAAACAATAACAACACTAACTGTAATACTTTTTTGCATGTATTATGTAACTTGAGGAAATAGATATGATTTCAGAACTGAACCTTGTAACATGCACATGTAACCAGATTTAACATATCTTAAAGAAGAAAAAAATATGTATCTATGTTTCTAGCCTATCCTATTGTGTTTTAGACTTTAGTCTCTTTGTCCTAATTTGTATTATGTAACTGAAGTAATACAAAAGGACAGGCCTTTAGTTCAGAGTGCATAACAGGAAAATTATTTTCTTATCTCTCAACCAAAACATATGTTGTGGGGACTCAAAAGAACCATCTAAATGAGACGGTTCTTTTGAGCACCGAAAACATCTGCTAAAAATTATGGGTTAGAAAAATTTTATTATTTTACGCAGAAAATATTTGCGGCTAACAGGAAAATAATTTTCTTATCTCTCGGCCAAAACATAAGTTGTGGGTACTCAAAAGATCCGTCTCACTGAGACGGTTCTTTTGAGCACCCAAAACATATGTTCAAAATTGTGGGCTAGAAAATATTTACAATTTTACGCTGAAAATATTTGCTTATCTAAACCTGTGAAAAGTGATATGATTTCATTACTTAACCCAGTTTCTTCTTCACTGCTTCAACTCTTATCATTTTTGATACTAATTAAACAAGTGATTGACAAACATGGAAGACACAATGAAATGCCATATAATGCAACATTTCATCAAGGTTTGCAATGTTTGCGAAGATAAAAACAATCATCTTCAGGGACAGAAATATAATAAGACATGGGGTCCCTTAAAAATTAGAAACTGACAATTACATGCTTATTGTATCAATATGTATGGGAAAATCCGTCACAATGAAAAGGCTAAAATTTTCTAAAGACTACAATTCAACACTTCCTTGATATATGCTTCTTCTATGTGAAATCATAGCAGGGTAATTTTGCCTGCTTTTGCCTGTGTCAAACAGTTTGGATCAACTATTTGAAAAAAATCTTTCAGGAATACCATTAGACTTATAAAGTCTGATGAGATGGGTTTTTTTTTTGCATATACATTTTCGCTCATATTGATCTATTTCACTAAACATTCATATTCCTCTCAAATACTTTTTTTCTCTTCTGCTATCTCATCAGATGTTTGAGCCAGCATAAATTAAAATTCTGGACTGGAATACGGCTAAAAACAAGATGTGGAATGGTATTGGTTGGTATGGATTCATAGGTCCTACAACATCTACGACTGATATAAGTCTAGAATACCATCAAAGTGTCAAACAGTTTGGATCCACTTCAGGCATGAGATGGCACTAGTAGGCAACGAGTTAATGTAGCAACTATCATGACAGCATGATATCATTCCCTATTCAGAGGGAAAATAAGGCATGACATTTCATGTGAAATGTCTGCCTGCAGATAAATCACATGCAGGGGACAAAAATTCCACTCGTCCGCTCGTAATTACGAGTAAAATCTAGAAAGGATGATTAATTCTTCCCAAAGCACTCGTTAGTGTTTCCCATAAAGAGGAATAGCAGGGGGGAGCACCCTGCTGTCCTAAAGCTCCCCCCTCCTGCCCTAAAGTTCCCCCCCCCTGCCCTTATTTTCATTTTAATATAAAAAATAGTCATATTTTAATTTTCACTGAATAAAATAACTGTTTTTGCTATCCCAATGAACCCTTTGCTCTATTAGAAGGTATTCTAACCTTCTAACAGACATAAAATCCTTTATCTAACTCACATTTGAAAAGCCTGTTCTAACAAAAGTGCCCTTTTGGGTGAATTTCACACATCACAAGTGCCCTTTTTCTGGCCAGCACCCTGCCCTTTTTTCAGGCTGTGGGAAACACTACTCGTCCTTCAGGATGAGTGCTTTGGGAAGAATTACTCATCCTTTCTAGTTTCACCCTGAAATCTGAGGGTGAAACTAGGATTTTCTGAGTATTGACTGTGAAATCTTTGTCAGTTTATGGGATGCAGCTATGAATTTGACTGGGTAAATATCATTTTAACAGTGATATAAGGAACTTAATAAGTCATATTTCATATTACTCCCTTACATGTATGTTCTTTATTGCATACACTTTTAAAGGACAAGTACTTGTGTTTGCAGGACAAGTGAAAATTGTAAGTCACTCCTCCTGCAGGACAAGTGCAATATTGAAATATTTTTGTCCCCTGACATGAAATATCAAGTATTTGGGGTTTCTATAAAGCAGCAATAATTTTATCATATCTGCATCAGTTTTTGTATTTTTTCAAGTGTTAAAATGCCCTGTGGTTATACAAATAAATATACACATTACAGCATCATGTTATATATGAATAAATATTTTCTTATTGGAAAATCCTGTTCCATGTACCATTTGCCTGAGGTTAACCATTTTTTCATTCAATATTATTTTGTTAAAAAATATAGTATTTTCAAAAGCTTTATTGGTCTTATTGAAGTCTGCTATATTTATGTATTTGGTAACTTGTTCAGAAGATACATCAGACCGCAAGATAAGACTGCGTATTGGAAGATTACTTTTCTTATTTCTCAGTAAAAATGTTTGGGTACCGTACTCAAAAGAATTGTCTCAATGTGAAGACATGTTTAAACTGATGAGTAAGACAAAAAAATGATTTTACACTCAAAAAATTACTTATCAAGACCTATGGACATGTACTGTGAACACAAGTCTGTGTTTGTTAAAATTTAGCTGTTATGGATTTGAAGTGACCATGCAATTAGACCAAGGGTCTCCCATACCTTAATCACCCCTAAACCTGGTTAAAATCAGTTATTGAACAGTGACCCCAAGTTTATAAAACTTCTTTTAGCATGCTCAACTCAACTGCACATGATGGGCAAGAAAATATTTACGATTTTACGCTCAAAAAATTTGCTTATCTAAACCTGTGTGAATATATACCATGTATACAGCAGGCAAAATTTTTGGACAAACGGGGCAAGATAAGAGTTAGGAAAGCTTTGAATGGGGTTTCAACCATTGTGAAGGAAATGGTGTGTTTTTAATCACAGAAAAGTTCACAGTTCCAAACAGGACATAATGAAAAGCAGACATATATAACCCCCCCACCCCCCACCCCCAAGAAAATTCAGCCAGTATTTAGTTAAGAATTGAATTCAATCTTTGGAATGTTCATGGATTCATGTATACTTAGGTCTCTTGGAAAGTAAGTGAAGCCCTTCTCTTCACGTTCACTTCGAAAGAGACCCGAAGTATTCGTGATTCCATGAACAGACCAAAATTTAAAATATCTAAAATACAAAATTATTTATAATTAAGGAAACAAAAAGGTTTTGCATTTAATATGTAATAGTATTGACAGCTTGTCGGAGTATAAAAACGGAAAAGCGGAACGGCCACTGTGAAAACGGACAGACAATGGATTAAACAAGAGGCTTGTTTTGCACATGTGACTCAGGTGTGGCTTGTTGTCAATCACAACACCCGTGTCACTTCTGGCAAATGAGTTTGATGTTCAAAGCGTATTGCACGGTCAAATGAGCTTGGCAGCTATCAATCAAATTTGTGTCATTCATGAGGCTATGAACTGTTGCAAAATGCCTCAGTTTCATCAAAGTCTTGCTTCGAATATGTATATTTAAAGTAATGGACCTGTATACTATTGCCTATGATTACAGTGCAGTCCCTTTACAACACTATTAGTCTATGTCGAATGGGCCAAAAAAGTGGTCCCGTGTAAATTTCGTGACGATTTTTGGCGACCTATATAAAATTAAACTTTGGGGTATTTGCAACAATTTCAACCAGTTCGCCCATCTGAGTTCGGCGTCTGGTCCGAGTAATGACGTCATCAAAATGGCGGCCATCGCACAATTGTAATGCGTATGTATTTAAGAACAATCAACGTAATGTTGGAAAATAAACGTTTTTGTTAACAGATTTTATGCCAGCACTGCTCTGGATTTTAAACAGATACAATATTTACACAGAATCCAACTTTGAAATGCAATAGGCTATCTCGCCCATGAGCAAATGGCATGAATCACATTGTAGCATATGTCGCAAAGGACAAAATTTGGCCCCATGCAAATTTCGTGACGATTTTTGGCGAACTATATCAAATTTAAATTTGAGGCATTAGTAACGATTTTATCCAGTTCACATATCTGAGATCCGCTTCTGGGGTCAATAGTGACGTCATCAAAATGGCGGTCACCACGCTATTGATTCGAATATTTATAGTATATTTATTAAAGTATGTTAGCCAGAAAAGTCTTTCATAGTTTAGTGCTCGTGACGCTCCAGATTGTTAATAGAAACTACATTTACACAATATTGTACATGCCCGAGGGTGTTCATATTTGGCACAGTAATTGGCTATTGAGCGTAGACTATAACAAAGGTTTCAGATCTGACCATCGATGTGACCTTGGAATCGAAGATCAAAGTCAAATATACTTAGAATCTATCTGACTTATGGCTCGTAACACGAACTCCTCTTTTATCTTTTGACTAAGGGTGTTCATATTTGGCACAATGGTTGCCTGTGGTGTGTAGATTACAACAAAAATTTAAGATCACCGATATGACTTTTGGAGTCGAAGGTCAAGGTTAAACATATTTAAAATTTGCCGAACAGCTCTTAAAGCAAACTCCACATTCATAAATCCACCAACCTGAAGTGTCTATTCATCCGTTTATCCGTAACACTTGTATCTCATTAAACCTTTAAAAATGTCCTAAGCTTTGGTCAAATGTTCACCTCAGTTAGACGGTGTGCAGAACCCATGACTCAATTACGCAGACTCAAAGTCAGGGTTACAGTTACAGGTAATAGAATTTAGCCTTCAATTGCGCATATGCTCCATATCTCATCAAACCCTTATAGGATTATCATTACACTTTGATAAGATGTTGAGCTTAGTGCGAGGGTGTGCAAAACACATAGCTCAATCATTCCATTTCAAGGCCAAGGTCACAGTTGAAGGTAATGGGATTGAACATTGAATTTCATGTTCATCCTATATTTAATTTTGGTCGAGTATTTGTCTAAGTTAGATGATGTGTTAAGCGTGTAATTCAACCATGACCACAAGGTCGTTGACCACAAGTTTGAGCCTTTAATTCTATGTCCGCACCCTATCGCCTTTACCCTGAAATTATTTCATAAAATATAGGTGAAATGTCCGGTTCAGTGAGAGGATGTGCAAAATGTATGACAACACTGTTGCTAAATCTCTATGTAAAAATTAAGGTCACAAGTTTGAACTTTTGAAATCCTTCCTTTAAGTCAGAAGGATTTTCATTTTTACTTTAGTCAAATATTCAACTCATTGAGACTGGATGCAAACATTATATGTCATCCATGCGAACTCAAGGCCACAGTTGAAGGTCAATAATTTGAACATTTGATTTCATGTTTGCATTATGTTTCTTTTAAATTTGCTAAAATAAAATGGTTTCGTCAGTGGGAAGATGTACAGAATACATGTCTCCGTCATACGGGCTCAAGGTCAGTGTCATAACTTCATGCCAAGCCTTGAAGGATATTCATTTATCTCTGGTTACATATTGACCTAAGGTAAGGAAAATGCGCATAACACATGTCCATGGCAGTTCATGGTACCAGTCATTGGGCTATTGACTTTTACTCTCAGCAACCAAAGACATGCATGGTTGCCTTGCCATTTTATGTCCTTTAAAAAACAGCATTTTAGTCATGCTACGATAATGGATGGATGGCTAAAAAGCCGAGTGCAATGAGGTGATGTATAGGTCAAGCAAGAATCGTGATCCACATTTGGGAGCACTAATTGCTCGGTGACACGGTCACTTCGACAACTACAGGTCCAACCACTCTGTCGTCCTGCGTTTAGGGATATAGCTGCCATTCCAACTGCTTTCTTGAGTTTTGCCTGAAGGTGTTCATATTTAGCACACTGATTGCTTATGATGTCTAGATGATAACGAAGGTTTTTAGATTACTGATATAATTTCGGAGCCAAAGGTCAATGTCAAGTATACTTGAAACCTGTCTTACAACTCGTCACACGAACTTCTTTCATTTTTGATGGAAGGTGTTCATATTTAGCACACTCATAGCTTATGGTGTGTAGCTGAAAAAAGGTTTCAGTTTGCCTATTTGATCTTTATTGTCAAAGGTCAGGATGAGATATACTTAGCAAGCGAACTTGCTGATGCGATGGTTTAAGGTTAAGGTCTTGATCAGCCAAAGACAGCATGCATAGATCTTTACGTTCACTTTTGTCAGTAGATGTTGCTGATTTTACTGGATTAATGTCCGGCAAGGTAAAATATTATGTTTGAAAGCTTTCAGTAACGGTGATTCTTCTGTCCATGAAGCTTTCAGGAAACTTGGTCATGTCCCACTGGAATACGAGACTAAGAATGCCCTCGAACAATATATATGCCTGCTTGTCATTCAGGAACAACCTTTGGAAATTTTACTAGGTTAAGATAGTGGATGTTTCGTAGGAAACTAAACTTTCTCTTTTTCAGAGTGTCAAAAGATCTCAGTATCAGAGCACCATATGGAAATCCACAAAGGAGCCAATTCTCACTATACAGTTGCTTGAAAGTAAGAAAGACGGCAAAGATCAGGAAACGATACAATCTTTACCACACCTGACACAGGACACCACATGGGAAAGTAACAAGAATACAATAAACATTCATAAACACGAAAATCATGTTGGAGTTGATAAGGTGACACTTATGTTCCTATTATAACAACATTACCTCCAAATAAGAGTAATAAATGGTTGCAGTAAATCTGCTTGCGTCACTTTTCACCACAAATAACTTATGCACTAGCATTTGTTTTAACATCATTGCTTGTATTACAATGGCGAATTTCAAGTAATATTGTATGCCAATACTTTGGTGGTATTCTGTCGCCTAAGTGATATGCGAAGCCCTCTCAGGGGGTGGGGGGGTTACATGTTTCCTTGTTTCTCTGAAATAAATTGGCTTCTTCCTCTGTTCCCTCAAATTTTGTTTTCTTGTATTCCCTGTTCCTTAATATTGTCTCTGTTCCCCTTAAAATTTGGCCTTTCTTCCTCTGTTCCCTTGAAATAGATGCCATATTCCCTTGTTCACCAAAAACCCTGCGAATGCCCCATATGCACCTGACTGACAGACCAGGTCAATGAGCCCAGCAATCAATAATTCATATAGTATGGCTCCAAAGCAATCAAATAGGGCAAAAACTGAATTTATAGATTCAGGGTCAATTTAAATATAATAGGAACCCAAAAATGACTTGTCCCTGTAGAGCAATCGGTAGTGAGTTCGATTGCTGATACAGGGATCGTGAGTTCGATCCGGGCCCAATACTTTCGTGGAGGTTGATCATGAAATACTTTCTATCGTTATTCTCCTTCTTTCAGTGATTCAAGAAGGGATATTGTCAGTTACAGAGCGAAAGCGTGTGCACAAAATACTGCCTAGTCTAAGCCTGCCCCGGAAAAAGCGTGACTAGGATAACTGACCATCTCGACATGGCCATGACAATTGACTAGGATTATAAACCCACAACAAAATTATCCCAAATAGCTCAAGGGGTCAGTCATATTTATATAGTATGGTCTCAAATTTATCAAAACAAAGGAGCCGCTGTACACCTCGCCTTGTAAACCAGGGGTCGTTTGTTTGATCTCCGGCTTCACTAGTCTGTCAGATGAGAATTTAAGCTGTGGTCCCGTCTCGATATTACCTTAGCTGTTTTTGGACGTTAAGCACAAACAAACAATCAAATAAACAAAAGGAAACAAAACACTCATTTTCAGCATGATGTCCTACGGGATAACAAGTACGGTAATGGGTTCTGGGTCAAAATTATCATCATAAGTTGAATTGGAAGACCAAAAACGGGTTCAGAAAAAAAAGAAACACGTCATTGTTGTATCAAAAGACACCAAATCGATGTAATAAAGACAAACAATTGATTCCAGCAAACATTCCCACATAACTAGTGCTTTGAATCTATATATGTGCAAAATTAGCACTTAAGCGGCCATTTTGATGACGTCATCATTCGGTCCAGACACAGTACTCAGATGTGTGAACTGGTTTAAATTGTTACATATGCCCCAAAGTTTATTTTGATATAGGCCACCAAAAATCGTCACAAAATTTACACGAGATTCGCATTCTACATAGACTATAAGGTCAAATGTCGTGTACGATAACAGCTACATAATTCGGCTCTATGCCTATTTCAATGAAATAAAGACCCCCAAAATAGATTTTTTTTCCATTCTAGGGATATAAAACCTAAATCACTGCATATTTTTTGCATAGAATGGCCCCAAATTAACTAAACCAGGACAAAAATAACTAAATTTTAGCACGAACTTTCTACAGGATGACAACAAAAGTAATGGGATCTGGGTCAAATTAATCGATTTGGGAGCCCCAAATGGACTCTAGGCGTCTGAAAAATGGAAAACATCTTTTTCGTATTGTTTGACGTCCAATCAGTTAAATAAAGACGAAAAATCATTTCTAGCAATAAATTCTCCCTCAACTATTGCTTAAGATACGATGTCTTATATATGTACATAAGTAGCACTATGGTCGCCATTTTGATGACGTCATTACTCGGACCAGACGGGGAACTCAGATGGGCGAACTGGTCCAAATTGGTACATATGACCCAAAGTTTATTTTGGTATAGGTCGCCAAAAATCGTCACAAAATTTACACGGGATGCCCATAGACTATATGTTTGGGGTCCATAATAATGTACACAGTTATAAGAGAACCATGTTATAAAAGGAAAATTTGGGGGGGGGGGGGGGGTTTACAAAGGAATAATAGGAAAATGACCATTTTATGGTCATTTTCCTGTAATTCCTTTGTAAAACTCCATGATGAAAAAAATTGGAAGCCACATCATGATAATGTTATATGCAAATCTATGTTATAAAGAGGTGTGTTATAAAGGAACTGAACTGAAAAGCACCTTATATACTTACAGTATTAAAAATAAAAGCAACAACTACAGACAGGGCTGTCCCCGAAGGCACTAGTTTCAGCAAGAGCCATATAGCACTGATATTTATCACAGAATGTATCACGTCACCACCTGAAATTATACAACATCTAGTTTATAAATCAACCCCTTCTTAACTCTTTGCATGCTGGGTAATTTTTCATGCTTATGTTATTTTTGTCATCTGCTGACTTTATTCAAAAAATTATTTCAGGAACATGATCAGAGTTTCATACTGTGACAGAAGTTTGGATCCAGATTAGACCTGACAAATGTGGACAGACCTGATCAGCTGATCTGGGTCCAAACTATTTGCATAGGATATCAGTAGACAACCAAACATCACCGCAAGCAAGGAGTTGTCCAGTTTGATTTGATGCTTTGCATCCCAGTCAACAATTTTTCAGTCATGTTGGGATATTTTATGGGTTGAACCAGTACCAGTTTTAACCAGTACCAAGCAGAGCAAAAATAAACATGCAAAATTAAATATGCAAATCACTCCACATATTTATATGGATTTAATCCAGCAGTTGAGCAGATCTATGACATGACAGAAAAATGTGTATGTTGAATTCCAGTATAGTATGTTGAATTCTATACAGATGGATTTTTTAACAGTTCTTTATTTTAAGAGACATTTTTAAAAATTTACAATGTTTGTTTGATTTGATTCTTTACCTCCCATCAACAATCTTTCCGCTAAACAGGGACGGGTCTTCCTGGGTTGAACCAGTACTAAGCTAGGATAAATTTGTCTTGCTCAAGGACCACAATGCAGTGACGCAGGTGAGGCTTGAATCCGCGGCCTCGGTCTCGAGTCAAGCACTCTACCACTGAGCCACTGCGCTCCCTAAAAAATAATTTATAATGATTACCCCCCACACACACCACCTATATATGGGCCTCGATGCGAGAAAACCTGTCTTCGGGGGTTTGCGATTAACACAGGCATTTGCACAGTCTGATCAGCACCTTTGTTATTTGCTTTTTTGAAAGAACCACATGTAGACTTGCTACAGATGAAATTTCAATTTTCTAGCTAGTCCCTGTAGCTGAGGAGACTGATTCGAAAGTCGCTTTAAGACAGGTTTTCTCACGACGAGGCCCATATAATAACAAGTTCTTGGTATGGTTAACCTCATTTGCGACATTTGCAACTTAGTATCTAAAATTATTGCTGATTGTAAGCTATCAATTTGTAAACACAGACGAATAAATGGAGGTGATCACAATATTCCTGACACTTAAAAAAGTGTGGGGTTAATCAAATTCAGCAGGAAAAAGGATTAAAAGGCTGTTTTATCATGCATGGTGTGTCTTCTTGTAAATTCCATCCGGGGGGGGGGGGGGGGGGGGGGGGGGGGGGGGGGGGGTCCTTTTTATTCTTTATTAGTCAACAATGCATTCCACAGAGAGCCGTACAGACCTCTCTCAAGAAGCAATTGGACACAATTGCTTCTCGAGGGGAGTCTGCACCAGAATTTCTAAGGAAACCTATACTATAGCCACTTGTGATTTTCCAAGATTGGGGGGTGGGGGGTCTGTACACCCTGTCCACCCAATCTGGATCCATGCATGTTCTTACCAAAATTAAAGTAGCACAGTCCTAGACCACATAAAGTAAAATATATATGTTGAACATTGGCAGCCCGTCCGTGGATGAAACTTCTGTATATGAAAGCCAGCACATAGCCTGAAAGTATACAAAAATATAAAATCAATTAAACATTTCTTGGCTTGAAAGCCTTTAAAGAGTTAATTGACAATTAAACCGTGTAGATCAAGATGAGATGCAATGAATGTAATTTGAAAATATAACCTGTTACCCCTTAGAGGCCTTTATTGTGAGGTATTCAAGGATTAATTGATATGGGACAGATTAACCCTTAATGCGCCAATTGCAACAAAAGTCGTCTGCTTTTCTCGTCTGCTGAAATGTTAAGGACACCTCTATGGCAAACAGTGTGGACCCAGATCAGACTGCTCCTATAGGAGCTGTCTGTTCTGGGTCCACGCTGTTTGCTTCTATACTTTATTCGTCAGTAATGTTAGGCAAATATTTGCAGCAGGCGACTTCAGCAGACGACATTTTCAGATGCATTTTTTGTCTTGGCGCTTTAAGGGTTAAATCATGTCTAGGTGTTATTCAATATCTCTCTCTACCTGGCCCACTAGCGCAGTTGGCAGCAAGTCCACCTGCAGATCTACTGGTATCACCAGTTCAGTTTAGGCCCCTCCTATACTTAAATTTCGTGGTTTGTTTGTTTGTTTTGTTGCTTTACGTCCCAAGTCAACAGCTATGGTCATTACGGGACGGTCAGTTCACCTAACAACACTTTTTCCTGGGCAGGCTTGAACAAGCGGTTAACCAGTAATTCGTGCACATACTTTCGCTTGTACATGTAACTGACAACAACCCTTCCTGAATGAATCAGCGGAAGGAGGAGAATGACCGCAGAAATCATTTCATGATCAATCTCCACGAAATCAGGGACCGGGATCGAACTCGCGACTCCTGGATCTGCAGTCAGACATGCATTCTGTAGCCAGACACGTTACCGACTGCGCTACGCGGCCCGGCTAAATTTCGTGGTGATTGATCATGAAATAATTTCTACAATTATCCGCCTCCTTCCGCTGATTCAAGAAGGGTCGTTGTCATTTACAAGCGGAAGCATTTACACAAATTATTGGTTAACCCCTTAGTCAAGCTTGCCCAGGAAAAATTTTGGATAGGTGAACTGACAGTCTCGATATGACAATAGCTGTTGACTGGGTTGTAAAACAGAAGGTTCAATAGGACACAGCTAAAGTGGCTCCAAGAGGGAATTACCTGTATAAATATAGTCATGGGGCCAAATAAAAAAATACATTAGGGTAACCCGACCCCACCTAAATTTGCTGGTGAAACCAAGGTTTCTGAAAAATATATATATTTTATGCATTTTGTAGGGCGAAATGGCTTTCAAAAATCATAAAATTATATTTTTTCCACATTTTTTATAATATGTGTGCCCCTACCTAAAATTTTCAGACCCGCTACCTGAAACACACTTATTTTTTCATTTGGCCTAAACAAATCAGTGTGTGGTACTACTTTAAGGGTGAAAGAAGTTAGGTAATGACCAGTCATACATTATTATATGAAGTTTGACCACATTCATGTTCAATATCTGATCGATGACAAAAAGAACAATTTATAAGCCTTAACCATTGTCCTTCTGAACCAAGACTCATCTATTTTGAGATCACTGTAAATCCAGGTATTTTGTGAAGGGGGGAGGGGGGGTGGGGGGTAGTGGGTCCAGGCTAACCTGGAAGAAAATAGCTCAGACAACTTAATTTTTCATTTTTAAGTCCTCAACTTATTTTACAGTTTTACAGTGGGGGTCAAATGGTTTATTTAAGGAAAACTACATTTTTGCAAGGTTCCAGAGGGGTTCAATATTTTCGAGGGGGGGGGGGTCCGGATCCCCTATCATCACTCTGGATCTGCCAATGAATCTGGATAAACTGGCTTCGGATAAAGCCATCTAATCAAGATCAGTAATGTTTTCCACTATGATTGTAAATACATTGTTATAACTTGAATGCTGCTGGTAAACAGGAATAAAATTGGGGAGGAGTGTTGTACAAATGTACATGTACATAAAAATATCCAGCATGACATGGGCTAAAATGAGATCTTTTCCAAAGAAGTGTATGATCAGTTTCCTTGAAAATTCATCCATAATGCATACTGATCAATCAATATCAAACTAGATTGTGATAAAACTTAAAAGAAATTCATTAAGTTTGAGGAAATTCAACTATAAATTCAATTAGCTTTAATTTGCCCTTGGCACATACATGTAGCAATTGGCACATATTTACACTTTTGACATGATTTGCAGCTTTGTTAAAATGCCCTGTTTTGGGAGTTCCACCAAGCACCAAGGTCGTGGAAAAAAAACTATTTAATAATTATTGATACATGAAGGTCTTTTGAACTGTTCGGGCTATACTGTATTTGACCTAATAGATGTCATCCAACGGACAACAGAAATTGTGGATCGAACCTGTTTCCCCTGTTAATTTACAGGGTGAGCAGTTTATCCAAGCATTTTGTGAATCAAGACCTAATTATAATCAAATGCTCTGTTGAGAGTTAAAAGTTAACACTGATCATGCTGAATATTTTATGTATTACACTCCTCCCCAATATTTATCTTTATTAACCTGCAGCACCCCAGTTGTAAGCATGACTGTTTTCAATCAGAGTGGAAAACAGTGTGGATCCTGATCAGATGGCTTTGTAAATAGATCCAACTGATCTGGATCAACAGTGTTTTTCTTTTAAAAAAGGATACATCCAGGTTCAGCAGGACAAGGGTTATGTTACGTACCCTTTACTCTATAGGCTATTTTTAGATCATGACATCATTTTCTATTTATAAACACAACATTGAAAACTTCAAGAAAAATTTAAGTAATGTATGAATACTTTTGGAAATATGATGGAAAATGGAGCATTTGCTCTTGTGGAGCAAATGCTCCATTTTCCATAATATTTTCAAATACTTGATATTTCATAGGCGTCAAAAGCGTTATTATAGTAAAGGGTAAAGTTTAGTTAACAAACATTCCAGAGGAGTAGTGGGCCTGAACCATTCTCCTTGTAATCCAGGGTAGGCAAGTTGGATCCCCAGCTTGTCCAGTCTGTTTGATAATAATTAAATTGACTACAAAATGTAAGATGTGGCCTGTCTCCACATGTACAGTAGGTGGTATGCTGAACAAAAATCACACATATATCTCAATTACAATACTTTTTATTTGAAAATACTGAACAAAACTGTCCAAGTTAGACCCATCTCAATGGCTAATGTTGGGTAATGGAAAACAAAGTATATTTCATATTTTTCTAAAGTCTACTCATATTTAACTGTTCACCTAGGGGTGCATATCATAAATACCTACATGCACATTAACAATACTTAAAGCAGATATAGTTTCATGCTGGAGGCCAAAATGTCTGCATGATCACCTCAGATCTTGTTGTGCTTTTTTTTTGTTGCTGTGATGTGCTTTTAGCTTAAAATTTGGTTGCCTCAATCTGTTGACACTGGCCTCTTATAAATAAAAAAATCTTAAAGAATGTTTACATAATTAAACAGAGCTAAAAATGTAATAATACTGAATTTCATTACAAGATGCATTGCAATTGGCCTAATATTTGCGTTAGAGAATGAGAATTGCCCTTAAAGTGCTCATTCCATCCATGCACGAGGGTCTGGATGGGGTATAATGATTAGTGAATAATGGCCTTTTTTCTTAATGAATAGTGAATAATGAGCAAAAAAAATAATGAATAGTGAATAATGAGGGCCTAAAAAATAATGAGTAATCCTATTTTTTAATGAATACAGTGCTTGCACTAACTTTTTGAAACAGGAAGTCATGACTTCCACCCTTTGAGATTTGGAAGTCACAGGCCTAATTTGTGGAAGTCAAACTGTGTGTGCACGGTGCGGTGCCAAAAATGCTACTCTTTTTTTTAAACATGATGTTGTTTGCAATGCTTAGTTTCATGTACACATATTTTTTGTGTTTATTTTTAAACATGTTTATGTTCAACTGTGTTAAACAATGTAAAAGTTGAAATTGATGAAATATATTCTATTATGTCCTTCTGATATCTATTTAATGATTCAAAGTTTGCAAACAGGTATGAGCAAAAACATTGTGGTCCCATATCAGACTGGCCCTAAAAGAGAAGGATCATTAACTGACTATTCCTAAGCAATATGTTTCATTTTTCTTGTTCAAAGATAAGTGTTTCAGCAATCTGTCTAACATCCAATGCCTCAAGAATCAAATTTGTGAACACTGATCACTTTATTCTATTAGAAGTCTGATCTGGGCCCACAATTTTGGGGTCCCTTGACAAAAATAGATGACAGTCAGTGTCAGTCTTAAAAATTCTATTACAAATATGGCAGAGCATCTCCATAAGGGTTAGGCTGTCAAATAGTTTCTGAAAAATTTCAGCATAGGTTTTCCTTGCCAAAGCTCTTTCAGACTGTTCTTTTTTTTGTAGGGGGGGGGGGGGGGGGGGGGGGGGGGGGCTGTAAAAAGTGTTGGGTAAGACAGACAGAACAGGCAAGTTTGGCAAGATTTTCCTTATGATCTATAGAAATCCATCTTGCACTGTAATATGGATAGAATTTAGAAATTATTTAGAATTCAAAAATACCTCTCAAGGCCTAGTTCTTTTAAAAGCTCAACTTGTTAAAAAAAATCTGCAAATTTTAAATAACTCACAAAAATATTTAAGCTAAATTTGCTAGCTCTTAATGATGTTAAAAGACCTTGCCTTTATTGCTTAAAGTTATATTGGTCATGCTATTTAAAACTCAGGTTCCTAAATGCAACTGTCTCTTGTTTTCTTCGTAATGCGGGCCTAGTGGGTGGGGTAAGTACGGATATTGATAGTTTCTGATTTTTCTCAGATTTTAGCATTTGATTCCGATAGAAAAACATCATGTCTGCTGCAGAAATGTAAAATTTTGTGTAAAAACATTGTTCTCTCGTTTTTCAAACAAAAAATAAACAAATATTGGAATAGTATTTGGAAGGAAATGCAACAAAATTTTGGACAAAAAAAAAAACGGCCCGATTTCTTATATAATATCGTCGCAATAATTATTTAACACCTGTCAACTAAATCAGCACAGCAGGCAGTGGGCGGTCTGAGGTTGTCCTGAGCGCCCATTGGTTAATTACTGAATGAATTCTTATCAAGTGTAACTTGACTTTCTGAAGTCGGCGGCGAGATCAAATGGCCAAATTCTCACTACGGATGTATACGTCACGGCTATTGCCGATGGGCGTACAAGATTTTATGGGGAAGTCAGAGTACGTCCGATCTTCGGATTTTCGGCGTACGGAAGCCAATTTCAGACGTAAAAACGCCCAAAACGTCCGCTAGTGCAAGCGCTGATGAATAGATGAAAAAAAAATGAATAGGGAATAATCAGATTTAATGACTAATTGATCTTATTTTAATGAATAACCAAAGAAATTTAATGAGATGAATAATGGGAAAAAAATTAAATGAATAGTGAATACCAGACCCCCCATCAAGACCCTCATGCACCCTCTGGTAACTGAATTTCCGCAGTTAACACAGAAGTATAAAAGGATATTTGGGTGTCTCAATGGCCATAAAAAGTCTCCTTTTCGAAGGGAAAATACCCTAAGTACACACAAATTATTTGCAAATCGTGCCATCCATCTTCCTCTTTAAGTGTTATTCCATCTGAATGCAGATTCTTTGTTTAAGCCATTTTATCAGTCTGAGCAGTTTTTGAAAATGTCATCTGCAAATTTTTATTGACAATCCAAAGTTAAGGAAGTTTCAGCAGGATATCATTGATGAATATTTATCTTACATATGTATCAATGAACATGTTATTGAATATTGATTAATGATTAACCGTTGTCCCTCTCAAAATGCTAGTTGCCTGCAAGTTTATACACATGTAATATAAATATCATGCGCTGATCCAGAAAGTTTTGTCAGAGGGATTCCAAATTTGATAAAGTTTTTTAAGTTGATGGGGGGGGGGGGGGGGATAGAGGATTCAAATACCACTATAAATGGGCAATCATCAAACGGTGTTTCGCTGGCAACAGATGGTGGCCCAACATTGAATGCTGGCTTGGTACATGTAGCTTTGTGATTTTTCAGGGGATCCAGACCAGTATTGCTAAGATACCTTATATTTTTGTGATTTTTCAGGGGGGTCAGGACCCCCTGTCCACCCCGTCTGGAACCACACATGAATATACATGTAGCCTATTAAACCTAATAAACTCACTGTGTGTGTAATTATTTCAAAATTTCATATCGTAAACCGATTAGATATAGTAAGTTATAAAAGTGTTTACTCTCTCCGTATAATAATTAAACCAGCCACTTTAAAAGCCTCGATTTCAACACTTCTCTTTCCGGCTGCCATTGAACAAAGACAATACAATTTTACTTGCCTACATTTTCTGGGTTGGTGTCATTTATTTGACGTTTTTGTCTTGTTCGTTGTGACCCCTGTCATCTTTGCACTTTCTTCCTTGATCGTAGTTTACGATTTTTCCCTTTTATTTGTGGTAAACGCCATTTTATTTGAACCGAGCCTTTCCAATGTGAAGGGTGGGTTTGTCTCCCCTAACAGGATTTTTGACCCGAGGGCGAGTTGTAGACAACATCTACAGTTACCCTAGATCATTCTGCAGATCGGGTAACCCTCTAAAAAAATTATATATCATATTTGGAACACAGTATCTACATTGTACATATAGACCCAGATCTGCTGGTTTCTCATATTTATAGTGAAAACTATACTCAGATCAGTTTGAACTAATTATTATTGAAGCATGTATGCTAAATAGGTTAAAAAATAGTATGCCAATTCCAGACTACTTATGGCATGGAAGCAAACAGTACAAATCCAGATCAGAACGAATGACCCGTCTGATCGGTGTCAATATTTTTGACAAGGAAGTAAATAGGCCTTATCAGACTGCACAGACACAGAGTTCTCACTAGGATTTTGAAAATAGGAGTAAAAATGCTGTTTGCCAGAAAAAATTGGAGTTTTACCATACTTTTCTATTGGCATTTTTGAAAAAGTTGGAGTCAGAATCAAAAAGTTGGAGTAAAATAATCCAAATTTGGAGTTAGTGAGAACTCTGCAGACATAGTTACCAATTTAGGTACATTGAATATTTAAACTGGCAACTGAGATGTCAGTAGCCTCATAGAACATTAAAAATTGTGAAACATGTGAATCGTCTGTCAGCATAATACTATTTCATGTAACAAGCATAAGGTATTTGGGCCACTCTTTCTCCTATACCATTAACTCTTCAACAGGAAAAAGACTAACAGGGGCCCTGTAGCCCAGTGCCCCTAAATTTTTGGCTGGGCTCCTAAAACTAAATGCTTAGGGGCCCAGCTTGCCCCTGAAAAAAGGGTAGTATGTAAGTGTATGAAGTATTGTCAAATCTGACACTAGCTGTTGGAAGTTTCAGCTATTCACAAACACTGTTAATTAACTCTTAAAAAGCCAATCATGACTGCAGCAGACGACAAATTTTGTGACATCTTTCCTAATTTTCAAAAAAAAAAAATAAGTTATGATATTTAAGCAGACGATTCTCATGTTAATTTTGAAAAAGCAGCAAAATTTGAAATTGTCATCTGCTGCAAATTATAAGTGGCGCTTTATGGGTTAATATGGTAAATAATTAGAGGAATACAGATTTTGAGGGTATCTGTCTTCAATTATGAGTAAAGCAAAATTTATGCTTGGCAATGCTTTTGAAATTAGTTTAATTTTCCGCTGAATCTTGGCCCCTTCATTTTTGGCTGGGCCCCCAATCATTTTGCTTTAGGGGTCCAGCTTTCTCCTGGCAAAAAAAGGTTAGTTTGTATCCCTGTTCAAGTGCAGGGCCTTTTCTCCCTATCACGAGGGTCTGATAGTCGGCCCCATTCCCAATCAAATATATCCCCATTTTTCCCAAATTCACCCCAAAATAACTCCCAAATTTGAAGCCAAATATTTGGTGTTTTTCATGCCATTTGGTCCGTTTCAGTATGTAGAAATACCGACACGATGGCCACGGCTATCACGACTATCATGCAAACAGTCACAATACTATAATTTCAAGATGGTAGCGCTTCTAGCTAAATTGAAATTTTCAAGAATAATCCTTTGGGGGACAGATTTAAAATAAATTTTAGGAAAAAAATTATTAACAAGCGGACGATTGGTCATTTGTTATGTGGCCGCAGCCTGCTCTAAAAAATTTCCTTTAAAAAGGACAACTCTGTGGGATATGAAATTTTTTTTCCCGATCGATGACTTTGTTTTTTTTTCAAAGTTCATCAGAGACACAGGTCTTTTTCTTGACCTTATGTAGAACCACCATCTAAATGTAAAACAGCAAGTTATGATCTACGGATAGATGAAGATGCTATTGAAATTGAAACTCCTGAAATTGTTCAACAACAAAGTTGATCTTACAAAAGTATCAAAAGCAGATCATCTGTTTATATTATATTACAACCTCAGTATAGATGGTTACATTTTCATGATATAACTCTCTCATATACACATAAATAAATCATGCACATTTTTATAAGCATTTTTTTTACTTTTTTAACACTTATAAAAAAAGTCCCAAAATGCCGCATATTTTCCCAATTCAAGCCAAGGGCCTTTTCCCAAAATAGCTGGAAAAGGCCCTGAAGTGTCTATATCTGACATGACTAAATGTTAACTGCTGGGTTTTTAAAACATCTTTGTCCCAAACTGTCAACAGTTTGGATCCAGGTCTTTACACTGGTTGCCTGTTTACCAAAATTAATCATTGATGACACATCAACATTTACATGCAGCAGACGACATTTTCAGATGCATTTCTTTGTAGCATAATATCATGCTTATACACTATCCTTTATGTAAATGCAGTGGTGGATCCATAGGGGGTTTGCTTGAACACTCCTCCCCACTCCCCCATTTTTAAATATCCTATGAAAATGAAATATTTTGGTGACAGGTCTCACTGAGACATTTAAGAAAAATGAGAGAACTTATCAGCCTTTTTAAATATCCTATGAAAATGAAAGAATTTAGACTCAGTGAGACCAAATTTTTCATTTTCATGGGCAAGGGACAAAGATTCCACTCGTAAATTTGTAATTACGAGTGAAATCTAGAAAGAACGAGTAATTCTTCCCATAGAACGAGTGCTTGGGAAGAATTACTTGAGGAAGTCATATTCCATATGACTACATTATAATGTCTTTTATTGCAAATGCTTTTGAAGGACAAGTACAGATGTTTGCAGGACGAGTGAAAATTGTAAGTCACTTGTCCTGCAGGACAAGTGAAATATTGAAATATTTTTGTTCTCTGATGGGATATTTAAAATGAGAGAACTTATCAGCAAAGCAAACCCCCACACCTTTATACACATGAACCCCCTTTCAAGAAATACTGTATCCGCCCTGTGAAAGCAGTGGTACATGAATTCTTCAAAACAAACTAAAGGGTCATCTGCTAGTGATAATCTGCATCTCAAGATTTGGCAAGTAGATTAAGACTGTTCTGGAGGAAAAGGAATTACTGTAAGCCTCACTCGTGGTTCTCTTATGCTAGAACTTGTGACATCCACAGGCTCTTAGCTGTTATCCCTATGTATGTATCATACAAATCTATCAGTTTGAATTCAGATGGCCTTGTTCAAACAAATGAGAAAATTTCTAATCCACCCTCAGCAACCTGTGTACAACTAACATAAAACCCTTTAGTAAAAGGTTTTATGTTAATTGTACACAGGTGACCACACAGTAAGTCTTCCAGCGATTTAGCGACACTTGGGCCTTTTAAAGATTGCGGGGAATTGCAGCTATGGAATGTTAAATAACTTTGTGTAATTGTAGCATCTAAAATCACAAAACTGAAATCACACTGTCATTGACCAAAAAGGAATCACTGTTCTGAAATCAGAATGTAACAGGTTGGGAACACTTCTATTTTGGTCTATTATAGATCAATTGATCTAAAATAGACCGATTTGTCTTCTTAAAAGTTGTTTTAAGCACTGAAATAATGCTTTATATGCTCTGCGGAGCTGTTGCCAAAAAATTGCAAAATAATTCTCCAGGCAAACTGTAGCCTTTGTTGATGCGATCTTGATGACGTAAAAGTTTTGATTTTTCATCGTGGAAATTTTTGTAGAAAACCCTTTTTTTATAGATTTGTCTGCTGATTTTGTTAATAATTCAGTTTAACAGAGGAACATTCAATAAATGCTGCTGAAGCTTCCGGACTTCTTGAGACCAACATGTACACTGCCATTTCTGCGGTCTTTCTTTGGCCCAGTCATGATAATGGAGTCGATTGGGCTGCTGCAAATCAAATTTTCCCATAACAGCATCCAAATGTATGGTGGCCAATATGTGTCATGCATATTTAGACAAATAGGTTTACAGTTAATATACAGTGCATAATTCAATTATCTGTGGTATACAATTGCATAAGTTTAAGTTTGGTTCCATTTATGTATTTATTCTAAAACTCATGAATTTTATTCTCCTGATATATTTTTATCTAGTATTTGTTTCTGTGTCAAAATTTCAACTTTTTCTCAGACAAAAATATTATTTCAATATTTTTTAGTTTCCTCCCTTGACATGCTTTCAAGTATGTGCTTTTTAAAACAATACAAGCAAAAACATGTTTTATGCAATTCTTAAAATTTGAACTGGGACATTCAAAACCCATAGAAAGAGAGTCCTATTGACTCCTGTAACGCAAACCTTAAGGAAAACCCTGAACTCGCACACAATAAAGACTGTTTTCTCAAAAAGCTACAATTTTCTCTGTATATGAATGTCATTTATTTGCCTTCATACTTTTGGATGCTGTTAAGGGGGAAAAAGCGATTTGCAGCGGAACAAGTGACCTTATTATCATCTTTGAATCCAGAAATGACAGTGTGCATGTTGTTCTCAAGAAGTCTATAAGAAATAGCATTATTTACTGAAAATTCATCTGTTAAATTGAATTTTTAACAAAATCAGCAGACAAATTTATAAAAAAGGGTTTTCTACAAAAATTTCCTCGACGAAAAATAAAAACTTTTACACCATCAAGATCGCATCAACAAAGGCTACAGTTTGGCTGGCGAATTATTTTGCAATTTTTTGGCAACAGCTCCGCAGAGCATATAAAGCATTATTTCAGTGCTTTTAAGTAGACAAATCGGTCTCTTTTAGATCAATTGATCTATAATAGACCAAAATAGAAGTGTTCCCAACCTGTGTAAAGTTAAAGGAATACTTCTTTATGTTCAACCTTTGTCTATTTTTGTAAAGATTAAGGGATAAAATCAATGGAGAAATTGTGCCATAATTCCAAGTAGACAATATTAGCAAATTCCACAAAATACCCTCCCCACCCACATTTTAGGTTGTTCTCAAAAAACGTGCATGCAAACAGACAAGGTCAAATTGCAAATAACATCATTCTTTAACTTTTGACAATATCTTCAGTAAAACAAAGAAAATTATATTTAATACCTCCAAATACTGATAAAAGAAGTCGGATGGTTGGTTCGCCAGCACCAATAGTTTTAGCTAGCAGTGTTACAAAACCATTGTTGTCGTTCGCATCCATGCTTTCACCACGAGATCTAAAAATAGATTGTCAACATTATGCGGAGATCCTCGGCTATATGGGTTAAATTCCCAGAACAGTCCGTACCTTACTCCCCACCTTTACTTCTTGTTTGTTAGCAGAGTTTCGTCCGCTGTTTTGTCAGACCACCGCTATACATGTATACATGCATCCTTAAGGATACGTTGTTGGGGGATATAACTGCAAACGTTACGGACTCTAGCAGCGTAACTATAGATAGATATGGGCCAGGATATGACAAAAGGTACCTTATGGTTATTTCAATCAAAATCTAGCTCATATGCCTCTACAACGCACACTATCTCTTAAGAGTATTCTCTGAAAATTTGAAGCAGTTATCCTTAATATTTACAAATATATGGAGGTTCGAAGTAATAAATGTAATCTGGTTTGGAACGTGACGTCAAGAAGAACGTTAAATTAAATATGACGCCAGAGTGCTGATCTCCAGTTACTTGTTGGTTATTTTTAACTCCGAATAAAATTAAACATCGAATAAATATAACATATTCACGTTCGTTAGCTATGTTTTAATGTAAACGCAAATGAAATTGTACGACTTTATACTTTCTTAGTAGTATTTTAGGCATTTAAAGTGACCCAACCTTCATAATAAGAGCCCTTGTAGGTGTTATGGCCTAATTGTTGCCATGGAAACCGGCAGCATACAAAAAGTTAGATATAATCAGAAACAGTTGCTACTTTGATGACAGCAAACTATAGAAACATGTTTGTCGTACTATAAAAGCATGTGAAATTTTGAAATTTTTGGCTCGGACATTCACTAAAATTCACGCCAAGCTGCTACATCCCGGAGAAACAACAGTATCAGTCATAAGAAGATGTCAAAACGGGCCATTAGAAGTGGTTTAACCGCTTGACCCAGGTCTCTACGATGGTAAGAAATGGCAAGAAATGGCGTGACTTGAAATGTCTATTATGCAATAATTGTTTGAATGCCTTAAGGACCCTTTTCTCAGATCCGCGCTCATATAGCTATCTGCTTAAACTCCACAGATATGGCATTAGAGGGCCCACCCTAAAATGGATACAGGCATCTTTATCTGATCGGACCTAGACTGTTGTTATTGATAATGAAAAGTCCGCCACCGTACCTATCACATCTGGGTTTTTACAAGGCTCTGTCATCGGCCCCATTCTCTTTCTCATTTACATAAATTACCTCCCTGATAAAACAAGGTCCAAGATACGGTTGTTTGCGAATGACATGGCCATTTACTTGGCAGTCTCCAGCTTAGAAGATGCTCAGATTCTGCAGCAGAACCTCGATCACCTCCACCAATGGACGATGGACTGGGATATTGAGTTCAATCCAAGTAAATGTGTTGTTATAAATATTACAAGATCTAGAACTCCAGTCCCAAGCCAGTACCTGCTGCATGGCCAAGTACTGGAATCGGTTGCAGGCTCCAATAACCTTGGCGTGGAAATCAGCAACAACCTATCTTTCAACAGCCACATTCACAATTTAACTACATCCGCAAGCCGGTCCCTTGGCTTCCTCAAGAGAAACACAAGGTCCAAAATCCAGAATTAAGGGCAATGGCATACAAAACTCTTGTTCGCTCATTAGTGGAGTATTCATCATCAGTCTGGAGCCCCTATACCAAAAGTAATATTGCCAGGCTTGAAATGGTTCAGCGTAGAGCGGCCCACTGGACTCTTAGTGAATACTCCCCATATGCAAGTGTGACACAGATGCTCCAGTCCCTGGGCTGGCGATCTCTTGAGCAGAGAAGGTGCGACTCCCGACTTTGCCTATTTTACAAGATCATGTGGCCTTGTAGCAATAGGCATGCCTTCATATGTTGTTCACCCATTGAAAAATCTCAGGAATTCACACACTCATGGTTTCCGTCAAATTCAAACCACTGTAGATTACTAACAAGAAATATCTTTAAAAATGATATTCGGCGGCTCTCAAATACTTACAATTTTAACACAACTAAATGACGAAATACCCTTATACCCCCTGTCTTTGCATGCTGAAAAAGGATGTTCCATCTAAAACCAGCGAATTTGGAAGTTGTGGTTATGTTTCTGGTCTCTCTTTTGCTTGGTGCTCTTTTCGCTGAGCGATATGCATCTGAATCGTTCCAAATTTTAGGCACTTCACCAGCAAAGGCTAGGAAACAATGTTATAAGTCCTAAAAGTTTTAAGAAAACGGGAGATTTTGACGATAAATGTATGTACTGAAACAAACTGAAAACCCGAAAAAAATGCCATATTGTTGTTGTTGTTGTCACATAGGCTAGATTCTGCCCGTCTCGGATCTCAACTTGGAGTAGTTTTCAAGTCTTAAATGGCTTACACTTCCACCACTCTATTTACATATTATGAATGTCTCTATTTACAGAACAATGCTGATATACCAAATCGCTTTTGTGTGGGACTAACTCCTATAACCTTTCTATTTCCTGTGGCACCTCGCCATAGCTGAGGTCGTGGAATAAATGCATGTAGACTCAAAAACTGATCGACTAGCTCCCAGTAAGCACGTAAAATTGGGCCACTCTCGGCCCGCCAGAAAAACATCATCAGAAAAGCGTTTCGCTGGCGGGCCCGTATTGGCCCGAGATTTGGTGCTGGCTGTTTGCAAGTTAGCCTTATATGATACATGTTCGTCTGACATACATGTAGTTAAAGAAACTAGAGCTTGTACATGTCATCTTCCTGAAGGAAAAAGCAAAATACCCTGATACATGTACAGCTGCGCAGGTTGATCTGAGTCTAAGTGTATGATTGTGGTTTGTGGGCACATTCAAATTGTAGGAAATTATGTGCACTTTATTACATTAAATATCCATCCCCATTTTTTTAAGATGTATCTTGTTAAGCGCTATTAATAGACATTACAACGTGGGTTTTTTGGCTGTCTATTTATAACGCACCATGTTGTCTGATTAAAGAGACTCTGTCGATAGCTACACTGTCCTTGTAAGAACATGCATTTGCCAGTCAGAGCAAGCTTTGCACGTATTTACTCGCCTGAACCCCGAGGTTACTCTCTAATTCGCGATGAATTTTACTCCCTTGTAATGTAACGAATTAAATACACTTGTTATATTTGTTTTAGAAATAGACTAGACCTATTGTCGAAATTTATGAAACAGACTATAATCGTGTAACACATTTGATATGGGAAACCATTATGGCTTTACATCTGAATTAAGGGTGAGGTTGGCGCCGTTAAACCGGTTTAAGCCCTCCAGTAAAATATTTTACTGACCGTTCCAAGGCGGTACTTCTTTTGTGGATCTTTTATGTTTTTGTTCTGTCTTGTGTTTGCTATGTTTTGTGCGCGTCTGTTTATTTGTGCTTTGTGGTCACCTGCTGGAAAGGGCTGACCTCTTGGCTCTCGTTTGTGGTGTCTCCTTTGAGTTTGTCACTTTCCCATTGGTATCCTGGGTCAGGTGTGGTACTTGATTGTATCGATTCCTGATCTTTGCAACCTTATTACTTTTAATAAAAAATACGAAGATTTGCTTTATATAATGCTGTTAAAGTCCTTCAGGAATTAGTGGGTTATTTTATATTGCACTTATTTACTATGTGCAATTAAGCAAGGCATGCAAAGAAGGGTAATAAAGCAAATTAGAAATGCTGTACAGCGGGAGTTGACCTATATTCCAGATCAATGTCCATTGTTAAGACTAGTGCACAGACTGGTTCTCGGCCATTTACAAGGGAATTTTCATGTTAAATTGCATCTATACTAAGATCGTGTGGTCAGTCTGAGTATTAACCAATGAGGGCATTGTTTTCTAGCTGGTGTGATGAATATTACATTTTAAGAAAACTTCTGATTGGCGAAAATTTACATAAAATTTAGGTTCAAAGCGATAATAGAGCGTCGGCGAAGCCGCCGAAAAATACTCATTCTTTATCCCCTCTCAATCGTGTATTGGAACCGGCTGCCAGCACACATAGCACTAAGTCTTGTGCTCACCTTTGATTCGTGTGCACAGTCAGTCACCCAATGCCATAAATGTCAGTGTACTGTTTTTAAACTTTTAAGCCTATATTTTAGCCTGTCAGCCTGTTTTTGACTTTAAAATTTTAGGCTAGAGGTACAGTTTGATAATCATGACAATTTTTATCATAAAATTGCAAGAAAGTGTCAACTTATCGAAGGTGCGATTAATAGATCGACAATAACGCATCACAAAGGCAATACCTTACTTTTATTTAAAAATGATAATCACTTCAGTTCGAACATGTTTGTTTTGAACAACGGAATGTATGTATAAGATATTGTTAATCCTTCAAACCCATCGGCTCACACTTTTGTCAATTCTAAGGCGGTGATTCCGTTTTGGTAGTTTTTTTCGCTCCTATGCCGGCCTCGGTTATGGTCCCATCCGTTGCATATACGAACCTATGAGATGACGTACACCAGCTTGTTTGACCTTTAGAGTTAAGCATAATTATTTTTGGTGATTTCTTGACATTACGGCGATTTAAAGTTTATGATGTTCAGCTATAATCTAATCGGCAACTGAACCATTCTTTGAAAACTTGCTCTGCCGGCGCGCTCAAATGAGAAGTATTAAAGGTCACTTTGTTAATAGATACGACGCTATAAGTCAAATGTAGTTCACTTATTGCCACTGTTAAAATGCTTCATAGAGTATTAACTGTAAACTCACAAGGAAACCACTGCCTTGGTTGCTGAATCAAGCTACCAGTATGACTTCTTTACATTTCTTTCCTCTTCATCTCTCTATCTATGCTATCTTTTCTCTTCTCATGTCTGACTCCTTTATGTTTGTCGCAACGCAAATTGCTTATAGAGCTTGTGTAAAATGCCTTTTGTATGATACAACAGGACTGCCACCAGACCTTATTTTGATCTATCTTTTACTCTTATTATCTAGTACATGAAGCCGTTTAGATATTTCAAAGACGGTCTTGGTGGCTGCTTTGGTGTATCATGCTCATTGGATCTCGGTACAAAAAAGTCAGTATCATTCCGGAAAACTCACTTACTCCTAATCAGCTTATTATGTTTCAATGTTCTGAAACCGTCTCATGACTTTGTGCCTCTCTTCTGTCTTCTGACGCATATACAACATTGTAATGAGGTGTACAGAAATATCAGACACCCACGCAAGATTTGCCTGTCATATAAAAACAAGTACTTTACATACTACTGCTTTACTTCTCTTATTTTCATTGTTCTACACGTATGGCTTTTTATGCTGATTTTACTAAGCGGTGATGTTGAAGTAAATCCAGGTCCAGACTCTGTCGAAAGCAGCACTGATTCCAGTGACATTTTATCCTCAGCATCATTAAATTCGTTATCAAATCACCTCAGTATTTTGCATCTTAATATCCAAAGCTTACTTCCTAAAATAGACCTTATACGAGGTGAAGCCATTGCACATGACATACTCATCTTTACAGAAAGTTGGCTGAAACCCACCATTAACGACGATAGCATACATATTGAGAACTTTCTTCCTCCATTTAGGACAGACAGAAGGGAACGTCCAGGTGGAGGAGTGATTGCATATGTTAGGGATACACTTTCTTGCAAACGGCGCACAGATTTAGAGATTCGTGGAGTTGAGGGTCTCTGGCTCGAGATAAATATCAAGGCAAAAAAGATTTTAGTTGGGGGATTTTATCGACCACCAAACAGCAACGTAGACTATTTCAACCTGATTAAAGAAAGCATAGACAGGGCCTGCAATACAAATACAATCGATATAAACATCACGGGGGATTTTAATTTCGACATTTCAAAACCTCAAAATAGGATATCTGAACTCACTCACGAATTCAATCTTACTCAGTTGATAACGGAACCCACACATTACACAGAGACATCATCATCAATAATTGATATAATTCTGGTTCGCAACAACACAAACGTTTTGTGCAGTGGGGTTGCTGATTCCTTCATTCCTGACCAGGTCCGATATCACTGTCCAACTACAGTCATACTCAATTTCTTAAGAGCATACATACCTACATATAAAAGACGAATATGGAACTTTAAAATGGCTGACTATGAAAAATATAAAAAAAAACACCTATCAGAGTCAAATATTCTCGAAAAAATTGAAAATGAAAATAACATAGACAAAAATGTACAATACATATCAGATGCAATCACAAAAGCAGCCGAAAACTCAATACCAAACAAAATAATCACTGTTAGACCAAACGACCCTCCATGGATAACGTGCTACATTAAACGACTTATAAGAAAAAGGAAACTAGCATTTAGGCAGCACAAGAAAACAAATAATATCCATTACTGGAACAAATATAAAAACCTACGAAACAAAGTAATCAGTGAGTTGAGAAAATCAAAACAAACTTATCATGACAATCTTGATAAACTTTTATCTTCCAGCGATTGCAATTCAAAAACTTTTTGGAAACATCAAAACAAATCCTTGATATAGGACAGACTTCCACTAGCATACCAACTCTTCACCATAATAGCACCTATGCAGAGAGCGATCTCGAAAAAGCTAAAATGTTAAACACATACTTTGCATCACAATCTGTCGTTGATGATACAAACACACAATTGCCTCCTATTCCACATATGGATCATTCATTAGAGTCCATAACTATCACAACCAAAGACGTCAGCGATGTCCTTCAACATCTTGATATAACCAAAGCATGTGGTCCAGACTCAATTAGCCCTCGTTTGCTGAAAGAAGGGTGTCATATTCTTGCTCACCCATATTCAATTATTTTCAACCGCTCTCTTGAACAAGGATACTTCCCTTCGTCATGGAAAGACGCTAACGTCACCCCAATTTACAAAAAAGAAGACAAATCACAACCTAGCAATTACAGACCTATATCACTTCTGAGCATTGTTGGCAAAACGATGGAACGCTGTGTGCACAAACACCTCTACAATCATATGGTTACAAACCAACTCTTAACACCCTTACAGTCTGGATTCAGGGAAGGTGATTCCACCACCAATCAATTACTCCATACATATCATACAATTTGCGAAGCTGTAGACAAAGGCAAAGAAATAAGAGCAGTATTTTGTGATATCAGTAAGGCCTTCGACAGAGTCTGGCACAAAGGACTACTTTACAAATTGCATTGCATGGGGTGCTCAAATCGTATTGTCAATTGGTTTGCGAGCTATTTATCTAAGCGTAGACAACGTGTTGTTATTAATGGTCAATCATCAGACTGGGTCTACATTTTTGCTGGGGTCCCACAAGGATCGATTCTTGGCCCTCTTTTATTTCTCATTTACATTAATGATATAGTCAAACACATTGGATGTTCTATCCGCTTGTTTGCTGATGATACAAGTTTGTATATCATTGTGGACTGTCCCCTTCAATCGGCCAATCTTCTTAACACTGATCTGCAAACTATCTCTGACTGGGCTGCTGCTTGGCTTGTCACTTTCAATCCCCTAAAAACACTCTCAATGATTATTTCGCGCAAGCGCAATCCTGTATTCCACCCTCCCCTCTTTATGAATGGTACACTGATCAAGAACACTTCTTACCATAAGCACCTTGGTCTAACTTTTTCTAATTCTGGAACTTGGGACGAACATGTCAAATCTATCTCAGAAAAATCCTGGTCTAGGCTAAACCTGTTAAGAGCTCTCAAATTTAGGGTTTCGAGCAAATCTTTGGAAAAAATGTACTTTGCATATATACGTCCTCTCTTGGAATACAGCGATGTTGTTTGGGATAATTGTTCTCTGGAGTCAAAAAAGCTACTAGACGCTGTCCATGTGGAAGCTGCACGAATTGTTACAGGAGCGACAAAATTGTGCAGCATTGAGAGATTATTTATGGAACTTGGTTGGGAATCGCTACAAACTAGGAGAAATAAACATAAACTTACCACCTTCTACAAAATTATGCATGGCCTAGCTCCAACCTATCTTTCAGATCTTATCCCCCCTATTGTAGGCCAATCAAACAACTATGCTCTCAGGAATGCAGATCATATTCAGGGCTTCAGATCAAATTCTAACTTGTTCTCAGACTCTTTCTTTCCATCTACCATCAAAGCATGGAACAGCCTTCCAAATGAGGTAAGGGAGATGACTTCTGTATCAGCATTTAAAAACTATTTAAATAGAAACAAGCTTCAATCCCCATATTACTTTCATGCAGGATCGCGCTTAGGTCAAATCCTACACGCCAGACTACGAATGCAATGCAGTGCTTTACATGCAGACTTGTATCGCAAAAATATAGTCGAAAGCCCTTCTTGTCAGCACTGTGGAGGTTTTGAAAGTGCTTATCACCTATTTTTCATTTGCCCCGCATATGCAGCTACAAGAAGTTATCTCCCCGATAATCTTCATGAATACTCCCTAAAGGATCTCTTATATGGCACTGAACACGGCACAGTTCATGAGAATGAAACATTATTCTTAAAAATACAGGATTTCTTAACGAAGTGTGGAAGATTTAATCCTTAATCATAATATACGTCATAAGACATGAATTGGCAAAGAAAGGGGTCAGACTACTTTGTATATATGCTAGCATTTGAAGATGTAACTACATTGTACATTGTAAAGCGGATCAACGCTCTCTCTCTCTCTCTCTCTCTCTCTCTCTCTGCTATTCCTACTAATTCTTTTATGTCCATTACTATACTATAACTTTATTTTGTTCACTTCTCATTCATTCAGCGACAATGTGCATCTAAATTTCTAAAGGGAGATGACAACATATAAGCTTAACGCTTACCGTCAAATCCTAGAAATATTGTATGTATGTATATATCATAATATGTTGAAAGTACTTTGAATAAAATATTGTTTAAACCAACCATTCTTTACTTCTTGACTTTGTGTATGTTATCACTGAAGGCTCTGATGAACACAGCGCGGATGTGTAGTCTGAACAACAGTTACTTGCAAATGCGATAAATTACAAGAGGTGTTTCATGTTTATTTGAACAAATTTGAAAATGCCGTTACTGATTTATTTCTCGTTATATTTGGTAATAAATGATTTCCATGGATTAGTCTGATCTCCAGGAATACGCAATCATAAAAAAACAGTTCTTTATTTTTATTTTCTGGTTTGAAACAGTTTCTGAAGATGAGTAGTCAAATTTTAAGCGTTTAAAAATGCTGTCTGGAACGAAATGTACTAAATCTTTCTCGAGCAATTTCTCAAAAAGATATGAAGTTTTTCTCTTGTTACCTTTTATATATTGTACATAAATAATTAAAGTGTGTTCTGTTAGAAAATAAAGCACTCTAGTTGTATATTTACTTTTTGGAAGCGACTTGAACATCAAATTTTAGGGTTTACAGTTTCCATAGCAACACTAAATCGTATGCAAAATACTCAATTTGCAATATTTGGTTATCAGTTTTATCGGCGACAGATACTTAAAATATCTAAGAAATTGAGTCAGTCGTGAGTTTTGAGAATTTGTTTTTCAAAATTCTTCCAAGACACATTTTATACATGAGATGCCCATGGAAGAACTTATTAAGCCCAGTTTCCAAGCAAAAACAGGCACACATAGGCTGTTTCTCATTTGAAAAATAGACTGAGTGTTCCTCTAAACTTAAAAGAAAATCTCACACTTAAATACGTATTTTCTTAGAAGATACACCCGTTTTAGCTCTTTAAATCAGTAAAGGGGGATGTATTTAGGGCCGCCGTATTATGATTATGCTTTAAATTGCCATCTTGCCTACTTCGCAATACCAGGGACACGTCCGTTATGCATGAAAAGGCAAAATTTGTTTGCTTTATTTATATACAACCGCAAAAAGCGAAATTCAAATTTGGTCAAATAAACATGAAACATGTCTCGTATATACTGTTCCCATGAGTATGAAGTCATGTTCTCGAATGTGCAGCGGAGCCTCCACATCTCACACGCGTGCACCGTTTGGAAGGTCTAACAAAAACTAATGCTAAGAACACACTATGGGCTTATTTCCCCACTGTAGATAAAGTCTGCTATGCACATACATGTTTAAAGTGTGGGTTGAATACAAGATCTCATAAAATGGCTAACTTTTGATCATTAGCGAACTCAGCATGCGTTATTTAAAGTTGCATTATTGAAAGCAAACACGTTTTTATCAAACTTGCAGCATTTATACCGTATAGGCTAATGTTTTAATTAGATAAAATACTTCTGTAAAAAGATAACTTTTACGGATTCTATGATTACAGATCAATTATTGCGATATAGAGTACTACTCAAACTTTGATCAGGATCACTTTATAGATTTTCAAAGGGCTTAATGCAATGTATCTACCCCTTTGGCACTCGATAACTTATGGTGTTTTTCTTTAATTTCAATGAAATATGCAGCGGAAGTTGCGATTGCTTCAAGCTAGAGATTCAAATGCTGATCACATACTGGATGGTCCAGTGTAGGCCCGTTGGTCGAAAAACGCAAAATAGTGTTTTTTGTAGAAAAGTGCATACTTTTCAAATGGTGATAATTGTGTCCAGAACTTCTCATATCAGTTACAAACGGGTTTCAACAGAATATTGAAAGGTTGAAAATGTGTTCCTTTTTCATGTAACATTTTGCATTTTCCGACACACTGGGCATCCATGGGCCCGTCAAGTGAGTGATTTGCATACAAACCTAGCCAACTGCATTTTCATTTACCACTGAAAATTTCGTTGACTTTGAAGAAAAATGTCAAAAGTTACCGCGTACCAAAGGGGTAGGCTATGGGAATCTTTATAGCGATCATCATCAAAGTTTGAGTAGTACTAAAAGTCTACAAACTGATTCTTTGACACCAAACGTGTTCAAATCAGTTTAAGAACCCGTTTCCCAGATTATTTAGAGGTTGCAACAGCTGTTGTTGTTTCTGTGTGGAGTTGGTAAAACTTCTGCCCGTGCATCGGTATAGTGTTTATTTTTTTTTTTTGCATATTCTGGTTCTTGGTGAATATTGGGTTCTGGCGGAAAGCAGAATACCGCTTAAGCCGGTGCTAGGGGGCGTAAGAATTGTTGCACATTTCATTAGTTCTCATGAACAGACTCAATAAAACCGAGTTTGCTGTTTTCTTACATTCTAGGTTCTCTCTATTTCTGAAGGACCCGTTTTTCCAGATTGTTTAGAGATTGCAACAGCTGTTGTTGTTTCTGTGTGGAGTTGGTTAAACTTCTCCCCGTGCATCGATATAGTGTTGATTTTCATAGTCTGGTCCTTGGGGAATACTGGGTTCTGGCGGAAAGCAGAATACCGCTTAAGCCGGTGCTAGGGGGTGTAAGAATTGTTGCACATTCCATTTGTTCTCATGAACAGACTCAATAAATCTGAGTTTGCTATTTTCTTACATTCTAGGTTCTCTCTATTTCTGAAGGATCCGTTTTTCCAGATTATTTAGAGGTCGCAACAGCTGTCGAACGTTTCTTTGTGGAGTTGGTAAAACTTCTCCACGTGCATCGATATAGTGTTGATATTTTTCATATTCTGGCCCTTCGTGAATATTGGGTTCTGACAAGCGATTCATCCACCATGCTACGAATATCTCCTTAAGATTGGTGTGTGTGTGTATACCATTTTAAATATAATAAAATACATGAATTGTTCTACAATAGTGAGTTTAATATAACTTTATTATTGGTAAATATATACAGAATGTCAACAAAGCCTGCATTACGCTGTAGAACTCTAGCATGAATGGATGCTTCCTAACTTATACAATGCATAAACACAGATCAGCGATCAAATCAAATGCGAGGAAAGGGCTCTTGACTTACAGATATGTGATACACACTGGTAAATGTATACGTCGATTTGGTGGTATTTACGCGTATTGCCGGTACTTCATAGACCGGAAGTGGTCGATATTGGTGTAAGTACTAAAAAGAAAAACATGCCATATGCCTAAAGGACTATAGAATTAGATCATTTTAAGGATTCCGTATGTGCATGGCGATTTATGTAAGCATTTAGGAATAGATTCCAGATCGGTACTCGAATCTATTCCTAAATGCTTACGTAAATCGCCATGTGCATGCCAAATACTTAAAATGATCTAATTCTATAGTCCTTTAGGCATATGGCATGTTTTTCTATATTGTATTAACACCAATGTCTACCACTTCCGGTCTATGAAGTACCGGCAATACGCGTAAATACCAGCAAATCGACGTATACATTTGCCAGTGTGTTATAGCTATAGAAAACCTGAAGTTGAACAATGGTGGACTCGGTCAAAGACAAGCACCAGGCACCAAGTCCAGCTACGAAAGTGTTAGGTCAGGGTCGTCATTGAGTTTGGTTCTGAGGCATTAAAGAGGAAAAATACTCGTGATTGATTGTGTTCTCTATTTTAATCCTGCATATGTTTCTTCAACATGGAGGAGAAGAGGATTATGTACCATTTGTGGACAGCTGTCGAAAGTAGATCCCTGCCCAACAAGCTGATCAAGTGAAAAAAAGACCAGGTGATTGTCCTACACTCTACACGGCAGGACGGTCATATATGGTATTCAAATAGGGTAAGTGGAGTGTTGCTATTGCTCCATATAAGCGGGAACAATGGTCGACATCAAAGCACAGATGGAGCGACAATAACAACGGATCTACCACCCTAACTAGAATGGACAGCTTCCATATTAGGGGCGGTGGCTGTGTGGTTGCTTTTACTGTTTTAATCGTGTGTGAAACTATTGTGTATAATTCTGAATGTGTGAAAATAGCGAAATACAGTCTTCAAATCGCTAAATAAAATATTGGATTGAATTTAGGAGCCAGTATTTTATGGCGATTTAGTTTATAATTGATCATAATTCTCAAGAAAATCGTAAGAAAACATTCCTTTTCTAAACGATCATTTCAAAAAGATCATCAAGCATTATAAAAGAGTGGGATATAGCATGAAGGTTATGCATGTCTGGTTATAAGCACATTTATGGCTTATAGCTATGGTTTCCTCAGAAGTCTTTAAAGGTGGATCAGGTATCAGACTCAATGACGACACTAATATAACACTATTAAAGGCGGGTCAATGCCTGATGTTTTATTAGGCTCAGGTCCACCCTGGCTCATCTGGGTGGGGGTTCTTTGGCCCTATTACTCTTTATTTTTTTTTCATTAGTATGTGGATTGATTTGGTTGTTTTCCGGTGATGTAACAAAGCCTCCACGCTAGCTAAACTAGTTTTGTGTTTTTACAACAGCAGAATAAGAGCAAAGGAGTTTATATAAGCCACCCAGTGGCTTGGCTGCTGTCCATTCTAAGGCGGTGGTTCTGTTTTTGTTTGTTTTATGTTTATTATTGCTCCCATTGCGTTTGGGGTTTTGTGATAGGTCCTTGTTATGTTATTCAGTACGTTGTGTCCTTTTTAGTTTTGCAATCATCTCACTGGGGGAAAGAGCTGATTGCTTTATTTTATTATCTTCTTGGGAGATGTGGCTGTTATTGTTCTTTGTCTCTTCCTCAAGGTGACCTGGGTCTACAGTGTGATATTTTGGCATTTTCTAATCCTATTCGCTTTCTTTCTGGTATTAAGATGTAGTGCATTATTCTTCAGTTTTGCAGGTCTCACTGATTGAAGAACAATTAGTTGATGAGCAGTCTCTTCCTATTGATGCTATTGAATTGGTCTATGACATTGGCTGACATAAGGAAATGTTCCATAATGGTATCTTCCAGTTATATGATATATACTAGGCCAAAAAAGAAACGCCGTTATGTATGAAAAGTTCTAACTGTACCAGTTATGTATTTCATTAAAAAACATGTAGTAAACAGAATGAAATAGAGCGAAATGGTGCTAGAGAATTCTCTTTGCCATTTTCTCAATTCATTAAGACGTTGGTACTACCGCGGGTTCCTTAATTTGACGTAATTACTGCACTAAAGTTAAGTTCCGTCAAACGTTGGGAGGTGGGGGTATCAAAAATCTCTTGAATCGATTTCTCACAGTTTGAGCCCTGAGTTTTGGATTATTATTTCTTTGGGATGTCCTAGCTGTGACTGACTCCAGATGAAATCGATTGCACAAATGAGACGTCTGGAAGTCTCGATCTTGGCGTCGCGTCGACACACGCCTACGCCCTGGACGCGGACAATGTGACGTTGTCCCAATTAGTTGGAAACGGTTCTTAAGACGTCCAATCTTCCTAACATGACACCAAAATCGTTTGGCTACTATCAATGGCGTCACATTAGCTTTTAACATTCATATTGCACGTTCACGTTCAACATGTGCCAATTTTGTCACCGTAAATTAACAATATGTAATCTTAAATTCCAAAGTTTTTAAATGTTTTCAGACGTTTAAGATGTTCGACTAAAGATTTTAGTACACATGTAAACCTGACTAGACGGAGCGTGCACGTGAAAAACAGGAAGATGGAAAATCGGTCAGTACACTGGTTTGTTTGACTCACCTCAATAAAATCAATGGGGGGGATGTGCGGAAGAAAAAATAGCAAAACATAGACAGATGATGAAATTTTGCCACTCTCATTTAACACACACTATTTTTAATTATTGTATGCGGAGTTTCTGTTTTGGCCTAGTATAAACTATTTTTTATTCAATATAGTTAAACATGTCCTGATCAGTCTGCATGGGTGAAAGTTCAAAATTTCCAAATTCCTGAACTTTAGAAAATCAGAATTTAAAACTTGATGTATGCCTCCAAATTATCAAAAAATCTAAATTTAATGTTCAAATACCTTTTGTTAAACTGAAACTAAATCAGAAAAGCTATTATTACCTGCAGAATTCAGCATTTTGAGGCTGACTTTCTATGGAAAGTCAGCCTCAAAATCCTGAATTCAGGAATAATCCTGCATGCTCCTGATCTTCGACTAGTTGAACGGTCAGATTAGATACTACTGTGGAGGTGGATTTCATGCTGAACCCCGCTTTGCAATACTTCCTTAGCAACACATGTACATTTATTTTTTGTGTGCAAAATATGTAAAGATTGGAAGAGCGTAATTGATAATATTGATTCGTTATTTTATGTGCTTTCATAAAAGCTGTCATAGGATGGAAAATTTAACATGTTTTGAATTATCGTTTTATACCATTCCCTATCTGTACCTAAATGGGTTATGGCTTGGTGACAATTTTAAGGTTCAGTGATTAGCACTGAAACGTGAAAATGTAAATACTATACTAAAACATGCTCTATATCTGGATTCCCTCTCTAAGTGAGTGAGCAAACTATTTTTGTTGTTTGTTGTAACAGTGAGGCTTAGAAAAGTCTTCTTAGACTCAAATCCAGGGCACTTTACATTTTTAAAGCTATGTCCTTGGGGGCAATTCTGTTTTGGCTTAAAAGGCTATATGTAACATCATTAACCTGTATTGTACTGAATCACAGCATTAAATTTCATTGAGATAATATGAGGGTAAATATGCAGTGAAAATTACGAAGTTATTTCTTATCTCAAGAGACTGGTGCAACAAGTTTATTTTCATTTAGACCCGAAAAATAAAATAAGTTACGCTTTTTAAATTTATATTCCAAAAGTTTAACATGAAATAAAGAGTCTAAAAAGAATTAAAAAAAAAGAAAAAACGGGGCTCATCATGAAATCCACCTCAACTTTTTTATAGTTTTCTTTTTGTTATTAGTCAATTGCGACTGGTACTCAAAAAGATAAGTCAGAAATCTGAAATCCATCGGCCTACAATGGACCACAAGGACCTTTGAAGTCTGTGTAGAATGTTAATAATAGAAATACCTAATTTATAGTCTATTTCAGCATATTCCTATAAGTCTATATGGCCCATTGAAGAGCAGGCCATGCAAGCACCTAATAGCCGGCCACAATCGGCTTGCCAGCAAAGCGCCGTTTCAATAGCGTTTCCCTGACAGGCCGATGGTGGGCCAATACTGTATGCTGGCTGGGGGACAAGCCCCATGCCAATGACTTTATACAAACAGTATAGCCATGCACCATAAGAAAGATCCCAGGCTCCACATGACACACTAACAGGTTGGAAGGCCTAACAAAACATAACAAAATAAAATAAGCTTTGTCTTTATTTCATTTTCAATATTAGCATAGTATATAACAAATAAAGCAATACGACTTACTTTCTCACAATCAAATTACTTTTATAAGACAAACACAATACCACAGACGGACAACTGTTCAATATAGGGCTTAAGAGTCAGAAAACTGCAAAATGCAGGAATAAAATAATTTTTAGTGATACTGGATGTGCAATGTAAGGAAAACCTTCTTTCATGCAGATTTTAAACTGCCAACTTTAAAACCACTGTCCCCGTGTCTGCCTTGAAAATATATTCTCTCAACTTCTTAACCCTTTTTAGACTAATTGAATTTCTCGATTAGTTTGATGCACTTAAGTCAGAAAATTGAGGGGTTACAACCGAAACATTACAAGCCAAATGAATGTATTGTATTTCTTTGAAATTCACTGAAGATCGATTTTGTCTTTGCCAACAGTGCAGAGCCTGATAAAACGATACATTATGTGCTTTTTATCTGAATGATTGTTTGCCAAACAACCCTTTTAGGGATCTTCAGTCCTCAAAGGGTTAAGCATAGAATTAATTGATTTTCAGGAGCGACAAAACATCTGGCTATTTTGAATGCAAAAGCATTTAGAGATCACAAACAATAATAAATGGGTCATGTCTCAAGAAACCCTGTCGTCGGGCCTTGATCAAGGATTCCAATGTGGAACATTAGAGAATCACTGATGGGGTTAAATGGCTGAAATGGGCAAGTCTGACCCAGAAAATTTACACACTCTGCACTTTCAGTTCTTTGCTCCCAAAGGACAACCCTTTTAGGAACATATTGTAAGTCTGATAGCTGAGCTACCGAGATTAGGGTAAAGTCGGGTATATTCGGACAGACAGCTAAATTCGGACAGTGACCTTGTTTGTTTCATATTTCAAATTTTGGAATAAAAAATAAATTAACTAAGCAAACAGTGAAAATCCTGATGAGACGGCTCATAAGGAGCCGTCCCATTTGGATTTACACTGTTTGCAAATGTGTGTCCAAATTTACCGGATGTCCAAATTTAGCTGACTTTACCCTAATATGTAGCCAGTTCAGATATATTCAAAGCAGACAGGAAAACAATCTATTTCTTTGTGGTCAGTGTAATCATAAAATTTGAAAATATCTTCAGTGAGTAGATAGAATAAATGTGATAAAACTGTTGACATTCAAAATATTAAAGATAAGTATTACCAAACACAGTGTGCACACATTAAATACCTGCTTTAAACTTTAAAAGCTGCAACACTTGGCAGACAAATTAGATTGTGCAAATCGACAGATAGTTTCGTTGATTCAAATCAACAAATATTTTCATTAAAAGTGACATGGCTTCATAATTAGTTTTATTTCTTTACAGAGCAATATTGCAGCGGTGGACGAACACATTAAGTATTGCAAGGGAAGATAGAAAAAAAAGATGTCTAAGGTGAGTCCAAGTTTGAACGGAGGGCGGTTTGACTTTATTTGCTGGGTAAATATAAATAAAAACTTACTACAGTCAAATTTCAATGACTTAAGATCCATAGGACCAAACTGTTCTCTCTGACCTAATAGCCATTGAATTGGCTTGTAAAGAATATGCACTGTATAGTCAAAAGTGTTATTTTCATAATTTCATTTAAAAATATGCTGTGCGTACTTAAACGAACCTTCTGTGAGAACATTCTCTTATTAGTAATAACAACACACCTTTTGGTAACAGAGAGTCATTTGTAGAATTTTGAACATATATTGTGAAGGAAATTTCAGTATTATGCCATCTGACCTAGATTTGAATTATTCATAATCAGCCATATTTCTATCTTAAAATGTTGTATAAAACATATAACAATATACGCCTTTAAAGAACACACTAAAGCATGCCCTGATCCAGAAAGAGAGAGGGGGTCCAACGGTTTTTAGTAGATGCGTGGAGAGGATCCAAAAACCACTATAAGTGGGCCATCATCAGCCCACCAGCAAACGCCATTTAAATGGTGTTTTGCTTGTGTACCGATGATGTCCCGACATATTGAATGCTGGCATGATAGCTGTGTGATTTTTCAGGGGATCCGGATCAGTATAGCTAAATAACCTCTATTTTTGTGATTTTTCAAGGGGGGGGGTCCGGACCCCTGTCCTTCCTCTGGATCATGGCATGCACCAAAGGTTATTAAATTATGATCTGACTAACAAAGTTTCCTCCTGAAATTGCCATCCGAACACAACAGTAAATTCTGACATAGAACACATTTAAAAAACTAAAATATTGCGTCAACATCACTTTTTATAAGAAGTTAGTTCAACGTATTGTTCTATAACATAAGCACATTATAAAGATACATTATAAAGATGATTTCTGAAATTAACTAAAGAACAAAACAATAGATCATAACTTACAAGTTTTGTGATATTTCATATTCACTGCTAAACTTTCATTTATGTAAAATATGTCTTCACCGGACGATCAAAAACAAATAAAACCATCTTTAAAAACTTAATTTAATTATATAAATCTTCAGGGCCCGGAATTACAATGCCTCCTTAGAGTTAAGGAAGACTTAAGTTAAGTATTGATTTTTCAGGATGCGAAAAATAACGTTTAAAACTGATTCAGATCAAAATAGTTTTAATTTTTCGGAAGATCACAATGATATCTTTGACCACAAATACCACGTCGATCCAGGCAATTTATTTAGCATATATTATAGCATGTTGAATATAACAATACTTAACTTAAGTCTTGCTTAACTTTAAGGAGGCATTGTAATTCCGGGCCCAGGTCCATAAATGTGAGATTACCAAGCTCTGAGATCCAGCCATTCCAAATGTTCACATTCTCTCATTAAGTCGAGCCTGCAGACTCTGATGTTAATGTCTCAAATGATATCCATCATTAGAACGTCATTAACCATCAAGGCTGGTAGTAAGATAGTACGGACATCTATTCATTTTTATATGCTGCATTGATTTAACATAATGTCTTTTTTTTTCTTTTTTGCTCTTATCCCATATCTGGCCCCGCGGTTAGAAGTCTTTTTCCATGCTCAACTCAACTAAGCATGAAATTTATCCTGTTCATAAATTTTAAAATGCCAACATTATGGCATTTTAACAATTATTCGCTGGATAAATACAACATCTGAGAGTTCTAAAGCAAGAAATATCTTAATATTTCAGCATTTGAGGTTTATGAACTGTTTAAAAAAAGTCCATGCCCAGCAGAGTTGAGCATTAAACAAGTTTTATAACCTCAGAGACAGCTATGTTGGTACATGTTCCATCAACAATTAATAAATTAAGTTTTAGCAAGGTATTTAGAAATGTCTTTTCTTTTCAGATGTAAATGGATTTCGGATTTTCTTGTAATTCAAGTTAATCATTAAATTTATGATATCAGAATAACAAACATTTTATTTGATATTTTTGGTAGGAGCGAAAAATAGTAATAAAACAGAAATACAGCCCTTAAAGCATTTTCACATAAACACCAAAATGAAACCATTAACAAAACTCTCAATCCTTCCTTTTTGACAGGCTTTTCACATATGAACAGTTCCATAGATGAAATCCATGAAATACTATGCAAATAGTGAAATGTTTTGGGTAAATTACATGTAATAAACAATTGGTTTTATCAGATACGTTCATAGAAATGGTCTTGTATTCTAAACCAATATCCCATATTGCCTAGATAGGCATGCAATGATGGACAGGTGTATTTGATTATGCTCCGTGATGCTGGATAAAACTGGTATATGTTCTATAGCCTGCCATTGAAACCTAATAGAAGTATACTTAGTGCATATTTTTGTTTTGACGCTCAGATCTAGCTTATATGCAAAAAGCATTGTACTTTTTGGGGTATCTTATATTTTCTTTCCCCTTTTGGATACATTTTGGTATATATGTGCAAAAGGACTGAATTCGTCATGCGTTTCCTGATATTCAGCACAAGTCATAACAATTATATCAGTTTTTCTTGAAAACATATTGTAAAGCAAATACTTTAGTTTACTCACTATGAGGCCACATGGAAGCAGCTCTATATTGTGACCAAACTATTTCCTACAGCTGGACAACTATTAAGAAAAGCTCTTAAATGTTCTCCTCTAGGACTCCACTTATTCTCTCTAGGTTTGATACCAATGAATGATAATATGATGAATGTAAATGAGAACAAAAAACTTCAACTTTCAAACAATGGCGCTGTCTTACAGCAATAAATGAGTGATATAAAATTTCATTCGTCTCCTCTGATAATAAAATACAATAACATAAAAAAACTAAAAAAACAACAACAATGTATATTAGAGCCAGCTTATGAGAAAATGTTACTTAGGCCAATTAAAAAAAAAGCTTGTTTCGGGTAACAGTACTGAATATTTTAGGTAGGGTAGGCGCACATATGTTTTTAAATTATTTCTTTTATTTAAAAATATAATTTTATGCATTTTGAAAGGCAAAATGTTTTGCCTTTCACTGTGCATAACATTCTCTCTTTTTTCAGAAAACCTGTACAAAAATTTTAGCTTTCACCTGTAAATTTAGGTAGGGTCTGGTTACCCTTAACGTACATATTTTTATTTGGCCTTATCCACATGCGCCAATCTAGAGAGTGAGGGACTGGAGGTCTGGACCCACCTGAAAAAAAATCACAAAACTGTATGTTTCCGATAAGATAACTGATCTGAACCCTCCTGGAAAATCACAAAGCTATGCAGCCAGCTTTCAGTACCAGTCCACCATTGGCCCGTCAGCAAAACACCCAATTAAATGGCATTTTGCTGGCAGGCCAGTTGTGACCTGCTTTGTTTACCGGGTATAGGTTTTCTAAGGAAATTTTGTGCAGACCCCTTTCCCCTCTGTAGAATTAGCAGATGGCTAAAAAAATGTCACAAGTTTTTACCTTGACCTCCCCCCCCCCTATGGCGAAGGGTTCTGGATCCACGCATGATCCAGCAAGTGATCGCAAGGGACGTTGAGGATGCAGTTTGTTTGAGCCTTGGTGGTCTTTTATACGATAAGCAACATTTTCTCTGGAGCTGGCTCCTTTGCACTAAATATATACAACTTCATTGATCGCTAGGGCTCACTTCCAATTAATTCACTATTAATACATTTCATTTGTCAAAGCTGAAATTCAAAATACTAATCCACATTATTATAACACATGTAAAATTGTCAACAGAACCCAGTTGGCATATACACATACTTTCTACTACTGGGATAAGATAGGTTATTTTGGATTTAGAAACAAATTTTCTAAATCAAATATCTTCATTTAATTTCATGAGGAAAGATGTTTATTTAGACCCCATTTAGACGCTACCATTACACGTATCCTTGCAAACAATTTAATAAGACCAGATCCGAGGCATATCTAATGAATATATTGTCCAAATAAAATGTCGAGGTCTCAAGGTTATATTTCTTATCATGCTCAACATCACTGAACATGAAATTTATCCTACTCACAAAGTTAAAACGCTAACATTTGCTGACGTTTTGACATTGATTAGTAGATATAAGTTTTAAAGCAAATATGACTCCCTTATACCCCTATTCCACACAGGCCACGAATCGCCCGAATCGCCACAAATTGATTTTTTTCTTATTCGGAGGGATTCGTGAGGTTTCATTGAATTATTTTCTCCAATCGCGATGTTCTACAAGTCAGTCCCGATTCAGGTACGATGTTGTTACGAATATTCGGGGGAATCGGCTCAATCGGCTGGAATCGCGCAAGTATTCATTACGATTAGCAAAATAACATTAGAACATGCTGCACGAAAGATAAGGAATCAATTGCGATTCAGTTAGGAATATGCCGAATGCAGCACGAATTGGGCACAAATTAACAGAAATTCGCGACGATTCGCTAGATTTTCTCTCACGATAGTTATAAAAAGGGCCCATACATGCTTCGGGACATTAGTTCCAAAATGAATGTTCCTCGTAAAGCAGCAGTAGAATTGATCCTGCAACTTAAGTGTTGAAACGGCTTCTTATATAGCTAGAAGAAAACAACTACGTTAAAGTCGAGAGGCCCTGACCCAGCCTCTTTTACTTGGAAAAATATGGCAGTTCGCCATTGGCAAATTCACCAGCCAGGAGCTACTGACTGATCCTGATTGTGCTCATGAATCTGCCAAATCTGTTTCAACTTCTAAGACTGCTCACATGCGCGTGACGGGGTAATTAATCTTAGGGAAAATCCTTCTACTATCTCTTTCTTGGTTTTATTGCTTGGCTTAATCTCCCGATTCCCCACGAATGAGCTAAGAGTAGCAAAGAATGCCCCAAAACGCCTCCGAATTGATTACGATTCAGTTACGATGTCCAAGAAAGCCTTAGGAATTTGGTACGAATCACACACAATTTTTGAATCGGGGAATTTGTGGCCAAAGTTTTGAACAGTCCAAAACTTTTGAGCCGAATTCCCGATAGACCTACGAATTGCAAGAACTCACTACGGACTGCGCGAATCAGTTAAGATCTTCACGAACTGAGTACGATTCAGCCACGAATCCAAATATTTGTCAATTTGTGTCAATTCGTGGGATTCGGGGCCTGTGTGGAATAGGGGTATTACTATGATAGCAGTATGATGCTAATAAAAAATAATTATTTAAAGTTTAAATGTCAAACTGTAAAAATAACAGTATTTTGTTTTCTATTCAGCCTGGATTCGGAAATTATCCTAAAAAACTTTCACCCATGTTTTTCTATTAAATAGAAGACATGTATATGTGTGGAAACATGCTGTCTGGCCATAATCTGCATTGCAAATATAATGAATTATCAGAACCGTCAACAAAATGCAATGGCTGACCAAAATCTTCATAAAAAGTCTTGACTGACCAGAATCATCTTTGCAAATGTCAACTTCTTGTTTTGTAGTGTGGCCACTCTTTCTGGCAATTAACTGGCATTTTGTTCTTCCCTTGTCGATTAACAAACCCTTTTCATTCTAATGGATTATCCCAGACATATTGATACAATATGTATGAAATTGTCCATTTTGTATTTTAAAGGGTTACTGGTCAAATGGTGTAGATTGTTTTTATCTTGGCAAACAGTGCAGACCTTGATGAAATGCCTCCTTTCACGGCCTTTCATCAGGGTCTTCTCGGTTAGCCAAAGTACCTGTTTACCAGTGTGAAGAATGAAAAGGGGTTACACATATACACATACTTATTTGATCAGTATAGAAGCATACAATTTATCCTTGCTTCATTATAACACAGTCAAAACCTAGTACCTTAATATCCCATTGAACTTGTGTCAATATTAACACCACCCCAGATAGGCGACAATCGAAAATGTGAATACTATCGACGAACGTAGATCAAAAATATTTAGAAACAGAGTTTTTGATTGCCATTTGTCGCCTGATTGGCAACAAATGATATTTTCCAGTTGTTTAAGACGTATGTTAGTGTTATAAAACGATATGGTTGTGTGCCAACATGATCCATACATTTTGCATTGCTGTAATTTATCAAACATCTACACACTCTCAAATTAACTAAATCAGAATTTTGATAAGCATTTGCATAAAACTAAGGATATCCTAATTAATATGCGCATAATTAGTCCATTATCGTATTTGAACTAGCCATAGTTCATATTATGGCAAAAAATTCAATTACTATAGTTTCTAGAGTGTGTATGCCATCCGCCAGTCGGGCTAATACAACACACTCCTATTTGTTTGAATGTCTAATCAGATTTGATCTCTCTCCTCTTGGTGTAAAACACACTCGAAGTTTGTCAAATTTGGTCATTAATTTCAGCCTAAGACAGAATCGGGAGGCAGGTTTGATGTCACCTATACACAGTCACCAATATAAAAATGGTTAAAACTGGGTTTCTTATGTCACAGCTAATATCCAACAAGTCAAAGGGAAATAATCTACCTTTTCACACTGATCAAACTATATATCCTCACCTTGGTACACGAATCCTATAAATCAATATACACTAGCTTAACTGTAGTTATGTAATAGTTATACGACGTTTTGTCCGCCTGTACGTGGATATAATTCACGAGCTTTAGCTCGTGGATTATCTTACGTACAGGTGGACATCCATGTAATATCTATTTTATACCACTTACATCAGTGTTGACCTTTTACAAGTACGAGATACTTCATACTAAAGTTGGTAAGTGTGGTTTAAAGATGTTTATGAACTAAGTTAAGCTATGCTTCTTGGTTTTCCATTTATCCTGTGACATGATCAATGCTCACGTGTATACACTGATAATGAAGATGTGCTATCATAATGTTTCAGTTGAGCACTTTGAATCAGGAACTAGCCTGGACGGGCACAGAGTCTGGCAATGAATCAGAACGATCATAAAAATGTGGTTTTATATTTGGTTCAAAAAAGGCCTGAGGATCAGTGATCACAGGAGCACTTGGCGTTGGACCTTGGCGATAGGCCATTCCTGCTTCAGTGGGCGTTACCCCACCGTCATGTGATGTCCCAGTAGGAGGAGCACCACCCGTACCACCGTTTTCATTGGTTGGTCGAGATTCAAGCAGTTTTGTGGAAGTGTCTTTATTTTCAACATTGTCTCTTGTGTTTGAGTCACATAAACAGGGAAATAAAGTGGAGAGAACTCCTTGTGCACCAGAAGGCTTCGATGAACGGTTATGTGGAGTACTATAGTTTACCACAACTTCAGGGTAATCTGAAAAACAAAACAAAAACTATCTATTACCATTTTCATCCTGATGGATTATCCTATAGATATTAATACAATAAGATGGATTATCCTATAGATATTGATACAATGAATATGGAATTGTCGACTTTGTACTTGAAGGAGTTTACTTGCCATAATTTCTATAAATAATGTTTATGTGACCCTGAAGATTGTTTTTATCTTAGCAAACAGTACAGACCGTGATGAAATGCCACAATATGCGGCATTTCATCTGGGTCTTTACTGTCTGCCAAAGTACATGTTTACTGGTATTCAGAATGAAAGAGGTTAAGCAGGCTACTTTCAAAACTAAAGCCATCTCATTTCAAAACATGGTAAAGGGTGCTAAGAAAGTTTGTTCAGCTCTTCATCATAGAATCTCAAATCATTTAAAAAGAATTTGATGCTGAAAAAATACATTTTCCATGAGCCTACTATTCCTTGTGATACTCTATATTGTTTGGCATCGTGCCTGACGTCGAATGTCTTCATACAGTTATGTTAGCTTTGTGTACTGTCCTTTAAACGTTCTAGTAAAATCTTAAACTTTCAAAAAATGTGACATTTTTTGTTTTGCATAGTTCTTTACAGCCTTGCTTCTTAGTAAACATATTAAAGAATAACAACTCAATTTAGGGTCTCTTAACCAATATGGAAATATTCTTTTCACTATGGACTTTACATGACAATGGTTCGTTGTCATACACCCCCATTTTGCTCCTCGAGCCAAAAAAGTCCGAGGGATACTTGATTTTGAAGATAATTTATTCCTTGACAAAATGAATGATTAATCATCCCATTGTTTATTTCATATGCAGTGTGTCGACTTTAAAGAATTCCAGTGACATTTATGTCAATAGACAGATTTTAACTAAAATAATAGGAATACAATTTTATTGTGGAACAAACTTTCTAACACCCTTTACTTTTAGATTGATTAAGAAAGGCTGTGCATTATCACCACAAATTCAGTTATCACAAATATAAAAACAAAACACAAGATCATTTATTCAGATTATTTGAATGCTTATTGGTCTAGCGTACTTTTCAAAAATTTCATGACGTTTTGTTTTATTTTAATGAACCAGTGCATGGTACTTATTGCCTAGCATGCAGCAAAAACTCACATAATTCAGCATATCCACAGCACATTGGCGTAGCTCCCATTACACAGTTACGCATGTACATAATAAAAATAAATACCTAATGTGGCAAAAGTGATTTTCCATACTTAAAGGAACTGCTCTTTAAAGGAAAGAATTCGCTCCCTCTGTTTGCAAATTCTTTCCTTTAAGAGAAGTTCTATTTTGAAAAGGGACACACTTGAAGAGTATCACTGCTTGTTCCAGTAGTCTCATTTTGATATGCTTAACTTTTTTAGCCTTCTGGCTACGGCATTGACTATACAACTAAACTCCTCACTTGATAAGTGTAAATTTCAAAATAGTTTTCCTTATTTGTTCAGTAGCACATGTTATTGCTACATATTGGAATTTCTGCATAAATGTTATCCCAATATATACTGACGGCACATGGCTTTTCAATGAATGTGAATGATTTACCATTAGCTTTTTACAGACTTGCTGTTGCACAATGTTAGGGGCTCACAATAATGAAGGATATCTTTAAAGTTTCTCATAAAACATTTAGATATTGTTGCTTTTTAACTCTTCTCTTACTGTATACTGTACTTTATGTACTTCAATTCCTCCCACTCCACTTTTTTATCCAATTAATTCGCAGGATTTCAGTAATCAGCATGTATTAACATGCAAAGTTGAAAAAAGGTGTGGATTCTAAGCAGCTGGCTTCCCCAGAAGGATCTGCACTTTCCTCAAAAACATATATACTTGAGTTAATAATAATAAGGGATAGGATACCAAATAAACCATGTTACCCCATGTGAATATTCAGGTGGATTCAGGTGGATATGAATCGGATAGCGCAGGTAATATACAAATTGATCAGAATGTGTTGTATGCTACAGCCTTAATGGGCTACGCATGTGCAGGTCCATGCGCGGATCCAGAATGTTTTGTCAGAGGGGGTCCAACTCTGACAACGTTTTTTTTTTCGATGAGGGGAAAGAGGATCCAAATAGCACTAAAAGCGGGCCATCATCGCCCTGCCAGCGAAATGCCATTTAAATGGCGTTTCGCTGGCGGGTCGATGAAGGCCCAACATTGAATGCTGGCTTTGTAGCTTTGTGATTTTTCATGGGATCCAGACCAGTATTGCTAAGAAACCCTATATTTTTGTGATTTTTCAGGGGGGTCCTGACCCCCAGTCCCCCCTCTAGATCCGCACATGAGGTCTGCAGGAGAATATCAAGAACTTACCCTCTTGTAATATATTAACTACTCTATACACTATATCTTCTCTCTTGACTATATTTAGATTTTTAATCAGCTCGTCTACAGCTTCCCACGTGTCCCCTTTCCAATTCCGCCAGTCGTTCATGTAACCATTGATGGCATACTTAGCCGGCTGACCTGAAAACACAGTTCATGTCTTTTCTAATGTGCTTGCATTAAAGATGTATGAAGTATTGAAATAATCTTTACTCTGTAATATGAGAATAATAAGGTCCCAAATGATTTTGAAAACTATCTGAAAGATTCAGAGTATCTATGCGCTATATAAGCCATTGTGCCAATGCCAGATAAAACCAATAATGTAAACTGTGCATGCGCAGATCCAGAAATTTTTGTCTGGGGGCCCAACTGTGTATGAAACTATAGCAACCGTGTATGAACTTAACTGTTCAAAGAGCTAACACAGGCGCAGACCAGCCTGCGCATCCTCGCAGACTGATCAGCGCCTTTGTTATTTGCTTTTTGGATAGTAGCAAAACTAAACTTGCTACAGACGAAACTATAAGTTTCTAGCTAGTCTCTGTAGCTGAGGAGACTGGTTTGAGTCTCGCATTGTGGAAACCCTAAAGACAGGATTTGTCGCAAGCAGGCCCAAATTAACTATGTTGTTTTTCATCTGGGTCTATACTGTTTTCCAAAGTACCTATTAAGGTGATTCCAGTATACAAAGAGTTAATGGCAACAACTGGATACAGGTTTATACAAAACAGTTGATTTTCTTCTGGATCCATTTTGTTTAACTAACCTTTATAACTAACCTTTGCAGGAGATGACTTTTAATATAAGCATTTGCTTACTGTCAGATCCTGTACCATGGTATTCTTGTACTGTAATATACATGTCTAGTTACAAAAAATATTGTTTAAACCAACCTTTATAACTCTCGACTATAACTTCAAACTTGGCTGGCTGCATATGTTTCCTAAATAGTTCTCTTGGAAGATCCCAGATCTGCTGGTTTATATTGTCCTCCACCTCTTTCTGGGCCAATGATATTACTGTAAGTAAACAGGATACAATCTGCATAAGGGGAAATTTGCTTTTCTCTTGATATAAAAAATACCCAGCTGAATTTGGCCAATTTCTAGCTCGAATGTTAGCTGTGCTGAACACTGGTATGCAGAACAGTGGCTAAAATATATTCAGACTAAAATAAAATGATTAACAATTTAGGTTCACCATCCACTATGCTTCATAATTTTATGCACATACTTTTATAATGGCGTCCATATAATTGATACATTGTCTTATTTAACAGCATTAATCCTCTTTAAAGTGTTTGCATGGTTAACCGAATCTGGAAGTTAAGAAACTAGCTAAAGTTAATTTCTATCATTTAATGATTAAATGGTCATTCAACTATTATCCTTCATGTAGACAAACTTACCCCTTTTGCAGTAGGATTCATCCTTTCGACATCGTTTACATATTTCCTCTAAAAGCTCATCCAGTTCTTGTTTTGTTAACTGGTGTTTACCGCCACCCTGGGCTCGCCGTTTGGCTGTATTGCGTCGACGTAATAAACAAAAGACGACCAGAACTGCTAATAAGATTACTCCGCCAAGTACAGCAAGAACTATGACGTGAGTGCCAACGCCTGTGTCAGTTGGCTCTGTCGCTTTATGGATGATACTACCACAATCTGTGACATCTAGAAATAGAACATTTACCCAAAGATTACTAGTGGTTTATCAAGATCATAACTAGTGATACTACCACACTCTGTGACATCTAGAAATAGAACATTTATCCAGTGATTACTAGTGGTCTATCAAGATCATTACTAGTGATACTTCAATGTACCACAATCTGTGACATCTAAAAATAGAACATTTACCCAGTGATTACTAGAGGTCTACCAAGATCATAAATAGTGATGCTACCACAATCTATCTTAAAATAGAACATTGGTCCAGTAATTACTATTGGTTTGGAATATGTTTGGAAAATATCTGTAAACGCCCTGATTCACAAAGTGGCAAACAATTTTAACAGTCTACTTTATTCTGTTGCAATCGTTTCAGATTTAAAGCTACTCAAATGAGCCATCTAAAGATCTCCAAATAATGCGAAGTGATTATGGGTGATTATGAATTAACTTCTTATTTGTAAACAAAACATTTGTTTGAACTGGTTGAATAGAGAACTTTTACAATTGTACCATCAAAATATATGTGCAGTTGGTCCTAATATCTCTTTTCCTGCCACTCATGACTTTTGCCATCTGCTCTCTAGTCTGCTTTTATTATGTACTAATGTAGCCTATATTGCAAACAATATGGACCCAGTTCATTGTATTTGCTCCATTGATAGAATCTGGTATGCAGTGCACTTGGTGATACACAGCAGACGTAAAAGCAGACAACATTTTCAGGACAACACTATTGGCCAGAAAAGGGTTAAAGATAAACGTAGAGTAAAACCTGTCTGAAGTTGCTACTCAAAAAGAACACCAAAATTTGTTTTCAATACCAATTATCGCTTAATGCAGGTCTAAAGTATTGCAATACTTTCGACCTTCATAAGTTACCATTTGTCTTTAAGACCCTTGTTTTGTCTATTTTAAGTGGTCATTAAGACAGGTTTTACTGTATAATCTGTAGAATAATAGTATCATATGTTTCAGGTATAGCATATGACGTCCAGTACCTAGTTCATGGGTACAAAACAGTGAAACAATATATTGGCACCAGGACTTTGCGTAACGAAAAACTATTTTTTTTTATTTCTCAACCAAAACATATGTTGTGGCTACTCAAAAGAACCGTCTCAATGAGACGGTTCTTTTGAGCATCCAAAACATATGGTAAAACTGATGATTAAGAAAGTATTTACAATTTAATGCTGAAAATTTTTGTTTATCTAAACCTGTAATTGGCACACATATTGTGTTAAAGTAATTAGAAACATTTACTCCTCGTACAGTGCCAAGCGTTTTGGTAGAATACAGCATAAAGATTTAACAGTTCGCAGGTAACTATAACTAACCCCAACTGGCATGCAATTAAAAGGATGTTTGCCAGTGTTACTCTCTGGTGTAAATTCTTCAAGAATAAACATATTGCTTGCCAAGAAAATTTTATCGCAGCATAAAAACATCTTGCTAAGATTTTAATGAATGAAAGCGCTGTTGACTGCCAAATTCAATTATTTCTAGCAATAGTAAAGAGTTTTCTGTTCGAATGTTGTGTTGCACGTTTTCACATATATCATGCGTGGATCCAAAGTTCGTTAGAGGGGGTCAAATTCTTGATGTTCAATTGATTTATTTTACCTATACCCAGCAGCATACAAAGTGGACCACCACTGCCCACCAGAGAAAAAGCCATTCAACATTTTGCTGGTACAGTAAAACCTGTCTTGAATAGCCACTCAAAAATAGACAAAACAAAGATCTAAATGACAAATGGTAGCTTAATGAAAGTCGAAAGTAATGCAGAATGCTCTCCTTGGAGCATTCTGCAATACTGTTGACCTGCATTAAGTGATAATCAATCTTGAAAACCATTTTATGTATTTTTAGTGGCCGCTTAAGGCAGGTTTTGCTGTAGTTAAAATATGGCCTGACACTGGATGCTGGTTGTGCAGCTTTGTGATTTTCCGTGGGGTTCCATACCAGTTTTCATACGAAAATATATAGTTTGTTATTTTCCTGAGGTCGGGATCAAATCTGGTGCCCCCAGTCCCCACACCTCGATATAAATTAAGCAAGTACATGTGAATAATTATACTGTGCTTCCATGCTTAACGCGACCCCGTTTTTTGCCGTTTATTCCTTAATGGTTATTTCAATTGAAAAAGAAATTTCAGAAATGAGTTTAGATAATAGACCGCGTATTTGGATTTTTTTCTCACTTAAGTATGCTTTTTATATAGGCTGGGATTAGATGGAATTTCTGCGTGTTTTTGTTCATCCACTTTGAATTAATCCCCAAGTTTAGCTTATGATATCTAATATAGAGGCGCAAATGGGTATAAATCTCAAGGAAAACGACTAAGTTATTCTGATTTGCAGGGCATTTGGGCCTCAGTTCAAAATAAGGCCTGCTCCCAAAAATAAGATTTAGTTACGAATTGTGCATTTACATCAACATGCTAAACGGCGACCATATTAGTAAGGGTTAAAGAAGTTAGATAAAAGAAAAACGGGGGTCACTTCAACCTTGGAAACACAGTAGTACCTTTCTCGAAAGTAAGCAGCGAATGCTCAGACATGCCTGCGCCTGCGCATTAACTCGTGCAATAAAACTTACCAGCAACAACAGGGCCACATTTGTTATCAGTTGTACCATTACTCTTCACAACAGTGCACCTTCTTTCCTTCTCACAACTGCAATAAAATGTACAAAATTATTGCCGTATTAGCTGTTACTACTTTGTATATTTCAGTGATATTCCCCTTGTTTAATAAGCATGAAGTCATTAACACATGTTCCACCATAATCTCTTTACTGTCCTGCCAGCCAAGAGTGACAGCGACGTCATGTTTTGTTTACAATTGTTAAATAAAACATTTACTTGTACACACCACTTGAGTTAACGCGAATCGATATATCACTTGTGTATTAATCCTATCCTGCGGATTTTTTAGCAGTCTGCTGATTTTTGTAAAAATCAACTTTTTCTGAACATTTCTTTTGGAATACCATTAGAAAATCAAATTTTTTATAACCAGATAAGGCCCGACAGAATAGTCGGGCCTGATCTGGCTCCAAACGTTTTGCAAAATTTATCAGAAGAAGACACTGGTAGAGTTAATCAGACAGAAGAAGCACCTGCAAACATTATAGAAGGTATCACAATGGGGTTTACTGAATAGCGATTTTGGGCCCTATTTTTTTCTTACTGAAATGCTAATTACGAAGGCTCATTTTACAAGCTAGCGAATTTAATATTGCTAAATTTTACTGACAACAAAATTGTCTAAAAGTTTACTCATTAATTATTTTTCACCAAAATTATTCGGATTTATAAACAAATTCAGCGGTGCACTTTCTTTAGCATAATAAAAGGTAACCCGTTCTCTGCGTCTTCTTCGTGGTGCTGTGGGCTGCTCTACAGTGTGTGATTGTGGCATTTATGAGTTACCATTCATATTAGCTGTAGTGTTGCACGTTGCCTGATAAACATTGTCTATCTCACGGCATGCGACTTTATCAGGTCATGCTGACGTTGCACTTTTTGAAATACGTCGACAATGATGCTGAATCGACACAACAAATCGATCATTACGTCATATTTGCTAGTTTGAAGAGTTAATCAACTTGTTAAGCTTATGAACAGAATACCAGGTTCCCGTCTTTTGATATCAAGTTTACCAGGCTGGGTATCGAGAACACATGTTGAATCACTTTTCAAGTCTCACGATGTCAACAAGCGTTCTAGAAGCCTTGCCTGGTAAACTTGACTCACCTAGTATTCTCTATTTCCTGGTCCTACTGACTTTTCGAATCATCAGGTCCAATATGAGATACTGCCATACTTACTTTCTTAATGGTTTACATTTTCCCTTTCTGTCAGAAACGTCGGACCACATAGCCTTCTTTATGCAATCCTCACACACACCTGAATAAATAAAACAAACTTGGATTTAAATCCAACAGATTCCATGAATACAAACCTTAATATATAATTTAATCTAAAAACAAACGAACTTATTTTACAGAAACATTCAATTACTGATATTGTGCAAAAAATAATAAAATATATTGTTTGGCAAAATTTACCTGAGACCTTGATATAAATATTACATAGCCTTACGTTGGACATAACTATGTTATGAACTTATAAAACATATTATTTGACAAAATATACCTGAAACATGTGATTATTTCTATGGTGTTGCGTTGTGGTATCTGCTTAAAAGATATCAAATAACACGCATATGTGATTGGAAATCTGGTTCGAGAAACGTTTGATAATGCAGTATAACAGAACCAATTTATATGCGTAAAAGATCACAAATGTTTTGAGGCCAAAGGCAAAAAGACTATAATCTTATTAAGATAAGACTCAACATATGAATGACAAGAATGATGTATGAAAACTTCAGTGAATTGAGCAGTCTCAGGTCAATTTTGCCAACCAATTATAAGTAAAGGATGGAAAACAATAAATAAAGGATATCAAAGGAAAATAAAGCAAATTAAGCATGGTAAAGAACATTTAAAACATAACTAAATCGTTGCACACTAATACGAGGGATAGTCTGAAGACATTTCAAAGGATGATGGACTTAACACACATTTATGAACAGTAGTGTGACAAAATTAAATAAACTGAGAATGGACATTGATTTGACATGCAAAGAAAATGACACGCAGTCAAAAGTTAAAAAATACGAAAGATGCAGGAGTATATAAACAAATCAGCATACATATTCATGCTCCTATTTATGTCCATTTTAATGAGCTCTCACTACTGGAAATAGGTTCTCATCATCTCTGACAGGGTCAAATCAAGTTGGAAAACTTTCAGCAAGAAATCCTAATTTGGCCCAGTTTTTTGTTGGGCATCAACCGCAGGACAAACTCCAGTCCCTGAGATTGTCGCTACTTTATGGCAGGACACATTCCTCTTTTGAGCATAAGAGGGGTTTGGACCTATTACTTTCTATCCCGATCCATAAATAGGCAAAAAGACTTTAAAATAATACATAATATATTAAATGATAAGACTCACGTTCAAAACAATCATGTTACTTTTCTATAAATCTATCTTCTATGTACTACAGTGAGTCTGAGCTAAGTACGCGTGTGGTGCTATACAATTGAAATAAAACTCTTCACTACATCACACACTATGAATCCACAACAACGTGATGTGAAAACCGTGCACTCATTCAACTGTGAATATGTGTCCGCTAGATTGAATAACCATTAGTAAAATGAAACATGTGATAATGAATGGGTATCATAAAGCATCTTAAATAACTCTTTTCAAGTTTTTCTGTGAATAAAGGAATCTCCAGGAAAATACCTGTTTAGCTTGCTGTTCTGTCGACAAATCACTAACTGACAGTCGATTATTATACTTCCAACCTACTGAGACTTGAAGAACGACCAAGTAGACCTTTCATGTTATAACACATTTTAAAAAAATAGACGTTTGCATTGAGCTTGTTACAATGACGTCAGAATAGTAAGTGTAACAGGTTATTATTGCCAATTAATATCAGTTTTCTTTCCCTGAAAATTGTGTTTGCGTAAGCATACAGAACAGAAACTGATGAAATGCCACCAATGCATTTCTTGGTGAATGGCTACAGTGTATTCATTTACAGTTTCCAGAATACCAAGTGTTAAGTGACATTATCACGTTTATCAATATGGGTGACATTATGATTTTTAGACAGCCCATCAGATGTCTGATGTATTCAATAATATGGTTATGATTTTGCAGACAATACACCAATCTGAAAGTCCAACTGTCATCGTCTGGATGCTTTATGGGCAGGACCAAGTTGGCAGACACAATTACATTGTTATAAATTATATCAATATAGACACCCTGAGATTCGTCAACGGGCCCACCCTGTACTTCGTAACTATACGTAAGATGACCAAATACCATTTTAATGTAAGATCTTTGAATAAAGTGTCTGGCCAGAATCGGATCAAAATCATGACCTTCCGTTGCAGAATGTCAGATTACAAAATTGACTAGCAAGCGATTTACTTTAAATATAGCCTGTCTTCTTGTAGACACTACAGAATCTTAAGTTTGGTGATATAACGACAGTACAGCTTGTGGTAACAGGTATTTCCTACAAATGAAACATAAACAAAAACAGTCTCTTCGGATATACATACCGACATATCCATATTCTTAAGTTATAAACATATATGTCAATTAACTAAATATGTAGATGACCAAATCAAATTTAAACAGTGACTGCATCACAGCAGCAGCATGATAAAGCAGATATCACTTAGTGCGCCATCTTCTTTATAAATATGATAAAGGCTACGCCATAATGTTCAAACAGTGAATTGGCTAATCAGCCTACATAGGCGCCCGGGCTGATAAGTCCCTTAACTGTTTGTTGGCGGAAGGATCACAGTCATACCTGCTAAACTAAACCATCTTACAATGCCCAGACTACATGTAACTAGCAAATGTATCATATCATTGTCAACTATATGACCAATACTAAAGGACTCCTTACTCATCTAGGGGAACTATTTTATACTATCTATATAATTGAGCCGCGACATGGGATTTCCTACAATGTCGTATGTGCAACTAGCGAATGTTCAGACCAGCCTGCGCATATGCACAGTCTGATCAGAACCTTTGCTATTCGCTTGAATATTCTAAGAGTGTTGAGCTAATGACTGAACATCATTTGCAGTTTCTAAGCCTAAAAGAAGGCTGCACAGGCTCATCTGAGTCTACAATTGTCAAAATGCCACATTGTTGGAAATCACATGTCGCGGCTCATATGTTTTGCATGGTGAAGGTGAGGATGCATATTTTGGGACCGTACATTACCAGGATTAAGCAATAACCACGAGGCACACTGAGGAAACCCAGTATTTCTCAGTCCATGAACCTTACAATACATTAAACTATACAACAGATTGATATTTGTGGTTATTTTTATTACGTACAGTGAATATGGTTTGGAACTGCCACCACCGTAGTGTTTGTTAAGACGCAGTAAGCATACAGCAGACTGCCACTATTGGCCAGTCAGTGAAACGCCATTCTAATGACATTTTGCCGGTGGGCCTATAGTGGCTGGCGATTGCATGCTGGCCTGGGAGTATCCTCAGGGCACCTCGAGTAAGCATAAAACTAAAACTCTTAACCAAAACGACCGATGCCATGCAACGGATTATGCAGCAAAATTGAAAATAACCAGGAAAACTAAAACAACAACCGAGGCACTCACAATATATAACACGCCATTGGATTGCCCTAGAGAGTTCATGCAAAAGTGTACCTCATGAAAAGCAAAGTGTCCAGTCAAATCAGGATATTTGCTTTTCACGTTTAATATGTTTGTACTGGCCCTTGTGTGGTTCGCTGATTGATTTTAATTTAGAACATTATAGTTCACCAAGGTACATGTATACAAACATGGGATGCAACATACTGTGTTTTGGTGGTCAACCTTCTTTTATTGTTTTCATATAAATATTGTTTATATGGTTATTGTCAAAATGACCTACTGCACAATGTGATGGCTGTATTTCGCTATTCTGAATGATGTCCAGAAAACTGCAGTTAGTTTTCTTGTCTCACTCATAATTTTAGTCGAGATTTCACGATTATCAAACAGCATCACATAGCAAAGGACAGTCGCGTGCACTAGGTCGTATCCTCCCACCCCACACATAAACAAAAAATGATCATAATGAAAAAATGACCACTGAAACATAACACATTTAATCCCATGACTTGGCATACGCCATATACAATCATCTATCTTATTGATCAGAAAGTTGGAAACACTTTTGACTATCAATGTAAAATGTCTCATTGTGTCACAATCATTACTTTTACAGATAAAATCATATATCAATGCATGAAAATATAAAACATATATATTAAAATAATGTTCTGGCTATATGCGAAAAGAAATGATAAAATGCGAGTATTTCACAATTAAAGCTTTTATCATAATTTTAGATGCTCTTATGACGAAATGATTGTTAGTACAAAAGAAGTTTAGGAAGAGTGTATGTGAAAGATACATTATAGACTACACCATGTCATTTGTAGTATGTATAGAATTGTATGTTAATCCATTTGTTCTTTTGGTTGTTTACCTACACATATAAAGCATATAGTGAGAAACTACTTATATCAAATAAACATATTGGTTTACATAAGAGGCACGTCGTGCAAAACAAATGCTTATTTTCACTTTCGTTTGCAAAATTGAAGGAGTTAGATTTTTATGAGCGAAAATGTCGACACGGCCATTTGCTTCATTTTGATACACTGCACAAGCTCTTGGTTTCTTCCCAAATGTAAATAGCTCCTATCTGTTTGGCGATCCAATCGGAAAAGTCCAGCACAATTCGAGGATCGAATCAAGTCTCGAATGTACGTAAGGCGCATTACGCGTAGTATTATTTACGAAAAGCTCCATTTTGTTAGCCTGAACTGGCATAAGGAAAATTAGTTCAGTAGCATGTGGGTTCAGCCCTATTAAAATCCATTTTTTGATTACCAAAAAAGTTTAATCAGCAGAAGAAATGAAGTTTGTGTATACATAAACTTTATCTATTTTATAACTGTTGGTTTTATTGTAATTACACTTGCTATTGTGTTGGCATGGGTGATTTGACGCCAGCGTCACATTATCAAAGTAAATCCTATATGTACATCCGAGGTCTGACTCCACGGAATTATCCGTGCTGTGTGCATATTAAATGTGCAGTATATGAAAATAAAAATCACAACAAAACAAACATGTGATTGCCCACCCTAATAAAAACAAACTTGTGTGAAAATGAATAATGAATATGAGTTCAATTTTCAAACACCAAAAACGATATTTTGCACACATACTATTATATAAAACTTAAAGAATTTTGCACGACGTGCCTGAATTATGTTTTTATTAACGATGCATGCATTTTCCCACTACCGTTTTATCAATAGTTGGGCATGCATACCAAAGATCAAGGCGAAAATGTTTAACTTATTTATGGTTCGAAATAATGAAGGTCTTTTTGAGGCATATCTTTAAAACAACATATAGCTTATATTTGTGCTGAACGCTTTTGGCGGCTATATGTATATTCAGAAACCCAGCCAATAATATACGCATTTTGGATTAAATTGCAAATATATATTTTTTTTTTCTGAACGCCATGTGCTTTAACAAATCACCATACATGTTGTTCAGAAACTTTAATTTTACATCATCAAAACCTGTATTGTCTTAAGACATTTCTACTCTAATTCATACACATGATTCTACGGAATTTTACTTGAGCCATTCAATAATGGGACTAACGATGGCTGTCAAAAGGTTACCCGAGTCATTGTAATACCTGCAGACCGAGGTAACAGGTCAATTTGGTGTCATTGTGTTTTGGGGGGGAAAATGATGACTGGAAAAGCTACCTTATTCCTCGTTTTATCCCTTTACCTCATTGGGCGCTGTGTGACGCCTTTGCAAACTGAGCAGACCTAGATCAGGTAGCTCTAATGAGCGCTGCCTGATCAGAGTCTACAGGTATGTTTGCTTATGGAAATATGATTGAATATGGAATTTTTTTTTTTATCTCTGAACAAACATGAAAGTTTGTTTAGTGACTTATTCATAGTGGGTGGCGCTTAGCATGAATATTTACGAGGCAAAGGGATAATTATGCTTGGTTTGCTTGTAATTTTGCCCTTAGAGTCAGGTTAGTTCTTGCTTGTTTAACATTAAGGCCACTATCAACTGTAAGAACACTTAAAAACAACTTATTTCTAATAAAACAATTGCCTTGACTTACTAAACGATGGGCAAAGAAATAATTTAAGCAAAAGGATAAAATGATACATTAAAATTGGGGTATAACTAAAAGCAGGCGAGACACAATTCCGTATATGATGACGTAATGGTGTGATGTCACACGCTGGTCAAAACTACACAATACTTGCCTGTGACACGATTGGGCCCACGACCTCCGGAACGAACTAAATAGGTTATAAACAAAAATAAGACTAACACTAATCTGTAGGGTATAACAGTAAAGCTGGGCAAGTCAGTGCTACAGGATTATAAGAAAATTTAATTACGTACGGAGGCCAGGAATAAGTGAGTGCTGGACCATTCCTTTATTTATATCCTGATAGATAGATAGATAGATAGATAGATAGATAGATAGATAGATAGATAGATAGATAGATAGATAGATAGATAGATAGATAGATAGATAGATAGATAGATAGATAGATAGATAGATATGTTTATATCAAATTCCAACAGGCTATATTCGAGCTGTACCTATATACAAAACCCCTCAACAAGATGCCTCATCTAGATCTCCACTGTTTTCAGATTGATAAAGTACTTGTAAGATGATCTAGAACCGTATTGGCCTGTTCAGGAGATTTTGGTACTTATAACTTACCGTGTAAAACCTTTCTTATAGTTTGCATGTGAAGCTATCCAGAAGGGAAATATGCCTAAATTTTGACTGACTCTTTATCTATGACATCTAGCTCCTGTCAGGTAATATTTGCTTATTTTAGCAGTTTTCTTTTGGCATTACTTATGCATCAGTGCTATGATTAGTTAACAAAGACAAAATGCAGTCTGTATCGTGCATTAGTTCATATACGACTTCATATACGACAACATCTATGTAAACATATTCGAGCAAGTCAGTGAGACAGTTGCATTGCATATGCGCAAAAATCGTGTTTTAAACAGACATGCACATCCATCAAGTAAGGCTTTAACGGCTAACTATTTCTCAAAGAGCATTTAGCAAATACCATACTTTGCGCATGCGTGCAACGAGTGCTCTTCTTTGCTGCTCGCCTATGCGAGAAGTAGTCAACAAGAGTCGCATGTACATGTCACAGTGACATGCATGCATAAAGATGATACTGTAAAAATGCTCACTTTTTTAAAAGTCTAAACTGAAACAAAGTGTTCTATCACTAACAAGCACTCATCTCCATAAAAACAGTGCAGATCCCAATGAGGCATATCTATCTTTCACCGGGGCAGTAGTTTAGTTAAAATGCAAAGCATGTCTTGGGTTGCAAGCACTGACTATACTGATTAAATAGTTTTCACAATTATCTGCAGCAAAACCCGAAATCTATTGACTTTTGTTGTTATTGGGTTTAATTTTGGTCACTGCCATTGTCTGCGCAGGCGCAATACTAAAGAATCGACGTTAGTATTTGAAAAATGCTTCCCTGCAGAGGCAATGGGGTCATTGCACGAGATTTCGGTACTTATCGCATCAGTGAGCAGCGAAGGCTCAGGCTATTCTGTGCATATGCACAGACTAGCCTGAGCCTTCGCTGCTCATATATGCTAAGTAGTTATGTAGATGAAGCTTCAGATCGAAACAGCAGGCAGCTTTCCTAAATACATCCACATAGGCGTGTATTATATCCATTTGCGCACATGCAATCAGAACGGAGCTCTCGTGTGCTGGTCTATGGATACTTTTCATAGCTTCCGCACAATTTCAAATGAATAAATTTACAAAGTTGCCCAACAATTTTGAATTAAGGGTATTTCTTGTACTTTTTACAGCACAACCTTGAGGTCATTTCTATACTGTGATATGTCTGGGCTGGGCATCAAAATCTAATAGGTTTCAGAGTTTGTTGCAATTGTAGCCATCATCTCAATGTACAGCAGGTTTCTACTATGGTATAACACATAATAAATTGTGAAATTATAATTTATGACACAGCAATGTGGTGTAAATTATACTATATGTTTGGCCATCTGAATATCATTGGTGAAATAATGTATTATGGTGACATATTGAAGCTGACATTTCATACTGGTGCAAATATATGGGATGTGATAAAACGCAGATACATGGGGCTAGTGCTTTGTAGAGCGATAAAGCGACCCCCCCACACACACGCACTCCTTTATCTATTTATCCTCTCTAGAAGTAGAAAAAATAGTATTAGAATATGTAGATAGCATTTTTAAAAATGGTTATAAAAGATATTTCCATTTTTAAAAATGCTTCAATATGTTCAAAACTATATTTCACAATAACTGTAGATGACCAAGCATGCAAAAAAAATTTAAAAAAAAATCAAAAGTGTGTGTGGGGGGCGCTTTTTATCGCTATATAGAACACTAGTCCCAGGTATCTGTTGTAAAAACCGCCAGAAATACAATATTCAGTCATAGATTTGTGGTGTTGAGCGTACATCGCTATCACACCAGACGTGAAGCTAAAGGCGTACACATAGTCCAGGTGCCGCAGCAAACGTTTAACACGCCGAAAATCCCATGATCAAATGGCATTATTACAAACTCTTGCACAGTTTCATGTTTCAGATAGGCGTCTGCATGAGATGTGGGTACTTATCACATTGACAAGTAACGAAGGCACATTTTGTAAAGGACCTCGGACAGTCTCCTATTCAATCTGCCCAAATTTTGACAGCCTGTTGATAGGATAATGTATATTTTACAACTATATTTTTGTGCTTAAATAAAGCCCTGACATTTAGTGTACCTAGCAAAATCAAAATATTTTGGAAATATTGCACGATTATGCCAGGACATTAGGGTTTAGGGGGTGGGGTTATATTTTGTGACCAAATTTTATTTCACAGAGAGTCAAAGTTTCACCGGGTATTTACCTAAATACATGGAAATATAATGTTTGGAGTATAAAACGTGCAACGAAAGTGATGCGTTTGCATAAAATTCAGGTTGAGAAGATTTCATAGCTTCTACTAAATAAGTATGCTGTCCATAACTTTTGACAATTACCTGTTGTGCATGAGTTTAGCCAGTTTGGCATGTTCACTCAGGTGTATCATACCTTCATACTGTATAAGTCATAGTCTAGATAAACACAATTTTTGAGCTTAAAATTATAAATATCTTTTTAAATCATCAGATTTAACCTATAATTTGGCGTTTAAAAGAACCGTTTTAAAAGAACCGTCTCATTGCGACGGTTCTTTTGAGTACATACAACATATGCCTTGGTTGAGAAATAATACACTTAATTACTTGGTACGCAATCATAACTAAAACCGTGATGCATGCCATTGTAAATTGATATTTACCAACAGGTTTGTACAAAATAAGGTCCGCATAAGCTTTTATGATAAATTGTTTTTGAGCAATTTGAAATCGTTCCCCCCACCCCCCGTGACCAATCATGCCGTTTTTATATGATGTGTTAAATGTAAAACTACAACAGTATGCAACGATTAGTTTGGTCACGGGGGAAAAGCACTTGAGTAAAAGTTCTTCTATTTTTATATGTTGAATAGCAAAAACAGGGTTTTTAACCCATATTTTTAAATAGGTACTTGTCCAATTAGAACAACACTTTTGCCGATAATTCGAGAGTTGAACCTACTATCTTTTTGATGGAAAAACTATCGTTTTCTTTGAAACTTTTTTCTGGCCATTTTTATGGGCAAATCTTCATTAAGACTGTCCGAGGTCCTTACTGTTTGAATTAAATTGAGATAGAAGAGAATGTATAGGGACAGTCAGTGCTTTGATGGACATCCTGGTGGCTTAAAGCTCTGACCTTGAAAGGGAAATAAACGTTTGCCTGGACACTGTTGAGTGTATTATACGCTGTCATTTGTTAAAAATTATCTAATATTTTAAGCTAAGCAATTATGTCCTATATGGGTGCCAATTATGTTTGTGACTTTTCAATAAAAGGAATATGTTGCATGACTTTCCTTGAATAAACCCCTTGATGCTTAGCATCCTATCTAAGCACCCTATACACCTATACATGGGGCTTATTTATAAACAGTTAAGACTCAAATGTGATGCCACGTCCGTTGCTTATCATAGCTGGGGAAGTCACCACTGTCTTACTACTTGTCAAATTTTCTTGAATTATTTCCCCTTTTATAGTATGAGATCCATTATTGAGCAAAAAACAACATAAACAAGAAACAATACTAACAAAATCAAACCAAGCATACTATAAGCTGCAACGCATAACAGAATAATTTCAGTGACAAATTAATATGCTGCATTCGTTTAATATAAAGCATGCGTACTTACCAAATAGGCCTTGTCCGAAGCCCTTAGGGCAAACTTTGTTAGGAACACAGGCCCTCTGGTCCTCTGCTTCAAAATGAAAGCCCTCATCACACTGACATTCTGCGTCTTTTATTTTGCTGCCCGGATCTTTGTAGGACATTTTGTATTTGTGACAAGTTTTCCTACAAAAGATGTTTGTGTGCTAACATATCAAAAACATGCATAAAATAATTTCGTATCTCTTTGCCTACTAGTATCGTCTTATGATCAACTTTTCATATTAGACCCAGATCAGGCCCAACAAAATGTCGGACCTGATCTGGATCTAAACTGTTTGACACTCTGATGGTATTCCTAAAATAAATTTTGACAAAAATCAGCAGACGACAAAAAAGCATACAAAATTCCCCAGGAGACAAAGAGTTAAACATACATGTGCAACTATCTAGAGGGAAAAGAGGTTAAAATTTTGACCTAACCATCATATTTGCGTGTGCTAACAAGTGTATTATCACAGATGCACAGGCAGAGGCAATACCATTTAACTTACGTGCAACATTAACCTGTACGATACTGGAGTGTTGCTTTGCTTTGTGTTTACTTTTTTACACATTGAGTAATGTTTTTTGTCAACGATGGCACTTTAATTTGACTTTTTTCAACAATTCTTTCAGGAATACCAGAGTATCAAGTAGATCGGATCCAGATGAGAGCCTCATATGCTCAAACTGTTTGGCAATGACATCAGCAGCTGACAAAGGTTGTTACTAGCAGGCAAAGAGTTGACTGGCTGTAATTCAACGGGTATGTTCAGGCATAAAAACTGACTCTCTGAATAATGAATAGAATACAATAAATATTCAATAAAGAGGAATCCATGGATCTATTGCAACGAATCATTAGTACAGTCGATCGAAGTAATTAAGTCTGGGCATGGTCCCTATATTGAATCCGTGGTCCTGTGTGTCCGCTGATTCACTTTTTGTGTAAGTTGTTACAATGCAAACCCTATAAATGGGGAGGGGGGTTAATACATACATCATGATACAAGACTCCTGTATTATTTGTGAGCGAACCAGTATATTTTTTGTTTGATAACAATGTACATGTGTGGACAATTACCATTACCATGGTTTGTGCAAACAAACCTCCACAAAAGATAAACAATAATTAGAATCATCATACAGCTGACATTTTCACACAGTATTTTATACCCATGCACACATTTTCTATGAGGCTGCCAAGATTCTGGGAAGTGCTATACATGAACAAAGAAAGTGAGAAATAAACGTATCAGTGGTTCAAATAGACTTGTGAATTTTGCTTCACAGCCTTTTCTCTATTAAAATAATATCATAGTATTTACTTATAATGTGTTAATGTTCATTTATAATATAGCTAGATGGAATATTCAGACGTAAACATATGCATCCACCCATTTCCTAGCGTAATATGACCCTCGTGACCTTGAAATTTAGACTCAAAAATCTAACCATTTCTTAAAGTCCTCTCAATGGTGTATCTGTGTCAGATTGGTCTAAATCTGACCATTGGTTCAGAAGATAGGTGCAGGCAAGGCTTTTCGTAAGTTATTTGAGACTGGTGACCTTGAAAACTAGGTCAAGGCAATGAAAATCTAACCAATTCTTAAGGTCCTTCGAATGATGTATCTGTACCAGTTTGGTCAAACGTTTAAGAAAATAGAGTGCAGATAAGGCTATTTTGTAGTTATATGAGCCTGGTGCCACGTAAATCTAATAATTCCTTGAAGTTCACGAAATGATGTTTTTGTGTCAGTTTGGTCTAAATCTGGCCATTTGTTCAGAGGATAGAGCCCATACAAGGTATTTTCATATATTTATACCACCCTGGTGACGTCAATGCCATGGAATCTAATAATTCATTTCAGCTGTCCAAACGAAGTATCTGCGCAAGTTTTTATTAAAATGCTTCCACTGGTTCATACATTAGAATGCAGACAAAGTTATTAAAGCCACGCCGGCGATTACCCGAACGCCGACAGGATCCATACACAAACTATATGTCCGCCAACTCCTTCGGAGAGGGGACCTAAAACCCCGGTTAGGAAACATAAAAAATGAGTGTGTTCCGGGTAACGGGTCTAAAAAATTTAGGTGGGGTAGGCACTCATTTTTCGTTTTTTTTTTTCGTTTTTTTTTCTGTTTTTTTTTGTAAAAAAATATAATTTTATGCATTTTGAAAGGCATTTCGACTTTTAAAATGCATAAAATGATATTTTTTCCAAACAACCAGAAAAAATCTAGGTTTCACCAGTAATTTACGTACGGTCGGGTTACCCAAAACACAGTTGTTTTTTTGCCTTATCGCTAAATAACAAAATTTGATAAAGCTCACCGGAGTCTACAGCTATCGGTGTATCTGTTCTTGTTGGGCTGAAAGGAGAACTCTCCACATTGTTTACAATAATACCCAGTTTCTCCTTCCGCTGTCTCACAATTCTCCATCTCATGGCCTGCAAGTAGATTGAAGAATGATCAGTATGTATTGTAAACAAGGATTGTACACCACAGTCCTCATAAATGGTGCCATCAAGGAAAGCCCCCAATCTAAAAGTGGGGAAGCAAACTCTTGGGTAGGGAAAGATCAACTTTTACAGTCGACGCTTTAATGTGGAGAAATATTTACGTTTGCACAAGTGACGTTTGTAACTTGATAATTCAACTTGCCTCAAGTTATGACAATCTAGTTTTTCATTCAATTTCAATCTGAATTTACATTCATTAAATCAAGGCATCCATAGGAACTTTAAAAAGTTCCAAAGTTTCCTGATATATGAAGCATCTTTGTATTTGACATGCGACAAAGTGACTCAAAAAAGAGTAGTATGCTCAGTATGATGCCATAGTTATCATCATGTTACAATTATAATATGTTGTGATACAGGACAATTATCGTAATTGAGTTGATCAATCAATAACCGAAATCTCAATCAGTATATTGCTAATCGGGATCTACAATGTTTAAAAGCATGATATACAATGTACGTTTATTTATAGACTGGTAATGGTTAGGTTTAAAGGCCGTTGCAACCCAATTTACCCAGGGATCACCATTGATAAACTATTGAACTCAATTAAAAACCTCAAAGTATAGATTTGTCGCATCAATAGAAACGAAGGCCTTCGGTGATCTCAAACCTGCAGGATACGTAAAGCTGCATAGACTAGCTAGAATTTCCGCAAGTTTAGCCGAACCAATCATACATAGTACATAATCGAGGCAGCGTACAACAATGGCACTAATAACGAGGTCTGCTCTGCATCTTTTTTATTCGCAAATGGTAAACGAACTTTCTCATGACGTGGGCGCGATATGATTAAAGCAACGAAAGGTAATAATAGCTTGGGGTTGGGTGAAAGCTTTTATCAGTTTATGTGAAAATTAAAGACTTTAAAAGCAACTCACGTTTAATTGGGTGCAGGTCGGCACAAGACACAAAATCTTAATATGCCTGTTTGAACAACTACATTGTAATACTATAGCAGTCTGAATATATAAATAGTTTAAATGACAATTATTCAAAAACTGTGTGACCCATTTAATGGCGGCCATTGGTCATGTTGGTGGGTGCAGCTCATTACAAGATATAGATGTTCAGACACACAATCAACATGTAGCTTCTGTGTCCGAACACGCTTTTCTTAGTGATATTTGCAGGGATTACTTGTGGTCTTTTATCCTGCAACCAAAAGAAAAGTGTACAGAGTACATTCCGGCCTTTAATGTCCGTGAGGGCGAGAGGAAGTATAGACAGACAGACAGACAGGCAGACAGACAGGAGAAGGCAGGCAGGCAGGTAGGTAGGTCTAAATTGGTCACCTAGTGAAACCAGGGTAAGCGTAAGGAAACCCACAGCCGAAGCATGGTTTCTGAAAACATCAACGGACGACTGCAAAGTACAAAGCCTTCTGTACGCATGTTCCCACTAACAATCTGGGAAACCGTGTAAGGAAACGTGCTAATCAAGACTGAATCTTGTAACGGAAATTCGGAGACAAAAGCACAATGGTAACAACGGAACTGGATCGGAAGTATATTGATCTTAAATCCGTCTTAGAAGCAATCATTTTCTGTAAAGATCAATAACGCAGAGAAGGTAATATACTTGAGGTGGATCTATCTAGTGGAACTCTATCAATTTACGACAACAAGAACGCAGCTGACAATTTTAACATGAATGTATGATCAATTCTACGATCGGTCCCAATCTACTTAGCCTTTGTAATGCAATACGTTGAATTATTGATTCATCTGCAATGAGCGCTAAGGCGATCATGATCAATGTCGTAAATGGGCGCCGTAAATAGTACAATGTCGTTATATTGGTGAAAGCCCAAAATGTAATTATTCTTTCGACAATATCTATATAATAGTGACAAATGTGATGTTGAAACATGACATTAAAAGGAAGTAATTTCCCCCGCCTTTCATTCAGTTGGAAACCGAAGTTGTAACATAAGCATAAAGCAGCTTAAAACAGACAGTTCTTCTTATCCGCACATGGAGTTTCATTGACATGCAATCAACAAAGCCATCAATTTGATTATTTTGTCTGGAAACAAATCAGAAAGCGAGATGTTGATTCAGGTAATGATTTCCTCATTCCAGGTATTAGTGTTTTATTAATACCCAGATGAAAGACTTCTAACCTTTATCATGCATGCCATAGAATGATACAATTCTGATTAGACTCTCCGTCAACATCGGATATGTTGGAAGATAAACGTATCAGTCGATACTAAAAGCTCCAGGTCACTCTCAAAAACGTCTAAACCGTATTTTATCTAATATGCTCAAATTAGCACACACGGAGTACTTCAAAGGTCGCTAGCACCATACATATATGCAATTTTGATTCAAGTCAATGTTAAGAATAACAATTTTATATATGTTTAGCATAGACCAAGCTTTTTGTGAAAGTTTTTACTTGTTGTATCATTATGTTTGGGGAAATCAATCAGAAAGAAAGGGGCTTAACCGACAATATTTCCATTTATTTACAGCATTTCTTTCTGAAAAGATTTCTGTGGAATGAACTCTGACCATGTTATTATGCTAAGCGACAGACAGACAGACAGACAGAGACAGACAGACAGAGAAAGAGAGAGAGCATCGGAGGGTGAGAGAGAGTGTGTGTGTAGCATGTGTAGGAATGCATACAACCTGACCTTGAACTTCGCAAGTTTTCTTTCCGCATTGTCCTAATACTGCACGTATCATTTTGGATATGGTAAAGTGTAAATATCTCCTAACATAAGATATAAAGTCAGTGATACTTTTCAGGGGTGCATTACCTTTAAAATGCTAAAGGTAATGCACCCATGAAAGGTAATTTAACGCTAACAGTTCCATGAATAAAAGGTGATATACACTTTCGTTACTATCTTCCAACCAAACCTTGCAAACGACTTTTAACTCTAAACACAGTTTTCACTCTTGTGTGTCTTTATTCAGTGGAATAGTGCCGGTCCTATGGAGTACCCACCACATTTGTTTTGGTTGAGGAATAAGAAAAATAACTTTTTATTGCGCACGCTTAACTAAAGGCCTTAAATGTTCTATAAAATCCATATTGTGTGTACCCAATTACTTTTATAAAATGCAGACATCCATTTTAGGCGCGTTGCTGAAATTCAAATTTTCGAAAAAACTTACCTCATCGTCATAAAGGATGAAACAGGTCTTAAATTCAAGATGAATGACTCTACTTTATTTCTGATTGGGTCGTACGCTCAAAAATTGGTAGCATCATATTAAAAAATGGGGAGATAACTCAATGTTTGCAAAAAAACGGAAACTTAAAGTACGGTTTTTAAACTGATTTTGTATTGACAAAAAGACGTTCTTTTTCGCAAATTATTTTATTTTCTAAAAGTAAGTTTATTGTCATTTATATTTGTATGAGTTTTATTGATTTTTATAAATTTAAACATAGTTTTTTTGGGGGGATAACTCTTACTACCCTATAAAATTTAATACTTTCCTCTATATTATTCCTTGTAATACCGTTATATTTAATCAGAACCCGCAAAACTTCATAATTTCTAAAACAATTGTCTTTTCGCTTTTCAAAAACATGATTTGCCGCATCCTGATATGCCTGACGGCTCAGAAATTTGCTTCTTAAGTTGCCACCCCTGTGTGGAAAAACAGCGTTTTTATGCATTTTTCCAATACACTTGAAACGAGCATAGGAGATTCCCTGATTTACTTTTGGAGAAAACTTACATTAGCGTCCTAAATGATGATACATGGCTCAATTAAAGATAAATATATCTGTACTATCAATTTGTGAGGATTATATGTTAAAATCGAGTATCGTCATTCATATAATGGGGAAGTAACTCTGGTACTAGAAATAATGTAAAACCAGCATAGATGAGCGTCGTTAAGTACCTCCTTGAAATATTGCTTCTCTGCTTTTTTTTTTACTTTTACTCACACAAAAGTATATCTGTTTGAAATGTCTAGTCTCTTTGTCTTAGATAGATAAAATATAATTTCAGAAACAGCAATATGACGCTCTTATTAGATATTAATATTATCTAATTTGCATATTCAAGAATATTAATGAAAACGTAAGTAATGAGAAAAATTGTAGAATAAATTAAGGGGTGTCACCTCCAAAATTACCTATATGTCGCTGTTTATCATTCAAGATTAAGAATCGTGGTACCAAATTAAAGTTGAGACATTAGCAAAATGCCCAACTGAATAGATATACGAATTATCTAACTTGCATACTCATGAATATTAATGAAACATACGAAATGAGAGAAAATTGGCCGAAAAATTAAGGGGTATATCCACAAAATTACCACTACACCAGCTGCTAAATATCTTATCCTGCAAGACTTGGTACCCAATAAAAGTTGAGACAAAGCCATTTGACTAAAATGATTAAATATACGAATTATCTCATTTAAATATTCATGAATATTAATGTAAACGTAAGAAATAAGAAAAAAATGGTAGAAAAATTAAGGGGGTATACCTACAAAATGTCCTATATGTCTGCTGCGTACTAGCCTAGACTACAAAACTTGGTACCAAATAAAAGTTGAGACATTGCCATTTGACTAAAATGATTAAATATGCGAATTATCTAATTTAAATATTCAAGAATATTAATGTAAACATAAGACATAAAACAAAACTTGTAGAAAAATAAAGGTGGTATACTTTAAAAATTACCAGTACGCTAGCTGCTAACTATCCTAGCTTACAAAACCTGGTACCAAATAAAAGATGAGACATAGCCATTTGATCAAAATGATGAAATATACGAATTATCTAATTTAAATATTCATGAATATTAATGAAAGCATAAGAGACAAGAGAAAATTGGTAGAAAAATTAAGGTGGTTTACTTTCAAAATTACCTATATATCTACTGCTAACTATCGTAGACTACAAAACTTGGTACCAAATTAAAGCTGATACATTGTATTTTGACCAAAATAATTAAAATATACGAAAAATCTAATTTGAATATTCATGAATATTAATGTAAAAAGTATAAATAAGGGAAAATTGGTAGAAAAATGAAGGTGGTATACCTACAAAATGTCCTATATGTCTGCTGTTTATTAGACTAGACTATAAAATTTGGTACCAAATAAAAGTTGAGACTTTGCAATTTAACCAAAATTATTAAATATGCGAATTATCTAATTTAAATATTCATGAATATTAATGTAAACATAAGAAATAAGACTAAATTGGTAGAATTATTAAGGGGGTATACCTACACAATTACATGTACTCCAGCTGAAAACTATCCTAGACTATAAAAATTGGTACCCAATAACAGTTGAGACATAATCATTTCACTAAAATGATTAAATATACTAATTATTTAATTTAAATATTCATGAATATTAATGTAAACATAAGAAACAAGACAAAATTGATAAAAAAAATAAGGTGGTATACATACAAAATTAACATGACGCTAGCTGAAAATTGTTTTATCTTACAAAACTTGCTATCAAATAAAAGTTGAGACATAGCCATTTGGTCAAAATGAAAAAACATACGAATTTTATAATTTAAATATTCATGAATATGAATGAAAGCATAAGAAATAAGATAAAATAGATAGAAAAAAAGGGGGTATAGCTACAAAATTACCTATATTTCTACTGCCAACTATCGTAGACTGCAAAACTTAGTACCAAATCCAAGTCGAGACATTGCATTTTGACCAAAATGATTAAATTTACAAATTATCTAATTTGAATATGTTCATGAATATTAATGAATACTTAAGAAATAAGAGGAAATTTGTTGAAAAATTAGGTGATTTACGTTCAAAATAACCACTAAGTCAGCCGCTAACTATGATTAACTTCAAAACTAGGTACTAAATAAAAGTTGAGACATTTTTATTTGATGAAAATGATTAAATATACAAATGATCTAATTCGAATATCCATAAATATTAATTTAAACCTAAGAAATAAGACAAAATTAGTAGATTAATCAAGGTGGTATCTCTTCCGAATTACCTCTACACCAGCTGCTTACTATCCTAGACTACAAAACTTGGTACCAAATAATAGTTGAGATACAGGTTTGTGACCCTATGACTATAGGTATTCGAAATATTTAATTTTATATTCACGAATATTAATGAACACATAAAAAGAATAAGGAAAAATAGTAGAAAACTAAAGTGGTTTGACCTACAAAATAACCTATATTTCAGCTGCCATATATCCTGGACTACCAACCATGGTACCAAATAAAAGTTGAGACCTTTGATGAATATACAAATGATCTCATTTGCTTGTCTCATGAATGTCTCGTATAAGAAAACATTAAAAAGAAAGAAGAACACAAAATGATAAAATTTAGTTCTAGGCTTTAATTTGAGAATATGATAACTAGCAACTGACATATGCGTAATTTTGTAAGTACACCCCTTTAATTTTTCCAAAATTTTCTCTTATTTCTTATATTTTGATTAATATTTATGAGTGAGAATGTTAGAAAATTTGTTTAATGGACTATTTGGTAAATGTGCAGTGATTTGGCATTATTTGGTACCAAGAGTGGTTGCCTAAAATAATTCGCAGCTGAGTTGTTAGTATCTTTGTGGGTACACCTTTTTGTTTTTTTATGATTTCCTGATGTATTCATTAAATTTCATGAATATGCAAATTTGCTCACTAGCATACTTTACCGCTGAATGAAGCTGCTATGTCTTACTTTTGTTTTTTATCGAGTTAGTACTTTAGGATGAGTTTCTGCTGAGATATAAGTAATTTGTAGGGACATACCCAACTGTTTTGAAGCGCATTGTTTGTTGCCATGGAAACCACACAATTTCACATAGCTCAAATGGGGTTATTTTGAGGGCAATACTTTTACCTATTGAAGGCGGTCCCACAAAACAATTTGACGCCCATGAGAAGTTGTCCTGAGGACTCAAGGCTGGTCTAAATCGACCATTGGTCTAAATCGACCATTGGGTACTAAGGAATTTAAATGCTTTTACTTATGATATATAGATAGTGTAACACATTTTGTGGGTATTGCTAGGAAGAATGGACATTATGACGACAGTTAAATCAAAGCTACTTGTTGATTCTCAAAACTCATTTATCGTTTTCACTTTAAAAGCTTGAACCTAGTTCAAAATAATGCTATGAATGAAACATTCATTACAATAGCTGGACACTAGATACGCAAAAAGTAAGTGAGTATAAACAGGAAAAACACAATCACTACTGCAGATCAACCCACGGCATCGCGAGGAAGAGGAACAGAACACTTACAGTCACAAGACAACAGGAAGACAATTAAAGCAAAGCAACTATCATTCTCTTCCTCGTCAAGGTGTTAACAAAAATAGAAAGAACACCAATAGATGCATAATAAAACAAAGACCAACACAGAACCCACACAATTATTCCGAGGTACATTTAACAATGAATCAACAACAATGTAAGATTCTGTATGATTTTGGCGGCCATCTTGAAAACATGCAAATAAGCTCAATAAGAAGCCATTTCTCAGCTTGCAAAGATTGGTTTTCGGATTTAGCATACCAAATTACCTTGAAGAAATGTGTCAGACCCTTTGTCTTCAGAAATAAGTCCATACTAGATACTTTTAAAATTCGTATTTCGTGATTCTGTTTTCTGCGAGTGTATAGTTATCTCCCCTTTTTCAATATGGCGCTACCAATTTCTGAGTGTGCGACCCCCAAAAAAATTAAGTGTAAACATTTATCTTCAATTGAAGACTAGTTTCATCCTTTAGGACGATTAGGTAAATTCTCTCAAAAGCATTCACAAGCTGCGCCTAATAGTATATCAAATGTATTGGTGAAATGCACGAAAACAGAGTATTTTTCACACGGGGGTAGCAACTTTGCAAGCGATTTTCCGAGCCGTCAAGCATGTCAGAATGCTGTTAATCATGTTTTTGAATAGCAAATTTATATGTTTCGTCGAAATGTCAAGTTTTACGCATTTTTACCAAAAATAACGGTATAATCGGAAACGATATCAAGGGAAACGTTCTATTTTTAGGGTAGTAAGAGTTATCCCTCATTAGCTATATCTGCAAATGAAGAAAATGAGCAAAATTTGATTTAAAAATAAATAAAAGTTAAATTGATTTTAGAAAATAAAATAATTTACGAAAAAATAATGTTTTAACACTACAAAAAATCGATTCGAAATTCGTACTTCACAATTCCCTTTTTTGCAAGGATAGAGTTATCTCCCCCTTTTTAGATATGACGCTACCAATTTTCGAACGTACGACCCAATCAAAATTAAAGTACAGGCATTTAGTTTTGATTTGAGATCGGTTTCATCCTTTATGACGATGGGGTAAGTTTTCTCAAAAAGTAAGCCTCATATGAAATTCAGCAACGCGCCTATTTATCAGAAAGTATTCAAATTTGGACAATTTGTACCATTCATGGTGGACTTCTACTCGACGCTGTCATACACTTCGGTCCATGTGGTCGTCAGGTATCAGGGATATCTAGAGCATGTCACATGATTAGGATGTGCGTCTCAACAGAAGAATCTAGGGCGAAGATTAGGTACCAGTAAAATGCATTTAAGACCCCCATTGGCTTTGGCTGCTGTCTGTTCTAAGGTGGTGGTTCTGTTGTTGTTGTTCGTTTTTGATTGTTACTCACATTCTGTAATTGTTCTATGTTTTGTTGTGCGTTACTTTATGTCCATTCTAGTTTTGCAACAATCTTAATGGGGAAGAGAGAGCTGGTTGCTTTGCTTAGTTTATCTTCCTGGTGTCTCGTGATTGGTGTGTGGCTCTTCGTTGCGACGCCACGGGTTTGTCTGCAGTTTGTGATTTTCGTATTTCCTGATCATACGCACTTTTTTTCATAGAGGCAAGTTTGAGTAAAATTCAAGAACATTCAGGACTTCTCAAAGACTCTCCTGCAGTATTCTAGGACTAAAGGTTTATGAAAAATGCTGACTACAGTGTTGAATTCTACTTCAGAAAAACTAGACTGAGATAATAGAGAAATTAGTTCTAGAAAATCAGTATAACGTTGCTGTGCGCATATGCTGAACTAAATAAATTCACAAAAATTGTATATACTGGTCTGTCATGCAAACAAAACATCTAAGTGGCTTGATCCACATCTGAACTAAAAGTGAGGTTGGCTGCGCCATTAAACTGGTTTAAGCCCTCCAGCAAAATATTTTACTGACCGTTCCAAGGCGGTGCTTCTTTTGTGGATCATTAATGTTATTTCTGTCTTGCTTTGTGCTTTCATGCAGTGCACGCCTGTTTGTTGATGCCTTGTGGTCACCTGCTGGGAAAGGGCTGACCTCTTGGCTCTCGTTTGTGATGTCTGACTGTGACGTTGTCACTTTCCCATTGGTTTCCTGTGTCAGGTGTGGTGCTTGATTGTATCGATTCCTGATCTTCGCCCTCTTTCTTACTTAGATCCCTATCAACAGTGTTGAGTCCTACAGAAGATAGTAGAATCCAAGAACTTGTCAAGACCTTTGAGTGATTTTTCAGTACTTCTCAAGGCAGATTTAATTTTCAAGGACTCGTCAACCAAGCCCACAGAATTCAAGTACTTTATAAACCTGTGCGTACCCCATGGACTACTTCCTAGTTCGAGCAAAACAAGAAATGCTAACCTATCCTCAATAAAGATATAAGTACTCTCATATCTTGTCAGTTTCTGATCATCATGCAGGCCCTGTATGAAAACATTCGTTTAACCCATCTACCTGTAATTCATTTATCACTACAAAAATCTTCGGCTTATCTTCGGTAAATATTGCAGGTATAAACAGATGAATCACTCCCATGGAAAAAGCACTTGATAGACATCGCGGACCCGGAAGGCAGAAAACTGAGGGCTACTCGATAATTATGTCAACCAGCGACTCCTCGATCTTAAATCAAGCATTCAACCGATGAGCCAGTGTGCTACTCGTACCTTTTAGGTACTTATCGCATATGCGATCAGCGAGAGGCTCAGGTAACCTCATCAGAGCATTCAGTGCCCGCACACACGATGGAAGTTGCGGACTAAAGTAACACTTCTATGCCCACAAGATAGAAGATATTCCAGGATTTCCTGAAACACTTTTTTTCGAAAAAAAGATAATTAGCAGACGACAAAATGCATGAAAAAATACCCAGTATCCACTGACTGTAAGGTAAACCTCGCCAAGTTGTGGGAGATTGAAGACGAGCAACTGTTGGTAGGACTATGTCACGTACTAAGTCGTCGCTGCCTTGACCAGGCCACCTGGTGACTTTTGGGTGACATTCTGGGCTTGATTCGGAAACGTCTATCGATTCCAAAATGACTTTTTTCTATTGATAATATAAAACTGAAAGCACCACGAACCCATTGTTTTAAGTGACCTTTTCTCGTAAAACTGGAGGTATAAAACAAATAGTCTTCCTGTCGATAGCAGCTGTACAGTTTCCATATGATTCTGAATGAACCAGGTCGAGAGAAAACACACCTGATATACGTACATTAGACTATCTCCTCTCCATCCCACTCACATATGTATAAAGTATTCTTGCATTTGCAGTGAACAGATCGCATGGTATATGTAAGCCATTATCTATTCATAATATATGTATAAAACTATATTTTTTTAAATTATGAAAAAACGCTCGTTATATTATATGGTAATGTACAGCTTAAAACCTCATAACTTTGTAATTGGCACTGGTATCATTGCTGTCTCCTACTACAAGACCCTTTTATGATAAAATGGTGAGGAAATACGTGTGTGCATCATCTAAAGCGGTCCTGCATCTAAAATGGTCCTGGCATCTATTTTGGTCCAAAATTGCCTCTAAATTGGTCCCGGCTGGCATCTATTATGGCACGCTAAGCAGACTCTAAAATGATCCCCGTTATATTCCTGTGCATCATCTAAAGTGGTCCTGCGTCTAAAATGGTCCTGGCATCTAAAACTACGTAGAAATGTTTAAGTAGGTATGTGTGCATGAGATTATTGTTTCACTTTTATTTACTAATTGACCACAGCATAATAAAACCAACAAACTAGTGAAACATCAGAACAAAAAGATGGGGCATCCGCACAGTCGGATCACGACAGTGTGTCCGTATGAATGCACAGTTATTGCGCTTCCTCGCTGTGTGATCTGATCAGCATATACGTATTTTTGCTGTTTACGAGGGACGTTTTTTATGTTCGTAGAAAGGTAGATTTAATGAAAACGGCGAAAGTAAATGTATACATCATGCATATATTTGGAAAGATTGAGCTTTTATCTATACATGCAACCTAAAATAATTTCAAAATGCATTACTTTAATGACTTCATAGAGGCAAAGACATACCTATATATCACACACTGGAAATATGGTAGAAATATGACATTTATGAACTTAGTCTCGGACAGAACGCTAGAAACAATTGCATGAAAATCGGCCTATAGCCATACACAGCTTCTGAAAATATGGCTGCAGATCAAGGACACCACATGCTACAATATTATATAAACATTATAGCAAATGCGCAGCAATTATTGGATATGGAAGATTTGTTTGGAACCTCATCAAATTGAACAGTAGGCATATAAACTTTTATTGTAAAAAGTTGACACAAGTGGAAGTTGGATACGGGCTTTTGAATGTGGTTTAATATGTTAGCTGTAAAGTAGTATTATATTTTTTCTTGTTTATATGGTAGATGGAAGTGTTATGGTAACTTTCATCTCAAAACAAGGTTAATACTTTTGTTTTATTAGAAATGAACTGCAAAATAAATAGCCTAGGGGGTGCTAAAATCCCTTATTTTTTATATAAATGACGTCTTGGAGCGTTACTATATTTAGAAAACACATTCAAACCGTTTTTGTGCCTCTTAACAGGTTTTGCAATAACTGTAATAAGAAAATTATGCAGATCCGATTGTTATTGTGTGTTTTACGCGGGGTTGATTTACCCCACCCACTTTTTATAACATGGGGGTATGCCAGTACGGGAAGTTGCCAGTTACACGCTTAAATCGATACATCAATATAACTGCTGACGAATGATTGAGTATATCTTGTGCAATGCAAAACCAGAAGAAATTTTAAAATTTGTTCACAATCGTAATTTTAACAGATATAATAACTAGCACTTGACTGTGATTATTTTGGTATATTGATGGATGTTTTAAAATTGTTATAGAAGAGCAAACTGCATGCTTATAGTTTTGCTGCACTTGTCTACGATTAGCGATTGAGTAATTAATTTTGATGGTGCAAAGAAAAAATTGGCTTGAAAAATGCTTATATCACCATAGCGAATGGAACTTAACAGCGTCTAATTTCGTGGCATTTATTGAAATCAGGATTAAGAAATGAAAATATATTTATACCATATTCTGTTGCAATCAGTTCTGCATCATTTCATTGAATAATGTAACAGATTTACTTAAATCTGTTAATGCTGTTTGCCATTGTTTAGACAAGGGGTCATTTTAAAAAATGACCATTTTTTCACTTGAGAATAAATATCTCGTTCTCGTCTAAATCAGTTCGCTTGAGTTAAATTCGTCCAAAAACGGACATGATCCTCTCCTGCAGCAATAACTGCCTCATAACGAGGTCTAACCAAAAACATGTGATGCCGCACAATGTTCTTGGGAATCCACGCCCATTCTTAATCTGAAGCTGTCAAAGATTCCTAGAATGCACTGAACGATCCTGGATGCGTCTCCAGAGCTCATCCAACAACTGCTCTATCGTATTGAGATCCGGGCTTAGTAAACTTACCCAGTTTGTTTGGCTTCTGCACACACTTGATTGCCTCATCAGAGAGGGACATACCGGTTTTTGGACTAAGTGCAATGATTTAGCTAGAACTCGAGTGAAAACCAATTGTCTGAAAATTGTCATTTTTAGAAATGACCCATTGTCTATACACTGGCGTACAGCATGAACGGGTTCAAGTAAAACTGTTACACTTTTCAATAATTTGATGCATAATTGATTGTTAAAGAATATGGAATAAAATAAATTTTCATTTCCTTAATTATTTTACCATAATTGCCCTAAAAAGTGACTGATGGGTTTCTTTTGTAGTTGAGTATAGATATCAATGCTACTCTACACTATATATTTTGTTTATGATGAAGCATTGATGGTTAACATTCGTAAGCGCTATATTTGTTGCAATATGACCCAGTAAAAGAACATGATTGGTACTAGTTTATATGTTCTTCTACTCATTTCTTTTCATTTGCTTCCGTTTACGGAGGTTGTACATTTAATGGTTCGGTTATGCGCCAGTCATTGATATCCCCAATCCCCTCTGGTCCGGGGAATAGCGGGACTTTTTTACTTTTCAATTTTCAAAGCCCTGCACTGCGCGGCCAAATTTGTTGTAATATCCCTACTAAATGCCCCCGCCCCCCTGGTTAACAATAATGACTATCAACAAATGACCTAAATCATTTTGAATAAGATTTCCATCTTTTCCCCTCTCCCATGGTGGTGTCACATGAAACGCTTCAGTTGGCCCAGTGGATTCAGAGAATTTACAAATATATTGTGCAGAGCATAACACAGAAATATAAGAGGTATCGACTAGTAACTTCACTGGTAGATATATATCGATGGGGAGAAGTACAAGAACCGTACCTCTCCTTCGCATAATTTAGGAGTTATTGTCCTTTGTTATATTTCACACTTAATTGTGTCCGAACCATAACTATAACAGGTATCAACTTGAAACTTCAATGGTAGATAGATCTCAATGAGGAGAGATACAGTCTACAAAGATCCATAACTCTCTTTTGCATAAATTAGAAGTTATCGTCCTTTGTTATACTTGAATTTGTCCAGAGCAGAACATAACTCTATAAGTGATATCAACTTGCAGCTGTTGAACAACCGTATATTTGGGAGTATCTATCGTTTCTACCGATTCTCTTGATTTCTGAATCCATAGAGAGGTGGGTGGGGGGTCAGGAGATCCGGACCCCCCCTCCGGAAAATTACAAGTGTTATAGGTTTCTTTAGGAATAAGTATGACGACCTCCACGCCCCATCCCTACCTTACAGCGTCTAAAAGGCTTGGACCCCCCACCCTCCATCCTTGTAAATTTTCCACGAAGTTCACTTGGAATGGTCAATTGGAACACTCTGTAAAAAGTAAGTAAAAGACGACTAAAGAATCAGTCAGGCTTGGCCCTCGCCCTTCCCAAATGATACGATAGTTTCTTGACCCGCCCCCTGCACGAGAACATGCGAATCAACCATCAAGTCGCATCCCTTTCGGTTTATATTGGCAGATAGGATGTTTAGGTGCGCTGTAAGGATGACCTTTTTGACAAGCACTAACTCCATTCATAAAATGTACTTGTATTACAGGAGATGATTTAAAAAAGCATGATTGCTTGTTTTCAAATCCTGTTAATAACTACTATTTCATATTGTGACTTCGTGTATGCAAATGTATTGAGTTATGAAATAAATATTGTTTAAACCAAGCCCTATTTAAACAGGAAATTAAAACCCCAGCACACACACGGCACTGCGGGAACATATCGTAGGTTTAATCCCGGCACTTAAGCCCCGCTATGTCCCCGGTATCCACAGGCCCAGATTGGTGGGCTGCATTATCTCATATTTAATTCAATGCGGATTAAAGCCCGTACGCACGAGGCATGAATGCACGGATTGTCTCAAATGGAATTTCATTTTTGCGTTCGATATTTAAAATAAAACGGCATGTGCGTTAGATAGGGCGCGGGGCTAACCAAATCCTGCAAAACACACACACTAGCGCGCGCGAGCTCACGCACGACGCACCCACACAGATGGCTTGTGTCCTGGCTATATGATTATTTTTGCGGTGGAAGCCGTTTAAGTTGAAAAAGTATTAGGTTTGCATATATTTACATTTAGCGCTCAGGACCATTTTAGAGTCTGATTAGCGCACCATAATAGATGCCAGTCGGGACCATTATAGAGGCTGGTCAGGACCATAATAGATGCCAGGACCAGTTTAGATGCCAGGACCATTTTAGATGATGCACATACGTGTCCTAAATCGCATTAGTAAATATATAGAGAAGCTTCCTCTGAGTACCAATAATTTAGGCCTAAAGATTTATAAGAAATCGTTGCAAAGTATTTTCAAAATGAGATTTACATGCGTATATATGACTAGTCGAAGCTTGGCAGAGAAACATATTATAGGTAAGCGTAGTACATACGCACGCACAATCTTTGCACAAAATTTGTCAGATTGACAAATGTTGGATTTCTCTTGTTGTGCCGAGAATATAAATATTGTGAAAAGTACTAATAAATACAACGCCATGTTCCATTAATCATAGATTATCATAATTGATTGTCAGTTTCTCAGGTGCAACGAAGATGTTGGACCATCCCGAGGCTGAAACGTCTATTCTCCAATTATCCTAACCTAGATCTCTTGTCAAGATAGTGTACAACTAGCTCGGTGATCTGGATCTATACTGTTCTGTTCCATGTGGTTTTTTACTCAATTGTCTGCAAGAAGCGCTTGAATTCAAACATAGGTCTAGATAAATAAAACAAAGAGTATAAAATGCGAAATGTCAATAGCTCACTCTTTAAAATTTCCAAAATGCAAAACATCAAGAAACGTTGTAGGAACTCATTGTAAGCGTCTCGCGACTCGTGTGTCACGAGTCGCGAGACGCTTACAATGAGATCCAGTGAAAACCAGGACGTAGGTTTTCAATAAAACATCGAGACGTTTCCAATATTGAGAAATGTTTTCAACGAGAAATGAGAAAACAATATAACTATGATTGATATGATTACTTGATTCATTGATTGATTGATTTGGTCTGAAGTTAAGTCAACCACTTTCAGCCACATCCGTGCCATTTCTTGTGGCTGCTAGGCAGATGGTTTTGTGTGTGTTACCCAGTCGCAGATCTCGTTTGTTTGTTTGTGTTGATGCTTTACGTCCCAAACAACACATTTTCAGTCATATCAGGTTGTTATTCCCCGTCTTCTTGGGTTGAACCAGTACTAAGCAAATGTTACAGTGTCTTGCTCAAGGACGCCATACAGTGCCTCCGGTGAGTCTCGAACTAGCGACCCTTCGATCCCAAATCTAACATTCTACCACAGGCCGGTTTTCTCGTGGTGTGGTTCAGTTATTAAATTAGATGGTAGCCAATCACGATAGAGCAGCAGCTGATGTTTCAATGATAAATTGATGAGAAGATCTATTAAGAATGGGCGTGACTCATAAAAGGTAGAGATTCCATATGATATATAAATACTAATCACGTTTTTGATAATTTAAAAATGCCAAAATGAAAATAGCATTGCATGTCATACATTGTAGGTTTGTCACAGACATACATAGAAAGAAAGATCTTGCTGCTCAAGCCCACAGACCTGTGAACACTGGAAGTCGGTGAACTGTCTTCAAAGTGTATGTCGGTGAACTGCCTTGTCGCATCTGATTGTTTCCGGTGTCATACTTCCGGTAAACGAACCGAACGCAACGAGGTAGTTCGATCATTCAACTGCAGGTACTGCGGTTAGACTACAGTTGATCAAACTCACTCCGGTTTAGTGTCACGTGATCACTTATCTATCTTCCTGTTCCTGTTTAGCCCTTGTCTGCGCATGTCCAGTTCCTGCTGGTCAACCATACCTTTTACTTTGGTAGACTGGTTCTCTCCCTTTAATAGCTTGTCAGCATATTAAGACAGGTAACTACTAAACGCCATTGCGTCTATTAATAGCATATACACTGACGTTGTAATGGAAAAATACGTAGTATTGGAAAATACCTGGGACGTCTTGAGTCCATCTGCGGTATTGAATAAAAAGTGCATTTGCGATTTTTAAACAACTGCTCCCAGCTAGCATCCCATCACGAGCCACTATCGACCCGCCGACGAACCGTCACCTGCGGATGGCGGTTCGTTGGCGGGCCGAAAGTGGCCCAATTGTACGTGCGGATTGGATTTTTTTTATAAAGTTATCAGGAATATGGCAACTGAAAAGTTACAAGTTCTATAGGTTCCTATAGAAATAAGCATCCCCAACTCAACACTGGATGCGTGGATCCAGAGGGGGTTAGGTGGTCCGCACCCTACCCCCCCCCCATCCCCCTAAAAATCACATGTTCTATGGGTTTCTATAGAAATAAGCATTCCCCGCCACCCGAAAATAAACAAAAATACAGTTACCCCGCATCTAGTCAGACGCAACGCGGCCCGGTACAATTATTTTCTGGAATTTCAAATGTTCCCAGGGGAAACACTTATGAGACTTTCAGTTTGCACCTACAAAACTCAATCCGTGACGGGGAAGTGGGCAATTACTTATTTCTAACCGATGTGCGGATCCAGAGGGGGATAGGTGGTCCGGACACCCCCCCCCCCCCCAAAAAAAAAAAAAAATAAATAAATAAAAATAAATAATAATCACAAGTTCTTTAAGTTTCGTTGGAAATAAGCATTTGCCCCCCCCCCCATCCCCGAAAAAAAAAACACATGTTACCGACTGCGCCGGCCGGTAAACCTTCTGAGACTTTCAGAAAACTCAATCCGTGACAGGGAAGTGGGCAATTACTTATTTCTTACCCATGCGCGAATCCAGAGAGGGATAGGTGATCCTGACCCCCCCCCCCCCCCCCCCCGAAAAATCACAAGTTATATAGGTTTCTAAAGAAATAAGGATTTGTACCCCCCCCCCAACCCCCCCCCCCCCAAACAAAAACAAAAATAATAAAAAGTTGCACACACCCCCCCCCCCCCCCCGATAACTGGTTCGACCCTTTTGAACCGTAAAAAAATATAATATAGTTGCAAAAAACCCAACAATAAACACCCTTATCAGAGTTTTTTTCTGTTATTTGAGTCTGGACGCCCCCGGCCCCTGTTTCTATCTGCGAGGAGAGGGTGGAGGGGGGGGGGTACTATAATATTTTCATTCATACGTAGGCTCGCACCATTTTGGGGTTCAAAATTTTGAATTTCAATACCTTTGAGGGTTTTCAGAAAAATGAAAAATTTTTGGGGTATGAAGATTTTGTGGATATCTTTTGGGGTCATCACAAAATACCAAAAAGTTAACCCCAAAAATGGTCCGGGCCTACGTATGTTTGAAAATATCAGAGTACCTCCCCCCCCTTTCTCACCCAGGTGCGAGTATGCTTGGAATTCGTGAACAATATCAGCGGACGTCATATTTTGTGTTTGGGGTCACTACACAGATAGCAAAGATACGTTGGGCCCACGTTGGTAGTTGGTGGAAATGTGGGCGTCGCCGCATACCAACCTTGTACCAACATCGAACCGAGGCAACAATGTCGACCATTCTTTCATTATTAAACACCACTATATTATTACAAAATCCTCTGTGCCTGTATTCTGAATAGTGTGTTTGGTGTTAAAAGAAGTTTATGTTTCCGGAGCACATGACATTGGGCCAGAATTGCGAAGGAGATTTGTTTGATTTGATTCTTACGTCCCATCAACAATCTTTCAGTTATGTAGGGACGGGTCTTCCTGGGTTGAACCGGTACTAAGCTATGATTAATGTGTCTTGCTCAAGGACACAACGCAGTGACGCCTGCGAGGCTCGAACCCGCGGCCCCTCTGTCTCATGTTCATTAAATAAGCCAGGTTACGAGGAAAACTATCCATGCGCGGATCCAGAGGGGGCCGGGGCTCCGGGCCCAGCAAAATCACAAAGCTATAGGATTTATTTAGCAATACTCGTCTGGATCCACTTGAAAATCTCAAAGGCAAGCCAGAATTCAATGTTGGGCCATTAATTCGGCCGCTAGCGAAACGCCATTGAAATTGGCCGATGATGATACACCTTGAAAGGTATTTGGATTCTCACCATAAAAAAGTTGTTAAAGATAAATTGGACTCCCTCTCACAACACTTCCTGGGTCCGTGCATGCCTGTGTCGGGGATTTCCGATCGGATGGGGGTTACTCTGATATTTCGTAGCCTATGTGGACTGGGACCTTTTTTAAGGAGGGGGTCTAACTTTTAATTTCAATAATTTTAGGGGGTTCAGAATGAATAAATATTTTATGGGATCTATGATAAAATTGTGGATATTTTAGGGGAGGGGGCGGGATGGTCATCATTCACAGTTAGGGAGCGTGGCGAAAAAGGAACGCATGTGCGCGACCCCCGTAATATGACTTTAAAGCATGTATTATATCATGCGCGGATCCAGGAATTTTTGACAGGGGGGGTCCAGATTGAGACGTTTTTTAGTCCTCAGCTTATTTTACAGAGGGGGGGGGGCAATGGTTTTATTGCAGAGAAAACTATACTTTCCCAAGGATCCAGAGGGGGTCCAACATTTTCAGGGGAGGTCCATCCAAGGGGGGATCCAAATGCTAATTGCTATCACAATAACTTGTGATTTTTAGGAAGGGGGGGGGGGCTCCGGGGATCCATAGGTTTTAGTTACGCGGTGTGCATTCTTCTAAGATCATTTTAAAGCTGTTTAAAAAAGAAAAACGGGGGTCACTTTAAACCTGGAAACACATCCTACCAGTAACAAAATCCACTTTAAGGCCAATTTCCTCGGGTGTGGTACTTTCAGGGGTGGCACTCTCTTTAAACAATTGTGTTTTGCGTTGTGTTTTGCGTGTCTTTGTTGGTGTTTTTGAGAAGTTAATTCTCTTTTGTGGTCCAGAGAGAGGAGAGGAGCGCATCATTCTTTTAGTATTAGCACGTATCACTATCCTTGCATTTCGTTGGCACCCCTCATAAAAAAGTCTACATCTTTGATCGAGGTTCTGTAATTTCGAGTAACAGTTTCTACACATAAGGCCTAAATGAAATATATGTGTGGTTCCTGTTTCATGCCAAGAAAATTCAGGGTAGGTAGGTAGGGAAATTATTAAATTTTGTTATAACATTTAACAAAGAAAATAGTGACAGAAATTGAAAAAGTGCCCATTTTTTCTCCAAAGACCATTTTATTGTTTAGGGTATATAGGGTTAAAAAAATTAGGGTAGGTAGGCAACAGGAACCACACATATATTTCATTTAAGCCTTACGCCACTCTCTACATTAATGCCCCCATATTTGGCGAGCAATGCTTTGGCGTTGATGTCTGATCTTTTTGTGGATTCGATCCTTCGGACGTCTTGTGCGCTCTTTCCACTGACCATGCAGACACGCTGTGCAGGGTGCAGATTTTTGTTTTACGGGAGTTCTATACATTTCTATCCCATGCTGTAGCCACGATGATCCACGGATGTATTAGTTTGTCTTCCTGGTGTCTCTTGATGGTTGTGTGTCTCTTCCTTGCAGTGCCATGGGGTTGTCTGCTGTTTGTGATTGTGGTATTTCCTGATCATGCTCACATACTATTTTTAGGTAGTGAATACCCTTTAAACCTTCTTTACATGAACCACAAGACTGGTGACCTTGAAACATGGTTTGCATCATTGGATAGTAAGTGAGTATGAGCTGGCCCACCCAGTCCACTTTCTGTGCCTTTTATATAGTAAAAAATTTAATTGAATTTGGGTCACACTGGATTCATATAATACCTGGCCTATTTATGAACTTTTTCAACACCGACGCTCTTTCTGGAGCATGCGCAGGTTCTCTACTTGAAAAAATACCATATGCGGAAGAAAAAAAATCAGGTGTGTGGGTTTCGATCTTTAGACCCTTACCTCGTTAAGCTAAAGCGCTACCATTTGCGCTATTTGGACAGGTATGGTCACTTGATTACATCTAACTCTAAGTACATTAAAAAAATTTATTAAAATCGAAATTACCAATAACAGCAATATTTGAAAGGCTTTGTATCGAAAAGAAAGTGCGGCAAATCTTCTCAGTTTTCAGTACATGTTCATTTCTCATTTTGATGTGCGAAATTGACCCAGGATGTAAACAGATGCTCTTTCTGGAGCATGCGCAGTCGGATGAGTGGGATTCTCTACTCGTAAAAAATTACTAGTTACCAAACGTAATATGCGTAGCGGAAGTGGAGCTTTATCAACGTGGGGAACCAATCTATTACTTTGGTCGATACTGGTTTTCCGCATTTGCCAAACTCATAAAAATTAAGAAACCAGTATTTTGTTTCGATGGCAGTGATTGGCTGCCGATTAAATGTTTAACACGTGACGGGAACCAGACTTACCCGGACTAAAGTTCAGTTGAATGATCGAACTACCTCTACCATTGGCGCAGGCAATACGAGATGTGCAAGAAACTTAAGGACGTAATTACTGTAATTCTTATTATTTTAAAAAAATCTTTCGGAACACCATACGTTGGACAAAACATCGGGCCGAATCTGGGTCCATTGGTCGTCGCCAGCATGTATATTCTTGTGGTGTTATTGACAGGGCGACCCATGCATTTTATTAGTTGGTGTTTGATGGCAATTTACTCCCCGATAGGGAGCCCACCTTCCCAGGTAATAAAAGAGATAGAATGGGCACGGTCAGCATGATAAATTTACTAGTTTTTTTATGATAAAACTACAAAAAAAAACTACACGATAAAACTGAATCTAAATTATGCGTCAAAATGTTGATTGAAAATTATTACAAAACACCGGGGGGTTCTGGACACCCGTTGTGGCTGTTACAGAATAAGTCCCATCCTTCTTTCGAATGCATTGAATATACTCGAATGGGTTGGAAATGAAGAACGAAAGTAAAGTCGACGGTGTCCGGTTAACCAAACAAATGTATTCTTCCCTCAGGTTTGATACAATTAAATGTAACTTGGGATGGCCCATTGTATATATATCGAGAGCACACCGTACAACCGGCTGCTTTGATGACAGGTTACTAACAATGATGACAGATACGGGATTTTATGTCCCATGAAAGGTAGGTTATAATTTCCGGTTGGCAAAATTGTAAGAGAAGCCCTCTGATACTCTGTGGTAGATGAGTACACTTATTAGTGTTGAGAGATCATACAGAAACAAGCTGGCGTTATATCACTCACAAATAAAGCCACACTTGATCATCATTTCAGAGGTTTCCCGAGAAAAGTCACAAAAAACGGTAATCTGTTCAGGTTGTGCGTCTCTCTGTCAAAGTCTGCTGTCTGCACTTATATACAATTAAACTACTATCATTCAGCTACATTTCTGCCAAATTTGAAGCCGCAGTTTGATTTTTATAAAGTTACTGGAGCCCATCAAAGATGACAGGTAGATGGAAAATGGCTGCCTTTGTCAACAGGTCAATTTTGAAGTGGCTGTCTTTGATGACAGGTCATGAATTTTAGTGGCTAACATGGATGACAGGTCATAATTCTAGAAAGTTAATCTAACTCAACATATTTCTTCAGCCTGTGGTCTCAACTGAGAACATAAACACCTTCCATATTGCATTCAGGTCAACATAATCTGTCATTTGGCTAGCGGATATTGAGCATAGGTAAACAGTCTAGATCCAGACACTTTAGAAACAGGGTCCATACTTTTTCTTAGAGGATATAGATACAAAACATAAGCTAAAATGTACATCTAGATCAGCTATCATTTAGATGACAATAGGGCGTATCTACCTTTCAGTGAAATCTTTGTAATTTACTGAACAAAAGTGAAAACGCTACACTACAATTATCTATATTTTGTGAAAAAGTATTGGACACAAGGTATTTACTAAAGCTTAATAATGTTTCCCAGACATCCAGCAAACGATTCGTCGAAACTCCACCAATTTGTCGTGTTTGATGTCTGAGTTATGCTCCTTTAAGTGTTTAAAGGTTTATTCACTGAATTTAGCTATTGCGCATGCGCAAATTAATTTTTTTATGCTCGTCGAAATTGGTCATAATTGTGTTGCATAAAAACACAAGAAAACTGATAAATGACTTGAAACAAGCTCAGAAATCAATTTCGAATTTTTCAAATTTGTAAAAAATTGAAAATTGTCTCCCTTTGACAAAAACAAATAGGGAATACTAAATGTTTTGGTAATCTTCTGTTTATCATGATTTTTGATAATTTTCTTTTGCCAAATTAGGTAGACCTCTTAGCACATTGTATCTACCATTTCTCAACAAGTAATGTCCTCATACTAAGATGCAACAACACATTGATTTTCCTATGGAGATTTCATTGTTAAAATTTCAAACTTGGCAATTTGATGGAAAACCCGCTTTTTAAGATTACTTTTCTTAACAATCAAAACACACTTGAGATAAGTCCTTCACATTTCTGGTTATCACATGTCTAAACTACCATTTCGTGCAGTCGGATCTCGTAGGCAGTAGATCTCTGAAGACATAAACTGTGTGAGATTTCTGTTCAAATTGACAACCTGAAAATCTGGACCCCTGTCACATTTGAATGGCTCTCATGCGTTTCCGCGTGACAACATCCGTAAAACTTTTACTGTTATGCATTATTCGGTATTTGAACTTTAAGATACACTTTCATTTGCGTTCTTGGTTTGCATAAGTTTGTTTTCAGATTGCAAACAATTTAGGTGTAGCGTTTTCACTTTTGTTCAGTATATATTAAGTTATTTCACAATATGTGCTTTAAGGACAGGGTTTGGTTTGGGTTGTGCCACTTCCTGGTCATTGCTCATGTTATTTTTTCCATACAGTACCAGTACCTGGGGACAATATTGCACCTCCCCTATACAAATCAACGAAAAGTTGTGAATCACTGTTACAGGCTGAATGGCAACAGATAATATCCTGATCTTTCCACACAGCAAAATATTTTCAGCCTTGATATGGTATAAGTTGACACCATGTGATGTTGAAAGCTAAAAACAGGTATGGTGTCTGCTGGCGTCTTGACTGTTATCTATCATGTTGTGCTTTGGTAACCAAAGTATTTGTTAAACAGATTTTGATGGTGGATCACATTTTGTAATACAGGGGTCATTCAATAAGTAACCAGCATACCTTGTTTCCCATCATTTCTTTTCAGAAAACAATCTCTATCAAGATGCTTTTCAATCATATGTTTGAAATATATATTTTCTAATGATTTAACAAAAATATAACTGCATTTGAAAGTGTGCTAAAATAACTTAGAAATATGCAGCACTACTTTGTTCAAGAGACATTTCAAAAGACGAATTGCAAGATGCTTACTTGAAACAAAGCTATAATTGAGGCCAAAAGAATTAATTTTCTCTATAAAAATTTGATTAAAATTTGTTGCTCTTGAATAAAATCCCAGTGTTCAAAATTAATAGTGATTTTATTCCTTAGTGAAAATAGAACTTAAATTTTGGAAAATTTGATAATTCAGACAGTGTTTTCCTTGCTACAAAAATGTATTTATAATTATATTCGCATATTAATTGATATATTAGATAAACATTTGTTAAAAAGTTTTACTATCTGAGAGCTTCCAACATGTCTGAAAATAGTTATGCTCCACCGTCCTTAACCATGGGTCACTTAAGTATCAAATTACGCAATCTTCTCATTTCTATACATCATGTATGCGACAAATTTTCCATTCTGTCATTATATTATATACTCATACTTCATTTTTCAAACCAAAGATATTTATCAAATAGTAAAATTTACCTTACAACCTAATTTGACGAAAGACAATTATTTGGCTCACTGACCATGCTTGAAGTCACGATAAATTATCAACTAACCAACTCATAGAATATATTGACTGTATCGGTCCGTTAGAAATAGGTCAGGATGGTAACTTATTGAAACACCCTTGTATTTTGAGTTTGAGGACCCCTTAGATTGACCCCATTGATAGATGTCTATCATAAAAATCTGCAAAACAAATACTTTGGTCACCAAAGCACAGCACAAAAGATACCAGCCAAGACGCAATAAGACACTGTGCTTGTTTAGCTTTCAACATCACATGATGTCAACTTGCATATACCATAATCAAGGCTGAAAATGTTTTGCTGTGAGGAAAGATCGGGTTGCCATTCAACCTGTAACAGTGATTCACAACTTTCTGTTGATTCATATAGGGGAAGTGAAATATTGCCCCAAGGTACTGCTACTGCTTTGAACAAAGATCACATGAGTTGTGACCAGGAAGTGGCACAACTCAAACCAAACCCTGTCCTTAAAACCTTAACGTGCAATAACTGATATAACAAAACTCAAGATTTCACTGAAAAGTGGATATGCTCATATGTCATCTAACTGATATCTGATCTAGACGTACATTTTGAGCTTATTTTTTGTATCTATATCCGCCAAAAAACAGTATGGACGCTGTTTCTAAAGTGTCTGGTCTGGATCTAGACTGTTTACCAATGGTCAATATCAGCTAGCCAAATGACAGATAAGATTATTTTGACCTGAATACAATATGGAAGATGATTTATGCTCTCAGTTGAGACCACAGGCTGAAGAAATATGCTGATTTAAACTAACTTTATAGAATTATGACCTGTCATCCATGTTAGTCACTAAAATTCATGACCTGTCATCAAAGACAGCCACTTCAAAATTGACCTGTTGACAAAGGCAGCTATTTTTCATCTACCTGTCATCTTTGATGGGCTCCAGTAACTTTATAAAATCAAACTGCGGCTTCAAATTTGGCAGAAATGTAGCTGAACGATAGTAGTTTTATTGTATATAAGTGCAGACAGCAGACTTTGATGGAGAGATGCACAACTTGAACAGATAACTGTTTTTTGTGACTTTTCACAGGAAACCTCTGAAATGATGATCAAGTGTGGCTTTATTTGTGAGAGATATAATTTCAGCTTGCTTTTGTAGGATCTCGCAACACTAACAAGTGTACTCATCCACCACAGAGTACCAGAGGACTTCTCTAACAATTTTGCCAACCAAAAATTATAACCAACTCTTCATGGGACATAAAATCCCGTATCTGTTATCATTGTTAGTAACCTGTCATCAAAGCAGCCGGTTGTACGGTGTGGAGAGGTTCAAAACAACATTGTACTTCTTTCGTTATATGAAAAAAGTGTAGAACCTGATGAAACGCCGCACTATATCTTTACTATAAAAAGGGTTGAAAAACTGGACATGAAGTTTATCTGAATGGTGCACAAATTGTTCTGACTCAAGTCAATAATTTCTGCGAACAGCTGCTGCTTGTATGCTTTTCGAACTGAGAATTAAATGGTTTGTATGTAACACTTTAAGAGCGAAGAACGCATTCATTTTTTATGATTTGGCAGTCTGTATTATTATTTTTATTAACGGGTGGGTTTTATGCATACTGACTTCGTCGTTTGATGGGGATAGGCTTTCCATTGTAGGGCCTGTGATTAACGTTACCGATCATGTACGTGATATACGTATTACAGGTACGCGGACTCGGCGAAATATTCCTCTCCCGTTTCGGGGGGGGGGGGGGGCAAAATAAGATATTTCTAAAGAAAAGTACCTGTATTGACCAGGTTTTTGAAAAGTAGTCAGCACAGAAAAGCAAATTAACAAAACAAATGTAATTTGTAATAATATGCGATCATTATTAAATCACACTTATGTTTGTTGGATGTTTGACCGCTTCATGAATAGGTTTCCGTATGACCCACTATTAATCCGATTTTCTTCACCAATACTCGCTGAAGATACTATAATAACCCGTTTAGAGAGAGAGAGAGAGAGAGAGAGAGAGAGAGAGAGAGAGAGAGAGAGAGAGAGAGAGAGAGAGAGAGAGAGAGAGAGAGGGGGGGGTAGGAGGAATAATTAAGGAAACATGCAGAATACGAAAGATGCGAATCTGACCAAATCCTAGACATCCAGACCCACTACATAGCTATGTATGGACGTTATAAAACAGTAAACATGGACCATTTGCTAACCGTTCATATCCTGGCGAGACACTATGATTCGGGGCTTCTCAATAGGTGCACTGGCCACCGTGATGAAAAATACTGTAAATTCGGTAATTTTCGCGAGGGTTTTATTTTCGAGAAAATAAAGCCTTCGCGAAATGGCCAAATCACTCTGTTGTTTACTGATTAGGTAAATCATGCTTACAGCAGTTTATGAGCAGAGGGAAGGACTCTTGCAAAATCGATGCCTAAAACATTTACCGTGATTAATATATCAAAAAGCATGCATTCTCAAAGAATTGCAGATCCATTCAACTGAGGAGAAACCATTATCCGTACAATACCATGTTTTAAATGTTACTACCTATCATGTATTAATTAAATGGTACCTCGAAGAAAGAATCGGAGTTTGCTAAAGGACGAAAGTAAACAACTTACCCATCTCGCATGATTCGAGCTTCTTGTGACACGTGCGGCCCGACGCCGTCGCCATCTGTAAGTAGACAAAATTTGACATTAGTATTCACTGGTAAAATAAAGTGTCGCAGTGGAGGATCTTGGGGGATTCAGGGGGTTTGCTCGAACCCCCCCCCCCAACCGTTTTTTAGTTCTTGAAAATCCTTTGAAAATGAAATAATTTGGTCTCAGTGAGGCCAAATTATTTCATTTTCATGGGATATTTAAGAAATTTAGATAAAATCAGCAAAGCGAACCCCCACACCATTACACATATGAACCCCCTTTCCAGAAATCATTGATCCACCCCTGTGTCTAGGACAGATGAACAATCACATACAGACACATCAACACACAGACATACATACTGTTGCTATTTGGTAGTCACTTTCAAAGAATACAATTTCCTGGCAGTACACATTCTTTCAATAGTGGAAGCCTGACAGTCTGAGGTGTCCACAAATATGACTTTCCAAAAAATGGACGCCATAAAAACCAGTGATGTCCAATATTATACCAATTCATCCTTCATAAAATAAATACCTATGGCTTCATTTGCAAGCACTATTCGTACTTTTGACATACACGGTGTAGTGGACGTGGGTACGCGCCGTTGACAATAAGGACTCTCGTACCAGGGTAGAAATTCTCTTACTATAACTACAGTCCTATCGAAGGGGAGTCTTTATACGACATCGACAACACCGCCACCTGCAGTAATACTACTACTTTGGTCGTTGTTTGTCGATGTTTTTAGTCACAGTCAACAATTTTACAATCATGTCTGGACGTTTTCCTGTCCAGTACTAAGCAGAAGATAAAGTCTTGATGCTCAATGACACAACACAGTGTCTCCGGTGAGTCTCGAACAAGCGACCCTTCAATCCCACCAATGTGCCACTGCGTCCACTAACCTACTACTACTAATAATAATAATGATAATGATAATAACAATAAAATTTGATAATTGAGGTTAAATGAAACAGGAAGACACAATTACTCAGCAAGCTTATGCGTTACCTTAAGAAATATCTTAAGAAATCCTTCTTTTGAGAAATAAGTTTAATCCGTAATGACCCAGACAAATTTACCACCAAACACAAAAATTTGCCGTCAATATCATAGAAAACCATTCATCCTTGAACGACAACGGCAAACTAAAAATCCTATTTTTGTGTCAAAATTAATATAACCATGGTTAAGCTATAACTTATAGATAAAATTGTCCTTTTTATGACTAAACAGTAAAGCAGTCGCATACGAGCTACTGAATGTCGCAACAGAAAAACGACACTATATCATCAGAGCACATTCTTAACCAAATGATTTTATTCACAATGAGCAATGTACAGCCTGTTCCGGTCTTCAAATTCAAGCAAGTGCAGCTGTACGCGAACAGCTTGTGCTATACAAGCGAGAGAAGTCCGGACCGGAATGCGCATCCGGACTTTTCACGTTTAATTTGCCGCTGTACTTTCAATTTTCCCTGACCCGACGCGAACCATGTACCCTGTATTATTCAATGGTTAAGCTAAAATGAAAACAAAACAGCCTTTAGGAAACTACCCTTTAACAATAGTTTTACAACACAAAGTGAACCAGCCTTAATACACAGGTAAATTATCTTAACATATAATCAAACAAACTTCACAAAAACACCTCACCTGGGGAAATTTGATACATCTTAGGCGACATTTAAGAGACCACTTAATTTTCACATTCGTACAATATCGGGATACATTTCTCCAGTTCGTTTAAAACAATTGAGTTGTCACGTAAAATCAAGTAAACATACTTTATGACGATCCCTTAACACATTGCCGGTCATGGTAATACTGGTTATAGAAAATCTGGTGGGTGATCAGACAATTACTAATTAGGTCATTATAATGAAATAATAATAATAATAATAATAATAATAATAATAATAATAATAATAATAATAATAATAATAATAATAATCAAGTCAATACACAGCCATAAGATAGCCTTAGTAAAAAAAAACTAAGCCTAGGTTAACCTAGTACCATCATTTGAATCATGAAACTCTGTAGGGTTCACATCCCCGATGATATTGTCTAAGTTCCAAGATCAATGGCCCTTTGGTTCTTTCTGTTTTTTACCAGACATATGCATGAAAGCTATTTCGGTCATGTGATTTTGACCATTTTAGTCATATGTGTAATAGTTATACCATGGGTTGTCCGCCTGTACGTGAAGATAATCCACACGAGCTTCAGCGAGCGGATTATCTTACGTACAAGTGGACAAAAATGGTATACATGTAACTATTTTATACCACCTACATCAGAGTAGACCTTGCCCATCACGAGATATTTCGTGCTAAAGTTGGTACGGGTGGTATAAAGGTTGATACTGCACATGAAATTAGGCTCCAATCTGATTTGATATACAATGTAGTAATGTCAGGCCAAAATGGTTGACATTGAAAGACCATAGGTCATATTATTAATAATACTCATCATAATAAGCAGAGCTACAAAATAGCCTTAGTAAAAGTTTAGCTAGGCCAAGATCATGTGAAACGCACAATATAGTCATGTGACCACCTGTACAACAGAACAAAATTACCAAGCATACAAACCAATGGTATTTATTTCTAGACATTGTCTCTTACATATCAAGCAAGTATATTGAATTTTGTTTAATAATTATGAAAAAAATCAACTTTTCAAAAGAATATTCTCATTTAATGCATTAGAATCGAATTCGACATGGCCATAAAATAAGTCAATATTAATCTTTTTGTCCCATATCCCCAATCTCGAGGTCATTGCTCTTTTGATTCCAGAGAAGATTGAAGCATGACTACCGGTTCGGTCTTAAGACCTGCATATTTAGTCATATTTATGTCTTCTCATTACATGAAATTTGACTTTAATCGGTCAAGTCGTTGCTGAGAAAAGCATATTCGAGTTAAGTGTACAGATGGCAGTCATGTGCTAAAAGTTGTTTTACCATATATATGTATGAGCGTGACATTCATCTTTGTCATGTGTTCAGGATCATGTTCCATCATCCTCAGGAATCTCTATATAGAATATGAGTTCAGTTGGCAGTGGCGTTCCAGAGGGAAAGATGTTTGAAAATGTTGGCGGCCAGAAGTCGGATGATTGAACGATCGAACTGCGGTGTCATTGGTATACTATAGACAAAGCCACGGGCCTTTGGCTCAGGTGATTAAAAATGTATGTTCATGTATGCACCCATTTTAGACCCGGATGCAAGTTGTGCATGTAACCACGCCAGTTGTTGGTCAAAACACAGATTCATGTACACATGGGTGAAAGTTCAATATTTCCAAAATCCTGAACATTAGAAAATCAGAATTCAAACCTTGCTGTATGCCTCAAAAATAGTAAAAATTCAAAGTTAAATGGTCAAGTACCTTTAGATATACTGAAAATAAATCAAAGAAGCTATTAAAATCTGCAGAATTCAGCATTTTAGGCTGACTTTCCAAAATCCTGACCTTTAGAAATAAGAACTTAAAACTTGCTGTATGCCTCCAAAATACTAGAAATTCCAAGTTAAATGGTCAAACACATTTAGATAAACTGAAACTAATTCAAAGAAACTATCAGAATCTGCAGAATTCAGCATTTTCAGGCTGAGCCTCAAAATCCTGAATTCAGGAATAATCCTGAAAACTTTCACCCTTGTGTGCATGAGCACGAAGCGTCATTTTGATCTACTTGTAAATATTCATTAAATGGTGTTATCTTCACCGTAAAGAGATTTGTTAAAAATATAATAACTCGCGATAACATCTAAGAAATACTTAACATTCAAACTGGAAACACTTGGGGCTTTATCTATTTTTCAATGAGATGCAAGTGGCGCTTCCAGAATTAACACTAAACTCGTTGCCTGCTGGTGAGGAGTTTTGTCATCTGCGGATAACCTTTGGCCAAATAAAGAAATAAGTGTGTATTTGGGTAACGGGTCGTAGGGTAGGCACACATATTTTTTCTAATCTTTTATTTTTCTGGGAAAAATATAATTTTATGCATTTTGAAAGGCGAAATCGCCTTTCAAAATGCATAAAATTATATTTTTTTCCTCAGAAAACCTGAAACATTCTAGGTTTCACCAATTAATTTTGGTAGGGCCGGGTTACCCTAAACACATGTATATTTTGCCATTTGCTGACATTTTGGATTGAGATCATGCCTGACAAATGTTGGTCCAAATTTTGTGACATTCTGATGCTATTCCTGAACGATTTTTAAAGAAGTTGATTTTAACAACAAAAATAAAGACGACAAAGAGCATACAAATTACCCAGCATGCAACGAGTTAAACATACCATAATTTCCAGTTGTAATTTCAAGTTAGAATGAAATTCTCCCAAAAGGAGAAACAACAACAAAAAAAAGCATTCACTCCAATCAGAAACACAGCATTCGTGTATGAACCAAGCAATATGGAAGTCCATTGACAGGGCTCAATGAAATGTGTCTAAAGGATGGGTAGTTGTATGGCTAAATTTGATAACATGGTCAGGCAGGTTGCTTATATAAACCGACAACTAGCTCAATCATATGAAGAAACAACCTGAGTATATGATTAAATCAGTCGAATATATAGTCAAACAACTTGATTGTATAACGAAACAACTTGCGATTGTGGTCAACCAGAATTATTTTTGACCAAACCAGAACCAGTTGAATATATGGTCGACCAGCCTGAATATATGACCAAACCAGTTGAATATATGGTCCAATAGCCTGATTATATTACAAAACCAGTTGAGTATATGGTCAAACAGCCTGATTATATAACCAAACCAGTCAACCAACTTTATAATATAACCAAACAACTTGAATACATGAATATGGTCATCAAACTTGATTATATTATCAAACCAGTTGAATATATGGTGAACGATTTTGATTATATTACCAAACCAATTGAATATATGGCCAACAAGCCTGATTATATGACCAAACCAGTTGAATATATGGTCAATCAGCCTGATTCTATGATCTAACCAGTTGAATATATGGTCAATCAGCCTGGTTATATGGCCAAACCAGTTAAATTTATTGTCAAACTGCCTGATAATATGACAAAACCAGTCAAACAACTTGATGATATAACCAAACAACTTGAATACTGGTATATGGTCAACCAACTTGATTATATTATCAAACCATTTGAATATTTGATCAACTATTTTGATTATATTACCAAACCAATTGAATATTTAGTCAACAAGCCTGATTATATGACCGAACCAGTTGATATATGGTGAGCCAGCCTGATTATATGACCAAACCAATTGAATAAATGGTCAACCAGCCTGATTATATGACCAAACCAATTGAATATATGGCCAAACAGCCTGATTATATGACCAAACTAGTTGTATATATGGTCAACCAGCCTGATTATATGACCAAACCAGTTGAATATATGGTCAACCAGCCTGTTTATATGACCACACCAGTTGAATATATGGCCAAACAGCCTGACAATATGACCTAACCAGTTATATATATTGTCAATCAGCCTGATTATATGACCAAACCAGTTGAATAAATGGTCAACCAGCCTGATTATATGACCAATACCAGTTGAATATATGGTCAACCAGCCTGATTATATGACCAAACCAGTTGAATATATGGTCAACCAGCCTGATTATATGACCAAACCAGTTGAATATATTGTCAATCAGCCTGATTATATGACCAAACCAGTTGAATATATGGTCAACCAGCCTGATTATATGACCGATCCAGTCAACCAACTTGATTATATTACCAAACAACTTGAATACATGTATATGATCAACCAACTTGATTATATGACCAAACCAGTTGAATATATGGTCAACCAGCCTGACAATATGACCAAACCAGTTGAATATATTGTCAATCAGCCTGATTATATGACAACACCAGTTGAATATACGGTCAACCAGCCTGATTATATGACTGATCCAGTCAACCAACTTGATTATATTACCAAACAACTTGAATACATGTATATGATCAACCAACTTGGTTATATTACCAAACTAGTCGAAAATATCGTCAACCAGCCTGATATATGACCAAACCAGATGAAAACATGGTTAACTATCCTGATTATATGACCAAACCAGTAGAATATATGGTTCAACAGTCTGATTACATGACCAAATCAGTTGAATGCATGGTCAACAAGCCTGATTATAGGACCATACGGGTTCAATATATGGTCAAACAGCCTGATTATAGGACCAAACCAGTCAACCAACTTGATAATATAACCAAACAACTTGAAAACAGGTATATGGTTATTCAACTTGATTATATTACCAAACCAGATGAATAAGTTGAATATATGGTCAACCAGTTTGACTATATGACCGAACCAATTGAATACATGTATATGGTCAACAAGCCTGATTAAATGACCAAACCAGTTAAATATATGGGCAACAAGCCTGAAAATATGACCAAACCAGCTGAATATATGGTCAACCAGCCTGATTATATGACCAAACCAGTAAACCAACTTGATAATATTACCAAGCAACTTGAATACATGTATATGATCAACCAACCTGATTATATTACCAAACCAGTTAATTATATGGTCTACCAGTGTGATTATATGACCAAACCAAATGAATATATGGTAAACAAACCTGATTATATGACCGAACCAGTTGAATATATAGTCAAACAGCCTGCTTATATTACAAAACCAGTTAAATATATGGTCAACAAGCATGATTATATGACCAAACCAGTTAAATATATGGTCAACAAGCCTATCATATGGACAAACCAGTTAAATATATAGTCAACCAGTTTGATTATATGACCAAACCGGCTGAATATATGGTCAAATAGCCTAATTATATGACCAAACCAGTTGAATATATGGTCAACCAGCGTGGTGGCAAGGCTGATTAACTTAATTACATGTCGAACAACCTTCTTACTTGGAAAAACTCCACACAGAGATATTTCTAAAGCACCACATTTAATTCGAGTTTACGGGTATTTCTACTACTTATAGGAGTTCGAATCATCGAGGTTTAACTGTATGAGATTACTGGGGCCGAGTGGGTGGTCATTGCATTTTCTTGTGACTCAATGTAGAAAGAAGATACTGAGCTGATCTAATTTCAACAGCAACATTATAGCATAGGATATATGGAGTTCAGTCAGTACATAGATGTGTGAATCAAACTTTGGAAAAAACATGATGGGACTACTGTTGGTTGATTTTTAGTCCAAATCACACAATATGTAGCAGGCATGTACATTATGTATACTGTGTTTTATTTATTGTACAGTGTGTTCCGCCATATGGGTATAGTATGTCTACTGCAACAATTGTCTGTTCAGTAGAGACACTGAAAATATACAGGGAATAAGAACGCAAGTAAAAGTTAGCTAAACCCCTTTCAGGCCCTTAGTTAAGAGTGCGTACCAATAAAATAATTTTCTTATTTCTCAACCAAAACATATATTGTGGGTACTAAAAAAACCCGTCTAAATGAGACGGTTCTTTTGAGCACCCAAAATATATTTGTTAGTTTGAGTTGATTCTTTACGTCCCATCAACAATATTTCAGTTAAACAGAGACGGGTCTTCCTGGGTTGAACCAGTACTAAGCTAGGATAAATGTGTCTTGCGCAAGGACCACAACGCAGTGACGCCGGTGAGGCTCGAACCCGCGGCCCCTCGGTCTCGAGTCAAGCACTCTACCATTGAGCCACTGCGCTCTCATCCCCCCAAAACATATGATAAAACTTAATGGGTAAGAAAATATTTTCAATTTTACTCTAAAATTTTTAGCCTAAACCTATGCAGGGCCTTTGTATATTGGAGACCCGCGGAGCGACGCCCGGTATGACTACTATATCTCTTCTACTTCGAACACTGCCAAAACAGTTTTTTTTATTTCTTTTCTTTGTCTGTTTGATTTGATTATTTACGTCCCAGTGAAAACATTTTCAGTTATGTCGGGACTGGTTTCTTGGGTTGAACCAGTACTTGGCAAGGATCTTGTCCAAGGACACAATACAATGACGCTGGTGAGGCTCGAACCCGCGGTCCCTCGGTCTTGAGTCAAGCACTCTACCACTGTGCTCCCTTTTCTTAATTCTCAACCAAAATGTGTCTTAACATATATTGTTGGCACTCAAAATCTGATCTGTGTGGCTTAAAAGAACCGCCTCAACGAGACTATCCTTTTGAGCACCAAAACATATGTTCAAACTGATGGATAAGAAAATGAACAGAAGTTTGCTCTTCTGAGCAAAGAAGACTTGATTTAAACATATTTTATCTGTACACTTTGTATATAGAACGACATATAAAGACATACAATAATATACAGTATACAAATGGGATTCAGAAGAAAGTCTCCAGACTTATACGAATCTGTATCCCATTTAAAAAATCATTTTACTCATTTTATCGAAATTTGAAGAGAAAACCAAGAAGACTTGAACACTGTCTTACCGTAATAGTTTTCCAGATGCTCATCCCTGGTATGAAATTTCAGTCAAGTGACACACTCATATAAACAACAATATACCCCAATATACAATATCTTTCACAGATCTAATATCCATATAAACAGTTTTCACTGCTTGAATCTACCACAATTTCAATTTTCATTTTACTTTCTCCAGAAGCAATTTACATCACAACCTGGTTTCGCGAAAGGGGGTCTTACAATATATTTCAGCAGCTAAACCCTGTGCCATCATAGGTAAATTTTAATTAATTTCTATATTCATCGGTCCTCTTTATATCAACACTGTAAAATACGTGTAAGTTTACATCAAAAGGGTTGGCAGCTGGGCTGCCACCCCTTTTGGTGTAAACTTACATTTACTTTTCTTCTAACACAACTTGAAGCCTTCATCTTTTCTTTTATATATGTTACATATTTCTACCTATTATTGTTGTAGTTATTCTCCGGATCAACACAAACGAGCAGAACATAGCTTTTAAAACAGTTAACTGTGACACCAAGATTAATGGCAGTTGAGCTGCCACCACCTAATTTGGTTCAAATTTACACTTGACCCACCTAGGCTGTCCGTCAAGAGATTCCCACGTTTCTTCTCAATGTCAGTATGCAGGGATCCTACCCCTTTAGTATTGCGGGTCAACACAATCGAACATAATATAGCTTTTAAAGCAGTTAAAGGTTACATCAATATTAGGGGCAATTGAGCTGCCACCTTATTTGATAAAAAGTTACATTTATTATTAACAGTTAACGAACAACGACTGACCAACCTAGGCTATCCGGCAGGAGATTCCCACGTTTGTTTCGAATTGTCTGTAGCGCCAAAATGCTATCAAAAAGTACTCGTACTATTGGAACTTCCCTACCTATTTTGATAGTTATCAAAATGGGTAGGGAAGTTCCAATAGTATCCCGGAACCCCTACCCATTTCCTAGACACGATCGAGGCCCTTTCCAGAGACATAGGATAGTTTCGCCCCTCAATGACACTTTGCAAACAGTTTGAACCCAGATCAGGCCCAACAAAACTTCGTACTTAATCTGGATCTGAGTAATTTGACACTCTTATGGCATATATAAAAGAATATTTTGAAAAAGTTAATTTTGAAAAAAGGTCCGCAGACTGAACAATTACCCAGCATGCAGAATAGTTTATTGTACTTTGAGTTATCCGGGCTTGAGTTATCGAAATTTTGCGCGCAGTGTATTATTATATACCAACTGATTCAAGTCACAAATAATGTCATTGATTCGGTTTAGAAGCGGGCGCAGGCTAATCGGCGCATCCTTTGCCCGGACCCGTGCATTTAGTTCCCTCTTCTCATGGTTTGGCAAACCGGATGATTTGTGAAGTTGTTCACCCTTATACAAGTTCCCCCATCCGTACCCTTGTAAAAATATTAATAACTACTGAGAAAGGGTCGCCACACCACGACAAAACGGTACTACAGTATGTAGCTTAGTCGCTACTCGGTAATTTTGCATGCTGATGTTTTTCAAAAACAATTTATTTCGAGAAATTCTTCCAGAAATATTATTACAGTGTCAAACAGCTTGGATCCATATCAGGCCCGACATTTTGTCGGGCCATTTTGTCGGGCCTGATAAGGGTACACACTGTTTGCAAAAGTTATCAGCAGACGACACCATTAAGCAAAGTGGGGGGAGCTGTCTTACAGTGCTGAAAATAGTCAGTATTGACAGATTTGCATCAATCAGTATGTGCATAAGCATTGATTCGTCAGGTCTATAGCGGGGTACCTTTGATATAATTACGAGAGCATTTCAGCTACTTTTGTGCAAATAATTATCAGTTAAAACATAAAGAACCGTCTCATTGCAGCTCATTTGCTCTTCGCACATATAAAGTACTGAAAATTCCATTAAAAGTAGTACAAGCACATTTGATGAAATATCTAATGAGTACCATTTCACCAAGCACGGCTAAAATGTTTGCATGCTGAGTAAATTTGCATGTCCTAATGCTATTTGTCGTCTATTGCTTTTTTTCAAAAAGTTTTGTTTCAGGAATACCATCCAACTGAAAAAAAGGTTTGGATCCAGATGAGGTCCGATTTTTTCGCCGGCCTGATTTCGGTCCAAACTTTGCGCAAAGGTTATCAGCAGACGACAAAACTAGCGGTTGAAGAGTTAAACGACGGAATATTATCAATCTTCACATCTGTTTGTCACTTGACTGTAACATGAATCATGTGGCAGTTTTGGTATTCTCAATTTATGTCATTTTTTTGTAGATACATTTTATGCTCAAGTACTTTTCATAAGTTTAAAATTCAAGAATCTTCAATCGACCTGATTCGAAGACAACCGGTTTTGACCATGGCACGAATACCTCACCCGTCTGAACACCCTTTCCCAACCAATCATGACTTTTGTTGCCAACTCTCTCCTCTGCTTATGCTCATTCGTAGCCTATGTATCCAGATCAGGCTATTTTTTGTTAAGGGTCTGATAAATGTTCACGTATTTATAGTGCTTACTTTCATGCTAAATTCTAGTATTAAATTCCCTTGAACATATGCAGCAGACGTTATAGGCAGACGACACTTTCAGATTGATGATACTAACCCTTATCCGGTCAATAGTTTTTGTCGTCTTGATCTAGACTACTATGAGTTTGGTCAGGTGGCAAATTAGAATTCTTATTGATACAATAAAGCTAATTTCAAGTTGTATAGCATTATTTGTCTATGTACACATTGCAGGCAGGAATATTACGGAATTCCATGGAATCCCTGACTGCATAGACGGGTGTCACTGCATGCAACGTCAGCTGAATAATAACCTACACATACATTAAGAACTGCAATTCCGATATGGCACAAGTGTCCAAAAATGGTTTTGTTTTTCAGCTCTGCTAGCGGCGGCTTTTGTCGTCTGCTGGTAACTTTTGCAAACAGTTTGGACCCAGATCAGGACCGACAAAAGTCGGTCCCGATATGGATCTAAACCGTTTGACACTCTGATGGTGTTCCTGAAAGAATCTTTTTGAAAGGTTAATTTTGAAGATAAAAAAGTCAGCAGACGATAACAAAATACACATGAAAATTTACCCACAACGAGTTTAATACTGGCTTTCTAAACATGGAATATCCCGAATTATGATCTGGTCAAATCCATCCTAGCAAACAGTAAAGTAATTGTTGACGAAAGCAATCAAAGAGACACTTGTCAAACTGGTCTAGAACTATACTGATTGCTAATATTGTTTTTCCTATTCGGTCCTGGCACTGATGTGTGTTAAGTTTCCAGATGTTTTGTAACCAACAGAGCATTGTTCCAAAACTTAATCTGTTTCATATCAAATTATTTTATGCCGCGCAAACTATATCTCTCATGGGACTTCCATGTCTTATATGCAGTCGTTCAAGAAGGTATTATCTGCTCCCTGTGGCTCTTTGATACAAACCAGAAAAAGCATTTGTTCTAAGCCAGCATGTGTATAAGTAAATGTTTTATTATCGTGGCCTGTGCATATACAACATTATTTTACAACATATGACAACAGAGTTGCACCCGGCAACAGAGTTACACCCGACCCAATGGGTCTATATGTCACCACATACTAAATATGTAATCCAATGTATAAATAAAGATACATGTATATTTTTGTACGGGTGTAACACATAGCAAAAGCATTATGGAATGTTCTATTTATATTCGATGTATATACGTGCTTAAAAGCTATCGTATCGGCAAACCAGTAATTTCAAATACCTTGATTCAGCATACATCCCGCTTAACCAGGAAAACAATAAAGAATCAGATGAACTGTCTAATCAGATTACGTGGACGACGAGTTCAAAATTTCTCAAAACGTTCACCAATGAGTCTTGGAGGCTGTGACTAATGCAATGGGAGAGATGGTGCGATGCGATAGGGCGGTGGTTACAAATGTCAGACATCATACCAGTTTATTGCAATGAGCTTCGTTTCAAATCACAGGAGTTACCCGTGTACCAGGCTAACAGTGCAGAACTAAATCCTCCTCCGCAGTTATGCGGTTTCTGATCAGTATCTCCACTGTTTGCTAACAGAATATTCTATTAAATTTTGGGGAAAATGGAGAGAAAAAAATCCCTAATGATTGGAAATGGGTTCGTCCTACTGATAAGGGTAGACGAGTCCATTTGACTTAAGTGTCAATTGAAAGTCCTGCAATTCGAAGAGGCCACTCTCCACACAATTGTAAAATGTTAAAGTTATTTCATATAAATGAGTCAAATAATCGCCATGGTCGTATTTTAACGTGATCCGTATTGCCCGCCCGGTTGTATTAAGCATAGTGAGTGATTTTGAAAAGAGAGGACCATTTTAAGATCATGGTTCGTCTGACCAGTTGAGCAGAGTGGAAAATCTACCGCAGCTAAAACTTTACCTAGTAACACCTGCCTTTTGGATTGCCTGTCACACATTTTTGTAATCGTTGCTGTGTTTCAGTTGAAAAGAAACCGGCCCTGTGATAAGAGTGTGTAATAATTTATAATTTTCTTATTTCTCAACCAAAACATATGTTGTGGGTACGCACCCAAAACACATTCTATAGTTGACGGATAAGAAAATATTCACAATATTTATCTCAAACACATTTTAATTATCATAACAAAGTGCACAAATTCGATAAATCGTCTTGACATCTTGAGTGAAACAGTAACTGTTGTGATGCCCGGAAAACTGCAAACAAGGAATCACTCATATTTCAGCAGAGATCAGATCCCCGGGGATCAGATATAGCTCTCACGTTTTGCACTAGGCCACCTGCTACATCCACGCAAGTAAACTAAAACTGAAACAAACGCACGGCAAGCGACTAAAAGTCTGTTGAAAGTGACGTTACTCTATCTACAGCACAGCAGAAACTTACCGTTGTTTTCGGTGATTCCATTGTCTACTTCCAATGCAGACAAGTTCACAACTCTAAAATTCCATTGAGAAGCACGTGGTCGGTACTGTACCGAATTGCAATATGTATCGAAGCATTCATTAGAGACTGCTTTGTTGTACCCGATAATGTAATAGAGACCGGTTACATCAACCCCTATCAGATCTCAAGATAACGTTTCTTGTGGCGGATCACGGGGGCTGAGTTTGGGGGCTTTATCACCTGATCTAGTAGTCCAGCGCAGTACTTGTTTATCAAATACAGATATGGGAATGGTATTGCACAGGTTTCATATTTTGCCCTTTACCTCAAAGAGACGCCTTTTAACGCTTCTGTTTGTAAAGGCTCCCTGATCAGGGCCTACTCTGTTTGCTTATGGAATATGATTAGTTGTGACCCTACACTAGTGGACATACAATGTAACAAGTATATTTATTCTATAAACCAACATGAAAGTTTATTTATACAATAATTCATAATGGGTGGAGCCTATCATAATCAGACAATCATAAGGACTTATAAGCTGCCCAAGTTTCAAGATTGTAGCTTTTATAGTTTATGAGGTATCTTGATTACACGAAGACTTGATGGAGTGGATCGCATGCGCGAGTTATGCACGGACAGACGTAAGGAAAAGTCAAAAGCAACATGCCTTACCAGCTTCAAGAAATCGGGCATAATAATAATTAGGGTTTGCAAAAACAAGCTCTTTCTTAACCATGTTAACAGGTTCTGTTCTAAATATTAATATCTGGTTTGTCTAGAAACTACCCAGCATGCGAGATTTTGGTTCTTATCACACATTCGTAAGATCATAATTTAAACAAGCATGCACAGTTACATAGTGTAGCTACATTGACAGTTACACAGTGAGGCTACAGGCTAAAGGGTTGGTTTGAAACTCCACCATTGTCTATACATGTCATAGGTTTAGATAAACTAAAAAAATGAGAGTAAAATTGAATCTTACGCATCAGTTTTAACATATGTTTTGAGTGCTCAAAAGAGCCGTCTCTTGGAGACTGTTCTTTTGAGTACCCACAACATATGCTTTGAGAAATAAGATAACTATTTTAGTACGCTATCTTACATAAAGGCTGTGCAAGCGAGCAGCGAAGGATCTAACGAGACTATGCTTCTGCGCAGGCTTGTCTAAGCCTTCGCCGATACATGTACGAACATCTCATGTACTGGCTCAAACAGAAGAATGTGAGTTCATCGTGACAAAACATTGGCCTTTAACATTTCAGTGTTTGTATACAATTGAGAAACTAGATCCGCCGAAATTGTGTATCCCAGCAATAGGTTTTTGTGTATCAAAACTATTTATCTAAAAACGCAGCCAGGCGTGATAAACGTACCCTCGTAACAAAAAACGGTTTTCATGGGTACATTTGAAAAGGGTGTGTTGAGTAAGACCTAATCGATGAGTCATTTAGAAATTCAATAAAACTACAAATGGTGACCGAGGATGGACCTCTGTCATCAAAACAATAACAATATTTCCTGCTGGACTTATACGTAAAAAGCCAAGTCCACCCCCTCAAATTGATATGGCTGTCCTTGGACACATGCCTGTATTCACAGGACAACTCTAAGGCATATCGTGACAACACAGTAGGGGATACACCATCTTCTTAGCTCATCTCAATGGGAAGCATACATGTATCTCGAATTCAGTAACCGTGGTCCGAGAGCATATTTAGCAGTTGCGTAGCCAGAACGCCAAAGAAAGTACGCACATCAAAGGGAGACTGCTGGATCAAGCAGTGATTCTCTTCAATTGCGCCCCTTTTCGAAATGGAAACTTCACTTAAAGGAAAGAATTTGCTCCCAGAGGGAGCGAATTCTTTCCTTTAAGAGAAGTTCCTTATGGTATGGAAAATCACTTTTACCACATTAGGTGACCTCCCTTGATTGTTACTATGTACCAGGGTAATTGTGTACGTCGTTTCATTTCGACTGAGCTATATGTATCTGTCTTAAATGGTGAGACGATCAGTTCTGATAAGATGTCAATAGATATTTCGGACACACTTTAATTACTTTATTTTGTCAAGAAAATTCCAGAACACCGATATGACATAAGAATATTGGAAAAATGTGTTAATCCGAATCCGTTAATGGCCGAAAGACAGGACCCAGACAACTTTACCCGTTTCCCGACGTAATTCAATATTAAAAGTTCAGGAATGACCGTTCCGGTCGTTTTGATGATGGCATTTTACTAGTTAATGATGCAATTTAGCATTAAATGCTAAAAAAGAAAGAAAAAAAACATACTGAAAATATGTGCGCACTGGGAATCGATCCTGGTCCACTGGCTTCGTAGCCAGACACGCTAACCACTAGGCCACGAAGTCAGGTCGTGCACCGTTCTTAATAACCGTACAAATAGCAGAGACTCGGCCACTATCATTCCTGAACTTTTAATATTGAATTACGCATGAAACCTATGGGGATGGGGTTAAATTTGGCCCTCTTGAAAGAGAATTAGTTCGGTGACCCAATATTTTTATTCTTTTTTCTGAAAGGTATTATAATAGTCCATGAAATAAAAATATTTTTTTAAGATTATCAACATCAGATTTTTTAATACATGATTTATTCTAAAAAACAAATTTCAATGTTCGACGAATTGCCCAAATATATAATGCATTATCTTGTCACAGCATGGGATAACGAAGAAACTTGCACATTTTCTAAAAAGATTAAGGTCATGGGCAATAATTTAAGTTAAAGGAAAGAAGCTGTCTGAAGATTACAACCGTTTTAGCTCGATATTTAGAACCAGTGTTATTTTTAAAAATTTTAAAAAATTGTCAAATGCTGAAAACTTTCATCTGAAATTCTGAAAAAATAAGCACGGTGACATATCCTTTTTATTTCATAAATGGATAGCCCATGCATAAAACAGACTGTATGCAAAGTATTGAACATATTTCAACATGGGAAGTATTAAGTAGCATATGGTCCTTAACTATTTCCATTCTTTTATTTTGAACAAAACTGTACAGCACGAAATATGACCAGGCATTTTTGAAAGCCAATTCTTGTATTTTGGTCTCACTTTTAGAAAATCGAACCAAGGAAATTTTTTATTTTTTTTTTTTTTTGTTGGATTTTTTTTTTTTTTTTTTTTTTTTTTTGTTTAAAAAGAACAAATCTGAAAAAAATGTTCTTAATAGAGTTTTGCCCTTTAAAATATCGGTTTAAGTGATGCATTTCTAAGAATTCACGAGGCCTCGGTCTTCAACTGCTGAAAAAATCCAAGGGTTTATTGCAATGTCTGCGTGATTTGTATCAGCATAAATGCTACAGCATTCATCTGAATATAAATAATTCAGAAAAATCAGATCTTTGAAACGTTCTAAATTGAATTTATGCACAACAGATAAGCGCATTCAAATGAAAAAGCTGCCACTATCGATTGCAGAGGGTTTCTAATCTTCTTGGCATCACGCAGAAAGGGTCTTCGAAGAAACGCCATTATGTACACAGTTCTAAAGTATTTTGAAGTAGAGAGAGAGAGAGAGAGACAGACAGACAGACAGACAGACAGACAGACAGACAGACAGACAGACAGACAGACAGACAGACAGACAGACAGGATGGGGAGACTGCAATGCCGCGATTGCATGCTGATCAGTGTCGTGAGAAAGTCAGTCGGCAAATAACAATGGCACTGAACAGCCGGAGCGTTCCACGTTTTCTGGGTAGCACCATTGTTTTGTTGCTATTTTGCTGCTTATAGAGTAAAACACATGTACATGTACTTGCTACATCTAGATTTTTGACAAGTCTCTGCAGCTGGGAAGTGGGTTTGAACATTCTCTGTTCACAGACCCCGACACGAGGCATGACTCTGATCCTCACCAGTGACCTATATCAAATATAGATCACTGTCCTCACGCAGGCTTAATATTTTGCGCTAATCATTGATGGTCAGGCCACTAAATTTATAAGAGTGTGCATTTAATATTTTCTGAACCAAAACATATGTTGTTGGTGCTCAAAAGAACCGTCTCAATGAGACGGTTCCTTTGAGCACCAAAAACATATGTTAAAACTGATGAGTTAGAAAAATATTCATAATTTATCTTAAGCTATGTATAATGCTGTGCATCTGATCTAGATTGCCACCACGACTATTACTTTCCTTTGGTATAGCTCAGTACAATAACATTGTCTTTCTCATCTCAATAATTCATGATTGTCTTAAAAATCGAGGGAATTAGATCACGGCACCCCTAACAATTTGATCGTATCGTTAAATTAGAGTGAATCGTTAATGAGCTTCTGAAGCGAATCATTACAGGGAGAATCGTTTAATTCTTCGACAGAAGAATATGTGCCAATCAAATGCCATTTAAAACTTTATCTGTTCTAATCTCTTATGTTTTGTCTTCAAGATCCTTCTTGTCCCAAATAAGGTACGGAAGTAGGAAGATATATGGCCATATTCCTACGTTTCAGCTTCCTATATTTAATTGAGAGAGAAAAATCACAAAACACGAAAATCTAGAAAAAAATAGAACTGTGAAACATGTATTAAGCTTTTGCAAACTTGCCTGCAAGCAAATACAAATGAGCCGCGACATGAGATTTCCAACAATGTGGTATGTGCGACCAGAAAAGGCTCAGATTAGCATGCGCATACGCGCCTTTGCTAGTAGCTTGAATGTTCTATGATTGTTAAGCTACTGACTGAACACCATTTGGAGTTTCTGAGCGTAAAAGGAAGCTGCACAGGCTCGTCCGAGTCTACACTTGTCAAAATGCCAAATTGTTGGAAATCTCATGCCGCGACTCAAATTGTATGCATAAACTACCTCCAGAAGACTTAGGTAAACCTGGAAGTCTGCAGAGGTGTTAAAACCCACACGATTTATTCATTTGGTTCTCGTCTCAATCACAAAGGCACTAAATGGTGTAGATACTAGATGAAGTACCTACAGTTAGTATGTCAGTCTTTGAATTTGAGTGTTAAAACCTAATATTTATTCATTTGTTCACTTTATACAGCATTGACCGTGTTCAAACAATGGGTATCATGGGTATGTCTAGGGTAAACCCAACTGTCAATACCCCCTTCACACTCAGCCACGTTCTTACTACCCCACACAGTAAGAGCTTGTAGAACGTAGTAGAAACAGACAAGAGCGTGGGAAGGTCTTTATGGACGTGAAGGAAGTGGCCAGACATTGAACGTGTCAAACAAAAACCTAGTGAGTGGACGCAGTAAGAAAGTTGTACGAGCGTGGTAAGGACGGCTTGGACGCAGTGGCAAACGTAGTAAGAACTTCATTGACGCAGCGCGCTGCAACTGCGTGCTTGCTTCGTCCATAGAGTTATCTCTACGGCCTTAACACGCTTATTCTTCGTACCATGGTACATCCATGGCACGTTGGAGAAGACCGCACTACACTCTTAACAGGTTTGTCGGTGCTAAGCACGTCCATGCACGTTCGTAGTAGGTTCCCACTGCGTCTTTGTCACGTCCAGGGATTTAAGTATAAATACTTGACACTCACTTCTCTTTCAACCACGATACAGTCAATGTGAACCCACAACATTGAGTAAATCTATTGCCACATGCTCTCCTTCGAGGACAGCATGGTCTGCTTGATGCAGAGTTCGTCCTTGAGAAGACGGAATAGAAGAAGCGGGCCCAGATCTTGTTGGGTGCGCCCTAGGCTTTCGGCTTAAAGGCTGCAATTTGGTTATTTTTTTTTTCTAGATTTAATGAAATAGAGCAGCATGAGTCATAGTATTTGTAAACACCAGACTTCATGGTCTTCGTCTGAGTATGAAGGGGGATAAAAAGTGTAGACCCAGATCAATCTCCTCTTTCAATGGTAGATATGGTTTATCATTCAGAATACCCTTTGCAGACTGTTAGTCCTTAAAACGTCGGGCTGCTAGTTTAGTAGACGGACCACTGACCCTATATCATTATTAAGGATCCGTGGACGGACGGAAAATTACGCAAAGCTATCATAAGTGCATATGGATATCTTGTCTTCTGGGTAAATCGTATTGACTTTTGACATAAAAGTCGTGGTAAAAACTGTAATATTATTTTAAAGCTTAAACTTATTTGACAAAAAAGTTCGTGGCTACGCTCTTTCATCGGCCTAACTCAAAAGGTAGTGAGTATGATCAAGAATACTCCGAGTCAATACAAGTGTTGTAATACCGGTGATAAAGAACATACCTGATTGCCTAAATACAGAAATACCATAAACAAACAGCAGACCAACCCACGGCGCCATGAGGAAGAGCCAGAAAACACTAACAGTCACAAGACATCAGGAAAACAATTAAAGAAAAGCAAACAGAGCTCTCTTCATCAGCAAGATTATTGCAAAACTAGAAAGGACACTGAGTAATGCATAACAAAACAAAGACCAAACACAGATCCCACACGAACAAAGGGGGCGAGGGGTGACAGAAAACAACGAATCAACATGAAATTCCAAATTCGTGTCACTAACGTTATGCACTTATATCGGTGCATTGGGCTGGTCTGTAGCACTAACGTCTCTTCTTGTTTACTGTTTTCAAGATTTGTTTACTGATAACTTACTTGTAATAAGAACAAAACAACAGCAACTTTCCAAATATATCCACATCTATAACGTACATCCATTGTTCACTTTCAATTAAACATTCGAAAATCCGGCAGAATTGATATGGAATCTTCACTTTACACAGTAAACTAGATAACTACACATCTGTCTCGTCTTACAAATTATTCGTAATAATCCCAACTTATTATGGAGATAATAGATCCATCCTATTATATTGTAGTTGTCAGATTTTAGCCTCTGGTCAAATAATCTTTTAAGCTCATTAGCTCGACTCCCGTGGAGCGATGTATATTTATATACACTGTATACGCCTTCCACTGGTTTCAGTGTATGTAGGCCTGTACATACCCGATAATCACCAGGCCAAGAGCAAAGGGACCCGTGAAAGGTGGAATACAAGCTTAGAATTAAACCAGCGTGCACATGTTTTGAGTCCACTAAAGGTAATCGAATATCTGCATTCGGAACGTGCGAGACTAAGTCGGAGATCAGCGAAGGCAATGATCAGACTGCGCAACTCGCGCAGTCTGATCAGTGCCATCGCTGTTCTATTCTAACAGTTTGCGATAGCTTCACATTCTAGACCAGTTATCAAATAGAGCGAGACAATGGATGGAAATATCGGTTTTCATCAACAAGCACACGATATCAGGACAAGGCACGCGGACCATGCATCGCACCCAGGCTGAGTGTAAGTCTCAAAATTCGCTCTAAGAGTTTGAGTTTGGTAATGGTACCTTTAATGCAAGACCAGAGAAACAAAGGACGTGGTGGGGTTTTCCTTTTTCAGGTTCTTGTTTTTCGGCCCTCTCGAGTTAATCATTTACAATTTTTATTAATTACTCTATCGCAGGCTAGAACGTCATTAAGACTCAAATTTCAGAAAATAGATTTCTATTTCCCCAGTCTACCACAGCATGCAACGAAACTAAAACAGTCTGGCCTCAGACACGCTAATTTTCCTAAGCCGAGACTAATGATAAATAGTGTAAACCGTTATCAGAACGGTCCCTCAGGAACAGAGCAGTTGCTCTGCGTTCATACTGCTTCGTAAGGCCTAAAAATCCAAAAGTTGAGGATGCATCACGATCATACACCCGTGGATACGTAAATGACTCATTTGACCTTACAAAAAAGGCAAACTTTATGAGCCATATATTAGAGGCTGCCGGTTAAAAGTTTGAAAATCACATGCTCATGTGCTATACATGAGGAGAATGCATACTCGCACCAAGGTACATGTATGCGCTATTTTCTCCATTTAGTTCTTATGAACGACTGAACTATCTACACTATCCTTCCAGACACTTGCGTCAGATCATTATATTACGGGTATCATCCTATTGCTGATTTATAGTCGCAATTTAAACGTATACACTTTCGGTACATGGGTAGGTATGTGGTCATTTTCCTCTTATCTACAGCAATGTTTGATATTAGGGTCATGATAGAGTATCCACACCTATTTCAAAGACACTTCCGTGTGAAACATCACGGTATAAAACATCACGGTACAGTCTAGTGTGTAACAGTGATTGCACACGGTAATATGGAAAATAAACAGGCCACCGACGTTTCGAAGAATGAAATCAGTCTATGGAGCCACCGCCATAAACTGTCGAGAGAGTCGATGAAAACCGACTAATGAACTAGAAACAGCGGTCTCAAGATTCAGTTCCATAGCTTTGGCCAGGCCTCTAGATAAGAGTGCGTATTGGAATTTTGTTTTCGTTATTTCTCATCCAAAACATATGTTGTGGGTGCTCAAAAGAACCGTGTCGTTGTTTTGAGCACCAAAAAAATATGTTTAAATTGATGGGTAAGAAAATATTTACAATTTTACTCTCATAAACTTTCCGTATCTGAATCTATGTTTGGCCCATAAACTAGCTTCACATACAGTTAGACAATCATGGCAAACATAGTATTTTATACCAACTACATCAGTGAAGACCTTGCACAATGCCAGATATTTGTACCAATACTTATAGTATGTTGTCCGGTTTTAAGGGGACGGTGTTTTCTCTTGCACCTAATGATTACTCAGCAATACCTGTATAACAACTCCGGCCGACCACATCATATGAACGCCCACCGAAACATTTTATCCAATTTCTCAATGAAAGTTTTCATTTCCCATTGTCCATCAAAATTTTCCAATTTCATTCCAATTTATGTAAGTTCACACAAGATGCTAAGTTCACAATGTTTGTCCCCGAGCAATACCGGTGTCAGATAGATGTGTTATCAAGTAAACAAACATTTATGAGAGGTTTGACACACACGGAAATGTTACCTAGTCATTTATTCTACCCTAGATGACACGAAGTATCGCACGGTAGTAGCAGCATGGACTTGTCTCCCCTAGTTAATAAGCTCCCCCTCTGTCGGGCGACCAGTCTACTTGCAGCACCAAGCCTGTCCAGGTATCATGGTACCAAAAGTTACTCACCCCTCTCCTCGCATTTGGAGCAGTTTAGCTCCTTTCTAGTTGTAACGTAAGCTTTACATGGTCGTAGACAATTTAAAAAGAGCTGAATAAGCGAATGGCATATATATAAAATATTGTTATATGACTGGAGAGAATCCTGTCTCCTGATTGGCTTAATTTGTCTACATAAATCTCTATGTCTACCTGGAAACTGGTCTAAACCGGCCTACAAGGTAATATTGCATGAAAACCAGCTCGAACTAGTTTCCAGAAGTTAATATTTTTGACACTTCTGCAATATTACCCTCTAGAGAGCTAAAAATAACATGATGAGTGTGAAACTAGCATGTGCTGCATGAAATTGACATGATTTGCTGTATCATCTCCCAACAGGTAAATTAAAGACTTTCATGAATTTTTACAACGGTTTTGTTTTGTTTTGTTTGCTTATTTATCTTTGTTTGAATAAATAAACTGTAAAAACAGTTTTATGATAAATTTTTATATTCCCCATGAAGAGAATTAATATACATTTGAAAACGCCAAATACTAAGTTATAATATTTTAATAAAAGTTGCTAAAACTTGTGAGAAAGTCCTTAGATGTCTTAGATAGAAGGTTGAACATGTCTTTAACAACAAAAGTGAAAGTAGCAAAATTCTCATTCTTAAATTAAAAGTCGTATAACAAAACAGTTATTGACTTCAATTTCGGTAGACATAAGGATTTATCTACCCTTAAAAATGATATTCACCTCGGCCTAGCGGCCTCTGTGAATTATCACTTTTTTTTCGGGTAGATAATTCCTTATGTCTACCTCATTGAAGTCAATAATTGTATAATATTGGTCAGTAAATTAGCATATGAATCAGTCTATGCTGATCATGACTGTTGGCATAACAGTCGTGTACACACTTTCTGCTCTTGTGAGTTCACCCGCCCCCTAACATTCACAATATTGATAATAAAATTGTTTGTTGGCTTAAAGCACAAAATATGACTCGCGACATCCGTCCCCCAATAGGCCACCGATGACCGACAGCACAACAGCTTATTACCCACGCGAATTCAGACAGAAAAATAATCCTATTATGGTTATCAAACTCTATACCTTGTGGCAACAATTGATCAGATAATAATTTTTTCCATGGCAACGGTTAACTGTTACACTATCATAACTTGTACTTTGCATTTTGTTTAATTTGATGCTTTACGCCCAAATCAATAACTTTTCAGTCATCTGGCCGTGCCGGTGGCAACCAATACTATGATAAGTTGTGAGTACAAAATATCTTGCTCAAGGACACAAGACAATGACAACCAGGGACCTCTCGATCTGAAGTCGAGCACCATATTACTGCGCCGCTGCGCTCATTTGCAGTGCAATGCAATTGATCTGAAAGGCGACCATATGGCAGAAACGCATTTATTCTAATATATCATTGTCGGATGTTTTGGCGACATGGCCACAAGTAAAGGGCCTTTTTATCCTCATAATAATGTGGTATGTCTCTTTCTACCAGTATTGCTTTAATGTTAATCACATGCAGTTTTACTGATGCAAATTATCTGAAAAGTAAAATGGTTACAAGATGAGAGAAAACTGCGATCAACGAGACACGGGTATAAAGTGGTCTACATGTCTGAAATACCGACCTTTTAACATGTTTATAAAACATAAAGTCTTTTGAATGAAAAACATCAATCATATTATACGCTTGTATCAAAGGTACAAACTTTCAAATCGATCTGTCAAAATGAATTAAGTATTGAAAAGTTTTTATGACTTAAAAACTAAAGAACAGAATCATACTGTGAACACAGGATACCATGTACAAATGAGCCGCTACATGATATTTCCAACAATGTGGTATGTGCAACGAGCAAAGCCTCAAATCAGCCTGCGCATATGCGCAGTCTGATCAGAGCCCTTGCTATTCGCTTGAATATTCTTTGGCTGTTAAGCTACTGACTGAACACAATTTGGGGTTTGTCAGTTTAAAAGCAGACTGCACAGTCAGGCTACACTGGTCAATATGCAACATTGTTGGCCGGCTCACATGTGTATAGAATCAAACTATATCTATATCAATCTCGTCTCGTCACTGAATCAAATAGTAATACTTTTCATTATCATTACTCCTCCTTTTAGAATCAACGATAAACTGGGAAAACAACGAAGAAATTTGACGGATGGTAGAATCGAACCTCCTACCGTCCTACTTAAATCTGACGATTATCCAACTGCGCTACTATCTTGCGTCTGAAAATAAGTATAACAGATTTCTCAGAACTTTCTACGCCCATGCATATCTATCATACGGTTTGGATCCGGTGTCACTGTTTACTTTGTCACAAGCCCTGTGGTACTTATGGTACGTATTGCTAATGCGTTCATGCAATCTTTAAACACGTATGCGCAGCTACCGAAGAGACAAACGCCTAAAATATGCATGAGCTATCATCTACGTCCATAAATTGAATGTGTGATCAGCTAAGACTTAGACTAGATATGCGCAGTCTCGTCTGAATCTTCGCTGGCAGTAGTATCAAAATGTCATGAACAGTCTCAAAACTGTCTACGCCCATGTACGTACAATAAACGGTTGGATCCAGTGTCATTTTACACTTTATCCGATGATCAATATTTAGATAATTTACTGTCAAAGTCTGTTTAAACATTATTTTACACCTTGTCATGGAGGCACTAATTAGATATTGAGTACATAGAAATTAAAAACTTCCTATAAATATTTAATCGTTTTAGAAGTGTATAATGTAACTCGAAGCCAATATACACATATATTCTTCGAATGTAATCATGGTAATTCCATACTTTCGAATCTTGTGAATAAAGTATTTACCGCGTATGCTTGAACATGGCTTCTGATAAGGCGGCAAATACATGTACACGTCAATGGCATGAAGAAGAAGAAGAAGAAGAAGAAGAAGAAGAAGAAGAAGAAGAAGAAGATTGTTTATTTACAAATTCCAGTAGACAGTCATGCCCCTGAGGATACACAACAAAATATTATATACAAACATGTGTACTATTTTTTTTGATAGTTTACCCGCCTTGTTCCGCCAGATCAATGCGGTATAGCTTTTGGGCGTGACTGCTAGTATTTAAATAGTGCCGGAACGATTTAGGTCACCACTCAGAGGTCACAACGGATCTGTAGGAGAAATGTATAGTATAGTAGCACACAATGGCCATAGCGTAGGCGACATTTTTCAGAAAAAACGCAGGAATATCAACCCTTAAAGCGCCAATCACAACTGCAGCGAACAAACATGATCATGGTTGTTACTTTTGTTAGACTAAATATTAAATTGAGCCAGTGCATGAGATTTCCAACATTGTGGTATGTGCGACCAGCAAAGCCTCAGATCAGCCTGCGCATAAGCGCAGTCTGATCAGAGCCTTTGCTTGTCACTTGAATATTCTATGACTGCTAAGCTACTGACTGAACACCATTTGGAGTTCCTTAGTTAACAGGAAGCTGCACAGGCTCGTATGAGTCTACACAGTCACTTGTCAAAATGCCACATTGTTGGAAATCTCATGCCAAGGCTCATTTCATGTACGTCATCTGTCATTAGATGGATCACATGAAGTATCATGCCTTATTTGGTTTCTTGCAGTAGAGACAAGTGAATAAGGCCTGATAACGCTGTCATAAGGTGATGCATACGAGCTGCCATTTCGTCCAAAAATGGATCAGTCTATGTGATTATGACACGTATCGCAGTGGGGCGTAATGTCTTACTCTGTTATAACGTCAGCGACTTTTGATGCTACAAGTTTGGTGCTCGAAAGCCGAAATCTCTACTAATGATATATCGAAACCTCTAAAAATAATATATCGCAGTTAAATGTAACGTTGTTGACGTTGTTAAACGCCACCTATAAGGTGACCTAATTTTCAATTTTACGCCCTACGGTTATAATATATGCAGATATTTATGTAATATTTTGACATTGATGACAGTCGATGAAGGACAACTAATATCGCCATGGCTGAGTACACCAGGCATCTTGAGAGAGAGAGAGAGAGAGAGAGAGAGAGAGAGAGAGAGAGAGAGAGAGAGAGAGAGAGAGAGAGAGAGAAAGAGAGAGAAAATCCTAATGCCTTCATGGTCATAAGCCTGGATGATAAGAAAGGCCTATGCCATTCGTGCGAGATCTTTCCTTGAACCCACTTAAGCCTAGCGTCCTTTTTGTGAAACATAGGCAAACAGTGCAGACCCAGACCAGACGCAACGTGGCATCTGACCAGGGTCTGACTCTCCACTGTTTGCTTACAATATGTTCTATAAAAATGAAAATAATCAAAAATACACACGTACCGCCCTAAACCCTTAAAATGAAAATTGACGTCAAATTAATAAGAGTCGGAAATTCCATTCGGCTTACATGGGTAAGCTCATTATTACATTCGGTACATCAGTTGAACATGACTAGACAAATTCCAAGCTTCGTATTATCATTTTACTACATTTTATCGATCAATTTAGCTCAAAAGCAAGAGTAGCTTTACACCAAATTTCGTGGCAGTTGTACTGCAACTTCTTTCAAATGCTTTAAAAGACATGACTCTGTTCTGTTTCGATTGTAATGATCCGGGTAATGTCTACAATAGAACAGGAAGATATGTTTTACATTTATCACTGGAGAAGTGGTGGTGTAAATGCTGTTTTACTAAGTAAGTAAGTAAGTAATTAAGTAAGTGTAAGTTAATACCAAAAGAGGTTGCAGCTTAGCTGCCACCTCTTTTGGTATGAACTTACATGTAATTTTTTACAGTGTACGTCATGTTGGTCTTGGCTTCGCTGCAGTTTGGCTTATCTGTTTGCGTAACCTGAGAAACTCATGATATCTTTTCCAGACGAAATTATTGTTTTGTTGCCGAGCATGCAAACATCTGTTATCACAGCTCTGAATACAAACATCGAATACTGCCAACATTTAAAGATTTGAAGACGTTGTATTTGGTGCATAGTTGCAGTTGTTGCCCTTAAGTTTTCATTCGGTATTGTGTAAAACATGGAATGGAATGAATGGAATTAAATGAATTGGACAGTACCGCCATGACAGGCGCGAGACCACAATTAAGTTTACTATATAATTTAATCATTCATTACAACACCTCCTATTATTCATGACGAACCTGGCATTCTTCAGAAGGTTTCCCCACCCATACATGGCCCGGGAGTCATTGTAATGAGTGTATAGATAGGGCAAGTTCGGCTCGTTTTGGAACCAAAGGAGTTTAGACAAACCCTATGTTGACACAGCAGTCGTGTGGGTATCTTAACAGCATTTTACTCAGGTGTGCAGAGGCCTCAATTTTCCTAGAATGACCAGCTACCGGGACATAAGCAACATTTTCTGAAAGCGTATTCATTGGGCAGTTCAGGCATACCCAATAACAAGGAGGCTCACATGAATTGGTAGATTTACAGCGCACTGGAAGGGGAACTATTTGCGCGAAATAACATCCTCATTGTATACAACCAATCAAGGGACATAATTGTGGTCTGATTCCGTGGTGGTGCATTCGGAAAGTCAATAAATATATCTTTATCTTGGTGTTTTTCTTTTATTCACGCCATTTGAAGGATACCAGCGCAACGGTTCTTCTAAATATTCACAACATTTTTTGGCAAGAAATAGCAAAAATATCCATTTTGTCACTGAGTTCGAGGTAAACCGAATCAACTGTATACAGCATTACAATACCAAATGCAGCTGTATGCAGATGTACATGCACTTTTGGTTCGCCTTTCTTGAAGATGAAACTTTACTTTCAATAACTCGGTTAAAATATTACGACACTTTTATGTAGATAGAAACTTCAAAAAGTTTGGCAACATTCGCAAAGAAACTCATGAGTTCTAAGGAATGAAAAGGTATGTTGTTTTACTGAGATCACGATAGGTCTAATGAGGCACTACAAATGGCAACAAACACGCACTAATGTGTTTAACACACACTGAGCATTGTCGAAGGAAAATCTGACTTTGGGTGTTGTAAACTGAGCATGCACTGACCAGACTGTGCATGCGCATGCGCAGACTGGTCAGAGCATGCTCAGTTTGCTACTTTATCTTGCTGACGTTATTTTAAATCAACGGATTTGCCTTGTTCTAAGCATGATGACTCTACTGAAAGCACAGACTAAAATATTTTCCACTAAAGACATTTTCTCCACCAACTAGCATGACTAGTCTAATTGTTTGGAGTATCACCCTCACTGCTGTCTACCTAGACTGGTATCAGACCAGTAAATAGAAAAATAGTAAAATATGTGCACATACATATACAAGCATAAAAAAACTCTGTAAAATTTTTCACTGACTGTCTTATTTACTGTATTCTGAGCAATGGGGAAGTAATAAAGTATCATATTTATCATATTTGTAGTAGTTATAGAACTTTCAGTTAGATGTCTTAATACAGGGCCTGAAGACAGGCTACTGTCTACCTCTCAATTCTATCTCTAAATGTAGAAAAAAGCCAAACTGTCGCTGAGATATGATAGTGTAACTTGAAGTATTACATTTTAAAGATAAAAAAATACTGTTTGCACCAAACAAATTGTACCAAAAATGTAAGTTTGCACTAAAAGAAGCAACAACAACTAAAAGTAAGTTTACACCAAAATATGTGGACAAGTATTTAGCAAAAATATAGGTGACAGCATTGGCCCAATTAAGTAAATTGTTAAGCGTAAAATTGTAATTATTTTCTTACCTGTCAAATGAAACACATGTTTTGGGTGCTTAAAAGACTGAGTACCCACAACATATGGTTTGGTTGAGAAATAAGAAAAATAAGTTTCAATTACGCACTCTTGTCTGAGGGCCTGTGGCAGGCAAAATCTCCAATTCTTAGCGTCATGTTACGCTTAATTTTGATAGTGTAAAACCTATGTTTGAAATCAATTCCAAAATGTATCTTTTTATAACCAAGCTGAAAAATACCTGGAAAAATGATTTAACTACGGAAATAAACAAATTACCAGGTTTGTCTTTTATTAATTTTCTGGCATTCACAGTCAAAATAACTGCATTGTGTAATCGGGAGAAAACACTAAAAATTAATTTACAATCTGAAAATGCACCAAACTGTTTGGAATCGCTGTGCAAGGCGTGACCTAACTACACCTAAAACCTTCATGACGAATTTAACCCTAAAGTAACTGATGATAATATGCACGACCTGTGTTGAACGTATGCTGATTCGCATTCCAATTCATGCACAGATCCAGAGGTGGGGATAGGGGGTCCGGGCCCCCCTGAAAAATCACAAAAAATAGGGTTTCTAAGCAATACTGGTTCGGATCCCCTGAAAAACCACAAAGCTACCAAGCCAGCATTCGGTGTTGGGCCACCATCGGCCCGCCAGCGAAACGCCATTAAATGGCGTTTCGCTTGCGGCCCGGTGATGGCCCGATTATAGTGGTATTTGGATCCTCCCTCCTCAACTTAAAAAAACAGTTGCCTCTGACAAACATTTTTGGATCCTATGCATTAAGAAAGAATGTGACCAATGAATTGGTTTCCTCAAGCAGAATGATTGCATGACGATCATTTGCTCTGAAAATTGACTATTGTGGCTAAATGGGAGTTTTTATTTTGTTAACTGAAAACAGACGGACGAACACATATAGCACATACCCATCTCCTCATCCAATATTAGGTCAACATCACCAGATATTTACCGATTGCGCTGCCCGAAATTATTCGGATAAATACCAAGTTCCTTCTAAAATTGTTTGGCGGAAGCAAAAATAAATGAATAGCCTGCTACATCGCCATCAGATATCGCAGGCATTGCATTGAAAAATAGTAAGTAAGTATGATCAGGAACTACCATAATCACAAACCGCAGACAAACCCATGGCATCGCAAGGAAGAGCCACACAACCATCACGAGACACCAGGAAGACAAACTAAGCAAAGCATCCAGCTCTCTCTCCCCCATCAAGATGATTGAAAACTGTTTATACTTTTTCTTTTAAAATCAACTTTTGTTTACAGAAACAATTTAGAAATGTAAACAAACAGACAATTAGTTATTCTCTTTATGCATTCAAGTAATTAATCTGGACCGTGTGACGTCACACAGCCTAAAATGGCCCCATTTTCTACATATTTTTCGCCCGAGTTTGATTCGGTTTGTGAGCGACTGCATGGTTTTATAATGGCTAGCATTTCAGATTCATATGTGATTTCAATGTTGTCATCCCTTTCAAAACTAAGACGACACAGTACTATATAGCTGTCGGTTAACTGTTTCTTCAGTGTTTAGTCGGGTCGTTGTGATGCGAAACACAAATATAACATGTAACAATGGCTGGCATTAACTCCAAGAGGATGGTGCACATAACGCATGTCAAGATCTTGTACTACAAATCATACAGGAATGCAAAAACACCGACAGGAAGACAGAGCTCCAGAAAAAAAACGAGGCCAACTGTACGGTACAGTCTGTCAGAATAAAATATGTGGAGTCAGTAGTTAGGCCCGATACTGAGATCCCAGTTTTAAACGAGCAACAGGGTAAGTGCAAAATGATCATGCTAGTCCTAGTGTTCTGGTAATCTTCTCAAGCCCTTTTTTATATTGACAGGCAAATAAATAGCAAGAACAGTAGCTCATCACGCCGCGTTGTTCTAAGAAGAGAGAGAGTTGATAATATACACATACCATAAATGTTGGTGAAGGTACAGGATTGAATCCATAATAATTTTGGACCTAGATTGTAATCTAAGCCTTTATCTACATCCCTTTGTTGTGTGTGCGAGAAGTGAATGCTCTGACGAGCCTGCGCATTTGCGCTGGCTCGTCTAAGCTTTCGCTGCTCGCATGCGTGACAACTACCAAAATCTCATTGTGTTTGCCCATATGACTTCTACTTAGACACGCTAACAGATGTCGGTATGCTCTGAAGAATGGCAATACAGCTATGAGCCAATTTTCCCTACATTTACATCCTAGGATGTTACATTTTTACCTCATTATCAATTGTCAGAAAAATGTTAAATAAGCCTCATCATGATTGTTTTGCTTGTTGTTTTTATTGCAAGGAAGCAAGCACTGCGACTGGCGCTTGCGCAACGCTTTCTTCCTTGCAATTAAAGCAACAAGCAAAAATGTGTGACACCAGGAGTTTACACAAAGTTGTAGCATTGATAGGTGGCCTTAGTGAGAAAGTAAAAGTGACTGAAAATAATACTCTCAACTTTCCCAGAACTCTAGATAACAGTGAGCTTTTTTGGCATTATCCCCAAAGCATATCTTGTGGGTACGATTATTTTTTATATAGAAACATTGGCATTGAGATGAAACCTGGTATACTAAGCGCATTGTTTACTGTCGTCGCCCTGCGCCCTGTCACCTGGAAAACTAACGGTACCGGGAGCCAACTCACGACAGTAAACATTAAGGTCATTATACACAAGCGTTTGTTTTAATTTATGGTGAGGAGAAAGGCTTAACTTGTGCTGAATTTCAAGTATATATCTGAGTGTTTCGTTTTCGTAGGTCATTTGGGGTACAGGGCAATATTGGCTCGTTGCAAACAGTGTATACACCACTTTGAGGCCATCTACATCACACTTTAATGCTCAACCGCAGGTTTGATATGAGAAACAACTGCCTTATGAAGAGAATCAAATGACGGTGAATGTCATGCAATAGCATATGGGTTCCTACATTTGTGGTATAAATACGAGCTAAGAAAGTATTCTCATTATGACATATATACTTTTCGCGTAATAAATTACTTGATGTTGGATACTTGTACCCGTTTTACGCGAAAAGTATATCTGACAAAACGAGATAATTTTCTGAACTCATATTTATTCCACATACGTAGGAATCCATAGGCTATTGCATGACGTTCCCCGAATTTCGATTCTTTTCATAGGGCAGTTGTTTGTCAACTTCACAAGCGGTTGAGCATCAGAAAGGTTGGTAGGCGTGATCAGTGTAGAGTCACTGAAATAAGTTTAAACTAAGCTACACTATTTCCACACTGGTAAATGTATACGTCGATTTGCTGGTATTTACGTGTATTGCCGGTACTTCATACACCGGAAGTGGTAGATAGTGGTGTTAATACTATATAGAAAAACATTGCATATGCCTAAAGGACTATAGAATTAGATCATTTTTAAGTATTCGGCATGCACATGGCGATATATGTAAGCATTTAGGAATAGATTCGAGTACCGATCATCCAGATCGGTACTCGAATCTATTCCTAAATGCTTACATAAATCGCCATGCACAAACTGGATACTTAAAAATGATTGAAGTCTATAGTCCTTTAGGCATATGCAATGTTTTTTCTGTATAGTATTCATACAAATATCTACCACTTCCGGTCTATAAAGTACCAGCAATAGGCGTAAATACCACCAAATCGACGTATACATTTACCAGTGTGATTTCGTACTGACTAGAGAGGTCAACGATTGTGAGTCAGGTGAAAATTTGGCAGTTTTTGGATGATTATGTTTTACCCAAAGGCAATTTCTATGTTGTCTAGCTTTTGTTTTGTCATTCGAACTGACCCAGATATCTAGTCTGAGTATGGAAAAAATTCAAGGGGAATTAGCGAAATGGTGACCGCCACCCAATTCTATCCGAGTACAAATTAACGCCATACGCGTTGCCTTATTTTCTGGTCACTTCGTTAAAATAGTTCGACTTTTCGCGTCGCATTTTCCGAGACGAAACGACCAAATGACACAAACCACCCACCATACTTCACATTATATTGGTTAACAAATGTAGACTGTTCTATATAATACTACCTCATTTTCCGAAGGAAGGTGATTCTTGTACATGTTATCCAAATTCTAAAAGTCCACTAGAACATGTTTATATCCAACAGGAAGAAATATATCCAACAATTATAAAACAAAAACACGACCAAAATGAGGAAAAGTTAGCTTGGAGCTAAACTAACGTTAAAATAATGTATACGGTGTTTATTATGGTCCCACGTGATACGTCAAATTAATAACTGCTGAATTAATCATACCATTAGAATAATTGCTTGAGTGTTTCTCCTTCAGTAAGTCCCTACTTATAGGTCGTGACATAATACTTATAAACACTTCTATCTATCTATCTATCTATCTATCTATCTATCTATCTATCTATCTATCTATCTATCTATCTATCTATCTATCTATCTATCTATCTATCTATCTATCTATCCATCCATCTATCTATCTATCTATCCGTCCGTCCGTCCGTCCGTCCGTCCGTCCGTCCGTCCAGCCAGCCAGCCAGCCAGCTAGCCCATCACAGCCAGTTACAGCCATCCACCAACCCACCATGCCCACCCTTCTCCTGTCTTATTTCTTAACCAAAACATGTGTTGTGGGTACTCAGATGAACTGCCTCAATGAGCAAAGAATGTTCACAATGACTGAATAGTTGTGCTTTTTGAACAGCAAATTAGTCTGCGTTTCCCGTTCGACTCCGTCGAGATCCTGTCAATCATGAATAGTAAAATAAATTTTGGGAGTTTGGTACACATCGCATAAGCTGCCAGCGAAGACTCGACAGAACCGTCTCTGCTCGCGATGACAAATGAGCCGTGACATGAGATTTCCAACTATGTGGTATGTGCTACCAACAAAGCCTCAGACCAGCCTGCGTATACGCACAGTCTGATTAGAGCCTTTGCTAGTCGCTTGACTATTCTATGAGGGTGAGGCTACTGACTGAACATTATTTGGAGTTTCTAAGCCGAAAAGGAGGCTACACAGGCTCATCAGATTCTACACTTGTCAAAATACCAAATGTCTATAGACGAATACTCAGGCGAGAAACTGGACCATGGATAAGTATGCGTGTTTAAAACTCAAATAATCGTAAGGTGTGACTAGTTTTAAGAATCTTTAACATCACATTCCATGTGCAACAGATGCCACCATTTCTGCGTCGATATTTCGTATAAATAAAAGAAATAATAACTTGCACTAAATACATAACTACATGTCTGACAAAGCCTTTCATTCTTGGCCTATTTTATCGGTTCAGTTAGGTTACTAAACAGGATATTAAAAACAATTCATGGACGAGTTGCTTATTTATTTCCTTTTTTTCCTCATACAGTTTAATTCAAGTCAAATAATTTACTGTTATGCACATGGACAGCACTCATATCTGAAGAAAACGCTCAATCCATGGCTCAAATTTTGCAATTTTTTATTAATATGTAGAAAATGACGACTTTTTTCTGTAAGTCTGTAGAATCTTAGGAATTTGTTTATGACGTAAAAATGATTTCTGCTAAATTAAAATGGTATGAAATGCACAGAAACGATTATATTTAGTGTGTTTCGAAAAGAGTATTTCTTTTTTTTAAAAAAATCACGTTTACATTAAACCATCCATGGATGTTTATGGGAATGCATTACTTCATTCTTACCAACAAGCATTATCCTTGATGGATCACCAAACTAAACGCAAAGGCAAACATTTTCTTATATCTTTTTATAAGCTTTCACAAAAAGCTTGGTCTATGATATTCTGAACTTGTCATGCTTTAAGCAAGAGCAACGTAGGTTTTTAACAGACAGACTGACAAACATACAGAGAGACAGACAGATAGACAGACAAACAGACAGGTGGGCGGGCGGACGGACGGGCGGACGGGCGGGCACTCTAACTACCTGGGCTCCCCAGGTGGTCCAAACTCCCCATCACGTACTGTCTTTGAATTGATCAATTCATGTTTCAAACGACGGGCTTGTGACAGACAGACAGACAAACAATCAGATTGGTAGGTAGGCAGGCAGGCTACCGCAAGGTGGTCCAAAATCACAATATACTTTCTATTGGCCAATTCAGGGCTGTATAGCTAATCAGAGATATTAGCTTGAATGTTCATTTCGTCAATACGTTGATTTCGCGAAATAAAGCCGATTTCTATGAGTAGTTTTACCCATTCGGGGCGTTTCGACTTGGGAACGTCTCTGTGCGTAGTTACACGAACGATTTGAGTGTCAATAGCGCACGAGGACTGAACGAATCAACACTTAGATAGTCTCCACGCCACGGCGCGTAGACAATAACATACTCACCATTACTCACCATAACTCACCATTACCGAGGTCGTACCAAACTGCTAGGCAACTTCTCGCTAAGGGTCTGGCTATAGTGATAAACCTTAAAACGACAAAACATCTGTGTATATTTTGCTTTAGAAATAAGAAAACTCTTTAGAAACGCCTCATTGAGAGTCAACAAATGAACACCACAACAAATGCCTTTGGCGAGACATGAGAAAAGCATTGATCTTTTTGTTGTTGACTTACCTAAGGTTATGAACTGTAGGAAGTAATTGTGCAGGAAAACTTTATGACTTCTCGGAAACCTTATTATCAGTACTGACAGGCAAGATTTCCAGGTAAGATTGCCAGGTATAGAGGGGTGTGCAACAAGTTATTGCCAGAGCTTAGTGAAATTGTTACTTTCAAATAACGTCAGTTCTTCTAACAGTGTAAGCACCTTTTTACATGACGTAAGCACCTTTTTGGAACTCGGGATCTGTTCAACATCAGCTATTCTAGAGAGTTATAATTGTTTTCGAAATTTCTACACTTTGAAGAAATAGTTCGTGTTAAAATGGCTGTTTGCTTTGAAATGATAGTGAGTGAAACATAAACCACAGTGCAGTTATTCAAAAATATGTCTTTTGTTGCCGATTTTCATTCGAAAGTTGAACTTTTACTGAGTTAATGGTGTTTTTGCGAACTGGGAAGCTCATGTGTCACTTTTTAACGGTTATTTGGTCATTTCAGGAACAGTAACTCTTATTTAATTGTTTTCTATGAATGGACACTGCATACAAGCGTGATGCGCGTATGAATATCGCTGTTAATCAGGTCAACCACGCCTCGTAGTGTATTCCAATGAATGGAAATAAGCCGTTTCATGATAAAACCTGCCTTTCAGAATTTTAAAAGACTATTCTGTTATTACAGTGGCTATAGTTAGTTCTCAGAAATTTGATGTCGCAAGTTGAGCTATCATACCTTACATGTATAACCAACAGCAGTGTGCACGTGCTGGTCATTGCATAAGGATATATCTCAGTCATGCATACATGTCATAAACTGAATGACCTTGCGCTTTCACATCGTTCCTTGATTAGATTTCTTGTAAATGTTATAGTATTTGGGCCAGCTCATTTAATTTATCACACCCTTTAAACATGAAAGCGCAGCCATCCACTATATTTCGGTCTATGTATTCTTCCTGCATGTACGCTGTTCATTTAAACATAAATGCGGCAGATACCGTAATGCATTTAACATGCGTGAAGTAATCATGCATGCACAGCCATCAAGTGGGTCTATGCACCTAATTTCGGCCCATATGTTCGTCCAAATGGTGCCTGCTTAAGTCGTCTGCTGCACATAGTTGATAACTTTATTTCCTTATGTTAGTACAGTGTGAAACTCCAAGTGTTCAAGTGTTTAATAGAGTCGGATCTGTAATGCTCTCTTTTCAGTACATATTTTTGTCCACAAACATTATTTGCCCGATTGTTGTTAGTTATTTCCCTGTAAGTGTTCTTGCTAGTATGCACGCATGTGCAGTCTGATCTTAAGCTTTCGGTACTCGGCCTGGGTAGTGTATAATGCAGACGGATCTTTGGAAATTTATATAAAAAAAATAAATAAATAAAAGAAAGTCAGCACCTTTTCGTGAACACAATAATTATTTCAGAAAAGAGCCAAGTTTTGTTTGGTTATTTTGTACTAGTGAACGCTCTTGCGAGAATGCGCGCATGTACGATTTCGTGGAAAAATCAATGCAGTCGGAACTTTGGCAAGTTTATAAAACAATCAGATCCTATCAGAATATGCCGAAACGACCCACCCTAAAACCAGACAGAAAACGACCCAGCCGAAACTACCCACGGCCGGAAACCTTTGTTTAATGGATGTGCTACATCCGCTTTCCAGCGTCAAGGCAGTGACCGATATATAGGTCACTGGTCATTGCTACCACGTCGTGTAACAGAACCCATAGCGGCTTCTTTGATCTTAAACATTGCTATCAGCGAGCCTCTGCTGATAACATAAGCAGAAAGTTTGGTCCCAGATCTGGTCTGACAAAGAGTTTAAAATTGATCAAACCTGACGGTTTTCCTGACTTTTATCATACATTTGAATCTACATGTAAAAACAAAGGCGCCGATGGGACTGCGCGGGCGCTCAGGGTGGTCCCTGCTTTTAACAAAGTCGGGGTTCTCGCGGCTTTAAACACTATATAGGCGTCTGGTAAATAAAGCAAATTTCGATAATCTCAAGGTCTATTCTGTTTTCAAATACAGAGCCAAAAAACATGCTCTATAAGTTCCTTACATGCGTATATGAGCAGTTAAAGGCCTCAACTTAAACGGTAAGATTTGCCTTATGCGATTCTGTCTTATAAGACACTTCTTTGAATAAATACCTGGAGATAGTTTCATCACGGAGGGAGGCTTCATTGTTGTTTATGTAAAAATGATTGATTGATTGAGTGAAAAATTGATTGATTGTGTTTGTGTACATCATTCGGTTTGTTGATACATGTACTCACATGTAGCTTGTGATGTAATGAAAGAACGAACTCTTTATCTGCTAAAGCCGAGTTCATTGATATGGCACTTAATGCCATATCTTTTCTTGTTACATGACATAGGAATGTACTGTGGAAAATAAGTGCAACTTTACACCAAGTTTGGTAGCAGCTGACATTAACTACTGTCACTGGTCGGCTTGGTGTAACCTTCGACTGCTTTAAAAGCTATGTTCGGTAATTTATTTTTCCGAAGAATAACTCTTAACAATAACTAACCAATTACTGGTGAAATGTTGGCGTTGAGTTGCCGTAGTAAGAAAGTTTATGTAATTTCACCAAAAGAGGTGGCAGCTTATTACCGAGATTTGGGTTTTTATCGAATATGCTGGCAGCGAATGCTAATACAAGGAAGTGGCTCAGATATAAAGGCTGGAACCAAATTGTAGGCCTCTAGTCCCACTAGGTGGCTGTGTACCGATCTTTTTAAGAATGATTTTACACATATATGCGCTAAGTACCAAAATCTCCTGAACGAGCTCATAAATTATTTCTACAAGTGGTGCACATTGGTCTGTACACGAGATTTCGGTGCTTATCGCATGAGTGAGCAGCGAAGTCTCTGGCTCGCCAGAGCATTCGCTGCTCGCATACACAAACTGTGGATGTAATCGAAGACTCGGACAAAAACTAAGACATCTGGATTCGCTAGATTCGCCAGTATGGGGCGTTTATCAGAGTCATTTGCGCGTTTATTAGAGACATTTGCGCGTATAATAGAGACTTTTGTGCTTTTATTAGAGACATTTGCGCGTTTATTAGATACTTTTGTGCGTTTATTAGAGACATTTGCGCGTTTATTAGATACTTTTGTGCGTTTATTAGTGACATTTGCGCGTTTATTAGAGACATTTGCGCGTTTATTAAACATTTGCGCGTTTATTAGAGACATCTGTGCGTTTATCACGGAGACATTTGTGCGTTTATTAGAGACATTTGCGCTTTTATTAGAGACATTTTCTCGTTTATCAGAGACATTTGCGCATTTATTAGAGACATTTGCGCATATGCGATATGTAATAAGTATACGGAAATCTCGTGCAGTGGTTCCAATTGCATATTAACTTTCTGCATCTGCATTAAGAATGCATAACAATTTGGAAAAAGATAATTGCTCTTTATATAAGTGCTAACTCTAAGGCTGGCGCCAGTCCAAGACAACATCCAAGGCATAAAATTAAGCCCCACACCTCCTACTTTTATACCACAGTCTTATAATATGGACAAGCACATGAGATAGTGGTACTTATGGTAATGTTTGCAAGCTTTTTTGAAGTCTACTGATTTGTTAAAATTCAGTATACCGTTTTCAAAACAATATTTCAGGAATAACATCAGAGGGTTTGTACATATCAGCATGTGTACCAGAACAACATGCTGTATTCAGGAGCGCGTCTTGGGGCACAAGCAGACCGAGTTTACCAGACCTTTTGTTGTAAGAATGTTTAAAGTATTTTACAAAACAACTGCGTCGCATTGAGATTAGGGTAGGATGTGCATTCTCAGGTCATCAGGGTACAGCTAATTCTAATTCATCTCTTTGCTTTCTATCTGATTTGCATAAAATCCTGATTAAGCTAATTAAATCATAGAGGCGCTTCAATCGATCAATACAAAGCACTTGCACCCAAGGCTAGAAAAGAAAAGAAATGCAAACAAAGCAAATGAAGACAAGAAAAAAAAAAGCAAATGAAGAAACGGAAATAACTAACCACGTGATGAGCTGCACCTACTCAACCGCATTCGGAACTCCTCTGCTAATTCCGTAGAATAAGATTATAAATTGGGACTAGTAGTTCCAAATGTGACTGAACCAGCGCATGCTAACCGACAAAATAACCTGAACATACAGAGAATATTCAGATTAGCTCGGGTACCCACCTGAAGACACGATGCCATGGGTCCTGAACTACCAACTGAGTGCACAGCAAATACCTAATTTGATGCCCGTGCTGATCTGAGCATTCGCTGGGCGGGTAGTTCTCTGGTTATACATTATAATTGACGTAGCACATGCGATTTTGGTACTTATTGCATTGTCGAGCCATGAAGACGTAGGTGAGCCTTGTTACAACACGTTTTGAAATAATGTAATACTTTATTTCATAAAATAATTATTACATTATTTCAAAACGTGTTGTAACAGAGCCTGCCTGAGCAAATACACAGGCTCGCCAAAACCTTCGCTACTCGAATACATTTACCACTGGAGAAATGTTTGCCTCGAGTTGTTTTAGTGGGAAAGTAAATGTACGTTTACAACAAAAGAGGTGGCAGCTCAGCTGCCATCTATTTTTATGTTAACTTACACATCTTTTACAGTATGTTTGCGACGAGACTGGAGAAGGCAACGCGCCCCATCAGCAAATTTATATGCGCCGCTGCCAATGCATACACTTCGATTATTAATATCCAAGCATAAAAAATGAAAGGTGAACGCTACAATTCCCTCTAGTTGGAGGAAACTATATCATCTTACTGTCAATATAGAATTAACAGCTATCTTGTCAATATCATTGGGGAACTTAGCTATCATTCTTGACAGCTCAGTGCCTAGGAGACAATATCGCCTCTAGATCAATATCAGAAAAGCTTATCATTAGAAGAATTAGACAGGACACAATACAACCATTACAGACTGCAAGCGAACAGCAAATACTACGACATACATATGCACAGACAGCCTAGCCTTCGCTGTACGCACTGTGTCTTAACAGGCACTGCTATGCTTAACATTAACCGGGTAACGCATTTTCGCTGATTAAGTCATGTCAACGCTATTTATGGAGGTTGACGTTGGTGCACAGCTGTGCTTCGTCCATGGTTAACAAGTATAAATTGTTTTACCGCCGGTTACGAGAAATGGTTCGTCGCTTATTAGTACCGTAGAGAGTTGAAAGTGGCAGCTGTTTTAATGAGCTACCACAGCCAATGTGTGAAAAAGAATAAATAAAACATGCACACATAGTACAAAAAGACATAGTACAGTAAAACCTGTCTTAGACGGCCACTCAAAAAGAATACAAAAAATTGGTTTTCAAGACCGATTACAGCTTAATGCAGGTCAACAGTATTGCTGAATGCTCTAAGAGAGCATTCTGCAATACTTTGACCTTCATTAAGCTACCATTTGTCTTTAAAACCTTTGTTTTGTCTATTTTGAGTGGCCGCTTAAGACAGTGTTTACTGTAAATAAAGGTTTGTCAACTTAACACCAAATATCTCGTAATGTATAAGATCTGCACTGATGCAGGTGTTTAAAATGCATGTAGTTATACCGTAACTGTCAAGATGAACGGGAGACAATCCACTCGCTAAAACTCGTGGATTAAATCCACGCACAGGCGGACATACCATGGTATGACTATATCAGAGCTCTGGTTTGTATACTTAGCTACCAAAAGAAATTGGCAAAACATTGATTATCATGTGCTTAGACTGGCTCCAGTCCTTAAAACATCATATCATATACTTTTAGCTAGTCTGACTATGATGGCTCTTAAAACAGAGCCATCAGAGTTAGACTAGCTGCATGTACAAGTATATGATATGACACATTAATGAAAAATTGTTTCAAAGACTGGAGCCAGTCTATCATGTGCTCACCAATCTCCATAGCCATAGCCTCCATCCGCAATCGCAACATGTAGATGCAAACATTACTTAGAAATGTGATTACCTGACTTGTGCAGAGATAGACACAAAAACGCAAACCAGCGATTAGGCGAGTTTGTGGAATGGCAGATATTTGGCGCTTCTAGTGTATATATAGATGTCCTTGTTGGGTTTGTTTGTATGTTTTGATTCTTTAGTCCCAGTTAACACTTTTTTTTCTAAATCATGCCGGGACAGGTTGAACCAGTACTAAGCAGATGATAAAGTGTTGTGCTCAAGGACACAGCGCAATGCCTCCCGCGAGACTCGAACACATGTCCCTGATTCAACTGTTTTCGAAATCACACGATCACCTTCCCCATAATAAACATGTTCAAATTGGGACCTTTGAATCTAGTGTTACAACTCATTTCCTGCAGTGTGCTCATTAGGTATGCACAACCACGTATTTCATGTTTGAAACAAGTCAGCATGACACAGCTCGCTATGAAGGAGGCTTGGATAGCTACAGCTCACTGGTCCGATATACCAAACTAGGAGTTAAAGCAGCCACTACATTAGATAATGAATAACAAAATTGGTCTACTGTCTACAATGCAATAGTATCGTAACATGGCCCTATAATTGCCAATGTAAATCTCCTAAAACTGATGATAAATCGAGTCTTAATCACAACGTTTGCCTAAATGGACAGTGTCTATCGATTGGTGTAGCAACAATCCTTCTTGACATGAAACATGTACATGTAGTACATCTACTGACCAGGGTCTGAGTGTTTCCATCGATGTGTGTACCTAAATAAAACGGTCACATAGTAAACTTAATGTAACTACTGACCATGTTCTGAAAGGTATTGCTGAACGCATCCCCAACAATGTTTTCATAGATGTGTGGCCCAAAACATCGGTATGTGACATTGGAAACTTAGTGTAACTATTGCCTCTGTCTACTGAGCGCCTTGCTTAACTTGAAGATGGATGTACCCTGGTCTAACTGATATCACCGGACGCCTTGACTAGAAGGACTGTTTCCATCGATGGCTGTATCAACAAACCCTTATGAACTGACAAACTACATTGCTTAATTAACTATTGACCCTGGGCCCGGAATTACAATGCCTCCTTAAAGTTAAGGAAGGCTTAAGTTAAGTATTGATATTTCAACATGCTTTATTAAATGCTAAATAAATTGCCTGGACCGATGTGGTACTTGTGGTCAAAGATATCATCGTGATCTTCAGAAAATTAAAACTATTTTGATTTTAATCAGTTTTAAACGTTATATTTCGCATCCTGAAAAATCAATACTTAACATAAGTCTTCCTTAACTTTCAGGAGGCATTGTAATTCCGGGCCCTGGTCTATTTGATATTACTGAACGCCTTGAGCCTAGATGGACTGTTTCCATTGATGGATGGATCAACAAACCCATGTTACCTGGCAATCCAAGAGTAAGTATTGACCCAATTCTAACTGGTATCAATGAACACCTTGAGCCTAGAAGAACTGTTTCCATCCAAACATATGTGACCTGACAGACTTAATGTATAAATTTTGACCCAAGACTAACTGCTATCACTGAACGCCTTGGCTAGAAGGTCTATTTCCATGCAAACCCTTGTGTTTAGGCAAACTTAGTGTAACTATTGCCACAAGTCTAACTGCTATTACTGAACGCTTTGACTACTAAAACTGTTTCCATCAATGGCTGTATCAACAAACCCTTGTGACCTGGCAGACTTAGTGTAACTATTGACCCTGGTCTAACTGCTTTTACTGCATGCCTTGACTAGTAGGACTGTTTCCATCAATGGCTGTATCAACAAACCCTTGTGACCTGGCAGACTTAGTGTAACTATTGACCCTGGTCTAACTGCTTTTACTGCATGCCTTGACTAGTAGGACTGTTTCCATAGATGGTTGTATCAACAAACCCTTGTGTTTAGGCAGACTTAGTGTAACTATTGACCCTGGTCTAACTGCTTTTACTGCATGCCTTAACTAGTAGGACTGTTTTCATCGATGGCCGTATCAACAAACCCTTGTGATCTGGCAGATTTAGTGTAACTATTGACCCTGGTCTAACTGCTTTCACTGAACGCTTTGACTAGTAAAACTGTTTCCATCAATGGCTGTATCAAGAACCCTTGTGACCTGGCAGACTTAGTGTAACTATTGACCCTGGTCTAACTGCTTTTACTGCATGCCTTGACTAGTAGGACTGTTTCCATAGATGGTTGTATCAACAAACCCTTGTGTTTAGGCAGACTTAGTGTAACTATTGACCCTGGTCTAACTGCTTTTACTGCATGCCTTAACTACATTGTAGTAGGACTGTTTTCATCGATGGCCGTATCAACAAATCCTTGTGACCTGGCAGACTTAGTGTAACTATTGACCCCAGTCTAACTGCTTTTACTGCATGCCTTAACTAGTAGGACTGTTTTCATCGATGGCCTTATCAACAAACCCTTGTGACCAGGCAGACTTAGTGTAACTATTGACCAGGGTCTAACTGCTTTCACCGAGCGCATTGACTAGAAGGACTGTTTCCATAGATGGTTGTATCAATGAACCCTTGTGACCTGGCAGACTTAGTGTTACTATTGACCCTGGTCTAACTGCTATCACTAAATGACTTGACTAGATGGACTGTTTCCATAGATGGCTGTATCAATCAACCCTTGTAACCTGGCAGATTTAGTGTAACTATTGGTCCGGGTGTAACTGATAATACTGAACGCATTGACTAGAAGGACTGTTTCCAAAGATGGCTGTATCAACAACCCCTAGCGTCCTGGCAGACTTATGGCCCAGGTCTAATTAATATCACTGAATGCTTTGACTAGAAGGACTGTTTCTATCGATGACTGTATCAACAAACCCTTGTGATCTGGCAAACTTAGTGTTACTATTGGCCCGGGTCTATCTGCTATCACTAAATGCTTGAATAGAAGGACTGTTTACATAGATGGCTATATCAACAAACCCTTGTGATCTGGCAAACTTTGTGTAACTATTGACCCTGGTCTAACTGATAATACTGAACGCATTGACTAGAAGGACTGTTTCCATCGATGACTGTATCAACAAACCCCTGTGACCTGAAAGACGTAGTGTGTAATTAATGACCCTGGTCTAACTGCTATCAATGAACGCCTTGACAAGAGGGACTGTTTCCATCGATGGCTGTATCAACCAACCCCTGTGACCTGACAGACGTAGTGTGTATCTAATGATCCTGGTCTAACTGCTATCAATGAACGCCTTGACAAGAGGGACTGTTTCCATCGATGGCTGTATCAACCAACCCCTGTGACCTGACAGACGTAGTGTGTATCTAATGACCCTAGTCTAACTGCTATCAATGAAAGCCTTGACAAGAGGGACTGTTTCCATCGATGGCTGTATCAACCAACCCCTGTGACCTGAAAGACGTAGTGTGTATCTAATGACCCTGGTCTTACTGCTATCAATGAAAGCCTTGACAAGAGGGACTGTTTCCATCGATGGCTGTATCAACAAACCCCTGTGACCTGACAGACGTAGTGTGTATCTAATGACCCTAGTCTAACTGCTATCAATGAACGTCTTGACTAGAAGGACTGTTTCTATCGATGACTGTATCAACAAACCCCTTAGACTGGCTCCTGTCCATAAAACAATTTTTCTCCAATGTGTGATATCATAAACTTGTAGCTAGTCTTACTCAGGTGGCTCTGTTTAGAGCCATCAGAGTTAGAGTAGCTACAAGTTTATGATATCACACATCGGTGAAAAATTGTTTTATGGACAGGAGCCAGTCTACAAACCCCTGTGACCTGACAGACGTAGTGTGTATCTAATGACCCTAGTCTAACTGCTATCAATGAACGCCTTGACTAGATTACTGTTTCTATCGATGGCTGTTTCAACAAACCCTTGTGACTGGACAGCCTTATTGTGTAACATTGACCCTAGTCTAACTGCTATCTCTTAACACCTTGAACAGAAGGACTATTTCCATCGATGGCTATATTAACAAACCCTTGTGACCTGACGTTCTTAGTCTGTAACTATTGACCTGGTCTAACTGATATCACTGAACGCCTTAACTAAATGGACTGTTTTATCGATGTCTGTATCAACAAACCCTTGTGACCTGACAGACTTAGTGTGTAACTATTGACCCTGGTCTAACTGATATCACTGAACGGCTTGACTTGAAGGATGGCTGCATCAGTAAACTCTTGTGACCTATCAGACTTAGTGTGTAACTATTGACCCTGGTCTAACTGATATCACTGAACACCTTGACTAGAAGGACTATTTCCATCGATGGCTGTATCAACAAACCCATAAGATCTGGCAAACTTTGAAACGTTTGACCCTGGTCTAACTGATATCACTGAACGGCTTGACTTGAAGGATGGCTGCATCAGTAAACTCTTGTGACCTATCAGACTTAGTGTGTAACTATTGACCCTGGTCTAACTGATATCACTGAACACCTTGACTAGAAGGACTATTTCCATCGATGGCTGTATCAACAAACCCATAAGATCTGGCAAACTTTGAAACGTTTGACCCTGGTCTAACTGATATCACTGAACGCATTGACTTGAAGGACTGTTTCCATCGATGGTTGTATCAACAAACCCATGCGACCTGGCAAACTTAGTTAATCTATTGACCCTGATCTAACTGATACCACTGAACACCTTGAATAGAAGGAATATTTCCATCGATGGCTGTATCAACAAACTTTTTTGACCTGACAAACTTAGTGTGTAACTATTGACCCTGGTCTAACTGATATTACCGAACGCCATGACTAGAAAGACTATTTCCATCGATGGCTGTATCAACAAACTACGGAAGAGGGCAAAGATAAGGAATTGATGAACGCCTTGTCATGGACATAGTGTGACATACCTAGGTGACCTGGCAAATTTGTGTTACAATATTTCCATCTATTAGTTAGTAAACCTGCAAAACATTCGTCGTTCAGATACATGTATTACAAATATTTGGAGTATGAATAAGCAACCTTGTAATCTTTGTAATGATTCTTCGTCTTGAAGACAACGTTTAACGAAATAATCTACTTTCTTAACTTTTCTACAAACAAGGATCGAAACTATAATAATGTTCAATACAAAACGTCAATTTTTAATAGAGTCTGTGCTTTTGATATTGATTTTATAAGCATATTGCACGCAGACATGAATAAATAATAGCTTTCATCTCCGTAGAAAGTATGATAAAGCGGCTCTTTGGACATGAAAACAGTAATAGTATAAATAACATTATCAAAAATACCTTGTGGTGTTTAATGGAATCGCCTCTAAGAGGCGATTCCATTGAACCCCACAAGGTATGATCCGAGGTATATAGTGATAAATATTGTCACGTGTGCTGTAATCATTTCCCGTTTATTTTCTGTTATATTCATTATGTGAGCCATACCATTAGAAAAGCTGTCCTCGGGTCAGCGACCAGGTTAGAGGCTCAGCTAAAGAGACCTGCTAGAATCATGAAAGTTTGGACTGACCAACTATTGCTGTTATATAATCTAAGCACACAACACAAAAACGTTTATCAGAATGCGCAGATTGTGTCGAAATTGTCTTGTTCTCATATCAGTTTTCGCACGACGTGTGGCAGTTGTCATGTCTGTAGAGCTTTTGATGGTAATGAATTCCTCGGAAATGACCGGGAAACGTGGAAAATTGTGGTTATATGTTTATAACAAATAGAAAATTGAGCCAAATGAGATAATTGCCAGGGCGCTATTAATCTTTTATTATAAAATAAATGATTAATGATTGTGGATTGCATTCATATGCTGTTGCAGAACAGATACACACATGCATTCGTATATGGCGTATCGAATCTGAGGGTAGTCAAGGCTTTACAGAACCCACGTATATGTGCAGTCTCACCTGAGCGTCCACTGCTCACATAAGCAAAACATTGGATTCGATGAAGTCTTAAAGGAAAATTAGCCTCTATCACCGCTTGAAAACGGTGCATGTTAGTTTAAGGAGCTATGTTATCCGAAGGCTGGCCCAATTTGGTTGTGGCAAGGATTTGACATAATTGCAGGGTATAACATGTACCAGCCAAAATGAATAAGTTTTCAGTTTTGACCAATTTTAAATAAACATGATAAAAGTAAAGTTCAACACGTCTTTAAGAGCAAGTACCTATTTCCTTTAACCTTTACAACGTCTCCTATAACATGCATGCATTATTTAAAGTAGGTCATATATATGCTGCCTCTTGGTGGCCCATGATTGGGAGTAAACTTTATTCTATTCTATTCTATTTTAAAGTAGGCCTTTCAAGATTTTTATGGTTTCTTTCTCGATTGACACTTGCCACTCCAGTGCACATTAGGGGGTCACTACCAAACGCCAGGGCTAACGGATTAGGGTGACCCAATACATCGAATATATTAAAACAATAACTCGAATAAGCTAATGTTGTTGTTTTTCTCACTTGCTGGTCAAGAGGTTGAACTTCACCCACTGTTTAAACAACGTACTTGCGTTGTGATTGCTTGCCACTATCACCCGTAGGTGGGATGGATTGCACATTATCAAGCCTGTAGATAGGAGTTCGAAATAAAATATTTTGTCCTTATTTCTCACCAAAGCATATGTTGTGGATGCTTAAAAGAACCGGGTTCTTTTGAGCACCCAAAATATATGTTGCAACTTATAGATACAGTCTAGAGACAAGCGCTTTTGAGGAACTCGGATCCGAGTTCATAAATTTCGCCAGTAATTGTGTTATCAAAACTCTGAGATTGATTGTTTATTTAACTGGGCTCAGCATCTGAATTTAGAAATTACTCTGTTATAAGATAGCCCCATGCATACAGCAAAACATAATATATACATCATTGCCTTGTTTATGTTGAATCTATTTTATCTATCAAAACCCAGACTAGACTGTTCCAGAAATTAACTTAATTTTAATAAGTTCCTACTGTATAAAAACAGCAAAGTATGCGACAAACAGCCACATACATAAAAGAGGTAAGTCTATTGACCCTTCATGTTCCAATGGAATCTTCCATCTACATGGGATGTACAGCAAACAATTTTAGCAGACGACATTTTCAGATGTGTTTTGCTGGCCCTTCAATGGGTAAAAGTGCAGACGCTGATCAAATGTCGCCAGATGTAGCATTTCATCTGGGTCTTCACTGTTAAATGAAGTTTACTTGTATCAAAAGCTAATCACTGGCCTCAAGTTTTACATGCATGGAGATACGACAAGCTTACGGTTTTATCTAGGCTGTTTATTTTGAAAGCAAATCTGACAGAGTGTTGATATATGTAATACTCAGCAGTGATTGTTTTAAAGTACAGGGGCATCTTGTCCCTAGACTGGATAAGAAAATATTAACACGTTTACGCTCATATTTTATTTATTGTCAATGGTGAAAGCTTAATATTTGGCGTAGAGTGTAATATATATTGATTGAGACACTGTATAGAGAATATCATTAGAGAACGGCTGTTGAGATTGAGGAATAAAAGAGTGAAGTCAGAATCAATGAAAACAGCTGATACCACTAAAACACAATAAATTTCCATCAACAAAGAATGTTTATCGCCATAAAAAATAAGGAAATATTTGGCGCTTTGTGTGATTTAATTAACTTTTTGCATGCCGGATAATTTTTCATCATTTGTTTGTAAAAATATCTTTTTTCAATACGAACAAAATATTCTAGATCTGGGCCCGGAATTACAATGCCTCCTTAGAGTTAAGGAAGACTTAAGTTAAATATTGATTTTTCAGGATGCGAAAAATAACGTTTAAAACTAATTAAAATCAAAATAGTTTAAATTTTTCTGAAGATCACAATGATATCTTTGACCACAAATACCACATCGATCCAGGCAATTTATTTAGCGTTAAGTATTGATAGTTCACTTAAGTTTTGCTTTACTTTACGGAGGCATTGTAATTCCGGGCCCTGGACTGGTTAGGGTGCAAATAGCCTGTCTTCATGCCCTGTATTTAAGGCATCTAACTGAAAGTTCTATATTTACTACAGAGATAAATATATGATTCTTTATTACTTCCCCATTACCAGAAATAATAAGACAGTCAGTGATAAAAATTACAGTGGTGTATATGCTTTGTATATGTATGTGCACATATTTTACTATTTTTTTCTATGTACTGGTCTGATACCAGTCTAGGGTGCAAACTGTAAGCGGGCGATAAAAGGGCCACCAGCATGCACAGGATTTCTTTTTCACGGGCCAATACGTTGATGTAATTACTTTGAAAGAAAACAACACACACATAAACACTTATATCAATATATGCAGTTCTTGTAATTTTTTTCAGTACAGCGCAACTAGTGAAATAATAGGGCTCGGCTTGCACAGGGGTATAAAAAAAAAACAGGTCCGCTTCATTACCAGGCTTTCACGGCTATCGCAGATTAACGGACCGGAAGTCCTTAGCCCTTTGTATACTAGAAACCTCTAAACGTGTAGTTTGACAAACAGTGAAGACTCAGCTGAAACGTAGAGTAATGATGCACTTCATAAGGATCTACACTGGTTGCGAAAATTAATACAATCTTCAGGGACAGATTGAAAATTCTACCTCTGACCCCTTAAAGTACAGTCGACCTCTGACCCTTAAAGTACAGTCGAATCTTGTCAATTCGAAGACTTCGGGACTAGAGGTTATATTTCGAATTATCAGTAGTTCGTATAATAGGGTGAAGACATGAAAATACATAACCTTCATTCAAAAATTAGTATTATCAGGTGTTTTTTTCTCTCTTTGGGCGCGTAAAAGAAACGTCTTAATGAGACGTTTCTTCTACGCATCCAAAACATATGTTACTATAGACAGTTATCAAAATAGATTATGAATAAGTCCTATTCTCTGAATCCAGTTTGTCCCAATTTTATTTCGAATTAGCGAGTATTTCGAAAAATCGAAGTTCGAAATTTCGCGGTTTTACTGTACACGATGCGCCATACTGATTGTTTTAAGGGCTGAAATGGGCCTCGTCGCAAGAAAACTCGATTGTCGAACACCCAAAACAGATGCTAAAATTGATTGTTAAGTATTCACAGTTTCGCGCTCAAAATTTTGTTTGTCTTAGAGCTCAAACTTCTGTGAGCGCACTAATTTTGTGAAGGCTGATGACACATCTGTATTATCTTGATTATTACACCTTTCATTGATATTTCAATGTTTAAAGAGGCTAAGTCTGCAACTATGAACATTTTTCGGAAAAAAAATATTTTCTTTTCAAATCATTTGTAAAAGTAGAATTAAGTTATGTTTTCACAATAAATCTGTTCACTATAGCTGAAACTGCACGGAAAAGTGAATTATCGTATAAAATAGGTGTGTGTTTTCTATTGTTGGTAATTATTTGCGTCCCTCCAATAATTAAAGACAGTTGATTTTTAACATAAATGCTGTTGTTTTGATACTGATCATTTGTTAAGATTTACGAAATTGGTAAAATGTATACCTGAATTTTAGTTATTTTACTGTGTGTTTGAAAAATAGAAACATTATTTCTAAAATTAAAATATCAAAAGTTACAGACTATGCAGCTTTAACGTCAAATATCAGAACAGAACAGGGTGTTTATTTGACATAAACCATACAGTTTATTTGTCATGTTCATGAATTCTTTGCTCATATAAAATGCCTTATATCTCGCAACGCACAAAGTGCAAATGAATGCTGGTGCAATAAGCAAGTTATTGTATGGTGTTGCATTTGTACGGGGCGATAATCTACGCGCTAAAGCTCGGGGATTATTAGACTGGCCCCAGTCCTTAAAACAATTTTTCATCAATGTGTCATATTATATACTTGAAGCAAGTCTTACTCTGATGTCTCTGTTTTAAGACAGAGACATCAGAGTAAGGCTGGCTACAAGTATATAATATGACACATTGATGAAAAATTGTTTTAAGGACTGGAGCCAGTCTAGGGGATTATCTACTCGTACAGATGCACAAACCATACAATAACTTGCACTTGTATTTAATAACGTAGAAAGTAATCACTGTTTTAGCATGTGATTATTAACTTTAAATGTTTATTATTGATCTATTAAGGAATACTTTTGTAGGTTGCTAAACGGCCCCTTTTCCTTTAATTAAATCAAATTCATGATATTGATACCTTTCATTAAATCGGAATTTAAATTTTAAATCTAACAAAAGAATGTTGTGCAAAAGAAACGAAGCTTTATTGAGAAAAATTAAAACGCGCAATCTGTGTGTGAACCCTTTGAACAAAGGAAATCTGTGTATAGTTCATCTTCTGGATGCTAGAAGTAGATTTGTGGACTTCATTGTCAGCAGATTTACGCATATGCGATAAAATACCAATCTCGTGCGCTAGCCCAAATTTATTTTGTTGACTTTATGGTATTAAATTAATAGACGGGTATGGCTGGTGCGGCGTCGTAATTGTGTAAGAGTACAACGATGCAGGACACCCTGACTTCGGTAAAGCTCAAACTAGCCTGCTCAGTTACAGAGACTAGTAAGAAACATTAACATTTACATGTAGCACGTACAGCAATTGTATTTTCCAGACAGTGAACAGCATGCGCTGATCAGCCTGCGGATGCGTGGGGTGGTCTGCGCTTTTCTTTTTTTTTCGCATGCTGCAAAATCAGGTTTTCTCGCGACATGGCCTAAAGATGTACGAGTTATCCAACGTTTATACGTGATATACGTAGCGCAACTGGAAGATTCTATTTCACAAACAAAGGGATGAAAGGCTAACCGTTTTAGTAGTGGTCTGCTGTTTATTTCACGATACAAAAGACAAGAATGTTTGCTAGATCTTAATTGTATTTGGTTACATTTTACAAAAGCCACTAAAGTGAATGTGTTATATTTACAAAGTTGTACATTGCCTATAAAAGCAGCTATAAGTAAACACATTCTTGTATAATGCTTAGTTGGGTAAACATAGAAATCAGAGAGTGAGACCCTGAACAGTTTTCTTTGTAGAAAGTTACATTAACATTTACGCCAAATGATAAATTAGAACTCCATGTTTTAGAAAGTCTGTTCAATGTCAAAGCAGGTCGAGAAAAATATCTAGGACACTGCCGCCTTTCGTTTCTGTTTATATGCGGTGTGGTACGGGTTTGCGACCCTTGAATGTATGTGATTATGACCACGTTTGGAGGTTTATCAAAGAAGAGATGTTTTTGGTCTATTAATCTGCAAACTGTTCGGACCTCGAGGTTTGGATCATGATTAGGACCGACAAAACAAGGACGAGTTTGTACCGAGATACATAACATATTTAAGTTTTCCAAACCTCAAAATTCCAGCCAATGTATCAGGTTTGGTGAGTTAGCGCATGACTCATAAACTGTCCAGCGGTGTTTACGTTATACCCCATAAGGTCATGAAGGTAACTCGTAGCAAAACAGAGAGAGAGAGAGAGAGAGAGAGAGAGAGAGAGAGAGAGAGAGAGAGAGAAGAACGTTGTTTCACTCACCATGGAGTCAGTATTATCCCGATTCCCAGCTATGAAATAATCAACCCTCCCTTTCCTTGAAATTTAACACACTGCTAAGTCTTTGTTTTCATATAACTCTAAGATCCTACATTTTCCGCTCACAAACAACACAACACAAGTGGTTAATAGAATATCTGAAAATACAATACTTAGGTCACTGACGGAAGAGTTTCATCGATAACACAGAATAGATAGTGTTCTTCGCTCTCTACACATTTGTTTAAACGTTCAGGCATAAATATCTCAATAACATATCCATACATTGAAGTGATCAGATAAGACGTAGCTATAAACCTGCTCATGAAATGATAACATAAAAGTAGTCCTGGTTTTTGCTGAAGACGTTAATAACCCTCTCTTTATTCCTCGTTACATCCGCGTTTGCATGGCTTCTGATATTCCATTCTACAGCTGTGGCGAAAAATAGCGTTACAGTTTCTGAGGCGCGCTACATGTTTAGCGTCTTTCCATGGGACAGATGCATTTCTAGGCAAATAGTGCAGCCCCAGATCAGGCGGCGCGGTAAGAGCTACAGGCTGTGTCTGGGGCTTAACACATATCAGTCTAGCGTCTCTTTCTGTGGGACAGATGTATTAATAGGCGAACCGTGCAGACCCAGATCAGACGCCGCAGTAAGCGGCGTCTGATCAAGGTTTGCACTGTTAGCTTTCAGAATATTCTACAGGACTGAAAAGTGTTGACTGGAACATATACTAAGAACAACTCAAACAAACGAATGAACGAAAATGAAAAAATACCAAACGGCTGGAAATGAACTTTAAATAATTGTTCGGAGATCTATTTGGCTTAAAAGGGGTAAAGACAACGCTGATAGCGTCTCCAAACAGGGTTTGGTTTCAACATATGCCTACAATTCGCTGATAAAAATCGAAGCCAACAGTACCTGGTATTGGATACCTCAGTGCTGATGCTTAACTCATTTAAGCCGTATGGAATTTCACACTCTTATCAATTTGACCAGTCCATTTCCGCTGCAAGGGTTGTTTGGTGGTATTTTTTATGTGTTAGCGTGCCAAAAGCTACTTGCCTACCACCATAGAATACAGCAATGCTTTGTGATATGAAATTACACTCATGTTAGTTCTGATTAACCATAAGCAAACATTTGGTCATTTTATTAAAAAAGTAATGAGTAGCACTCAAATTCTAGCATGAGTTCAAGCAGGGGCGGATCCAGGATTTCTGGAAGCGGGGTTCAGACGGTAGAGGAGAGGGTTCGCTTTGCTGATTTTATCACATTTTCTTAAATATCCCATGAAAACGAAATAACTTGGACTCATTGAGACCAAATTATTTCATTTTCATAGGATATTTATAAACGGGGGCAGGGAGGGGGTTCGAGCGAACCCCCGAGCCCCCTCTGGATCCGCCAATGAGTTGGTCAAATCAGGTGGTGGTCTCTGGACGTAACCAAATTCTTACACCTGTGTTATCTCCTGTCTGATTTATCTATCACTAATTTTCATCTGCCGAAGAGATAGAAAATATATTCCAGAGATATAATTGAAACGAAGCGCAAAATTTTGGCGTCTGTATTATCACACGTGCCATGTACATATTTTAGGCTGGAATATTGGCACATGGGAAAGAATAAACCATACTGGAAATACAGAATTGTCGTATTTGAAGTTTTTCTCAAAGAATAGAAAGTCAGTGGTTCCAATGTTATGTCAATACGATTGCCAAATGTCACTGATTAATTATATACATTTCTTCACTACCTGCTAAATTTGTATTCAGAATTCGGAAATAATAATGGGCAATTTAGCATACACATGGATGTAGAAATCACAATACACTTGAGTTGATGATACTCTTTTTGCTAATGATATACTCGCCTTTATTTGTGTCTAAGTAATACTAAAATGTATACATGTGTACATGTATATCTATAAAGTGTAAACAATTAAACTTTTCTTCGACGGACGGACGAATGGACAGGCTGCCAAATATCACATTCATATAAAACCCATGCCTTGACAATCGCACGTTTTCAAGGAAAGTGTTGAAAGGGAGGTCAGAGTCTTATGATGTACTGGAACCAAGCAAAACTGCCACTTTTATCACAGGAAAACACAAAGACATATAACAGACCTTGCAAAGAGCTCAGATCCTGATGAGATACCACGGCATTTGACCATGATCCTGGTATTAATACACTGAAATACCCTCTCCAAAATGACAGTTACAAGCAACCATGATGAAAATTTCGCATGATGAAATAACAATAACATCATTGGCGTAGCTCCCAATACGCAGTTACGCACGTGCGTAATAAAAATTGTAACACCAAATGTGGTAAAAGTGATTTTCCATGCCATAAGGATCTACTCTTAGAGGAAAGAATTCGGTCTCTTTGGGAGCTAATTCTTTCCTTTAAGAGAAGTTCCCATTATGAAAAGGGACGCAATTGCATAGAATCATTGCTTGATCCAGTAGTCTCCCTTTTATGTGCGCAACGTTTTCAGCGTTCTGGCTACGCCATTTAACATAATAAAAAAGAAAATAATGATACAGTAGAGATTAGGAACATCTTGGCTGCTGCATATATAAAGAATATTTCCATTACCATTCGGCATAAACGGGTCAATATGCATCTGAAGGCAAAATCAGTCTAGCATAGTGGTATATTATACATACTCGGGACTTAATCTAGAGATAAAGCTAGGATGTGTCACAGAAGGCCGTTTTAATACAACTAATTCAAGCACGTTGTTCATCTTAAGACACCGATCAATGGGGCCAGGCCAAGTGAAAGATGCCTTTATACAGTCGACAAGCGAATGTTCAGACAGCCAGGTTGGTCACAGCTCAATCTCAATGTAGCCAGGCTACGGGTTTGATTGTTTAAATACCCAACTTGAAGAACTGATAAAATGTAGGTACGCAGGTTCGATCCAAATGGGTAACGGATGAAATCGAAATACTAAAAGTGTAGTCGAATCATAAAACACATCAAATTGGTCAGCTTATGAGATATTCATAGGGCAAGATGAGGAAACTTTTCGAATGTCAAATTGCAAATATTTTCTTTCCCATCAATTTAAACAGGTGTTATAGTTGCTCATAAGAACCGTCTCACAGATACGGTTCCTTTGAGTACCCACAACATATGTTTTGGTTGAGAAGTAAGAAAACTGTTTTTCCAATTACGCGCTCTTATCTGGAGGCCTGGACATTGGTAAGTTGTGTTAAATACTTTTAACACTTTTTATGCTGGATACTTTGCCAAACAGTGAAGACCCAGATGTAATTGTAAATGAGTATGACCAGAAATTGCCACGATCACAGGACGCAAACCAGCTCATAGCACCATGAGGACGAGATACAGGATATGGACAGCCACAACACAATTAAAGCAAGTAAGTAAGTAAGTAATTGTTTTATTATCGTGACCTGTGCATATACAGTATTGTATAACAACATATGAAGACAAAGTTGCACCCGACCCACTGGGTCTATAAGTCACCACATACTATTATGTAATCGAATTTCAGGAAAATGAGTGATATGCATATTCCGTAATACAGAGTTCACATTAAGGTAAATCTACAAATGCAAATTTGGTTCACGTCAATTTCAAGCAATACTTATAAGTGAATCAGGCTGCTGTATCGCAAATGTGAAATTAGTCAACAGTGCAGACCCATGTGAGAGGCGACCAAAGGTGGCCTCTCATCAGGGTCTCTCCTGTTTACTTACAATAAACCGCAGGCCTCTAGATAGGAGTGCGTATTGGAAAAATATTTTCCTTATTTCTCATCCAAACATATGTTGTGGGTACTCAAAAGAACCGTCTCAATGAGACTGCTCTTTTGAGCCTCCAAAACACATGTTCATCCAAACATATGTTGTGGGTACTCAAAAGAACCGTCTCAATGAGACGGCTCCTTTGAGCCTCCAAAACACATGTTTAAATAGATGGGTAAGAAAATAATTTAACTTTTACGTAAATAAAATTTCCATATCTCGACCTATGATAAAACTCTTTATCAGCTACCAGAGAGAATGATAATAGTCAATGTCGGATAGAACATAGAGAACTAAAAGGAACTGTTGTGATTTTGAGTTTCTTTTGAATTGTTCGACGACAACTTAGAGCCAAATAGGATGGCACATTTTGTGACATCCCATTTGGCTCCTTGCTGACTCTTAATACCATTAAGAGAAAAGTTTTCTTTTCCTCAATAAGTATGCGCAAACTAGATATTTTGCCAATTTTCTGGGCTGAGAGTTTACAATGTGGCACAGTCGTTCAACGTCAGGTAACTCCGTGTTATTCCTGAAAATATCAGAAAATGTGTTTTCACGTATTTGAGTGTACAAATCACAATGTAAGAGGAAGTGAATTTCGTTTTCTACTGCTCCTGCAGTGCAGAGTTTACAGAGTCTTTGCTCAACCTTTTCGCCGATGTAACGACCTGTTTCTAAGCGGAGAGGAAGTATCCCAGTTCTGAATTGACAGAGTATTGATCTCTCATTTTTGCACAGATTTAATTGGACATAGTTTTCAGTTTTGAAAGATTGCTTAAATATGATATATGTTCTCAACTTCGGTATTTGGCGAATATCACGTGACCAAATGTTACTATAGTAAGCATGCATACGATCGTTTGCATTAGACAGATTTATAACCGTCTTATTTTCATAGTGATTGGAGAGCCCTAAGCATGACATGATATGTTTAACATCCTGGCACCAATTATTCTGATTTATTTCATAATCCGCGTTGAAAGCACATTTTGTAAGCCTGTCGTCGTCCATGAGGATAAGTCTGTTCCACAGCCGTAACATAGATATCCATCTCCTGTATACACTCGGTAGCCAACCAGTGTCTCCGAGCATTGCTAAGATCGGTGTGAATCGGTGTACGCCGAGGAAATAACGCATCGCCCTGTTTTGAACGTTGTCTATTTGCTGATAGTTTTTAAACCCCCAGACCGCAGAACAGTAATCTAGGATGGGCATTACACATGAGGAATATAACTTTTCATAAGCTTTGAATCCGAATTCCTTTAAACTATGGATCTTAAAGCAATTAACACAAAGCAATCAGCGCTCTGTGATCTCTCCCTACTTACTATTGGTAAGGTGTGTTTTTGATTGAGACAATCAATGAGACTTTCTTACAGGCGTCTTTTGATTGATTAGACGGAATCATGGCAAATGATAGTTCTAATATAGCCTTATATAGAAATAAAAGGGACTCAAGTGATAAACATAGAGCACCTGTCATACAGTCGAACCTCATTAATTCAAAGTCCTGACTATGGTTGAGAACTTACTTCGAAAAATCAGTAGTTCGAATATGTGTTCTTTTAAAAAAAACTATCATTGTGAACCGACAGTTTCTGATCATACTACCTAGGATCATGATCGAAGCTAGCATGATCAGCTTATGTTTGTTCTAATTGATACGTTACTTAGTTAGTGTGATCGGCTCCTGTAACCAAACACCAAACGTTTTGATAGGTATTTATGTAAAAAAACACATGTTGTTAACCAATATAAGCATGACGTCCTATCTGTGGTACATCGGCAAATAGTGAAAAACGTGGCGTCTGATCTGGTTTTGCACTGCTTGCATACAGATTAAACTTTTAAAAGTACTTCCCACCCAACAGCCCTTAAACTCGAAATGGACGTCCAATTTATATGGGTGGGAAATATATTCGACATAAATGGGTTAATGCGACGTATTAATTGAAACCAATGAAGCCCAAATTAAGTTTGAATGAGCAGGTTCTTCGAACTATCGCAGTTTGGATTATCTATTTATTTGTAGGATAACACAAAAAAGTTTCTTATAAAAAGTGTAAATGGGTAAGACCAGTAACTCCACAGTCACGCACTACATAATAATACCCAGGGCCATTTAGAATAGTGGATCAACAAACCTTCATTATACCAAACCAGATGGAAAATCCATCAGACAAAACAGGGTTTACTTCAGCATTGTTCAGCCAGCGAGTCGTTTTGTTCATGCCATTTCTCATATCTTTTACTTGACATCTCAAAATTGTTAAAGAATGTATACTTATAACATGTCACACTTATTATGATAAATACCGATGTATAACCACAGCTACTTATCTGAGGACGAAATCTCTCTTTTCCTGTAGTTGCTTGTAACGTGATATTTTGGTGGTAAGAAGAAGGCAAAGATCAGGAATCGATAAATCAAGAACCACACCATATGGAAACGTGACAAAACACAATAAAGCACAACGCACAAGAGAGAAAAGGGGTCAGCCCTTTCCCAACAGGTGATCACATAGCTGGAAGGAACAGACAAGACAACATAACAAAGACAAACATGAAACATTAATCCTTATTAACTATGAAACATCAAATAAATAAGATAATATTACATTCTTTACTTCATCTTGATGCGTATGCATAATATAGCAATACAGATCAATAAACAAGATGGTAAACACTGGTGGCAACCATGTTTTACCAAAATAGCCCTCAAACAATCACTACCCTTTTTACATTTACATGTCTATGGCTTCCTTGACAGCTCGTCCCTTTGTTATGTCCGGCAATTTCGTTCTTTTGAAAGTAAGAGGCAAAGCTTTGCCTTTTCAGAACGTATTATACCCGTACAAATAGTTTAGTGGATAAAAGTCAAACATCACAAAATCCAAACGTCCGCGAAATGCACAGAACGTCCCCATCAAATGGCCAAGCTGTCACCATTAATGGTCATCGTTATCAATAAACATGATAAATTAATGAAAGCGATGCCAAACCTAAGAACAACAACAACATCTATTTCTACTACCACTGCTGCTGTATCATCATTGAATTACCAGCCATTCATCAAGCCAAAACAGAACCCACACGAAATAATTGCATTTGATAAAACTTAGGGAGTCTTTTTTTGCAATGCAAAACTACAGTAATAGATGTTTAAGTGCTTTATCAGACTGTACTGTTTTATGACATTAGGGTTCCTACTTGACGGCTCGAGAGTGAAGGTCGTAATTTTCCTTCAGTTAAGTCTCAGTTTTACTTATCAAAAATACACTGGTGTGTGGAACGCCCTCCATGGCAGAGGGTCTGGATGGGGTTTAATGATTAGTGAATAATGGCCTTATTTTATAATGAATAGTGAATAATGAGACAAAAAATTAATTAACAGTGAATAATGAGGGCCTAAAATAATGAATAATCCTATTTTTAGCGAATTGAAGAAAAAATAAATGAATAGTGAATAATCAGATTTCTTTGACACCTTTCTTACCAGACTATGTACATGCCTAATAGTAGGAACCAATCAGATGATACTTTGCAATATGCGCGTCACGTGGGTTGTCAGGTGGTCAGCTACGTCATTGCCAGGCTACAGTTCCAATGATGGCTGATGCTGGAGTTTCCCGAGAGCCATTGCCAAGCACAAGTCGACATTTGCCTACGGTATATTTAAGATATAACTTTTAATCTTCAATGTAATTTAACGGTTGCTTGCTGCGAGTTTCCATCACCTTGTAAGCCATATACTAGAGCAGAGCCAGCAGCCTCTCCTGCAACCGTGTCACCATAAGAAAAACATGGCTGGTCTGGTGATGGCCTGCAAGTTGCGCGATATGGAACAACGGTTTCGATACTGTGCCTTAGGCCCGCACTTAAATGTATATGTTCTATTCAATTTCAGTAACGTCAGATTTGGCCGAAATTTTTTTTTTTTGCAAAAAAAATGCAACAAAGGCCTGAAGAAGCACCGATTCTTTGTTTACTATGACCTACTTAACCTAGACTTTTGTCAGCTTCCGTTGCGTGGCCATTTCCAAGACTGCAATGGGTTTTCATTGAGGATATACTTTTATATATTGCCCGTCTATTTATGTATCTGTCCATGTTTACCTTTAACCTGTTAAACGTGCATACATGACTAAAATGTTGGGGAAAATATGAATGTTTATATTTCCTGGAAACCTGCCAACTGGAGAGTTCCCTCCCCTCTTTGTTTACCATGATCGTTTACAGGTAATTGTTTAATCTATAAGAAAAGGATCTCTATTTACACATTATGTGCCAACCACAACAAAGGTCGTCTGCTTTGTCCTCTGCTGAGATGTTTTAGAAGCCTCTTCAACAAACTGTGTAGATCCAGATCAGACTCCTACTCTAGATCTGGGTCCATACTGTTGGCCTCTATACTCTTGTTAACCAATAAACAGTCGGTTTCGAATGCAGATATTTTGCTGGCATTTTAAGTGTTAAATAATATGTTTTTGTCTTCAGTGGGGTGAAATGATACAGTTACTTTCAAATAAAACTACGGCTTTACCTATGTCTAAGGAAAGTTTTGTGGCTTAACAGCGACCATTTAGCTTATGTTACGTAAATGAATTCTGGCTGAGGATTTTATAGATTTATAGGTCTTGGAATTAAAATACTTGCTTCAAGGAATATTTGTGTTAAAGCATTGTAATATCAATGAAAAAACTTCAACAGAAGTGTTTCTTCTGTTTTGTCATATTTCCTTTCTTCTTTTTTTCCATTGTAAATGTTGTTATTTTGTCTTTAAAGATCATTTATCCAAAGGATAGAAATTTGAATTGTTTCCCTTGAATTATTATATGAACAAGTAAGCGCTTCCCTTAAATGGTCGATGCCTTTTTAGGCTTTTTTAATGCCATCAACTTTATCATATTTGAATGACAGATTGCCTAAGGCTGTTCTACATTGATTTTATCCACTTATTCCATGTACCTCAACAGTGTACATGTATCTTAGCTTGAAAAATAGAATGAATAAAAAACAATTGGTAACCCGAAACATCATTTTAGCCTATATTGTTTGTTGTCAAGTTTTTGGCTTATCTCCTTTAAGCAACAGCAAACAATTCATCTGAAGATGCTGTCTGTTTTGTTTGTTGATTAATGTAAATGCAGGTATAAGTCCAGACAGTGTGGACCAAGTTCTCGCTATAGGAGCAGTCTGAACTGGATCTGCACTGTTTGTCAAAAAAGCTTCTGAAGCATTCCAGCAGATGACTTGTCCATTGTTTTGCATTTGGCACTTTAAGGTTTTATTAAAATCCTTTCTATATGTAGACATGGCCTCATAGTGCAGTGGTAAACATGTCTGACTGCAGGTATGTGTCCTACTTAAGGTCCAGAGGTTGCAAGTTCGATTCCGGCCCTGTCCCATACTTACATGGAGATTGATCATCAATTAATTTCTGCGACCATTCTCCTCCCTAGCTAGCTTCTGTTGATTCAAGAACGGTTGTTGTCAGTTACAAGCGAAAGTATGTGCACGAAGTACATGTTAACTGCTTAGTCAACTGTGCAGGATGCTGACAGGAGGTGGGGGGGGGGGGGGAATAGGATTTATTCCATGCCAGTTGTCTGTACTAATTAAATTAATGAAATGTACTAATAAACGCAGATGATCTTGCTTTGCAGCAATGTATAAATGTATGGGAAGGGGCTTGCATTTATGATTAATTTGCTGTCTTGAATCATGTTCGCCACATATTCGCTGAATATTAGCAGGCTGTTAACTCAAAGTATTCGTCGCAGACCTAATTTGCATGTGAAAAGTGAACATCTCGCGAACATTCCGCGAATACTGGTCAGCCAATCCATATAAGGTATGTTTACCGAACAATCGCAGAGTATTCGCTAGCTGTTCGCGAAAATCGTTCGCGGCAGTGCATTTTTTTCCGTAAGGGATTGGTGTATTCATAATTCATACCGAGCTGAGGTATAAAATCATAAAATACAGATCACGTTCGATTCAGGTTAAAATCCACTGATTATTCTCAGAGTTATGGTCCTTCATCTCCGTAAAAAATGGTTTCCGGGTGATATCTTATGAAAACATTGGTGTATTGGATTCATATTTCATACACAGGTATAAAATCATAAAATACAGGTCAAGTTCGATTAAGGTTAAAATTCCGGTAATCCACAGATTATTATCAATGCTATGGTCCTTGATCTCCGTAAAAAATGGTTTCAGGGCAACATCTTTTGAATACAATGGTATTTTGGATTCATATTTCATACACAGGTAAATAATCATGAAATACAGGTCAAGTTTGATTCAGGATAACATCCACCAATTATTATCAGAGTTATAGCCCTTGATCTCTGTAAGAAAAATGGTTTCCGGGTGATATCTTTTGAAATATTGGTGTATTGGATTCATATTTCATACACAGTTATATAATCATGTTCGATTAAGGATAAATTCCACTGATTATTATCAGAGTTATGGCCCATGACTAATGTCAGAATTTTGTTTCCGCTCAATATCTTAAACAATGAATGAATGGAATAAACAAGATTTTCCAAACACTTTGATATTGACAAGATATAGGTTTGGATTGTTTTGCATCAATATGTGCAAATTTATAAAAGAGTTATGGCCCTTGATTAATGTCAGAATTTCATATCAGCTCAATATTTTAAGAGTGAATTAAGGGAATTTGATAAAATTTTGCATATGCATATATTAAAGATATTGACAAGCTATGGGTTGGTATTGTTATGTATTATTTGGTGCAAATATGGTAATTAAATCATGTTATAATTTTGTTGGCTCACTGAGCCTTTGGCTCATGGTGAGCTATTGTGATCATTGGATGTCCGTCGTGCGTCGTCAACATTTGCTTCAAACGACATCTCCTCCTAAACTACTGGCTGGATTTTGACCAAATTTTGTACGAATGATCCTTATAGGACCCTCTTTTAAAATTGTTCAAATGGTCAGGTCCATTGCATATCTAGGTCACATAGGTTAAAAATAGATTTTCAGATGAAAACTTTAAAAAATCTTCTTCTCTGAAACACCAAGGCCTAGTGCTTTGATATTTGGTATGTAGCATCACCTAGTGGACCTTTACAAAATTTGCTCAAATTATAACCCTGGGGACAAAAATGGCCCCACCCCCCCAGTCACATGTTTTACAAAGACTTATATAGGGAGCAACATGAAAAAATCTTCTTGTCTGAAACCACAAGGCCTATAGCCTTGATTTTTGGTATGTAGTATCATCTAGGAAACCTCTACTAATTGAGTTCAAATTATAGCCCTTGGGCCAAAATGGCCCTGCCTCGGGGGTCACAGGTTTTACGTAGGCTTTTATAGAGAGAAACATGAAAAAAATCTTCTTGTCTGACACCACAAGGCCTAGAGCCTTGATATTTGGTATGAAGCATCATCTGGTAGACCTCTACCAAGTGTGTTCAAATTAGACCCCTGGGGCCAAAAATGGCCACGCCCCAGGGATCACATGCTTTACATAGGCTTATATAGGGAGAAACATAAAAAAATCTTCTTGTCTGAAACCATAAGGCTTAGAGCTTTGATATTTGGTATGTAGCATCACCTTTTGGACCTCTAACAAATTTGTTTAAATTATGCCCCTGGGGCCAAAAATGACTTCGCCACGGGGGTCATATGTTTTACATAGACTAATAAAGGGAGAAACATGAAAAAATCTTTTTGTCTGAAACCACAAGGCCCAGAGCCTTAATATTTGGTATAAAGCATCATCTAGTGAACGTCTACCAAGTCTGTTCAAATTATACCCCGTAGGCCAAAAATGGGCCCACCCTGGGGATCACATGGTTTACATAGGCGTATATAGGGAGAAACATGAAAAAATCTTCTTGTCTGAAACCACAAGGCCTAGAGCCATTATATTTGGTATGAAGCATCATCTAATGGACCTCTAACAAATTAGTTCAAATTATTACCCTAGGGCCAAAAATGGCCCCACCCCGGGGGTCACATGCTTTAAATAGGCTTATATAGGGAGAAACAGAAAAAATCTTCTTGTCTGAAACCACAAGGCCTAGAGCCTTGATATTTGGTATGATGCATTATCTAGTGGTCTTCTACCAAGTTTGTTCAAATTATACCCCTGGAGCCAAAAATGGCCCCACGCCGTGGGTCACATGCTTTACAGAGGCTTATATAGGGAGAAACATGAAAAAATCTTCTTGTCTGAAACCACAAGGCCTAGAGCCATGATATTTGGTATAATGTATTATCTAGTGGTCTTCTACAAAGTTTATTCAAATTATACCCTTGGGGCTAAAAACGGATCACCCCGGGGGTCACATGCTTTACATAGGCTTAAATAGGGAGAATCATGAAAAAATCTTCCTGTCTGAAACCTTTAGGACTAGAGCCATGATATTTGGTATGTAGCATTATGTATTGGATTATGCCTCTGGGGCCATAAATGGCCCCGCCTGGAGGTCACTTATTTTACATTGGCTTATATAGGGAAAACATCGAAAAATCTTCTTGTCTGAAACCATAAGGCTTAGAGCCTTGATATTTTGTTTATAGCGCCACCTTGTGGTCCTCTACCAAGTTTGTTCAAATTATGCCCCTTGGGCCAAAATGGCCCTGCGCCAGTGACATGGTCAGCATTCTACAGATACCTATATGTAAGCTATAAACAAAACTCAGGTGAGCGCTTTAGGGCCACTTGGTCCTCTTGTTTCTGCTCCTTGTTGCAAGAATTAATCATGGAACTTGACAAACTCTGTTATAGATTTCCGCATATTGACATGTTGCAATACCAGCCTAAATTTTGTCAATATTAGTGAATAAGTAATATCTGGGAGACTTTTCTCTCATACAATGGGCTGGGCGGGGGCATCAGTGTCACGCTGACACAATTCTGGTATAAATTATGTCCCTGTGGCCAAAAGTGGCCCTGCCCCAGCTTTCGACAGATAACTTTATGTAAGCTTAAAAAACTCAGGTGTGATTTAAGACCTGGAGAGGGGCCAAAAGGTTTGTCTGTCCGTCCGTCTGTCACGCTATCTCCTCCTTAACTATTGGATGAAATCCTACAAAATTTTGTGTGTGAGTTGCTCACATGAATGTGGCGTTTAACCGCACAATTTTTTTTGGCCCCGCATCCTGGGGCCCTGTTACAAAGTTGCTATCAATTGCTTGAACAGCCAAACAAAATTTCATTTTATTTCTACAGGTATTTGCAGCTGGTGTAGCATCAGAACGTCCAGAAATTGGCTCCTTGGCAGCCCCCACCCTTCAAGCCTTAGGTAAGCTAAGTGACAACTCTACATTGATTTGTTTACTGTAATTCATTATAAAAAAGTTGTCCGGAACCACTAGGCCAATTAAGAGCCTTTATACGTTTTAAATAGCATCTTTCTCAGTACTTTCTACATCATCTAGTGGTTCTTTTAAATTTTTAAAATTATTGCCCTGAAACCCAAATATGGCACCACCCGAGGGACATAAGGGGGTGGCCAGTTATCTATAGATACCTACATCTTTAAACGCCAGTGAGAGTCCAGGCCTGCTTAGCACAGGTCCCTCTTTTTTGACAATATAGCTATTTGGAAAAATTCAATCATCTACATCTTTAGAAATACAATGTGTAGTGCAATTTTAAGAAATATGACGGAAATTCAAGGGATGGAACTTGTAGTTGACGGAGAAGACTATGTTGATGTAAAGCTCAAATGGACATTTATTTTCAACTGAGTGGCATATCTCAAAGCAAAATTAGCAATTATACTTGATCAAATATACTGATTAAATAAAGGCTTACTATCCTAGTCAACAATATTTCAGTCATCCAGTGAATCACCTAGAGAGAGAGAGAGAGAGAAAAGTACAATGGGAATGTGGAAAAGCCCCTACCCTCACCCAACTTTGCAAGTGAAGCAAAAATTTGCCTGCAAATTATAGTCAAATATGACAGGAAATCTGCAGATGACTTGTCACCAAACCACCCACTGGATCAAGAATAATTATTATCCCCACGCTTTTTACCTTACCTGAGCCTTTGGCAATGATGAGCTATTGTGATCGTTGGATCATCATCCATCGTCGTCCATCTTCAACTATTGCTTCAAAGTGAATCTCTTTAACTACTGGCTGGATTTGGACCAAACTTGGCAAGAATGATCCTTATATATGAAGCATCAACTACCAAGTTTGTTCAAATAATGCCCCTGGGGGCAAAAATGGGCCAGCCCCGGGGTCACTTGCTTTACGTAGGCTTACTCACTTACTATTTTATATAGGGAAAAAACATGAACAAATCTTCTTTTCTGAAACCAAAAGGCATAGAGCCTTGATATTTGGTGTGTAGCATCACCTAGTGGAGCTCTACCAAGTTTGTTCAAATTATGCCCCTGGAGCCAAAAAAGGCCCCGCCCCAGGTGTTACCACTTTACCAGGGACACGGTCAGCTTTCAACAGATACCTATATGTAAGCTTTAAACAAAACTTTGAGGAGCGATTTAGGGCCACTTGGCCCTCTTGTTTAAATAAGTGATGGGGATATTGCAATCGCCTCTGTCGTTCCGTCATGCATTTCCTCCTACACCATAGTACGAAATCCAACCAAATTTGGCATGTGAGATGCTCATATCAATGGGGCGTGCAATGGCTTAATTTTTGAGGGGGAAGGGCCAAAAGGTCAATTATCATTAAATTTCAGTTACAAATCAATTTCAAACAAATGAAAGGTATAAACTATATTAGAGGGGATTTTCATTTGGTCTCCTGGGGGGGGGGGGGGGGGGGGTGGGGCATACTTTTTTTTTTAATTTCTTATACATAGTCATGTGGCATATCTAATTAAACAGGACTTGGGGGTACTAGGGGCTCAAAGATTAAATTTTCTATACATAGTCATGTGGCATATCTAATTAAAAGGGGATGATCAGTAGACCAGGATACATTGAAAAACATTACCCTAGGATCAAACTGGTAATCTTGGGGTGGGGTCAAAAGGTCAAATACGGTATTACCATTAGATATCTTCAATAGTGATTTGGGATTTTGTAATGGCACGCCATCAAGTCTGTTCTGGTTTCTTTTGCTATGAGGTCATATGCATATATATGATGAAAGATTATCAGTAATGCCATTTACATTACTAGTATTTTCTAAAAGAATTTATTATCATTTTGGGCCATAAATATCTCTTTCTAATTGTCCACAAGCAGGATGTGGAAATAGTAGATACTCATCCAGGGACAAGTTAATAACCATAATATACTTGTCCAAACAGATATTTACTTGTCTTAATTAGAAAAGAATTTGCTTATTCATATAAAGTCTACCTGTATTGTAAACATTTAAAAACAGACCAGCAAGAAGTCAGCTGATCAGGATCCACACTTTTTTCCTTACAACATGTGAGTTCTTAACATATATAGAATCATATTGTCTTTCTTTATACTTGTCCAAGGACAATTCAATTTTATAACTTTTAACTTGCCCTGAATGAAATGGGTCCAGGCTTGACAAATTGGGCAGAGTATTTCTACAGCCCTGTTCACAGGTTGTTTTGCATCCAGTCCTCTCAATGCAGGGCTCTACAGTAAGCATGTTCCTATAGCTGTACTAGTAGAATCATGGTCAGGACAAGTAAATTCTGGACCCTGGTAGCCCGACTGGGCTAGTTCAAGGAAAAAAACTTTCAAATGTAGCACAAATGTTACTCACCCAACCCTAATGAGCTCAACTTATAAATGAAGAAACAGATTTTATTAACAGACTTGCACATGCATAATACACAAGTTTAAAGCTTTTTTGACATTGCACATGCGTTAGCTCCTCTTATGTTCAATTTTATACAATTTGAAAATTAGCGCATTTTAGGTCAGGGCTAGCGCATTTTAGGTCAGGGCTAGTGCATTTTAGGTCCAGACAAGTACATTTTACAAGGTCCTTGTCCGACAGGGCTAGTAGGTTAAAATGTTAACGTAGAGCCCTGCAATGGTTAACATATTACACAATTGGTGAAAGGGCACAGTGGAATTATGTAGTATTTACTTGTGAATGCTAAATTATTTGTTATCTGAACTGTTTTTAATGAAAACAACAGTTTTAGCTTACATGATCCGTAGGCACAAGGTGAGCTATTGTGATGTCTGTCATGTGTTGCATCCTCAAACTTTGCTTCAAAGGACATCTTCTAAACTATTTGCTAAATATTGACACAAAACTTGGCAGAGCCGTCTGTAATAAAATTTGCTTGTGCTTCTTTGTTCATATTATGGTTCGGCGGTAAAAATGGCCCTTACGTGGATCCGACATCCTCCCCCATTGAAAAATCACAAAAATAAAGGATTTCTTTGCAAGACTGGTCCAGATCCCATAAAAACCAAGCCATTATTCAATATTGGTCCATCATCTGAATGGCAGCGAAATGCCATTGAGCTGTATTTGGATCCTCTCTCCTCATCAACTATTCAACTAAAAAATTAATTTCTGGATCTCTGTATGTGACCACATCTGAAGTGTCTCCAGGGGTGTTGCAAGTTTCCAGTATAGATATCTTAGATATAGATAATCTGTATGGAAGAAGCACAATTTAAGACAACTCAGGTGAGTGATCCTTGGTCACTTGGCTTACTTGTTTTATGAAAACTGCATGGAAGGGGCTTGCATGTTTGCCAAAAGAGGCTGAGCATGTTTTAACTACATTGTTTACCTTGCTAATGCATGTTTCTATTTATTTCAGAATGGCAAAGACATCTTACTGAAAACCTAAGAGTCTGCAGATCAGCCATTCGACAGCAAGGCTACTGGCACTATTTACTCAAGAAGACAACCTCAGCAGATACTAACTATATGTTTGTTCTTGAGAGTGGCCTTTTCGACATGGCAACATCTGGCCTGAGTGAAGGGTGTTTTTATTCTGTAGCTTTTCGAAAAGCGGGTCAACCTGATGTCTATGTGCGTTTTTTCGAAAGTGGCATTTTCAGTGGCTTTTTCGGAAGTAAAGGTAAATACTTTTATATCTTGTTTAATGTTCACGTTACCATTACATGCCCATGATCGGAAATAATGTTGTGTCTCTTCTATAACTATTAACTAAGAAATCATTGAAATACCTCAATGAAAGTTCATTCAAATAATAAGAATCATAAGACAACATGCAGAATGCAAGAACCATGAATATTCTTGATTGCCTATTTTTGGAGTTTTGACCCTTTAATATTGAAAATAGTAGAGTTGTGATTTTCCTCTCTATAACTTAAAAAAACTTAAATATTATCAACCTTACAAGTCACATATTGTCATGTCATACATGTAGAGTACATCACAGTCACTCACAAGTTGAGACCCCTTACAAGGGGAGAGACATCTTCAAGTTAATTTTCAGGTTTGACTAATCATTTCAACACCATTTATACTAATGTTTATATGTGGATGAGCAAGTTACTATTACGGAGGCCAAATACTTGTAATTTTAAATGTTTAGAATCACTTCTAAGAGTCAATAATTTTTAATATTATCACAAAGCCTTCTGTGATACTCAATAGTACAATGAGAAAATAACACACAACTCATATGACCAAAGACTTATCTAGTGCACTATTCTATATGGAAATGAATTAGTTAATGTGTCCTAAAGGCTAGGGCTGCAACAATACAGTTACCTCACCGTCACGACATTATACATATCAAGATATTTGCCACACAATACAATATGTATCGCGCTACATTTGACAAGTTGAGAACCATAGAAATTTCATAGATCTATGAAATTAGGAGAAGTAAAACTCAAATATTATTTAACCTTACCATGCTGTATGTTTTTTATGAACTGCACTCTAACCCAGTTTTTATCATATTCATTTAGGACAAATAAAAAATAAAAAATTGTTTCTCAGGCACTGCCGCATCTGTTTTAAAAGCCCCGCTTTACTTTTTTTATTGCTTTCTAAAATAAAAATGAATAAAAATCCAGTTACATAACATTGTTATCGGTAACGACTATGCGGTTCCACTCGGACGTTGTGGTCCATTGGGGGTAATGTGGGGTTGTCTTTTTACTCTCAACTCCATTTAGATTCTTTACGTCCGTTATTTTCGGAGTTTTCGACTGTTTCATGAGATTATGCTGATCAATAACAAGGCCCAACAGTGTAAGTTTTATGCATCGGTGATGAAGTCTAATCTATTCGATGTGCAGAGGCTTTACTGCCTGACTTGAATAATATCGGATGAAATAAGCATCAAAGCACAACTTTTTAAGATTATCGTTTGAGTTTCAAAAAAACTTCCTGCATCAGTTTTTTGCTGAATGAAAAATAAATAAAAACCCACCCTGCCACATCTGTTTTTTTTTTTTAAGTGGCCCGAGAAACAATTCTATATAATTTTTTTTTTTTGCATTATCAGCATGTATTGTATTTACAACTATTGTATTTATTATATAGAGACAGAAACTGTTTATGTTAAGATCAGCTGTATTCTCAAAACAGGATATATCAAGAGTTTAGCATTGAAAAGTGCTTACAAATTAAAGCACAGAAATTAAGTGATGTATGGTTAGCATATCATGAAATAACCTCACTAATCAATATGCGTTTTGTCAGAAAAAGTATAGCGATTCAATACAAATTTCAGTTAATTGTTGCAGTTATCAGGCCCCCTAGTGGAACCTTTAAAACCTTTAGAAACCTTTAATTTGGTTGCAATCCTTTAAAACCTTTAATTTAGCTGAAAAACCTTTAATAACCTTTATTTTGATTAATAAACCTTTTAATTTTGAAAGATCAGTCTGTACATAAGAAATAGACAATACGTATGTTACAAGTAATGACTGTGACATCTTGAGCTTTTCAGAAAGCCGTATTCATCCTCAGACCAATTTTGTCTACACCTATCTCTTGCACCATGGTGACTCTTATAGCCAATTTTTCTGTCTGATGCTTCAGATTAGGCAGCAATAAAAAGATTGAGGTAAGGTAAAAATAAATGCTTTTGGGCTTATTTCATGCTTTACATCCATGCTAAACTGCTGAGGTAATGCCGGAATGACTAGTTGATCCTAACCGCCCTTTTCCTAGGCCGGCTTAACCCATATTGTTTTGCTAGTACTTAGTGCTCATCTTTCACTAGTAAGGCTAACGGACAACTAGTAAAAGAATGTGCCCGACCTGGGAATAGAACCTGCAAAACTCCAGATATTAGGTTGGACACCCTACCAACTGAAATACAAAAGTAACTGCACCAACAAATATTAATGGATGGGTTTACTGACTTCTGAATAATGTCCTGATTTTCTTATGTTGTTGTCTAAGGTTGTCAAATCTAATCAGTGTTATCTACACCTCAAGACAATATGCATATATCATGTCTAAATTTTATATATAAAAAAGAGCATACAATAAATGGTTGCAATATCCTCTGAAATTGTTCATTTACTGAAGGTAAAATTGTCCTTACAAAATGGCCAGAGATGGCTTCTCCTGCTTTCTTGGTATTCAAAAATTTTCGGGGGAGGACCCCCGAATCCCCCCTTCCGGATTAGAAAATCTGTGATTTTTTTTTCAATTCAATACTGCTCAACACAAGCCTTTAATTAAAAACATAGTTTTATAAAATAGGGAGTAAACAACAAGACAAATTTTCTATTGATTTGTAATTATAGCTATAACAGGCTATATATTTATTGGCAAAGGATATGCTGCAACTCTTCCATATCTTCATAGATCATCTGTCGTGACATGGATTTAAAGATCAAGATCCAATAAAAATACTAGAAAGTTTGATGTTAATTTGCTCTTTATTTTTGTTAAAATTTCAATGAAATAACCTTTATTTTGCCTAAAATAGCCTTTATAAAAAACCTTTAATTTCACTTTGGTCTACTAGGGGGCCTGAGTTATACTAGAGGCTGAAACATCAAATTTGGTTATCCTGTAATTTATTGTCGCAGCCATGATAAATTGATATATACTACCAGCTTGAACAGGTTGGGGCATCTACGGCTTTCCCACACATTTGATTTCAGAATAATCAAAATTAAAATTCAATACGAATCTTCAAATTGTGGTCCAAGTTTAATCTTCAAATTTACAACACTAATGCTGGTTGTAGACTAGCCACTAGTCCAATAAATAATGGTCTGATTATTTTCTATAACAGTTAGAAACTGTTTGGACCATATTGATAGCAAGTCTGTTATACATAATTGTCTGCTTTAGACTCCATGGCTAAATTTATCGGGCGCTGAAATTGAGTCAAAAGGGTAGACTAGCCATTTTGTGTACATCCTTTTACCCCTTTTGTAGATATTTTCATTTTGACGCCTAGAGGCTAAGGCTATACTGGTGCAGCAAAGTTTATAATAATTGTGGTTGTGAAGCAATTAACCATCACCAGCAGATGAGACTATTCATGTACATTTAAGTCTTATTATGTGCATGCCTAGTTATCTCTGTGTCAGAGGCTAGATGTGTATTTAAATCTCTTTTACTACTCTATTCCTGTGCGCCAGCAGTAAAGGATCTGTTAAGACTTCATGGATGTACATGCTTGTGTTACCTGTTAGCTTTGCGTATATGACAAGAACCTTCAGAATTAATGCTTATCTTCAATTTGTGTGTTCACTCTTTTCTCTCTTATTTTATGACACCATCGAATGCAAGAAACATGAATTTGGCAAAGCTATTGACTTTAATTTGTATAATTGTATTTTACAGGACTAGACCTTCTTCTCTCTTCATTTAGAATCACAGAAGACAATCAGCTTTTCTGGGAAAATGTTTTCACAGAAGAAGACATCAAAAAGAGAGAAGCAGGTTATCAATCCAGCTTAGATCACAAAAGGACAAAGTTAGATCCAAACAGTATGTATTAAGATCCAGACAGATATGGAATCATTAAATAATCATAAATAAGACAAGCATTTTCATGCCCCATCCACACACTGGATATCATATATATCTAGGACATAGTTTTCTTGGTCTATTTCTGCATGATGTCATCTTCAACTTAGGCTAAGTGGCAGGGCATGTATACTGGTGGCATTGTTTTTCACCAGGGTTGTGGAAATACCATGTATACCAATGTATTACAATTCTGTATTTCATTTCTGATTTATTATTAGGAGCTCACATCTTGCATTTAAAACATAGTGGACCCTAATGGCTTCTTCAGAAGCCAGCTTATCTGGATATTCCCTGTTTACAAGTGAACCCGGCTGATCAGGAACCATACTGTTTACAAGATTTATATCTGGTTTCATACTGTTTTTGAAAGAGTTATTTTTTTTATATGCACAGAACTGTATAAGCTAATTTGTTTTTTTGGACAAGCAAAATTTTCTATGAAAGAAAATCCTCTGAAATTTTTGAGTAGGTGGCATATTGACTGATTGGTGGGTTGACAGCAAACAAAAAAATGGACATTCTGATTATGGCCATTTACTTGTCCCAGGACAAGTAGAAGATTTAAATATTTCCTCACCCCTGATTTCCACCGGTTGGTAACGTTAGTGGCAACAGATGTGACTACAGATCCAGGGTCGCGAGTTCGATCCCAGCCCGAGTCCATACTTTTGTGGAGATTGATCATGAAATAAATTCTACGGCCATTCTCCTTCCTTCCGCTGAATCGTTCAAGAAGGGGTGTTGTCTGTTACAAGCGAAAGTATGTGCATGAAGTACTGGTTAACTGCTTGTTCAAGCTTGCCTGGTAAAAAGTGTGGTAAGGTGAACTGACCGTTCCACCATGACCAGTCACCATAGCTGTCGACTTGGGACATAAAGCAACAAAACAAACAAACAAAGAACCCTAATTTCACTAATGCAAAAAGGATCATGACATTGCATTCTTATCCAAATTTAATCCTCTTTGGCCATCCTTATTAGCTCACCTGAGATGAAGGCTCCAAGGTGAGCTATAATATATACCAATGACTCATGCGTCAGTAGTTTCTCCATCTGTCAACGTTTTCAAACATCTTATACCAAGTTTGTTCAATTATACCCCTGGGGACAAAAATGGCCCTGCCCCTGGGTCACATGTTTAACATAGGCTCATACAGGGTTAAACATGAAAAGATCTTCTTGTCTGAAACTACAAAGCATAGAGCCCTCGTATTTTGTATGAAGCATCATCTAGAGAACCTCTACCAAGTTTGTTCAAAATATATCCCTGGGGCCAAAAATTGCCTCGCCCCAGGGCTCACCTGTTTTACATAGGCTTATATAGGGAAAAAACATGAAAAATATTCTTGTCTGAAACCACAAATTCTAGAGCCTTGATATTTGGTATCTAACATCACCTAGTGGCCCTCTACCATGTTTGTTCAAATAATGGCCCTGGGGCCAAATATGTTCCTGTCCCAGGAGTCACCAGGGACATGGTAAGCTTTCAACAGATACCTATATGTAAGCTTTAAGCAAAACTGAGGTGAGAGATTTAGAACCACTTGGTCCTCATGTTTCAGAGCTGTTGAACTTATGACATTTTTCCTCATCTGAAATGCTTAGGGGTTTTTGGTTTGTGTAATCTGTAACTCAAGCAGATTCATTCCTTTATATTCAAACTTTTCATTATGATTGTTCATATATTGTACATGTTTATCCTATATTTTGTGCATGTTTGTAATTTATTTTGGAGAGTTGAACTTTGACATTATTGCATCTACACCAACTTTGGAGTGCTTGCTTACAATTAGTGATTTGTTTACAATTTTTGGCCTATGGGTCATGGGATTCGCTGTTTCGCATATTAATGGGTCCAACTGCAAACTTATGAGTCCAGAACACTATTTTTCATGACAAGTCTACAATACCATTGCATCCTGGGACTTGCTGAAATTACAGAGACAAAATTATGAGTGAAAGATGTAGGATGTATAGGCAAAAGAATCACTGTACGATGTGTAATTTGTGTGTAATCTGTATCTGAAACAGATTTCATTCCTTTTTATTCAAACTTTGCATAATGAATGTTCATACATTGAAGATGTGCACCAGCGCACAGGTCAAGAGCAGAGTTTGGTCCTGTTAATAGATAAATGTCATGACTAAATGATTGTTAAGTAGCGAATGTATTTGCGAATTCTTTTCGTAGCCCTAATCGTTTTGCAAATTATCATTTATTTGAGACTAATATGCAATGACTCGGTCAAAATATGTATTACTCAGCTTGGCTGAAAAGAAATGCTATAAACCTTTACACACTCAATGCATTGAATACCACTTAATGAAGTTTGATTGATATTGTAATGAATTTTAGCTTCTATTAAAAAAAGTTTGATTCTGATCAGTGAAGCCAACCCACCAGGATCTGCACTTCCCAATATATTGTTTGCTTTCAATATAATATTTAAATTCATCACAAATAGTTATTCTAATATATACCTGTTTTGAAAAAAGGGCCATTTATCCTTTCATTTCAGGAAAAGAAAAGTTGCCTGTGTCTGGACGACGCTATATCAGTTTATTAAAGAAAAATAAACTTGGGATAGTAAATGCTCTTGAGCATTTACTCATGCACGTCCAGACAGACATCTTCAAAGAAAATTTCGTTGAATGCCTAGGGGTTCTTGTTTGTGTTGAGAAGAAAAAGAGCTTCAGATATAAAGATTGTGAAAAGTAAGTTATCTTGTTCTCTCCCTCCACCATCTGACTTTGTGGATGGAGTGTTTTACATTCTCACAATTGCCCAGTGCATGTAGATAAGTACAACTGTCAAATTTACCCCACACTGCTGGGCAGTGCTGGCTCTGTTAGTGGATCTAATGTCAAACTTTTAAATTTCCTAATAACTAAGTCATTTGTTAATATTTTAACAGAAATTTTATGCAATCAGAGAAGCAACAGATATGATTCAATTAAAACAATATTTTAGTTAAATACCTTGGTTTGATCCGCTGCATTGAGTTAATAGGGAGTGAGAACGAAAGTTTGTTCAAATGGTCCTGGTAACACGACCAAGATGGCCCATATAAAGTAAAAAACACTTTAAAAATCTTCTCTAGAACCAGAAGATCAATGATATTTGGATTTATTATGTAGCATTGGGGATGTGGGGCCTACTAAGTTTGTTCAAATGATCCTGGATTACTGAATGTCAAGGTCAAATTTGCTTCCTTATGCATTTAAATGGGATTTTTTTTTTAAAAATTGATTCTTTTAAAAACTGTGGTAGCCTTAATCAGTATTCTCACTTGATATGTTTAACTAATGAGACAATGGCTATAATTAAGTTCCAAACTTTGACCTTACAGCTTAGGTAGCTCATACTAGAGTCCCATCTATATGTGAGCCACAACATGAGATTTCCAACAATGTGGTATGGTCGACCAGCATAGACTCAGACCAGCCTGGGCATACGCTTAATCTGATCAGAGCATTTTCTAGTTGCTTGAATATTCTATGAATATTAGGCTACTGACTGAACATCATTTGGAGTTTCTAAGCTTTAAAGGAGGCTGCACAGGCTCGTCTGAGTCTATTCATGTCAAAATGCCACATTGTTGGAAATCACATGTCGCGGCTCATATTAAAACAAATTTTTTTCACAAACCATTGGCCCATTTCAACTCAAGTTTCATGTGAAGACTCATTATGATAAATTAGCCAATAATTTATACAAAATACTTTGGTCACATGACCAAGATGGCCGCCATGCCCTTATATGGTAAAAACATGTAAAACTTCTTCAGAACCTGAAGGCAGATGACCTTGGGACTTGGTATGTAGCATGGGGGATGTGGGGCTTACTTAGTTTGTTCAAGTGATAAACCTAGGTTGACCTTGACCTACTTAACACAAGGTCAAATTTGCTTCCTAATGCATTTAAATGGGATTTTCTTTTTGAAAAGTTGATTTTTTGAATACTGTTGAAGCCAGTCATTATTCTGACCTGATATGTTAAACATATAATGAGACAATGGTTATAAATTAGTTTCAAAGTTCAAGGTTGACCTTTGACTTATCAGCCAAGGTTGCTCATATTGCAGTCCCATCAACATATTAAAACATAGCTGACCTGTGACCTTTTATCTAAGGCCATACATTTGGACTGTAACATACCAGTCTAAACATATTTTTCTCAGAAATCAATGGACAGTTTGATGTAGTATACATTAGATTGTTTTAGGTCACTTGACCAAAAAGGCCATACCCCAATATTTCGTAAAATATATAGATTTTATTATAAGCTGTAGTTGACCTTGACCTATTTTAACATTATTAGTAGATCAGGTGAGCGCTTCAGTCCTCTATTCTTTTAATTTAACCTTTTCCCAAATGATGTGCCTTCATTATTGGCCTACCCTGTGTGTTTGCCTTTGGGGGAGGCAAAGTGTACTGTGTAAATGAAAATTAAGAAGCTAATCCCCATTTTGCCTTCTTTTTTCTATTTTTTCATTTTTTCCTTCTGTCACTCTTATACATATGGACATTTTTTCTGTCAAAGATTTCTCAGCAACTACTTGATTTAGGATTATGAAACTTGGTACAAAGCTTGATAGTGTTGAGATGTATTGTGTAACAAGAAAACAGCAACAAATTGCTTATCAGTCCCTTTATTTGTTCATTTTTCTTTCAAATGAAAATTTCTGTCAAAGATTTCTCGGCTCCTATTGGAGCCAGTGTTTTCATATTTTGTTTACACTTTCAGGTTGACAAAGTGTATTGTGTAAATGAAAATTAATAGGCTAATCCTCATTTTGCCTTCTTTTTTCAATTTCAATTTTTTCTTCTGTCACTCCTATAAAATATACATGGACATTTTTTCTGTCAAAGATTTCTCAGCAACTACTTGCATTAGGATTCTAAAATTTGGTTTAAAGCTTGATAGGGATAAGTTGTATTGTGTAAAAAAAAAAAAGCCACGTATTGCTTATCAGTCCCTTTATTTGCTCATTTTTCTCTTTCTCTCCAATGGAAATTTCTGTCGCAGATTTCTCAGCTCCTGTTGGAGCCAGTGTTTTCAAATTTTGTGTACACCTTTAGGTAGGCAAAGTGTACTGTGTAAATGAATATTAAGATAATAATCCTCATTTTGCCATTTTTTTCAATTTTTCATTGTTTCCTTCTGTCACTCTTGTATAATACATTATAACATATGGACATTTTTTTCTGTCAAAGGTTTTCAGCAACTACTCTACTTGAGTTAAGATTCTGAAATTTGGTACAAAGGTAGGCAATGTTTTCAATTTTACCTTCTGTCACTTCTATAAAATACATATGGACATTTTTTCTGTCAGAGATTTCTCAGCAACTACTTGTCTTAGGATTCTGAAATTTGGTGCAAAGCTTGATAGTGATGAGTTGTATGGCGTGACAAAAACAGCGACATATTGCATATCCAGAATTCTCACTAGGATTTTGAAAACAGGAGTAAAATGCTGTTTGCCAGAAAAATTTGGAGTTTTACCATACTTTTCTATTGGCACTTTTGAAAAAGTTGGAGTCAGAATCAAAAAGTTGAAGTAAAATAATCCAAATTTGGAGTTAGTGAGAACTTTGATATCAGCCCCTTTATTTGTTCATTTTTCTTCCTCTCCAATAAAAATATGTCACAGATTTCACAGCTCCTATTGGAGCCAGTGTTTTCAAATTTTGTGTACACCTTTAGGAAGGCAAAATGTACAATGTAAATGAATATTAAGATGCTAATCCTCCTTTTGCTTTCTATTTTTCAATTTTTCCTTTTGTCACTCTTGTGTAATACATTAAAACATCTGTCAAAGATTTTCAGCAACTACTTGATTTAGGGTTATGAAATTTTGTGTACACTGTCAGGCAGGCAAATAGTAATATGGAAATGAAAATAAAGATGCTAATCCCCGTTTTGCCTTCTTTGTTCAAATTATCAGTTTTTATCCTCATTTTGCCTTCTTTTTCTCAAATTTTTAATTTTTCCTTCCGTCACTCTTATATAAAACGTATGGACATTTTTCATTAAAGTTTTCTCAGAAACTACTTGATTAACGATTATGAAATCTTTAATAATTTTGTCTTTTCTCTGAAAGTGTTACAACCTCTGATGGCTACCGCCGGGGGTATGTGAGCATTGCTCACTTCTTGCTATATTTGAAAAAGCAACCATACGGTGATTGCTCTGTCATTCTAAATATTTTCTTATTATTGATCAGATGGTCAAATAAACTTGATTTAGTAGTATCATAAATTTATTGATTATAGTATTAAAGGATATTTTACTCTTAAGTTTTTTAACAAGTTGAACGGTTTGAATTTTATATTTCAGCTACTTCTCAGCCAGCAAGTTTTTTCGTAGTATGGAGTTCCAACCAGCGTTCAACACTTTTCGAACAGAAGGTTTGGTAGAAAAATTGGGGTCATTAAATTTCCTCAGTCCTTTGCAACCTCCTGTTTCTTGGAATCAACAACTTAAGTTCATTTCGAGTATATCAAATTTCCATAAGTGGCAACATGACAAGATCAACTATTCTCAGTGGCTTTCACATTATACGCGAGACCAGAAATATAAACCAGCTTCATTAAGGAATCAGATATTGTTTAATTTCAGAGATGGAAATCTGAAAATGGTTCATGATACTTGTGCTAAGTATCTGAACCTTGAACAGGAAGTTAGGCAGTCATCATCTCAGAGAGGTGGTAGTGTTGTGAGCACCATGATTGGATCTGAGGATGTTGAAATTACTCATCCAGTCCCAAAACGGCAAAGAGTAAACACTCGGAAAAGATTGACAATGTCAAATTTGCAGGCAAAGATTACAACATTTGATCCTCGGTTTACATCTCGGAATTTGGCGCAGAACACTTCTCCTTTTGATAGTTTCAAATTTGCAATGATAGAAAATGGTAACATGTTCTGGCGCCGATCATCTGCAAATGTTGATATATTCACAATGAATGATGTCAGCATGACTACTGGACTCTTCCAAGAGGACTGTTTTGTTCACTTGACAAGAGTTTCTATTGAGGGAGAATTTGAACTGACTTGCTCATGTAGCATGTATGCAACACTCATGCAGGTAGCATCTATTGGTGTTTCAGATGTTGAATTTGATGAAATGGACCTTCAGAACATTAATTGTTGCCATATGAAACTTTTAAATGAATTGGTAGTTGACCACATGCCTTCTATTATTTCCAATACTTCAAATTCTGAAAACAATTTGGTGAGAAAATTGGAACTTGGAAAAGATCTTGTCAATGCTCCAGTTTGTTATTTACCGACATCTTCCAGTAGAACCTTGAAGTTTTCTGTATATTCAGACCATGACAATAGATGTGCCTTCGTGCATATTACTGATAACAGAATCTGTTGTCAGTCAGGTTATTGTGATGCCCTGTTTTCTTGTTCAAAGCGGTCCATTATTACCCTTGATAAGGCAGAGGCTCCTTGTCCTCATCTTATTTCCATGAGAGAACACCCTGAAGTCTGGTCTGGTCTGCTTCCTGTGCCTGTTGAGTCTATAGATACAGATGTGAGCAATGAAACTGAGGATGACCCTGAGGATGTCTACCAACCTCCTCCTCCAAATGTACCAGACTCTGAACCAGACCTACAGGTAAGAATTAGTTTCCAATACAGCACTACAGTAGTGATTGTTTTACAAATTTAACCTGTTACTCCACACGAGCGCCTTTGGAATGGACACCTTTGAAATGAAAGATTTTTTTAAATCTTATGAAAAATGGAACTTTTGCTCCTGAGTAGCAAATGTTCCATGTTCCATATTTTCAAAAGTATTGAAATGTGAAAATTATTTTTGGAAAATATTTGAAAATTTGATTTATTTATAGAAAATGATGCAATGTTCTAAATAAAGCATATGGGGTAAAGGGTTAAAACATGAAATGAATTAAATTAGTCTGCAGCACCTTTTTCATATATTCATTAAAACTTAATAGAAGTAGTGATTATGATCAGGAAATACCACAAGAAGTCCAAATAAGCTCAGTATTTGTATAAATACAACAATAAAGCATAAAAAACATATCGGTCAAAATCTAGGACACCTTTTAAAAAGCTTTCTTATTTTTTCGACTTATGCAGATATCTTACCAACCATTTATTAGAAAAAAAGGGAGCACAGTGGCTCAGTGGTAGAGTGCTTGACTCCAGACCAAGGGGCAGCGAGTTAGACCTCACTGTGGTCACTGGGTTGTTGTCCTTGAGCAAGACACATTTATCCTAGCTTAGTACTGGTTCAACCCAGGAAGACCCGGCCCTGAAAGATTGTTGATGGGACGTAAAGAATCAAATCAAACAAAAAAAAAATAGAAAACATTTATACTTAAAAGTTCATGACAAGCTTCCACTCAACGGGTCTTTGTTCCAGGCTGCAGATAGTTTTTTTTTATATATAGAGTCAATTGTATTTGAACAAGAATTACTATTTCGGGCTGACTCTCTCTCTCTATTACTTCATACATTATGATTTTATGACCTGCATAGGGGCCTGAACACCATTAAATAGTGCCTTTCTATTTTTTCGACTTGTGCAGAAATCTTGCCAACTAGTTATATAAAAACTTTCATATTTGGATAATTTGTATCTTCCGCATTTCTGGCTTCCTGACGACTACTTCAGATACACAGTTACATGCAAGAGCTCAAAATCTTGAATTTGTTTAGATTTTTGGGCGCCGGTAGATAGCGGTTGGGACAGTTAGAGCAACTGCTGCAGGTTTACATTCCTCTCAGGGCACTTTTTCTAGTTTTTAAATCACAGGATGAGACACTTCATGATAAATGCAATTCATGAATTTTAATTGCCACTTTTTGCTATATTTCAGGCACACAGATTTAATGAAGTGACAGGTCTCTGGGAATATCCCAGCTTGAGTAAACATGTGCCATCTGACGATGGTTCACCGTCTCTGCAAAATTCATTGCAGTTGCGAAACACATTCAGTGACCTGACATTTGGCAGAGATGGTGAAGGGTATTTGCGAACAGATGGCCATATCCTCATGGTAGACTCATTCCCGGAGACTTGTCAATGTGGGGTAAGTTACCAATATGCATTCATTTAAAACTGTCTACATTATTGTTTGATCTAGGCATATCCCTTTTTCATTTTAATTGCTGGATATTCATTCATTTCTGCAATCATACTATCATATCATCTTAAAGCCTGAAGAGTCTGAACCTTTATATCTATTATCATTATTTGAGGTCTTCATAAAATGATTCAAACAGTTTAAATGGCATCAATTATAGATGCTAAAATGAACTACTGTCAAGTCATATGCTTTATAGTATTGTATTGTTTAACTTAATATTAATCGATTGGAAAATGTAAGAAATGTTTCTATATTTTACAAAGATCTGTTATGTATATATTTTCTTTTGTGGATCATTTGTGTTACGAGGGTCAGTCAAAAATAACTGAAGGTTGGTTAATACCTTTTTACTGGGTCGGCAGTTTTGGCTGAAACTTTATGCACATATAGAATGAACCTTCGGGCTTCATTACATATGGAAATTGACGTCTTATCATCTTCCATGTGCTGTTGCTAGGCAACCGAGGACCGTCTCTCAGCGATGTGCGTTCGCGCTGACGACACTTCTGACTAAGCAGCCATGAATTTAAAATCCTTTCAAATCTAAAACAGTATGATAACGGACCTTTTACCTCTCCAATTGTATCAAACAATGTGTTAGCAATGTTTTGAAGAAGTGTTATAGATAGTAAAAACAATACATGGAATGCACCTTAGGGGTGATATATAAACAGCAGAATGCTATGTTTTGTGTTATCGGATAAAAAATAATTGACAAAATTTTGCTCTGTAAATTTTGTTTAAGTTATCAAATTTAACATTTATTATCATGTGTTTTATTTTCTACTGCAGGCTGGTTATTCTCGTAATGGTGTAACCAATACAGTTGTCCATACTGCTACAGTATACATGAGCCATGGACCTGCTAAATATAAGGTGGAGTATTAATAATATTACAAATATTTAAATGATGATTAGATTATTTTTGCAAGATTTTATTGGATAAATTCAACTCTTAATTTTAGTGAATATAGAATTGGTTGAGACATGCATGCCTATATCAAGATCATAATTTTGTTGTTTACGTCTCCAGTATATAAGATTCCTTTGGGTGTCTGTATGTACATGCAACAAACATTAACATTGGCCATGCTTCTGGTAATACTTGTCCTTATGCTTTGATATTATTATTATATTTAAGAGTACACATTATGAGAATAACTTTGAGCATACTGACACAATGCAATATATATGACATACTCTTGGAAAAAGATAAACGATAGTTCAATTTAGCTATACTGTGAACTGCATATGTTCCAGGGTGTTGATAGATTAAAACCACATCTTGATTAGTTCAGATGTTTCGCACAATTTACTTCATTTTTCAGATGTTTAAGAAAGAAATAATGCAAGCAGTTCAAAACGTGTCACACAAAGGGTGATATTCGTCCTTTCATGAACCTCCAAAGTGTGAAATTCAGCTATTTCTAATTTCATATTTATAATAGATAATTAATAGGGAACTCACATGTAATGTAGAATACATAAACATAAATGTTTAATCGCCTGAACAATTATGCTTGAATGTAAAACAAACAGCCAACATGAGCTTTGACTAAAGACAAACCTACTTTTTTTCTTGTGTGATACAGTTAATTACCTCCACTTTGTCACTACTTGTGAACTACTTGGCTGTTTGCAGCATATGACATGTTTAAGTGAGCTAATATATATATATATTGTATTAAAGGGTTTAGAAAAACTGGATTCATTAAAGGCTTGCTTTGAAAATGCAAATATAACTTGTTAACACAGTCATTATATATGGTCATGCTTAGATATGACACTAAATTTAACATTAATTTCATATGCAGGGCTTTAGGAAAACAATTTACCATTATCTTTGGCCAGATGTATGAATTTGTATATTAAAAAAGGTAAAACAACATAATTTGGAGATTGACAAGATTCCATCACTAAAAAACTTGTAAAGCACCCTACTTTTGAGAGAAATTCATGCCATCTTGGCCCTCTTGTAACATGGTTGCCAAGAAAGATATTAGAATGTAGAGTAAAATGTTTACTGGCACAATCATGTTTTGGGATTTTTTATAACATGCTAATAATCAATTATTTGGCAATATTTTTTTTCAGATATATATTGGCCAGTGTTATGGTAAATCCCGCCTGTGTGACATCGGACCAGGACGCCAACAGAACATTCATTTTTTAACGAGAGAAACTGGTGCTGGGGATGAAATTGGGTGGGATTTTATTGATCATGTCTTGAATTCATATATCACTTTTGGGGCATATTGCAACATGATGAATAACAGATATCGTCGTGTATATTCAGGAACAGCTTCTTTCATGTCAAGCAATACCTTTATTGCATGGTGGTTTTCATGGATAAGCAAATTTAATATTGATTTTCGACAACCATGCAAGCTGTGTAAGTACAATCCAAGGTATCTAGCAGCAGATGGAACCAAAATAGGAATAAATGTCAGCCATTCGACAGTTACTCCTATTGAGGAACCAACTGTAGATACCTTGATAGATCCTTGCCACAGACGAAACAACAGGGCTTTTATCAGTTATTCCCAAGGAGACCAGGATGCTAAAGAGAAGTCTAAAAGTAGAGACCATCTTTTGTATCATTGCAAAAGATCGCTTGGTACTTTGGGAAGAAATGATGAACTCCCACTAGAAGAAGAAATAGTTCTCAATGAAAAGTTGTATGAGCATGTTGATGAAGGATTTCTTCCCCTCATTAAGATATTTGTGCAGAATCAATGTGGAAACCGGCTTCACAGGAAATTAGCTGTTCTGTTCAAAATCCTATCCACAAATCATTCATTATCAAGTGTATTACCCTTCAGGTATATAGAAGATTTTCAATCTATTTTAGCAGCTTGGAGACTTGACAACAATGTTGATATTTATATTCTAAACAAAATGTCTCAAATCAGCCCTGAAATTAGAAATATTATAATTGCTTCAAATGGTACAGCAGTTGTCTCGGATATCATAATATTTCTGGAACACTTGGCTCAGAGAGTCCTTGCAATTTTTACAGGATGCAAAGAGCCAGACCTTGTATGTCCCAAACCGGGAAGCTATAATCCTGCAAAATTTGGAAGGGCTTATTACTTTACTGCCCATGGTCAACAAGTTAGGGACATCCCTAACTATACTATGGGCAGTAGGAGTTCCAGTAATTATGATGACGAACCAGCACGAGAGGCCGACAAATGCTTCAAAAAATTTCCAGAGGTTGGAAGAAAGGGCACAACATATTTGTTTTTATGGTTTGATCCTCAACATTATGGTCATTGTTATGGTTATCACATGATTCCTGGCCATGAGGGTAGAAAGGACCCAGCCTGTTCAGCTTATGCGTTCTTAGAAACTGCTCCTGCAGAGATGTTTTATGACTTCAGTTGTCAGCTGGAAGAGTATTGTCTTAACCGTGAACCGGGTTATTGGAAAAACACTCGCTTTTTCCATGACACATTTCATGGTTTCTCTCATTCTTGCCCAGCTGTGTACAAATCATCACGGTTGATGTTATTGCAAAAAGTAAATACAGAAATATGTGAACAAACAAATGCTTTCCTTCAGCGCATTAAGTACTCTGCAAGAGCAATGAGCATGAGTAAGTTCAATCATTTTCTGCAGTTTTTTCTTTATCAGTGGAGTGGAAAGAAATATGAAAACTTTCAAAGAAAATGTGCTTTAGCAACAACTTACACAACATAGGTAATTTTTGCAAAGTGATTTGATGCTAATTTGACATTGTCATTGCTTTATGCTTTATCATGAATATTAATTTTATTTTGCTGAAATCAGTCAGGTTTGTTTTGATATGTTTGTTACAGCCTTTTTCTCAATAGGTTTATATATAGAATGCTCCACTGATAGGAAAAGAAATAACTCAGTATCTCAGTGGCACTATTTTCATACCAAATGAAATTTTTTATCTGCCAAAAATTAGCAAGCAGTCATTAGGTAGTATTAGCAAAAATTGGAAATCAGTTTCCATGCCTTCCAAATGCTTTGCTCAGCTTCTAGTTCAATATGAAAAAAGAAAGTGCCCATAGAAGAGAATTGAAAATTGAGGAATGATATGCAATACGCTATGGATTCCTGTGTGGTATAAAAAAAAAACTCAAAAAGTATTATCACTATGTCATATTTGCTTTTTATTGTAATGAATACATTCCTGTCAGACTCTTGTACGCCCTCATAAGTAAATCTGACCACAATGATAGAACTTTCTGACCTTCTATTTATAACACAAATGTAAGAATCCATAGGCTATTGTGTGACATTCCTCAATTTATCAATTGTCTTCCAAGGGCATTTTTTTTTCAATATTTAACCAGCAATTCTGCATCGCAGTGTTGCTAGGTGCGGTCAAGCTCTGAAAAAAATAATGCAAAAATATCATTGTTAGATGACTATCATTTATGGCCAGTAGTCTGTGTTAAGTGGAACAGGATTAAATCAGATCAAGGCACAGGGGTGTTATATATGAATTCAAGACAAAGAGCTGTGTGCATTAAAAGGCTATTTTTGCACCTCCTAAGAAGCCTTAAATTATCAGCTGCTTTTCACCATTTTTTACCTATAGACCACATGTAAAAGACATATTAATTTGAAGTTTTCTGTTTATACCAAGTAAATAGAAAGAGTCAAATATATAGCAGAATCTTACATTTGAGTGAGTTATTGTTCTAGTAATCCATTCAGAGGTGACAAGTGAGCAATCTTTATTTTTGGGCTTCATAGAGAGTGCTTAAATAGCCAGTGTAGACAGCTCTTTTTGGGATAAATTATAATGTTTTACAGTAGTCTTTTTGGTAAATATAGGGTGTCAGAATATTGATGTCTCATTCAGCAACAAAATAGTTAATCTTATTTTATTTTATGATTTTCTACTGATAGTTTTGCGCTAGTTGTTAACATCAAACATCTTTACAGGGCTTACCCTGCCATTAGCCATTGTAGCCATTTGCTACTAAAAATGTAGAATGGCTACAAATATAAGTCATTGGTTACAAGTACACTCTAGGCGGTTCAAAAATTACATATCTGCAAAAGAGAGTATTTTGCTTTTAGATTTTCCAATATTGCTTTTATTGAATGCTGGATTTTTTCCAATAACATCAAGGTGTCAAACAGTTTGGATCCAGATCAGGGCTGACATTTTTTTGGGCCTGATCTCGGTCCGAACTGTTTGCAAATTGTATTAGCAGATGACAAAAGGCATAGCTGGCAGGGTTAAATACAGAACAATTTGAACTTCTTGATACTACTTTCTGGCTAAACCCTTGGCTAATGCCCCTATTCCACACAGACCATGAATCCCTCGAATCATCAAGAATCAATAAATGTTAGGATCCAGCTGGATTTGTGGAGAATTGTAAATTTTTCAACCCATTCCGTAATGCTCTATGATTTCGTTCCGAAACAGGGAAGAAACAGCTACGAATATTCGCGGGATTCAGCCTGAATCGTCACAATACTGTGGCGAATTCACTAGGATGTGCAATAACATACTTGGACATACTGCAATAAGTTAGACAATTGATCACGAATTAGTTAAGAATACGCCGAATGCAGCACAAATTGGGCAGGAATTTACAGAAATCCGCGACGATTCAGGAGATTTTATCTCACGATAGTAATTAAAAGGCCCATCCATGCTTCGGGGGCATCAGTTCCAAAATGAATATTCCTAGTAAAGAAGCTGTAGAATTGATCTAGCAACTTGAGTGTTGAAAGCACCTACTTAAGTATTATATAGCCAGAAGAAGAAAACAAATACATTAACGTCGAGAGGCCCTGACCCTGACTCTTTGACATTGAAAAGTATAGTAGTTCGCCACTGGCAAAATCACCAACTAGGAGTTACTAGGAGTTACTGACTGATCCTAATTGTGCTCCAGAATCTATCAAATCAGTTTCGACTTCTAGGACTGGCTCACATGCAGAAAACACCTCTACTATCACTTTCTTGGTTTTATTGCTTGTCTTAATTCCGATTCACCACAAATGAGCTATGAGTAGCTACAAATGCCTATGATCGCCTTCGAATCGATAACGATTCAGTTACGATGTCCAAGAATGCATTTAGAATTTGTTACAAATCAAGCACGATTTTCAGATATGGGGAATTTGCCAAAGTTTTGAACAGTTCAAAACTTATGAGCTGAATTGCAAGAACTGACTACGTACTGTGCAATTCAGTTAAGACCATCACGAACTGAGTACGTTTCAGCCACGAATCCAAATATGTGTCAATTAGTGGCAATTCGTAGGATTTGGGGCCTGTGTGGAATAGGGGTATAAGGTCAATTTCATTTGGCTCCAATTTTTTCCATTTGGCTAAAGTGTTGGCTACAACAAATTCTGAGCCGTGGTAAGCCCTGATCATTACCTAAAGAAATGTGTGAAAATGTCGCAATACTGCTGGCAACATTATTTTATGCTTACTGGCGTGGTTGTTAATGACACATCACTTTTCAATAGGAAAACCCCAAGATAGTAACAAATACGAAACATTTGATAGGCTGGTAGGAGTGTTGAGCAAACAAAACAATGTATTTATAGGTCATAGAATAAGTTACTGTGTTTAATTTAATTAAAATGTAATTGATTTATTGTATCATAACTACAGTAATTACATTTGATTTTATTTTGATGACCATGCTCTTATTTTTATGGTCAACACTGTAAAACAGGCATTTTAATTACAATAATCATTGTCTTTTAGCTCACTTGAGCCAAGGCTTATGGTTGAGCTAGTCACCTATACACATATTGTACATCCTAGTATTCTGGGGTTTTCCTGTTTATCTGATATGATGATGTGAACCTGTCACATAAATCTTTAACACCAGGGTTTAGCAGGTCATTATAATAGCCATTCCACAAAGTTTGTTTATACATTAGATTAATAGCATGAAAATTGTCTCGAGACAAATTTTAACTTTAGTAAGAACCAAAGAAATCTGAGAAACAAAGACAGAAGTATGGTTCAAAATGTATCAACTCTATCTTCTTGCTAGTTTTGTATTCCTTTTTTGGTGTATGGGGGAGGGGGGTATTCCGCTTTTTTTTTTAAATCAACTGATTCGAAATATTACTAAGGGAATACCACCTGAAGGGGCAGAACCCTTGGGTGCGTTTATGTCAATTATTAATAGACATTTCCAAATGTTTTATATCCTGGCCAACCAGAAACAAGTATTTAAATTTCCACTCATTTAGTTGTTCCAGATCAATTTTAGCCCGCTTCCTGCTGTACCTCTTAAAGCATTTGAAAAATATTCACCTGTGGTCTGCTGCATATATGACTAATGTAAGTTAGGGTAAACAGTTTGGACCCAATCAGACTGCTCCTGATCTGGATCCACATTGATTGCCTATACACTTAATAAGTATCATAAAATATTTGCAGCAGAAGGATTGAGTAGATGCATGCTTTGCTGGCGCTTTATGGTTTATATTGTAAAGATATCAGAGACTGTGCTCTTACTGGTATATGTTCCAGTAGTAGCACAGTCTACATTAATAGACATAATAAGTGAATGGAAATTTTAAGGTCTGTCTACTAACTAATAAGTTTCTCATAGCTGTATAGTTGATTCAAATATTGCATCACAACTTAAAAGAGGCAAACCATGATACTGGTTTCATATAGAGACTCCTTTAGGTCTGGGAATAAAAATTTACACAAATAGCTCTGGTTGTTTGACAAAGATTGGTGCCATAGTCCTATATGTTAACATCCCTTTTACCGATAATTAGAAAAAAGAAACACAGAAAAAACAGAAGGCTAATGACCTTGGGAGGCACTGTTTGTTCAAATGATGCTCATACATTGACCTTGACATACATTTTGTGGATGACATTTTTTCCCAAATGCATTGTAATGGGAATTTTGGAATGTAGATTATAGTTGAAGCCAGAGTCATCATTGTCACTGCATATAGCTATTCTAATGAGACAAAATTTACCAAATGTCAAAATTATATTAGACCTTTTAATCAAGGTTGGTGATACGGGACTTCCATTCATATATTTTACTCAACAGTATAATGGTCATTTAAACTCAAGATTTGGTATGCAGTATCCATTAGATGAGGCATTTTAAAATGACAACAGTCTTGGTCACGTGATAAAAATTCTTCAAATCTTCTCTAGAACCATAGTGTTAACAACCACTAGCTTTGGGTATGTGCATAGTGTATGTGGGCTCTACATGTATTTTAAACAAAATCTCGAGAACCACTTGTCAAAATTCAATATAATTTCAATTTTTATAGAAATATTTATCATGATGCACTCTTCAAAGTTGCACAAATGGTTCTATTCCACCAAACAAAGGGGATGACAGTTTTGTAAATAAGAAATATCTTTAAATGACAGCTCCTGGGTCAGGAGCTGTCATTTAAAGATATTTCTGATCAAAATTCAATTTTTTTACCGTAATGTTCCAAGTGATGCCGAATACCAAAATTGCTCTGACCATTCAGCTTTACTAAACAAAATGGCCACCAAGGCTAAAATTAGAAATATCTTTATTGAAGTCTCTTGCCAACGGCCAAAACATCACCTTAGGCCCCATGAATCGGGTGCGCAATCTAGGGTCCTCATATTATTTCATTCCGCTCATCATTCACTTAGCATATCTGTGGTTCCCATGCTTATGCATAGTTAAAAAGGTTATCATGAAAAAAAAATCTTTGACACATGCTCAAATGCTCTCTGTCGCCTTCATTGACCGGTTTCAAGGAATAGACATGGACTTAACACTGCATATATTGACCCTTTGTACATTATATATGTGATGCATAGAAATTGAACTAAAAGCAACATGTACTACCATAGCTGTCTTCAACATAACATTTACTTGAACAACCTTTTTGGGGTGTTTTCTCTGTGGTGCAGTTGATAGCATCATTGTTTATTTAGTGCTTGGCAGTGTTTTAAAATCCAATGTATGAATTTAGTTTGTTTCAATGTTTTGTTTGGGGTTTTGTGTCCCTTTCAACAATTTTTTTAGATATATCATGCCAGTTGCAGTTAACCAGTTATAAGTGTATTCAGACTTAAGTTTGTAACTAGCAACTCTGCTTGAGTCAGTGGTAAGCAGAGAATACTTTCTGCTACAGTAGGTGACTTAATGTCCCAGTAAACCTCAGTTGTCAAGTCAAGTAACCACAGTAGAACTTCAATGGCTCAAATTCTGATGACTCACTCACCATGGCTGGCTAGAACTATGACCATGGTCCCTACAGCTCATTGAAAGCTTAATCCACTCTGAATGGCTGTGACTACCCTTGGCTAGAACTAAATTTCATAGTCCCAAGCCTGTTTCGAGCCAGTGAAGTTCTACTGCATATTTATGTTAGCCATGCTTGTATAAAGTGGTTTATTTATAGCTACTAGCACAAACTTTTGTCATTAACCCTTTTCATTCTGGATCTTTTGCAAACAGTGACAACACAGACAAAAGGCTGAACATGTGGCAATTCATCAGGGTCTGGACTCTTTGCGTAGATAAAAGCAAGCTTCAGGAACACAAATATATTAATGATTGTTTGACATACCTTAATATATACATAATGGACATTTCCATGCCTAGTGTACGTTAATTATACAATATAATCTGTTCAAGAGAATCCATCAGAATGAAAGGGGTTAATCACAACTGCCTACTATAACTGAAAGTGACCTAAAATTTATGGCTATACTATTTGCTGTTTTAGTTTGATATGCATGAATAAAGGAGCCAGTGTGAGTTTTTAGCTCACCTGAACCAAAGGCTCTGAGGTGAGCTATTAGTATACCAATGACCCTGGTGTCTGTTATCCATCCGTCCGTCCGTCTGTCAACATTTAAAAAAATCCTACTCTGAAACCACTGGGCGAATTGAACTCTTTCATATGAAGACTCCTAAAATGGAGTTCCTAGGCTGATATTGACCTACTTAACGTTGGGCAAATTTGCTTCCTAATGCAATTACATTGGAACATTTTGAAAATTTGTTTTTTGAATACTGTTGAAGCCTAAGTCAGTTATTCAGATATGTTAAACCTAATAAGACAATGGCTATAAATAAGTTTCAAGGTAAAGGTTGACATTCAAAGGTCAACGTTGACCTTTCAGCTAATGTCCCTTAGGCCGACCTTAAAAATATGTTTGTTTGCCGTGCTCCTACTTACCCACCCAAAACAGGCCCTACCCAAAAAAAGTTTTTGCCTTTCTGAGAATCTTTTTTTTTTTTATTTTTTTCTCTTATTCTGTTAACAACTCTTCTTTAAAATCATTAAAAGCTGAATTCTAATTGAAGAAAGGTTACATAGATTGTTATTATATGCATTCTTACCTTATATACAGCATTTGTAGACCTCTAAAAGTGATAGTAAGAAGAGTCTGAGGTCATAAAATTATGCTGAATTTCTAAAAAAAAAGACCTACCTACCTACCCAAACTGAAATTTATGGGTAGGAGCATGGCAAACTAATATATTTTTAAGGATTGCCTTATATTAGAGTCCAATCACTATATTAATTCAAATTTTTTAATAGACATCAAAAGGCTAATTGAACTCAAATTTCATATAGAGACCCTTAAGTTAATGGGAGTAAATCTATAACAAATGTTAATGGTCACATGACCAAGGATGAGCACAGTGCCCATATAGGTAAAACCCTTTTAAATATCTTCTCTGGAGCCAATAGGCTTATATAGGTGCCCAATATAGGTAAAACCCTTTTAAATATCTTCTCTGGAGCCAATAGGCTTGGTATGTAGGATTGGGGATGTGGGTTCTACCAGGCTTGCACAATTTGTGAATCTGGGCTGACCTTGACCTTTTTTTACGACAAGGTCAAATTGATTCCCAATGCAATCTTGAAATATTCATTTTTCTATAAGTGTTTTTTGTGGAAATCATAATATAAGCACCAAAGGTCACACTGACCTTTCACCCATGGTCATTATTTTGGACTGCCACATATGAATCTTACCATCTTTTTACGAGAAATCACTGGACTGTTTGAACTCAAATTCCATAGTGAGTATTCAGTAGATAAACCAATAAAGGTATGATATTTGTTTTAGGCCGTCATGCCCATACATGGTAAAACAAATAGTGTTAACATAGTAAGCCAAAGTTTACGTTGACCTATTTTAACATTAAGGAGATCAGGTGAGCACTTCAGGGAACACCTTAGCAAATGCACAGAACCCCCACTGCTTGCATACTCAGAGTATGGATTTATATGAAGACTGTCTGCACTGGCTACACAATTGATCTTTAATGGATGATTTTGAGTGTTATATGCAATAAGTACCAATATGTCATGTACTGGCACAATCTTTGTTTTGAGACGTGTATATATATATATATATATATATTGTTAAAGAAGTATTTCATGCAAATACTGTAAATACATTTAGTTTATCAACAAATTGAGTTTTGTTTTCTTTTTAATTTTCTTAAGTAATGACCATCTTAAAAGTTATAAAATTTATTAACCCTTATCCCCAAAATATTTTGTCCTGAAAACAAATTAAATAATGTCTGCATTTTGTCTCTGCTGCATTTATTAAAGTGCACTTCAGGCTAGATTTTGTCATAAACAAACACTATGAACCTTGATCAGACTGGTTCACATTGTTTGCAAGGCTATTTGAGAACATAAGCCAATTAAGTTGAAACAGGTAGGAAAAGGATGAAATGTGAATTGGCGAGCTTTTATGTGGCCCTTACTTTGGACAGTATGGCTATTGTTTAGGGTTCATGTAGTCTAGTCTGTTTATTCTGAACCCTATCTTTGTAGTCATTGATCAGATTTGATCATAAGCACAGGAGTAAATGCCCTTGAATTTAAAAAGAAAAAAAAACCTAAGAAGTGGTGGACAAAAGTGCATGCGTCTGTCACTGTGTGACCCTATTCATTTAAAAGTGGTTTATCATATGACATTGCCTCTAGGAGTAAAATAACGCCATGCATTAAAATCTATCAATAAATTGATTTTTGGGAAACGTTATGAAATGACACTTTTTAACGGCAAAACCCTAACGTTTTTACGCCAAAAATATAGATTCAAAATAGCTTTAATGTCATATGATAAATAGAATCTAACATTCGTGCTCTGTATTATTGAATTTATTAAACTCATCGCGAAAAAGAGATAACATGCTCAGCAAGCCTCACATTTTATCTCTGTTCCCCAACTCGTTTAATACATTCAATAAAACATTAGCACTGTTGTCAGATCCTCTATTTATTTAAAGAAAAGTCTGTCACAACTACCACCTCAATGCTTATAACTGGTTCTCCAAATTTAACTTGTTGAGTTCTAAGGAAATGAAACAAAAATAGCATTGCATAGCTATATTATCAAAGGTGTTTGCCTTGAGATTTGCACTACTTTGTTAGAACCTTTTCCACACCCTGACCTGCATTTGGCAGCTGAATTCTAAGTGGGATAAAATCTGATTCCTGTTTCACATAAAAGTGTTACAGTTTGCTGCCCCTTTATATCAAGAGGTGGTCTATGATATTCCCACTTTCTGATCACATGCTTGTCTTTAACGTCCAGTTGGAGTTTCAAGATAAGAAGTAGGGTTTAAAACCTGCGACCCCTGGCTACTAGCAAAAGGTTTATCTACCACAACAGCTCCTCCTTTGCTGTATCCACCTGTTTTGTATAACCCTTCAAGAAGGATGTGCATAAATGCTTAATGATAGACTCTCTTACAGTCTGATAAGATATTCTCATAAGAGCGAACCTAGTATGCTTTAAGCAAGCAAAAGCGGTTCCCTAGTTGCACTTTCGTCACGAATTTGGATTTGCCCTAATCTAAGGAATTGTAATATTCTGTGACAAGATCTGTGTTTGAAATCACCCGATATATACCTACTTATGCCACAAGAAAAAATGAAAATGCAGATAAGCTTATGATACATTAGCATGAACACCAGACGCCATCAGCTAAAGTGCATACTACAGTATTTGCACTGCTCATTGTTAAAAAGGCGGATCCAGAGTGGTAGGCCATGGGATCCTCAACTCCATTTCTGATATAAAACTAAATATAAGGTCTTAACATACTATATTTAATATGGCGGCCAATTTGAAATGCAGATACATAGCATAAGCGACATAATGGTTTATAACACTAACATATAATTTAATTCAACGGCTTTCGTTATCAGCATGGGACTCTTCATCAATCTTTAGAGGCTGATATTACACTTTATAGGCATTTTGTATTATTTCATAGCGGCCATCTTGAAACCATCCGAAATGACGGGTGGGACCTATGATATCGAGTGTTAACATCTTGATTCGAAATAAGAGGTGTCCCATGAAGAGTAATATACCACTCCCAGAGAGCCCTTAGGGGTGCATGGTGACCCTCCGTACCCATGGACTAAGTACTTTAATGCTTGATCTCATTTATCAGTGATCTGCTGTTATTTTGATCAGAAAGATCCCGTTTTTATAAAGAAAACAGAGCTTCAGTGAGGACTCTACCATGGGCCTGCCATAATGAAAACTGGCAAAATTTTCAGGTTGTCGAATAGTTCTTCATTTGTTCTCAGAGGCAAAGGCGCAATTAGGGAGGTGATTGGAAAAAAAAACAACAAGGAATATAAGTATAAGTTCCTTACGGACCGGAAACGCAGCAGTGAAGACCCAGATGAAAATGTCACATAATGTTACTTTACAAAGCTTTAATTTTAATTAGCTGGATTGTTTTAAACTAGCTGCAACTTGAATTAGCTGTCCCATTTACCCTCGATGCACAATGTACATTCTATATGGAATCCTGTCGTTTCCGGGAAGAACCCGGCGACTCGGTTTTCAGACAATTCGGCGACAAATTTTGAGACAATTAGGCATCTTCTCTATTTTTTTAAACGTGTCGCCGAATTGTCTCAAAATATGTCGCCGAATGGTTTTAAAAATTTCGCGCCGAATTGCCATAATACCAGTTCACCCGAATTGTCTCAAAATCTGTCGCCTAATTGCTTTAAAAATTGTTTCGCTGAGTTGCCTTGATACCACCAGTTCAGGGTCGGATATAATAACAAACCAGTCGGGTAATCACTTTTAAGCAAAAATCTCGATAGATGTATTTGATGATGAAAATGGATATTTCCCTTTATTATTTTCCACTATTTGCCAGATGACCAGATGAAAAGGCGTTCTAGCGCCATTAGCTCGTGCATTGTTGTGTCCGGGTCATTATTAATCGTGTGAATGCGAATCTTCGCGGCTGAACAGCAAAACATACATTTGCATATAAATTTAGAATGATTTTTTGGGCTGTGTTTAGAACTTACAGGACTTAGGGCAGTGGTCAACATATTGACCGTCTTGAGCTTTATGGAGCAAGCTTTCTAATGCGTCTTGCTGAGAGCTCGGGTCTGATTTTGGTTAGAATCAGGTAAAATGTCACACATACATGTACTTGTTTCATTGCATTTGTACTTGACGTGTTCTACGGAAGTTGTTTGAACACTCGGCCTATGTTCCTCGTGTTCAACTAGCCTGAAGATCTTACAAATTGTATTGCGTGAAAAAACGTGTAAGAACTCTATATTAAAACATCGGGACATAGGTGATCGTATGTGTCCAAAACCAGGGCCTTTGCGATCCACATTCATTTTTAAATGTGTGGGATGTCTAATTATACGCTGAAGCGTGTTTGTCTACTGACGCCCCCACCCAATGTTGCACCAACGTTAACGTAATCATTTTGAACCTATGTTTAGATGCCTAACATGCGCAAAAAGGAGTATGATCAGAATATTGTATTTTGTTTGATTTGATTCTTTACGTCCCAGTCAACAGCTATGTTCATGTCAGGACAGTCAGTTCACCTAAGAACCATACTTTGTTTTCCTGGACAACCTTGACCACAGGCCCTGTCACACAATAACGCTTTAGCCAACGTATGCCAACGTATGAAAAATATATCAAGTACGCTAGTATACGCTGAAGTCGAATTAAATAATCAGATAAAGCCTCTCTGAACTCATATAAAGAGTACGCTAAACGTACATAGAACGTTTGTCTGACGTATGAGTAACTTATTCATAACTTATTCCTGGCGTAACAGAACTTAAACTTGTACCAGCGTATGCCCAGCACAACACTAGATGAGAAACTGATGAACTTATGCTGAATGGTACATATAACTTTCTTTAGCGTATGCATAACTTACATGTAGCGTACATCTAACGTATATGCATGTACACAATTTGGGACCTCTTCGCCGTATGACAACGTATTCCACCATCCTGTAGCGTGTTCGTAACGCATTGAAAACGTATGTCAAACTTACTCAGCGTACACCAACGAACTTGTTGAATTTCCTATTCGTTCGCATACGTTAGTGCTAACGTATGCATAATTTACCTGTTGTGTACATCTAACTTACGCCTTACGTATAAGCAATACGTCGGCATACGCTGGCTATTTTTTATGCAAGCAAAAAAATTTGAGATCTCTTCGCCATATGGCAACGTATACAAGCGTACTGTAGCGTGTTCGTTACGTGTTTAAAACGTGTGTCTTACGTATTCAGCGTACACCAACGTACTTTTTGAGCTTCTCATACGTCCGCATACGTTGGTGCTAACGTACCGTAACGTATGCATAACTTACCTGTTGCGTACATCTGACTTATGTCTAACGTATAGAAGCAATACGTACGCATACGCTGGCGATTTTAAGGAAGCACGCACTTTTGGTCCATTTGCTGTATGTTAACGTATACCAATTCGTAACGTGTTTAAAAATTATGTCTAACGTGTTCAGCGTACACCAACGTACTTGCTGATTTTCTCATACGTTGGTGCTATACGCCGTAGTGTGACAGGGCCTTAAGCGGTTAACCAGTACTTCGTGCACTTACTTTCGCTTAAAATCGGTGGAAGCTAGCATTATTTTATGATCAATCTCAACGAAGTACCGGGCCAGAATCATACTTACATACTTACAGTCAGACACGTATGTTACCGACTTTGCTATCAGGAAACGCCATAATCGCTTCGTATAACAGACTTTATCCTGCTTCAACTTCACACATAGATAGGTATGTGGTATTTTCACCTACCAAGCAGGCACATAACTTAAAAACAACGTTGTATCAAACAACGTCGATGTTGATACGACGTTGTTTTATGTCATGTGTCGTCATCAACTATCTTATTTCATCTTCAATAATTGTCTCCCGACATTAGTCAAAGAAGACTCTTAAATAGATTTGTACGTCCATACGTATATTTCGATCTTTGTGTGGATCTTTTTGCATGCTTTTCATTGGTTACCGATGCGCATCTGACATGACGTTAATGTTTTCTTTTATTTTTTATTTGAGAATTTAACATTTCTCAGCTCAACAGTTCCGGACCTATACAAAGGGTGCTTTGTGTAAAGTTAAGTTCAAGTCTTTTCTTTAAATTTTGATTACTGGTTTGGACATTTTGTCGCTACAATTTTATTTCCCCCAGCTTTTTTCCACACTTGCACACAATCCTGTGAATAAACATATAAAAATATTTTTAAAGATGATCTTTATAAACAAACTGGAGAATATTATCTTTTATTTGATATGTTGCTGTCAGTTTCATGTAGATTAGATTACAATAATGTAACAAATATTTGGATACTAAGCCTATCTTATACTATCAAATAGGGATAATTAATGAATACATAATTATTTGCTAACCAATAATTTGAACAAAGTATACTTCCACAAAGCGCTTTGAGGCGTGACTGTAACGGTAAATGCATTGAATGAATCGAGGGTCATTACTTAGAGGTCGTGGTAGAAGTATAAGGACAGCAATAATCAGGAATCAATACAATCAAGGTCCATACCTGTCCCAGGATACCAAATGGGAAAGTAACAAAATCACAATAAACACCACAAAAAAGAGCCAAGAGTCAGCCCTTTTATATATTTTAACATATTTTATGGTCAACAAACATAAATGACAACTATGGGTCCGATGTTGTGGAATGAAAGCTAACCCTGCAAGGTATCTATGGATATGTACTTGACTTTGACCTTTAGCCCCACCCTAAGCAAAGACCCTGGGGTCTAATGACGTAGAAAGAAAGCTAACCGGCATAAACCCTACAAGGTAACTATGGTGTAAGTATGAATGCATTCTGACAAGGACTTCTAGAGAACTTTAACGCAAAAATCCTACCTTTTGGATATGTGCTTGTAGAGATTTTGATCTCTAGCCACACCCCCACCCCACCATGACCCTGGAGTTAGATGTTGTGGAATAAAATCTAACCCTGTATGGCATCTATAGTGCAAGTATGGATGCTTTCTGACAATTGGTTGTCAAAGATAAAGTATGGACTTCTAGAAAACTTTAACCCAAAAATCCTATCTACTGGATATGTACTAGATTTTGTCCTCTAGTTCCATCCTGAAGCATGGACCCTAGGGCCCAATGCCGGGGAATGAAAGCTAACCCTACAAGGTATCTATGGTGCAAGTACGAATGCTTTCTGACTAGTGGTTGTCAAAATATGGACTTCTAGAAAACTTTAACGCAAAAATCCTATCTTTTGGATATGCACTAGAGTTTCACCTCTAGCCCCATCCCCCGGCATGTACCCTGCGGTCAGATGTTGTGGAATAAAAGCTAGCCCTACAACGTATCTATGCAGGGATTTTCTCAACCTTTTTGGGAAAGGGCCCTAGGGCCTTTTGCTTTCGGAAATTTTCGTCATTTTAACCGAAATTGGGAAAATTTCTTTGTTCATTTTTATATCATTTTCTTAAACAGGGACCCTAAAACTGCATTGAATCACTCTTATTCCTGATTATATGCTTTATTTTGGTTAAAAGTTCATTGAAAATGAACGCAATTTGTTAACTATATTGATTTACATAAAAATTACCTTCTGATTGGGATTTTTTTGTTCAAATTGGGAAAAAATGTAGGCATTTGCCATTGGGACAGGGGCCTTATAACGGCCCATGAGACACCCAAAAAAAATCCCTGCTATGCAGCAAGTATGAATGCTTTCTGACAAGTGGTTATCAAAATATGGACTTTCAAAATCTGTATTCCTCTAATTATTTACTATATTACATTATTTGGAATCAGCTGAATGATGAGTTTGAACTTCCAACAGCTAGTGTCAGAATTGACATGACTTCATACCTTAACATACTACCCTTTTTCAGGGGCAAGTTGGACCCCTAAATATTTAGTTTCAGGGGCCCAGCCAAAAGTTAAAGAGCACTTGGCTTATGGGCCCCTGTTAGTCATTTCACTGCTGCAAAATCTATTATCTACTTACTGTGTATCATGACATTTTTTTTTAACATTTCAATTTGAATTGACAAAAAATAAAAAAAAAACAGCAGAGATAAATTCCAAACCACACTTTTCCTGGGTAAGATTGACTTAGCAGTTTTTCTTGCACATACTTTTGCTTGTAACTGACCACAACCCATCTTGAAGCAAACGATCAGCCGAAGGAGAAGAAAGACCGTTGAAGATATTCTGCAGTAATACATGCTACCAACTTCACTACAGGATGCAGTATAAGAACAACTCTCGATTAAGGACACATAAGGACATGAGTAAAGAGGAGTGAACAATTAAGACCACTCACTCAAAATACGAGTAAGTCCCAAGGAAACTTTCGAGACCTGTTAACCCACCTGAATGAACTCATCATACAACAGAGCCTTTTCTCATATGTGTTGGGTCTTTGTAAGTTGTCATTTAGAAGCCACTTTCTAAACTTGCACACAACCCTGTGAATAAATGTATAAATATTTTTAGCAGTATGAGATGTGAGATATGACCTGTTTACAAATGACCCAGATTGACACATGATTGACCTTATGGTCACTAGTAAATATTGCAAATAGGCATATGCTTAAATAAAGAGTGGGATGGAGCCATGGAGTGGAGTGTTTCTGGAATCACATTTTTGGATTTAATTTAGCTGACTCCAGTTTGGATAATAATCATTTATGGATGCAAGTTTGCACATGCTTGATACATCAACCAACTTTTTTGAGATTTCAAATTTTTAGAAGCTGCTTCCATTGTTTTTACCCACATGCTCTATATTTATAATTGTGATTCACCTGTATGCTTTTCTATGCCAGTGTGCCCAACTTACTTTCAAGTCTGGTGTCACACACAGACAAATTGCTTCAAGATTACAAGCATTTTGAAATGCTTACACTTGTTTGGAGATACAATACAATCAGACCATTTTCAGGAATTTTATGACCTTTGGCAACTACTTCAAGTCAAGTGTGTGTGTAGGGCCAAAATGTTGCTAGCATGTCGCTGTAGACTTTATCGCTTTTAATTTGATATGCAACATGATCTCTTTCAAAAAGAACTGTTTTGACGTTTTAACGCCAACTCAGGGTCAGGCGACAACCCGACCCAAGGGTCCAGGGTGTGAGTAAGGGCAAATATTTGCATGTACTGTGTCATACGTTTCACTTACTATAATTGGTATGCAACATGCCTCACCCCAAGGTCACCAGTTTGACCCTAGGATGAAAATTTCACTTGCATTCTGTTCTGCTCGTCATCCCCGTCGATTTGATATGCAACATGACCAACTTTGAAAAATAAATTGACCCCCTGGGCACCCCAAAGTCCCACCCCTAGGGCATGACTCAGGCGACATAATTAATTCATGTCTGATATGTTTTGTATCTTTCATTTGCGAGAACACACACAAAGTTTGGTATAAAAATCTTTGAAATTGACATGGTAACCGAAATTTAATGAAAAAAGTCAATAAGCAATACTTATTAGATAAACCCCGCACAGTAAGTCTTGAAAACAAGATTTCAGTAGAATCTGTGAAACTTTGATCTTTAAGATTGCAATCTGGCACATTTGGTAAGATAAAATACACAAAAATATTCACACCTAAAAGTTCTCAACATCAAAGCTTATATCTGAAAAATTGTCTCATAGCTGTCTTTTTGTCAAAAAAACAATCTGGAACCAAACACCTTCATGCATCTGTTCAATGTGTCTACAAATGTGAAGGCAAAGTATCAAATAGCTGAATCAAAAGCTGTGGTAGGAGTTGATCGGCCCATGAAGGCACTATCTGTGCATATACAAGCCATATTAGGAAAAAAATGTCTAAGTTTTCACAGCTGTCATTTTGTCAAAAATTATTTTTCAAACCAAACTCCTTCATGCATATGTTCAATGTGTCTACACTGTGTAAGTAAAGTATAAAATTGCTGAATCAAAAGATGTGGTTGGAGTTGATCAGCCCGTGAAGCAAGGTTTGCAAAATGCCGGCAAATAAGCATATTTGCCTTTCCAGTGGCATTTACCTGGAAATAATGGGAAATGTTGGCAAATATAGGGAAATACTGGCAAATATGATTTACAACCCTGGAATTTTTACCCTAAACATTTAGACTGGGATTTTCAATAATAGAGGTTATTTGATTCTACTAGTTTAGTAGTTTATCAGGCTATCAGCAAAATTATCTTAATTTAAAGCATAAGTCTTATTCTTTAACATTTAATTTTAAAAAAGTGAAATTTAGAAGAGAAAAAAACTGTTAGTACCCGCCAAATTACTCATCAGTAGGCTTGTGCATAGCTACAGATAAGGTTGGGTATTTGGATGAGTGACCCTTATCTGTATCTATGCTATATAAAGCCATACTATAACTCAATTGAAGACACCTTTGTTTGTGGTCATCTGTTTTAAGTTAAAATATGAAGTCAATCATGACATCCTAACATTAATCCTTGCCTCTGGCTAATCAGTGTCCACTTGAATAAGGTTTGCCAGAGATGTGTTGTTTTAGACAGTTATGACAGGGTCAGGTGTCAAAATTGCCAGATACACAAGTAAATTTTCTTCCCATTTAAAGGTCAAATTAGAATTTACCCTTGTCCTGCTGAACCCAGGGTTGACCCTTGTCCTGTTGAATCATTTTTTGAAAACACTAGATCCAGGTCCCGATCAGCTGGTTTCTTTCAAAAGCCATCTTATCAGGATTAACACTGTTTTCCACGCTAACTGAAAATACAGATTTAAGCTGAACATGATACAATTTGGGAGAAGTGTAGTACATAAAATATTCAGCATGATAAGGGCCAAAGATACTATTTAAAAAAAATATATTTCAAAATTACAGTCTACGTAAGATTCATTTTTGGTTGTTATAACATGTTTAAATGACTCAGTGATTCATTTACAATTTTGGGCTAATGGGTCCTGGGACTCACTGTTTCCCATATCAATGAGTCCCAACTGCAAACTTATGAGTCCAGAACACTATTTTTAATGACAAGTCTGCAATACTATTGCATCATAGGACTCGTTGAAATAAAACTTTGAATTCCAGAGAAAAAATTATGCGCAAAAGATGCAGGATGCGCAGGCAACAAAATCACTGAAAGTATTTAAAGGTTATATGCTGATAACCTCATATTCAATATTTACATTTTTACTCATTTAGTTAAATTATACTATTTTAAAGTCAACTTCCGAAAGATATCTGCTGCATTTAATTTTTACAGCTAAAAGTCATCTTTGCCAGTATTCCGCGACAAAAAAATATATTTGCCATTATCTACCATTATTAGCCACTTGAGTCCTATTTGCCATGCTGAGAAATACCGGATAAATGCCACCGGTAAATACAGGGGTTGGTATTTGCCATCCAACCTTGCCATGAAGGGGGGGGGGGGGGGGGTGGACAAAAGCCCACTGGGACATAAGCCCACTGGACAAAAGCCCACTGCTTAATTTGGCAGGGTGGACAAAAGCCCACTTCTTTGAAAAAATAGGTTTAAGTCTTTTATAAAACTGTTAACCCTGATCAGACTGCTCCTTCAGGGTAAGTCACGCCTGCAGTGTGCTTTTACTGACATTATTATTTCTTCTGTATGTTGTGACAAACAACTTAATTTGGGTGTTAAAAGCCATTGATGTCATTTAAAGCTGCATAGTCTGTAACTTTTGATCTTCTAATTTTAAAAATAATGTTTTTTTTTTTTTCAAGAACACAGTAAAAATACTCAAATTCAGGTAAACATTTTAACATTTTCGTAAATCTTAATAAGTTATCACTATCAAAACAACTGCATTTATGTTAAAATTCAACAGAGGGACGAAAAGAATTACCAACAAGAGAAATAAACACCTATTTGATAAGATAATTCACTTTTCAAAACAGTTTTCAGCTGTACTGAACATTTTTATTGTGAAAACATAGCTTAATTCTACTTTTACAAATGATTTAAAAAGAAAATGAAATTTTTCGAAAAATGTTCATAGTTACAGAGTATGCAGCTTTAACAGTTTGGGTCAAACAATCTATTATAATTGGGAAACATATGTCTAATTAATTCAAATGCCCTTTGATCTGGTCGTAGCAATTAGCATGCCCTTTTATGAGAGGTGCCAAACAAAAAGAGATGTTTGAAATTTCAGATTTGAGAAGCAGGGAGATTCTTCATCATTTTTAGGTCCGCGGCGTCTGTCCGTTTTTCCCCCAGGGGGAAGGGGGAGCGAGGGGGTACTCTTATATTTTCATATTCATTTTTTTTCAGAAAACTGAATATTTTTGGATATTTTTTTCGGGTTATTACAAAATTAGACTATATTTAGAGGTCATTTCTATGCATTTTAGGATCTTTTCTAAAGGTCAAGGTACAGAATGGAGGATATTTTTTGGGTAGATAAAATTTCAAACATTTATTTGGTGTGCTTGAAATTCATGATATTTTTTGGGGGTGAACGGTAGAAGCTAGGTCCGAGCCAAAGTTTGAAGAAAAATGAGAGTACCCCCTTGGGGTTTGTCAATCAGTTCAAACCTATCCCTATATACATATAAGTGGGCTTTTGTCCTAGTGGGCTTTTGTTCCAGTGGGCTTTTGTCCTAGTGGGCTTTTGTCCAGTGGGCTTTTGTCCTAGCGGGCTTTTGTCCTACACTCTCATGAAGGCACTATCTGTACATATACAAAAGCCATATTAGTAGGGAAAAAGTCTAAGTTCTCACAGCTGTCATTTTGTCCAAAAATTATTCTTTAAACCAAACTCCTTCATGCGTATGTTCAATGGATCTACATTGTATAATTAAAGTATCAAATTGCTGAATCAAAAGCTGTGGTAGGAGTTGATAGGCCCATGAAGGCACTATCTATGCATATACAAACGCCATATAAGGGCCAATTTAGGGGAACATTGTCTAAGTTCTCACAGTTGTCATTTTGTCAATAAAATTGTTTTTTTAACAAAACACCTTCATGCATATGTTCAATGTGTCTACATTGTATAGTATTTAATTGCTGAATCAGAAGCTGTTAGAGGAGTTGATAGGCCCATGAAGGCACTATTTATGCATATACAAACGCCATATTAGGGAAAACTGTCTAAGTTCTCACAGCTGTCGTTTTGTCAAACAATTTTTTAAAACCAAACTCCTTCATGCATAATGTTATGTTCAATGTGTCTACATTGTAAAGGCAAAGTATCAAATTGTTGAATCAAAAGCTGTGGTAGGAACTGATCGGCCCATGAAGGCACTATCTATGCATAAGCTGTGGTAGGAACTGATCGGCCCATGAAGGCACTATCTATGCATATACAAAAGCAAATTATTAGGGAAAAATTGTCATTCTCATAGCTGTCATTTTGTCCAAAAAAATGTTTAATGTGTCTACATTGCACAGGCAAAGTATGAAATTGCTGAATCAAAAGCTGTGGTAGGAGTTGATTGGCCCATGAAGGCACTATCTGTGCATATACAAAAATTTGTCTTAGTTCTCACAGCTGTCATTTTGTCAAAAATTATTTGTTTTGAACCTAACTCCTTCATGCATATATATGTTCAATGTGTCTACATTGTATAGGCAAAGTATCAAATTGCTCTATTGAAAGTGGAACATAATAGCATATTATAAAGGGTGCTCGGACATTTCGGCCTTGGACATTTCAGCCCAGACATTTCGACCACAGAAAATGCCGAAGGTGGACGTTTCGGCCATAACCATAAATTTTGGGTTTGGGATGTGTGCATGCATAAATGTGTGATGCATTTCTTAATCTTTTGAAATGAAATATGCATGTGAATACTGACAGTAGATTCAAAGATGCATGATAATAGGAGTACCTGTATGCTGTTTTTCATAGAAACAGGTAAATTATGGAGACTCAGCCTGCATGGTATTTCAGGGCCTGCCCAATCAGTCCAACATAATGACTGACTCTTCAGCGGGTCAAATTCACCAGACTTTTTAAAATAATCTCTGCATTGTCTGTTGGGCCAGGTTTTCAAATCTCTGACAATAATCTGGATAACAGACGAGTATGCCAAATGTGATATGCTGTTGCAATGGATGCAGTATTTAACTCCCCAACAGTTGCATCCTGTTAGCTGCCTCGTGGTAATTCTTCACAAAAGATATCAGAGGAGACCCCAATGTCTGGGAGTTTGATATACAATACATGTGTTTTTGGTAAAAATACCTATAATTGCTGTGGTACGTTTAAAAAGTACAATTTTGCTTTTGAGGAAACTTATGAAAGACTCCTTGTTTTATCCCCACACTTCTTAAAAAATGATGGGGATATTGCAATCACCTCCGTCCGTCCATCACGCTATCTCCTCCTAATCCATTGGATGAAAACCAACCAATTTTGGTGTGTGAGTTGGTCACATGATAATTGATGGGGGTGCAATGGCACATTTTTTTGCATTATCAGCCTGCATAACCACTGAGTCTTTTCGGTGCCTTTGTTCTTAGCTGACTTGAAATTGTTTGATTATTAGTAGTACTTACTAGTATATAAAACTTGCTGTATTGATAGTTTGCTAAAAGCAAGGGCGTATATCTGCAGTCTGATCAGTGCCTTTGCTGTTTTCTGTCTAGTACTTACTAGTATATAAAACTTGCTGTATTGATAGTTTGCTAAAAGCAAGGGCGTATATCTGCAGTCTGATCAGTGCCTTTGCTGTTTTCTGTCTAGAAATAGCTTTTGTCAGGACATGACTAGTTAAAGCCTTTGTGAGTAAGTATGAAGGTATTGACCAATATTTGATCTGAGTCTTCATCTGATACCATATTTTGTTTATACGAACAGGGAAGGCTCTGGCAAGACTTTGCAGATGCACTGGCTCGTCTGAGCCTTCGCTGCTCGCCGATGGAAAATTAAAATACAAAATCATGATACTGGATAACTTACAGTCTAAATTGAAAGATTTCATTTTCAAACTTTTTCAATGAAATATTTCCTACTTAAGTACTATATACAAGGCCACGTCAGATCGGGATACGTACACTTTGCATTTATCTTCATGAAATACCTTTTTGCCACCTTGGTTCTCACTCTCTGCAAACATTATTTTATCAATTTTACAAAATATGGACATCTCTGAACATTATGTCGACCAGATGCCGCATGACGTAACACCTGGTCTGGGTCTGCAATGTTCGCCAAGTCTGACAAACTGCAAACCTCAGGAAAAACAAAGAAAATGACCCCATGAAAAGGAATCGATTTGCATCAAAATCAGCCTGGGTTGTCGCCTCTGACCTCGGTCAAATGTTTAATCGAGACCAAAGTATCCACCAGCGAGAACACAGTTATATAGGTATCCTGCAGCATCTGTGGTATCCTGCGGTAGGCCTATCAAGACCCTCCCCACCCATTCATCCAGTATTTCTATACGGTGAAGGCCCCTAACATTGCACACCTAAGCCTTTTAACCTCCATTGGTTAAAAAGAAAGAAACAAAATTGAAAAAGTGTGCCCAGCCAAATAAAGTAATCATTATCCTCACGCTTTTTTAAAAAAGCGAAGGGGATATTGTAATCCCCTCCGTCCGTCTGTCCGTTATGCTATCTCCTCCTAAACCATTGGACGAAATTCAACCAAATTTGGTGTGTGTTACTCACATGAATGGGGCGTGCAACAGCATTTTTTTAGCCCCGCCCCCTGGGTCAAATACCATTTAATTTCAATAAGATTTATATACCAAACTTTGTGTGTGTTCCAAAAATGAAAGATACAAAACATACCAGACAGGATTTTCATTCTGTCGCCTGGGTTATGCCCCAGGGGTCGGACTTAAGGGGGCTGGGAGTGCCCAGGGGGTCAAAAAAATTGTTCAAACATGGTCATGGCATATCAAATCGACGGGGATGACGAGCAGAACAGAATGCAAGTTAAATTTTCATCCTAGGGTCAAACTGGTGACCTTGGGGTGAGGTCAAATATCATTAAATTTCAATTACCATGTCAATTTCAAAGATTTTTTATACCAAACTTTGTGTGTGTTCTCACAAAAGAAAGATACAAAAAATATCAGACGGGATTTTCATTCTGGCGCCTTGGTCATGCCCCAGGGGTCAGACTTGGGGACACTGGGGGTTCCCAGGGGGTCCAAAAAATTTTTTTATTCAAACATGGTTATGGGCATATCAAATGGAAGCATTTTGGGTCCGAATCGCCGATATTGGGGACGAAACTGTAGACTGTGTCAGCGTCCAATTCTTCGCTTCTACGTGACAGACTTTGTGCATACACTATTGATATGCGATAAACCAGTCTACGAAAATGTCACAGTCAAAATTGAAGTCGTTTTTCTCGTCTGCAACCGAAAAACGAAAAAGAGATAGCGATGACTCTGACGAATCGCAACCTGGGCCGAGCACGCCTAAGAAAACATCAAGTGACATTTATAATGATACTACCAGTATATCCTGTAAGAGATCAGTATGTGACCCTCTCAAATTGAAAATGACCCCCAAAGTCAACTACCTGGGGGTCACAATGACCCCTGAAAATTTTTTTGAAGGGAAAACCCTGATAATTAATTTGCAGTCTGGGTCATTTGAAATTTAGGTCCAAAATTTTTTAACAGACTTTCGCAATTTTTTGTCGAAATCCACCGCAGTTCAGCAGTGAAAGCTTAAATTGCATCAGTCATTTGCAACCACATCCCCCCGAGGGCCTGGGATAGCGGGGGCATAGCGGGGCTAAAGTATCGTGATTTTGCCTTCGTGGTGTCCCGGTAGTGCCGTGGGTATGCCGGGCTTTTGATTCCCGCCAAAACAGTGTGGGGAATAGCGGTGCATTTTTACCGGGTTTCACCTGGATATAGTGGCTGTGCAGTGTTTTGACAGGATGTTCTCCGGGATATGAAGTATCGCGAGATGCGAGATTTCAAGATGGCGGAAAGACAACAAATCGAGAGTAAGTTGAAGAAGTGTTTTATTCTGGCTGTTTATGTGATTTAGAGTGACAAATAATCAATTTCTATTAAGAAGAATGAATGTCTATTTACAATAGATTGCAGTCATATCAAGTTTATCAGTTGCCATGATTCGGATGGAAAAAATTTGAGGTGAACAGAAGAATGTCACCAGATTCTGCGACTTTTTTTTATTTTATCAGTACCACTTTGTAGTAGGTTTATTGCAGGGGTTCATGATTAAAGGTGACAAAAAATTAAACTTTAGTAAATAGCACGGACTTTTAGCAGGGATTTGACCAAAAAAGTCCCTGCAGTGCAGATATTTTACCTGGGCTTTGCATATGGAACTAGAACACATTCAATGGCGCGCCAAGGCAAATCCCCACGCTCTTGAAGAAATCTAATGGTATTAGACGCTTTGACCCCATCCCAGGTCACCAGTTTGTGGTAGGTTAAAAATTTTCAGTGTATCCTGATCTACTGCTCATCCCCTTTAATTTGATATGCCACATGACCATGTTCAGAAAATTAAATTTTTGACCCCTCCCTAAGGCACCAGGAGGCGGGGACCTAAAAAATTGTGCCGGTGCATATGCCATTCATGTGAGTAAATCACACACCAAATCTGGTTGAATTTCGGGGAAAAAAATTTGACACCACAAACCCCCACGGTACCCCTAAGTCCCACCCCTTGGCATGACCCAGGAGACCGAATGAAAATCACGTCTGATATGTTATATATCTTTCATTTGTGAGAAGATATACAAAGTTTGGTTTAAAAATCTTTGAAATTGACTTTGTAATTCAGATTTAATGATATTTGACCTTTTGGCCCCTCCCCAAGGCCCAAGGGGAGTGGGGACCCAAAAAATGGCACCGGTGCATGTGCCATTCATGTAAAAAACTCACACACCAAATCTGGCTGATTTTTGGTAAAAAAGATTTTTGACCCCCCAACCCCCACCCCTGGGACATGACCCAGGCCGCCAAATGAAAATCCCGTCTGATATGTTTTATATCTTTTATGTATGAGAAGACACTCAAAGTTTGGTTAATAATCTTAGAAATTGAAAATTAAAGATATTTGACCTTTTGGCCCCTCCCTAGGGCCCCAGGGACGGGCGAAAAAAAATGGCCGTACCAACTCACACATCAAATTTGGTTCGATTTCGTCCAATGGCTTAGGAGGAGATAGCATGACGGACAGAGGGAGGAGATTGCAATACCCCCCCCCCCCCAGACGCTTTTTTAAAAAAGCGTGGGGATGAAAATCAATATCCCCGCTATTCCCCTGCCCTGGGGGGTGGGGGTCGGTTGCCAATGACTGGTGCATAAAGTGAAAACCTTTTGCTGTTTTTCTCTTTCCAAAAGCATCCTGATATTAAAAATAAATTAGAATGCGCAGTAGATGGGGCGTCATCGAAATCCCCCTTAAGTTTTTGACCCTGGGGCATGATCCCGGCAACAGAATGAAAATTCTGTTCAATATGTTTTCTATCTTTTATTTGTGAGAACACACGCAAAGTTTGGTATAAAAAATTGAATTCAACATGGTAACCAAAATTTAATGATATTTGACCTTTTGACCTCACCCCAAGGTCACCAGTTTGACCCTAGGATGAGAATTTTACTTGCATTTTGTTCTGCTCGTCATCCCCATGGATTTGATATGCCACATGACCATGTTTGAAAAAATATGACACCCCTGGGCAACCCCAGCTCCCCAAAGTCACACCCCTGGGGCATAACCAAGGTGACCGAATGAAAACCCCGTCCGATATGTTTGGTATCTTTCATTTGTACAACACACAAGGTTTGGTATAAAAATCTTTGAAATTGACATGTTAACCGAAATTTAATGATACTTGACCTTTTGACCTCATCCCAAGGTCACCAGTTTGACCCTAAGATGAAAATTTTACATGCATTCTGTTCTGCTTGTCGTCCCCGTCGATTTGATATGCCACATGACCATGTTTGAAAAAAAAATGGACCCCCTTGGCACACCCCCAGCGCCCCAAAGTCCAGGCCCCATACGGCATGACCCAGGCAACATAATTAAAATTGGGTCTGATATGTTTTGTATCTTTCATTTGTGAGAACAAACATAAATTTTGGTATAAAAATCTTTGAAATTGACTGTAATTGAAATTAAATATTTGACCTTTTGACCCCTCACCAACATTTGCTGTTGCACGCCCAATTCATGTGAGTAACTCACACACCAATTTTTGTGGAATTTCGTCCAACGGTTTAGGAGGAGATAGCATAACGGACAGATGGACGGACAGAGGCAAATACAATATCCCCTTCGCATTTTTAAAAAAGCGTGGGGATAATTTTTTTTTTTAAATATTCTGATTTAATGTGGCATAGTCACTTAGGCTAGTGCGCAATGTTAGGGGCCGTGCAATGTACATGAGTGCATGTACATCCGTCCATCCATCCATCCACCAACCTTTCCACCAAACACGGTTCTTAAATTTCCTAATATAGGATCTATGGCTCCGTGCAACTCTTTGACAAATAAATAATTAAAAATATTTAGGGGTTGACAAATAGCCCATGTGTTATAAGACATAAGACAAATTTTATTTAAAGTCGGAGAGTACAAGTATGGGCATTATCCTGTTGTTTGGATCGCGATCCAAATAAATATTAGACTAAATTTTTGATGCTGTCTCAGACGTAAAACACAGATCGACCGGAACTACTTTTTTGCGCAATAATATCAATGTGTGTAGTAAACATAAAATTTGCATATGCTGGCGGGCGATCTGAAATTGACTACACTACACACGAGATCGAGCATTCAACAAATTCTGCCTATCGGGGGAGGTTTCCCTCATGAAATGCTCTCTTTGATGTATATGTTGCAGAAAGATTAGCTCATATAGTTGTTTGGAGTCAGTGTCTTTAAATTATGATCGTTTCAAGACCGATCCAAACAACAGGAGTATTAAGGCGACGAATTGGGTCAGCTTACAAATGTGTATCTGTATTTTTCCGTCAAATGCATGTCCAGAAGGTCTGGTATGATGTTTATTCCGTAAATATTTATCAAAGCTTTATATGTTGACGGACTAAATCCAGTTATACTTGACTTTTAAACTTGGATATATTGAAACGAAACAGCGGCACAACATCTACCGCCATTCCATAATCGGCTGAATTTGTTTAAACTTAAGAGAAAGTTTACAATATTCGTCGCCTTAATACTCCTGTTGTTTGGATCGATTCTTGAAGGTCTGTTATTATGTGTATTCCTTAAATATTTATCATGGTTTTATATGTTAATTGGCGTAATGCTCAAGTATGAGCGAGCCAGAGTAACGATAGAAAGAAATGGGACTTTTAAACTCAAATAGTGGCACTACCGCCATTTCATAATCGGCTGAATTTGTTTGAAATTAGAGAAAGTTTATCATATTCGTCGCCTTAATACTCCTGTTGTTTGGATCGCTTCTTCACTGAAGGCTTATATTTGTTTAATAAATAAAACTTTTAAAGAAACTAACCCCAAAAGATGCCAAGCCCCATTTTCTCTGAATTATCCCCCAAAGAAACCCTTTTCCCAGGGAAACTTCCCCTTGCGAGGCAATGTTTTAAGTTTCTGTTCAAGGGTGTTTCTGTCTATATATACTCCTGTTGTTTGGATCGCACCTTTGCTTAGTCTTAAAATGGTTGTATCTTTGACAAAGTCTGTATATATATACTCCTGTTATTTGGATCGCCTCCTTAGTGAGAGGTATAAAAAGTCTGATGCAAAAGTTAGAATTGCTATTTTTTCAGTTCAGTCCATAGGTTAAACAAAGTCTACTACTTTCGTTGTAATTTCGTCGCCTTAATACTCCTGTTATTTGGATCGGGTCTTCGTAAAAGCCTTTGTTTGTTGAATAAATAAACTTTTAAGACACCAACCCCAAAAGATGCCAAGCCCCATTTTCTCTAAATAATCCCCCAAAGAAAACCCTTTTCCCGGAGAAACTTCCCCTTGCGAGGCAATGGTTCATGTTACTGAACATCTATCTAGAGTGTTTCTCTCTATATATATATACTCCTGTTGTTTGGATCGCTTTTGAAAAAATATCTCATTGCCTATCTTTATATGACTGCATCTTTGACAGAGTCTGTATATATATACTCCTGTTGTTTGGATCGCCTCGTAAGTGAAATGTAAGAAAATCCGATAGAAAAGCATAATATTTACGGAATAAACTGAATCATTCGATGTGTTTAACCTAATTACTCGATTATAAAATAGTTCCGACACAAAAAGTAGTTCCTAAAATGTGTTGTTTGTGGCAATGTCGAATTGACAGAATAAAGTGGTCAATATTTATTTGGATCGCGATCCAAACAACAGGATAATGCCCAAGTATGAGCGAAACCAGTATCGATAGAAAGAAGAAAGGGAGGAAATGGTATTGGGGGCGAAACGACCAGGGTTGAAAATGGAGGCGAAACAACTAGAGGGGAAATGTCTTGGGGGCGATACGTCATGATACCTTTTCACAGGAGGGGAGGAGCAACTGAACATCACAAGTATTTTGGGCTAAAGAAACCCTGAATCATGGTTCATTTACAAAACAAAATGACAATGCAACAGTGAATGTTCATCAAATAAATGACTGAATAAATACTATTTGTTTATTACGAAATTCGCCCAGAAACGATTTACGAGTGAACATCCTTACCCTTTTGTAAACAAAACTTAATTATTGTTGTGGGAAAAGAACAATGGTGTAAACTCCATCAAGTGCACCCTGTTACGAAATTATATACCATACGGATAACAGAGTCACGAGCCATGCACGGCAATTTCATAACGGTCAGTTGAAGATATCAGCTACACTACTTTTCTAGAAGAAAAAAGAAAATAATATTACCACTTCGTCTATACTGTACTGGGCGTTTGTCAGCTTTGTTTTCTTCTTTAGTAGGTTAGTTCTTGTCCTAAATTCTGGATTTTCTTGTTTCCCCGCCATACCAGAGGAAAGGGAGATAAGCCTAATTGCAGCGGAAAATACCGAAATATCTTATTTAACAGAGCGACGAAAACTACCAAGCAATTATCGTGATGCCGATTAGATGCGATAGTGTTTGACCAATAGCAGGCGCCCATACATATTTAAGTATTATCTGATTGGCTCCTACCATTAGGCATTTGAGCGATCTCTTACTTTTAATGAATTATTGGTCTTATTTTAATGAATAACTCAAAATTTTAATGAGATGAATAATGGGCTAAATTTCAAATGAATAGTGAATACAAGACCCATCCAGACGGAGGGACTTCTGAGACATGCCTCATGGCATGATCAACTGAAGAAATTGTTCGTGTTCCATAGCAGTGCATTTGTACATCGTTGGGGTCGGTGCATGGCAAAGCAATTAAATTGACCTCCATGCGTTTAATCTGTATTTGGGGTTTGCTGTGTGTTGACAGGAAAATGAAGACACATACTTAAAATAAGAGCTACAATCTATAGATTCACAAGGGCGTTGACATCTTGCTTGGACTTGGACTGTTTCCACTAACATGACTGGGCATCCACACTTTGATAAGGACAAATGAGCCTTGACATGAGATTTCCAACAATGTGGTATGTGCGACCAACAAAGCCTCAGATCAGCCTGCGCATACGCGCAGTCTGATCAGAGTATTTTGCTTGTCGCTTGAATATTCTATGAGTGTTAAGCTACTGACTGAACAGTATTTGAAGTTTCTAAGCTTCAAAGGAGGCTTCTCAGGCTCGTCTGAGTCTAAACTTGTTAAAATACCACATTGTTGGAAATCACATGTCGTGGCTCAAATGGGTGTATGACTCAAGAATGCAACCAGCTAGTATTCTTTATCGACAGATATTTAAAATGAGGCCAGTCAGACTGCGCAGACTGGTCTGTTCGTATGTTGATTTCTGATGGTATAGACAGTTTAAGGTGTCTCACTTTACTTTAAATGGCAAGTTTAAGTGTCTTTGTGTTAGGACTAGATAAACCTTTGAAGGACTCTCGAAAAACAGAATATATCGAGAAGTGTCACAATAGCAATTTAGTGATAAAGGAGTTACTCCTAACGATCATAAAATGGTCTGATCTTAAAGTTTACCCTTAAATGCCTATTTGACTGTATCAGTTGAAGATCAATGAATTATAAAATACACGCTTTCTTTTTTTGTAGAAGAGACAGGTTTCGAGTGTGCGTCTCGTAAAGCTGCAAAATATATATGACCCTTCGTAATGGTATCATCCCATACATCGTTTAAAATGACACGAATGAGCAAATCAAGCACGCAAAAATGCCCTATTTCGTTTTTTTGCGATCAGATTAGAAATCAGCCATCTTGCAACTGTGAAAGCAACAAAAAAGACTATGAATTTGAAGCCAGCTTTAATCTTGAAAAGTTAGAGGTAGTTTGTATAACAGTTATGCTTATACCACCTTTACCAACTTTAGCATGAAATATCTCGTGATGTGCAAGGTCTACACTGATGTAGGTGGTATAAAATAGTTATACCATGTTTGTCCACCTGTACGTAAGATAATCCACTCGCTAAAGCTCTTGGATTATCTCCACGTACAGGCGGACAACCCATGGTATAACTATTACAAATGCACTGTCCATATTGTGTGGATGAACAGGCATATGTGCCATTCAATTGATTACATGGACACGAAATTGTGGACTTCACGTACCAAATAAAAGTGCACGTAACAAAGAAGATCGACACAATCAAGTACCACATCTGACCTGGTACACCATATGGGAAAGTGACAAAACACATACAAACCTCACACAGAAGAGAGCCAAGAGGTCTTCCCAGCGGGTGATCAAAAGCACAGGTAAAAGACGCGGTGATTTGTCCACCCGACCCCCCCCCCCTCCTAAAAAAAATACAAAGCCAAGAAATATTTATGAAAACTGTGTTTTTCCATCAAAATATGAATACAATTTCATTTTATAAATTTGCCATGGTACACTATGACTATCTTATAGATATAAGATATGAAATAGTCATAGTGTACCATGTAAAATTTATAAAATGAAATTTTATTCATATTTTGATGGAAAAACACAGTTTTCATAAGTATTTCTTGGCTTTGTATTTTTTTTTTTTTTTTTTTTTTTGGGGGGGGGGGGGGTCGGGTGGACAAATCACCGCGTCTTTTACCTGTGATCAAAAGGCTGCAAGGAACGGACAAGACAGCATAACAAAGACAAACATGAAACATAAATAACAAAAAGGATCCACAATTAAGAATCACCGCCTTGGAACGGTCAGTAAAATACTGGAGGGCTTAAAATGTTTAACGGTACCGACCTCTAAGGTAGTGTATTAATACGAATATTTCAGTGAAAAAATATCTTGGAGCTATATATCCATTATACCACATCCTTACCTCTATCAAACAAGTCCATGCAAGCCGTTATGAAGCCATAATATGGGAGGAATTAGGCTCTAAAAAGCAACACTATACGTCATATTGAGTAGACAGCTACCATGGCCCTGCACGAGACCTTTCTTTATCAGATATATGCTGGTAAACTTGAAAACATTTGTTGTGGTTGTCAATTTTGGGCTCCAAGGTAGATGGTTTAAATGAGTACGCCAGATAATTCTTGATACTTCAGTGCAATTCTGCTATGCTCAAAAGTGTTCCATTTTATCGGTTTTCCAGCAGCCTGTTGCCATTGATGGATAATATGATGTTAAAAAGCCTATACCCACGAGACGTTCATAGACCGCAGGCTAAACAGCAATGATACTAATAGAATTATCTTCAATAAGCAGCAATTCTCCTGAAATGCAGTTCTTGTACCAGAATGCATTTTGAAAAGAAAAGGAACTTACTAAAGCATGATAGTGATTCCAATACCTACATGGCGCAGCCACTGTGGTGTGGCCTCAGCTGGAGCAAAATAAGCAATCCAATTTTTGTACAAGCCATGGTTCTGGATAGAAAGGGGCATTCTGAAATAGTATTTATTATTTTTCAATCAAACTACATAATATGCTGCGACGTGTAATAACGGTTCGTTTTAAAATTATATGAGATTTCTGCATTTGAGGCTATTGGTCATGAAGAGGCTATTGAAGGGTTTTTCTCTTTTAAGATGATTACCGATGCCTATACCTGTATACTAGATATAAAGTGATACCTAAATTCCAAGTATGGGCCCCCTGTCAATCTGATAAGCCATTCTGGTGTACTTGATTTGGCTGCAGGCAGTCTCCTAATAGCCACCTAATTTCACAAATATGGGTATTTTTTGTGGACAATATAAATAACTATGCTTATCTTAAGATAAGTTCAGGTTAACCTGATCATATAAAATGTCACCATTTGAAAAGCTGTCTGGAATAATGTGTTTTATTACATAATAAAGATAAGAAAATCAGAACTACTCCTTATCACTCGAGTGGACACTGGGTGTTGGAATGGTTGAACAAAGCATAGCATGTATACTGACAGTGTCAGGTAGCGAAACATGCAGATGAAATACTCTATCATATATCCTATATAATCAAAATTTGATAACAGTCATGCCTTATCTTTAAAATAGCTATTACAGTCAGCTCCTGAGTGCCAAGTCTGTAAATAGGGCAATTCATGGCCATAGTCATATGTGTCTTAAGATTGTAAAACACTTTGAGCATGTGCGAATTATACGAACTGGCAAAATCGCAAACATTTTCCAGATCTTCACCAACTCTCACCTACGAAGTTTTGAAGTAAGTAAAGGGCAACCGAGCCTGTTGTTTCTAATTTTGTAGATTTCTCTTTTTTTTCTGAAGGATCCCTCATTCCAGATTAATCAATAGACAAAATGCTCGATATGTAACCCAAGGGGTGTGGAAATAATAAAGATTTCGACTTGTCGACGGACAAGTAAATTGCCATAATGTACTTGTCAAAAATAACTTTTCCAAAAGAACATTTTAGCTTATACCTTTCAGTGCTTAAACAATTTAATCTTTCAAAAATAGTATGAAAACAATTACCAACTCTTGTAAACAGTGTAGATCCAGAATAGCTGGCTTCCGAAGAAGCCAGCTGATCAGGATCCATTATGTTTTCAATGCAACATCTGAACTCATAATAATTAACCAAACTATGAAATACAAAATTGTATAATATGTTCTTAAAAGGGTATTTGTACTTGACCGAAGAAGCCAGCTGATCAGGATCCACAATAATTTCAATGCAATATCAGAACTCAAAATAATTAATCAAAATATGAAATACAGAATTGTATAAACTGTAAACATTTGTACTTGTCCAAGGACAAGTAAATAGAAATTGTATACCTGTCCTGATTGAAATGAGACCAGATCGGACAAGTCGGGCATGGTTCAGTCACACTGGAGTCACTTACACTGACTGAGTGGCTGGAGGATCAAGGACCAATCACACTGGCTGACTGGAGTCACTCACACTGGCTGAGTGGTTGGAGTATCAGGGACCAGTCACACTGGTTGACTGGAGGCACTCACATTGGCTGAGTGGCTGGAGGATCAGGGACCGGTCACACTGGTTGACTGGAGTCACTCACAATGGCTGGAGGGACTTTTGAGACAGTACGCGCAAGAATTAACAACATAGTATTTGATTTGATCACGACTTCTAGCATAAAGCAAATAGTATGTCACAAGTAAATGATGAAGGTATTCTCACAGCCCTGGGTAACCTCGCTGGTTAGCTGCACATGTACGTTTCAAGATTGAGTATAATACGCCTAATCAATAAGTACCATTTTTATTTTTTCCTATTCTCCCTACTGGGTATTCTGATCTAACGATAATTAATAACATTAATAGCGAGACTGCGGTCGATTATCATTGAGCTGAGATAATAATGAAGAAAGAAATATCTCTAAATCAAGATCAAAGGATTCCAGGTGAGAAAAGTGTTACCTCATAATGAAAAATATCTAAAAATACTTAATCCGATAAAATCAAATTCTTTCAGTATTTAGTAATGCGATATAAGCATGGACCTAAAGTAAATTTTGGTTATTAAGTCTCAAATTACATAGAATCTGTTGGACAATCTATTAAATGAGCCGTGGCATGAGATTTCCAACAATGTGGTATGTGCGACCAGCGAAGGCTCAGACCAGCCTGCGCATACGCGCAGTCTGGTCAAAGCCTTTGCTAGTCGCTTGAATATTCTATGAATACTAAGCTACTGCAAAACATTATTCGGAGCCTCTACGCTTAAAAGGAGGCTGCACAGGCTCGTCTGAGTCTACACCTTTAAAAATGCTACATTGTTGGAAATCACATGTCATGGCTCAAATGTCCGGTGAGATTGCCCCATTGAGCCAACTCATCATAATCAGCAATGGTTTTCTTTTCTTAATATGGCTTTCAAACACATTTTACAGTTCACAGAAATGCAATTTTAGCACGGAAGTTATAAGTTAAGGAAAAAGCATTTTTTCGAAAGAACAGAACCAGTCCTATTGAAGCACTCTTTTGATTATGTCTCCCATATGATGGGTTTCTTGATGCAAACGTTAAAGTATGCTTTGCATTAGATACTTATATGATTAATATCATGCATGTTATGATCTCATACTGTCTTGTGGGTGTCAGTGTTATGTGCATCTTCTTCGCGGTAACATAGGGTGGCTTGTGGTCTGGTCCTGTAATTTCGGTCATACTTATGGTTTTGTAATTCCTTCTCATACTCACGTTTTTTTACTATATTTTTTTTGTTAACAATATGTTTCTGTCAATCATATTCTAAGAGAGAGAGAGAGAGAGAGAGAGAGAGAGAGAGAGAGAGAGAGAGAGAGAATTAATTCATGTGTCGCAGTTCGTTCAAAGCTTCTCTTAACCCATATAAGCCTAGGGTCCTTTTTATAGGACAATGGCAAACATCGCAGACCCAGATCAGAACGCGGCGTCTGATCAGGGTCTCCACTGTTTGGTCACAGACTGTTCTATTAGAATTTGAATTAAAATGAAACACACCACCCAACACCCCTAAAATTTGAAATAGACTCGTCCTACTGATAGACATGGGAAAGTTCATTCGGCTTAAATGGGTTAATGCTGAACAGAAACATAAAAGTATGACAACAATCATATTAACAGAGATGAGACAGGAAACTGATGCGGATTATCTGTCAAAATTAATGATAGATAGAGGGAAAGTCTTCGAAGAATAAATACTTTATGGGACATGATAACGACAATGCAATCGGAAACCCTTCCATAATGATAGAAAGCTTTATCAACTATTCCGATATTTCCATAATGGAAGAATGCTTGTGAAAATCAACATTATTCGACAGTCTAAGTGACATTTTTACGTTTACATATGGCCTATGCGCCTGTTTGGATAGATAATGCACGAGAGTAAATCAGCTGATTATCGCACGCAGTGGTGCGCAAAAACATGCATTGTCACTGGACTGTCATACACATGCACATTTTGCCCTCTAGTGCATTTCTGCTGAATACTACAAATATAATAGTAAAACGAGTTCCAACATGTACATGTTCGTTCAGAAAAATCATACGATTCTTGTATTTGTTTTAGATTGCCGACTATGGATTGCTTCACATATTAACATACAACCGTAAGGCCAGAATTTTGTAATTAGTTGATTTACAAATCCGCCTGCTATAATTTTCCGGAAAGTAGAAAAAAATCTAAAAGTTTTGTTTAATTTTATCCGACGACTCTAAAATTTATTTGTTTTGTTGAGAAAAATAATTTATTTTTTTAGGTTTGTCTGAGTTTTTTGAGAGTGACACTGTTAAAAGTGATTGCCCTATCCAGATTTTTAGGAAAACTATGAAATAATTTAAGATTCAATACAGACTGTTGGTACTACTGTTTGTTCTGGAGATGAACAAAAAAGCTCTAAAAAATGACCAGTCAAATGGTCATTTTAAGAGGTTTTTTAGTCCCCACCCCGACCCTAAATCTGAAAAACAAATCCCGTAAATCAACTAATTAAACAATTCTGACAAAAGCGACAGTCCATGCTTTTATGGTACTAACCACCGAAGGCTAGTTTCTCCCATGCTGAAAAATGTAAACTCAGACCTTACATAAAATAACTTTCCAGGTAGCAAAGCAGCATGACTGCTTTTGCATATGAAAAATATTAACTCGAAACTTACACAAAATAACTTGACATGCATCATAGCAGCATCATTTAACTGGGAGTACAATACTTGACGATACCTGATAATACTACCTTCCTTACAGACTGGTCCAAATACAGACGCAACTGATGTTGATACTAACAAAACGAACACTACGCATGTGAACTTACTCATTTCTAAATATGCGGACAATGACAAACCAGATTATCATACATTCATCCTCATTTTCATAAATCATTTAAGAACAGCATCATGACGGCAAAGATCGGGAAACGATACAATCAAGTGCCACACCTGACCCAGGGTACCACATGAGAAAGAACAAAAATACAATAAACATCACCAACAAGAGCCAAGAGGGCAGCAATGAACAGACGCGAATGCATGAGAATCACAAGACACAAAAACACAAATGATCCACCAGTTTGTCATGTACATGTTAAGGAACAAACATTCACAACAGGGCAGAATAGGCAAATGGATAGCCGATTGGCACCTCTGTGAGAGTGTCTCGGATTCAACATCCCAAGCATATCAATTGTGAATATTGCTCAATACACAAACCTAGGAAAAGGCTCAGTAAACTAATTACATATATCTAGGTACCATCACTAAGATCGTGGATAATGGTCAGCACCCACTGTGTGTTATTCCAATTATTGAAAGCTATTTTACAGACCCTTGGTTTCCTTCACAGAACTTGCTTTTTGCACCTTATAGTAATAAGGAAGATGGACAAACGGTGATCGCAAGGGATGGGTTTTAATTTCCATCCTGACACAAAAAAATGAGTTACGTTTCATGTTCATCATTATATTCCTATTTCGTTTTTATTAAAGCCTCCCAGAATTACCTGAATATGATACCATGATGACGTCACTTTAACGTGTCAGCCTGGGTAACAAGAATGTCTACCCCAGATGTCTGTATCTTGTGTGCAAGGAATATATATACTTTTGTGTCCGTTAGTATGAATGCCGTAGACCGTACATTGACACGGACAAGAAGTGCGTTTACGACATGAGCATATTTTTTCTTAGCATTGTTTCGTGAGGCAGTAACTAAATTCGCAACTACAATCTATAGACGAAAATCAAGAAATACAGTTACATAATTGCCACTAAGCTAGAAATGAAACTGAAATACTGAAGCATTTTCTTCGGTATCAGATATCTCATTTATCCAGGACTGTTCTGTAGTGACAGTTCTAACAACAATCAAATTAAATCCAAATGAGAGAACATTAAAAAGGAGAGCTATGGGCGAACAAAATATTCCGTTACATGGCACTTGTGATGAAGCTACAGTAAAACCTGTGTAAAACGGCCATCCAAAATAGATAAAACAAAGATCTTAAATGACTAATGGTAGCTTAATGAAGGTCGAAAGTAATGCAGAATGCTCCAAGGGAATGCAGAATGCTCCCCTTGGAGCATTCTGCAATACGTTTGACATGCATTTAGCGATAATTGGTCTTGAAAACCAATTTGCGGTATTTTTGAGAGTGGCTGTTTTACGCAGGTTTTACTGTACCTTCTGCCGGATCCGTTTAGTAAAACATTCAACTCTTTTATATCCGATAAAGTCTTCCATTTTATATGTTATTGAAAGTTGGAGAATTTCATTTTGTCAGTCCAAAGGGGTTGCTGGCTATAATTATTAAAATAAACTGTTTGCCGAATATCTCTTTTTGTTGTTGCAAACAGTACCGAGCCTGATCGGATGCCACTCATCTAAGTCTTCACTGGTTTCTCTTTCCTCATTTATGGTACACTATACATACATGTGTTAATGGTGAAACAATGAAATACACGCCATGCTTTGGTGTGTTATACAAACCTCACCTATGTTCGAATCTCGTTAACTTTACTTTAATCTATTCAAAGTGTGAGCTAAAAGGAATTTGTCTAAGAGAATAAAAAATAGCCTACCATAGCTGCTGGTAAACAAGCTACTTCAGTGTGAGATAACATGTTTTCCTAGATTTCATCCAAAATCTTATGTTGTAGGGACTTAAAAAGTCATGAAAGTACCATATAATGAGACGGCTTTTTTCCCAAGTACACGTATAAAGCAAGTGAGTATAATCAGGACATACCACAGTCACACACCGCAAACCGACCCACGACACAGTGAGGAAAAGCCACAGAACACTGACTGTCACAAGACGTCAGGAAGTCAATTAAAGTAAAGCAACCAGTTCTCCCTTCCCTATCAGGATGATTGCAAAACCAGACGGACACAAAGTACTGGATAACAAAACAAGGATCAAACACAGAACCCCCACAAGCAATGGCAGCAAAGATACAATAAATCAAAAACAACAGAACCGTCGCCTTAGAACGGACAGCAGCCTAAGCTACTGAGTGGCTTAAATTCATTTTACTGTTCCAAATATTCGCCCTTGATTATGTTGTTATTATCACCAAACATTGTTTAGCTCGCATGGAGGCTTCCTAACTATTGCAATGTATCATCACAGAAAAAAGGTTAAACTACTAGTTTAAAAAATGCGATGAAAAGATGAAACTAGACTAGTCTAGTACTGAAATGTATGTTTACCTCAATAATAACAAAAACATACTTTCTCTTGCACTGAACCAACACAAACTATTTTATATGTAACTGAGAAAAAATGAATTCCCATGCAATTTAATATGTTTGAGTGTTGTTCTCAACTTATACAAGCTTATGAGCTAACTTGTTTGATACACCCACCTCTAGCTAAAGAAAAATGACGTTATAACTTCTCGTGACGTGATTAAAACAAAGCAAGAGAAAATAAACGAAATCAAATGTCAGTGGCCGACCTCACAGAGAGAGCTCATGGACAAAACAGCAAAACAACCGGATAAACAGCGCAGCCATAACTTGTATACTGATTATAATAACCACGTCAAAGGAAACTGTAATAGGCCGACGCCCTAGGATGCCAACATAGAACAGATCGTGTCAGAAAAGGTCTCCCACATTATAAAATTTCATAGCACAGTAAAACCCGTATAAAACAGCCATTAAAATAGACAACACAAAGATCTTAATGTCAAATAATAGCTTAATGAGGGTTGAAAGTTTTGCAGAATCTTCAATACGTTTGACCTGCATTAAGCGATAATTGGTCTTGGAAACCATTTTTGGTCTTTTTCAGAGTGGCCGTTTTACACATGTTTTACAGCAATGTAAATCAACATTAATCAACGTGCAGTATGCAAGAACCATAACTCTTGCATTTAAATGTTTTCCGTTATTTTACTAAGGACATTGTCAATCACAAAACTTTATATAAATGAAGACGTGCAATGTGCAAGAATCATAAAGTTTGAATTTATAGTTTTGGAGTCATTTCCCATTTGCAAAAAATCGTGTCTATTCAGTTATATGATACCGTTTAAGATATCTTCATCAACTTCATGCTCAGAATTACAAAATTGTAAGTATGAGGTTGGTACCGCTCTCCAGCGAACAATTTTACTGACCGTTCCAAGGCGGTGCTTCTTTTGTGGAACCTTTTTATGCCGCCAACTTTGGAAAAGTTGAAGGGGCATTTTGCTTTGGGTTTGTCCGTGCGTCCTTCCGTTCGTGCGTCCGTTCAAAATTTATTAAGATATAGTTTTGAAATTTCGCATATGGATTCCTTATCAAAAAATAATTTACTTGTATTTTTTAAAGTCTGGATTATCTCCCTTTGTGAAGCTATGCCCCTTTTAAAGGGTCATAATGATATTTTGTAATAAAGATATCTAGATAACAATAACAGCTATGAGCTTCAAACTATGTCAGGTGATAGAGGATAATAAGTAGATAACCTGGTGAAAATAAAAAAAAAATTATTTTATTTTTTCGAGTTATTGCCCTTTGCAAATTTTGGCATTGAAAACTTGTAGTCAAGATATCCCAAAAACTCTTACAGCAAGTAGCTTTAAACTCAGTCAGCTGATAGAAGATAATGAGTAAATTGACCTGGTGAAAGTTTAAAAAAACTATTAAATTCAAATTTATTTTAATTTTACTTGGCAAATTATTTTGCCGTTGAAAACTTGTAATCAAGATATCTCAACAACTATTACAGCAAGTAGCTTCAAACTTGGTCAGCGGATAGAAGAAAATGAGAAAATAACCTGGTGAAAATTTAAAAAAAAAGTTATTTGATTTTTTTCGAGTTAAGTTAAAACATATTCTGACCCACACTTGTAACGCAAAATATTTCAGAAGTATAATTTTTATTAAAACGAGGTTTTGCTGAAATTATTGCACCGTTCTGGTGTTATGACAGACATTTACCCAATCGGGTTTTGATTAAAAACGGAATAATTGACTGATTAAGTTCCACTTTAATTTTAATAAAGACCGGATTTAATTTTTGATAACATTGCGTTACATTGGATGAAATAATATATGGAATATGTATTGTTTAGTCTTGTTTTGCGTTAGAAGTGTGGTTCAGTATATTTTATTGCCAAAATATTTACAGCAATGGGGTTGAGTCACAAGCTCTCACAACATTATTTTTTTCGAGTTATTGCCCTTTGCAAATTTGGGCATTGAACAATTGTAATCAAGATATCTCGAAAATTATTATAGCTAGCAGCTTCAAGATGATGAGTTGATTACCTGGTGAAAACTTATAAAAAGATATTTTTTGGAGTTACTGCCCTTTGCAATTTTTTTGGCTTTGAAAACTTGTAATCTAGATATCTCAAAAACTATTACAGCAAGTAGCTTCAAACTTGGTCAGCTGATAGAAGATAATGAGAAGATAACCTGATGAAATTTTTAAAAAGAGTTATCGTGCCCTCTGCAAATTTTGGCATTGAAAACTTGTAATCAAGATATCCCAAAAACTATTACAGCAAGTAGCTTCAAACTTGGTCAGCTGATAGAAGAAAATGAGAAAATAACCTGGTGAAAATTAAAAAAAAAAGTTATTTGATTTTTTTTTCGAGTTTAGTTTAAACATATTTTATTGCCAAAATATTTACAGCAATGGGGTTGGGTCACAAGTTCTCACAACATTATTTTTTTCGAGTTTTTGCCCTTTGTAAATTTGGGCATTGAACAATTGTAATCAAGATATCTCGAAAATAATTATAGCTAGCAGCTTCAAGATGATGAGTTGATTACCTGGTGAAAACTTATAAAAAGATAGTTTTTGAGTCACTGCCCTTTGCATTTTTTGGCATTGAAAACTTGTAATCAAGATATCTCAAAAACTCTTACAGCAAGTAGCTTCAAACTTGGTCAGCTGATAGAAGATAACGAGAAGATAACTTGGTGAAAATTTTAAAAAGAGTTATCTTGCCCTTTGCAAATTTTGGCATTGAAAACTTGTAATCAAGATATCTCAAAAACTATTACATTAAGTAGCTTCAAACTTGGTCAGCTGATAGAAGATAATGAGTAGATAATCAGGTGAAAAATTAAAAAATGTTATTTTATTTTTTTCGAGTTATTGCCCTTTGCAAATTTTGGCATTGAAAAATTGTAATAAAGATATCTCGAAAATTATATTCTGTTACAGAAAGTGGCTTCAAACTTGGTAAGCTGATAGAGGAAAATGAGTAGATAACCTGTTGAAAATTTAAAAGAAAGGTTTTTTTCGAGTTATTGTCCATTGCAAATTTGGGCATTGAAAAATTGTAATAAAGATATCTCGAAAATTATTATAGCTAGCAGTTTCAAACATGGTCAGTTTACAGAAGATGATGAGTAGATTACCTGGTGAAAACTTAAAAAAGTTATTTGTTTTGTTATTGCCCTTTGCAAGTTTTGGCATTAAAAATTTTGTAGTTAAGATATCTCAAAAACTAGTACAGCTAGTAGCTTAACATTTTGTCAGCTGATAGAGGATAATGATTAATTTACCTGGTCGTAATTTTAAAAGAAAATTATTTTAATATTTTGAGTTATAGCCCTTTGCAAATTTGAGCAGTGAAAATTTGTTATCAAGATATCTAAAAAATTATTATAGCTAGCAGCTTCAAACATGGTCAGTTGGTAGACGATAATGAGTAGATTACCTGGTAAAAATTCTAAAAAAAAATATTTTTTTTATTGTTTAAGTTATTGTCCTTTGTAAATTTGGGCTAGGAAACTTTAATAAAGATACATGTATCTCGAAACATTTTATATCTAGCAGCTTCAAACATTGTCAGCTGATTACTGGGTAGAATTATTTTTATTTTAGTTCAAATTAGGTCAGCTGATAGAGGATGATGTGTGGTACAGCTAGAAGCTTAAAACTTAAGATGGCCCTTGTGTTATGAATCCGTCTTCACAAGCAAAGGGTCGGGGCATTATGTTTCATAAACATCATTTCTAGTTGTTATTTGGAATGTGTCACGTTTGGTCTTGTCTGTTCCTTGTGATCACCTGTTGGGAAGGACTGACCTCTTGGCTCCCTTATGTGTTATGTTTCCTTGCGTTTATGTCACTTTTCCATGTGGTGTCTCGGATCAGGTGTAGTATTTGATTGTATCGATTCCTCATCTTTGCCTTCTCCTTACTTAATATATCAATCAAAATTATACAACGTGAAAAACACAATGATTACACGTAAAACCCTTGTATTTATACTTTGTTATTTCCCTGGGAATTTTGTCCGTAAGAAAATGATGTCTTCTCTCAACCTTGAAATCGTTTAAGATGCCTTCACGAATATTCATATAAATATCAATCTACATAAGACAACGCGCAGAGTACAAGAACCATAAGTATTATATTTATATACTTAAGGAATAAAGAAACGCAACAAACACTTCGAGTCATTGTAAGCATACAATATGATGCAAGTTTTTGGCGCAAATGATATTTATCCATAAGAGCAGTATGTGTCAATCAAATTGCAGCAGGTTCAACGTAATTATCGATTACGTAATCATTTTGGTATGCGCGTAACCAACCTGACCTCCGTAGTAAACTGCTGAAACAGGGTCAATAAAAGCAAAGTTTGAATCAATCATCGGTTTATTGTTTAAAAAAGTCTTCGCATAGATTGCGTATCAAGAAAATGATCAAATGGCGACGTTTCTGTAAGATTCTGGAATGGCTTGACGTCATTAACGTCAACTCTGAATACTGCGTGAAACGCGTAATTTTTCTTTCTGCTTGTGATTTGTTCATTTTAATGACGTTTTGCTCAAGAATTATGACTTGAGATCTTCAGACGTCAAAAAAAGTCAATTCTGACGTCAAAATTCGATATCCTACGTTTTAATGGTTTGTTTCCATGATGTTTATGTGTTTTTCTAATGATAAAATGGTCCAGTGACAAAGTTTAGGCTACAGTTAACAAGTTTGGTGTTCACTCTCGGCATGTAATCAGATGTTTTCTTTTGCATTATGCCGTGTTTTGTTTGGCTGACCTCAATATAAACACCCTACCAGCGTATTTCTACGGTATCGGAAAAGTCAGTTTTTCCCAAGAAAGCATGTTCTGATGTCTCTAGGTTTACCTTATCCCGTATATTCACCAGCGACCCAAACCCGACGGCTCTAAGTGACGTTTATCGTTTATTCACTACCATTGAGTATCTTGCCATTCAAGTAGCGTGTTTTGACGCAATATTTGACTGCATTACGAATATGATTGGACGTTTGTTTAATTTGCACATTGTCAAGTCGACGCCAAATAACCAAACATGAAAAGGACGGGATTTCTTGATCTTTATTCTGACGTTAACGTCACATTTTACGTTTTCATGTGTTTTCATCTTGTAGCGTAAAATGTAGCGTTAAAATGGCGTTTTGGTATTTCATCACATGCTATTAATACTCAATAAGAAATTTTCAAAAGATATTTCACAAAACCGTCATTTAAACACGCAAAAATCAAATTTTTGTCTGTTGCGTTTCTTTATTCCTTAAGTATACGTCTTATTCCCCAAAGAACCTTTTGTAGCCACAAAATCATGTTCGCTCTGTATAACATCAAATAAAAGGCGAAGGACATCTGCGTTTCTCTTAGATAAATAACAATTCCAATCACTATAATATAGATCCCTACTCGAGGAAGTGTAGCTCTTAACTACCAGCCCTACATCCATATTTTGGTGCACAAATTAACAGGTAATGTCATATCGGTGTGGGGACGAGTCCACACTTTAAATCCCACCAAATGATCATTTGCATTCCTAGATCATCACAAGAAATAAAGCTTGGTTCGTGTGATTTTGGTACTCGTAGGATTGAACACAATCGAATGTATGGTTGATAACTGCACAGACAAACCAAACCAAAGCCTTCACACAGAGCATGGCAGATGATGGTTTAAACCCAAACCTAGATATCTAGAGCCAATATATAACTCAAACTGAACTTTCATGCGATACTTACGTTTCCTAATAGACATTTTTCAGTTACCAGCGGACCTTAGGATTTGTCCGTCGAGCATACCTTAGATTTACTTTACTTATGAGGGGCGATGTCAGCAGTATATCTCACAAACTTTCAACCACTTCATTAGTTGTCACTTGCGACTCGGTTAATTTCTTGTTAGGAAATCATATGAAGAGTCTTAATAAAGTTATCTTCAGCAAACTAATATTTTTTCGTTAAAGTGCTGATGTAATGCAGTCGTGAAAAATGGTGCATGCTTTTAATGTCTGCCGATTATATTGAAATGTACTCCGGACTATTTTTATGATGGAAGTAAACATAATGAATCCAGATCAGACTGCATCTCATGCCACGTACACAAATTTCTGTTCAGGGTAGCATATTTTCCCGTATGTTTTGAACGTACATTAGTTGTCAAAACGACGTCTAATGACTATTGTCCACGTTTAAAGGATGTATGTGATACATAAGGCTATAAAATCAAACTGGTGAGTGATTGACGTGATGCAATTCCGTAGCCAGTCCGTGCAGTGATTTATCGAATCATTGAATTGACTAAACTGTACAGTGTTAGAATGCGTTCTAAGAGTCTGGTTCTGTTGTTGATGATTCAATGTGTTATACGCTTGGTCTTTGTTTTATTGTGTAGTATGCCATTCCTAGTCTTGCAGTCATCTGACTGGGAATGAGAGAGCTGGTTTATGTTCTGTGTCTCTTGCATGGTTGCTCTGCAAAAGCTGTGTTTCGCCATTGATGTTCCTTACTACCTTTAATCACTTTACGTGATGGGTATGACATTCAGAGCAGACGCAAAAGCATGAACAAAAATTGCAAGTTAAACAGATACAAATCATTTCTTTACATGTTGAGTAATTTTTCATAACTTTTTTTCGTCATCTGTTGACTTTTTTAAAAGGAACTCTTTCAAAACATCTTACAGGAACACTGTATAGATGTTCTGTTGGGCCTGTTCTGGGTCCAAACTGTTTGAATCGATCAGCAGCAGATGACTTAATTTGCCAATATTTGTTGTCCTGAAAAAGATGTCTCTTATTATATCACATGCATTCAAGTGCACTACAGTCTAGTCAAGATCTTATGGAAGCAAAAGATTTGACCCATGACCAGAATGATCTAGACTACCTATATAGGTTACCTAAGTACATAAGCAGATGAGAGAGAGCAGATGACAAAAGTCGTGATGGGCGGCATTTTCAGTGCATTGTAAGTGGGTAGCATTTAAATTGCGCTCAAAACATATATCAATGCATAGGACGCACTATGGAGCCCATGTTGTGTAGTGGATAAGCCACTTGCCTTGTATACCAGGTTCGATCCCCGGATTCACCAGTTTTATTGGATGAGACTTAAAGCTGTGGCACCATCTCCATATGACCTTGACTGTTGGTGGGACGTTAAACACTAAAACACAAGACACTTTAATGGGTTATCCAATTAATTCGCTTTCATATTGAAAAACGTTGACTTTTAACTCTGACAGGTAGTTTTAAGTCTGTAAAATTGCTATATAATCGGTTCTTTAACGAGATATTTAGTCTTACCTCAGTGTCTTATTTTGCATATTTTAAATAAAGGCCTATATAACTCCTATAATGTTAACGCGATGATATGCGTTGATTCGCATTGAGACAAGGGGTCATTTTCAAAAATGACGAGTTTTCACTAAACTAACGGGGTTTGTTTGGAGTCTACACACACATGATGTCTTCGTCAGAGAGGGACATACTGTTCCGTTATTGGACAAAGTGAACTGATTTAGACGAGAACTCGAGTGAAAACCAATTGTCTGAAAACTTGTCATTTTTAGAAATGACCCCTTGTCTATACACTGGCGTACAGAACGAAGGGGTTTAAGTAAAACCTGTTACCTTATTCAATTATTTGATGCATAATTGATTGCGAAACAATATGGTATAAAATATGTTTTCATCCATAATTGCCCCAATAATGACTGATGGGTTTCTTTTGTAGTTGAGTATATATGGGTCATTTTAAAAACATGAAGGAATCTATGTCCTTGATGATTTTCTCACATGCCTGACTTCCACCCTGTTGTCTTTCTGTCTGTAACACTTTATGACGCCATGTGCCACAAGAACAAAATACTTTGTCAGGTTCCTGACAATGTTGTTTGAAAAGTATAGCTGACACAATTACATGTACATAAACTTTCATATTTGTACATTACTTGCCACGTCGCTTATGTAGTTACAGATATATCATATTTACTTTTAAGCAAACAGAGTAGACTCTCATCAGACAGCTCTTACAAGAGAAGCCTGATCTGGGTCACCTCTGTTTGCAAAAGCGTTAAAAGGTGTCTCTGTGAGGTTAATGATGACACCAATTGTATAGTGTAACATTAGTCAAGGCGACGAAACGAAAACTGTCAGTGTAGACGTCTCTTCATAACGGCGCTGTGTGTGACTGCATTGGCGGAAGCTTTTTGCATACTCATGGGCGTATAACTTGCGATTCAAGTATAGGGTTCTAGCTTTCAATTTGATTTTTGGAAGAAAAATGCAGTTTATTGTGTTACTGTTGCGTGTCTTCAGAGCTCATTTTAGCGCCGTGAAATGCTATTAAACCATTTTCTGCAAAAGGGCCAAAATCCTATAGTCCGACCAGTTAAGAGAGACTGGGCGGTTCTTAGCAAAGACACACCCTTGGCCATTTCCATATAAAAATCGGTATGAAAGAGTGTATTTATTCACCTGTGAAACGCTTTACAGCTGTATACCTGTATATACATGTTGTAGTTTTGACCCCATTGTAAGAAAAAGGCATCTCAAATTAATTTGGATAACAAGGAGACTGGCTAGTCTAGATATATGCGCTCTGACAATAGTTCGAAATTTTAACTATTCAAATTATAATACTGAATAAGAAAATAAAATAATGGTCCGCAATGAAAAATTAATACTATAAATTGGTCAGCACACGAGATGATGGTTCTTATTACATCGGCGTGAAGCGAAGGCTCCAATGAGCCTGCATTTACGCATGACCTCTCCAGGGTTTTCGCTTCTCGCATAAACAAAGTATGCAAGTTGAAGAAGACCCAGGACAACTTTTAGACACCTAGTCTCTCTGGGCACGCCAGAATGAGCGATTATAAGAGGCTTTTTTGGATATGCGATAAGACCAAAGCTCATGTTTGTATGCCCTTTTCTCGTGATCCAGATACTTAACCCTTGTCCCGCTGAATTCTAATTGTTGATTTATTTTTATTGTATCAGGCTTAAAAATCAAACAAATTTTGCCATACAAACAGAATTTGAAGAAAATGCAAACCTATCCTCCCCCAAAACTTTCACAACATATCCATCCCGGAAAATAAAATGCAGCAGATCCCCAGCAGCATACTAAAGATAAACGTTTACCAGGCATACTAACGTATAAAGTTGGTCACCCTTGTCGTTTGCGCTTCAGTTGGTTGCACGAGTAAAGCGTACATAGGCCATTACACCCGATTTACTGTAGACTAGTCTTATTTGACAGTGTATGACAGCGCCCTGTCTGACACGCCCAGTCTCTATTAACTGGACGCACTATACATATAGGGTTACTATCTGCCGACCCCTTCCAGAGTGCGAACTCTATACAATGCTCCAGGAATGCGCCCGATACCTACTCGCAAGTTACAACCAGTGAATTCATATGGAACAAGACATATCTTTAATAAAGATAATCGGCTGCATTTTAATTGTGAAATGTATTTTTTCGGTACATGTTTTTTACCCTTGTAAACTGGTGAAATACCATCATGCGGCATTTCATCAGGGTATGCACGGTTTATTAAAATAAAAATAGATCTTAGGACAAAAAATACAATATTTAGTAGCAGACGAAAAAGATAGATTCCAGTTACTGCTGACATCGCCCCTCTTAAATAAAGTCCACAGTAGGTCTCCGTTGACTTACAAATCGTAATGTAAGGTGTAACTGAAAAATGTCTAATATTGGCCAGCTAAAGGGTTGTCCTGTCCAGGAATGTAATGAGAAGATATTATCGCATGCAACAATTGTTTTGGAAACAAAAACAGCTCATAAATTTTCCCAAAACGCTTTAAAATAGTTTTCTATTTCTGTAGTCTGATCAAAACATTGGCTCACTTGGATAAATATTATTCCTTCAACCATCCGTCAATGTCCATTTCACAGGAAGAAAAATGAAGCGTTAAACTATTTCTGCAAGTGGTATCCAAGTGTTATGTTATGTTGGGTTTCAACGCCGGTAGCGTTTTGCTGACTTCTTGTATAAAGGAACTGGCTTATGTTTTAACAAGGTGTTGTTATAGAACGCATAAATTGTAACGTTAAGCAGAGTCTGATCAGTGTGTCCATTGTCAATTGTTCTTATAAAAATTTTAATATATATAATAAAAAATACCACCAAGCAACCTGAATTTGGAAATATACTTGCGCTATTGGAAAGTCCACTTAGCTTAAATTGGTGCCTTGAACATTTTGGCCTATTCTTTATGAATGAGTCTTTATTATATAATGAAATGCCTTAAATCGTTCAATTAGATTTTTTAAAGATAGTCCGGTAGAAAACAAGAATGACCTGGAACTTGATTTTAAAGTTTTTTTCTTCACGGATTCTTGTTGTTCAGACATTGTACATGATGAATCCAACTGATGCCACTCTGGCATCATTGAGCGTTTTGAAAAATTAAAGATTGCGTCAAAGATGGCCGTCAGTTATGCTCCTAACACCTATCTGACCAACAGGATCGGTAAAAAGAGCTCTAATTTTATCTTTTTATGGATGTTTAGAGGCTAAATGATACAGACAATTAAAATGGAACACTGATTCGATTCAGATGGTTGAAATATTTAAGATGGCGCCCAAAGATGGCCGTCATTTAGTCCCCTAAGACCTATCTGACCAAAAAACGCAATAAAAAGCATTTTAATGTTGACTTTGTATGGCTTTTTAGAGTCTAAATGATACAAATGATTAAAATGGAACATTGTTTGATTCAGAAGGTTGAACTATTTACGATGGTGTCCAAGATGGCCGCCATTTTAATGCAAAATCCCACTTGAAATCAGAATCACAGTTAATAACCTTTTTCTGATAGTTTTCAACGGTAGTTGCATTCGGCCAATTTGACTGGCATGATGTTGTTGTGTTTCAGCGTTGTAAAATATACAAGATGTCGTCCAAGATGGCAGAGATAGTAGGATGTATATTGTGGAATCACATGGGTTTTTATTATACACTGCACTGAAAAAAAACGGACTTATTTTTTTCATAATGGTAATGTTTTTTTGTGTGTCTTTGTTCTGGTAATCGTATCCATCAATCCATGCACTACTTTCAAGACTACCTTTGGCTGGATCTGATAATACGAACCTTAATATCATATTATTCTCATAAAAGTTCCTACTTTGGGCAAACATTCTGTCAAGAAATAATGAAGTGATAAATGCCAGGGTATGCTAAACGAACGATATCACCGAAAACTCTGTGACAGCCTGCTTGCTCAAAGTACACACCTTTTTTTTAATCAATATGCGGGGAAAATCACCTTGAAAGTAGTTTATGGATGGATTGTTAAAAAATAAAATTACCGAAAAAAGAGGGAAAATACTTTTTACTTATGGAGTGCAGTGTATCAACAAACCAACGAGTAAGAGATATATCTGCATGCTGCAGATGTTAATTACCATTATGACTGCTGGTTGGGTGTAACCATTAAAGACATTCCTGCTGCTTAGGAGAAACTGTAAAATACAGGCCTGTTGGTCCGGTGCAGTTGTAACAACCATTACTACTATACTAGTCTGGTGCAAGTGCAACAGACAGCACAGATGGTTGGATATTTCTATAACAAATATGAATACTAGTACTGGTCCGGTGCAAGTTTTTCAGACATGCATGCGTGTTGGTGCAAGTTTAACAGACATGACTGCTGGTTAGGTGCAACTGTTAAGGACATGACAAATGGTCGGATGCAATTGTTACAGACATGGCTGATGGCTGGGTGCAAATATAACATTCATGGATGCTGATAAATTGAAACTGTAAGAGGCATGCATGCTGATTGTATGCAACATATAAAGACATGTCTGCTGGTCAGGTGCTACTCTAACATACATGCCTGATGATCTGGTGCAATTGTGCTTAACAGCCCATTGGTCGGGTACAAGCATAGAAGAAATAACTGTGGGTCTGAGGCAAGTGTAACGGACTAACCTGCTGGCACAGCTCCACAACTACAAATGTGTTTGCAAATCATACAGATATGCATGCTTGCATTCGATGTGCCAAATACCCGGGTGCAACTGTCACAAACATGCCTGCTGTTTCAGAGCAAAGTTTAAAGACATGGGTACTGCAACAGGCCTGATAGTTTCGTGAAGCTGTTACATATATAACTGCTGGCCTGGAGTCTTGGTTTCAGACATGTGTGCTTAATCAAACATGGAAATGGTAAAGATGTCTACTGACCCTGTGGCAATAATGGCTGGGTTGCTGGTCTGGTACAAGTATAACAGACATGCACACTGATCCAATGCATGAGTACCCAGCATTCCTGTTAGTCGGGTGCAATTGTAACATACATTATTGCTGGCGTGATGTAACAAACACACATTCCTGCAGATCTTGCTTCTCGGCAACAGGCATACATGTGTGCTGTTTCAATGCCACATAATTTGCATGCGTGCTGGTAAGAATGTCTGATGTGATGGCCTGGTGGCAATACATGGATGCCATTCGATGAAACTTCAACAGATATGGCTGAGAACTTGGTACCATTCAATAAGACATGTCTCCTTTGAAAATCAAAGAGAAAAGCTACTCGATTGATGCCCCTCCATCAGACATGCCAACTTAAACTGTGAAACTTTAGTAGGCAAGATTATTACTACGTTGTCAATGCAAGATACATGCCTGCTGGTCCAGTGAGACTCCATTGCTATGTCGCTGCAACAAATATGTATTCTGGCCTAGAATAACCTCCACAAACACCACTGCTGTTCAAACATGCCTACTGGTTGAGTGATGTGCAAGATTGGTGCTTGCTGGACCGTTGCCACTCAATCAATATGCCTGCCGATCTTTTACCACTCATTCCTGCATGCTTGCTGGTGTTGTGTATCTCTATTTGCCATACCTGCGTGTATGGTGTCTCACTATCAGCCGTGCCTGCTGGTGTGGAGCCTCACTATAGGCCATGCCTTCTGGTGTGATGCCTCATTATCAGCCATGCCTTCTGGTGTGTTGTCTCACCATAGGCCACGCCTTCTGGTGTGGTCCCTCATCATCAACTATGACCATTGGTGTGGTGCCTCACTATAGGCAATGTCTGCTGGTCAGTTGCCACTGCAACCGATTTTTTACTAGTTGAGTGCAGATAGGAGGACTTGTACAGAGGTGTCATCACATCAGACATGTTTGCTGAACTGGGCCCAAAATTACAATGCTTCATTAAAGTTAAGGACGACTTAAGTGAAGTATTGATATTTCAAAATGCTACATTAAATGTTTAATAAATTGCCAGGATCGATGCAGTATGTATGGTCAAAAATACCATTGTGATCTACAGAAAAAAACGAAACTATTTTGATTTTAATAAGTTCGAAACGTTATTTTAATCTATACTTAACTAAAGTCTTCCTTAACTTTAGGGAAGCATTGTAATTTTGGGCTCTGGTGCCATTCTCAGATATGCCTGCATTTACAGTGCAACTCTATTATACACGCATACCAGGTTTGTTTATTCAGATACGTGTGTTTGTAAAGGCATCTGGTCTGTTACAAATCCATCATTATGCCTACATGTAGGGTGTCGCTCCCACGGGTTTGAAAAATTTGTTGGCTACGATCTTCGACGCCATCTTGAATATGTCAAATACTGAGTGATAGCATCACTGGGATCACAGGGATAATGTCTGTAATTCAAGAATCAGTAAACTAAGCATTTTGCATTCAAATCCCTGGACTTTGTCGGTCTCAGGGAAGATTTTCTTATACTTTTTTGTGATAAACTGCCATCTTGGCGGCCATCTTGTCCGCATTCTTATTTTATTTGGTTACAAGCTAGTGTGTTCAGTTAGATTCCAACTTCATAGCAACAACTTAAGAAAGAAAATGGGTTTGAGTCATTATTTTCCGTATCACATAATTTTTCTCTTATAATTGTCCTCCATCTTGGACGCCATCTTGGATATATCGAAATGCTCAATGATGCCAGAGTGGTATCACTCGGATTTTTCAAGGACAATGTATGCACTACCAGAATCAACAAAGAAAAAAAGTTTAAAATCAAGTTCCAGGTCCCCCTAAAATTCGCCTGAATACTGCCGGACTAAGAAGAAATATTCTTCTGATAGTTAGATGATTTTGATATGATTGGTCAGTACATGTGCTTGGGTTAAGCGTCCCACCAATAGCTAAGGTCATAAAGAGACAGTGTTACGGCTTATAGTCTCATCTGATAACTGGATAAGCATAGACTCGTACCTTCATCTTCAATTCATCGGCGGCTCCTGGAGCCAGTACATGCGACCGTGTTAGGTTCATATGGGAAAGGCGACCGAATCTGCGCATTCGCGGAGAATCACCAGAAACACAAATATGAACGATGATGCTCAGACCAAAATGTAGGCCCAGGCCCCACCAGATAAATGATTTTTGCACACCGGATAAGGATATCTGAGATTTTACCCTGGGTTAGAAAATCTTATCTTACCCAGGCTATCGTACCCAGGCTGTCACGTGAGGGCTACATACATTGGTTGTATTGGAACTCACGAACATAGTCGTCAAGTGACGTCAGTGTTATATTTAAGTGACGTCATCATGTGAAATTGCATCTTAGCGTATTCAGGGCTTCTGGAAGCTTATTTAAAATATAAAAAAGTGGTGAGCAAGAAAAAGAATCCATTTTTCGTGTGAGGGTAAGATAGAAAAATCCCTCCCTCGGGATCACCGTTTATCATCACTCGGCAAGCCTCGTGATGCCAAACGGTGATCCTCGGGACGGATTTTTCTATCCTACCTTCACACTCATGATAGATTCTTATAATATTCACGTTTAAAGAGTAACCATATGCATAGGCGAGACGTACCAACAGTTCACAAACTGGAACATGTGTACTCAACTCCATCATAGTTTGACCTACAGGCGAATCCTAATATACCCATCATATTGCAATTTTTCGCAGACTTATGAATCTGACATTTCTTGCTCGGATTATTATCCGGTTTTACACTTGACGGAACTACTTCATTTCTTAGAAGACAAATGTAACGAGCTATTTGATCTATTTGGCGTATTGATTTGGTATTAGTCTTTGTGACGCCTCTCCAAACTCTCTCTCTCTTGTTTCTCTCTTGTCTTATGGGCATATTTATATTTGTCGCTATATGACGATAAAGCCTGAAAAGCACCGCCATATTCACAAAACCTGCAATCATTGGGAATCTGCAATAGTCCGAATTGCTTGACCTGGTTAGTCATGAGCAGCTGAGAGAACCACATGACTGATATACATAGGGTCCTTATTCATGCGAGGTTGTCACGAATTAGTATTTGGTATGGTCTTTTGACTTGTTCATATTATCAAATAAAAGGGGCATTTGAATAAGAATTTAAGGGGAAGGACTAATGGGCAATTCTGTGAAGAAATAAAAGGGGAGCGATACTTATTGAAGCAATTGTGAGAAATCATGTATCAAATATAATAGTAAACAAACAAATATAGCATACACACTGTGCTGTATGCACACTGTGTTTGGTTGGACATTCATAAAGACATGCTACCGCGGCCTTCACTGCTAGAAACTATTACTGTGGGTAGTCAAAGAACTTACAGTAACAGGCATATGCAATCAGAACCCTCTTCAACGATATAGAACCAAACATATACAAGTGGACCACTATTCACCTGCAGCAAAATGCCATTAAAATGAGCCGTGACATGTGATTTCCAACAATGTGGCATTTTGTCAAGTGTAGACTCAGATGAGCTTGTACAGCCTCCTATTAAGCTTAGAAACCCCAAATGATGTTCGGTCAGTAGCTTAACAGTCATAGAATATATACTCAAACAAAAAAGAAACGTCCGATTTTCATGGTACTGTATCTTTCGATCCAGCTAAGATGTTGCAACAAAAATAAAACCAAAATGTTAATCAAACGTCCGACACACAAAACAATGGAAATTTACTGATTTTATCTTCTGATCTTGAAGGGTTATTAAACCTAATGTGTACACAGCTTTTTCCATAATCGTCAAGAAGTCAATCATCAAAACGTGACACATTTAACGTTAAATGGCAACCAGAAGGGTCCGACGATGAAAAAACATCTAAAATCCCAAGTCTGCGTATTGAACGAACGATATTGCAGTTCCAAATCATTCATTTACAAAATTATCTAAAATAACCTCCCTTTGAATTAAACAAATAACAAATTAAGAAATTTCAAGTCTCCTTAACCCAACATCATTTTGAGACATTTTTTTTAAATTTGTTGAGTTGTTTATGACAACAATTACACAATAGAGAAAAACAAAAACTATGGCTGATGTCGAGCATCAAAGGTTCACTAAATCTGTGTTTTATGCCCCACCCCTTCCTGCAAAATCATCAGAGAATTTCTTTTATCAATTGTTTTGATGCTGATTAGTCTTAAGTACTGTTAAAATGTTTGTGACGACGAAAAACGTCAAAATTGTTCGATTTTGTTGATTATCAAAATGTTGGACCAATAATGAATTTTCTGAGTGTTTTCACGCACGCTCGTGATCGATGTTTGGTGACGTCAGAGTGTGTTACAAACAAATTACTATGGCGGATGCATACCACTAGCCAGCTCATCTTACAAGAGAGTTTGTTCAATGATGTTTAAATGTGCTTGAACGGCTAGGGATTGTGACGGTCAAACACACTATTGATGTTGTGACTTTTGATTTTAAGGGTACTCGTGTTCGCTGCTTTTTCAGCGGCTCTACTGATTATCAAATGGATTTCTCTTAGGTGCAAATCATTTCTATAAAATGAAAGTTTGTAAGGTGAAAATTTGAATGAAATGCGTTCATCCACTTGGAACTGGCAGACATAAACGTCAAGAGGACATAACTTTATTGTTTCAGTATACAAGCGACTTGCTAAGGCTCTAATCAGACTGCGCGTATGTGCAGGCTGATCTGAGGCTTTGCTGGTCGCACACACCACATTTTTGGAAATCTCATGTCGCGGCTCAAATGGTGTGCCATTATACTGTCCATGGAATATGGCGGCTGATTATTGTTGAATGAGTGTTCACTTTTCGGATATGTCTAGGAATAACAACGTTGAAATAACACAAAACGTGTTACAGAAGGCACCTGTGGATGATATACTACACGCATGTTCATGTGTGATGTGTGCAACTGCATGTGCGACAATCCACACAGAAGCAAACACACTTTATGCTATATATCCGTACTGACACACAGGCCAAACAAAAACATTATGCTTGTTGTCGTGTTGTTTAAGATGCAAAGTTGGCATTGGTTGTGACACGCGTGTATCTGCCATACGAATGTGATATAAACACAGGTCATCCAGTTGTTCAAATTAAGGACAAGTTCGATAAATGCCAATAAAATGCATTTACAACATACAAACTTCAATTTAACATGCACTAATGTCTAAACTGATAAATGCCACCAGTTGATATGTTTATGTCGTAAATGTCTATTTATTTTGACTAACTAAGAATTCGGAACACGAACATACAGGGCACATTATTTCAGCTAACCAACATCGTAATGTAAGGACATATGTAACATACAAACGGTAGTTGTTGTACGTGCCATTAAGTCATAAATGATAAATGCCAATAAATGATTTATTAAATGGTCGTACAGAGTGCGACCAAGAAACGCTCACAGTACTTTCACTGCATCCTTCAAATTAATCAGGCCTCCAGATTAGAGTGTGCATTGGAAAATTATATTCTTTATTTCTCACCCAAAACATATGTTGTAGGCACCCAAAACACATGTTTGAATTTATGGGAAAGAAATTATTTACAATTGTACGCTAATGAAATTTCCTTATCTGGATCTATGACTTCATGTTGTCTGTCCGTACGACCTTCTTGAAAAAGTATGATAATATTTACAAGTTGCAATTCATATGGACATTATGTATTAATACCTCCCTCTAAAAAATCACAATAGTATAGGGTTTCTTGGCAATATTGATCTGGATCACCAGAAAAATTACAATTGTGCCAGGCCAAGATTCAATGTGGAACCATCATCAGATCGCCAATGAAAAAACGCCATTAAATGTTAATGGCGTTTCGCAGGCGGATCCATGATGGCCCGCTTAAAGTGGTATTTGGATCCCCTCTCCCTTATTCAAGTAAACAAAAAACAAAACAAAAAATACTTTCTCAAAGTTGGACCCCTCTGACATAACTTACTGGATCCGTGCATGACAATAGACACCACTTTATTGCAATGTTTGGTGTTTTGTTTAGTTGTTTTAATTTATAAACTATTACAGATTTTTGATAAATCTTGAAAATAAATCATCACAAGACAAAAAGGGCATGTTAACAGTTAGTTTTGTCATTGTCAATTGTCTGCGAGTCATTGGGATTTTAGAAATGATTTGTTTCTCAAAAAGGGTACCGTTAAGCTTGGACTTTACTGTACATAAGTATTTACAATACTATATTTATTCTCATACTTTGCACACAGTGGTTCAAACTGTACACTATTCCAAAGTGACCACAGTAGTAATGTATCCCAGAGTGCAATCCATTACTACTGACCACTCTTCGAGAAGTGGCGGCCTGTCCATTCATCTGCAGATTAAATGACAAAACTACATGCACATTTTAAAAGCGATTTTCATCGTACCTGATGCTTCATATCTGAACCGACAGAAAAATCTGTCTAAATATCTGAATAATTTTGTCTGATTAAGTTTATCCATGTATCAGCAACTTAGTCTTATCGGATGGTTTATCTAGCAACAGCAGAAAACATATCTCCAACCAACGGCAGATTGTTGTTTATCTTCCAAAAATGACAAAATATATTTTAATCCTTTCTGCTAGGAACCCTGTCAGAAACTGTCAGATATTGTAGATATATGTTTGAGCAGAGTCACGAGAAATTGTGTTTTAGGCATAAATTATGAATAGGCTCAGACCAGCTTGCGTATACGCACAGTCTGATCAGAGCCTTTGCTAGTCGCTTGAATATTCTATGAGTGTTGAGCTACTGACCGAACATCATCTGGAGTTTCTAAGCTTAAAAGAGGGTGCACAGGCTCGTCTGAGTCTATTCATGTCAAAATGCCACGTTGTTGAAAATCTTATGTCGCGGCTCATATTTGTGCACCAAAAACACGTCTCTTTTGAGTACACACAACATTTGTTTTGGCTGAGAAAAAAAAGTTATTTTTAAAGCGCACGTGCATGGCCTCATGATTTGAAACTGGTCACATGTGCGCATTGATTCGATCATAATGTTCGTTATGTTCATAGGAACAGTTTATACCAGTTTTTTTCATTCATTGTTTCTAGTACAAAATTTATCAGATTATTTTATGCATCAATACGTTGTACATTACGTTACCAGTTATAATGATCTTGAGAATGCTCCTGATCAGATAGCCGTGTATAATGTAACAGTAACGAATGCATGTGAAAGAAATTATCGAAAGCCACTCAGCCGTGGTGACAGCGCAATGCCATTTTCAAATCAATGTTGAATCGACGCGAGTTGAAAAATGTTTACTGCAGATTGTAGATAAACAGATAAGAAAACAAAATATATGTTGTGGATACTTGAACTGTTTCAACGAGACGATACTTTTGAGCACCAATACACATGTTACAACTGATGAATTAGAAAATTCGTTCAAAATATTTGTTAATCATGACATACGGTACAAAATGATGACCTTCCTGGTGTACATTATCCAGTACGACACACAGAGTAACGCTGCTGGAAGCCGTGCGGTTTGAAAGATACCTGGCAAAGGTGATCTAGCTATCAGCAATAATGATGGTAAAACGCATGAAATAGATTCTCATTTTCAAGAAGATAAATGACTGATATCTTCCTGTATTTTCCTGATACAGTTCCATCTTATATCTAAACAGGATATGGTTCTAGTGAAAACTGCTCAATCTGTGTTCTAACATTTTCATAGTACAGTAAAATATGCGTAAAACGGCCACTCAAAAATAAACAAAACAAAAACCTTAATGACAAGTGGTAGCTCAATGAAGGTCGAAAATATTGCAGAATGCTCCCCTTGGAGCATTCTGCAATATTTTTGACCTGCATTAAGCGATAATTGGTCTTGAAAACCAATTTTCTGTCTTTTTGAGAGTGGCCGTTTTACACAGGTTTTACTGTATACCGCTATTGAATGGTAAAACCCAGGTAATAATGCTAGTCTCATGACTGTCCTTTCCGGTAATGATGCATAAAATAGAAAAGTGTTATCCAAGACAATACATGTCAGTGTATCTTCGCATCCGAGATTATGTCAATACCGAATATTGTCAGTGAGGGCACACTATTGCTATACTACATCAGTCTAATAAGATGCAAAGTAAGTAAGGGTGCAAAGATCAGGAATCGATACAATCAAATACCACACCTGACCCAGGATACCAATGGGAAAGTAACAAACTCACAGATAGACACCACAAACGAGAGCCAAAATGTCAGCCCTTTTCCAGCAGGTGACCTCAAGGCACATATAAACAGACGCGCGTACAAAGGCATAGCCAGCACAAGACAGAAAAAACATAAAAACCCACTATATAGGCTAAGTGACGTAAAAAAGCAGAGCAAATAACTATCTAGTGTTCTAAAGGACCTCGGACAGTCTTAATGAAGGATTGCCCATAAAAATGACCAGAGAAAAGTTTCAAAGAAAATGATATTTTTTCTATGAGAAAGATAGTAGGTTCAATCCTCGACTTATCCACAAAAGCCGTTTTCTCATTGGACAAGTACCTATTGAAAAATATGGGCTGAAAACTCTGTTTTTGCTATCCAACATATAGAAAATAGAAAAAGTTTTACTGAAGTGCTTTCCCCCCCGTGACCAAACTAATCCTTTTGCATACAGTTGTAGTTTTACATTTCACACATCATATAAAAACGGCATGATTGGTCACGGGGGGGAACGATGTCAAAATGCTCAAAAACGCTTTATTATAAAACCTTATTAGAAACTTATTTTGTAAAGACCTGTAGGTAAATGGCATGTATCAGAGCTTTAGTTATGAGTCCTTACAAAGTAATTAATTGTCTCATTTCTCAACCAAAACATATGTTGTGGGTACTCAAAAGAACCGTCGCAATGAGACAATTCTTTTAAGCACCAAATTGTAGATAAAATCTGATGTGTAAGAAAAATATTAACGATTTTACGCTCAACATCTGTGTTTATCTAGACTATGATTTATACAGTATGCAGATATGATACACCTCAGTGCACAAGTCAACTGGATGAACTTGAAACATTACAGGTAATAGTCAAAAGTCATTGACAGCACACTTCTTTAGATGAAACAATGTAATCTTCTCAACCCGAATTTTATGCAAACCCATCACTTTCGCCTCAATTTTTATGCCGCAAACATAATATTTACATGTATTTAGGTGAATACTCGACGAATCTTTGACTTTCTGTGAAATGAAATTTGGTCACATAGATTACCCCCACCCCCTAAACCCTAACTTCCTGGCATAGTTATGCAATATTTTCAAAATATTTTTATATTGCTAGGTTCACTAAATGTAAGGGTTTGGTTTAAGCACAAAACTATAGTTGTCAGTTATGCATTATCCTAGCCACAGGCTGTCAAAATTTGGGCAGATTGAATAGGAAACTGTCCGAGGTCCTTTTATTATCATGAAAAAAAGAAAATTCAATTATTTGTTTGATCTTGCATATTTCGCTTAACATATTCATTTTTTGAATATCTATTGGTCGTTGTCTGCCCTAGATTCTGTTATTGTCTTAACACACACATTTACAGCTCGTGTTGAGGCAGCTCGTGTTGAGTCATCTACATCACAAACGAACGATCAAACGCATTTTAAGAACAGAGACAAACTAAATTTGAACAATGGGCAGATCACAGTGTAACACTCGTACAGCAATCCACTTCTTGAAAACTCTACTAACCAACATCATTACTGTTTTATTATAGTAAAAAGAAATCCCATGTCACTCACCGCATACTCAAGAGAAGATAACCTAATTGAAACCAACATTTCAGACATTTTAACTAGATATAACGGTCCGTACTACAGGTTCAGCCAGGTCCAGGTAGATATTGAACGGTCACTTGAGGTCAGTTTCCACCATTAGTGTCAAGTTCTGTTTTTCCCTAAACATCATTAGACTAAAATACATGTACATATTTATTAACCATTGTCCTGCTCAATATAAATATCAGATATACAGTAAAAAATAGTAAGTGAGTATGATCAGGAAATACCACAATCACAAACCGCAGACAACCCCATGGCACCGCGAGGAAGAGCCGCTCAACCGTCACGACACACCAGGAAGACAAATTAAGCAAAGCAACCAGCTCTCTCTTCCCCATCAAGATGATTGCAATACTAGAATGGACATAAGTAACGTACCTGTCTAAAACGGTCACTCTATTAGACAAAACCAAGGTATTAAAACAATTTGTAGTTTAATGGAGGTCTCTTGGAGCATTCTGCAATACTTTGACCTGCATTAAGTGAAAATCGGTATTGAAAAACAATTGTTGGTCTTTTTAGGATTAGCCACTTAAGGCAGGTTTTACTGTATACCCCTTTTGGAACAGTGTATATCCTGATTAGATGGTAGAACGCATATGATCACGATCTATATTGTGCTTCATTCCGATTCTTGGACTCCAATGTATGCATCTCAAACGCATGAACAGTGAGAAGTTGGCATTGTATAATAATGATGCACGGAATCAGAGGGGGCGAGGTCGACAGGGGGTCAAGCCAACATTCAATGTTTGGCCATTAACGGTCCGCGAGCGAAACGCCATTTAAATGGTGGCCCGCTTTTAGTGGTATTTGGATCCTCTCTCCCCTCATCAACTACAAAAACTTGAAAAAAAAGTTGTCACAGTTAGTTGGGCCCCTCTGACAAAACCTTCTGGATCTGCGCATAATAATCTACCCATACAGAAAAGGGCTAACGTGTTAACCCTCTTCATACTTGAATCCAATGTGAACCGATATGTTGTCAAACGGTGAAGACCCAGATCTTATGCCATTTAACGTGGACTTTTTATCAATGTCTGCACTGTTTGCTAAGATAAAACAACAGTCAGGAACAGAAAGACACCATAATAAAGAAATGGCTTGCGACCTTTGAAAATAACAAGGATTATCCCATACTTAATGTAACAAACTGAAATGGTTTACAGAGATGGAGTTCGTACAGTTCTGTTTCAATAGCCAAAGGTGTGCATTAGGATAACAGTAGAAAACACAAGCCTCTTACAATTTTATTTGTTTGTTAGAATAGCTGTAAACTTGTTATTTTTTAATCTTTAGGTTCGAATAACCTTATTCGTTGATTGAAATTCTATAATAAAGATTTCTTGAAGGATTAAATTCAACATTCGATACATGTAGCAGTCATCATTCATTTCCAATAGACCACTGACCAGTTTGCTTATTTTACTTATTTTTTTTGTTGGTGTTGTTTTTTTGCTTATTTTTAAGAGCTAATTTGGTTTGGCATCAATTTAGCATTTTCAGCTCAGTGAGAGCAAAGAGCTCGACAAAAACACAGCATTCGGCAACATCCACCTGAATCAGCAATCATCTGGGCCTCGTTGCGAGAAAACCTGTCTTAAGGGTTTCGACAGAGTGAGATTCAAACCAGTCTCCTCAGCTACAGAGACTAGCTAGACAATTTAAATTTCACCTGTAGCAAGTTAACATATAATACTTTCAAAAAGCGAATAACAAAGTTGCTGATCAGATTGCGCGAATGCGCAGGCTGGTCTGCGCCTTTGTTGTTCGCAAAACCCCAAAGACAGGTTTTCTCGTGATGAGGCCCAATTCTACAACCAATGTAGATTTCTATGTGGTTACCGATTCAGATGCCGGCTACCAATTTTTGATTCGGATTGGCAGCTGGAGCCGAAATTGGCAATCAACAAACACTGCTAACAACGGAGGGTACGTTGCTGAGTTTTAATCATCTATCAGTCTATATATACCGTTTAATCTGATCATGCTGTCTTATCTAAGAGGTTTATTAACAATCACTACCTAAATCTTGGAACGATTAGATCACAACATATATCATATCATAAACGAGGCTGATTTAAACTTATCATAATGAACTGGGTTACGTCAAATAAGAATAAAAATGATGCAGATTAAAATTTCGAAAAACAAAAACAAACCAAAGGGTCAAATGGTGCCGAAGCGCCCGCTTACCACTGTGTCACAAAATCTCCTTAATAAATGGTTTGCACCCATACTTACTTTAACTAGGATTTAGTCAACAAAAAATCACCATTTAAGCAAACTTAGAAGGGCAAACATCCCCGATGTTACATAGCAAAGCCCTTTGGCTCCTGAGAAGAGAATTATTGAAAAGTGTTTACCTAAAGTGTTCATTACAACCTTTAAGAGGCTACACACTGAATTGCAACGGTCTACACGAAATATCCATCTACATGCAAGATGTCGTGAGTGCTGACTTCAAGGAAAACCAAAAATAATTTTGGTCTTTGATATAATTAAAAGACAAAAGCTTTGGGTGTGTCAGAACTGATCAACAGGGAGGGGTAATAACAGAGCATCGCCATTGCAAAGGCTGAAATTTCGAATGAGCAATTTCATTGTTCAGTATACACACAAGAAGATACTGGCACCATTCCGGACAAAGAAAGAACCAAGTACACACCCATCGACGCATGCAATCAGAGTCAATCCAAATGGTATGAAGAAAATTACATGGAATGGTTTACCAACCTATATCCTTAGAGTTGCAGCAGAGGAACGTGCCTCTTTGCTGAGCAATCTTTATCATTTCTCTTTGGATACCTGACATGTACCTACTGTATGGAGGAGAGAAAACATAGTTCTCCTTTTCAAGAGAGGGCTGAAACACCTGCTTAAACTACACACATGTATTACTGTAAAGTGCTTGAACACATCATTAACAGCAACATCATGAGGCATTTAATGAGAACAACATCCTGACATTCAAACAGCATCGGTTTCATGTAACACAATTAGCGACAACTACCCAGGACATTGCAAGCCAGCTACGTTTGGGACGAGACCATGTCGACGTTATTCTGTTGGACTTTGCAAAAGCGTTTGAAAAAATCCTGCATCAGCGACTTCGCTAATATCCCATCTTCTATGTAGTAAGAGGCCATAGACTCTAAAAGGTTATTCTTTCCTGAGCCAAAGAACACAACATTTGCACTTGGATCGGCTCTTCACAACCGGACATTATCTCAGTGTATCACAGAGTAAGATTCGGACCTCTTCTATATTTGGCCCTGCCTGATGCTGTCATTCACTCAGATATCCCCCTCTTCACAGATGAGTGTCTTTTGTATATACTCGTCAGAAAGATGATGACGCCAGTAGATGGCAAGAGGATCTGAATGCGCAAGAAGAATGGGAGACAAAGTGGCAGACGAAGTTTCATCAAGAGACATTACAGGTAATCAGAATAAACCTCAACAGACGCTTTGGCAGGCAATCCAACTACATGCTCCATGGACACATCCTAGAAGTGGTAGACAGTGAAAAATACCTTGGCGTACACTTGACTAATGACCCTACTTGGCACAAACATGAAGCTGCTACAGTAGACTCTTGGCTCTTGAGCGAGTGCACCATGCAGGTAAAACATACAGTCTACACATCTCTAGTAATATCCTCCATTGAATATCCCTCAGCAGTGTGGGGTCTGTCATCATTGGAGGACATAAACAAACTAGAGAAGGTTTAAAGATAAGCACTCGTTTTGTCGATAATAACTACATGATGCGTTTCAAAAATTGTCGCTTATCTTGGCTGGGAACCTCTTCCGATGAGAAAGCATTTTGACAGGTTGGCTGCCAACAATATACAAGGTCTAGTGGGGTTTGTTGGAAACAGACACTTGTGATATTTACGGTCTAATGACACGAATGCCGGAGGTCAGCAATGGCCCAAACAGCACACTGCCACAGTGACAGTATGTTAGAATTCCTTCTTCCCAGGCACCATCAGAGAGTTAAACCTGCTGCCAACCAATGTCATAGATGTCACCACACAGGAGGAATTCTGAGTTGGTCTAGGTGCTGTCTAACCAACACTACAGCCATAAACAACTACAGTACCTGTTTACTGTTTTAATTGTACGTTGTATGTTTTAATCTTAGAAGGAGTTGGCTGTCTCTTTCCCTCTTTGCTGGTCAAAAGTACATTCGGAGGAAAATCCTGCCCATTTGCTGACTGACCAGTTTGCTGAAGAATTAGAAGAACCACTCTGATCCATTTAGTCATACTCAATAATTTAGAAAAACGAATCCTTCAGAAATAGAGAGACCCTTCAATAATAGAATAGAGCAGACTCGGTTTTATTGAGTCTGTTCATGACAACTAATGGAAAATGCAACAATTCTAAGGCCCCCTAGCACCAGCTTAAGCGGTATTCTTCTTTCCTTCAGAACCCAATATTCTCAAAGGACCAGAATATGACAAAAATATCAACACTATATATATATATTGATGCATGGGGAGAAGTTTAACTAACTCCACGCAGAAACAATGACCATTAGTGTAAGATGTATGGATGATGTTCAAATGTATGATGTTTATTTGCTTGATATATTGTGTACAAAGGTTCTGTTGACCCAGATATTGGAGGTATTGATGGTAAACAAGTGTTGTAATCAAGGTGTTTATTTGATTATAAGATTTTTCCAGAAGGATGACTTACCGTCTAGAAATTAAAAATGTATTGTCATGGAAGTTCCAGAAAAAGTCTGAAATTCCATAGAATTTTTTTCCATGCGAATAGAAGCTTTGAGTAATTTCTGGAAGTAAATAGAATCATTGAGAAACCTCTGGCAATTTCCAGAATGCATAAATATAACATATGATATCATAGTTGTTACCTGATTTTTCTGGAACGTTCTTAAACAGTATATAAAAGAGTAAATTTTCATAAGGGCATCTTTGAAATAATTTTACCATCTAAAAGTCTAAACCTTTTGTGCTGGAATTCTAACCTGGAATACTTTGTGTTTAATTCATTCATTCTGAATTACTTTGGATTATTGAGTTTTGGATTCAGACTTAATGTTCATTTGGATTTAACTTCAAAATCTGGGGATCTGAAAATGTTGCAGAACATGTGTTGATAAATATTCTGAGGGACAGTTTGGACATATAAGGTACTGTAAATTACACATTCTTTGATAGTATGAATATTTGCATTGGTTTTGTACATGATAATTTTGTTACTTATGATAAATTTTGTAACATTTTAAAAGTGCTTTTTGCTGACCAAATTTTGGTTTCCTGAATTCTTTTCTGGTTTTGCCTGGCACGTAACACTTAGTTTGCCTCGTCCATTGGAACTTTGGCTTAATTTTCCCTGTTGTTTTAGATTATACATAAATAACTTTGGTTTCCACAGATTTCAAATAAACAAATTTTCAAGTTCATCCTTATAAATGCACTTAGTTTATAGGAACCGAATTTGACCTTGTTCTTATTTGGGACAAGATCGACATAGGATCATCATTTCCATAAACACTTTGCATGGCCACCAATCGAAATGTTAATTACAAAGCCCTCTAGTTATTTGTCTTTTGGTTTCAATGAAGAAACGTTTTAAGGGGTTTATGACAGAAAGTTTGAAATTGTGACCTATTTCATTAAGTCATAGTTATGTTGTGTCGTTTCATTGTTGCTCCATTTGAAATTTGACTCCAGTTGGTCCCTAGGTTTCTGAGTAAAGCATGTTTAAATGCATTGGTAACAACCCAATATAAGCTACTTTGGCATATGACTTGTAGTACGTATCCATAGTCAGTGTCGCATTAGGTTAAATATATAAATTAGGCTATAATGACTTAGGCTTTAACAGTTGTCGATTTTTTCTCAAATAGTTTCTATATAAATTATATAGAAATCAAATATGTGAGGTAGGTCAAAATTTTGTTCTTAGAAATCTGAAATTCTCGTCAGACAATTATAACTGTTTATAGCATTTGGTTCCCTTTGTGAAAAAATCAGTAACTATAAGGAGTCTCCACACGCATTTAGTTAAGATGCATATCAAGGAAAGTGAAAACAAGTTTGGTGATATTCAAATTAGCTTTCAGATCTAATACATTATGCATGATTAAAATGCAACAGATATGTACACACACATTAAAGGTGTCGTATTTCTCTAGCACCATTGTGTCACTCTATCAAACTTTAATGTTGTTAGGAATGTTGTTTTCATTTTACTCACATTCAGTTGAAAATGAAATATGAAATTATGACAGCCTATTATAGAGTAGTTCGATGTATTCGCTCCTTTATTACATTTATGGCATGCATAGAATCACAATAATACTTCAAGTTGAGGCTGCCTATGGCCTTGACTATCTGTGAGCCATACGCACTTTTCTTTGTTTCATCATAAGGTATTAATTTGATTAGATCGTTTCTCTTTGATGATGCATTACAATGATTGCATAAGTTAGGAAACTACCATGCGAGCTAAGCAATTATACAACAGCAGAATATATTGTTGCTGGTTCATTTTTCTTTGTTGCTGCTATTGTTTGTGTTTTTTCTATGGCGTTACTTATTAATGCATACGTAACTAATATTAGTTCATTTATGAAACAGTGGTTACTTAGCTAATAATTGTAATTGGTTTTGAAATGGACTATTCCGAAAAGGGGTGTGATCAAAGTTATTGTTCAATGAATAACGTTTTGATTAAATTTTTCGTTTTTCCAAGGGTAAAGTAAAATCAAATGTAGACTTCTATTATTAAAAGAGTATTTAAAACGTCTAAAATCGGGTGTCTTTTCAGTGTAAATGTCGGATGTTTATCATCTGTTTTACCCACGGGCCGTACCTATTTTTCACTCTCGCCAGCTGGTCTAATGGTCTAACTTAGAATAACTTAGAATTGTAATTAATATTTCTACCAAAAAAATATTTCCAATTTTGTGTTATCAGAGGTTTTCTGGGGCGAACTTATTGATAAAATCATTACTATAGATACGAAATTCTTAAATAAATATATTAAATAAGTATTCTGTAAATCATTGTGACGTCATTCATTCTATAATTAGCCGTGTGCGTGGTTAAATTGTTTCATGTCACGATAAAACAGAAACAAACTTTTCATTTTATTAGAAAATAGGAGCAAGAAAATGTTAAACAAACAAACAGAACGGACAACGGGCATACAGGCAGAAATATGAATAAGCAAAGAAAATAACCTTAGAAAGATTAAAGGCAAAACGCAGAAAATAGGTCATTCGATTGGTTTGACCTGAGTTTTTTTCGATGTCGTCGAAACGCGGATCATGTTAGTAGATTTTTCCTATCACCCGCAAATTCATGACTGGGTTTGGATTTCTTTCTATCTGAGGGAGGAAAATGCATGTTGTATCATTTTGGAACTCACAAAAGTTTACTTTTTCTTCGACTTTTTCTTTGATTAAATACTGTATATCAAGGGACGTAATACAGTCTTACTTTTTCTTTCCCCGAGGACAAGCATTGGTTTTCATAAAAGACTGAAGATAACAAGTATTCACAAAAGCTTGCTTCCCCATCACCGTCTGATTGAATAGTTTATTAGCGAAACGTCAAGCATTTAATGACTCATTTCAAAGCCGCTTTAATGTATATCTCATTGCGAAAAAAAACTTCATTATTATCCTTCATCTATTATTACTCATAAGAACCTTTCAACAACGCCGTTTATAACATGTAACACATGTTATAGTTTTTCTTGTTATGGTTGGCCCTTGTTTTGTTATGCAGTACTTAGTGTCCTTAGTAGTTTTGCAAAAAAGAGAACGGTTACTTAAATTTAGTTGTCTCCCTGTGACCGTTCTGTGGCTCTATCTCATGGTGTCGCAGGTTCGTCTTAAGTGTGTGAATGTGGTATTTTCAGGCTATACTCACATACTTTCAGAAAGTCTTAGTACAGTAGAACGGACTTTGAGGTTTTGAAATATGCTTCATGTTCTACTGTAATAAGCACGAAGTTTGTTTAGCACATACATGGCATTTCATCGGGGTCTTCGCTGTTTGCAAAGAGTACGCGTTTAAGAATCACTAGTATACTAAGGGTTATTTTGAATACAGATAACAAGGATACATATTCTGTTCTATTCTGTCCATAATGTTTTTGAGAAATTAGACAAACAACACATGTCCCTAGTAAGGCCACACACTTAACAAACAGCACCCATTATCAAGCAAAAACGTCGCAAACCTAAATAATTACAGACGAACAGAAATCGTTCAGATATATATATTTAGAAGCATGGGCAGATCCTCCCAATATGAACGCACTAACAACCCATGGTGCCATGGCGCACACGCTGATCCAGATCTTAATATACAATCCCATTTGTATGGTTAGTTTAGCTCGACTAGCGCACATAGCATGTTAAGACCACCACTCATCGTCCTTAATCCGGCGTACAACAGCGAGTCAACAACGGGCCAAGTGGCTGAAGTTTGGAATGTTGACATTTCGGATTGCCTTTGCATCACTATGGACAGAAATGATCAGGCTACCGGGTGTACAAATACAAAGACAATGTCTATACCCTTACATTGTTATCAGATATGAGCTAAACACGAAAGAATGCCATTTAAAGGCAGTAAACTCAGTGAATTCCTCTTTCGGTGCCATTCTCCTCGTTTGTTTGTTTTGATTATTTACGTCCCAGACAACATTTTTTCAGACATGTCAGGACGAGTCTTACTGGGCTGAACCAGTACAAAGCAGATGATAACGCCCAAGGACTAACGCAGTGCTTCCGGTGAGGCTCGAACCCGCAACCCCTCGATCTCGAGTCAAGCTCTCTACCAATAAGCCACTGCGTTCCTTCCTATCAAGATATGTATAGTGCGCTTTCCTTGCTAGCGGCGACCTTTATTTGTTGATAGCCTTTGCAAAACGGTTTGAGCCCAGGTCCTGATCTGAATCCATACCATTTGAAACTCTGATAGCGTTCCAGAAATATTTTTTTTTTGTTTTGAAAAATCTAATTTTTAGATAAAAAGTCATCAAACTGATCATGGACTATTTGATTGTTTTCTACAACAAGATATGTTATCGATACTGGCCATTGTATATTTATTTTAGAAAGTCAAAAGCTAAACCAGGTGCCGCAAACTTGCAGACATATTTCAGACTTTGGTCTACTTGCCAAGAATATTCAGCTGATAACACCTAAGTAGAGTAAATATGAATTGTCACAATAAACACAATTATCTTCAGATCTTTTCATTCGCAGAACAATAAATCTGTTCATCATTGATAACAGGATTATAACTTAACCCAGCATATATTAACATGAACCCAGGAAAAGTATCATACAGGAAATGACTATGAACAGGAAATGCTACAATCACACGCTACAGAGCAACACGCGGTACTATGAGTAACAGACATAGAGCACTAACGGCTACACGGCTGCAAGAAGACAATTAAAGTACAACTACCAGCTCTCTCTTCCTCAGCGAGATAATTGCAAAACTTCACAGTGCACAACAAAACAGAGAGAGAGAGAGAGAGAGAGAGAGAGAGAGAGAGAGAGAGAGGTATCAACAATATACAATAAATAATTCCGCTTTTAAATAATTTCGGGTCATATTTCATGTACATGCATAACGTATTATTCATACATGTTTATTGTCGCAAAGGCCAATAAGTTCGGAAGATGCGATAACGCTGGTCAGTCAACCTGACAGTTGATGGTTATCTGTCAAATCAACATTCAAGATGCTGCTGCTAAAGTTACTTTTATTCCTTACAAAATGCTAACATCTCCTTTATTCCACTATACCAGGGGGCGCAGTGGTTCAGTAGAAGCTAGCGTACTCAACTTGAGATCGAGGGAATGGTGGTTTGAGACTCACTGGAATCATTGCGTTGTGTCCTGATGCAAGCCACTTTAGTCTCACCATGATGCAGCTCAGTAGATACTTTGGTACTGAGAATATGCGAGTAAACACTAATTAACGTGCACAACTGTTCTGTGGGGATATTGTTCTGACTGTTGTGTGAGCCATTATCTTCCTCCATTCAGCAGTTCAGGTAAAGGCTCCGACGAGACTGCACGGAGCGCATGCTGTATGGAGCACAGGCTCGTCTGAGATTTCGTTGGTCCCAGATATTTTATATGTCCCAATTTTGTATACAAGTCTTGTGGACGTGATAAATTAAAAAAAAAATCCAAGACTTTAGGATTGCTCTGAAAGGAGCACATCCCGTCTTATGCTCTAATATCACTGTAAGGCGGCAGTTTTCTTGTTGATGATTCATTTTTTATTGTTGCTCCCGTTGTTTGTTGAAGTTTTTTGTTTGGTCTTGCTTTGTTATGCGGTACTATTAAAGTGTCCTTAATTTCGCTGGGGTAAAGAGATCGGGTGAGCGGTTTGTTTTACAGTGTGTTCTTGTTGCCCTGTGACTGTAAGAGTTCTGTGGCTCTTCCTCACGATGCCGTTGCTTGGTCTGTTGTCTGTGCTTGTGGTATTTCCTGGTCATACTCTCTCTATATATATATGATCAAACCAATACGATTGATGTAGCGCATACTTTGTGTGGGGTCGTTTGGGGTATCATTCATATATCAATATACATAAAGGATGTAAAATGTACTTAAACTGATAGGAATTTCATTAAGCTGAAGGATTTATTTAATATGTTGAAAGCATAAATAGATAAGGGGATTATAATAAATAGAATGGCCCCTTGACCTTAGGGGGACAAATAATGACATCCGTCTGCACTAGGCAGTCGCATCTATGTGTTGCTATGAAGCATGAAGCTCTCACATCTCGCGTCTGAGAACTCAAGGGCAGATCCAGATATTTTCCTCAAGAGAGGGGGTCCAAGCCAAAAATTTTGGATGTCCAATTGTTTATTCCATGGAAACTATATTTGCCAGAGGATTGGGGGTCCAAGCTTTTCCATGGACTGTCATAATGCTTATTCCTACTCAGTCGTGATCTTCCAAGGAGGAACGGATCCCCGACCCCCACCCCCTCTGGGTTCACCCATGGAACCGTTTTCACCATTTTTGCCAATATAGGAGTTTTAGTACTTATCACAAAACATCACAGACTAACCAGAGCATGCACTGCTCGCATACATTACTGCGAATATGTATGTAGGTAAAGATGCAGACCACAATGTAAGACTCTAGCTAGATACGTCAGCATTGGTGTCAAGTTTGCGCATTTGCAATAAGTACATGCGCGGATCCAGAGGGAAGGACATGGGCTCCTGACCCCACCCCCTGAAAAATCATAAATATATGGCGTCTCAGCAATTTTGGTCCAGATCCCCCGAAAAATTCAGCATTCAATGTTGGCCCATCATCAGCACTCCAGTGAAACGCCATTTCAGTGGCGTATCGCTGGCGGGCCGATGATGGCCCGCTTATAGTGGTATTTGGGTCCTCCTTCCCCTCATCAACTAAAAAAAGAAAAACGTCACAGTTGGACCCCCCACCCTTGACAAAATTTTCTGGATCCGCGCATGAAGCACCGAATTAGCATGAGCTTGCCCATATACCTCCTTCGAGAGTTATTCTGTGAAAAGCCAGATTGATTACATAAAGAAAAAAATACAGACAAAAATCAACAGCTGTCCCTTTCTCTTTTTTCAATTACATTCTTCAACTCATTCTTTGGAGCTGTACACCCCGCGTCACTGATGCGTGTGTCAGAGAAATATGATCCTTATAACAATTCTAATGAAATGAAAGAAACCATAATTAAAATTACTGTGAAGCAATTTGAATTCAGCTGCACACGGAAATTATATGACATTCCATATGAAGTAGCACCTATTGCATAGGCACTAGGCATATACAATGTACCCAACCATGAGAGAAGGACTTCTCTAGATGTCTAGTTTTTTGTCGATAGCTCCGTCAGCTGCAATACCTTAATTGAAAAGGCCCTGATCAACATAAGTTTGGGCATCAACTCATATACAATAAAATCTTGGCAGTGCACTCAGTGGGTAGCTTAGAAAGCATGGTTTCTTCGCGTAGACAAAATACTCTGATCAGACAAGGTGGATGCCCAGTTTGATCTATGTCTCTCATGTGCGCACAGGTTTTTTGTGAATTTTGCCTTGAACTTTACACCAAAACTACAAGTATATATATTGGTAAGGACACTAAAACATGAAACTTCATGATAATTACATTTCAACTTGAAACTGGCACCAACTTTAAAAGCAGTACATAAGATAATGATCAGTGGTTCCATGATTTTTATTTATCAAAACTTCATGCCCCCTACCCCGACTGCAAGGAATTGAATGGCCTTTTTCTCAAGTTTGTAGCCTAAAATGTATTTTATAGGGTATTATGGCTATAGCATTAGAATTTTATGATCCAATATAATGATTTCCTTGTAATAAAGGCCAAGCTGACACAGTGAGATGATGAGGTAATTAGAATGGGCGGGAAACATGTGGTCTATAATTATTAATTATTAGTCTGTCCAAGTGTATTTAGTGCGTGTGCTGAATCAACTTTACAAACTAAAACAATCTGAGGCGAGAAGAAACTGTCCGCATCCCCCAGTGTCTACCTCATAGAGAGTACCCCCGTGGACATCAAGAAAAGAAAAGTCCCCAGCAGCTATGTATACTTCTACGATCGAAGAACTTCTCAGTACCTTCCAGTGTAAGGTTTTTTTCATTTTTTGTTGCAGAAAATCGCAATATTGGCGAGAATTTTTTCAACACTCTTTCATCGATATCGAGAAGGACAGATAGCCATATTAACACCTCCTCGGACCCAGTACCTCAGAGATTGGCACCGACTCTTAATCGGTTTTCCTACTTCTTACTGACACATTTATGTGATGCTCTGTGAGGAGATATATAGAGAATATTAGGTGAGTGTCTTTTGATATCAAGTTTACCAAGCAAGGCTTTGAGAACATTTGTTGACATCGCGAGGCTTGCCGAGCGATTCAACATGCGTTCTCAAAGCCGAGCCTGGTAAACTTGATATCAACAGACACGAACCTGGTATTCTATTTATCAGTTTACCAATTGTTTCACTCTTTAAACTAGAGATAAAGACGTAATTTTCGATTTTTAAGTTGATTCAGCGTCATTAGCGACGTCATTCAACTTCAATATGACCTGATAGAGACACATGCCGTGAGATAGACAATGTTTATCAGGCAGTGAATATGCGAGGTAACTGATAAGCTTTCATATTGTATGCCTGTATGCGATTACAGGGCCAGTGGCCATCGTGATATTGTGAATTTAGTTATATAATCAAGCATAGCATGTGAGCTAACGGGTTTAAGTGAAAATATGTTGCTAGCCCTTGCAATACTTATTGTTTTCATAATTTTCTGAAAAGTCTTACCTCTGTCGTGTTCGTGCGTACGTCCGCTTTGGTGGTTGTAGCTTTCAACTCCATCGCAGCATTTATTCAGAATCCGAAATCTAACACACACTCGGACGAATCGAAAATTCCTTCATTTATGAATGATCAATCACCCTGGATTTTCAATTGAAATAAAACTAAATTTTTACCTAGGAACAGTTATCTATATGGCATAAATTATGGCCAAAACTGACAAAGTTTTAATGTCACCAATGAGATAAAATGCCTTTCAATGATATTGTCATTTGTAAACTATTTTGAGCTGCGACATCAGAGATTGGCACTTTTTGTCCTCCGCAGAGTCAAAATTGAAGCATGCATGCGCAGCTTTCTATTAGATATAAAGGACTGGTTGTGTTTGTCAGAACAGTCCGCTACCCTCATGAGCTGTGTATGCAAAAAGCGAAGGCTCTGGCGAGACTGCGCCGCTGTGCAGTCTCGCCTGAGCCTTTGCTGTTCGCAAAAGTGATACGTATACCTTTTTCACATGAACATGTTTATTTTCCCACAATTTCAAAATTCAATATTTGAGTGAATCAGTAGCTATTCGACTTTGAATATATAAAGTTTAACTACGAGCAGTGAATATCTGGATCAGCCGGGTAATCGGGCTCTACAGTTGTTCCAAAAACTTATGAATCGCAATACAAATATAACCTGCATGTTTGGTTCCCACAGCGGGAGCTGGACTATTCACTGAGGAGACAAAGTCATAAATGTCATATGTGTTTGAAAATTAGTAAACTTTTCAAATTCAAAATGTAAACATTTTGAAACTGAATTGCGATGAACTAACAGCCACCTCTAAATACAATAGTGATCTTTTGTAATCGTTTCAAAAATTAAACACACAGGTGTTACCTTGTGTAATATTTATATTCGTATATATAACCTTATATTGGGTCTACCAAACAGGACAGTAGTTAAGGTAGTGAACATGGTGAAGATCTCCGCTCTTTACAGTATAATATGTCTGCAAAATTAATCTCACGGGGCATTGCACACACGTTAATATTGAAGAGTTTTGTATGGATGTACTATCTTGCTAACAAAAAGTGACAGTTACGTGATATTTGTTTACAATTGTACAGTAAAACATTTACTTGTACATCCCACTTGACCTAACTCGAATCGATAGATCACTTGTGTATTAACCCTATCCTGTGGATAGGATTAATACACAAGTGATCGATCAATTATAACTCCCTGATAACTTAAACATGACGCCACTGTTACTCTTGGCTAGCAGGACAGTAGATGCACGGCCGCACAAATCAAAATATACAAGTTTTGCACTTTGAGCCTATGCAGGCGTTACAGGAACATACGTAATATATATTTCTCACCAGAATCTCCTCTCGACACAGTATATAGATGTTAAGAAATCTAATCTTGCCTCTTTTAAAATGGCACATATTTATTGCCATTCCGTAAATAGTGGCAATGCCAAAATTGTGTACAGCAGACATCGCACATATGTGCTTGCTTGAAGCTTACGTTTATCTTGCCTAAACTCGTGCAAACAGATACGCATGCAAAGTTTAAAAAGTGTGCCTGAACTTAATGATACACCTATGCATAGTAAGAAAGGAGGCAAAGATCAGGAATCGTTATAATCAAGTACCACACCTGACCCAGGATATCACATAGGAAAGTAACAAAAATACAATAAACATAACCAACGAGAGCCAAGAGGTCAGCCCTTTCCCAGCAGGTGACCACAAGGCAGCGATGAACAGACGCGAAAGCATGAGAAACACAAACGATCCACAAAGAAGTACCGCCTTGGAACGGTCAGCAAAAATATTTTACTGGAGGGCTTAAACCGGTTTCACGGCGCCAACCTCACCCTTAGGTCAGATGTGGATCAAGACGCATAGATGTTTGATTTGCATGAAAGATTCCTAGCTTATCAATGCATCATCTCCAAAACATATAAATCAAGATATGAAAAGGAGATAAAGCAAAGATAAGGACTCAACAGTACACAAAACTGAATACCGGAGCAAAAGAAATCCAACAGTTAGACCCCGGTGGGCCTGACAACAGCCAAAGCATCAGGCCCCAACCATTCCATCAAAAGATAAGTCTTTTAGTCGGAACTGTCATAGAGTCTGAAGTCCGACCTACCGGTGTGCAATTAAAGAGGAAAGCAAAGTTGCCAATCATGATTTGGTTAACCACTAAGCATGCAGTCTGTTGCAATACATTAATGTTATAGCCAATCTTTTTATAATGGGACATTATTTTAATGAACTGCGCCAATTATTAGAGCCAACAAATCTTCTTCAAGTAACGCACCAAGTCACCATAGAATTCAGGTTCTGAAAGTCCTTTGCGCAAAAGAGATTTAAGTCCAACTAGGAATTTAGATATCAAATCATAGTATCGTCTATCAAATTTAGAAAAGGTTTTGCGACGTTTATGATACCGAAAAACACTGCTACACTCAATAATTTTCACGTTCTTTCAGATATTTAAATCAATTTAAATACTGTTGAGTCATTGTCTTTGTTTTGTCTCCTTTTTATATCTTGATTTGTGTGTACTAGGGGGTGATTAAAGAGACTAAGTCTGCAACCATGAACATTGTTTCGAGAAAATCTATTTTCTTTTTAAATCATTTGTAAAAGTAGAAATAAGTTATGTTTTCACAATTAATCTGTTCACCATAGCTGAAAACTGCATGGAAAAGTGAATTATCATATAAAAACAGGTGTTTTCTATTGTTTGTAATTATTTGCGTGCCTCCAATAATTATAGACAGTTAATATTTAGCATAAATGCTGTTGTTTTGATACTGATAATTTGTTACGATTTACGAAATTGGTCAAATATATACCTGAACTTAAGTTTTTTGCAGTGTTCTTGAAAAATAGAAACATTATTTCTAAAATTAAAAGATCAAACCTTACAGACTATGCAGCTTTAATCAATTGGTTAGGGATGTTTTATGCGAACCAAAAATCTATGTGTCTTGATCCACATCGAAATAAATGGTAAAATTGAAATGGTTGGTCAAGTTGTTGTTTTACTGGCCGTTCAAATTACAAATTCGACGTGAGACGTTTGTGATTCGTATGTTTACCCCTGTGTTGGCCAATCACATAGTCACACGAGTGTGAGGAATGTGATTGGCCAACAAAGGGGTAAACATACGTATTGTGTGAGGAATGTGATTGGCTAACACAGGGGTAAACATACGTATAGTTGTGAGGGATGTGATTGGCCAACACAGGGGTAAACATACAAATAGGTATGAGGAATGTGATTGGCCAACACAGGGGTAAACATAAGAATAGGTTTAATGAATGTGATTGGCCAACACAGGGGTAAACATAAGAATAGGTTTAAGGAATGTGATTGGCCACCACAGGGGTAAACATACGTATAGTTGTGAGGAATGTGATTGGCCACCACAGGGGTAAACATACGAATAGGTGTGAGGAAAGTGATTGGCAAACACAGAGGTAAACATACGAATAGGTGTGAGGAATGTTATTGGCCAACACATTGGTAAACATACAAATAGGTGTGAGGAATGTGATTGGCCAATACAGGGGTAAATATACAAATAGGTATGAGGAATGTGATTGGCCAACACAGGGGTAAACATACTAAAAGGTGAGAGGAATATGATTGGCCAACACAGGGGTAAACATACGAATAGATGTGAGAAATGTGATTGGCCAACACAGGGGTAAACAAATGAATAAATGTGAGGAATGTGATTGGCTAACACAGGGGTAAACATACGTATAGTTGTGAGGGATGTGATTGGCCAACACAGGGGTAAACATACAAATAGGTATGAGGAATGTGATTGGCCAGCACAGGGGTAAACATAAGAATAGGTTTAAGGAATGTGATTGGTCAACACAGGGGTAAACATACGTATAGTTGTGAGGAATGTGATTGGCCAACACAGGGGTAAACATACGAATAGGTGTGTGGAATGTGATTGGCCAACACAGGGGTAAACATACGAATAGGTGTGAGGAATGTTATTGGCCAACGCATTGGTAAACATACGAATAGGTGTGAGGAATGTGATTGGCCAACACAGGGGTAAATATACAAATAGGTATGAGGAATGTGATTGGCCAACACAGGGGTAAACATACTAAAAGGTGAGAGGAATATGATTGGCCAACACAGGGGTAAACATACGAATAGATGTGAGAAATGTGATTGGCCAACACAGGGGTAAACAAATGAATAGATGTGAGGAATGTGATTGGCCAACATAGGGGTAAACATACGTATAGTTGTGAGGAATGTGATTGGCCAACACAGGGGTAAACATACAAATAGGTGTGAGGAATGTGATTTGCCAACACAGGGGTAAACATACGTATAGTTGTGAGGAATGTGATTGGCCAACACAGGGGTAAACATACAAATATGGGTGAGGAATGTGTTTGGCCAACACAGGGGTAAACAAATGAATAGGTGTGAGGAATGTTATTGGCCAACACATGGGTAAACATACTAATAGGTGAGAGGAATATGATTGGCCAACACAGGGGTAAACATACTAATAGGTGTGAGGAATGTGATTGGCCAACACAGGGGTAAACATACGAATAGGTGTGAGGAATGTGATTGGCCAACACAGGGGTAAACATACAAATAGGTGTGAGGAATGTGATTGGCTAACACAGGGGTAAACATACGAATAGGTGTGAGGAATGTGATTGGCCAACTCAGGGGTAGACATACGAATAGGTGTGAGGAATGTGATTGGCCAACACAGGGGCAAACATAAGAATATGTGTGAGGAATGTGATTGGCCAACACAGGGGAAAACATACGGACATGTGTGAGGAATGTGATTGGCCAACACAGGGGTAAACATACAAATAGTTGTGAGGAATGTGATTGGCTAACACAGGGGTAAACATACGATGTGAGGAATGTGATTAGCTAACACAGGGGTAAACATACAAATAGGTGTGAGGAATGTGATTGGCCAACAAAGGGGTAAACATACGAATAGGTGTGAGAAATGTGATTGGCTAACACAGGGGTAAACATACGAATAGGTGTGAGAAATGTGATTGGCCAACACAGGGGTAAACATACGAATAGGTGTGAGGAATGTGATTGGCCAACACAGTGGTAAACATACGAATAGGTGTGAGGAATGTGATTGGCTAACACAGGGGTAAACATACAAATAGGTGTGAGGAATGTGATTGGCCAACACAGGGGTAAACATACAAATAGTTGTGAGGAATGTGATTGGCTAACACAGGGGTAAACATACGATGTGAGGAATGTGATTGGCTAACACAGGGGTAAACATACAAATAGGTGTGAGGAATGTGATACGCCAACACGGGGGTAAACATAAGAATAGGTGTGAGAAATGTGATTGGCCAACACGGGGGTAAACATACAATTAGGTGTGAGAAATGTGATTGGCCAACACAGGGGTAAACATACGAATAGGTGTGAGGAATGTGATTGGCTAACACAGGGGTAAACATACGAATAGGAGTGAGGAATGTGATTGGCCAACACAGGGGTAAACATACGAATAGGTGCGAGGAATGTGATTGGCCAACACAGGGGTCAACATAAGAATAGGTGTGAGGAATGTGATTGGCCATTACAGTGGTAAACATACGAATAGGTGTGAGGAATGTGATTGACCAACACAGGGGTAAACATGCGAATAGGTGTAAGAACTGTGATCAGTGACGAATGTGACCTTACAGCTCTGTGCCCTTACGCTAGCCACTTGATTCTCAGGGTCGTACTTATTAGATAAGTTAGTACTGAGTTTGGCATGCACGGCTATTCAGTGGGAATATTTGTCTGTTTGGTGTAAGCCATTATCTACCTCCATTCTGTGTGTGTGCGAGAGGTGATTGCTCTTACCAGACTGTGGGGAGCACATGTTTGTCTGAGACCTTGTCGATCCTCCAACATTTTATATGTTGTCCCTATTTTTTCTACGAGTGTTGTGGATGTGATACATTAAAAATCGAAAATTTCAGATAAAATTCATTTATATTCCATAGGGAACAATGAAAACTTTAGGTTTGCTCTGAAAGGAGCATATCTCGTCTTATGTTCTAAGGCGGTGGTTCTGTTGTCGTTGACTCACTGTTAATTGTTGTTCCCGTTGTTGGCCCCTCCTTTGTTATGCAGTACTAATTGTCTTTTCTAGTTTTACAATAATCGCGCCGAGGAAAAGAGAGCTGGTTGTTTGACTTTTCTTTTTGATTTTTTGCTGCTATGTGGCTGTAAGAGTTCTGTGTCTCTTCCTTATGCATGCCGTATTTGGTCGGTGGTCTGTGATTGTGGCATTTCCTGGTCATACCCTCTTGCTTAATGATCAAACCAATATGAAAGGCGTTGCATATAATTGTGTAGGGTCGTTCGGGGTATCATTCATATATCAATATACATAAAGTATGCAAAATGTATTAAAACTGATAGGACTTGCATTAAGCTGAAGGATTTATTTAATACGTTGAAAGATAAAAAGATAAGGGGATTATCATGAATAGGATGGCCCCGTGACCTAAATGGAATAAATAGTGACATCCGCCTTCATTAGGTAGTCGTTTCGATGGGTTGCTACGATGCATGTAGCGCTTATATCCCATGTCTGAGAGCCCAAGGGCAGTTGCAGAAATTTTCGTCTGGGTCGCTGTGTCCAAGTTCAAGCCCACAAAAATCCGACGTTTTGGTGTGTGTGTCTTTTTTAGTTGAGGGGTACGTTTGCAGAGTTTGGACAATTGGACCCACTCTAGATTCAAATTATTTATTCCATGGAAAAATTGGAAAATAAACTTTTCCAGAGGTGTGAGTGTGTGTGGTGGTGTGTGCGGAGGTGTTTGTGGAGAGTGTGGTCGAAACATGGGTGGGGTCATCCTGCTTATTCCGATTGGAACCTATATCGCTTGTAATTTCCCAGGGGAGCCAGGACCCCCTGCCTTCCTCTTGATCCGCCAGTGGAACGGTTTCAGATTTGAGCCAACGCAGGAGTTTTAGTACTAATCACAGAAATAAATCGCAGACTCACTAGAACATGCACTGCTCGCATACTGAGAATATGAATGTAGGTGAAGATTCAGGCCACAATACGTAATAGTTATACCATGGGTTGTCCTGTCCACCTGTACGTAGAGATAGTCTACGAGTTTTTTTTTATAATTATTTTACACCATCTATATCTGTGTAGACATTGCACATCACGAGATATTTCGTGCTAAGGTATAAAGGCCTCTGGATATGTAAGCATGTGTGAGATTAAAGGTGGCTTTTTTCGCATTTGTAAAAACGAGCTCGTCCATAATAGAGAGCAAATTAAGAAAAATGAACGCGATCGACATTGTTGCTCTGCGACAAGCCGGATCGATTACATAAAGAAATAAATACAGACAAAAACCAACAGCTGGCCCTTTCGTTCAGCAACTCATTCTTTGGAGCTGTACACTCCGCGCCACTGATGCGTGTGTCGGAGTATACTAATTCTAATGAAACACAAGAAACCACATCTTGTTCAATCAAAATTACGGTGAAGCAATTTGAATTCAACTGTACGCGGTCCGTATTAGGTACTTTATTGCCAGGTTTTAAGTGACCCCCGTTTGTCCTTTTTTAAACAGCATTAAATTTTATTTAGACGAACGACACTTTGCATGTGCATTTAAATGCACACCGCGAAACTAAAACTTATTTTTGGAAGAAGCCCTTTTTGTTACTGAAGCCCCAGTCCCCTGTACAAAAGAATAACTTAGTTGTTTTCCCTGTGAATATACCCAGTTGTACCTCAATAAATACACGTGGTATATTTGCATTGCTTCTACGATATTAACTAGTATCCGCTGATTCAGCGAAAATCTATACCTCAAACCTTACTCATCATCATTTTGACACACATGATACGCACACACGCACGCACGCAATCATATAAGGTCTATAGGGGATCCTAGACCGTGCCAAATTGACAGCAGGCAAATATTTGGATTTAGTATTAAACAAGCTCCCTTTATTCAAGTACTTCTTTATCGGTAAATGAAAAAACACAATTTGTTGTTTTAATACGCCCGTTTTGAAAAAAAAAACCCATGTCGTTTTATGGCATGATGCTGTCTGTTCGTCCCTCAGGTCATCCGTCCATCCGTAAACAATCTGCAAGATATCTTCATAATATTAAAAAGAAATGTATATTAAGTCAAGACAAAGTGTCCCACGCAAGAATGACGGTTCCCGTTTTCTTAGTTTCTGAGTAATGCTCCTTTGAAAATCATAAAAAATCTTGTAAGGGTCAAAACTCATCTTCATGAAACTCTATAGGAATGTATATCAGGTCAAGACGATGTGACGCATATAATTATGGTTACTTTCCATTTTTCCGTTTCAGAGTTATTGTCCCTTGATTGTTTTTGTGCTTATTTTGTGTAATTTCTCCATACCTTACTCACTATTCATGATATCTTCATGCAATTTTATAGGAATGTGTAATAGGTAAAGTAGATGTGTCGCTCACAAGAATGATTATTCCCATTTCTTAATTTCCAAGTAATGCCCCTTTGGTAATTTTTTCCCGAAAAAAATGTGTTTGGTATATATAGGAATGTATATCAGCTCAAGACACTGTGTTGCATACAATTAGAGCTTATTTCTGATTCTGAGTTATGGCCCTTAATTGTGTTTTTATGCTTATTTTGTGTAATTAACATTCGTGTACACCCCATAACTCATTCTTGTAATTATCTCATACACTAGAGACCGGGCCGCCTAGCGCAGTCGGTAACGTGTCTGGCAACAGAAGCGAGTCTGACTGCAGATCCAGGGGTCGGGATTTCGATTCCGGCCAGGCCCCATACTTTCGTGGAGATTGATCATGAAATGATTTCTTCGGTCATTCTCCTCCCTTTCGCTGATACATTCAAGAAGGGTTGTTGTCAGTTTCAAGCGAAAGTATGTGCACAAAGTACTGGTTAACTGCTTGTTCAAGCTTGCCCAGGAAAAAAGTGGTTAGGTGAACTGACCGTCCCGCCATGGCCATAGCTGTTGACTTGGGACGTAAAGCAACAAAACAAACAAACAAAACAAAACCCATACACTAGCATATTTCAATGGCTATCTCTAAGAAGTGCGGAAGATTCTAGCTACATCCAACTGTCAATATTTTTAAATTGCATATACGAGGGATGGTCTTAAAACTCTGATCCTGGTGTGATATCTCTGTAACCAGCGATGCAACATGCCTGAAAATGTTACCAGGTAATAATATATTTTTGTCTACACACTGCTTTGACATGTTTGATGTATCTTGAAGGAGCGACCGGAAATCTACCCCATACCAGCCATGCCCTCAATGCACTGACCTATCAAGCAGCCTGTGCATGTTGGAGTCATCACAATTTAGACAATAACAGTCTCAGCATTTCGATTTTATGGCTGCTCAATGTTCATCCGTAAGTCAATATGTTCTGCAGATATGGCGAACTTTCTTTATGATTTGAGTTTTCTAGGCGTTTGACTATATGGCTATGCAACTGTCAGCTATAATCAAATTTTGGATCACTTAAAGTTTTGACCACCCCTTACTGCCGTAAAACAGCTGTAATAAAGGTAAAATTTGTCTTAGGCGAATGAAGATGAACTGACGTTTGTCTGAAGCAAGTATGAATTATCGGTATCGTCGGAGACTGATAGTAACCCACAAAAGAAATTTAAAATGAATCCACAAATTAGGTCAATATTCGGAGTTACACGAATTTGAATGTGTATATCTAAATATAAAACCCAATTAGCTGTCCAAAGGTGCACTATATCGTAAGATGATGCTATATGGGATTAAATTTAGCACATAGCATCCATCTGAAACCAAAATATTTTTTGAAAATTTCTATTTAAAATCAATCATTTTTTAGATAAGAAATAGAACTTTTTACAATATTCCAATTAAAATTGGGATATTTTGTAATCGAAATACGAGGGTCATTTTTTATGTTCGTAGAATCGGGCTGTATCTCTACAAAAATAGAATTTATGGTACCATAAGTGTATATATTTTGAAAGGTCTAGCTTTTGTCTATCAACTGATGTAAATTTTACATCATTAGCGCTTAGTTAGGTCAAGATATATAGCTTTGAATAGGTATAGAAAAGGACACTGGTCGAAATCCATGCCATTTTAACCACCCAGAAAGCAGGAAATTAGACGCTGTTAAGTTCCATTCGCTATGGTGATATAAGCATTTTTCCGGCTGATTTTTCTTTTGCACCATCAAAATTAATTATTCAAACGCTAATCGTAGACAAGTGCAGCAAAACTATAAGCATGTTGTTTGCTCTTCTATTACAATTTTAAAACGACCATCAATATATAAAAATAATCACAGCCAAGTGCTAGTTATTATATCTGTTAAAATTACGATTATGAACAAATTTTAAAATTTCTTCTGGTTTTGCATAGCGCATGACATATTCAATCATTCGTCAACAGTTATATTGATGTATCGATTTAAGTGTGTAACTGGCAACTTCTGGTATTGGCATACCCCCATGTTATAAAAGTGGGTGGGGTAAATCAACCCCGCGTAGAAAACACAATAACAATCTGATCTGCATAATTTTCTTATTGCAGTTATTTCAACACCTGTTTAGAGGCAAACAAGCAGTTTTAATCTATTTTCTAAATATAGTAACGCTCCATGACGTCATTCATGTACAAAATAAGGGATTTAACACCCCTCTAGTCTACTTATTTTGCAGTTCATTTCTAATAAAACAAAAACATTAACTTTATTTTGGGATGAAAGTTACCATAGCACTTCCATCTACCACATAAACAAGAAAAAATATAATACTACTTTACAGCTATCATATTAAGCCACATTCAAAAGCCCTAATCCAACTCCCATTTGTGTCAACTTTTTACAATAAAAGTTTATATGCCTACTGTTCAATTTGCTGAGGTTCCAAACAAATCTTCCATAGCCAAAAATTGCTGCGTATTTGCTATAATGTTTATATAATATTGTAGTACGTGGTGTCCTTGATCTGCAGCCAAATTTTTAGAAGCTGTGTATGGCTATGGACCCATTTTCATGCAATTGTTGCTAACGTTCTGTCAGAGACTTAGTCCATAAATGTCATATTTCTACCATATTTCCAGTGTGCGATATATAGGTTTGTCTGTGCCTCTTAGAAGACATTAAAGTAATGCATTTTGAAATAATTTTAGGTTGCATGTATAGATAAAAGCTCAATCTTTCAATATATGCATGATGTATACATTTACTTTCGCCGTTTTCATTTAATCTACCTTTCTACGAACATAAAAAACGTCCCTCGTAGTATTGGTCATAAATATTTTGCCAATATTTGGTTAGGCATATTTTTAGTCCAAATTTATAGACAAAAATAGAATATTCTCGGAAATGATAATTCTGCAATGTATTCAAAATGACGTAGTTGTCAATTCCAATGGCGCCATTAGAACTCCGCATTGAGCTTTAAATATTGAATCGACATAACCTGTCGACATTCTAACAATTGAATAGACATTACAAGTAAAAAAAAGTAAAAAGACATTAAAGTTTTATTTCGCAGTTTTAAAGATGCTGGGCATGAAAGAGTCAAATTCAAATATTTTCATAATTCTTTAATATGAAAAAAAGGCCAGTGGTATGTATTGGACCATATATAACGTGCTGTAATTATTAATCGAAACAGTATAGCGAAAAACTTTTAGAATCATTATAAAGGTAAACAATAGACCTTTTGAACGATGCATAGTACGTCCCTCAAAAATGTTTCTGGACAAAGCTACCAGGCAACGATCAGAACTTTTGGATCATCCCTTGTAGCTCCATTCTACTTTGTTTGATTTGGTTCTTTACGTCCCAGTCAACAATCTACAGTTATGTTAGGACAGACCTTCCTGGATAGTACAAGTACTAAACAGATGGTAAAATGTCTTGCACAAGGACACATAGTGATTGCAGTAGGGCTCGAACCGACAACCCCTCAATCCCGAGTCAAGCACTCAACCACTGAGCCAGTGCTCTCCACAAAGCCCATATTCAACAGTGCAAATAGATAAAACTATAAAAAATGCTGTTTTTTTGGAAGTAGGGAGGGGGGGGGGGCTTTTATAGTTTACCGTCCCTACTATACCCCGGCCCCACCCCACGCAAAAATAAGCAAATACATCGTGAATATCATGGAAAATAATAATACTGATTTCAGCTTGATATATGAACATACATTGAAAATACTTCTGACATATACTGCTTTTAAAATTTGGTCCTGAGTCGTGGGCATTATGGGCGTTTGTCTCGGCTTTCATTCACACCCTGACGATTGAGTGTTGTTTCACCTGGCATATCAAATAATGAGAGAACTCTAAAAGGAATATATTATTATCATTTGTACATCCTAGCAGCATGATAAAATATATCATATATGTATTCCACAAAAATGTTCTTTTCATAACAAAAATAGTACATATAATGTTTCAAGAAACTGCGTCCCATTTTTTTGAAAATTTTCGCACTTTATGTTAACTACCATAACACCTCAGGTGCCTTGAGTTTACAAGTCGAAATTTTCGAAAAAGCAGAAATTTAGAACGCAACTTGTAATATGATTGGAACTGAGATTGTGCTAGCCCGTATGTATTTCTTTTATCCCCAGCCTACAAACACACAGCAGGTTAGTGGAAAAGTTAAGTTGTACCATATTCTCTTGTCACCAACCCTTATATACACATACTCATAGCGTATTTAAAATATAATGTTTCGTGTACTGTACTCTAGAATGCATTCGTAAGTAGATGGTTCAATATTTCATTGCCATATGATAAGTGATTGAAATCCTCTAGCTATTTGGAGAATCGGCGACGCTCATTTCTGTATTTGTTGCAATGAAAAAAGTAGTGTTCATAACCTTCTATTTCACTGCGCCAATAGTAGCATTGTATGGTTCTCTTTCTGATATTAGGTTAAATGTAGTATGTTTCTCTTTCCGTCTTCAATTCACTACCATTGGCTGTCACAATCAACGTTTGTTTCTCTGCTTTTTTATCCTCTTGCATTTTAAAAATGGCATACAAGAATATTCCTAAAACAACTAAAAGGTTACCTAACCACCAGAACAGAGTCTTACTCTCCTGGTAAAATACCACAGCTAACAGAGTCTGCATCACAGATTTAGCATTGATACTAAGATGGTGAGCGATGGGCGATGTTAACTTGATTTGAAGGGCACTCACCCATCCTATCGCTAGACTCAAACAACCTCCGAGGGACAGGAGTAGCCAGAAACGAGGCTCATATTTAAAGTCTGATTCCATCATCCCAGTAAGCTGACCAGATGAGATCACAACTGGAAAGAACACAAAAATGCTATTGATATTATTATAGTAGGCTAGCTTTAATGAATCTTTTTCTAGAACGGTTTCGGCTTTCTTAATCATTATACCACAAATTGCAGCAGTAAAACTAGCAACCAGTCCATAAATGATGCCAAACACATTTAAGGTTCCTGAAGCATCTTCTTGGTCAATCCCTATAAAGAATCCTGTAATCACCAACAAGCAGGCAAATGTCGCTCTCATTGACAAGCCTTTTCTCAGTATCAATGATGACATGATCATCGTAAATATTATAGTAAATGAACGTGCTACTTGGTAAAAAGCGACACCTATATGTTTGAGCATAAGATTATTAAAGGTCAAGGACACCACAAATGACAAGGATAACATCATCATAGGTTTAGACATCAGTTGGTTTGGTTCTATATATGGTAAGGTAACCCCTACTCCCACTTTCCTCGACACAAAACTTAGACTGACAATAAACGCTACTGCAGTGACACTTTGGAACCAGGCTGAAAATATGGTAAGCTCTCCACCGAACGTTCCACTCAAAATATGCTTGTTTAAAAACACCATAGAGATGGAGACAGTCCAGTAAAGGGCAATAACTCCAGCAATGACAACATGCTGTCTGTAAATGGCTGCCACCATACTGCTGAAATAGAATGAAAAAAGACTTGAAGGACTTGGCAGGCCTCCAGATAAGAGTACGTACCAGAACCTTATTGTTCTTATTGTTCGTATTTCTCAGCCTAAACATATGTTATTGGTTCTCAAAAGAACCGCCTCGATAAGGCGGTTCTTTTGAGCACACAAAACAAATGTTTAAACTAATAGGTAAGAAAATAATCACAATTTTACGCTAAAAATGCTTAACCGTCCCAGTGAACTTGGTCAGGTTTACTCTTTGCATGCTTAGTATTTATTCATGATTTTGTTTGCGCTGCTGAGTTCTTTCAAAATTAACTTTTTCAAACCAAACTTATTTTCAGGAACACAATCAGGGTGCCCAACGGCCTGGAGCCAGAGAACTATGGTCCTGATCAGGGTCCAGACTGGTTGTAAACTTTGAAGGTTGTTAGCAGACGAAAAATTAGCTTCTATCGAAGAAGAAGTTACTTAGCAATTGAAGGATCAATTGCATAAAAATAATAAGCAATTTATTTTTATAGAGCTATTTCAGAATAGATGTTTCAACTAAAAAGTGCTAAATTTACATTGGGTTTGGTTGGATGGTATGGGTGAGGATCAGGTCAAAGGATATATATCAATGATTAGAAACTGTGTTGATTGCCATTCAGACATTTCAAACTTAAATCACGGTTTTTAAGCTCATGGGTTTTTCTTCTCAATGAGCTCTATACATTAGATAGACAATAATTCATTATTATTACTATTATTATTATTATTATTATTATTATTATTATTATTATTTATAGACCACTTGTGGAATGCTCAGAAGGACTGCTGCTCTGAAGATAGTCGACTTACTTTCACCTCTTCTCTGCTTAAATCAGTCCTCATTGTATGCTTTATATCCCAGTCAACAAATTATCAGTTATGTCATGACTGTTTATCACCAGGCCGCCTAGCGCAGTCGGTAACGTGTCTGACTGCAGATCCAGCGGTCGCGAGTTCGACTCCATACTTTCGTGGAGATTGATCATAAAATCATTTCTATGGCCATTCTCCACCCTTCCGCTGATTCATCCAAGAAGGGTTGTTGTCAGTTACAAGCGAAAGTATGTGCACGAAGTACTGGTTAACCGCTTGTTCAAGCAGACCGTCCAGACATGACCATAGCTGTTGACTGGGATCTAATGCAACAAACCAAACCAATAATGACTTTGTATTGGTAATGACATTGTGAGCTTTTAGTTTTGAGGCTATAGAGGTGATATAAGGACTGAATTTCAAGCTCCTGTGACCAGAGCATGCTCATAACATCATACTCACTTTTAGGTCAACAAAAAACCTTACAGTTATTACCTTACTACCTGTTGAAGGTGACTGTTATCAGTTTATTGAAGTACGAACGTGTATTTTTGCTCTATGTCCCTTGGAAAAATTAGTTAACATCTCCCTGTCTGATAAAATTCTTTTCAATAGATCTGTAAAGAAAAGAAACAATGTATTACATACACACTGAAGGGATTCTATCCACTTGGTGGCAACCCAATTGCCAGAAAAAATGTTTTTAGTTTTGCTGGACATTTCATTTTCCATCAGACAAAACATTTTATGCCGTTCATGTAGAGGACATTATGGGTAATATTTATATATATAGTCTTAATATAACAATTATTACCTGATTCAGGCTGATTGTGTGGGCGTATTCTGAAAAAATACTGTAAAGATATCTTTTAGTTTAAAGATTATAGTCATACTATTTTGAACCGCCAATGTATCACACAATGTTTTTTCTTCATATTTCTCAACCAAAACATACATGTATGTCATGCGCGGATCCAGAAAGTTTTGTCAAAGGGGGCCTTTTTTTCTTTAGTTGATGAGGGGAGAGGGACGATCCAGTTACCACTAAAAGCGGGACATCATTGACCCGCCAGCGAAACGCCATTTGTATTGCCTTTCGCTCGCGGGCCGATGATGGCCAAACACTGAATGCTGGCTTGGTAGCTTTGTGATGTTCAGGGGATCCGGGCCCGTTTTGCTAAGGAACCATATAGCTTTGTTTTTCCAGGCAAGGGGGTGACTGGACTATATGTACACCCCGCCCATCTGGATCCGCGCATGCATGTTACAGCAAATGGGTAAGAAAATATTAACAATTTTACGCTACAATAATGTGCTTACCTGAATCTTGCCCTATGAACCAGAAGGTATCTGTTCAATTCTGAACATCTTGCCAGGGAGTGCAAAAGTTCTGTCCTGCACTGTCCTGTGCCAGCACGTCTGTCTGTCTGTCTGCTACAAACCTACGTTCCCCTACTTGCTTAAAATATGACGCGTTCAGAATAACAATTTGATATTGTGCTTAACGTGTGACAAGACATGAAAATCCAGCGGCTATTTAAATCTCTACTTTATTAAATTCAATGTCTGGGGATTATATTTGACGTTGGGCGCCATACATACATGGGTAAGTACGAGATATAGAACATTGAAAATAATTCTACTACCAGTACTTCTAAGTGTGGTTTCCCAGGGGTGGGAGGTCCGGATCTTTTGTCTCCCTGCTGTCTCCGCCAATGAGAATCCGTATTATGGAAGTGTGTATGTGCTGGGATTTTCTGCACTGATATAATAAGTAAAGCGCCCTAGTTATCGGGCATATGCAATCAGTGCAGACCATAAGCAGGTGCCACAGGATGGTCGGGGTGGTCAAATCGCATTCGAATTTAACATACACTCTGGTGGTCATTTTACTAAATCTTTATACGAAACTATCATGTCACCGCGCTTCATAACACTGGTGTAAGTTTAGTGATGGCATATATTAACAAAAGGTTGGATTTTATTTAACATTTATGTTTGTAAAATAAATGACAGTAATAACAACATTTCAAAGTTAGAAGTTAAAGCAGGGCTGAACCCATAATAACAATGCGTCAATCACGCCAGATCTGATCATGCTTATAAATTTGAGTAAAAGGGTCCATTCCCAAGATATAGATAGTACTGGTATTTAAAAGTAAAAATAATTAAACAGATAACACTGTTACAAAGATCAATTAATACTTTCAAACGAATCAATGAATAAATGAATCAACCAATCAATCAATCAATCAATCAATCGATCAGTCGATCAATCAATCTATCAATTCAGCAATCCATCAATCAATCAATCAAAACAAACAAACAAACAAATATATAATAGACTTTTAAAATAGAAAAGTAGTTGAGTGAAATTCAAGCCACTGAGAGAGTTATATCAGTTTCTACGGGTGGCATGTTATTAATGTAAATGCAAAAAAATCACGAGGGTTAAATAGTCATGAAACTTGCATGCAACGTTTCGTGAAAATAATAGTGAAACAGCGAAATGACCGTTTACTAATATTGGTAAAGATAATTGTGTTTAGCAAAAGGCCAATCGGCCCGTGAGTTTCAAAAGGCCAATCGGCCCGTGAGTTTCATTTACAAGTATAATTCTAACAAGCATATATCAAATAGGTATACAAGTACAGATTTGCTGCAAAATTAGGCAAAATACACGGCCCAATGATAAAGTCACGCTATTTGATGATTCTGATTACTGTCACAAACACGACATTGCAAGTTTAAATGTACAGATGTCATGCATTCGATAACATTTCCCCAATCATATGTCTTTAATAACAACCACCATAAAAATGGTACAGTTACTGATTTCAAAGAGCATAGGGAAAAGGAAAGGAATATAGTTTATTAATCAGTTAAACATTTGGTTATGGCCTCAAAATAACTGTCTCAATCTTTTGAAGCCCATGATAACTTGTTTTGCACTTGTACATTGCAAATGACACAGCTGGACATGGGTCATAGTCTGCGCGCTGCTCTCAAATGGTGTGACCAAATAGCAATAATAACATTCCGAAAGCGAAAAGATGCATTCATACGAAAGAAACATATACTTTTACATGACATTGTATTTAAGCATACGATAAACAGTTTCCGCCATATAGATACGTTTCTGTCGCGAAAGAACCTTTTTTCGCTGGTTACCCACAACAAAGTTTGCCAAAATGCCTAGTTATACCGCCAGAAAGTGCGATTTCTCTGTTTAGCTATACCTTACCAAAGTAATTTTGGAACCCATCTTCATGGTTTTGCATAAAATAAACTAAAGGAAACAATGCCTTCAAATCCGAAAATATTACGTAAAAATACACACTCTAATTGTTTTGCTAAAATAGTGCACCGTATTTATTTAATATTATGCAATGAATTTATTCATCAGCACTCATTTTTGTTATTACACTATAACCAACATATTTAAATTTTAATAAATGTTTTACGTCAAAACAAAACAGCAAAATCGGAGAGAAAATTCGGCGATGAAAGATACAGCAAACCATCAAAGTAAGCACGGCGTTCAAAACGCCGTGCTGATCATACGCGATTTTTTTAAAATCGCAGATATGTGTTTAACGTATTGAATTTGCAGTAAAGCAAATATATCTGACATATTAACACTTTGAACGCTAGTGGCTACCTTCCATATCGTCTGAAACGGCTCATAGTACAATTCAAGCGTCACTTAGAGTTGTCAATTCAAATGTATTTCTCTCCCTGAATATTGTTTAGTGCAGACACTGATGAAATGCCGCATTCTTTGACATTTCATTTGGGTCTATAGTATCTACTGCGTTTACGGATTTCCCACTACAAATTTTGCTATATATATCTATATTTTCAAACACATATTTAATCAAACAATAATACCAATATATTTGTCTGAAATATGGAAGTACAAATTCGTGGATTTAGCCTTTTGGTGATTTTTTACTTTATATATATATAGAGTGAGAAATAGGCTAATGCACCAAACGAGAAATCTTTCCTGTGGCACTGGATCCAGTAAAGGATGCTAAATTGATTCGAGAAATAAATATAAACGGATATAAATCAAAAAACAGTGCTAAAAATTTTTGAAACTAAGCGATTCATCAGAGTTTCAAGACACACTACATTAGATGGATAGTTAACAAAATATAACTATATACATGAATTATGTGATTATTTACGCCCAAAAAAGGGCCCAGTCTGCTCAATCCACGCATAAGACTGAGCTCTTTTTTTGGGCGTAAATAATCACATAATTCATGTATATAGTTATATTTTTTTAACTATCCATCTAATGTAGTGTGTCTTGAAACTCTGATGAAGGCGAAAGCCGAAAGCGCTTAGTTTCAAAAATTTTTAGCACTGTTTTTTGATTTATATCCGTTTATATATATATATATATATATATATATATATATATATATATATATATATATATATATATATATATATATATATATATATATATATATATATATATATATAATATTAATCAAGGCTTCAGCTATCTTCTGACAGATCATTTCTTCAGGCAGCGACAATTTGTAGAATTTGATAAAAAAAAATTATAAGCAACGTTTGAAAATATTGCCATCGATGCAAGAAAACAATAAACTTTTTGGCAATGATGAACATCTCCTTTGAAAAGTCAACAGAAAATTGGTATAGGTCTATAGGTAGTCAAACATTCGGGGCATAATATTGTATATATTTTGGTACTCAGAAGAATCCTCTCATTGTGACGTTTCTTTTGAGGACTCAATTATATGTCTATGTTTTGGTGCTTAAAAGAATGAGAAATAAGAAAATCATATTTTAATTATGTAGCCTTATCTAAAAGCCTGAAATGGTAAAGCAGTATAGTGCGAAGTGTATGAGATAGTTAACTCTTTACCTATAGGGCTGTCTGGACTCAGGTTAGTCCCGACAAGACGTTGGGCCTGATCTGGATCCCAGCTGTTTTACACTCTGATGGTACTTCTGAAAGAACTTTTCGTAAAAAAGTTGAATTAAAAAGTTCGTGAAATGACGCATCTCTGTACCACCAAAAGAAAAATTGATGGCAAGTCTTAAGATAGTTTGCTTGGTGACATGAGTTATTTAATAGACACGGTAACCAACCCGTTAACTCTGACCCCCCCCCCCAGGAGGGGGGGGGGTCAGTGCTCCCTTATCCTTGAAAATAATGCATTGATCTCCACAAATCCCTGAAAAAAATCCTCCGCTCCCTAAAAGTATTTGTCTTTGCTCCCCAAATCCCTCAAATGAATTCAGCTTCTCCCCAAATCCTAAAAAAATATTAGCCAATTTTCCCTAAAATGTATTTGTTTTTGCTTCGCAAAATTAAAAACTACGAAGCTAAACATGAGCGCATGACTTCATGTTCACTCAATAGTCAGCATTATACAATGTACATGTATTAAACAACAGGGATAAGTCGTGAAAAACATGACATATTATCATTTAAAAAAGTACGTGGTATACAGCTCAAAGTATAAGGCAATCCTAAATTGCTGTTGCTGTACCTCAGTCTGGTGGAGTAGGTATGGAGGAATGCTCTCTAGATTTTATTTTATCAAATTACATGTAGGGACAGACCATTTGGTTTTCTGGTGGGGAGGCTAGTTTGTTCCCAATAGCTTAAACTAGATTTTAAATTAGACAAAGTGGAAGCATGTTTTCATCCATAAAAGTCTCCTTTTTTACAATTTGCTTTTCATGCCTTCTATGCATGTATAACTTCAGTAAGAATGAGTAAGCATACATCTGATCAGCATTCTGCAAAGTTTTAATAAAATTCAACCAATTAACTAGAGAGAGAACTACATATCAGGCGTGTAGTTAGCCCTGTAATAATATGGAATCACCTTTGTGCTAGAGGGTCCGGAAAATTGTGAAAAAAAATGTGCAAACTGGTGCATTCTGAGCGTTTCAAAGTACGTTATTATCAACCTTAAAATCAACAATTTGAAGGATAATAAATCAGCAACACCCCCAATTATTCGCAATGTTTTTCTCCAATATCAATGCAGATGTGCATGTTAGTACAAAAATAAATATATTTATTTTTTTAGAAACCAAAGAATTTTTTAAAAAAGCAACCAAATGGAGGCTTTTCCATTAGGGTGAGATTTTATATTATTTTTTTATTTTATTTTTATTTTTTTGCTTTTTGGCAGGGCTCCCTAAATCCCCAAAACTATGAGATTGCTCCCCTAAAATAATTACCAGTGCTCCCCAGCTCCCTGAAAATAAATAGCCATTCTCCCCAGATACCCCAAACCTCTGGGGCCAACTCTGGCAAAAAGGTTTGTATAAAAGGTTATATTAACCAAAAGTCCCGTAACCAACCTAATGAAAATAATCTGCACAGTATGGTAACCAACCCATCATACTCTATAAAAACAGAGTTTAAAAGCACAGTAACAAACTGGCAAGCTCAAACAATTCATGACTTGTGCAACGTAAACGTGTTTTTTGTGCGACGATAATTCGCGCTTTCGCGACGATTATTTGCGCCCTGTGGTGAGACGAAAATACCAAATACGAACACATTAGTATACTTAAGGCCAAAAGTAACTTTACACTGTTATTATATATACCTTTTCAGGGTATTGGTGAGTGGTATTTTAAATGTGTTTAATTCATATTCAACTTCAATTAATTATTCATATGACAGTTGAATTTCATGTTTTTACTGTCATAAATGCAACCACAATGCCCTAATGAAAGAAGCAAGGGGGCAAAATAATTTTTTCCAAAGTGCATCACTTTTAGATGTGTTACTGTAGCTTTGCGATTGGACAACTTTTAATTTTAAAGAACCAGTCTGAAAGACAGGCTATTGAATTGTTGTTTAAAGTTCAAATCAGCCCGCATCACCTTTCAAGTAACACAAATTAGAGTTGTGTTTTTACGGACATACCCCATTTTGTGAACTTAATAGTGCTTTCAATGGAATTTCCCATAAGAAATTGTTTGCCGTTTTTCTTCCAAATCGATCGGAATTTTAATCAGATTATCTTGTCACATACTCAGGACAGAAGTCCCAACAAATCGCTGATAGAAAAATCCAAATGTCATCTGAGATAAAGCTTTTAGCAGGGACTAAAGTTTACTATTGTTTTAATTCAAAGGGAGATAATTTCAAAGTGAGCCAACTTTAAGATGCTGCCAAAAGCAAACTATACGTCAGAGACAAAATGTCTTGCAGTATTTTTAATGGGCAATCAATGGCCTTTAAAATAGCGTGTTCAAATCCTAGGTTATATTTGGATTTTGATGGAAATTGATGATTGTGTGCTTTTAATGAAAGCACAGGTAACTCGAAAGAAGATTAATTTACCTAAGTTGTTTTTCGTAAATTAGGTTTAGGGCGAGTACCAGCAACTCATTGCAATATTTAATTTGGGCAAATCAAAAACAGTAAAGATATATTCAGTAGGCCAAAGTGTAAAGTTACTTTTGGCCTTAAGTATATATAGATTTTAGCAAGAAGGTACTGGAAGACTCATTGAGACCGTAAACGTTATACTGTTCCAGGATATTGCTTTCCTTGGGCAAAAGAGAAAAACACTAAATCTATAAACAATGAAAAACATAAGCAAACGAGTTTTCACAATACTCATAATATGTTGAATATCTGCTTTTACGGAATAAAGGGTGCAATGGTATACCATATTAAATTAAATAAGCTCTTTTCCTATATGGAAAAAAATATAATGAGAAGGTCACTTTGTTTTTGGCCTTTATCCATGGGTTCTCGCTACCTGGGTAGGCCCCGTGGTGTAGTGGATAAGCGCTATGCCTTGTAAACCAGGGGTCGCAGGTTCGATTCCCGGCTTCTCCATAAAAAAACCCCATAAAACCACATAAAACCACTTTCGGTGAGCCTTCGGGTGCTCCCGTCATATAATAAACACACAAATCATAAACCCTCCCGGCGGTACTGGTTTCTACCCAGGGAAAGCCACAAAAAGTTTTTTTGGTAGGCGGCACGTGTGAGGCATAATGACCCTTCTTCCATTAAGAGTCACCTGCACCCTTTTAAAATAAATAATTAAGAATAATAAAAAACCGAGGGACAACAAAAATACATGCAAAATAATTACCCAGTGGACAAAGAATTAACCCATATAAGCCTAGCATGGGATATAGTCAAACAGTGCATACCCAGATCAAACGCCGCAGAAACGCGGCGTCTGATCAGGCTCTTCACTGTTTGCTTACAGAATGGTCTAGTAAAATTTGAATAAAAATGAAAAATACCACCAACAACCCTTAAAACGGAAATGGACTAGGCCAACTGATAGAGGCGGGAAATTCCATAAGCATAAATGGGTTAAAATAAGGGACGTTAGAATATCAAAGAGAGTTCGGCTCACCCTTCTCTTCGGTCTGCGATCAGATCCACACATAATCCTCAAATTATCCAAACACGTAAACGTAATAATCTACTTTTAAAGTTTGTCTCTCAGATAGCGGTCGCAACAGTTCTATTTTCTTCTATTTTGTGATATTCCAATAGTTCAGGTATAATAGGCTGAATACAGTCAATAAAAGAAAAAAACATAATAGGAATAGAGCGGCGCGTGGCAGCATGCATATCGATGCTTGATTAGCATACGATAATTTGAGGACCATATTTGATAACGTTGAGCTCTATATATATATATATATATAGAGAGAGAGAGAGAGAGAGAGAGAGAGAAAGAGAGAGAGAGAGAGAGAGAGAGAGCATTCAACATTTCCCTTTCTCGCCTTATGTGATATCAGTGTCAAAAAGAAACTCACTGTATTTACCTGGGATGCATTTTAACACTGTTACACACACACCTGATTAACCACTCTATGGGAACAGTCACATCTAAGCTCCCAAACTGACGAATGATAAACCAATGGGTACAAAGCTTTAAATCTGACTTTACAAATGCAATTACGCCAACATAGCTATCACCCTCATTATGGGCACAGTAACGTAAAATAATTATAATCACACTATGGATGCAGTTTTTAAGAAATGATTTCGGGCTTCACTTACTTTGCTAGAGACCCGAAGTATTCGTGATTCCATGAACCTTCCAAAAATTGAATTTATCGCTTATATTTACGTTTTTTATTATCAGTCAAGTATCAATTTTCAATTTTCACCTAACTTGTCTGGTTTAATTAAATCAGACATAACGTAGGGTTTTGGATAGTAGTGTAGGCCGCTGTGTCGGAATTTGGGCTCCCGTGGAAATTTTTGGGTAAAAGTGATTCATGTCGATTATCAACTAGAGAAATATATGCAGTGTAAGAAAAACGATGTTTCCATTTTTTTTCTTGCAGTATTAACGTCACAGTGACGTCACAAAAATGACGTACCGTATTTTTACATGAATCAAACAGTTTATATCTGCTAGTGCTGTATACACCTAAAATAATCGCACTGTAATGTTGTTTATTGTGTTGAAGTGGTTGCAAACGTCGATAGGAGGACCAAAATGTAAATCGATTCAACGTGGACTTCAATTTTACGTCAAATTGACGTCGATTTGATGTCAGTATGCAACAAAAAAATATTGTGTACAGCAATATTATTCTGGAAAGATTGTGTGTGCCTTGCGATTAAAATCAAATGTTAGCATGAATTAATGTTTCTAGCTGAGCTTTTTTTAAACATGTTAATTCTATGACGGTTGGGGCGTTTGGCTGTTACAGCATGTTAACTACGTTACTCCTCAATTGTTTAAAACACAAATAATGTAAATAAGGTTGTTAAAGTAGTACCGGTACAATCAAATTGGCCAAACATTCATTTATTGTACAAGAACATTTCATTTCCCTACAAATATTTATGTTTAAGTTATTAGTGCCACATTGTAATGTCATTTATGTTACATTTAAACTACCCTTCCCCTGTAAAACCATTGAAATGTTGTTAAATAGTTTCACTTAATAAGCTTCTCATTTAACGTTCATGCTTTAACTTTATTTTCCAAAAGACAATTAATGGGCCATTTTATAACTGCAAGCAGCTTGTTTTTATCAAAAAAAAACTTTAAGAGTTATATGCTGTTTAATATGATACCACCGAAAGGCACGTTAAATAAGGTACGAATATTTTCATTCTAAAATTGTATGTAATGCTATATAAAATCTTTCAACACTATGTATGAGCATTATATTGAAATTCAATAGTAAAATGCTGTAACCAACATCGTTTCTGGTGTTAATTGTCTTTTTGTTATTTGTGTGGCAATATGTAACGTATATAACAGCTTTCAAGACTAAATATGACTTGCTTAATTGCTTATATTACACGTTATAACGGTATTTGATATCATTTCAAAAAAGCAAGTAAGTATGAATAGGAAATACCACCAACACATGGTACCGTGAGGAAGAGCGACAGAACACTAACAGCCACAAGACATCAGGAACACAATTAAAGTAAAGCAACCAACTCTCTTTTCCCATAAAGGTGATCGAACACTAAAAGGACACAAAGTACTGAATAACTAAACAACGACCATACACTAACCCCCCACAAACAATGGGAGCAACAATAAATAATGGATCAACAACAACAAAACCACCGGCCTAGAAGGGACAGCTGCCTAAGCCACTGCAGCTGGAGGGAGGTGGGCTTAAATGCATTTTACTGGTACCAAATCTTGGTCCTAGATTATGTTGTTGTTAAAGCACACCAATTGTTTGGTTCGCACGGAAAAAGGAATTGTTTTTGTTATAGATATCCAGGTTTCTGTTTGTCTGAAAAAAGTATCAATTCACCCATGCAACATTTGCAAAATATTATACTTTTTAACTTTTTATATCTTCAAAAAATGATTTGCCCAACATTATAGATTTTACCTGCTGGGAAAGGGCTGATCTCTTGGCTCTCGTTTGTGGTGTCTAACTGTGAGTTTGTAACTTTCCCATTGTTATCCTGGGTCGGGTGTGGTACTTGATTGTATCGACTCCTGATCTTTGCACCCTTGCTTACTTTAAAACTCATAAGCAAATAAAATGATAGATTTCAAGACCAGTACTTAGGAGGATACATTCCCATTTTCTGTCGAATTTGTTCAAATAACATATAAAGCTGTATAAAGTATATCATAAGGCCCCATGTTTATCATTAGTGTTGTCAAAGACGATATATAATTGAGCCTGAAAAGCTAATATATCATGGTGAGTTTAGAGATTTGTTTTGTAGTATTTATCTGGAGAAATCTAAGTTAAATTGAAAATAATTATTATCAGTAAAATCAATCACTCTATGTAACTGTTTACAGTTGTCCAAATTATGGGTACACGTATTCACTTACGTTGCATGATACAGGCTAGATTCCATGTATCCATGTTTATTTAGGTTTAATTACCATAAAATAGTAAACCTTCTAATTACTAAATGTTTTGAGGGAGGTATGCATTATAACTGCCTATAATCAGTTATTGTTTAAAGAGACTGTCACCAAATCAATTTGTATCCTGGAATCTAGTTGCGTATGCAGATGGTGAGGCATTACTGAAGCTTTTAAATTAATTCAAGTTTATATTCAACATAGCTTTCGTTTTTTTAATTAACGAAACTTTCAATCACATCAACTTAGTACTTCTGGTCACTTGCTCAACCAATAATGGGAAACTAGTGGTGAGTTTTACTCTAAGGCAATGATCACATTAGATATGACCATATTCAAGGAAACTATAGTGTTTCCAGAACGTAAGTGACCCCCGTTTTTTGCTAAATATTCTTTAATGGTGATTTTAATTGAAAAATAAATTAAAGAAATGAATTTAGATATAGACCGCGTAATTGAATTAATTTTTCCCACATAAATGTGAGTTTTTGTATAGGCTGGGATAAGATGGAATTTTGGTGTGTTTTTGCCGCTCCTCTTTGAATTAGTCCCCAAGTGAACCTAACGATATAAATAAAATATGGCTTATACGGGTCAGTGGAGGTAATTCGTCAGTGCTACAGATAAGAGTGCGTAACAGAAAATTATTTTTCCTATTTCTCAACCAAAAATATATTTGGTGTGTACTCAAAACAACCGTCTCGATGATACGGTTCTTTTGAGCACCCAAAACACGTGTGTAAACTGATGAAGACAGTTGCAGCTTCACGCTAAAATTGCTTAACTGGACCAATCTTCGCGCATTAGGCTAAGATTCACTGCTTATACATACTTATAAACTTCACTGTACATCTAAAACCGATGCATTGAAATGGCCTGTTTTAAAAGGCGATTCTAGTAATAGTATTGTCTAAACCTTAAATGCTGGGTTGTTGTTGTCCTCTTCTGAGTTCTCTTTCGAAATAATTATTTTCTAAAAATATGTCTTTCAGGAATACAAGTAGGTTTTCAAACAGTATGGATCCAGATAATGCCCAACATTTTAGCCTGGACTTGGCTTCGGTTGTTGACAAAGTTTATCAGCGAAATATCTTAAGCAGGCAAATATTTGATGCTCTTGAAGTTTAATGTATATCCCCCATTCGCTATTTCTCGTCAACTCTCTAATTTGCTTGAAGTGTCGTCTGCTGATAACCTTTGCAAACAATTAAGACCCAGATCAGACCCAACGGGCATGATCTGGATCCAAACTGCTTGACACTCTACTGATATTACCAAAAAAAAAAAAATAGAAAAAACAACAACAGCAAAAGAACTGATTTTGAAAAAAAAATATCAGCAGACGACAAAACCATGGCAAATTACCTAGTAGGCAAAAAGAGTCGATGAATTGAAATGGAAGGTGCTACATGTGCATGCAGGTTTCATGCTGCCTGCTTTCAATAAGGCACGGTCTAGGACCCCTATAGACTTTTACAATTGCGTGTGTGCGAGCATGTGTGTGTCAAAGTGATGACGAGTGAGGTCTGCGGAATAGATTTTCGTTGAATCAGCGGATATAGATATTCCTGTAGGCTAGTATATATCATCATAGCAATGCAAATATACCACGTGTATCTATAGGGGTACACATGGGTATATTCATAGGGATAACTAAGTTATTCTTTTGTACAGGGGATTTGGGCTTTATTTACAAATAAGGGCGTCTCTTAAAAATTAGTTTTAGTTACGCGGTGTGCATTTAAATCCACATGCTAAGTGCCCTTCTTTTAGGTTCAATTTAAAGCTGTTTAAAAAAAGAAAAACGGGGGTCACTAAAACTCTGGAAACATATAATTTAAAGGTCAATTGTTACTTCAATACCAATTAAAATACAAATTTTATTAGCCAAAATTATGTCCATCCAAATTTGATCAGGTGACATTAAAGTTGTTGTAAAATAGATTTTACAATATTATTTTAGAATGCTGGATAGAAAAGTGAAATACTTAATAAGAAAACGCAAGTAAAAGCTCCCACTTAGTTTTGGCAATACATGCTTACATACCTGAACTGACTGTGACTTTGAGAAAATATTACAGGAACATTGTAAACATGGTAAACGGAATAATAAAGAGTTATGTGTTTTGTTTGTTTGTTTGATTTGATTCTTTACGTCCCATCAACAATCTTTCAGTTAAACAGGGACGGGTCTTCCTGGGTTGAACCAGTACTAAGCTAGGATAAATGTGTCTCGCTCAAGGACCACAACGCAGTGACGCCAGTGAGGCTCGAACCCGCAACCCTTCAGTCTCGAATCAAGCACTCTACCACTGAGCCACTGCGCTCCCTGAAAAAAAGTTATATGTGTATTAAACATTTGAATAAGTTGTAAACTCATCAGGATATGGATTCAAAAGATGCACGCAAAAATGTTAACTGTTCTAGTTAATATCAGCCTTAAGATGACATTCTACTAAGTCGCCAATGATAAACTCACTTGCAAATGACCAAAACCAAATGGGCTAAATACTTTTAATTATTCTTTCCATTACTAGTGTTAATCTGAAATATGCAAAGAAGAAATTGGGTGTATTTTTGTATCTATCGTAATGTTCACATTTGATTGGCTAAATATCAAAATGATATTTTCAGAAACAAAATTCAGCTTCAAGACTAAATCTAATTGATAGAATTATGCAAAACAAATGCTCCTTAAACTTCTCTTGTTATGCATTTTACCAACATAAATGGTTTTCTTACCTCACCAAACTAGACATCCTTCTTCAGATATAAAGCGATTATAACTATGGGAATATGCTTTGTGTGTGTCATACTCGTATGTTGGGAAATAATCGTTAAGATTCCAAAACACTTCAGTTTATTGTTTCAAAAGACAAGGATAAAGGTCACGATTTAGACCTAAGTCTGAAATCACTCACTTTTTAACGAATTCTGAGTAAGTTTTTGTGTTTATCAATACAGTTGGTGTAATCAATAGTAGGGTTACACAATGTGTGATATATCTTACTAACTAAAAGCTACTTCATGCTTAATATTATTGTGTCATCTAAAATGAGGTTTAGTCAGTGAAGAAAAGCGTCTTTTTATATCATTTCGTGTGTAAAATGAAGCAAATACACAAGTGTCAGTGAGACAAAAGATATCATTTTTGCATTAAAGAAACATTAATGGATGATAAAATAAGCAGCATCTAAAATGCTGTTTATAAATTTGATAAAATACACGGACTTTGAAATGACTTTTTATGTCATTTAAGCTAACATTTCTACCCTTGTTATCAATGCTTTGTTGATATTTCAGGTAATGGCAATTACTGGCAGTTAAATGACAGTAAATTAACCACTAGCAGTGTAAACTCATAAATTGCTGTTTTTGCTTTAACATAATGCATTTAAAAGAAAGTAAAGTACATAACAGTAGTAGCAGGTATTTTTATTTGATAGAATCATATTGCTAGTCATTTGAATACAATTAAAATTCTTAGCTTATATTGTCACTAAGGAATAAGAAACAATTTGATAGAAATTCCTATTTTTCAGGGTAACGAAGTTACTCTGTAACCGCTATAGAGTTAATATACATTATTCTGTGGCTTATATATTTTGGTTGTAGAAAGATGTTGTGTACAAAACTCTCCCTCAGGGGTATTTTGGCAGCATATCGTCTAGTGATAGTACTACATTAAGTAGTAATACATCTGAAGTAAGTAACATATATAACTGTCATTTCATAGAGGTGTATTTTTTAAACGCATACTTGCTGTTTGCTGCTATTTGATAAATGCTTTTAAGGCAATCAGCATGTCGAGAAATAAGAATTAGATATAACTTAGTATTTGCACAATAGGATTTGAAATTACAATAGAGTAACGTAGTTAACATGGATGTTACAGGTCAGAGAGCTAACATGTGTCATTTTGTATCTCATATCATGTAGTTTCAGTAAAGCATAGTGTACAATATTCCAGCGGTGGGAGAGGAGGGTCTATTAGCATATTGTGATCTAATGCCATTTGAGCTTTCACTATAACATACTTTTCATTTTGATACTGACGTCATTTTTTCCTCTTTTGACATCATTTTGAAGTTAAAGAAACCTCTTTAAAATTCTTAGTCAGAGTCTATACTCCAAATACAATATATCGCCAGTAATATTACTATAGCTGATCAAACAGTACATGCTTGCTCCAGCTGGAATTCACAGTGCTCCAAATGCAAGCCCTTAAAAGGCCAAAAATGGGTACATCACTTTGTTACGTCACCATGACGTTAAAATGGCAAGAAAAAATGAAAACATCTTTTTTCTTAAACAGGATACATTTTTCTACAAGAAAATGTATGTTTGACACTTTTACCCAAAAATTCCCACGGGATTACACAGCGGCCTACACTATAGCCAAAACGCCTAATTTCCACCCTTAACGTCATGGCGATACATGTTCAACGTCACGCTAACATCAGTAAACAAGCAACGTAATTGGATGGACTTGACGTTAGCCCGCTCAAATGGCGCGTATGTGAATGTGGCTTAAATCGATTTGTTCATGAAGGTATGAACCACATCTCAAATGTAGAGGTTCATTAAAGACTCGCAGTGGAAATTTAAAAATTACGCTATAAATCACCCTAAAGAGGCAAAATTTACAACTATTTAGTACAATTACGTACAAACTTAAGCCGCACTCACTACGCTGATACAGCTTTACATTCTCTCAATATTGTTGCAGTTACTTCCAAACTTATAATTAGTCTCTCGATTAGTGCAGTTTCCAAACTTGCGAAATTACCTCCCTATTGGTTCATTTAAAACCAGACTTACTTTAAGGTCTCTCTTATAGTGTAGTTACTTTCAAACTGTCCTATTTGTTCAATGGAATCCAAAAGTATTTAAATAACCATATTGGTACATATACAAATAAATTCCAGGAAATAGCAAAGCTAATGACAACAGACCAACCTATGGCACCAAGAGAAAGATACACAGAGCACAAATAGCCATGACAGCACGATCACGGTTAGAGCAAAGCAACACCAGCCTTCACCTCCCCAGCAAGACAGTCAAACTAGAAATTGTGTTTATGAAACACCATGCCCCCAACCATTAGCTTGTCTACCACCCTGATCACCAGGTAATATATTCACCATCCTCCTTCAGTTGACCAAATCTGAGGCTACTAGCTGTAATAGTTTTCATGATATCTTTATTGGAAGTTTACGACGTCCAAATTCGCAAATGGCATTAACTTAAAATACTAAAAAATGAAATACTTTTTTTAAATTTTCATCAGGTAATCTACTCATTACCCTCTATCAGCTGTTCAACTTTGGAGCTCCTAGCTGTAACGGTTTTTGAGATATCAATTTTCTATGTCAAAATTTGCTAATGGCAATAACTAAAAAAATGATTTTTTTTTAATCTACTCATTATCCTCTATAAGCTGATCAAGCTTGAAGCTTCTAGCTGTAACGGTGTTTGATAAATCAAGTGTTCTATGTCCAAATTTGCAAAGGGCAATTACTCAAAAAATGATTTAAATCTTCACCAGGTTATCTACTCATTATCCTCTATAAGCTGACCGAGCTGGAAGCTCCTAGATGTTATAGTTTTTGAAATATTCTGATTACAAAATTTCATTATAACCCTTTAAAAGTAGCATAACTCCACAAAGGGAGATAATCCAGATTTAAAAAAAAGCGGTTCAGTTATTTTTTTATGCTTAGTCCATCTATGAAATTTCAAAACCATATCTTAAATTTGTAACGGACGGAAGGACGGGCGGACGGACGGACGGACGGACGGAAGCACGGACAAGCCCAAAGCAATATGCCCCTTCAACTTTTTCAAAGTTGGGGGCATAGAAAACATCAAAGGAACCGTGAGGAAGAGACAAAGAACACCCAACAGCCACACGACAGCAAGAAGACAATTAAGTTCAGCAACCATCTCTCTCTTCCTCGGCGAGATGATAAAAACAGAAAGGAAACCAGGAACCGTGAGGAAGATACACAGAACACCAACAGCCACACGACAGCAAGACGACAATTAAGTTAAGCAACCAGCTCTCTCTTCCTCAGCGAGATGATAAAAACAGAAAGGAAATCAGGAACCGTGAGGAAGATACACAGAACACCAACAGCCACACGACAGCAAGACGACAATTAAGTTAAGCAACCAGCTATCTCTTCCTCAGCGAGATGATAAAAACAGAAAGGAAATCAGGAACCGTGAGGAAGATACACAGAACACCAACAGCCACACGACAGCAAGACGACAATTAAGTTAAGCAACCAGCTATCTCTTCCTCAGCGAGATGATAAAAACAGAAAGGAAATCAGGAACCGTGAGGAAGATACACAGAACACCAACAGCCACACGACAGCAAGACGACAATTAAGTTAAGCAACCAGCTCTCTCTTCCTCGGCGAGATGATAAAAACAGAAAGGAAACCAGGAACCGTGAGGAAGATACACAGAACACCAACAGCCACACGACAGCAAGACGACAATTAAGTTAAGCAACCAGCTCTCTCTTCCTCAGCGAGATGATAAAAACAGAAAGGAAATCAGGAACCGTGAGGAAGATACACAGAACACCAACAGCCACACGACAGCAAGACGACAATTAAGTTACGCAACCAGCTATCTCTTCCTCGGCGAGATGATAAAAACAGAAAGGAAACCAGGAACCGTGAGGAAGATACACAGAACACCAACAGCCACACGACAGCAAGACGACAATTAAGTTAAGCAACCAGCTCTCTCTTCCTCAGCGAGATGATAAAAACAGAAAGGAAATCAGGAACCGTGAGGAAGATACACAGAACACCAACAGCCACACGACAGCAAGACGACAATTAAGTTAAGCAACCAGCTCTCTCTTCCTCAGCGAGATGATAAAAACAGAAAGGAAATCAGGAACCGTGAGGAAGATACACAGAACACCAACAGCCACACGACAGCAAGACGACAATTAAGTTAAGCAACCAGCTCTCTCTTCCTCAGCGAGATGATAAAAACAGAAAGGAAATCAGGAACCGTGAGGAAGATACACAGAACACCAACAGCCACACGACAGCAAGACGACAATTAAGTTAAGCAACCAGCTCTCTCTTCCTCAGCGAGATGATAAAAACAGAAAGGAAATCAGGAACCGTGAGGAAGATACACAGAACACCAACAGCCACACGACAGCAAGACGACAATTAAGTTAAGCAACCAGCTCTCTCTTCCTCAGCGAGATGATAAAAACAGAAAGGAAATCAGGAACCGTGAGGAAGATACACAGAACACCAACAGCCACACGACAGCAAGACGACAATTAAGTTAAGCAACCAGCTCTCTCTTCCTCAGCGAGATGATAAAAACAGAAAGGAAATCAGGAACCGTGAGGAAGATACACAGAACACCAACAGCCACACGACAGCAAGACGACAATTAAGTTAAGCAACCAGCTATCTCTTCCTCAGCGAGATGATAAAAACAGAAAGGAAATCAGGAACCGTGAGGAAGATACACAGAACACCAACAGCCACACGACAGCAAGACGACAATTAAGTTAAGCAACCAGCTCTCTCTTCCTCAGCGAGATGATAAAAACAGAAAGGAAATCAGGAACCGTGAGGAAGATACACAGAACACCAACAGCCACACGACAGCAAGACGACAATTAAAGTTCAGCAACCACCAGTTCTCTCTTCCTCAGCGAGATGATAAAAACAGAAAGGAAATCAGGAACCGTGAGGAAGATACACAGAACACCAACAGCCACACGACAGCAAGACGACAATTAAGTTAAGCAACCAGCTATCTCTTCCTCGGCGAGATAATAAAAACAGAAAGGAAATCAGGAACCGTGAGGAAGATACACAGAACACCAACAGCCACACGACAGCAAGACGACAATTAAGTTAAGCAACCAGCTCTCTCTTCCTCGGCGAGATGATAAAAACAGAAAGGAAACCAGGAACCGTGAGGAAGATACACAGAACACCAACAGCCACACGACAGCAAGAAGACAATTAAGTTCAGCAACCAGCTCTCTCTTCCTCAGCGAGATGATAAAAACAGAAAGGAAATCAGGAACCGTGAGGAAGATACACAGAACACCAACAGCCACACGACAGCAAGACGACAATTAAGTTAAGCAACCAGCTCTCTCTTCCTCAGCGAGATGATAAAAACAGAAAGGAAACCAGGAACCGTGAGGAAGATACACAGAACACCAACAGCCACACGACAGCAAGACGACAATTAAAGTTCAGCAACCACCAGTTCTCTCTTCCTCAGCGAGATGATAAAAACAGAAAGGAAACCAGGAACCGTGAGGAAGATACACAGAACACCAACAGCCACACGACAGCAAGACGACAATTAAAGTTCAGCAACCAGCTCTCTCTTCCTCAGCGAGATGATAAAAACAGAAAGGAAACCAGGAACCGTGAGGAAGATACACAGAACACCAACAGCCACACGACAGCAAGACGACAATTAAGTTAAGCAACCAGCTCTCTCTTCCTCAGCGAGATGATAAAAACAGAAAGGAAATCAGGAACCGTGAGGAAGATACACAGAACACCAACAGCCACACGACAGCAAGACGACAATTAAGTTAAGCAACCAGCTATCTCTTCCTCGGCGAGATGATGTCCTGAGACCAAGTCATTCACTTTGGTGTCGTCGTATTGTCGCGTGCTTGCTGCACGTTCGCATGACAGATATTTATTAAACTACAATGCAAATATCAATATCAGAACCTAATGGATGGTTCTTTCTAATCGGATTAGTTGAACTACATCAACCTGTTCAGCAGCAATTTTCACTCGCAGAATCGAAGACTGTATGAAAAAATAACGGCATGTGTTGTATGAAAGGCCGGCGCTAAATGTTTGCATTGTGATAAAAATCGAAAGAAGTTAGAAAGGCGTAGTCTTACTCAGCATAATCTGAGGAGAAAGATATTATTAAACCCTAACAGCATATACAGAGATGAAGGTTTCTCTGCGACCCTGTCGCAGTGACTGAATACCAGAACATTTAACGTTTTTATACCATGCAAAGTTAATATTCTATTAATCTAGGGAATCACATTGACTCAGATCTTGCAGACTGATCTGTGCCTCCGTGCTGTTGAAATTCCTCTGCTAATCAGAAATATATTATTCACGTCCTCTGAGAACTATAGTATATAAACATGGCAGGAAATTTTAATTAAGGACTTTGGTCTGAATTTATATCTTTTAAATGACAAATTGGTTTCTTTTCTTAATTATTAATCTTCGGAATTGGAGAATCTAAGACAAAATGATTATTTTACTACCCCAGTTTCGCATGATTAGTGGCACTTTTGCTTATTTTATTGCCTTTGCTGTCAATTAGATGCTTTAAGGTATGAAATCGAAACCAAAACTTTGTATCTCATAAAATTGGCCTTTATTATTCTTTTTTACCCTCTTGTATGTTGCTGCTGGGGGATTGGTACTAAATGCTTTGCTGTCCATGCAAACGTATTCGTTCATTAGTGAAAACAGCGAAGGTTCGCGCGAAACTGTGCATCACAAACACAGCTTTGGAGTAGCTGAAATCCAGTCAGCAAACGACTCACATTGGCGTAGCTCCCATTACACAGTATACGCACGTGCGTGATAAAAATAGTAACACTCAAGGGAGCTCACCTAATGTGGTAAAAGTGATTTTCCATAACTTAAGGAACTGCTCTTAAAAGAAAAAAAATCGCCCCCTCTAGGAGCACATTTTTTCCTCTAAGAGAAGTTCCCATTTTGAAGAGAGACGTAACTGTAGAGAATCATTACTTGATACAGTAGTCTCCCTTTGATGTGCGTATCTTTTTCAGCGTTCTGGCTACGCTATTGCGTCTCGGACCACTATCCACCAGCAGAACGCCACTGGAATAGCATTCACGCGTGGGCCGATAATGGTCCGCTTTTTATGGTTCGTGGAATGTTTTCCCAAACTTTAGATGCATGGCCCACTACATATCTGTTTATATACGTTAACCCTTTTAGACCACTGAAATGTTATATTTAATCAGTATGGTCCATTGTATGTATTGAGGGGCCACGGGTTATAAATTCCAAATGATATATTTCTTTTTCTGACGATCGAATTTGTCTTAGCACATAGTGCAAACCCTGAGGAAATGTCGTGTTCTGTGGCATTTCATCTTGGTCTTCACTCTTTGGAAAAGTATTCGTTCAGGGCTTTCCAGTCTACATAGGTTTAAATGCGCGGATCCAGAAAGTTTTGCTAGAGAGGGCCCAGCTCTGAAAGTCTTCTTTTATATGATGAGGGAGAGAGGGTCCAAATGCCACTAAAAGTGGGCCATCATCGGCCCGTCAGCGAAACGCTATTTTAATGGTGTTTCGCTGGCGGGCAGATTTTCAGTGAGGGGGGTCCGTACCCCATGGGCGGATCCATAGTGGGAACAGGGGTTGCATATGAGATAGCCATGGCATGGTATGATATAGGCATGGTATGACATAGAAAATGAAAAGCAAATAAAATATTTCCAAACAGTCGTTTCTTTGACCAAAACATGCTAATATCGGAGGGTTTTTGGGTTTTGAGAGCCGTCGTTGTGTAGTAGATAAACCACTCGCCTTGGAACCTGGGATCCCTATTTCGATCATCGGCTCTCCAAGTCTGTCAAGTGAGACTCAATGCAATGACCTGTCTTCTGAGACGGTTTAAACCAAAACCACGGCCGGTTCAGCCTTCGGGTATATCTTAACATAAAACCACAAAACCATCGCCAAAGAACAGCCAAAAATGATTTTGGGTTGAACAAACGAAAGAGTCATGAAGCCTCATTGCGCACTGTATCACCTGTAGAAACTGATAAAATAATCTAGTAAGAGAGGAATGTACTTGAGATTTGAAATCATATATAGAAAATGATAAGATAGTTCAAAGATAAGTTTTCATAAATGCACTTTTTGGATGTAATCAATCAAAGGAAAACAGTATAGATATGCGTGCAAATGATAACAAATTATGAATAAAAAACATTCACATGTTGCCAAACATAAAGTGTTTAAAATGCGTTTAGCAGTTGCGTTTTAATTTCTGGAATATGTTTTTTTCAGAAGAATGTTTTCCAAAAACATTTCCGGAGATATAACCATTAAATGCATATCACAAACTAATGTATTACCATGAGATTACAATAAATCTTTCATCTGTGTGAATTTTATCAAGATTGGCGCACAAGTTGCATCATAATGAGTTTAACCATCAAGAAAAGTCGGGTAAAAGAGAATCAAAGACTCTTGAAGTAGTCTCAAGTAAATTTTATCACTTTTACAAACAATAATACTTGTATCAGCATTCTAGAATTGGCGTGTTCGAAAACCAGGAAAGACAACATAAGTTGAACGAACCTTATAATCTTGTTAATATGTTGATCAATTACTCTAGTCCATAGACTGGCATCAGTCCACTAAATGCATATAATTACATTTACAATTATAGTTTAGTTATGAAAAATCATCTTATAAAAACTCTATCCATTCTGATAGTCAAATTTTGTGTCGGAGCCTATAACTACTCCAAGAAAAGTTTTGAATTGCTACATGTATCTTAGAGAGCATATCAGTTTCAATAGAGAAAAATGATATTAGAGACTGGGACCAGTCTAACTAGTCCGCACAGGTAGTCCTCTCCCTATACATCAGCCGCGACATGTAATTTTCCACAATACGGCATTCAAGTTGACAAGTGTAGACTCATACGAGCCTGTGCAGCCTCCTTTTAAGCTTAAAAACTCCAAATGCCGTTTGGTCAGTATAGTCCGGCAGTATTTGGGCGAATTTTGGAACTTAATTTTAAACTTTTTTTCTTTGTTGATTCTGGTAGTGCATATATTGTCCTTGAAAAATCCGAGTGATGCCACTCTGGCATCATTGAGCATTTCGATATATCCAAGATGGCGTCCAAGATGGAGGCCAATTATAGTGAAACTATAGTGTGATATGGAAAAAAATGTCTCAAACTCATTCTTTTCCTTAAATTGTTAGCTATGAAGTTGAAATCTGATTGAAGACACTTAGCTTGTAACCAAATAAAAAATAAAATAAGAATGTGGACAAGATGGCCGCCAAGATGGCAGTTTATTACAAAAAATGTGAGAAAATCTTCCCTGAAACTGGTTAAAAATCCAGGGATTTGCATACAAAATGCTTATTTGTTTGATTCTTGAATTACATTATCGTTGTAACATCCAAGTGACGCTATTCATGCATCATTCAGAATTTGATATATTCAAGATGGCGCCGCGGAAGGTAGCCGACAAGTTTTACAAACCCCTGGGAGCAGCACCCTACCTGTAGGCATGTCTGATTGATTTGTAACGGACCAGATGCCTTGTCTGAAAGAGCAGCACTTTACAAACACGCGTATCTGAATAAATGAAACCAGCATGCATGTCTGATAGAGTTGCACTGTACAAGCAGGCATATCTGAGAGCGGCACCGCATCAGCAGACATGTCTGATATAATGCCACCACTGTACAGGTAGCACCAAACTCCATCCGTCTTTCATCTGCACTCGACTAGTAAAATGTAGGTTGCAGTGGCAACTGACCAGCAGGCATGGCCTATAGTGAGGTACCACGCCAACAGGCATGGTCTATAGTGAGGAACCACACCAACAGGCCGTGCTGATAATGAGGCACCATACTAGAAGGCAAGGCATATAGTGGTCACCACACCAGAAGGCATGGCTGATAATGAGGCACCTCAACAGAAGGCATGGCCTATAGTGAGACAACACACCAGCAGGCATGAATGAAAGTGAGGCATCGGACCAAAAGGCATGGCCTATAGTGAGGCACCACAGTAGAAGGCATGTCCTATAGTGAGGTACCACACCAAGAGGCATGGCTGATAATGAGGCACCACACCAGAAGGCATGGCCTATAATGAGGCACCGCACCAGCTGGCACAGCTGATAGTTAGGCTTCACGCCAGAAAGTATGGCCTTTAGAGAGGCATCAAACCAGCAGACACGGCTGATAGTGAGACACCATACCAACAGATATGGCAGATATAAAAGCACAACACCAGCAGACATGCAGGATTGAGTTACAAAAGATCGTCATTATGATTGAGTGGCAACGGTCCAGCAAGAATCCATCTTGTAGCAACACCGGCCAGTGTGCATATCTGTTCTACTTGCACCAGACCAACAGACCAGCCATCATTTCAACAGGGTCAGCAGACATATTACCATTAACCATGTTTGTTTATGTGGCACATGACCAGTGCACATGTCTGAAACCAATCAGTTTTGTTCTGTAAAAGCTTCACGAGACCAGCAGGCCTGTTACAGCACCCATGCCTTTTAAAATTTGCTCTTAACCAGCAGGTATATGTGTTACAGTTGCACCCGACCACCTGGCATGTTGGTTACAATTGCACTCTAGCAGCATGCATGTCTGTTAGAGTTGCATCTCACCAGCAGATATGTTTGAATCAGTTGCAACTGACTAGCAAGCACATTGGTAGTTGTGAGGGCTGAACCATCAGGTATATCTGTAACACTTGCCTCATATCCGCAGTTATGTCCCTATGCTCGTTCCCAACCAAGGGGCTGGTAAGCACAATTGCACCAGATCATCAGGCATGCATGTTACAGGTGCACCTGACCACAGCCATGTCTTCATAATTTGATTACTATCCGTCTGTTACAGTTTCATCTTATCAGCATCCATGTATATTACATTTGCACCATCAACCATGTCTGTAACAATTGCATCCTAGCATTTGCCAGGTCTTTCACAGTTGCGCCTAAAAAGCAGTCATGTCTGTTAAACTTGCTCCTACACGCATGCATGTCTGATACACTTGCACCGTACCAGCATTCATATATATTATAGCAATATCCAACCATCTGTGCTGTCTGTTGTACTTGTACCAGACTAGTATATAATAGAAGAAATGGTTGTTACAATTGCACCGGACCAGTAGGCCTGTATTTTAGTTACACCCAACCAGCAGTCAAGATAGTAACGGACATCTGCAGCATGCAAATCTCTTATAAAGTTTTTTTTGTGTTGATACACTGCACTTCATAAGTGAATAGTGTTTTCTCTCTTTTTTTGGTAATTTTATCCATCCATCCATATACAACTTTCAAGCTGAACATTTTCCGCATATTGATTCAAAAAAGGTTTGTACTATGAGCAAGCATTCTGTCACAAACTTTTCAGTGATAACAACAATTCAGTATACCCTGGCATTTATCTTTTCATTTTTTTTGACAGAATGTTTGCCCAAAGTAGGAACTTTTATGAGAATAATATTATCAGATCCAGCCAAAAGTGGTCCTGATGATGGTGCATGGATTGAAGGTTATGATTACCAGAACAAAGACAAAACACATTACCATTTCGAAAAATAAGAGTTCGTTAATTTTTTCGGTGAAGTCTATCATAGCAAAACCCATGAGATTTCCCACCCTGTTATTGCTGCCATCTTTGACGCCATCTTTGACGTCGTCTTTAGTATTTTACAACGCTGAAAACAACACCAACATTCCAGTCAAATTCCCTAAATACAACCGCTGTTGAAAGCTATCAGAAAATAGTTAGTAACTGCTATTTTGATTTCAGGTTGAAATTTGCTTTAAAATGGCGGCCATCTTGGACACCATCTTAACTATTTCAACATCTGAGCTAAACTAAATATTTCAGTTTAATCGTTTGCATCATTAGGCCTCTAAACATACCTAAAAAGTCAAAATTAAATTGCTTTTTATTAAGTTTGTTGGTCAGATAGGTCTTAGGAGCCTAACTGGCGGCCATCTTTGACGCCATCTTTAATATTTCAACCCTCTGAATCAAACCAAAAAATGTTCCATTTAATCGTTTGTATCATTTAGCCTCTAAACATCCATAAAAATAAATTAAAAAATGGGTTTTTAGCGAGTTTGTTGGTCAAATAGGTCTTGGGAGCCTAATTGAAGGCCATTTTGGACGTCATCTTTAATATTTCAACCTTCTGAATCAAAACATTATGTTTCATCTTAATTATTTGTATCATATAGCCTCTTAACATCCCTAAAAAGTCAAAATTAAATTGTTTTTATGGATTATGTTGGTCATATAGGTCTTTGGAGCCTAATTGGCGGCCATCTTGGGTGCCATCTTTAATATTTCAAAACGCTCAATGATGCCAGAGTGGCATCAGTTGGATTCATCAAGTACAATGTCTGCACAACAAGAATCACCAAAGAAAAAAACTTTAAAATCAAGTTCCAGGTCATTCTGGTTTTCTACCAGACTAGTAGCTTAACAGTCATAAAATATTCAAACGACGAAGAAAGGCTCTGATCAGACTGCGCGTATGCGCAGGCTGATCTGAGCCTTTGCTGGTCGCACATACCACATTGTTGGAAATCTCATGTTGCGGCTATTATATGCTGATGGTTCAATATTGATTACATGTACATGAAGCCAGTTAAATCAGTGCCAGTAGATTCCTGCAAATATCACCCAAATCCCTAGATACCTGGTCTGACTTCGATGTCCAGTATTTTTAAAAGTAACTTTTGATAAGTAACGTAAACTTTTGAGTATATTAAATAATATTACATAAAAAACTGCAACTTTTAACTAATATTTGAAGCAGTGTCCGAGTTGGATTGTCAATGATGCTAAAGTTCGATAGAAAAATTAGAGAGAATGTTAATCTTTTTATTTGTTCCGTATACCGAGGACAGGCAAAGAAGTAATGATGGGTATCTTCAATGCAGCTACAACAGCTACATTGAGGGGTTATTACTATATTTACGCGGTAGCGACCCGACCTCCATTGAGCCAATCCGAATTCCACAGAGGTCCTGTACATTATCAATATTTCTTTTGGTAAAATATTAAAGGGTTAAGATGAAGCCAAATGATCAGCATCCACACTGATTTTCATTCACTTGATAAATCAATATTTATAATTAGCAAACATATTTTTTTTCTACAATAATCTATATTTGAGCCATGACATGAGAATTCCAACACTGTGGTATGTGCGACCAGCAAAGATTCAGACCAGCCTGCGCATACGCGCAGTCTGATCAGAACCTTTGCTTGTCGCTTGAATATTAAATGACTGTTAAGCTACTGACCGAACATTGTTAGGAGTTTCTAAGCTTAAAAGAGGGCTGCACATGCTTGTCTGAGTCTATACATGTTTAAAAGCCACATTGTTGGAAATCACATGTCACGGCTCATTTGGCGTTTCTTTTTTGAGGCAGTGTGTTTTAAATGGCAGCTGGCCGAGAGTAAAGTATCACTTTCTATCTAGCGCAACATAAACCTAGCATTTTTAGAGATAAAATGGCATTGCTAGCTGTCCCGTGGGTGCCGAGTGTTTTCCTTCACGTCCGATTAGGAATAATTCATTTGTAGCACCTGCCAAAGTTGGTTATGAATTGGTATGAATGCATCACTTGGGGCTTAAACAACACATAGCGGTGCGTACCCAGACAGAAAGAGGATGTGCAAATAAAAACATCCCAGATTAGCCTGTTCCTATATGGACAGTCTGAATAGGACTATGTTTGCTCTCTTCAGAAAATGAGCCAGTGCATGAGATTTCCAACAATGTGGCATTTCGGCACGTGTAGACTCGGACGAGCCTCTGCAGCGTCCCTTTAAGCTTAGAGACTCCAAATGGTGTTCAGTCAGTAGCTTAACACTCATAGAATATTCAAGCGACTAGCAAAGGCTCTGATCAGACTGCGCGTATGCGCAGGCTGATTTGAGGCTTTGCTGGTCGCACATACCACATTGTTGGAAATCTCATGCACTGGCTCAAATTATTTATTGATAACTGGATATATTATTGATTAGAACAAAGCAAGAAAGAAAGTAAAGATCAGGAGTATCACACCTGACCCAGGACACCATATGGGAAAGTGACAAAAACACAAGAAAACACCACATACCAGAAAGCCAAGAGGTCAGCCCTTTCTCAGCAGGTGACCACAAGGCTGTAAGGAACAGACAAGACAGTATGTCAAAGACAAACATCAAACACAAATAACAAAAAGGATCCACAAAAGAAGCACAGCCTTGAGACGGATAGTAAGAAAATTACCAGAGGACTTAAACATGTTTGACGGTATCAACCCTACCCTTATTTTTGGTGTGGATCGAGGAGTAAAAATGTTTGGTTCGCATGAAAGACCCCTAACTTATCTGATGTATGATCTCCAGTACACACCAATCAAGAAGAAAAGGAGATAAAATTAAGATAAGGACTCAACATTACATACAACTGAATACTGGAGCAAAAGAAATCCAACATTTAAATACCGATGGGCCCAACCAGGCCCCAGCTTATCTATAGATAAGTCTTTAAGCTGGAACCGTCATAGAGCTGGCGTGCAATCAAAGAGGAAAGCAAAGTTGCCAACCGTCAACTGGAATATTCGAGTTTAGAAATTCAGAATGCAGACGTATCCGGCGACACTAGAGGTAAAATATTGGCCTGAGTTTTCATCTACTTTCAAACTTTGTGCACGTGAGCAGTGAAGGCTCTAGCTTATCTGCGCTCTTCCTTACTCGACAATACGATAAGGCCAAATAAAAAAATATCTGTGTTTAGGGTAACAGAACCCTACCTAAATTTACTGGTGAAACCTAGATTTTTTTCAGGTTTTCTGGAAAAAAATATAATTTTATGCATTTTGAAAGGCGAAATGCCTTTCAAAATGCATAAAATTATATTTTTTCTAGAATAAAAATAAGTAAAAAGATATGTGTGCCTACCCTTCCTAAAATTTTTAGACCCGTTACCCAAAACACACTTATTTTTGATTTGGCCTTAGTACCATATTTCATTTGCTGGCTCCTTTTCATTTTTCTAAATCTATCCATATCAAACGCAAGCAATTGAAATATCAGAGCAGCGCTGTAATACAAGACAAGACAGGCAATTCTGTGAATATTTATGAAGAAGGTTTCAAATTTAAAGCATTTTGTAACGATTATAGTTCAGTTGACAATAGTTAATTGTTTGTTAATGATTCTAACAGCACCTGCTTCTGACGCCGAGTCTCGTACGTAAGGTACTTTAAATATGGGCCACGTCGCAAGAAAACCTGTCTTCGGGGTTTCCGACAAAGCGACTTTCAAACCAGTCTCCTCAGCTACAGAGACTAGCTAGCAATTTGAAATTTCTCCTGTAGCAAGTGTACATATGGTACTTTCCAAAAAGCGAATAACAAAGGCGCTGATCAGACTGCGCGGATGCGCAGGCTGGTCTGCGCCTGTGTTGTTCGCAAACCCCCGAAGACAGGTTTTCTTGCGACGAGGCCCATATGTGTCTGTTTTGTTTTTCTTCTGCTGATAATTATTGCAAACAGTTTCGCTCCATATCAGGCGTCGGGCATGATTCAGATCCCACTACTGGAAGAAATTTTGAAAACGTTTATTTGAAGAAAACAAATATCGGCAGACGACAATAAACATGATAAAAGCGCTGCAGTAATCCATATACTTATCATACCCCGCCATGAAATACTTTTATTACAAAAACAATCCATAAATCAAGGACCATATTTATGAAAAATTTAATGCAGTTGTCTCAACCAGGTTCTTATATTTTCAAATCAAGGGTCGTAACTCTGTAGTTTTTGGACAAAAGTGAACGATTAGTCACCATGAATCGAGCCAGTGATTCAATTTTTTTCTTTAGCACTATAACAAATGCTAGAATTTTCTTTTCAAAAATAGCTTATGGTGCCTGACTGTACTCCTCTATTATATATTCCACTTATTGGAAACGGGTTCTCGTGTTTTTTACAAAAGAAACATTAAAGGAAAAGTGAACTTTATTTAAAGCCAAATCACTCGCAATTCACTTGAAAATGTGCCGAACAATGATCAACGCAGTTAAGAAGAAGGAGAAACAAAACAAAAAACACGAATACATTGTAATTGCCTTCTTTATTAGGCGCTAAACGTATTTCTGATTTTATACCATTAATAATCCACTTACTAAGAAAAATATCTTAAATAATATTAAGTGTTTAAGTGATCAAATACGGATGACGGAAATATAGTGGTTATAAGGTTAATGGTGCTGTCACATATTTACGGATAAAAGAAACGGACGCCGAACGGACAGAAAAAATGCCCCAAAAAAATGTTTATCCGGTGATGGAAGTCGTCTCAGTAGCAGTGAAGATCGTCGCGGAAGTCGTAAGGAGCGCACACCTACCGAACAAGTAATGGATAAAGAACGGTCAACAAACGTACGTGTAACGGATGTATAACGGACAAAACGAATATGTACCGTATAAGAAACGGACAAAACGTTGGCTGAACGATCACAGAATGAACATGCGGCACTCGTCCCGGATACTCTGTTACCTGTCCGGGAGTTGACCGTTCACAGCTCAGGTCGAACGGACATCAACGGATACATACAGGATACCTACAGGATGCCGAACGCATGAGAACCGGACAAACGGCACGAGAACCGGACAAACCGCATACCAACGCATGAGTAACGCTCACCCACCGTACATATTTATCCGGTGGCGTCCGTTCGAAGTTTTTAACATGTCCAAAACTTGCCAACGGATAGGACCGGACAAAACGGATATCACCTGACACGGGACGCATTTACCGCATTAGGAACGGACATGTAACGCATGCTAACGAACACGAACGGACGGAGAATTTTACTGTCCGTTACGCGTCCGTTAGTGCTACGGTAAGGTGTGACAGTCACTTAAAGGCGAAGGTATCATTATATATAAAAACATGCATGGGCAACCCAAGATCTCTATTTCGCATATGCCAGAAGTGTTCCGCTTCTCGGCTAATGCATTTTCCGCCTTATTGTGAAGTTAATAAGTAAAGTCAGTGGTGGTAAATTCAATTAGCTATAGACTTATTATTTCTCCAGAATTGAAAGGAATACTACATTTCCCTGGGGTAGGAAAATAATAAGGATATTGTCACTGAGAAATGAAATTACCATAGCTATTTGTAAGTAGAACAAAGTTGCATCCCTTGAGCAACCACTATATACAGCGTTTCTTGAGACATGAGTCAAATAGTGTCAGTTTTGATGCTTCCCCAGTATTGTTGTTTCAAAGATGCATAGTAATGAGGCAATTCTATTTTTCTTATAAATAGGTAAAGCATGACTATTCACTTCCACGCGCACATGTGTAAACTGAAACTACCTGCACGCCCAAAATCAAGGTAAACTCGCCACTGTTTGTTTACAGCGATTCTCATCTATCTTTGAAAGTACAATAACCTCTTGACAAAACTCTTTGCCTGCTACGGCATTTTTTTTTCGCCTGTTGATAACTAGTTTTAATCCAGATCAGGCTCGACATAACGTCGGGCTTGGTCTGGATCCAAGCTGTTTGGCACTGACATTATACCCTGAAAAGAATATTTTGAAAAAAAGTAATGTTGAAAAATGTCTGCAGATGATAAAAAAATACGAAAAATATCCAACATGTAAAGAGTTAAGATCAAAATCAAATCCTTAAAATTACTATAATTCGTTTCTTGTTTACTGTCGTGAGTTGGCTCCCGGTACCGTTAGTTTTACAGGTGACAGGGCCCAGGGCGACGACAGTAAACATGATTCGCACTATAGGGCTATTGATGTTTCAAAGATAGATGGGAATCGTTGTAAACAACTACTGGCAAGTTTACCTTGATTTTGGGCGTGCAGGTAGTCCAAGTTTACAGTTATATTAAACCTACCACAGATTGCTGCATATACGCGTAGCAGTGAATAGTCATGCTTTACCTGTTTATATGAAAAATAGAACTGCCTCATTACTATGCATCTTTGAAACAATAATACTCCAATGGTGGAGCTCTATTATTTTCGACGTGTTTGTCGGTCTGTCTGTCTGTCTGTCTGTCTTTGGGAGCACTATAACTTTAGGTCACTTGTGATCATTTTTTCCTAATTTCATATAAGCATTACTTTATCAATCCCAAGTCCAGTTCGAGTATAGGTTTCGTCCAATGGCCACCGCCTGTCCCACTGCTATAGCCCAGATTACTTCCAAATTGTGTACAGCAAAACGGCCACTCTCAAAAAGGCCAAAATTGGTTTTCAGGACCTATTATCGCATAATGCAGGTTAAAAGTATTGCAGAATGCTCCAATGGGAACATTCTGCAATACTTTTGACCTTCATTAAACTACCATTTGTCATAAAGATCTTTCTTTTGTCTATTTTTGAGTGACCGTCTTACACAAGTTTTACCGTATTTTTATTAATCTTTTGGACATGTTATTGCACCTTTCGTTGATATTGCAATGGTTAAAGTCAAATATCTCGAAATGCACAAAGTGCAAATGCATAACGGTGCAACAACCAAGCTATTGTATGGCTTTGCGTCTGTGCGGGTTATAATCCACGAGCTACTGTCGTGCCAACCAAGAGTGATAGTGATGCAATAGTTTGTTTACAATTGCTAAGTAAAAAATAACTTGTACACGCCACTTGAGTTAACGTGAATCGATAGATTACTTGTGTATTAATCCTATCCTGTGGATAGGATTAATACACAAGTGATCTATCGATTATAAGTCTCTGATAATTTTGTAAACAAAACATGACATCACTGTCACTCTTGGTTGGCGCGACAGTAAAGCTCGTGAATTATTTTCCCGTACAGATCCACAAACTGACATAATAAACGTCTCGCGCGTCTAAAGCCCTCTTTTCATGGAAAAATGAAATAAAAAAAAGTTTTCTGTTTTGTATCCTGATATTCAAGTCGATGGTGTATCCTGATATTCAAGTCGATGGCCGAATTTACAAGGGAAATATCAGGGGAAAACATAGTGAAAGATTATAGAATTGGTAAGGGAAATTTAAAACACGACAAAATTATAGAATTGTATGCCTTAATGATATCGTCCGAATAAACGATTGGAAATGACATAGTCGATTCGCTATATAATTCTCACATGACGTCATCTTGCTCGACAGGTGCTTGGTGCTAAAATAGCTTCAGACAATATTTTCAGTTCTTACTAACAATTTTCTTATACCAATACCCTTGTGTAAAGAAAATTTCTAGTCGATGTTCAGTAGCGGCACAATGACGCCAAAAGTTCATATTTGTCAATTATTTCTTCGGAGTTTCAAGAAGACTCCCTAAATAACGGATGATGTGTCAAACGGAAAATTTCATTAGAAACGACAGAATATTCATGACAAGATCTGTGACAGTCACAGACTCCAGCCGTGCCACAAGAAACGGTAGCTAAACGATTGTGATTAAACGAGAACTGTAAAAGTAAGGTTTTATAAGGAGACTGGGTGTTTAATTCAGGGTTCCTACAAATTATAGAAAGTAAACTCCCTGACTTTTCACTGACCAACTTCAAATTTCCCTGACCCGAAATATCGACATTCGTCAGGCTTTGTGGGTAATCTATGAGCATGATTCATGAACAAATTAACAGCGATTTCAAACAAATGTTCCTCTTTAGTATGTAGGTACAATTTATCAGCCAAAACGAGTTAAGTTCACCAATTCGGTCTTTTTTGTGTCCCATCCCCATTTTAGCATGTAAACAATGTATCTTCTAACACTTTTATGTTTATAAGTTTAGTTTAGGTTTACATCTTAAAGGGGACATATTAAAGTTCTAAATCCAATAAAATATGGAAGAAAATGGTACTAAGAGCTAACTATATCATTTTTTGTGGAAAAAATAAGAATGTCTTCGTTAATTAGACCGTTCATTAATTAGTGCCGATAATTTATTATCCTGCTTATCTCCCTTGATTTCTGTAGCGACGAGTCACTTCCCTTGGATTTGTGACGTCACAAGGGCAGTTCGTCCGATGACTGCATCGTCGCAGTGATTAATGCAACACGGATGTCGCCCTTGATAGCGTTTTAAATGATGTTTCGGGGTAGACATTGACGAGTCTGGACCAATACCACACTGGTAAATGTATGCGTCGATTTGGTGGTATTTACGCGTATTGCCGGTACTTCATAGACCGGAAGTGGTAGATATCGGTGTTCATACTATATAGAAAAACATGCCATATGCCTAAAGGACTATAGAATTAGATCATTTTTAAGTATTCGATACGTGCATGGCGATTTATGTAAGCATTTAGGAATAGATTCGAGTACCGATCATCCAGATCGGTACTCGAATCTATTCCTAAAAGCTTACATAAATCGCCATGTGAATGCCGAATACTTAAAAAGGATCTAATTCTATAGTCCTGTAGGCATATGGCATATTTTTCTATATAGTATTAACACCGATATCTACTACTTCCGGTCTATGAAGTACCGGCAATACGCGTAAATACCACCAAATCGACGTATACATTTACCAGTGTGAATACACACTTATCAATATTCCAAGGAGTTCCTCGAAAGTTGAAGACCCGTTGAAAACATATCGTAGGCTTACATCGACAGCCGCCTGGCCTAATAAAATTGTATGTCTGTTAACCAAACCCCATTTTATAAAGATTCTAGGTCTACTATATATTTGTCTACATGACAAAATGCTCGAGTTCAACAAAAAAAACGGATTGTCGTATCACACCGGCATGCGACAAAAGCGAACGCATTGATCGGCGATAACAACGTTTTCTATTTTCAAACGATGATCGTGTTCCGCAAATATATTGTTATCGATTGCAAAAATTGTAATTTTGCTATCGAAAACGAAATTTTTGACTGTCGGAAATTCACTTTTGCGTCTTTTTTTAAGAATTTGGAATCAGGATCGCCGGGCCTACCCGTTGAGTATGTACATTGTACGAGCCTACTCAATAAGTTAACTATACTTGAACACCGATTAGTTTTTTTTGTTTGTTGAATTTATTATCATCAGTTTTTTTCGTTTTACGCTTCAGACAAGACGCTTCCTATGAGCCCACTGACAAATTGTAGCCAGCTCATGCGATTTTCATTCTTGCACCGAAGGATCAGACGAGCCTGCGCACATGCATTATCGAAAGGGCCTCCACCAAAAATGTAGAAATAAAGTAGAGACCCATCCAGCATCCAATACCGGGTCACTATCGGCCCAACTCTATATGCTTACTGGCGGAGTCGATGACGACTCAGGCCCCTAGCCCCACTAGATGGCTGTGCAACTCCTTTACGAATAGGCATAAATACCAAACCAGGGTGGCTTTGTGAACTATATTTGATGCGCATGACGATTATGATGTCGACCCGAGGATTGTACATGTAGATTGACAACCTATTAGTTTTAGTTGCTATTTCTGCGCGTGGTCCAGGAATTCTACATGACAAAATGCATGTTAGATAGACTCGCCATTTAGTTTGCGAAATCAAGGAGCATATTGCGTGAGCATCTACGAAGTTCAAATCCTGATGCAACACAGATCCCGGTTTAAAAATATTTTCTACGAGAATATAAACTATTTATGCGTTCTTTGGAAGCGTCTCGCGAGACGCTTTTAATGAACACATAAAAAGCCAGCTCATGAAAGTCTAATACTACAGTAGCAGCAAAGCCTAACATCTATCTGGGCACAGTCTCGACAGTCTCTGCACTCTCACACACAGATAACTTAGGAACAAAGTCGGTGATGAAGAAGCAGAGCAAAATTTAGCCGCTCTGCTAGGCTCTAGCCCCACTAAAGATGGCTGTGCATGCATGTATAAATAATGTCTAAGAATATGAGGTAAGTGCAAAATTTCATTAGCCGGCTTCGAACTCTCTCTCTCTCTCTCTCTCTCTCTCTCTCTCTCTTCCAATTAACTGATGCCGTAATGATCATCACCTCGACGAGATGGCCTACATTATCTTGGTGCGCCATGCACGAATGTTTTAATTTTCGTTGATTAATTTGGGGCGGACCCAGAGGGGGGCAGGGTGTCCGGACCCCCCCCCCCCCTGAATAAAACACAAAAATATAGGGTTTCTTAGCAATACTTGTCTGGATTCCCTAAAAATCACAAAGCTACAAAGCCAGCATTCACGGTTGGGCCATCATCGATGATGGCCCGCTTATCGCGGTATTTGGATCCTCTGTCCCCTCATCAACTAAAAATGTTTTTAAAACAAAAAAGTTAAATCTGGACCCCCTCTGACAAAACGTTCTGGATCCGTGCATGTTAAAGACTGAGCAATTTTAGAGCCCTATGTATGAACAATGCAAAATTCATTAGGGAGCGCAGTGACTAAATGGTAGTGTGGAAGGGTTTTATTTTCACGAAACTGCGCTCCGAAATTCGTGAAAGTAAAACCCTCGCGAAAGTGTTTAAATTTTCAGAATTATTATATTTCCGTAAGTGAGATACATGTATTAGTTGCACTTCTGAGAAACTTTTGATTAGTAATTGTGGTACTACAATATGTCACTTTTAATTTTAAAATTTTAATGAGTTAACCAGTGGCAGATGTTATCAATAATGACATACAACCCAAAATATTTCTATTAGCCAGTTAATCTATACAGAATGTTACAAAATATTCACTAATAGTAATGTAATTGAAATTATTCAAAACATTGATGTACAATGTATTACTTGACTTTTCGCTTAATGTAAAGGCGGTGCCTCATGAATGCGTAATTAGGACTCGTCAACCTTAGGCATAGGTAAAAGCTGAAAAGGAGGCGTGGTTTTATTCAAAAGTAACTTTATCATATTGTGCCACAACCCCAGTCATTATTTCAGCCAAAACGAGTTAAAGTTCACCAATTCGGTCATTTGTGTGTCCCATCCCCATTTTAGCATGTAAACAGTCTATTTTCTACCGCTTTAATGTTTATTAGTTTAGTTTAGGTTTATGTCTTGACAATCAAGTAAAAGAAAAGCATTGGAAATGGCCAATAGTCATTCCTTACGACGTTTATCAACAGCAAGTATCCCAAAAATTGCCAAAAAAGCTGTCCCATCGTCATAGTATGTAATTTTAAGAATGTATTATGCTTAAATGGTTGTTGTTATAAGCAGTTTTCAACTTTATTTTATTGACACACATATATACCTTACAGTTAATGTCCCTCATTTGATTAAGAAGTGAAAAACATGTTTTTGTTGTGCATATGATTAATGTCCCACAATCTAATGTGAATTACGTTACCAATTTAACCATCTCACAAATTACAAACCATGCATGTTAAGCTCACATCAAACATCTCTATGTCAAGATTAATATTTGCATGGACAAAAGAAACGAATTTGGGGAAACATTTGTTAATTTTTCGCAGATGAAAAGATATCTGGTGTTGACTAAAAAATCTGCATTTTTGTGAATTACGTTACCCTATGTGTATTATTTGTATAAGAAGAGGTACAGATATTGCAATTGACGCCAATGTAAGAACTGTAACCCAACTATATAACGAACCATACAAGAACTTAACAAGTTGTTTGCATAGAAAATATAGGTGGAAACATACATATGTGAATTATGTTACTGTGAATTACGTTACTACATTTTTTTTTAAAATCAAAATACCTCTCTAAATGCATACACTAGCTAAAACAAAATGTTTGCTTTAAATCAAAGCAAATCTGTCCCCGTTAATAAAGATCAATTTAAACCATATTACAGTTGTCATTTTTCTTTAACAAGGATATATCTATATGCTCTGGGTACATCAACTCCCCATTTCATGTAACTTACAAAGATACTCATTATATCAACACAACATATGCCAAGTAATCTGTTTGAAAAACAAAATCGAATAGTGTAAATCTCTATGGGATTGTTTGTATGGTTTTGAAATGAGCTGGATTAAACATAGGTAACGTAATTTACAAGTAGGTAACGTAAATCACATTCTACAAAAAAACCAGATTAGTCCAATCAAAGGGCCAAAGGCATCAATTCAGCGGTGATTATAAGTTTCTTACTTGTTGTTAAATGTTATTTTCTCTTTTTCAAACCATTTTTGAGACCCGATCAAATCGTTCACTAAACATTCATATGTCTCTATAATTATAATCGGCTAAATGAGACTTACACAAGTAGTTCCGGTCGAAAGTTACACAGTTTCAGGGCTATACACAGAATCATTTCATGGGAAATGTGTCTTTGACGGTCGAATCGAAATGCATTTTTATTATACAATCTGTTTTATTTATAATAAGTTATATCTTATTATTATTATTTAGATCTATTTATTTTTTATTTGTAATGACTTAAGGGTAAAGAAGACTTTCACAAATAAATCTAATCTGGTGCCCTGTTGATAGATAGATCTAGGGGATGGAACCAGACTAAAATAATTCCTCATAAGTTTACACGGACTGTCAGTCTAACTGGCCTTGGGAAAAGGTTCCTGGCTAAACGTTTAATATATCCACATATATTACATGTAACACTGAAAACCGACAATTGTCTATTTGGACACCGACGTCATAGTTTGGAAATCATATTGGTCTGAGTTTTTTAAAATTCAATGCGAAATTCTTTTATTACAGCCAATTTTATCAAAACACAGACAAGCTTTCCAGGTAAAGGTTTCTGATAATGCGTATTCATTTGATACGGCGACCCAATTATGATGGCCGATTTACACACAAAAGTAGTCTCTGGTGAAGAATCCATTAAGTGATGTACTGTTACCTCAAATAATTATTAGATAATTATCCACTGCTGGTCAAATTCGTTTTGGTTAATATCTTGAGAAAATACTGGGATAATTTTACATAAAATGTTGATTCGGCCAGCATTCACCCTTTGCATGCTAGTGCTATCGCATCTAGTTTAGACCAACATAGTAAACGCACTACATTCTGCCTGATGTGAATTCAAATTGTTTGATACTAAACAATAAAGCTGCTTCTGAAAGTATTTAAAAAGTCAATTTTAGAAAAGAAATCGGCAGACGACACAATAGCAAAGTTTCCCAGCGTGCAAAGAGTTTAGGCACTGAAATTTCTTTTCTTTCACAAATACTATGTAGTGAGAGTGTGGACTACTTTTCATGTTGCTTCAACCTTTTTTTCGGTCATAATTTTGAGGGAAAAAATGAAAAAAAAATCGGCAGACGACAAAAAGCATGCTAAATTTAACCAAGCATGCAAAAAGTATCACCCTGCATCATGACACAAAACGCATGAGCCGTGACATGTGATTTGCTACAATGTGTCATTTTGACAAGGGTAGACTCAGACTCCTTTTAAGCTTAGAAACTCCAAATGCTGTTCAGTCAGTAGCTTAACTGTCATTGAATATTCAAGCGACTAGCAAATGCTCTTATCAGGCCGGGCAGATGCTCAAACTGATCAGCGCCTTTGCTGGTCGGACATGCCACATTATTGGAAATCTCATTTCATGGCTAATACTATCATTTAAACCATAAAATGCCAGCAAAATGACTCTGTTTATGATTAACATAAGTATAGAGGTAAACAGTGTATGCCCAGATCAGACTGCTCCAACAGGTGCAGTCTGACCACAGGAGCAGTCTGATCTTGATCTACTCTGCCGACGAGGCTTCAAAACAGTTTCAACAGATGACAAAAGCAGATGATCTTTAAAATTGTAGTTTTCAGTTTACGATTTTCATAAAATGCATGCACGTCTGCGCGGCTCAAACAACGTATTAAACAGGTTAACTCTTAATATAATATTATCAGATCTCCCTTCTTGTGCAATAAAATAGTCGAATCACGCCCAGATATGAATATTAAAGTTGCCGCATATATGCAGTGACCAAGTCGCTTAATAATGGAAAATGTATGGGAAAGTCCATTTTATATTGGCCACACATTGGAATTTCTAAGTTTTAATATAAATCGTGTTTGTCTTAGAAAATGGTACAGACCCTGGTGAAGCGCCAGCTTTAGATGCCTATATTTTGTGAAGCATATGGCTCTCCACATACTCCACAACAAACATTGTCTGCTTTCTCATCTGCTAGCGTAATTTGACAATTGCATTGCAAACACTCAGAAGATTAACTATTTTTGATGCATTTTGTCATACATATTGAACAAGTATAGAATCACATATTTTTAAGGGGCTGCCGGTCATAATTTCTATAAAATGAGGTATATTTCTGTTTAGGTATCTTAGTAAACAATGCATACCAGATTGAATTCCACAATATTCCTTTTCCTCAACGGCTCAATCACAGCTGAACATTATTTCTGGAGCAATGATTCTGGGCTGATGTATATATGACATCAATTTGTCCGTAAGCTGAATTCATGAATATACTACACGCACCTTTATTGATTGATTTGATTCTTTATGTCCAAGAGAACATTTTTTTAGTTATGTCCGGACGTGTCGTCCTGGGTTGAACGACTAAGCAAGGATTGATGTGTCTTGCTAAAGGACACAATACAGTGACACCGGTGATGCTCGAATTCGCAACCGCTTGAATTGGTCTCGGGTCAAACACTCTAATATTGAACCACTGCGCTCCCATACTGAATTATGTTTTTTTTATTTCTTGGAACTGCATCAAGGCGACCGAATGAGAAACATAGATCACCGTTGCTTGTGCAGGCTGATCAGAGCTTAAGGACTTTAACAGCCATGGTACACGCAGGCATGTCAGACTTTTACTACTTCGGGATGGCGAGCAGGACAGATCATCATTCCCCTGCAAATTGTTCTTTAACATTACGATTTTTGGCTGTCTGCTATCTAAAAACTCCCAAACTCATTTTTTCATCCATTTCACTCTGGGGAAAAATGTTTCTATGAACACAAGTTAAGTCATAAATTCTGGTAATGGAGCTAGCGATTTTATATGGGTCATTAGCATGACAGCGGAACTTAAGGTCCCAGGAATTCCTGGGACCAGCTCTGCAGACTTTACATGCTCTAAGTTTGAGCAAAGAAGGGAGATTATGAAGAGAAAATGTATGTCCAGTAGCAGTAGTTTTCCTTGAACTCAGAGCCTAGGCCAGGCTAACACAAAGTGGAATACTCTTTGCATGCTGGTAATTTCGCAGTGCGGAAAAATGTGTGGTAATGAGTTAAACCTAGTCAACACTTTTTTCAGTTATGTTGGGATGGGTTGAACTAGCACTAAAAAGTGGCTGTGTCTACTAGTGCTTTGCAAACTGTTTAGATCCAGATCAGACCCTAACAAAACGTCGGACCTCTGTTTTCCACTCTGATGCCCGTTTGCACGCCCGTTTTGTGTTTCTCCAATAACGCTTTTTGTTTACTTATACGTTTATATGACGTGAAACATTTATCGCAATGACGATGAGCGCGGGAATTTGGAGTTTTGCCTGTTCCAAAAACTCCGTTATGTCTGAAATAATTCAAATAACTGGAAAACAAGCCATGTTCGGTAAAATTGAAAATGGACACATGCCCGAGAAAAATAAAATATAAATACAGTCGAATCTCGTAATTTCGAAGAGATTTAATTTCAAATTATCGATAATTCGAATTATAGGAAGCTTGTGACACTGTGACAACAGGGACACAATAATTACAATTTGTGTTAGCTTTTACGCCATTTCTTCATCAATCTAGGCATTCCCTTACACTTATATAGTAACCAGTATGAACATTTGTTGATGTAGTCAAATCAATTTCAATTTCCATCACTTCAATGAGGTCGGGTCTTTGATATGGCAGTTCACTGTCATATCTTTTCTTGTATCTAGTTGCTGCTACCACCACTGGAGGTTTATTGGTGAGTTTATGTGTAAACTTTGAAATTGGCACTCTCGCTTTTGCATTCTGGTCCATTCCAGTTGATCACAGTGACCTCAAATGTTTTCATGACTTACTATGTTGATAGCTTCTATGGTTTATATGATAGATAAAATAGTTAACTTGAATTTATAACTTCTTATCTTCAATTGAATTGAGCAAATTGGCTATGTGAATTACGTTACCATAAAAATTTTGCCATTTTTCTGAGAAGGGCGTATCTTTGTGAATGATGCATACTTTGTGGGGTTTTTTAATATGTGTACATGAAAAGGCATTTATTGAAGTTAGATCATTAATTCTGCATTGTCTTAGTTTGTAGTGAGTCACAAGAAGTTTTCAAATAAATGGAATATTTAAAATAATTTTTCTATAATCATATTTTAAGTGGTTTTCCAACAAGATTAATGACACTAGATGCAACAGCTTACTTCCAATGTGCAAAGGATGTTCTAAAAAGTGTTAAGCAACACACTAGAACCTGATATTTTGCAGAAAAATATATGTTATACGCATGAAATAAGATCAGAGTGTAAGGTATGTGAATTACGTTACCAACCTATTGGCACAATGTTCTTTATACAAGAATACAATTTATTATTTCCAGTACCAAAGAAGAATGTAATTTTTAATATTCATCATCTACTGTTCCAAAACCAATCTTTTTTTCTTGTTAACTCTTCAAATGTGATGGATACAATTAAAAGAATAACTGTACTCATAGAATTAAAGTTGAATTCCACTGTCAATTCATAACAAACCTGCTGAGACCATGCTGAGAAGCAAAAACATAACATAAATTCTACATAATAGGCTTATCTGATCAACAAGAGAGCCAAGTAGAAGTGCATGCTAAAGCTCTTAAATATTTCAGTCTTGTAAGAATTTTGGTATGTACAAGTATACTTCATCACAGTAACGTAACTCACATTCAAATTCAGTGGTGCTCTTTGTAAGGCTGAATGAATTGAAATTTGTGGCTGAGCACATTTTTTAGACATCATTATCTAATTGACATATAACAATAAGTAAAAAAATAACATAAAAATGAAAATCTAAGCCAAACAAATTGTGGGACAAAAATTGGCTGCAATTGGTGAACTTAACTTGTTTTGGCTGTATAATCATTTCATCAAAACTGTTTAGTTTATCGTTAAATGTCTTCTGGTGACTTTGACTTACAGAAAGTTACAGTTATGCTAAAATACCAAGCATTACAACCAAAAAGCAATCTGTTGTGCAATTGTCAAATTACCATGGTTAACTTCAAAATAATAATGAGATGTAGAAGGATTGGCCTATAAGTGTAATTTATTACTATCGTGTTACCATAACTTAAAAGCGATAAGAACAAAATTTGCTAGGTATATAAAACTGCATTTTTCCACTGACCAAGATTTTAAAACCTTTAGAACCATTATGAGGCTATATTATCTAAACCAAGTTTCAAGTGTTCCATCAAAAAGTGTGGTATCAGTTTTTTGCCTGTGACCAAAGGCATAACCCCATACTTCAAAAGGCCACCAAAATGAGGCTGTCAATTTGTCAATAATAATTTGGTACCCAATAAGTTATATGAAAGGCTCAGAGATTGCCACAATGAAATGATGCAGACTATCCTATTCACCAGGAAAAGGAAACCACTGAAAACAAGTAGCCCAATAGGCAACGATCGCTCACCTGGGAGCCAGCATAATGTTTGGAGACACCAAAATTTATGATGCTCAAAGGCAAGTAACTCTTAAACTTGAAACAGTGATCAGAATTTATTCAAACACTCAAGATATTATGCCAATTCTGGTTATCTGCAAGGAATAAAACTTGGGGAGGAAACCTGGTGAAACTATTTTTTCAGATGCTCAAGGGCAAATTACTCCATAGTGAGTGATGAGATCTGACCAAATTCAAACCCATCCATGCTTTTATATATGTCCTGGTTACCTACAAGAATGAAGAAGATCAAATGAAAAAGAATGAACTAGAATGGTCAAAACATTACAGAGCTATATTCTAGACACTCAAGGGCAGCTAACTATAGTTGCTGGTCAAGTGTGGCCAAAAATCAAACTCATAAAAGCTTTTCTAGTTGTCCTTGATACCTGCAAGAATAATGAAGTTCCATCCAGAAATGAAAGCATTAGAGTGCTCACAACATTACTCCCGTTATAGTTCTATGGAGATTTTTTCAGACATTCAAGGGCAACTAACTCCATAGACCCATGTTCGATCTTGCTGATTTTCAAATCCATCCAAGCTTTTATAGCTGTCCTTGTTACCTGTCAGAATGAATAAGATCCAAACAAAAATGAAGGTGCTACAGTGCTCACAACATTATACATTCATTTTTTAAACATTCAAGGGCAGCTAACTCAGTAGTTGGTGATGGGATCTGACAGAAATTCAAACTCATTCATTCTTTTATAGTTGTCCTTGTTACCTGCAAGAATGATGAAGATTCATCCAAAACTACAAGCACTAGACTGCTCACAACATTTCTCCCATTATAAGTCTATGGAGATTTTTTAAGACGTTCAAGGGCCACTAACTCCGTAGACCCGGGTCAGATCTTGCCGAATTTAAAACCCATTCAAACTTTTATAGCTGTCCTTGTTACCTGTCAGAATGAATAAGATCCAATCAAAAATGAAGGTGCTACAGTGCTCACAACATTATACATTCATTTTTCAAATGCTCAAGGGCAGCTAACTCAGTAGTTGGTGATGGGATTTGCCAGAAATTCAAACTCATTCAAGCTTTTATGGTTGTCCTTGTTACCTGCAAGAATGATGAAGATCTATTAAAAATGAAAGCACTAGAGTGCTCACAACATTTCTCCAATTGTAAGTCTATGGAGAATTTTTCAGATGTTCAAGGGCAGCTAAATCCGTAGACCCAGGTCAGATCTTGCTGAATTTCAAACCCATACAAGCGTTTATAGCTGTCCTTGGTACCTGCAATAATGATTAGGTTCAATCAAAAAATGAAGGTGCTAGAGTGCTCACAACATTACACATTCATTTTGCAAACGCGCAAGGGCAGCTAACTCAGTAGTTGGGGATGAGATCTGGAAGAAATTCAAACTCATTCAAGCTTTCATGGTTGTCCTTGTTACCTGCAAGAATGAATAAGTTTCAATCAAAAATGAAAGCACTAGAGTGCTCACAACATTTCTCCCATTATAATTCTATGGAGATTTTTTCAGACATTCAAGGGTAGCTAATTCTGCAGACCCTGGTCCAATCTAGCCGAATTTCGAAAACATCCAAGCTTTTATTGCCGTCATTGATACCTGCAAGAATAAAGAAGGTCCAATGAAAAATTGAAGTGCTAGAGTGCTCACAAGATTTTCCCCATTATAGCCCTATGATAGCTATCTGTTGCCATGGAAACAAAAGCTCTGATCCAATCTGGCCCAAAACCTAATACAGCCAACCTACCCCAATAATGCTTTAGATGAAATTTGATTATGATCAGCCAACTGGTCTCAGAGATATTAATGTCTGAAAGTGTGAACAGACGCACAGAGGGGCGCACGGACGCCGGCTTGAGTCCCATCCTATAAGCTCACTGAGAGCCTTCGGCTCAGGTGGGCTAAAAAAACATAGAGAAACAAGTAAAAGAAACTTCACCATGAGAATGGTCGATTTGTCTTCACTGTAATGGCCAAGGATCATGCAGTTTCATCAAAACTTTGGCAGGAGATGCCTCAATCAAAATGAACTATTAAATATCAGAAAGCAACAGGAAAAATTGCCAATGTGAACACAGCTGCCATTTGATAAAGACATGGATTTGCAACAATCAACTTCTTCACGCAAATGCTCATTGTGTCAATAGTATATACTGCAGGGTGTGTAGAGAAAGTATCAAAATTCCTCATCTTGAACTAAGGTACCTAATCTCAGTCTTCCAATGTATTAATGGAAGTGTAACACTTATCTAAAGCAAGCAGGAAAAAACCTTTCCCAAGTATTCAAAGATACCAATCTGTCAATCATATTTTTCCAGCAAAACTTCATGCAAATCTTAACTGTAACCATGATAGTGTGAGGGCAATGCACCATGATACTTTTCCATCAAAGACTGCAAAAGACCTGATCAACATGCAAATATTTATTTAGTCTAAAGTTGAATTTAGACACTAGATAGGGGGAGGGGGGCTGCGCGCAAAATATTTGCTACCATGTTGCTGCATTCGTGATTCTCTTTAATTTGATATGCAACATGACTATGTTTGCTGCAGGAGTCATGTTCCCTATTTGTCATCCTTGCTTCGAAGGCGACACAATAAATTAATGAAATGGGGCAAGGATGTGAGTTCAATATTTCATGACTGGGATGAAATCATATAATTGTGGGTGGCTGAAGGAACAAGTTTGTACGATGATATGGCGCAGTGTGAATTCTCCAGGTAAGTGTAAAAACATTAACACACGTGAAGGAGATACCACTTTCAGTAGAATTAAGTACTGATTGAAAGTGGTTGTGGGTCGCCACCCTGTATCATCCCTCAGCCACCCACAATGTATGATTCCACTAACCAAACATCATTCCCTCAAACTTTTGTTGAAAGTTTTTTAATCATTAAACTAGAGGACCTGAGGGTCCTGAGGCGCTCACCTGATCTCCTTGATAATGTTAAAATAGGTCAAGGTCAACTACAGCTTATAATGGAACAAATTTTGGTTTTACCATATATATTTTGGTCAAGTGATCTAAACAATCTAATGAATAATCCATCAAACAGCCCAGTGATTTCTGAGAAAAAGATGTTTAGATAGGTATGTGGCAGTCCAAATGAGTGGCCTTGGATAAAAGGTCACAGGTCAGCTTGACATTTGGTACTTAATAAACCATTGTCTCAATAGGTTTAACCATTATGAATTCCGCTCAGTTATAGAAAATGAACATTTTAAGATTTTCTCCATAAAGTAGGTCAAGGTCAACCTAGATTCATCATTTGTGCTAACCTGCTACGGCTCACATCCCCGATCCTACATACTAAGTCCCAAAGCCAATGGCCTTTTGGTTCCAGAGAAGAATAGATTTCAAGAGTTTTTACCATATATGGGCATGGTGGCCATGTTAGTCATGTGACCATAACAATTTGTATAAGTTTTGGCTAACCAATCATAAGGAGTTGTCATATGAAATTTGGTTTCAATTGGCCAAGAAATGTCTGAGAAAACTATGTTTTAATATGTTGATGGGACTCCAATATAAGCGACCTTGGTTGAAAGGTCAAAGATCAACCTTGACCTTTGAAACTTATTTAAAGACACTAAATTGAACATATCAAGTGAGAATAATGACTTTGGCTTCCACAGTATTCAAAAATTCAACTTTTCAAAAAATTTCCCATTCAAATGCATTAGGAAGCAAACTTGACCTTGACGTTAAGTAGGTCAAGGTCACCCTATGATCATCATTTGAACATATTTGGTAGGCCCCACATCCCTTAAACTACATACCAAGTCTCAAGGTCACTGGCCTTCTGGTTCTGGAGAAGAAGATTTTAAAAGGTTTTTACCATATATGGGCATAGCGGCCATCTTTGTCATGTGACCAAAATAGTATGTATAAATTTTGGCTGACTTATCATAAGGAGTCTTCACATGAAATTTGAGCCCAATTGGGCCAATGGTTTGTGAGAAAACTAAGTTTTAATATATTGACGGGACCATAATATGAGTGACCTTGGCTGAAAGGGCAAAGGTCAACCATGACCTTTGAAACTTATTTATAGCCATTGTCTCATTAGTTTCAACATATCAAGTAAGAATAATCACTTTGGCTTCCACAGTATTCAAAAAATCAAATTTTCAAAAAAATTCCCATTTAAATCTATATGGAAGCAAATTTGACCTTGACGTTAAGTAGGTCAAGGTCAACCTAGGATCATTATTTGAACAAACTTGGTAGGCCCCACATCCCTGATGCTACATACCAAGTCCCAAGGTCATCGGCCTTCTGGTTCTGGAGAAGAAGATTTTTAAAGGGTTTTTACCATATATGGGCATGGCGGCCATCTTGGTCATGTGACCAGGAACATTTGAACAAACTTTGGTTCCTCCATCCTAAGGAGTCTCCATATGAAATTTGAGTTCAATTGGCCCAGTGGTTTTAGAGGAGAAGATGTTTGAAAATGTTGACGGACGGACGGACGACGGACGGACGACGGACGCCGGAGTCACTGGTATACTAATAGCTCACCTCGGAGCCTTCGGCTCAGGTGAGCTAAAAACACATACAAAACCAGGATCTGGCATCCTTAATTGAAAATAGTATGTGTGATTTGCACAAAGTTTATATACGGCAGGCCACGGCTGACCGTAATAAAATCTAGGGTTCATGAATAAGTTGAAACAATATTCTTTGTTTAACAGGGTTTATTAAAACTGATGTACATATAGTTGAGAAGCAGCAGTATCTTCAGAATCAGAAATTTACCTTTGTCCTGTCGAATAAATTTATATGCCCCCTGTGCTTTTTCTTAAACCAATTAAGTTTGTTTTGATTCTTTATGCCCCTGTCAATAATTTTTCAGTCATGTCGGGACAGATCTTCCTGAATTGAACCAGCACTAAGCAGAGGATAAAGTGTCTTGCTCAATGACACAATCCAGTGCCTCTGGTGAGGCTTAAACCAGCAACTCCTCGATCTTGAGTAAAGCACTCTACCAATGAGCCACTGCACTCCTTAAAAAGGGGAATTTGAACAAACCAAGGTGAACGAGCATCTATGTCTGAGCCATTTAAAATGTAAGATCTCATGTCCTGTTGAGCACCAATATACCCACAATTAGAAACAGTGCCTATCCAGATCAGCTGGCTTAAGAAGTCATCTGATCAGGCCCCACACCGTTTTTCATGTAGCCTGTCAATTCACAGTTATAAATGGAATCATACAACCGAAACTGATGTCACATTTTTTGTTGTTTTGCAGGACAATAGTTTATTGATGGGGCCTAAATTAAAATTTTATTTGTTTCCCCTTACCCGACCGACCCTGAAAAAAAGCCCCTTCTCAAAAAATTTTATTTCAATTTTCAGTCAAGATTTTTTTTTTTTTAATTTCATTGCAAACATAGAGAATTGTCCAATGTAAACAGTACCAGTGTTATCTTAGCAAATTGTTTGTGTATTTAATTTTATTGCCTATAGTAGGAAAATGCAGTAAAACCTGCCTAAAACGGCCACTCAAAGATATACTGAAGAAATGTCGTTAAGACAAATAAGCGCTAAATGCAGGTCAAAAGTATTGCAGAATGCTCTCTGGGAGCATTCTGCAATACTTTTGACCTGCATTATGTGATAATTGGTCTTGATAAAACACACTATATTTTGTCTTTTGTTGAGTGGCTTCTTAAGACAGGTTTTATGGGTATCCAATTTGGAAGTTAAAAAAAATAATTTTCCGATCGACCCATCCCTACCGTTTAAACAGGGTCGGGTAAGGGGAAACAAAAATATTTTTAAGGTTGGCCTGGTAAATTGCACATGTCATTCTTATCACTCCTGTTTATACAGTCAAACCTGTCTTATATGACACATCTGTTTAATCTTTGCATGCTGGGTAATTTTTCACTCCTTTTGTTGTCATCTGACTTTTTTCAAATCTTTCAAGAACACTTTCAGAGTGCCAATAGCTTGGATCCAGATCAGACATTATGTTGGGCCTCATTTGGGTCCAAACTGTTCGCAAATTTCATCAGCAGACAACAAAATTTACTGCTAGAAGACAAAGTTATACAAGCACTGAACACAAATAACTTAAGCTCAAGGAAAATATAATTTAATAGTTCAATGAGTTATTCTATATTTGTTTGATCGGATGTTTTACATCCCAGTTAACAATATTCAGCCATGTTGGGACATTTCCCTGGTTTGTACCAGTACTAAGCTATAAGGACACAACACCACTGTGTGTTTCAAACTCACAGTTGCTTTGCATGGGTGAAAGCTCAAAATTTCCCAAATCCTGAACTTTAGAAATTCAAATTTTAAAACTTGCAGGATGCCTACAAAAATGAATGATTTCAAATTTAAATGACTGTGTTTAGAAAATCTAATAATAGAAGATATTATAATCTGCCTAATTCAGCATTTTGAGGCTGACTTTCTATGGAAAGTCAGCCTCAAAATCCTGAATTCAGGATTATTCCTGAAAACTTTCGCCCATGGCTTTGTTACATGTCCAGCACTCTACCAAATGAGCTGAAGTGCTCCCCAATAGCAATACAAAATATTTTCACATAGACCAGGGATTATTCAGGGTGTCTTGGAATTATTCAGGGTGTCTCTGAGACCTTTATAAGGCCTAGATTCCAATGAAAAAGAAAGAATATTATAGGAGAATATTTAATGATTGCAGCTGTTCTAAACACCATGTCCAGAAAATTTTAAGAGAATTTTAATGGAACACTTTTCCAAATTTTTTGGTTAATGTCCACAAAAATCCCAAACAAAAAGTTCTAGGGCCCCTTCCCAAAATTGTCTAAAAATCATCTGAAGATAAAAATAGAACCTCTGGCCCCTAAAAATTACCATGGATCATCCAATCCTTACTCTGGCCTCCAGATAAGAGTGTGTAACTAAAAAAGACATTTTTTTTATTTCTCAACCAAAACAAATGTTGTGGATACGCAAAAGAACCATCTCAATGAGAGGGTTCTTTTGAGCACCCAAAACATATGCTTAAATTGATGGGTAAGAAAATAGTTTCAATTTTATGCTCAAAAATGTTGCTTGACTGGACCTATGTTATGCTATCAATATTGATATTCAATTGATGCATTTTCTTATGTATTTGCATCAACTAAGTTTAAATATTTGAGGTTCAATAAGCATTTTCTTTAGGTTCTTGCTTATAAACAACCGGTTTGACTGTACTCCAGCAAATCAAAAAAGAAGTTGCTAAAATTCTGCTTTCATCAACAGCCTTGGGCTGCCAGTTCTTCCTCAACAATTTTCCTGTATTCAAGGAATCCGCCCTCCAATGAATGAATTTTTCCGTCTTTTACGACCCAAAGTTCTTTACACACCAGCTGTATAAGTCTTTCATCGTGAGATACTAATATTACACCTCCCTGAAAACAGACACAACCATTTTACTCATTTAAAGGTGTATCGTTGGTTCGTTTACAAAACCTCGTATGTGCACTTTAGTAAATTTTACAGGAGAGACAAAAAACTTTCTTGATTGTTTGCTTTTTGTTATATTCTTTTGAGTTGTTGTTGTTGTTGTATTGTTGCTTTACGTCCCAAGTCAACAGCTATGGTCATTGCGGGACGGTCAGTTCACCTAGGTAACCACACTTTTTCCTGGGCAAGCTTGAACAAGCAGTTAACCAGTACTTCGTGCACATACTTTCGCTTGTAACTGACAACAACCCTTCTTGAATGATTCAGCGGAAGGGAGGAGAATGACCGTAGAAATTATTTCATGATCAATCTCCACGAAAGCATGGGACTGGGCCAGGATAGGACTCACGACCCCTGGATCTGCAGTTTGTTGCCAGACACGTTACCGACTGCGCTACGCGGCCCGGTTTATATTCTTGTGAGATACAGACTGAAAGCATATTTGATGTTTATCTAACTGGTGCAAGTAATACATTGGCTACGTTTTACGTTTCTAGCATATGGTGATACTTTTTAAAAAATATACAAGATTTTGTAACCCGATATTGCAGATGGACATTTTGCCAATTTTCGTAACTCAATAAAGAAATTTGAGTTTTAATTAAATAGATAAAAAGGTAACCAAAGGTAGTTCTGTTCCTGCATTTCAAGTATCCAGGTTACCTGTGCTGACAATTCGATTTATAGAGACAAAAGCTTGTCCAATACAAAATCCACAAAAGGGCGAGTTTACTAATTATCATATCTGCAGCATTTTCGTTAATTATCTAATTGAAGGCAAGAAACAAGTTTGCATGACAAATTTAAGCATGAATTCACGAGAAAGTATTCATAGACACCCTTTAAAACCATCGCAGTAATAAACCAGAAAAAGCTTACCTGCTTTTTTTGTCTTATCATATTTACTTATACGAGGTTTTAGAACTGGTAATTTTAACTAATTGAGGTACGAGATTTTGGAAAGTCACAAAACAACGTTTCATTGGCTATTGCATACAAGGTTTTGTGACCTGGAGCGCTGAACTGTCATTATTGGCGCCATGTTTAAAACAGGGTTAGGTAAAAGTGTACATAAGAAGTTTTGTAAACGAACCAACGGTATTACCATGTGAAAAAACACAAAATATTCATTGTTTGTCTCTTGAGGTGGCCAAAATTGCCCCATAATGCACATTGTTTTTTTAGAATAAATATACTATTACAGTATATGTTCTAAAAGTTCCAACACTAGATGCCTGCCTAAAAAGGTCTTGATAAAAAGCGCAGACCCAGACCAGACTGCTTCAGATCTTGGTTTTCCCTGTTTGCTATTCTGACAAAATTTATATTGATTCCAACCCTGATATCCACTATGTCATTTGAGAAGCCTGTTTCGTTTGTTTTGATGCTTTACATTACAGTCAACAATTTTTCAGTCATGTTTGGACAACTTCCTGTCTTCCCAGTACAAAGCAAAGGAAAAAGTGTCCTGCTCAAGGAATTAACACAGTGCCTCCGAAACAATGAGTCTCAAACAAGCGACCCTTTGATCCCCAGCCTAACATTCTACCAACTGAGCCACTGCCCAGTGGGTACATAAGGGTAAAACAATGTTGTATCAATGTCAATGGCATGTAATGATGTCACATTGAAGTTGATACAATGTTATGTGTTTGCTGGGTGCGCTCCACTTATTTGAGAGAATAGTAGAGTGCTATACTCTTGAAACTTTTTTTTTTCTTTTGTTTCATTGCATTAACATTTTTTTTTTAGTTGTTATTGCTTTATTCTCCCCGTCCATTGGTGTGTAGGGGGTCGGGGAGGACCATCCCCCTCTCACACCTCACAAACTACAATTACTCTTGAAACTTGATAAGCTAATAAGAGATGATGAGAGAATAAGTTAAATTTTTAGATCAATTACCATATGATTTAGTAAAGGATGCTCTCACCTCAAATTTATTAAGCGCTATTCCTAATGCCTCTATAGTTTCCATGTCTAAATGATTGGTAGGTTCATCAAGAATGAAGAAGTTAGGGCTGAAACAAAAACAAATAATTTTAGCGGAGTAGTTAAGAACAATATGGGCTTTTGTCCCAAGAAAACATGGCCAGGCCCACCAAGGCTATATAATTTTTTTCATGCTCAACTCAGTTGAGCAAAAAATTTCAACTGCTCATAAAAACTAAAATACCAACAAATGAAGTTTAATGCTTTAACCCATTCACTGCCTTACCCTGAGTAACGCTCGGGGGCGAATAGCGCTTCCTATTCGCCAGTACCCCGAGCCTCGCTTGATGTAAACACTTTGTTGTTTATATGCGTGTTGACAGAACTCAATTATCCTTATCTGCTCTATAATGAAAGAGTTAACTTTTCCAAGATTTAAATCATAACTCCGCGGCCGAAAGCTTGCTTTTCACAGGGAAAATCGCCCTTTTGATGAAGAACTCGTTTTTTTTCAAAGATGGCAGACAGTCGTGGCATTAGTCTGTTGTGTTTCTTTGAAGTAGAGGTTATTTTGGAAGTCTAAAATGGCTTGTATATGGATGACAATTGATATTAATTGGCATCAGCAATGGTAAAGGAGGAAATTCCTGTCATTCTCACATTTTTGATCCATTGTTTTCCAACCATTCCAGAACAATGATGTTGTAAACAAAAGTAGACATTCATGTATTTTCAGCTGTTGAATTTTTTTTTTGACATGCTATCACTAGAAAACATTATTTCAGACATTGTACCAAATGTCCCAAACAAGCAGGAAAAAAATTGGTGTAAATCCCTACAGTGGTGATTTTGTATGAAATTATATGTAACACCATAATAAAATCAAAATAGCTGTATTTCCCCTGGCATATTGCGTGCACTTTTAGACGGCAGTGAAGGGGTTAAGTCTATCAGATGTTGTGTTTATCCTGCTAATAAATGTTAAAATGTCAACAATTGTTGGCATTTTAACATTTATGAGCATGATAAATTTCATGCTCAGCTGAGTTGAGCATGGAAAGTTTTATAACCTCAGGGCCAGGCATCAAAGTTATAAAACTCTTTTTATGCTCATTCTACTTCAAGCATGTAATGTTAACTGCCCATAAAAACTAACATGCTCAATAAAAGATGGTTCTTGCTTTAAAGCTCTCAGCTGTTGTATTTGTCCTGCTCATAACTGTTGTGATCAATAAGAGGTTGGCATTTTAACATTTATGAGCAGGATGAAATTCATCCTCAGTTGAGCATGAAAAAAGTTTTTTTAGACTCTGGACATGACTCTGCTAATATACAGGCACAGAACAATCAAAGCCCATAGTGAAAAGTTGCTAGATATAATATGAGGGTCTAATGACCCAATAGCAAATTTATTATTCAAGATATACTCCTAAAAATGTGTATTTAAATCCATCAATAATTAACACATTCACAAATATCGAATGAATCCCAAGGTTTGATCCAAATTTCAAAAGATTAACTTTTTTGTTTACTTTTAGCTGCCTGGAAAAATATTCCATACATAAATGAGCCACGACATGAGATTTCCAACAATGTGGTATGTGTGACCAGCAAAGGCTCAGACCAGCCTGCACATACGAGCAGTCTGATCAGAGCCTTTGCTAGTCGCTTGAATATTCTATGAGTGTTAAGCTACTAACTGAACATCATTTGGAGTTTCTAAGCTAAAAAGGAGGATGCACAGGCTTGTCTGAGTCTACACTTGTCAAAATGCCACATTGTTGGAACTCACGTCATGGCTCAAATAATGTATACATGTACTGTTTCTCATTATTCCTACTTGTTAAGTTTTTGTAGTGGCTACTCTTATCATTGAACAGACTAGATGTATCCATCTTTCGTGCACTCTAGCCATCTTAGAATATCACTATGAGAGGACATTTCATTTGCTGGTGTTAGATGTAACATTATTTGGCATTTTGACATCACATAGATATGTCAAACATCACTTCCTGATAGCAATCAACCAGCCTGAACACAGATGATGGAATAAATTACAAAAACTGGTTTATCATATGACGTCGCTTGCCATGCAATAAAATAGATAAACCACTAGTGGTTTACAGATTTTCGGGAAGCCTCGCAATTTTATCCCCCCCCCCCCACCCCCGGGACTCGTTTAATAAATTCAAGAAAAAAAACATTAGCAATCATGTAAAATCCTCTATTTATGAAATACCATGGCCATCTTGTCTGATCCCGACCTGGTCCAATTTTATACAGGACAAGTTAAAAATTTCTACTAACTTGTCCTGGACAAGATTAAATAAAGTTAATACAACTCTGAATTTCATATTCTATAATTATTATGAACTCACGTGTTGTATGGAAAAAAATGTGGATTATGATTTATAAGCTGGCTTCTTCAGAATATGGCTGAACTGGATCTACACTGTTTTTCATAATAGTGTTAATATCATTTACTTTTTAAAAGAGTTTATATATGAACATTGTTAAAGCACAGTTAGGGATTTGCTAAGTTCATTGTGCAGTTTTTTTTCTTTGGGACAAGTAAAACTTTCTTTGGACATTTAACTTACTTGTCCCTGGGAAAGGTATCAACTTTTGCTCTTTCCACATCCGTGGAAATACATTTCCATGGATGTAAGTTCAATATTTCCAAAATCCTGAACTTTAAAAATTCAAATTTTTAAACTTGCAGGATGCCAACAAAAACAAATGATTTCATGTTTAAATGATTAATTGTGTTTAGATAACCTGAAAATTAATCAGAGAAGCTAATCAGAGAAGCTATTATAATCTCCTTAATTCAGCATTTTGAGGCTGACTTTCTATGGAAAGTCAGCCTCAAAATCCTGAATTCAAGATTAATCCTGAAAACTTTCACCTATGTATTTCTTGAGTTGTAATGATTTTTTTCATTGAATATGAGTAAATATTGTGAAACTCACTTTGTCATACTCATGACAGCAAAGGCTACCCTGCTCTTCTGACCTCCTGAAAGACTAGATACCGGCCTAGTGGCCAACTCTCCACTGACACCATAAGATCCTAGCTGACCTCGGTAGTATTCACTGGTTTTACCTACAACAGAATAAGGGGATTACTGTATTCAAAACTTTCATTTGGAGAGGTATATCATTGGATATACGGTCAAATATATAGTTTTACAGCAATGTGTGAGCGTATCCATAATACATAATTTCTGACCATACACCTCGGTATCAAAATCTTTGTTCCTTCTCAAATTGAAACGTTGCAAGCTGCATAAAACGACATGTCATCCAACGAAGTGCGACATCAAATGATATCTGTCAGTTTATCGCTGATATACCGTCGCAAGTTTCTAACATTATCTAATCAGAAGTAGTAACTATACTATCAAAAGTAAGCAACTAGCTTTCATTTCCTCACTGAGGAGATTGCACAAGCCGGCAGAGGGGGTCCAACTTTTCTTTTTAGTATGCCGTCACGTTGCAAAATTAGAAAGAACACAATGAAGTATTGCATTAAAACATGTGCACAATAGGTTTCATACATTGTACAAGTCATTGTACACCTACATGGGTGAACAGTCAAAATTTCCAAAATCCTGAACTTTTGAAATTCAAATCTTAAAACTTGCAGTATGCCTACAAATATCAACAATTTCTACTTTAAATGGTCAATTTCTTTAGATAAACTGAAATTAAATCAAAGAAGCCATAAGAATTTGGCTAATTCAGGAAAAATCCTGAAAGCTTTCACCAATGCACCTTTAATAAAGTTCTCATATATATAGAGAATACTAGTTGAGTGCCTTTTGATATCAAGTTTACCAGGCAAGGCTTCGAGAACGCTTGTCAAATCGAGAGGCTTGTCGATATCAAAAGACGTGAACCTAGTTCTATTTATCAGTTTATCCATTATTTGACTCTTCAAACTAGCCATTATGACGTGATTACCGACTTTTGTGTCCATTCAGCGTCATTGGCAATCATTCAAAAAGTGCAACACCATCATGACCTGATAAAGGCACATGCCATTAGATAGACAACGTTTATTAAGCAATGTGCAACAATGCAGTTGATATGAGAGGTCACTAATAAAACTTTTTCCCCATCTGAAATCTCATCAATATTGTCATCAATATGATACTTAAAAAATTATAATATGGGTCAGCTCATGTTTTTTGAACTAACGTGTATGCTAGTAGCATAGGTTTAAATAAACACAATTTTTTAGCGTAGAAATGTAAATACTTTCTAACCCATCAGTTTTAACATATGTTTTGGGTGCTCAAAAAGAACCGTCTCATTGAGACGGTTCTTTTGAGTACCCACAACATATATTTTGGTTGAGAAATAAAAAAAATAATTTTTTGGTACACACTCTTAATTAAAGGCCTGTAGCAGTCAAGGCTCAGGTGAGCCTGCACATCCAAAACGGTTTCACCTGAGCCTTTATTGCACTAGCACACATAGCAGAGATGTAAATGAAGGCACAGATTAATCACTACAACCAGGCAACCACTAAGTTAGCATTTAATTCCATGAAACGTCTAAAGATAAACCGTCAATAATATAAAATTGGCTATCTACTATTGTTATCCAGGTGCATGTCAAACTACACAATAACTTGTTCATTTCTACATGCTCATTACTCTGAAACATTAAAAAATAGTTAAGAAATTTGAGAAAAAAAAGTGTATGGTGATAAACACTCTTTTATTGAATTGACATATGTTGTAGGTGCTCACTGGCAATTCCAATGTGCACCAACAACATATGTTACTGAAATTAAGGAAACCTTTTTTGAAATATAAACTTAACAAGTATCATGTCCATTGGCTTTGCCTCTTTTAAACATCTCAAACTGCCAATCAGTACTAAAATACCTGTCACTATATAGCATATGGTTTATATTTAAATGACAGCTATATCTCCAAATTTGATTTCATGAACTATGCGTTTGTTAAGCTGCTACTTGCGCGGTTGTAAGCACCTGGTGCAACTCAATAGCTATGCATGCATGATTACAAGGTAACTTTTATGCATTTGTGATAAATACCAAAGTCAGTCGGCATCTGAATCGGTTGGTCAAATTGCATTAGAAAACCGTAAACAAAATACATGTACAGTGTATTCTTTTTTTTATTCAACTCGTAATAATAAAGATATTAAAACAATATGGACATGTGTGTATTTTTTTTGTTTTGATTCTTTACGTCCCAGTCTACAATTTTTCAGTCATGTCGGGACAGGTCTTTCTGCTCAAGGACACAACACAGTGACTCCGCCAGCAGTGAGTCTCAAACTAGCAACCCTTCCATCCTGTCTTATGCTCTACCAACTTAGCCGCTGTGCTCCACACGAACATATCGTTTGTTTGTTTGATTTGATTCCTTACGTCCCGATCAACAATTTTCAGATATGTCGGGAAGGATCTTTCTGGGTTAAACCAGTACTTAGCAGCTCAATTGCACAACACAGTGACTCCACCGGCTGAATCTTGAACAAGCAACCCTTCGATCTCCAGTCTACTAACTGAGCCACTGCGCTCCACTGGAACATATTGTGGCATCTAATCTTTTTTCCATGTTAATTTACAAAGCAATTATAGAAAAATTCCTTTGTAAAATTGAGCCTTTATAACATGTTTCACTTATAATATGGTTCATTCCTATGGATCCCCAAACATAGCATTATACAAAGGACTGCACGTTAATATCATAATTTGAAACTAGAGGACCTGAAGGTCCTGAGGCGCTCACCTGTTCTTCTTAATAATGTTAAAATAGGTCAAGGTTAACTACAGCTTATAATGGAACAAATTTTTGTTTTTACCATATACATTTTGGTCAAGTGACCTAAACAATCTAATGAATAATCCATCAAACAGCCCAGTGATTTCTGAGAAAAAGATGTTTAGATAGGCATGTGGCAGTCCAAATGAGTGGCCTTGGATAAAAGGTCACAGGTCAGCTTGACATTTGGTACTTAATTAACCATTGTCTCAATAGGTTTAACTTTAATGAATTCGGCTCAGTTGTAGAAAATGAACATTTTAAGATTTTCTCCATATAAATGCATAAGGAATCAATCTAGATTCATCATTTGTGCTAACCTGGTAGGGCCCACATCCCCATTCCTACATACCAAGTCCCAAAGCCAATGGCCTTTTGGTTCCAGAGAAGAAGAGATTTAAAGAGTTTTTACCATATATGGGCATGGTGGCCATGTTAGTCATGCGACCATAACAATTTGTATAACTTTTGGCTAACCAATCATAAGGAGTTGGCATATGAAATTTGGTTTCAATTGGCCAAGAATTGTCTGAGAAAACTATGTTTTAATATGTCGATGGGACTCCAATATAAGCCACCTTTGCTGAAAGGTCAAAGATCAACCTTGACCTTTGAAACTTATTTATAGCCACTAGATTGAACATATCAAGTGAGAATAATGACTTTGGCTTCCACAGTATTCAAAAAATCAACTTTTCAATTTTCCATTCAAATGCATTAGGAAGCAAACTTGACCTTGACGTTAAGTAGGTCAAGGTCATCCTAGGATCATCATTCGAACAAACTTGGTAGGCCCCACATCCCCAATACTACATACCAAGTCCCAAGGTCACTGGCCTTCTGGTTCTGGAGAAGAAGATTTTTAAAAGGTTTTTACCATATATGGGCATGGCGGCCATTTTTGTCATGTGACCAAAATATTTTGTATTAATTTTGGCTGACTTATCATAAGGAGTCTTCATATGAAATTCGAGCTCAATTGGGCCAATGGTTTGTGAGGAAACTATGTTTAAATATATTGATGGGACCACAATATGAGCGATCTTGGCTGAAAGGGCAAAGGTCAACCTTGACCTTTGAAACTTATTTATAGCCATTGTCTCATTAGTTTTAACATATCAAGTAAGTATAATCACTTTGGCTTTAACAGTATTTAAAAAATCAACTTTTCAAAAAATTCCCATTTAAATCTATTAGGAAGCAAATTTGACCTTGACGTTAAGTAGGTCAAGGTCAACCTAGGATCATTGTTTGAACAAACTTGGTGGGCCCCACATCCCTGATGCTACATACCAAGTCCCAAGGTCATCGGCCTTCTGGTTCTGGAGAAGATGATTTTAAAAGGGTTTTTACCATATATGGGCATGGCGGCTATCTTGGTCATGTGACCAGGAACATTTGAACAAACTTTCGTTCCCCCATCCTAAAGAGTCTCCATATGAAATTTGAGTTCAATTGGCCCAGTGGTTTCAGAGGAGAAGATGTTTGAAAATGTTGACGGACGGACGACGGACGCCTGAGTCACTGGTATACTAATAGCTCACCTCGGAGCCTTCGGCTCAGGTGAGCTAAAAATATGGTGAATTTCCTAAAATTTCAAACACTAGTTGCCTGCCTCAAAAGGTCTAAACAAACAGTGCAGACACAGATCAGACTGCTTATGAAGAAGCAGTCTGATCAGGGTCTTCCCTGTTTGCTTTTCTGACAAGCATGTTTTGAATCCTAGCCCTGAAGTACAATATTTTATATGATATTAATTAGATTTATTAGAGAAAAAATGTTCTACATTTTAGAAAATTTACTGTACCAGGAAATTTCTCTGCCAGCATCTCTACTGAGGTTAAGCTCATATCAAGCTGATCCACGTGATGCTGACTGAAGTAGCCTATTCTCAGGTTTCTGTGGGCATGTCGAACACCTTTGGTGGGAGATAACTCTCCTAGTAGGATTTTTAACAATGTGGTTTTACCAGCACCATTTTCTCCAACCTGAAATACACAAAACAAATGAATGTGCTCATGATCAGGCCAGCCCAGGCCTTTAGTTAAGAGTGCGTAACAGAAAAATCATTTTCTTATTTCTCAGCCAAAACCAAGGTTGTGGGTACTCAAAAGAACTGTCTCAATGAGACGGTTCTTTTGAGCACCCAAAACATAGGCTAAAAATTATGGGTAAGAAAAAATTTACAATTTTACGCTGATTTTTTTTTTGTTTATCTAAACCGGTGGGCCAACCTTAACAATAGTATTTGTCTCCCCTTATGTTTAAGCGATCCATCATTTACAAAGCCGTGAAAACTTGCCCCTTCTACTCCCACCCCTCATTTTACGTCTTTATACTGGGTGTTGTTTAGACCAGAATTTTAGTAAATCCATTATAGGTTTCAAAAAGTAAAAGTGCTAAAATATTAAGGATATAAGTGCCCTTCATTTCCAAAACTTTGCGGTATTCCTTTTGCGCATGCGTACGAAATATACTTAAAATTGAGACGCTTGTCATTGAAAAGATGAAACTGGCGTCTTTCAGTTTGTTTTTAGATGCTTTCTTCCCCTAGACCAAAGATGCCCTTTGGACAATCAAATGTTGCTATACAAATATATAACATATGTAAATGGCGTCTTGGGTCTAGGGGAAAGGGGGGGGGGGGAAGGGGTTGTTTAAGCGAAAGAAGACATTAAATATCTGACAAAAATAGACCACTTTGCAAGATGGTCGTTTTTTATTGTACATCAACTGTATAAATAGTTTTACTGTACATAGCGTAGTTCCTTGTTTAACGGTCTAGTTCCCATATATGTTACTGAATAACAAGCACAGTTGATGATCGAAATAAATTCTCATTCAATAAGAAGTAGTTATTACATGCATGAAGGAACCCCCGTTTTAAATATATAACTTGATTGGGGGCAATGGTGCATCGACGGCTCGTCTATATATATTTGTTGAATGTGCTTAGTTTCTCCAGTCGTTATTTCAAAAAAATAAAACGAACGTCTCGTTTAGGGAGATTGCTTGCCTTATCGCTAGAAATTCTTGAGCACCCACACTTTATGTTTCTGACCACATATAAGAATTAACTCACAATACATATTCTAGATTGCATGTTGGCATTACAGTCAACATTGTTGAAAATGATTTTATCTTTGGAGTAATAAAATTGTAGCTCATCATTACTTACAATACATATTCTAGATTGCATGTTGGCATTACAGTCAACATTGTTGAAAATGATTCTATCTTTGGAGTAATAAAATTGTAGCTCGTCCATCTGTAACACCGACGAAGTTAACTTATCACATTCAGGAAATCTGAAAACAAAGTAGATATAGTGTTAATATTTTTTCAAATTTAGGTCCTTCAGGAATAATGGGTTCTGATGGAAAGCAGAATACCACTTAAGCCTGTGCTAGGGGGCATGAGAATTGTTGCACTTTCCATTAAGACTCATGAACAGACTCAATAAAACCAACTCTGCTGTTTTCTTATATTGTAGGTTCTCCATTTTTTCCAGATTATATAGAGGATCTAACATGAATGCTCATGTATTATTGAATTTATCACACAAGCTAAGGAAATGAGATAAACTGTGAGGCTTTGCCAAACATTTTATAACTTTTTCGCAATGCCTTTAATTAATTCAATAATACCGGTGTGCACATGTTAAGACTCTATTCATTATGTGGCACTAAATTATTTTGAAATCAAGTTTTTGGTGTGAAAATCAAGATATATTGCAATATATATGCAAATTTTTTATGGGCATCATTACATAATACCGGGGTATAATGAACCCATATCAGACTGTTCTCTTGGAGCAGTCTGATCAGAGTTCATATTGTTTGCTTCTTTGAAGAAGTCTAGTCTAAAGTGCACTTGAATATATGCAACAGACATATAAAGCAGACAACATATTTAGGGCAAAAATAGTTACGGTTTGGTTTGAGGTTATAAGTCCCAGACAACAGCTATGGTCATGTCAAGATGGTCAGTTCATATAACAACACTTTTTTCTTGGGCAAGTTTGACTAAGCGGGTAACTAGTACTGTACTTCTTGTGCATACATCAACTTGAAACTGACAACAACCTTTCTTTAATCAGCGGAAGGAGGAGAATGAAATTATTTCATGATAAATATACACAAAAGTATGGGACTGGGCCTGGATCAAACTCGATCTGCAGTCGGACTAGCAACTGACAGTGATACAGGAAAAATAGTGGCAGGTTAAAATATACACTTACTTCATAATAACTTCAGTATCTTTTTCTACAGGTTTAAGTTCAGGTCTGAAAGAAAAGTAAACATCAATGGAATATGACAGAAATAACAGAGTGACCACTAGATGAAAGCCCTATTGCACAGCCATAATTATAAAGTCTGATTAAATTACCTTATTTTACTGATTAGATTGCTTTCATGTTAACACACACCCCATTTTAACAGAACTTTGGATATCACATAGTCATGTTGTGGCTTCCTTTTTTTTCAAAGAAATGGTCATTTTCCTTAAATTCCTTAGTAGAATTGTCCATTTCTAACATGGATCACTTATAATACGGTTCATTCCTATGGACCCCAAAATTAACATGATAAAGGGACTATACTGTGTTTAGATCACAACAACTGATGTTGTGCCATGTGGAGTTGGAAGACCTTCTCCCCCTACATCAATAGTGTTGATATATGTTTTCATATTCTGGTCCTTTTGGTCTATCAGTTTGTTTGTTTGTTTTGTTTGTTTTGTTGCTTTACGTCCCAAGTCAACAGCTATGGTCATTGCGGGACGATCTGTTCACCTAACCAAACTTTTTCCTGGGCAAGCTTGAACAAGCAGTTAACCAGTACTTCGTGCACATACTTTGGCTTGTAACTGACACCAACCCTTCTTGAATGATTCAGCGGAAGGGAGGAGAATGACCGCAGAAATTATTTCATGATCAATCTCCACGAAAGTATGGGACCGAGCCGGGCGGTCTATCAGTTCCAAAAAACTAGAGGACCTGAAGGTCCTGAGGCGCTCACCTGATCTCCATAATAATGTTAAAATAGGTCAAGGTCAACTACAGCTTATAATGGAACAAATTTTGTTTTTACCATATACATTTTGGTCAAGTGATCTAAACAATCTAATGAATAATCCATCAAACAGCCGAGTGATTTCTGAGAAAAAGATGTTTAGATAGGTATGTGGCAGTCCAAATGAGTGGCCTTGGATAAAGGTCACAAGTCAGCTTGACATTTGGTATTTAATAAACCATTGTCTCAATAGGTTTAACTATTATGAATTCAGCTCAGTTATAGAAAATGAACATTTTAAGATTTTCTCCATATAAATGCATTAGGAATCAAATTTGACCTTGCCATAAAGTAGGTCAAGGTCAACCTAGATTCATCATTTAAGCTAACCTGGTAGGGCCCACATCCCCGATCCTACATACCAAGTCCCAAAGCCAATGGCCTTTTGGTTCCAGAGAAGAAGAGATTTAAAGAGTTTTTACCATATATGGGCCTGGTGGCCATGTTAGTCAAGTGACCATAACAATTTGTATAAGTTTTGGCTAACCAATCATAAGAGTTTTCATATGAAATTTGGTTTCAATTGGCCAAGAAATGTCTGAGAAAACTATGTTTTAATATGTTGATGGGACTCCAACATAAGCGACCTTGGTTGAAAGGTCAAAGATCAACCTTGACCGTTGAAACTTATTTATAGACACTAGATTGAACATATCAAGTGACAATAATCACTTTGGCTTCCACAGTATTCAAAAAATCAACTTTTCAAAAAATTTCCCATTCAAATGCATTAGGAAGCAAACTTGACCTTGACGTTAAGCAGGTCAAGGTCACCCTAGGATCATCATTTGAACAAACTTGGTAGGCCCCACATCCCCAATACTACATACCAAGTCTCAAGGTCACTGGCCTTCTGGTTCTGGAGAAGAAGATTTTAACAGGTTTTTACCATATATGGGCGTGGCGGCCATCTTTGTCATGTGACCAAAATATTTTGTATAAATTTTGGATGACTTATCATAAGGATTCTTCACATGAAATTTGAGCCCAATTTGGCCGATGGTTTGTGAGAAAACTAAGTTTTAATATATTGATTGGACCACAATATGAGCGACTTTGGCTGAAAGGGCAAAGGTCAACCATGACCTTTGAAACTTATTTATAGCCATTGTCTCATTAGTTTCAACATATCAAGTGAGAATAATCACTTTGGCTTTAACAGTATTCAAAAAATCAACTTTTCAAAAAAATTCCCATTTAAATCTATTAGGAAGCAAATTTGACCTTGACGTTAAGTAGGTCAAGGTCAACTTAGGATCATTATTTGAACAAACTTGGTAGGCCCCACATCCCCAATGCTACATACCAAGTCCCAAGGTCATTGGCCTTCTAGTTCTGGAGAAGAAGATTTTTAAAGGGTTTTTACCATATATGGGCATGGCGGCCATCTTGGTTATGTGACCAGGAACATTTGAACAAACTTTCGGTCCCCCATCCTAAGGAGTCTCCATATGAGATTTGAGTTCAATTGGCCCAATGGTTTCAGAGGAGAAGATGTTTGAAAATGTTGACGGACGGACGGACGACGGACACCGGAGTCACTGGTATACTAATAGCTCACCTCGGAGCCTTCGGCTCAGGTGAGCTAAAAATTAGAATACCTATTGAGACAGGTCAAGGGGGAATGAGGGCTTTTGAACATTCCTTTTACTCTCATCCACTCAATTTAGCTGAGTCTCCTTAGGGTTATTCCGGGAAAAGGTGTGACTCAGGTGGAAGTTTCAACGTTATTTTTTGTTCTTTGGTGGTGGCATTTCAATTAATTTAAATTTCTCGGTGGTAAACTAAAAAAAAATTATGTTCCACATTTAAAGGGCAGCCCCATACTTATTGTATCAATATATATGGTAAAATCTATCAGAATACAAAGGATTGACTGCTATGACTAAGATATGAAGACACCATAATAAGGGAAAACCATAGATACTTACAATTTTTCTAATAATTTAAGTTTACTCTGTACTTGTGAAGCCCTATTTGCATTGTATCTAAATCTATCTATAAACACCTGAAAAATACACATTTACAAATACATATTTAAAAAATACATATGTAAAGTAGTGCTGTAGTCCCTTTGTAATGCTTTATTCTGGATCCATACTAATTGTTATGTTTCATTGAGTTGGAGCAAAGCGTCCATTTGTTCCGTGTTTTTTTTTCTCCTTTTTGGTATATCGTTATACCCAACACGTTTTTCGACATCCATTGTTGTCAGAGTTTTGCGAAAGTCAAATATTAGTCCTGTTAGTGTGTGAGAGCCACCTGAGTGTAAGTTTTATGCACATTTATTATCAGCCCAGGTTTGTTTAATGTAAACAACTCGTATTGCTTGTAATTACTGGGATATTAGCCATTTTTAACTGCTTCATACCACAGTCAATTTCGTGCAGGTAATGTTCGTACCTCATTAAAATCGTTTTAGCATATTTACCGCTCTGTCAAGTAAATTTGAGCCAGTACATGAGTTTTCAACCGTGTGGTATGTGCGACCAGCAAGGCCTCGAATCAGCCTGTGCATACTCGCAGTCTGGTCGGAGCCTTTGTGGGTCGCTTGAATGTTCTATAGCTGTTCGGCTACTGATTGAACCTTGTTTGGGGTGTCTGGGCTTCAGAGGGCTGCCCAGGCTAGTGTGGGTCTGAGCTTGGCAAATGCCGTATTGTTGGAAATCTCACGGCGGCTCATTTGTAAGAATTTATTGCATTCTAAAGGCATTCTAAAGGGTGTTTTTTCTTTTATGTATTTAAGTTTTAACCGATTGATGTACATTCTTGGTTTTCTTCATGAATGCAATGGTAAACAACTGCAACAGCGTTCTTGTTCGTCTAAGGCAGTACACTAATTAACTGTGTTGGTAAATTGTAAAGGACCAATTTTACAAAGATATCATTGGAAAACTACAATTTTATGGCTATTTTCATTTAATTCTTTTATAAAACCCCATGGTAACAATTCATGAGCCACATGTCATAAAGGGACAATTTTACAAAGGAACTATAGAAAAACAACCATAAAATTGTCATTTTTCTACAATTCTTTTCTAAAATTCCATGGTAAAAAAATTAGGGAGCAACAACAGGCCCCGAGGTTATAAAACTTTTCATACTAAACTCTGCTGAGTACGAAATTTATCCTGCTAATAAATGTTAAAATGCCAACAATAGTTGGCCTTTTAACATTTATCAGCATGATAAATACAACATCTGAGAGACTTAAAGCAAGAAACTTCTATATTTGTCGGTATTTTAGTGTTTATATGAGCAGTTGAAATTTTGTGCTCAGTTGAGTTGAGCATAAAAAAAGTTTTATAACCTCGGGGCCAGGACTGTGTTGTATCCATATAAGAGTTATAACTAGGTGCTTTATAAAGGGACTGCACTGATCTTATTTTATATATACTGCAAGATTTTAAAATGCAGGGTAGATATTTGAGGTTATTTAAAGTAATGTGTTTGATGTAAAGTAAAAGCTAAAGCAGGGTTCATACAGGCAAGCTTGTGTTTATTTCAAGGAATTTTCAAGGACTTCTAAAAGACTCCCATATGATTTTCAAGGACTGAAAGCTTATGAAAATACTGATTTACATGTTAAAATTCTACATTGCTAAGGCCTTTGACAAGGTTCCACACAGGAGGCTATTACACAAATTGGAATATTATGGGATTAGAGGATCCACCCACAAGTGGATCAACTCATGGCTCTCTGGGCGCACTCAACAAGTTGTTTTAGATGGCCAAGCCTCAGATCCAGTCCCAGTGCTATCCGGCGTGCCCCAGGGATCGGTCTTAGGTCCGGTCCTATTCCTCCTCTTCATAAATGATCTGCCGGATAACATCAGGTCTTCTGTTCGCCTGTTCGCAGACGATTGTGTCCTGTATAGGAATATACATTCACTTCAGGATTGTTTGACCTTGCAAGAAGACCTCACCAGCTTAGGACAGTGGGAAGCCGATTGGCAAATGAAATTTAACGTAGCCAAATGTCACTCAATGAGAGTGACTCGGCATCAGCATCACAAACAAATTCTTTTCGACTACTCACTACACAATCAAACTTTGGAAAATGTTCAGTCGGCAAAATACCTTGGTATCACTATTACAGATAACATGGATTGGGGTCAGCATGTCTCTGAAATCTCTTCCAAAGCAACTAAGACACTTGGTTTCCTTCGCAGGAATTTGGCTTTTGCACCTAGGAGTACAAAGGAAGTTGCATACAAAACTTTGGTTCGGCCTAAACTAGAGTATGCAGCACCCATTTGGAGCCCTCACTTGAAACTTCAGATTAATCAGATTGAGAAAGTTCAGAGGACAGCAGCCCGCTGGACCTGCAGGAGATGGCGAAACACCAGTAGCGTCGGCGAAATGCTTGATGAGCTTGATTGGCCATCTCTTGAGGCCCGTAGGGACCAGTCCTCCTTGCTTCTCTTTCACAAGATTCATTGTGGAGCAGTGTCTATTGAAAAAGACAAGTATATGACCCCTGCTCATAGTTTGAAAACTACCAGGTCATCACATAGTGCTCAATACCGCAGACACCAGACATACAGTGATGCCCTGAAGAATTCTTTTTTCCCCCGTACTATTCCACATTGGAATAGTCTGCCTCCTTCTGTGGCAAATGCCCAGTCCACAGAGGAGTTTAGGGCACTCCTTATTTAAACAAAAATTCAGCCAAAAGTTTTTGTGTTTTTTTGTGTTGTTTTGTTTTTTTGTGTTTTGTGTTTTTTATTTTATCAAAATTTCCAAATTCACACTCCCTGGTGTAATGCTCATATATGAGCGAACCAGTAAAGATAGAAAGAAAGATAGAAAGAAAGAATTCTAACACAAACAAATCAAGCCACACTAGATAATTACGTAGTTTATAGTTGTAAACTTAGTTTATATACATATTGGCCTTGACGTGAGAAAACCTGTCTTCGGTGTTTTCAAACAACAAAGGCACATACCAGCCTGCACAACTGCACAGACTGATCAGCACATTTGTTTTTGCTTTTCTGGAAAAAAAAATCTAAAATTGCAAAACGCAAAATTTCAATTTTTCTAGCTAGTCTATGTAGCTTAGTAGACTTGATTGAGTCTCGCTTTGTCGCAAAACCCCAAAGACAGGTTTTGACATGTTGATGCCAAATTGCCAATATATCCTATTAAAACCATTATCTCATAGGCTGGCCCAAACAAAGTTTTGTCCCTTTGAAGAGCCACACTTGAAAGTTGCTTATGTACGAATACATACAAGAATGCATAAAGGCATACACAATAAGTACTGTTCTTGCTTGGCATATAAGAGTATCTGAGATTTTAGCCTGGGATAGAAACCCATGTTATCTTAGGCAGGCTGTCACGTGTTTGGTGTACAATGAAAACATAGGTAGTCCCACACATGGTCGCCAAATGACGCCATTGTTAGTCAAAGTGACACTATCATAAAATGTCACATCTCAGCTTACTAAGTAACTTCTAGAAGGTAAAGGGTGAGCAAAAGAAAGAATCCATAATTTTTGCTAGGATGGGATATAAAAAATCCATCCTTCGGGATCACCGTTTGGCAGATGCCAAACGGTGATCCCAAGGGATGGATTTTTATTACCCAATCCTCGGTCTCATGATAGATTCTTATATTATTTCATGAGCAAGCCTAAAAACACTTCTGGCATTCATAATGCAACAGTGATAGTTATAAGTACCTGTATATGATCTCTGTATTGTTTCTGTGCGTCATATTCCTTTTGTTGATTTTTCAAACGCTCTTCGCGTGTTCTGTGAAAGTTTTCGTAATTTCCTTTATAAACATCTAGCATTTTGTTGTGTAGGTGTATAATATCTGTGCAGACTGAATTTAAAAATGAACGGTCGTGTGAAACTACAAGAATCGTTGTTGCCCATGTCTGGAAAAGAAAGGACATAAAAAAATAATTTAACCCATTGTATTCTAATGGATTTTCACATACAGATAAGGCCTAAATGAAATATATGTGTGGTTCCTGTTGCATACCAACAAAATTTAGGGTAGGTAGGTAGGGAAATTATTAAATTTTGTTATAACATTTAACAAAGAAAATAGTGACAAAATCTGAAAAAGTGCCCATTTTAGGTAATTTTTCTCCTAAGACCATTTTAATGTTTAGGGTAGGGTTAAAAAATTAGGGTAGGTAGGCAACAGGAACCACACATACATTTCATTTAAGCCTAAATACAATAAGGTTGGGTTGTCCACGATATATTTTTAGGGACTTAAAGGCAGAAATTTCCACATAATTTTGTACTTCAGTTCCCGAGGATCGTTTTTATCTTAGAAAACAGTGCAGACCCTGATTAAATGCCTTGTTCTGATTTTCATCAGTTATGTAAAGGTATTAATATTTGGTGGACACACATCTTCATGAATGCACTTGGCTGAAATTTATTTTTCACTCCCCATCAGAGTGTGCATTGATATTTTGGCCATGATGGCATACCTGACGAATGGCAGTTATTTCTCGCGCGTGTCAGCTTATTACACACTGGCAACTGTTTATAAGTGAAGAAAAGAAATCTCTAAAGCTAATGAGTCTGCCCATGTTGCATTTGGGTTGCATATTACTTGAAATGAGTCCTATCACAACACATAGAGCATCCATCAAAGACTCTGATCAAACTATGCAGATGAGCAGGCTGATCTAAGTCTTCGATGGGTGAACATAGCATATTGTACCTTTTTCTGGACACACATCCAATTGTTAATATTACAATGATTACTGAGAGCTCTCCATAAAAGAAACATGTTTACCTGTAAATAATTTTCTAACCATATAATAGCTTTCATGTCCAACATGTTAGTAGGTTCTGAAATAGAGAGGAAAGGCATACATGAGCTATATTTAGGCCAATTGACTTTTCCACAAAAAATGATATAATTAAGTCAGGATAGTCCATTATATATAATGAGTGGTCGCAACTTATATCTTTTTTAAAAAAACTCTCTGAAGATGGATTTTATCTTAGCAAACAGTGCAGACCCTGATGAAATGCCATACTAAATGACATTCAATCTGGGTCTTCACTGTTAAGTACTCTACATTACACACTTTTGTTAATGTTTGATTTGGTTCTTTACATCCCATCAACAATCTTTCAGTTATGTAGGGACGGGTCTTCCTGGGTTGAACCAGTACTAAGCTAGGATTAATGTGTCTTGCTCAAGGACACAATGCAGTGACGCCGGTGAGGCTTGAACCTGCAGCCCCTCTGTCTCTAGTCAAGCACTCTACCACTGTGATTACATACTTTTACTCTACATAATGTCATACAAGTTGAAAATAAATTGGTATCATGACTAAATTGTCAGCGTTAATATTACTCTTTGAAAAAGAAACACATCAATGCAAGGTAACCAAGTCATCTAATGTGCCTGTCTAGTACACTTTGGTAAAGTTAGCTGAGAGTGCAATAAACAAAATTACTGGAGGTGCTCTATTCCTGATAAGCATGTCTATGTCTTAATCGCAGGTTTGGTTTTGGGAATACATGTGTGGTATATAACAATATGGATAGAACATTCTTTTCCTGTGTTGTAACTTTTGGAAAAGCTCTTACTTGCTTTAGAGTATTCTTCATATACAGTACAGTCCCTTTATTAAAATATGGAATGAACCGTGTTAAAAATAATTGTGTTATAAAGGGACAATTTTATAAAGGAATTATAGGAAATGATCATTTTAAGGTCATTTTCCTATGATTCCTTTGTAAAATTTCATGGTTAAAAGTTGACCAGATTATATCCAAATCTGTATCATAATAGTTTTATATTATTATGTATTATAATTGTTTTATAAAGGGATTGCAGTTGGACATGTACATTCCATCCATGGACCAGAATAATTTGTCAGAAACAAGGCTTAGACCAGATTTAAGGAAATTATTTGGGTCCAAGTGTGTGTGGACTTATCTTGTCCATCATCTGGGTGAAAATGTGTGTTCCAACCAAAATTGTGAAGTGGTTTGAAATGCAATACGTTACATTCAGGTTTATCAATCTTACAACATGGTCATAAAAGCTTTGTACTGTTATTGTGCAGCAATAAGGATAGAAGGAGCAAACACTTACCGTCAAGTAATAACAGATCAGGTCTGAAAATAAAGCAGATATAAGTTAATGACATTTGTTTGTTTGTGTTGATGATTTATGTCCCAGTCAACAATATTTCTGCATGGGTGAAAGTTCAAAAATTCCAAAATCCTGAACTTTCAAAACTCCAATCTTAAAATTACAATATGTCCACGAACTATTCACAATTTCAAGTTTAAATGGTCAATTGTCATAGGACTGACTTAATATAAATCAGAAAACCTATTATAAGCTCCTTAATTCAGTATTTTGATGCTGACTTTTCATAGAAAGTCAGCCTCAAAATATATACTTAATTAAAATCCTCAAAATACTGTATTAAAAGCCTTGAAATCCTGAATTCAGGAATAATCCTGAAAACTTTCACCCATGTTTCTGTCATGCCGTCATCATTTTTTGCCTTTCTAGGTTAAACCAGTACTAAGCAAAGGATAAAGTGTCTTCCTCAAGAACAAAACGTGGTGAACCCGAAGAGCCCTTCAAGCTCAAGTCTAACACTCTTCCACTAAGTCACCATGCTCCTCAAGAGTAAATGGCATGAATAATATATAATTATTTGCATGAGACAGGGACACTGCTCAAAATGTCTCAAAGAGGCACTTCTAATGAGCACCACTTGTAAGTGATTTCCTTGAAAAAAATAAAAAAATTTGCTTGACAAAAAACATTTACAAATCAAACAGCATTGGGACAAAAAATAGGGGTATAAAAACGAATTCTGATAGCACTAAGGTCTTATGTATTTTATACATTCAAACTTGAAGGTTTGTGCAGTGGAGTGGGCTGGAAATATCCACTCATCTGCACATGTTTGTGAGTGCCGCAGGCTACAGAGCAAGTTTAAATGTTGATGTTTTCCAAAGTTAAGCAACATTTTTCATAATTGCCAATACTTTGTGATGCATGGTAAATATTAATTATATCCCATTAACAGTTTAAAAAAAACACAGTTTGGATACAGCTCAGGTCCGACATTTTGTTGTGGCAAATATTTTGCGTGAGAACAGAAATAGAAGTGTTCAAATTTTTAGAACATTTACCGTATTAGGAATCGTATCACACAGTTGCACTTAAAGAGAAAACTTACTTTGAAAATAAAGCTCTTGCTAAAGCCAACCTCATTCTCCAACCACCAGATAATGCCCTAAAACGAAAAGGCAGGTTAAAAATTGTTACTAGAGCATGATTTACATTCATCAGTAAATGACAGAGTGTTTTTGCCATTTTGCGAGTGTTTTATCAGGGCTTAAGTTACGAAAGCTTACCAAAAAAAAAAAAAAATTCTTATTTCTCAACCAAAACATATGTTGTTGGTACTCGAAAGAACCCTCTCAATGAGAGGGTTCTTCTGAGCACCAAAAACACATGTTTAAACTGATGTGCAAGAAAATATTTACAATTTTACGCTAAATTTTTTTGTTTATCTTAACCTATGTTTTTATTTTCATGAAATAAAACCTTTACGAAATTTTCTGAATATACAGTACATAGAAAGGGAATAGTCTTTTATGTGTACATTAGCATTAGGCCAAAAAAAAATTAGTGTGTTTCGGGAACGGGTCTGTAGATTTTAGGTAGGGTAGGCACACATATTTCTTTTTAATTTTTGTTTTTCTGGATAAAAAATAATTCTATGCATTTTGTAAAGGCATTTCGCCTTTCAAAATGCACAAAATTATATATTTTTTTCCAGAAAATCTTACAAAAAACAACCCTAGTTTTCACCAGTAAATTTAGGTAGGGTCACGTTACCCTAAACACAGGTATTTATTTTTATTTTGCCTTAGGGAAATAATTGGGAAGTAAATAGAGAAAAAGAAAAAGGCTAGTTACTACAGATAAGGAAGATGTATTTTACTAAAATCAATATTAAAGCTGCATAGTCTGTAACTTTTGATCTTCTAATTTCAAAAATAATGTTTTTATTTTTCAAGAACACAGTTAAAAAACTCAAATTCAGGTAAACATTTTACCATTTTCGCAAATCTTAACAAGGTATCACTATCAAAACAACTGCATTTATGTTAAAATTCAACGGTCTAGAATTATTGGAGGGACACAAATAATAATCAACAAGAGAAAAACACACCTATTTGATGAGATAATTCACTTTTCCATGCAGTTTTCAGCTGTACTGAACATTTTTATTGTGAAAACATAGCCTAATTCTACTTTTACAAATGATTTAAAAAGAAAATAAATTTTTTCGAAAAATGTTCATAGTTACAGAGTATGCAGCTTTAAACTTAAAGTAGACACACAGTTAGAGAAAGGTGACGTAATTTGTCCCATTGTGCTGCTTTATTTAGTTGATTAGACAAAAGCTGGTATTTCTTTCATATTTCTAACTGTTAATCTGTTTAATTACTAAACTCTTACCAAGTGTGAAGTAAACCTGTACCTATGTGTTACATAGGGGCGGTAACGTGACAAAACCTGCCTTCAGGGTTTCCGACAAAGTGAGATTCAAATCAGTCTCATCAGCAACAAAGACTAGCTAGTAAATAGAAATTTTGCATGTAGCAAGTTTAAATGTGATGCTTTACAACTAACAAATAACAAAAGCGCTGGTAAGTCTGTGTGGATGCGCAGGCTGGTCTGGTCTGCGCCTTTGTTGTTCCCAAACAATGAAGACAGGTTTTCTCATGTGGAGGCCCAATACTAAGAAGTACTACTTACTTTGTTTTTTGTTTCTGCATTTGTGTTGTAAACCCTAGACCAGCTAGGATCACTGCAGCCTTGGCGGGGGCTTTGTCAGCTTCTATCGCTTCTAGTCTCCGGTAGATCTCAGACAGATCTGAGGACATGTTGTTGTCACCTTTACCAGGACTGAAAATATAGATTATCATATCATTTGTGTTGTAAACCCTAGACCAGCTAGGATCACTGCAGCCTTGGCGGGGGCTTTGTCAGCTTCTATAGCCTCTAGTCTCCAGTAGATCTCAGACAGGTCCGAGGACATGTTGTTGTCACCTTTACCAGGACTGAAAATATAGATTATCATATCATTTGTGTTGTAAACCCTAGACCAGCTAGGATCACTGCAGCCTTGGCGGGGGCTTTGTCAGCTTCTATAGCCTCTAGTCTCCGGTAGATCTCAGACAGGTCCGAGGACATATTGTTGTCACCTTTACCAGGACTGAAAAAATAGATTATCATATCATTTGTGTTGTAAACCCTAGACCAGCTAGGATCACTGCAGCCTTGGCGGGGGCTTTATCAGCTTCTATAGCATCCAGTCTCCGGAAGATCTCAGTCAGGTCCGAAGACATGTTGTTGTCACCTTTACCAGGACTGAAAATATAGATTATCATATCATTTGTGTTGTAAACCCTAGACCAGCTAGGATCACTGCAGCCTTGGCGGGGGCTTTATCAGCTTCTATAGCATCCAGTCTCCAGTAGATCTCAGACAGGTCCGAGGACATATTGTTGTCACCTTTACCAGGACTGAAAATATAGATTATCATATCATTTGTGTTGTAAATCCTAGACCAGCTAGGATCACTGCAGCCTTGGCGGGGGCTTTATCAGCTTCTATAGCATCCAGTCTCCGGAAGATCTCAGTCAGGTCCGAAGACATGTTGTTGTCACCTTTACCAGGACTGAAAATATAGATTATCATATCATTTGTGTTGTAAACCCTAGACCAGCTAGGATCACTGCAGCCTTGGCGGGGGCTTTGTCAGCTTCTATTGCCTCCAGTCTCCGGTAGATCTCAGACAGGTCAGAGGACATGTTGTTGTCACCTTTACCAGGACTGAAAATATAGATTATCATATCATTTGTGTTGTAAATCCTAGACCAGCTAGGATCACTGCAGCCTTGGCGGGGGCTTTGTCAGCTTCTATAGCCTCTAGTCTCCGGTAGATCTCAGACAGGTCAGAGGACATGTTGTTGTCACCTTTACCAGGACTGAAAATATAGATTATCATATCATTTGTGTTGTAAATCCTAGACCAGCTAGGATCACAGCAGCCTTGGCAAGGGCTTTATCAGCTTCTATAGCCTCTAGTCTCCGGTAGATCTCAGACAGATCCGAGGACATGTTGTTGTCACCATTACCAGGACTGAAAATATAGATTATCATATCATTTGTGTTGTAAATCCTAGACCAGCTAGGATCACAGCAGCCTTGGCGGGGGCTTTGTCAGCTTCTATAGCTTCAAGTCTCAGGTAGATCTCAGACAGGTCAGAGGACATGTTGTTGTCACCTTTACCAGGACTGAAAATATAGAATGTCAATAATATGAATGAGTTTAATCACTGACCTTCCTTTATAAATTTTGTAAATGAGCCAGTGCATGAGATTTCCAACAATCATGCATTTTGACATGTGTAGACTCACAGGAGCCTGTGCAACTTCCTTCTAAGCTTAGAAACTCCAAATGGTGTTCAGTCAGTAGCTTAACAATCATAGAATACTCAAGCGACTAGCAAAGGCTCTGATCAGACTGTGCGTATGCGCAGGCTGATCTGAGGCTTTGCTGGTCGCACATACCACATTTTTGGAAATCTTATGCACTGGCTCAAATCTTAAATTCAAGCCTTATCTGTTCACACTTCACACATTATTGTAAGACATATCAATAGAAAGATTTTCATAGACTTGCAAGTCAAACCAGTCCACTAAATATACTGAGGGAAAATCGTTTTGCAATTATTTATAATGGGGTTTCCCATAGGTGATCTTTGAAGCATTAGGTCTTTTGAATTGGCAGGTTCGTAAACATGTCAGTTGTTTGAAAATGACCTTATGGATATCCGCAAGTGGTCAAAAGAAATAAAATCCGACTTCATAGTGAGGATTTGATCTGCTGAGCATTTTAATTTCAAAAATACGATTTTCAACTAAAAACTGTACGAAAAAGGTGACTGAACATAACATTCAGTTTTAAACCATTTTTCACTTTCTTGCTTTTGGATCTAAACATTGGACAGAAAAATTAAACTTTTAGTCGAAGACTATTCACACTTTTGCCAGATAAGCTGTTATAGCAAGGGGCATAAAATCAGACTTTACATTATGTGAAATGTCAACCTGTTAATGTCATTGTACTCGTGAACGTTTGTCAACATATATATTTAACACTATGAAAGTAAAAGTCCTATTTCTTCTAAACTGTGAATCCTTAAAGTATATTGCTAAACTTTTTTCCCTCAACATATTAACTTGCTGGGGTTTTTCCCAATTTCAAAGCGACATCATTTTCATTCAAGCCAGCAAATATAAAGTTTAGCACATGTCGCCAGTATTAACACTGACATCTTCACACATTTGTTTTACCTAATGGTCTGTAAAGGTAAAGGCTTTGCTATAATTAATATCATGAAAATATGTCCACCATTGAATACCAATATTGACTTTGACCGTTTTATTTTATATTCAAGAACAAAAATATAAACTATATTATGCACAACTTACCATCATATATGTAATATCTGTTATTTCCAGGCATATAATGAATTTATACTGTTAATGAAATTGCACTAATGGATTGACCGGAAATCTGATGTTAATACATGTATATTCAGGGCTCCAGATAAGAGGGGGTAAAGGTATTTGATACCAGCAACTTTTCTTTAAAATATGTTAAGCAAATATTGGGTCTTTTTACAAGGCTTTGCATTTTCTGCAATTTGATATTCTAAATATGGAGTAAAATACTCTTTAAATTAAAAAGTAGGGGGTGAAAAACCCATTGGTCCAAATCCTTATCTAGACCACTGTATATTGTAAAGAACCAAAAAAGAACAGGGTGTATGCTTATAGGAGCATGTGCCCTTATCAGGGTTCCCACAGAAAGTCAAAAACTCAATTCCATGATTTTTCCATGATTTTCCATGATCAATGATGTAATTCCATGACTATTTAATGCAGGGCCTCCAACCTCTAGTTTTAGCAGCATCTTCATCTTGCTGAGCATAAATGCGGAATGCAGCAACAACAGCATGCATGTAGACCATGCATGCATTTTGAAACAATTAAAACTTGAAACCACCAGTAGCCAGAAAACTAGCTGTCGGACACGCAAGTGTCTGACAGCTAGTTTTCTTGCTACTTGTGGTTTCGTCGAATTGTTTCACAAAATTCCATTTGTCCATAATTATTCTGTTTTTTTAAAATTTCACGATTTTTCTGTGTATGGAACTTTCTTTAGTGATTTTCCAGGTTTTCTATGATTTCCAGAGCTCATGGGAACCCTGCCTTATCAAGTCAAATAAGGTACCTTAGATTTAACATCTGTGTTAAAGCCTTTTCCTTCTGTAAAAGTTCATGCCTTTCGAAATCACACTCCAGTACACTGTCCACCGCCTCTGTTTCATCCCCTACTACTTCTTGCTCTACATGTAAGATTGATATATGGGAGGGAATCTTCAAATCACCGCTGAAATACACAAAATATTGTAATATCAACAGGGACGTGGAAATAGAATGCCGTAATTGTCCTACCATGCCCCATTGCATTTAAGACAAGTGGGAAACGTCTATTTACTTACCATGGGACAAGTAATGACGGAGCCACAGACAGTCTTACACAAGTGCTTATGCTTTAATGGATTTATTAAATGAGCTTGGGATGAGATAAAATGCAAGGCTTGCTGAGCATTTTATCAGACCTCGCAGCAATAACTTAAATAAATACAATAACACAGAAACATGAATGTTAGACACATTTTATCATATGACCCTAAAACTATTTTTGAAATGGTGTGTTTTTAGTGTGAAAATACTAAGATTTTGTCATAGATATGTGACCTTATCACAGCTGTCATTACATATACTGAACAGCAAAAGAAACGCATATTTTGCTTATTTGGTATAGTGTATAAATTGGGGTTTAAATACTGATCTAATGATATCTAAGGTATCATTGATAAATTGGACATGTGTATTATCAAATGCATCAGAAATGGAAGGCTCATTGGAATAATAGGGGCATTACTCTGGGCATAATAAAATAACTCATAATAAAGGCGACTTTCGAGATGGTGTATGCCTAAAACCACGGAACGGATTTCAATGAAAATCACTCTGAGTTATAATCATGACATACAGACTACTTATAAAGTTTAAATTTTCCAATATTCTTTACGGTGGACTACTGTGACCCAGTTACAATATCGGACATTTAACCGGAAGTGTGTTTAATACAGGCAAGAAAGGGTCCAAACAATTGTTTTAAGCGGTTCTATTGGACACTACCTTACTTGACATCAATCATACTGTTCCAGATATTCTTACACCCCAAGATTCCGGTGGTTTTCAATACCAATGCAAATAAAAGCACTGCAAGCACTGCGCAATACCCCGCCACTGCTGGGGGCACCAAAAGTTATTTTGTGAGATATATAATGCCTAAATAGCAACAGATCTGAGATAGACAGTGATATGACGTCCTTAGTCACAATATGTAACCTTTGATGGTCAACATATCTGTGAAGTTTCATTCAGATACTCCATATAGTAAATGAACTACAGGTCAAAACCATTTTTCAGATCAATCAAGGGCGGATAACTCATGATCTGGAAAGGTAAGGGTGACGGTCCTTACTAAAAATATGTAACCTTTGATGTTCAACATATATCTGTGAAGTTTCATTCAGATATTCCATATAGTAAATGAACTACAGGTCAAAAACCATTTTTCAGATCAATCAAGGGTAGATAACTCATGAACTGGAAAGGTAAGAGTGAAGATCCTTAGTCACAATATGTAACCTTTGATGATCAACATATCTGTGAAGTTTCATTCAGATATTCCATATAGTAAATGAACTACAGGTCAAAAACCATTTTTCAGATCAATCAAGGGCAGATAACTCATGAACTGGAAAGGTAAGAGTGATTGTTCTTTGTCACAGTATGTAACCTTTGATGTGAAACATATCTGTAAAGTTTCATTTAAATATTCCACATAGTAAAGGAACTACGGGTAAAAAACATTTTTTATTCAATCAAGGGCGGATAACTCACAAACGGGAAAGGTAAGAGTGACGGTTCTTAGTCACAATATGTTACCTTTGATGTGAAACATATCTGTGAAGTTATATTCAGATATTCCACATAGTAAAGGAACAATAGGTCAAAACCTTTTTTCAGACCTATCAAGGGCGGATAACTCACAAACTGGGAAGGTCAGAGTGACGGTTCTTAGTCACAATATGTAACCTTTGATGTGCAACATATCTGTGAAGTTTCATTCAGATATCATGAATAGTAAAGGAATAACAGGCCAGAAACCATTTTTCCAATACGAAAAAGGGCAGTAACTCCGTTAAAAATGGACGGATTTTGCCCATTAACAATCCCATACCACTCATCGCCGATAACAATATATATGCAAAATTTGAAAAAATTCCGTGAATAAATACTCAAGTTATCGATCGGAAATGGTGAGCACGGACGGACGGACTGACGGACGGACAGACACCGAAGGGTATAACATAATACCTCGCCACACTTTAGTGGCGGGGTATAAAAAAGCAAATATGAAGATTTTTCTGATTAGCAGACAGTCAGTATAATTTCTACAGCAGTGAATTTTTAAGTTTTATGCTGTTTTCTTATCTGTTACAGTGTGTTCTGGTGACATGCAATAAAATTGGATTCAAATCCTGTGTTTTCCAATGTAGGGCGCTGTTTCACGTTTTTTGCATTAATAAACAAAAATTATTTTTAACTGTGTATTGACAAATAAAATGGTCTGGAACGAACGCATGAGTACGATCAAACATGTTCATATCATTTACGGTAAAATTTGATAAGGGTTTCTGGTATGAAATGGATATTGAAAATAAACGTTTCTTTTGCTTTCAAGTATATGTAAGCCTTTAGTGGTTTATTGATTTAATACACTGCTAAATCACTCCAAGACCCGACATTTTTGTTTGATTTGATTCTTTACCTCCCAGTCAACAGCTTTTCAATGTTACATGTCAGGACCTGTCTTCCTGGGTTGAACCAGTACTAAGCAGAGGATAATGTGTCCCTCACAAAGACACAACCCAGTGCCTCTGTTGAGGCTTGAACCAACTACCCCTAGATCTTGAGTCAAGCACTCTTCTACTGAGCCATAGCGCTCCTCCCTGACCCGACATTACATGAGAAATCTAATATATTTCAGATCTAACAATCATTCAGACTTAAAAAGGTGACATATGCTTAATAAATTGCTGTGCTGAATTCAGATTTCAATGGAATACAGTTGCATGATTCAATGTATTACTATGAGCTCACAAGATGAATGGAAAACAGGGCGGATCCTCATCAGCTTACTTCTAGAGAAGGCTCTATCCCCTCCCCTCTCACCCCTAGGAAATTTTTCATGCTTAATTGTCCTCTGCTGACTTTTTTCAAAATCAACTTTTTCGAAAAATTCTTTCAGGGATACCATCCAAGTGTCAAACAGATTGGGTCCAGATCAAGCCCAATGTTTTATCTGGCCTGATCTAGGTCCAATCTGTTTGCAAAGGTTATCAGCAGACGACACTTGGAGGTGTAAAGAGTTAAGACAGTAGATTAATACCCACATGTACTTTGACCCACACAATGTGTCCACCATTATGTCATGAGTGCTTTGCATTTTGGAAGACCAAAAAGGGAATATTTATTTCTTTGTGTAATTAACTCTTAACTTATGGGTATGCATATTGCTGCATTTCACTGCTTGCCAAAGTAGCCATTTAGGAGTCACTCGTATACTTAGGGCTAATATAAGAGCACAGAAGGCTAAATGCTTTTAAATTTACCTGGAGATCATTTTAAGTAGAGTTGTTTTGCCGAGACCATTTCTCCCACATAAACCATACCGTCTCCCAGCAACCAAGTGTATAGAAGCACCAGTTATAAGTACCCTGAAAAATATAAAAATAATGAACCAGTCCACATGATAATCATACATATTGCACCTCAGAGATATAAAATGTGATTAACAGAAACTAATTTTAGTTGGTTATCTTGTCATATGAGGGTGAAAATTCAAAATTTCCTAAATCCTGAACTTTTGAAACTCCAATCTTAAACTTGCAGTATGCCCACTAAATATTCAAAGTTTCACTTTTAAATGGTCATTTGTCTTTGGACTTACTGTATATAAATAGGAAAACCTATTATAATCTTCCTAATTTAAGCATTTTGAGGCTGACTTTCTATGGAAAGTCAGCCTAAAAATCTTGAATTCAGGAATAATGCTGACAACTTTCACCCATGACAAGGTTATAAAACTTTTTTGTACTCAACTAAACTGAGCACGAAAATCATCCTGCTCATATATGTTTTAATGCTAAATAATTAGCAGGATAAATATAACATCTGAGTGCTTTAAGCAGGAAAAAAATGGGCCTCGACGCGAGAAAACATGTCTTCCGAGGTTTGTGAACAACACAGGCGCAGACCAGCCTGCGAATCCGCGCAGTCTGATCAGCGCCTTTGTTCTTCGCTTTTCAGAAAGTACCATATCAAAGCTTGCAACAAGCGAAATTTTAATTTTCTAGCTAGTCTCTGTAGCTGAGCAGGCTGGTTTGAATCTCACTTTGTCAGAAACCCCGAAGACAGGTTTTCTCCCGACGAGGCCCAAATAATGTTTATTTTCAGTATTTTACTTCAAAAGTGTGTTTCTCTTCATATTATTTGATAAACTTGATTGATTTGCCACCTGCAAATGTACAGATAAGGTGACATACATTTAAAGTATAAAATATCCCAAAATTATCAAAAACAGTAAAGGTTTAATTTAAAACAGACTAAACAAAATACCAAATTAATTAAGTTTAAACAGTGGAGTCCTTTTAAAACACAGATTTGGATATGACACATTACCAAACTTTTTTCTATGGGATTTACACAAAGTATTTATAGGAAATTGATCATCATAAAATGGTCATTTACCTTCAATACCTTCGTAAAATTGTCCCTTTAAAACAAGATTCACTAAATTTCACTTAAATAAACCAATTCATTCCCATGGTCACCAAACATAGCATTATAAAGGGCAGTGTACCTTTCGCCAAAAGCAATATCAAAGTTCTCTATTTTGACGTCGTATGATCTGTTAGAACCAGAGGCATCAAACTTCACATCCTTTCTGTTGAACTGTTGACTGGCTGTTGGACCATCCAGGCTATTACAATAAAAATTACAAAAAATGCATTTGATTGACTCAATTATGCCGAACGGAACTTTCCACTCTTATTGTTGGGTGGTATTTTTCATTTTACTCAAATTTTAATAGAATATTAATAAGCAGTGGAGACGCTAATTAGACGCTGTGTTTTGCGTTAGGTTTTTTAAATGGGGAAGATGGGGAAAACTAGTGGCCCTAGAGTTCAAAAAACATCAAAATCAGGGGCAAAATATTAGGCGCAATTAAGTAACCTTAAATGTACAGCTTTTTAATTTAGGCCTTTGCAGCTAGTGTCGTGTTGATAACTTTTGAAAACTGTTACCCAGATTGGGCTTGCTTTTTAAAAAATCAGATGAAAAATTATCCAGCATGTGTATACTCTTTAATGATTTTATGCATGTCCAATGAAAATAAAAATCTCATGAACTGGCTGGAATGTTGTGGCTACTCATTGGAAGCATATCAACAAAACTCAGTCCTCAAGATTAGAGGGTGTAATTCCAATTTATTTTTCTTATTTGTCAGCGTGAACATATCTTGTGGCTATTCAAAAGAACAGTCTAAATGAGATGGTTCTTTTGAGCATCAAAAACATATGTTTAATTTGATGTGTAAGAAAATAATGACAATTTTACACTCAAAGATTTTGTTTTACTGGCCCTATGAAAACCCTCCATGTATTCTTTCATGGTAAAACAAAGAAAGAGTATCATCATTTTTACGATTGAAAAAACTGCTTTGTTCATGGACATTTGAAATTTTGGAATAATAATGAAAACTATTCAATTTCATTCTTGTTTCTACTTTTTCTTAAAGCAAAAGATGTTAGCTAACTGTTGCCTTGTCTTACCCATTTGTTTTCTTCGGAGCTGTGTTGTCTTGTAATGCTCTCTTGTCCAACTTTTTCTGTATCATAGCCTCAGCCTTAGCTAGCTGTTTCTGATTCACTTGCTGAAAAGATACCATAGAATGTAAGCTAACAAGGGACCCTTCACAGGTCCAGTTAAGGGAATATCTTAAGTGTAAAATTGTATTTATTTTCTTACCCATTGACTTCAACATGAGCTTACGGTGTTCAAAAGAGCCGTCTCATTGAGACGGCTCTTTTGAGTACCCACAAGATATGTTTTGGTTGAGAAATGAGAAAAATAAAGTTCACATTCTTATCTGGAGGCCTGGCCCTTGATGGCTCCGGATTCCTCACCGGAGCCTTTTTTCTTACGGTTTGATACTTTAAATACCAGTCAAAAATGTTTTAGTCATATAGGGATGAGTCTTCCTGGGTTGAACTAGTACTATGCAGCGGATGAAGTGTCTTGATCAAGGACATAACTCTATGACTCGGCCAGTGGTGAGGTTGAAACTATCAACCCTTCGACCCCCATTTTAATTCTCTACCAACTGCAAAGTTTCTAAAACCCTGAACTTAACAAATTTATATCTTAACCCTTAAAACGCCTGCCAAAATTGCATCTGCAAATGCTGCCTGATTAAGTCATTTGCTGTCTGTATATTTGTTAACATTATATATTAATGTAAGTAATCGTGCAAACCATTTTGCCTGAGCCTTCATCTACATCTTCATCTACACTAAAAAGGGTTATCAAAAGCTATTAATCCTATCAATGTGTGATCTCTTCTAGCAATCCAGATTCTTTCTTGTTTTATCTGGTGGACATCATCCACCTGTGTTAGAGCCTGTGTTAAGCCTTGGTTATGAATTTCCAGAATATGACACAGGTTTATATAAACAAAAAACTTCAGCGTAAAATTATTAATATTTTACTACCCAGTAATCATAATTTTTGGCTTATGTTTTGGGTGCTCAATTGAGATGGTTCTTTTGAGTAGCCAGAACATATGTTTTGGTTGAGAAATAAGAACAAGTAGCCCAATGGGCAACGATCGCTCACCATGGAGCCAGCATAATGTTTGGAGACACCATAATTTACTATGCTCAAAGGCAGATAACTCTGAACTTGAAACAGTGTCCAGAAATTAATTCAAAAACATAAGATATTATGCCGGTTCTAGTTATCTTCAAGTATTAAAAAGATCTGAATAAAAATTGCATTGGAAATCTGGTGAAAGTGTAGTTTTCAGATACTCAAGGGCAGCTAACTCTGTAGTCAGTTATGGGATCTGACCGAAATTCAAACTCATCCATACTTTTATGTATGTCCTGGTAACCTACAGGGATGAAAAGAATCAAATGAAAATGAAGGTGCTAGAGTGGTCACAACATTATATAGTTATATTTTAGATGCTCAAGGGCAGCTAACTCTGTAGCCGGTGGATGGGTGTGGCGGAAAATCAAACTCATTCAAACTTTTATGGAAGTCCTTGTTACCTACAAATGAGGAAGATCCATTCAAAAATGAAGGTGCTAGAGTGGTCACAACTGATCTCTCATTGTAACTCTATGCAGCTTCTTATGATGCTCAAGGGAAGTTCACTCCACAGTCTAAAGTTGGTTTTACTTTAAATTAAACTCATCCAAGCTTTTTTGGTTGTCCTTGTTACCTGAAAAAATAAAGAAGATCCAATAAAAAATGAAGGCCCTAGAGTGGTCACAACATTATCAATCAATTTTTAAGATGCTCAAGGGCAGCTAACTCCATAAAAGGTGATGGGATCTTGACTGAATTCAAACTCATCCAAGCTTTTATAGTTGTCCTTCTTATCTGCAAGAATGAATATGATCTATTATATAATGAAAGCGCTAGAGTGGTCACAACAATTCTCCCATTATAAGTCTATGGGGATTTTTAAGACGCTCAAGGGTAGCTAACTCCTCAGTCCCAAGTCTGGTCTGGCCAAATTTTGAACCCATCTAAGCTTTTATAGTTGACCTTGTTACCTGCAAGAATGAAGAAGATCCAATTAAAAATGAAGGCGCTAGAGTGGTCACAACAATATCCATCAATTCTTAAGATGATCAAGGAGAGCTAACTCCATAATAGGTGATGGGATCTTGACGAAATTCAAACTCATACAAGCTTTTATAGTTGTCCTTCTTATCTGCAAGAATAAAGAAGATCCATTCAAAATTGAAAGCACTAGAGTGGTCACAACCTTTCTCCCATTATTAGTCTATGGGGATTTTTCCAGATGCTCAAGGGCAGCTAACTCATAAGTCCTTGGTCGGATCCTGCAGAATTTCAAACTCATCCAATATTTTATGAGTGTCCTTTGCAGAAGATCCAATCAACAATGTAGACGCTAGAGCCGTCACAACATAATCCATCAATTTTTAAGATGCTCAAGGGGAGCTAACTCCAAAATAGGTGTTGGGATCTTGACGAAATTCAAACTCATCCCAGCTTTAATAGTTGTTCTTATTGTCTGCAACAATGAAGAAGATCCATTCAAAATTGAAAGCACTAAAGTGGTCACAACATTTCTCCCATTATAAGTCTATGGGGATTTTTCCAAACGCTCAAGGGCATGTAACTCATAAGTCCCTGGTGGGATCCTGCTGAATTTCGAACCCATATGAGATATTATAGGTTTACTTGTTGCCTGCAAGAATGAAGAAGATCCAATCAAAAATGAAGGAGCTAGAGTGGTCACAACATTATTCACTAATTTTTCGGACGCTCAAGGGAAGCTAACTCCGAAGTCAGTGATGGAATCATGCCAAAATTCAAACTCATCCGAGCTTTTATGGTTGGTCTTGTTATCTGCAAGGATGAAGAAGTTCCATCCAAAAATGAAGGTACTAGAGTGGTCACAACATTTCTCCCATTATAAGTCTAAGGGGATTTTTCCAGACGCTCAAGGGTAGCTAACTCGTAAGTCCCTGGTCGGATCCTGCCGAATTTCGGGCCCATTCGAGATTTTATGGTTGTTTTTGTAACCTGCAAGAATAAAGAAGTACAAATGAAAAATGAAGGAGCTAGAGTGGTCACAAGATTTTTCCCATTATAACCCTATGGGAGCTATCTGTTGCCATGGAAACCAGAGTTCTGATCCGATCTTACCCAAAACCTAATGTAATCAATCCCCCACCCCAATAATGCTTCTGATGAAATTTGATTATGATTGGCCAGCTGGTTTCAGAGATGTTCATGTTTGAAAGTGTGGACGGACGGACAGACGTAAGCACGGACGGACGCCGGCTTGAGTCCCATATTATAAGCTCATCCTGAGCCTTCGGCTCTGGTGAGCTAAAAAACACACTCTTAATTTAAGGCCTGATATGATTTTGTATTTTCTGGGGTCACAGGTTGGAATTTACTAATTTTTTTCTAAGAAAAAGTATATGACTGACCCAGTCCTTCATCATTGTTATATGAATGGTCCAATTTTCCGACATCCCTGTTTGAAAATACTCACATTTTGCTCAGATATTCAGCTCAGAAACCAAAATTGTAATATTTATTTGTAAATTTTGTTTACAGACAGCAAAGAGGGTATATAAAAATCAAAGAACAGTATATGAATATGTAAAACTTTTGTTAAACCAAGTATATGAATAGGTCATTTTTTTCGTGCGAAAGTCTGCAAGCCTAGTTTAAACCAAATCAGGATTTATAGCTATGGTTTCCTCTTTAAATGCACAACGGTGGGCCAGGCCTCAGACTCTATGACGGCTCTGACGTAAAGCTTTAATCGGTGGGTTGGGGCCTGATGCTGATCTGTAGCTGGCTCTGACTATCTGTGAGTCATGAGCCCTTTCCTTTGTTTCATCATGGTGTGTTAATTTGATTAGAGTGTTACTCCATGATGATACATTGCATTAGTTAGATGGCCTCAATGTGAGCTGAACATTTCTTGTACTTCAACAACAGCAGAATCTAGGGCGAAGATTTGGTACCAGTAAAATGCATTTAAGCCCCCCGGTGGCTTAGGCTGCTGTCCGTTCTAAAGCGGTGGCTCTGTTGTTGTTGACTTTTTGTTTATTGTTACTCCCATTGTGGGAGTCTGTAATAATTGTTCTATGTTTTGTTGTACGTTACTTTATGTCCATTCTAGTATTGCAATCAACTTGATGGGGAAGAGAGAGCTGGTTGCTTTGCTTAGATTGTCTTCCTGGTGTCTCGTGATGGTTGAGCAGCTCTTCCTCGCTGTGCCAAGTGGTTGCAATTGTGATATTAATTGTAATTGTAATTGTGGTATTTCCTGATCATACTCACTTACTATTATCCATACCATGTGTGTGTGTGTGGTTAGATAAACTGACTGTCTCAACATAACCATAGCTGTTGACTGGGAAGTGAAACCACAAAACAAAAACTGCATGAAAATTTTATCGGCCTAAAAGAGACATCAAATGAGCCAGTGCATGAGATTTTCAACAATGTGTTATGTGCGACCAGTAAAGCCTCAGATCAGCCTGCGCATACGCGCAGACTGATCAGAGCCTTTGCTAGTTGCTTGAGTATTCTATGATTGTTAAGCTACTGACTGAACATCATTTGAGTTTCTAAGCTTAAAAGGAGGCTGCAGAGGCTCGTCTGAGTCTACACATGTCAAATGTGACATTGTTGGAAATCTCATGCACTGGCTCAAAAGTTATAAATCCTACCAATGTGTCATCTCTTTTGGCTATCCAGATACTTCCTTGCTTCATCTGATGCACATCATCTTCTTGTGTTAGAGCTCCCATGTGTATCGGGGCATCCAGTATCTTGTGTGGGACATCACTGCTACTGCTTCCAGGCTCACTGTAATTAAAGATGGGAAAAATGAATCAAATTACTGTCCTGCCAGCCAAGAGTGACAATGATGTCGTGTTTTGTTTACAATGATTAGTAAAACATGAACTTGCTAACTCCACTAGAGCTAATGCAAATCGACAGATCACTTGTGTATTAATCCTATCCTGTGGATAGGATTAATACACAAGTGATCTATTGATACCAAGTCCCTGATAATTTTGTAAACAAAACATGACGTCATTGTCACTCTTGGCTGGCTACCATATTCTTCCTAAAAGGAGAACTGTGAGAGTAACATTTTTTTGAAAATTGCATACCATTTTTTTCAAAAGTGTGTAGAGTGTCAGAGACTTAGCAAGATCTCTCAGAGAAGGAGAAGTTTAACCAGGCTTAGTGAGAAGTTTTGGTCTCTATTTTGAATTCCCCTATACAGGCCTTCAGATAAGAGTGTGTACCAAAAAATATTTTTCATATTTCTCAACCAAAACATATGTTGTGGGCACTCAAAAGAACTGTCTCAATGAGACGGTTCTTTTGAGCACACAAAACACATTTTTCAATTGATGGGTAGGGAAATAGATGCAATTTTAGGTGCACAAACTATCCTTATCTGGACCCATTCCTATATAATTTTTACATTCAAACGTCTCCCTTAGTTGAAATTTAGAAGTTGAGTCAGATTTAGGAGACTACTTCTACCATTATTTGGTCCATGTTGACCCAGACTAAATGACTTCTAAAGTGATGAAGTCAGCTGATCAGGATCATTCATAGGGCCAGTCAAGCAAAAATAATTTGCGTAAAATTGCGATATTTCTTCTCCATCAGTTAAAACATGTGTTTTGGGTGCTCGAAAGATCCGTCTCATCGAGACTGTTCTTTTGAGAACCCACAACATATGTTTTGGTTGAGAAATAAGAAAAATAATTTTTAGTCATACACTTTTATCTGGGGGCCTGATCATTAGGCTGTCATCCACACAATAAATCTATAATTTTTTTATTGTTTTTTTTTTGTTGCTGTTTTTTATCAAAGTCAACACTTTTTCAGACATGTCAGGACAATCCTTGGTTTAACCTACAGGTACTATTAAAGAAGAGGCAGGGTCTTTCTATACTTTGTATAGAGAGTCCCTGGCAGAGGATAAAGCATCTTGCTCAAGGAGACAACACAAGTGCAACAAGCTTAAAGCTTAATGTCAGATCCTGAATATGTTGACATTGTATATATCTGTCTACAGTGAGGTAAATGATCTGAATAAAACATAAACCAAATGCAAGAAGCTCAAGAAAGCTCGAAATTGTGCCATAACTAGGGTAAGTTGTTATGACTGCAATTATATAAAGTTATCAAATATGTTAACCACAAGTGGATTACAGATTTTAACACAAGGTCATCACAGTGTTTTTTCACTACCAGACGTGAGGTCATATGGTAAAGTATAAGAGAAAACAGCAAGTACTGCATTTGATTGATCAGGTGATTTCAACTACACACATTAAAACGACAAGTATTAGGTGCAAAAAAAAATTTTGAACCATAATACTGAACCATAATACAGACCTTAAGTTCTAGAGTGCATGCAAAAAAAATATTTTTTTTATTTCTCAACTGAAACATATGTTGTGGGTACTCAAAAGAACCCTCTCAATGAAACTGTTCTTTTGAGCACCCAAAACATATGTTAAAACTAATGGGTAAGAAAATATTTATAATTTTAAGCTAAAAACATCTGTGATACTATCAGAAAGGAACCAGCGTACCATTTAGTGACTAGATTATAAAGTCTATAAACAGTGTACCCTTTAGTGACTAGATTATAAAGTCTATAAACAGCATACCCTTTAGTGACTAGATTATAAAGTCTATAAACAGCATACCCTTTAGTGACTAGATTATAAAGTCTATAAACAGCGTACCCTTTAGTGACTAGATTATAAAGTCTATAAACAGTGTACCCATTATTGACTAGATTACAAAGTCTTTAAACAGCATACCCTTTAGTGACTAGATTATAAAGTCTTTAAACAGCGTACCCTTTAGTGACTAGATTATAAAGTCTATAAACAGTGTACCCTTTAGTGACTAGATTATAAAGTCTTTAAACAGCGTACCCTTTAGTGACTAGATTATAAAGTCTATAAACAGTGTACCCATTAGTGACTAGATTATAAAGTCTATAATCAGCGTACCCTTTAGTGACTAGATTATATATATACTATAAACAGCGTACCATTTAGTGACTAGATTATAAAGTCTATAAACAGTGTACCCTTTAGTGACTAGATTATAAAGTCTATAAACAGCATACCCTTTAGTGACTAGATTATAAAGTCTATAAACAGCATACCCTTTAGTGACTAGATTATAAAGTCTATAAACAGCGTACCCTTTAGTGACTAGATTATAAAGTCTATAAACAGTGTACCCATTATTGACTAGATTACAAAGTCTTTTAACAGCGTACCCTTTAGTGACTAGATTATAAAGTCTATAAACAGTGTACCCTTTAGTGACTAGATTATAAAGTCTATCACAAATCTCTCTGATATCATCATCTGTCTTGGTGTCATCTACTTGCTGTAGCAGTGGACCAATGGCTTCAAACAAATCTTCTGAGGTACCAAACTCTTCAACACCATCTTCCAACATACCTGCAATCAAAGTTCAATTCTACATAGGTCCCTATAGGCAAAATATTTCAGTATAAAATTTTAAATATTTTTTTTTTATCTACCAGTTTTAACATATGTTGTGGGTGCTCAAAAAGTCCGCCTCCTTGAGACGGTTCTTTTGAGCACCCACAACATATGGTTTGGTTGAGAAATAAGAAAAATAATTTTTGATTACGCACTCTTATCTGGAGACCTGATTCTAGGTTGCCTCTAGCCTCACTAGAAACAGAGCTCTCACTAGGAGCTTGAAAATAGGAGACCCAGAGCCCTTGTTGCCAAAAAGTGGGTGTCCTACCATACAAAAGAATATAGTAGCCTCCTTTAAAAAATAGGAGTTCCACTCTGAGTTCGAGCACCAAAAATCGGAGTTCAGGACTGCAAATCAGCAGATAGTGAGAGCTCTGTAGAAAGCTTCACATACATGTTTAAGGAAGACTTTGTTGCAAGACCCGAGTTAAAGCTTACACAACACAAAAATGCCAAAAGGCATTATAGTCAGGGTTTTTTCGATACATATCTGATAAGGATGATTATGAGTGATATGGAGGAACATGTTTTGATTCAAATAAGCGCATAATTTTGTCTCTGGGATACAAAGTTTTTATTTCAGCGAGTCCCAGGATGCAATAATATTGCAGACCTGTCATTAAAAATAGTGTTCTGGACTCATAAGTTTGCAGTTGGACTCCTTGATATAAAAAACAGCGAGTACCAGGACCCATAAGTGAATCACTGCTGTTAAATGAAAAATATTAAAGTTGAGGACTAAAAAAAATGTCAGGGTTCAGTGATTTTATTTAGCCATTTTTACCGCCTAATATGGGAGTCATTCCCAATCCAAAAATGGCCTTTATTTTCCCAAGTTCATGTATTTAGTTCTTATTTCCGATGAAATTTTCGGAGCGAATCTTGGTTTTTTGGCCAAAATTTGAGCTTGGGACCCGCAAAAATGATCATGTGTGTCCTTTGGGACTCGCAATAATTGGTGAAGAAGTGAAGAAAGAATAAATGCTTACGTTTTAAGAGTAATTCCTGCATAAAATTCGCGGATTTTTACTTTCGATTTTGCAGTTTGTTTACCATGAAATCTATTTTTGGAATCTACTTCTTTCTATTTACGGCAGACAACCTCACACAAATCCATTAGAAAAGACAAATTTCCAATATTTTCTGACAGAGATGTGTTAATTTATCCTTCTCACACATCTACATAATAACTGCAAGGTACCTTTTAAATGTTACGGCTCACTAAAGTCTGTTCTGTCAGAAAAAAGATTGACAATTATAGACACTTATACGTTGTTCAAACGTTTTAGGTGAGTGAGCTCCCTTTATTTCAATAATTTAAGATTATTATTGAATGATTCACTTTGATGTCAACTTGATTGAGTAAGGCAGCTAATCTTATGGATTGTATATATTAAAATGGGGTTATTGATTACAGTTTGATGGTGTTAACTCAATCGAAAGTTTGGGATTTATTTAAACATTATATAGTTAAGCTAAACCTAATGTATTTAAAATCAAATTATATACACTGAACCGAAGTTATAAGTAGCCACCATACAATTTTTGCTCCTGTTCAGAAAGTAAAAATCGCTCTCACAAAATTTAAATTCTATAAGAAGGTCCAAAGCTTTGTTGAGACTCTGCAAATTATGTCATTTCAAAATGTCTGGTACACCTTGCACAGACGAGGTCCAAGTAAAGGTACCATCATTTCAAAATGTCACACTTTTTAGTGTGATATAAACTATTCATCAGATACGTTATCCATTTATATTTTAATTAGTTTGAAGATGTTTATAACAGCTGTGATATAAGATGAAAAGAATCAAAGGGTTTTCTTTGACAATTGAACACTCCATTTCTCTTCTACGTTAACATGAAGACAGCCATGGTCAACAGCTTAACCAAAGGATATTTTGCTTAACCATGCAGTTTGCATACACACTTTGCATTGCTCTGTATGCTTTATTATCTTGGGCAAAATAGTGCAATTTTCAGGGGTTCTTTATTATGAATTCGCGTCACTGTTCTGCTTAAAAATTAAAAGAAATCTTTAACAAATGCCATTTAAATGACCTTTAAAGTTTCACGTTAAAAGCGGAAGTGGATACCAAATTAGTAAAAATGTCATTAGAAAATGGGCTCACCAAGTTGCATGATGTTTTGTCAAACATATTAACGTAAAATAAAACACATACAATGATTTTAGTATGTGCAGCTAATGATTTCGGAAAATTTCGGAAAATTCGGAAAATTATCAATTTTTAAAAATTCATAAAAAAATCTGTCATAAGCAAAATGTCAAGTATTTGATGTTTTTCAAGTCGACTAGGCAGGTTTGCAATCGTCTGTACTTGAATTTGATAAAACTGCACTCAAAACGCTTTTTTTCTTCAAAAATTTGATTTTTGAACACAAAAATCGTGAAGTGATAGAAAACTCTTCCAAAACCCCGCTTAACGTTAGTTCGTTACAATACACATACTTGGGCAAAAATTCATTTCAATATCACTAGGGCTTAGTCAGAAAAAAAGAAATTGAAAAGTGGCTACTTAGAACTTCGGTTCAGTGTATATATATTGTTAGCTGTCCCCTGTATTCCCTTATTAAAGCCTAAGTGGGTGCATAAACTGGGTGTGTCGTGAGTGCTTTATGTGTAAATGAGCGAAGGACCACGGCACACCGTCAATATAACCGAAAATAGTAGCAGTAGTATATAATACTTTGATCCCATTGTCTGCGCATGTGCGATACTAAAGGATCGACCTGTCTGCTATGGGACATCACGACTGAAAAATATGGTTTGTGCTGTTACGCGGTGCGCATTACTCAAAATACCTACGTTAAAAAGTAACAAGCGCTAAATGCCTATAGATAATCCTTCAATGGAGATAGCTAGTCATTTTTGGTAGCCAAATCATAACAATGATAGGTATTACGGTATTCAGCCATAGACTGATCATATTGTATGCACTAAAACATTTTTGAAAACATTCTCCGCATGGTATTTTCATTTAAACCGTTCCAGTGACACGTGATGACGCGCTTGATAAACAATATTGAATCAGCCAATCGGGCGAATCACATGACTCTGTGACGCATTTGGTAAACAAATATGTCACATGTACCCACAGTGCTCAAATCAGACAGGTCAGTATTTGATAAAATGCTTCCGGTCGATGACAATGACTTTGATCCAACACCGTTTTCCAGTGTTAATTTGCGAGAACACTAGTTCCCGCATTTTTACTTTCAAAAACAAGAAATTGCCATAGAATGAGAAAAGAGAAAGACCCTTGGCTTCAATTCAATATTGAAAATTAATCAATGACCTGTGCAGCATAGGCATATTATCCTAATTGCCAAAGCAAAGGCTGAAGGACTGCTATGTTAAAAACAAGCATGCAATTGCTTTTAGCCATCAAATCAAACATAAGTATTGATAAATTCAAATATTTAATCATTCAACTTGTTCGGGTTTTTTTCGGTCCTGTAAAATTTTATTTGGTCTGGTAAAATTCATGACTGCACCAGACCGAATGTCTGGTAATGTCTGGAATGTAATCGTGAACACTGAAATGTGAAGGAAAAGGTAGCTTCCCAAAATCCCAAATAAAATCACTGGGGTTGTTTTAGGATCCCCCCCACCAAAAAAATAACCCCGGATCCGCGTATGGGCAGTGACCTATATAAGAGTGACTAGAAACTCCAATAAAATACCAATACTCAACTCAAATAACACTGTCGTGTATCTTACACAGGTAAATGAGGGAAACTCGATATCATTAATCTACACTATTGGCTTTTACCGCTGTTTTGGAATACACAGCGTAATTTCTCTATTGTTTACCTAAACTTTTAACACCTTTATAAACACCAAAATTATATAATGACGATAATTATGAATCATTGGACATCTTAGTTTATGAATATTGATAAATCGAGACACAGATATAGCCATGTTTGAAATTTTATTCGTCAGAGTGAAAGAGGTATTTTTGAAGCCATTTTTGCCGATTTCCGCAACTTTCTTAAAATCGGCCGATATTTACACGGTCATAACTCAATCAGATTAGTTTTTACATTGCAGAAACAAAGCATTTAGCAATATTTCATATATGTTTCTTCGATTGTTATTAACAATATTTCCCAATAAGCGATATTTTCAACGAAGTACGCTCTTTAAAGTACCATTAAATGCAGCGGTCTCACAAGCTGCATCGCCATTTTGCGTGTGTACGATAAAGGCGCACCAGGCGTTAGTCACGTGACACATGCCACGACATACCTATATGGCTGAAAAATGAAGTGTCCAGTCACTCTAATATAGGTCACTGGTATGGGAGACCGACTTTTCATGCATTGATTTCCTTTCTTGGGCCTCCTTTTAATCAAATAACGGCCTGTATCACAAAAATGCATAAATAACACCAATAAATCTTGATTTTAATTTACTATCTTGCAGCATTTCAAAAACATGGGGGTCAAATCTATCTCTCTATCTATCTTCTGTTACTCCTTAACCTCATAAGATGATGGCAGGAGGGTATTCCGTATACCAAGTGCTAAAGGGGGTTAGTTGAGATAAAAGATTTATAAGCAAATGCAATAACGGTTACCCATTGGTTGGTTGCAGTTAGGTCGCACCTATTTCATATCAGTCTAATTTGTGTAATAGCCTCCTGTGTGGTACCTTGTCAAAGGTCTTTGCCAAATCCATTATGATCAAATCTGTCTGCTTGTGTCCACGATTCACAGCCCCATCCAGGTTGCTGATGTGGTGATTTGGCATATAGTTAGACCCAAAGACCATTGCTGGTAGTGTGTGTGTGGTGCGGTTCATCTAGATTACATGTTGGGAACCAGTCCGGGCTATTGTATGATAAGCTGGGTACCAGTCCGGGCAATTGCATCAATACAGAGACCCCCCTCTGGTGAAGAGATGTTCGAGGCGTGAGGCACGGGATTGGCGCATTGCATTGAGAGACTTCCAGGAGAGAACATCGACAGACGAACTGCGAACCACTCAAGAAGAACTCAACAGTGTATACAATGGTAAGATATCTACTAACACTATAATGGTGTCAGGAAGTGTTTAGAAAACCCGAATTTCCATGCCAGACTGTCAAAAAGAGCGAGCGACCATCTCAAGCGAGACGAATTTTCGAAATTTGTCAAGAACCTTTTGAGAAAGGCACATGGCCTTCGGCAACTCCTGAGTCTCTCGGTGCACTGCCCTGTTGCATTTTTTGTATGTGTCCAACACTGCAAACCCTAGGAAAAGTGAATTGCGATTGAAACGAAAGCTGTTTTGACTGGAAAACTTTGCAGAGGACTTGAAAGTTTTGGCGGAAAATTGCGTCATTTCTCAGCCATTGGACGCCATTTGCGCAGGCCTGACCGCACATGTCTGTATAGCCAATTTCCGTTCTGGATTTGCGGATTGTAAACAACCTTCGGATTGTTAATTTCGGCGATTAGTGAGTAATTTGCATTTTTTTTTTGTATCATTCACATATTGCATACCGTCTGGGCAGTCGCAGTCTGTATAAAGGACCCACCCATCCTGTATTGGATTCTGTGTGAAAATCTTATTATACACAGAATCAACCCCTCCCAGAATGAACATCGCTGTTATTGCATATTGTGAACATATTCCATATCCATTCTACTTGCAAATTTTTGAAAAATGAAATAAAGAATAAAATCTTATGACAAGTGTTGTGTTTTCCCTCTGAAAGTAATTAAATTTCATTTTTTCTGTTGTGTTGTTTCATTTGAATTTCCATAATGGCTGCGAAAGATATTTCGATTATAGAATCCATGAAAGAGGAAGAGGCTGACGATTTCTCTGCTGCTAGTGATTTAGTCTCCATTAATTTTCCCAGTAAAGACCAATTAAAATCTGTCCCCGGAATTGGTGACAAGGTAGCTAATGCAATTTTGTCTGTGAGAGAAAGTAGCGGCAATATTTCAGAGCAGGTGCTACATTTATTAACTAGGGGATCCTTGACTACAGAGTCATTACAAATGTTGGATTTCACACTGAACAAAGACTTGGCCCCCACTATGCCTATTGGAAAATTGGCACTAGAAACACCTAAGGGATCTAAGGGTAGCACGGTACCCCACCCACCAGGGTCGGTCAGTGCAATTCTTGATACAATTAAGCAGCATTTGTCCCCGCCAAAACCAGTTAAACCAGAGCCGGTTTCCCCACCTACACAGGTTAGTGTACCAGTAGCTGAATGGAAAAAAATAATGGAAATGGTAAAATTAGTTCAAACGTCTAAAGGTGCGAGTCCGGGTACTCCCGAGGAGTCCGATGCTGAGAGCCTACCGGCCGTTCCAACAGGTACCCCTGGTAATATAACTGATGATGTAACTCCCAAAAGGTCTGTTGGTTCTTTGCAGGGTACCAGACTGCAATTTTCTGAAACAAGTACAAGTAATGCTGACTCATCAGATGAGGAATCTTATTGTTCAGCAGTTAGTAGGCAACAAAATAAGCCACATAGACGCAAAAGGGTCTCTGCTGCTGATCAACGGCGTCGTACTAATGATATTATTAAGCATTTTCCAAAGGGCTTGTATTATGATGGTAAAGGTAACTGGGAAGCTTTCAGGCAGAAATTTAAGCAGTGTGCCTCTGCATTGGAGTGGACTACTGATGAATGTTTTACCGCTCTAGCATGGAGTCTAACAGGTAAGGCCTCAGAATACTATGCTGTTTTAGGAGATCAGAAAGGTTTGACCTACCAGGGCTTGCTGAAAAATTAGAACACCGTTTTGGGACAAGGGAATTGCCTGCCACAGCACAGGCTAGGTTTCTCCAATCAACTCAGTCAAAAGGTGAGTCTTTAGAAGATTGGGCGGACAGAGTTATGACATTGGCTGTACGTGCATTTAGAGAATTGCCTGAAAGTTATTCAGTACAACAAGCCATTACACGGTTTTGTCAGGGCCTTATAGATAAAGAAGTAGCTAGTCAAGTTAGTAGTAAGGTACCAACTACAATGGAAGAGGCCATTAATAATGCTAAATGGTGCCAGCATGTTCATCAGGCTGTGTATGGCAATAAGGTGGACCGATCCAAACAATCCGAGTCAGACTCAGAAGAATCTTATAGGGTCATGCCAATCAACAAGCGTCAGCAAGAAAGTGCAGCTCAGAATAGTTCTACATCAAACCCTGTCCTTAGTTCTGTTGAAAAAATGTTAGCAGATTTTCGTCTAGAAATAGGTCAGAAGCTTGACAGAGTCAATGCTACGGTGAGTAAACCAGTTAGACCAAGCTCATCTGGAAATTCTGAATCCCAAAGATACAAGGGACGGAGAAATAGAAGGCGTGGACCACCGGGCCGTGCACCACCAGACTTAGTTTGTTTTGCATGTGGCGGTCTTGGACATTATGCTACAGATTGTGAAAATCGTCCCTCTCCTAATAATCAGAAAGAGAATCCGTTAAACTCCAGGGGGTCGGGCGCAGCGGCCAAACCCCGACCCAATTAGAATTAGGCCAGAGTTGTGATGGAGTTTCAGTGCCAACCGAGGTAGGTCAAGGTCATTGTCAGACAATGTTACCACAATCAAACTTGGGGACTGGAACAATAGATGCTTTGAAAGTTAGTGAGCAGGAATTAAGACTTGCTCTCTGAATGAGGTCTACAGTCACTCAAGTGACAAGCAGGTTAGTACTAAAGAAGGTCCATCTGGAAATGAGCATAATGAGGGTAAGAACTCGATGATTGCTGAGAGATCTGCACAGGACCAATATTCATTAACTGAGGGGTCTGGTGGCCACAGTAATTCTGATATAAAGCAATTTGACAGTGCAACAGTAGAATCAAATGTGCCTCATGGTTCCGAACCTGAGGTAGTTACAGTTCAACAATTGAGATCGGCATCACAATTTACTATGGCTATTGGAGTAGGTGATAGAAAAGTAAATGCAGTGGTAGACTCCGCCGCAGAGGTAACTATTCTATCTGACAAAGTTTATCAGGCTTTAACTCACAAACCACCTAAATTGAGGGAAGTGACGTTGCTAACAGCAGGTAGAAAAATGGCGATGAAAGGGTTTGTGGCCGGGCCAGTGAGACTTAAAATTGGTGACCGATGGTACAATGAGACTGTGTACATTGCACCAATAGAGCAAGAGATGTTAGTGGGTTTTGATATTCTTGTTCACAGGGGTAAGTCGGTTTTAAATATGGCTAAGGGCACCCTTACATTTGATGACCAGGAGATCACTCTGAATGTGGGAAGTCAAGGTCAAGCACCATCTGTTGCTCGAGTAACGGTAGCTAAACGTCAGGTAATTCCCCCCAATTCTGTAATGCGAGTTAAATGCGCGCTAGATAGTGCGCTACCAGATTATGTGATTGAACCAGTGGATAATCTCAAGGTAATGTCACCCAGAGTAGTCAGAAAAGCAGGTCAAGAGCCTATACTTTGCTTGGTGAACCCGTCTGATAAATATCGTCTCATTAAAAAAGGACTACATATTGCTGAAGCCTACCAAATAGATAGTATTCTAGAAAATGAAGAGGTAAATTTCAGTCCTTCAGATTCGGAGGGAGACTCAGAGGAACATGAATGCGTGGTACCAGAACACTTAGAACAGGTATTTAAAGCTTCCACAAAGCAGTTATCTTCATCAGAAAGCCTTCAATTGGCTTATTTACTTACAAGCTTTGAAGATGTCTTTGCAAGGTCTGAATTTGACCTTGGCCACTTTTCTGGAATCGAGCACACCATTGACACAGGTCATGCTAGACCTATTAAATTACGTATGCGACGTACACCACCTTGTTTTATAGGTGAGGAGGAGGCACACTTAAAGAAAATGTTGCAAGCAGGGGTCATTCAGGATTCAACTTCTGACTGGGCCTCTGCTCCGGTGCTTATACGCAAACATGATGGTTCAGTAAGATGGTGCATAGACTACAGACTTTTAAATGAGGTCACGGTCAAGGACGTTTTCCCTCTTCCTCTGGTAGATGATTGTTTAGACACTTTAGCAGGTAGTGTATGGTTTTTGAAGTTAGACGCCAACTCAGCTTATTGGCAGGTTAAAATTAAAGAGGAAGACCGTAAGAAAACCGCTTTTATAACCAAGTACGGTTTATTTGAGCATGTTAAAATGGGCTTCGGACTTTGCAACGCTCCAGCGATGTATGCCAGGGTGATGAACCTTGTGCTACGTGGTTTAAACTGGAAAACTGTATTAGCCTTTCTAGACGATATACTGGTTCTGGGTTATACTTTTCAGGAACACCTTGTAAACCTGGCAGAGGCCTTATCACGGTTCAGGGAGCATGGTCTGAAATTAAAGCCAAAGAAGTGTCTCTTCTTTCAAAGAGAAGTTGATTTTCTTGGCCAAAGGGTGAGTAGTAATTGTATAGCTATGTCCGACATAGATATACAAACAGTCAAAAATTGGCCTACACCAAAATGTAGTAAAGATGTCGAGAGGTTTGCAGGCCTCGCAAACTATCATCGTGCGTTTGTAAAGAACTTCTCAGAGTTGGCAGCCCCACTATATCAGGTAGTGGGCAAACATAAGTTTCAATGGGGTTTGGAACAAGAGCAGGCATTTCAAGCGCTCAAGACCGCTTTAGTCAGTCCACCAGTTCTTGCTTTGCCTAATCGAGACGATCCGTTTGTGTTGGACACAGACGCCTCAGATTTGGCCATTGGAGCTGAATTACTTCAGATTCAGGATGGTAAGGAAAAGGTAGTGGCATATGGTAGCTTCTCTTTAACAACAGATCAGCGCAAATACTGTACAACGAGAAAAGAGCTCTTAGCAGTGGTTAGATTTACTCGGCAGTATCGACACTATTTACTGGGAAAACCATTTACAGAAAGGACTGATCATTCTAGCCTGACTTGGCTTATGCGTTTCCATGAGCCCCAGGGGCAATTGGCAAGATGGCTTGAGGAGCTGTCACAGTATAACATGGTGTTGAAACACCGTGAGGGACGCAAACACAAAAATGCTGACGCTTTGTCCAGGATGCCGGCTGAAGATGGACATTGTCAGGCATTTGAGAGGGGTGTACATCCGGTAGATTTGCCATGTGGGGGCTGTAAATACTGTATTAGGGCTAATAAAAATTGGGGAGCCTTTACAGCGGCTGTTGATGATGCGGGTCCATTGGTCTCCCAGGGGTTGCTAGGTATCAATGCTGATGATGGCCACATTGGCATTGTGAGCACGGAAGACTTGGATGGACGGCGGGACGTCAAAGCTAAGGGGATGAATGCAGAAGTATGTCAGGTATGTGAGGAGGTTAGATTAGCTCAGATGACATACATGGACCCAGAAATCAGTTATGTCGATATGGATGCAGAATGCATGGGTGGTAGCGATTTAGCTCATGTGGAGATAATATGCTCAGAAGAAGACGTGCATGTGTTTGCTTTGGGTACATCTAGCAAGGCTATTGCTACCGATAGTGACCAACCCTCTAGTTGGGGGTTTTCACTTGCAGACCTTAGAGAAGCTCAGAGTAGAGACATTGACCTTTGCTTCATTATAGATTGGTTGAACAGCTCTGCCGTGCCAGGGGAAGCGGCCCTGTTCTCAGCTAGTCCAGCAGCCAAGTCTTTTTGGTTGAACAAAGAGTCTTTTGTACTCATTGATGGCGTTCTCTATCAGGATGAGCCAATTTCAGGTGATAAAAAATTGGTTGTTCCTAAATCCTTACAGGATTTAGCAGTCCAATGGTGTCATGACCTTCCGTCGGCAGGTCATCAAGCAAGGGAGACAACGTACCAAGCAGAGGGTAAAAGAGAAATATACTTGGTATGGGTTGAGCAAATTTGTAGAACAGTATGTAGCTGGTTGTGAAATATGTAATAAGTGCAAGAAGTCTGACAGAAGAGGTAAGTGTCCTATGATTGAATATCAGGCAGGGGCACCCATGGAACGGGTTCATTTGGACTTCCTAGGGCCACTCCCAAAAACTAAGTATGGGAATGAGTTTGTACTTATGATGGTAGACCAATTTACGAAATGGGTCGAATGTATACCTCTACCTACTCAGACGGCAGAGGAGACCGCTAGGGCAGCAGTAAACCATTTTTTTTCAAGGTTTGGTTTCCCATTTCAAATTTTTTCTGATCAAGGCCGAAATTTTGAATCTAAGTTATTCACAGAACTTTGCAAGGCCCTTCATATCCATAAGGCTCGGACAACCCCATACAGACCTTCATCTAACGGCCAAGTTGAACGGTATAACCGTACTTTGATGGATGCGGTCCGCTGCTTTATTGGTAAGGCACAGAATCAATGGGACATATATCTGCAGCAAATAGCGGGTGCACTGCGTGCTTCAGTAAACCGTCGAACAGGCTTTACTGCTAATAGACTTATGTTAGGTAGGGAAGTGAATATGCCAGCCCATCTGATGTTCCCTCCAGCAGGTGAGAAGTGCACAAATGTAGGTAATTATGTAGATCAATTGACAACAAAATTACAGCAGGCCCACGAGACCGCTAGAACAAAGTTAAAAACATCAACTAAGAGGATGAAGCGTAACTACGACCTGAGGCTTTTAGAACGCAATTATGAGGTAGGAGATGTATTGCATATCCTAGATGAAGCTTCGGTCAAGGGCCAGTGTAAGAAATTGTGTCCACCCTGGAGGGGACCAGGTATCATAATAAAGAAATTTTCATCCTACTTGTTTAGGGTAAAACTCAGAAATGCCATCATGGTTTTGAACCATGATATGATTAAACGGTGTAGGGACAGGTCTTTACCAGCCTGGCTCAGACAGCAAAAAGAGAAGCCAGTGGTAGATGATGAAGTTTTGGCATCTGGTAAAGAATACAGTCTCTGCAAAAAACCTTGGGGTGGACGGTTCATGATACAATGTGACTACTGCGATGAGTGGTACCATGGGTCGTGCATTAACATCACCCCCTCTGAGGCGTTGGATATTAACAAATATCAGTGCGGAGACTGTCAGCGAAGGCTCCGTCTTTAATGGATCACATTAATCATTCTCTCCTTGTCTACTTTCAAGCTGGTTACGAAAACTTTTCTGAGTTGAAGGAGCCAATTATTCAGGAGGTGGAGGAGGCGACCGCTAGAGGGGAGTTAGTTAGAAGTGCTAGGCGGTTCGTTGAGGAGCTGGCAAACTCCAGAGTTCTGTATGCCCGGAGAGTCGAATATCTGATGGGTCAAGTCCGACTTGCCCAGGGGATGGATGATCACAATTGGCTACGGAGGGCGGCAGAGGTGGCCAATGACCAGGGCTTTCGAAATTACCAATGGATATGTGACCACATCTGCCATATTCCACCGCGTCGTGGAAACAATAGATCCAGACGAGCGGCTAATATAAATGAAAATTTTAGCACCACGCCAGTAAAAGACTACCGGCTACAAGTGGACCCATCAATCCAGCTGGGGGTGTCCGACGCCCAGAGAGATGTGTCACCACCAATGACACAGGAGGAGGAGGAGGATTTGCTGGCTTCAAGCCCGGATATTTCTATCAGTGAGCCCGTTGTGGACGAGTCCGACTCGGTCCTACAATCGACCCCTGCACCTTCCTCTACTGAAGATGCCGGCAGCAGAGATGAAAAGGCAACGGGATGGAGACTTATCTCCGCAGAAAAGCAATTGTTTAGAGTCCCTGCTGAGGAAGTCAGCCGTAGTTGTGGAGGACTTAGGGACTCCAGCTCAGAACCCCAGGGTAGGAGAAGTAGAGGCCGCCATCAGACAGCTGGTAGGCAGAGGAGGAGGCAGGAGGCTTCGGTCCGCCAGCCCCGCCGCGAGGACAGTCGGAGGGAAAAGAGGGGAGCCACAACTAGTAGAAATGCGCCGTGTAGAGAAGTCATATACAATAGGAGGCAGGAGGCTTTGGTCAGCCGGACCATGCAGCCCCGCCACGAGGAGGCCAGGAGGCGACAGGAAGAACCAGTCTGCACACCTGTTCGTAGGGCTGTCACGATATGCCAAAAGTGTATCGCGATATATTGCGATATATGGCAAGCATATTGCAATAATACCACAATATATTGTCCCAAAATGTCAAGATTCATTTTGGGTTAAAATGAAAAGAATATTGACATGAGATTGAATTCTTTAATCCAGAGTCTTTACCATGTGCCCTCAACAAGACTCAGAGGCTTCAAATCTCCTACAACATAGCTCGTAATTGATCTTGAGATGGTACTGGCCTCAGCTAAATGAAATTTATACAGCCAGCATTCAAGTGACCTTATCCCGCACCTTTTTGGTAGAACTACTTGGAAGCACTGGTGAAAGTAGTCATGGTTGGGCTGACCTGAGCATCCACAGCTTTTGTTTTGATTTCATAAGTAACCATTTGGCTAGTGGGTGCTGCTGATTGAGATGCAAACTTAAATCAATTGTTCTGCCAATATACTTTAGTACCTCGTCACAATGACTACAGATATATAGAGTGTCCCTGATGCCAGCCAGCAAATTTTAAACTTAAATATGCACCTTTTTGTACTATATTTCTTTCCAATCAACTTTAGTTGCATGATTTTGCTGACTTTTCAATGGAAAACAAAATAAAAAAGCAAACCCTTCACTTCCTAGTGTTTCTATTTATAGTAACAACGATATATCGCGATACGTTAATCGTACCAATATATTGTACCTTTTCAGACTAATATCGCAATATACCAATAAACCGATATATCGTGACAGCCCTACAGGCTGTTCGGCCCCAATATAAAGATGACAGGAGGAGACAGGAGGCTACAGCTACTCGAGCGGTACAGCCCCGTCACAGACAAGATGCTTCAAATGAACACTTGATTAGACCACTTGTGGAGGAATTCTATAGGTCTAGGTCTACCCTGGATGGAGATCGCCGCGTGGAAGCTAGGGGAAGGGGCATGACTATCCAACTTCCCACCCAGACTACTACGGTTGAGCAGTTTATTAACCCGGATTGTCCGGTAGCTACCTGTGATCAGGCATTTGTACGATCCCATTGCTTCGAAGAACACCTACCGCCTGTGTTCCACGAAGAATTGAGTGGTGTAGACATCACCAACCGGAGACTTGGAGTCCTGCGCAGTGTCATGAGACTCATACTTGGTGTGGGGAGGACTTTTTCGGATTTGATGGTGTACCTGGAAACCCAAGGTGTCTTAAATTTGGTGGATCCAGTGATCACACGGCGTCAAAGGGTAGCCATGGAGGAATTTGCAAATGCCACCGGTTATACGGTTTCAAACCATAACTTCATCCACTTGACAGGGAATAGTCCAGCCTTACTGACCCACTGGGCCGTGGTCAGTCTGCTAGTGAGTTCATTAGAGTCACATCAGAGAGATGCCCTCATAGATCAGTTCCCTCTTACAAGAAGAGAATTGGATTCTCTTCAAGATGCTCCAGAGGGATTCAACACCTGTTGCCAGTGCGACAAACTCGCCCAGGACCTTGGTTTCAATCTGGAATCCGATCCTAGATTAGTTTTTGCAAGAGCCCAAGCTGAATCCGGGTTCGAAGTGGACCTCAAGTCCGCTCTTCTGGTGTTCTCCAACCCAGACGCCTACCCCACTAAGGATCAGATCAGACAATTTAGGGCAAAGGGTTTCTACGTTGCCCTTGGTGCCCGGCCAAAGAGTGATGCTAGTGAGGCACAGCTGAACCATCTTGCAGAACTACTTGAAATGCCGGAGGTTTCCGCTCTAGGGGAGATAGGGGTTGACCACAGTGTGCCAATTCAGTACTGGGCTCGCCAGACTGTCAACATACAGAAGCTATTGGGTTGCCTGTCCATACGGGCACAGAAGGTCCTAGTAGTCAAGTGCCGGGGAGTGATGGGTGAGGACCCAAGTGAGGCTTATGATATTCTGAGGACATGCCTTCATCAATTTGTACCTGGTGTGCAGCTCATACACCTACACTGCTTCGATGGAGACAATGATGTAGTGAGTCGATGGCTGCAGTCTTTCCCTTTTACATACTTCAGCTTCGCTAGGGTAGTTGACAATTTTGAGGAAGGTCAGCGAGATGCTCTTCGTCAACTTGATGATGCCAGACTCCTTCTTGAGACCAACTCCCCAATATATCAAGTTTGGAGGAGGTAGAGCATCCACGCCAGCTCAGATTGGAATGGCGGCAAGGGCCATAGCAGCAATCCGTGGTGGTACATGGAGGAGGGTACTAGCAGTAGCAACCAGGAATGCGCACCGTCTGTATGCAGAAAGACTGGAGCCACAGTGTGACTGGGGTGAGACCCAGGGATCTCCATTTGCGCGTCGCCATTAAAGAATTTAGGCATTAGATAAGGGATCGGATCCCAGTAACTATTAGGTTATGTGATTGGATCACTGTTTATGCTTAATATATAACTCGTGTGAATAATCTGTTTTTGAGATATAAGTATAAAACTTTTAATAACATTTGTTTTGAATTTACTGCAGGTATTCAATACCTATGGTGAATTTGAACTGAATTCTATGAACTATATAGTAGTGATAACTATGGTGAATTTGAACTGAATTCTATGAACTATATAGCAGTGATAACTATGGTGAATTTGAACTGAATTCTATGAACTATATAGAGGTGATAACTTCGGTGAATTTGAAAAGAAAACTATGAACAATATAGCAGTAATAAGGTATTCGATACCAATGATGATTTTGAACAGACTTAAACTATGACCTGGTTTCCAAAACCTAAAACCTATTTTATACGGCAAAGGCGTTACACGCCAAGTTGTTAATCCTGGAAGTTGTCAGTGGAGTGCCTGAATCTAGATGTCAGCCTTGATTTCCAATGGTATTAGAGGAACATAGTTGCCAAGTTCTACTGTTGCCATCCCTGGTGTGAACACCTTTAATTTAAAGTGGGGGGGAGTGGGGTGATTTGGCATATAGTTAGACCCAAAGACCATTGCTGGTAGTGTGTGTGTGGTGCGGTTCATCTAGATTACATGTTGGGAACCAGTCCGGGCTATTGTATGATAAGCTGGGTACCAGTCCGGGCAAATGCATCAATACAGAGACCCCCCTCTGGTGAAGAGATGTTCGAGGCGTGAGGCACGGGATTGGCGCATTGCATTGAGAGACTTCCAGGAGAGAACATCGACAGACAAACTGCGAACCACTCAAGAAGAACTCAACAGTGTATACAATGGTAAGATATCTACTAACACTATACTGATGATATCGCTACCACGCTTCTTGCTACCTCGGGAGTCGCTAGACCCTCGCCTTCAAGGCTCGAGTTTCAACAGCAACCTCGGGGTCCAGCAGATGTTAATGCATAGAAAAACATGTTTGATCCCTGTAATGAATCATTGCTCGCGTGTACCACTCCCGGCACCGGTTGACGTGACCTCTTGCACAATGGATTGAAAATAACAATTTTTACTGCTTTTATGATAAATGCTCATACAAAAATAGTATACATATATATTCTATATTACTATAGTGATCTGTTTATCGTATTTTCAACCTACCATTGACATAATGAACGATTTCTTGGTCAATTGAAGGAAAGCAGCCCGTGATGAATTGCTCACAGTCGGCCATACTTGTTTTGGGGACTGGTTATCGAAAATTGTCCGTCTATAACATAAATAAATACAAAAATAAACACAAATTTTTGCAAACCAGTCCACAAACTAAGCCAATCGGACAAAACTGGACCCCAACTATGAGCCAAGTATTGGCTTATTTTAAACCTGGTGATGTATCTATACAATAACTTTTCAATGATGACCTGGAGCTTATGTCCTCCCTCCATTGGGTCTCCACAGCCAAGTTTATTAACAAAGCAATAAACTTGGCTGTGGAGACCAAATGGAGGGAAATAGTCTTTAAATAGCTATTCATAGCTAATGTTATACTGTTTGTATCTCCGACTATACAAATTAAATTTTATATTGTATTGTTTTGTATTGTATAGGACATAAGTTCCAGGTCATCATTGAAATACATTAACCCAGAGAGTGTTTAAGTTGGAAAGGCTCATCATATATGGTCGTCAGTCAGACTCAGTGCACAACAACTTACATAACAGTCGCAGGGCTCAGTTGAAATCCAGTATCCTCACCGGCGATTTCAAACCTTAACCTAAAATCATTTAGAGCCAATTTCACCAGACATCAGAAACATAGAATTGTAGCGAAGAAATCAACGTCGGCACGACGGTTCGCTGTAAATAGCCGGCGGAACTCTACTAGACAACAACAACAACAACAACAACAACAACATGCCAGCAAATATTTTGTCCTAAGGCCTTACACACACCCTTGACCCTCGAGGATGGTGTCAAAAGGTCTTTTTCTGAAAGTAGTTATGTTGCATATCAAATTAACGGGAATGAAGCTTAGGTTCAGTAGTAGACATAGACATAGAAATTTTATTTCTCGTCGAATATTGTAAGCCCAGTAGGGCGTTTACTTCGACAAACAAGAATAAACAAACATTTTAAAATAACTAGTACCACAGCATGCACATATATCAAACAATATTATAAGAGACAAAGCACAATGTACAAAATATATCACAGCATGCAGAAAGCAATTAAGATATAAGAAGGTAAAATGTATATACCAATAGAGAACATCAGCAGGGGGGTTGATGAATCATCGAACCCACTACTGACGAGAGCTATTGGACACTGCACTATAGCTGGGGAAAAATTTGGCTGATGAGATTCAGTCATTTTAGACATTTAGATTGCAGTGAGCAGACACCCAAAGAAACACAGCCTTTGCAACAAAGCGAAAGAAAGTGAAAAAGCAGGGGTCGAAAAGCGAAACCTTGTAAGTAAAGGCAGTGCAAGGAAGTTAAAACTGAACTGCAGAAGCAAAGCAAAGCCTAAATTTAACATGAAGGACATCCGCAAATGTCACCGTCCCATGCATGGAGCAGTCTCTTGAACTGAGGGAAGGACTCAGCCAGCCTCAGGTCATTTGGGAGACAGTTCCATATTCGGGCAGCTTCATAGCGGAATGACCTTAGACCATACCTTGTGCTCTTCACAGCTAGAAGAATTGCCTGATTTTCTCTCCTGAAATTGTAAGTTGACTTTTTGATGTTGATTAAATCTTTAATATAGTCAGGAGCAATGTCATTAACTGTGTTTTATGAACTGTGGTTATAAACTGTTTTTACTGTGATTAGGCTATAAACTGTAAATATTGCCCAGTTCAGCATAAGCTGTTGAGTCTGAATAGGCAGGATCCCTATATACAAACAACAACAACAACGTGCAAGCAAACATACTCTGCCCTTTTACACACCCTTGAACCCTGGGTAGAGTCAAAATATTATTTTTTCTGAAAGTGGTCATATTGACATATTAAATTAAAGATGAAGAAGTGTAAAACAACATACAAGCAAAATGTTTGACCTTATGCACACCCTTGACCTTTTTGGTTGTGTAAAAAGGTCAGACATTGAAATTGTCCAGATGAGTATATTTTGATTGAACCTAGCATGTTGGCCAGCCAAGAGTGACAGTGACGTCATGTTTTCGTAGCCCGCCTGGGTGTTTTTCGTATTCAAGTTACGTTCTCTCCCGGCCTAACAGACCGTGGGTGCTGAATCCCGGAGAGTCCACGGCGCACTACGTTTAGGCCCACTGTCTGCCAGGATTGTTTGTACGTTTCCTCCCGACTTGCCACGTTCTCTTGGGACCTCTCACATTTCGTCACGTTTCGATCCGTGAGATTTGATCCGTAGTGGAACCGGCAAGGGGATCCGTGCATGTGTTACCTAGGCATAAACATTAACTTGCCGTGGGAAACCTTGAGAAATCGTGGCATACCAGGACGAGCCTTGCAGCTACCGTTGAGCAGCCGTAGCCAAACGTATCATACCGCAACAGAACTTGACAGATCGTGAGTTACCGGGGAATACTCTTGCTTCCCGTCCCGCTACGGACATATTATATGTACTCCACGTTTTGCTACGGCCTGTTACCCTCTGTCACGTTTTATTCTGTCACGTAGTACGTTCTCCCACGACTCAATAAGTAGGTCACTTCCGCCGTGGCTGCCGTGGCAAACTTTTTGACAGTTTAAAACTTTGCCCCCGGCGACCACGGCAACCACGGCGATCTACGTTTGTCCATCCCGTTCCCTTACGTTGTGCCACGTTTCGCCCACGTTGGCCTGAAACGTGACTGCCGTGGCCGCCGGCGACATAGTGTAAACGTGACATAAACAAGTATGCCACATGTTCCCACAATGCTCCAATCAGATAGGATGTCGCCAATCGGTAGGTAATGCCCGGTGCGCACCGGTTAACTGGTATAATGCCATTACGAGCCATCAACAAGTCATTGCGTTCACTGCTCGCGCGATTGGAAGTAGCGAGAGATTTTAAAAATAGATAAAGCACCATACACATCAGAGTCTCGCAGGATAGCTGTGCGAGAAAACAGCTTAGAAACCAAATTATTACGCCCATAGTAACGTTGCGTACAAAATGACAAAATTTTAACGTTGTTAATTTAATGCCATATGATAATTATATAGAATCTAACATTCGTGCTCTTGTATTATTGGATTTATTAAACTCGTTGCGAAAAAGTGATGAACTGCTCGACAAACCTCGCTTTGTATCACTCCATAAAACATGAGCACTCATGTAAGATCCTCAAAAAAATGATATATGCAGGTATAGATAAGAGTGTGTTTAGTAATAATTTGTTAAAATTAATCGTCTTTATTTCTTAACCCAAACACATATTGTGTGCACTCAAAATTACCGTCTCAATGAGACAGTTCTTTTGAGCACACTAAACGAACGAAAACTGACTGGTTAGGGGAAAAAACTCTCATAATTTTAAGCTCAATATGTGTATTCGCTGCGTAAGATATTAACTTTACACATTATTTTTTGGCAGCTAAACTGCCACTGGTGATGGTGTAACCATTCACTTGCTAGCTAATTAACTTGTTAATTTCGATTGACCTGAACCGCAGAATAACTACAACAAAAAACTGGCAAACATATTAACAGTTATCACAGGAGAATGTTTACCTCAAGTTGTTTTTGTTGAAAAGGGTAGGTGTAAGTTTACACTAAAATGATAATTGGCAGCCGAGCTGCCGCCTCTTTTGCTTGAAGTTAGACGTTTATATACCAGTGTATACGTTAAAGTATGGCAGTACGTATATGTGATCAGAACCATTCTGGTCCATATAGTTTGCTCCGTCCCTTCCTGTGCCTCACAACCAATCAGTTTGCACAGAAATTTATTTTTTGGCCAACTTAATCACATATTTAGTCAATATGTGTAATATCTATTAAGTAAATCATTTAGTAATTCCGTGAAGTGGTCAATATTACCAGGAGAAACTATAAGTAGGTCATATAGTATAGTATAGTATAGTATAGTATAGTATAGTATAGTATAGTATAGTATAGTATAGTATAGTATAGTATAGTATAGTATAGTATAGTATAGTATAGTATAGTATAGTATAGTATAGTATAGTATAGTATAGTATAGTATAGTATAGTATAGTACAAAAGAAATTAAGCGGTCTACTCGCTGCGCTCGTTCCCACTTTATTCCTTTATTATTGTAACAAACGTATACGACCTATAACCTATACATATGGAATGGGCGAAGTAATATTATATGTATAAAGAACATATAAGTATAGGTTATAGATCATATATTACAATTATAGGAATTAAGTGGGAACGAGCGCAGCGAGTGAACCACTTAATTTCTTTATACATGTAATTGTAATATTATGATCTATGTCCTACTTATAGTTTTCTCCGTTCCTTTCCTGACTTCTCCTTTGGAAATGGTCGCATTGACCACTTCACAGATTTACTTAATGAATTACTGAATAGATATAACACATATTGACAAAATATGTGATTAAGTTGGCCATTTTTTTTTTAATTTCTACGCAAACGGATTGGCCATTAAACACAGGAAGGTGAGGAGTAAACTATAAGGGTCCTATACTTGTTTTTATCATGCTTCACATGTAACATTTCTGGGTCCTATGGGGAAGCTGTTTGAACACGATTCGCTTAGCAGAGTGTTCATACATCTTCAGAGGTACCCGGCTTGCGTTAAGGTCCCGTGACCAATGTGTACATTATGGTCGCTTGCACTTTTGCAACCAGCGTAAAAATGCACCTAAACCCAAGAATGTCATTCAAAGCCGCAGTTTTTTTCTGTAAGTCAAGGGAAGTAAATGCAATCAATTAATACCTTGTAAATTAATAAGATTCTGTCCCTTTGGCCTCTATTGCGGTACATCACACACAGTAAAACCTGTCTTAAGCGGTCATTCAAAAAGAAGACCCAATTGGGTTTCAAGACCGATTATCGCTAAATGCAGGTCAAAAGTATTGCAGACCCTCATTAAGCTACCATTTGTCATTAAGATCTTTGTTTTGTCTATTTTTGAGTGGCCGCTTAAGACAGGTTTTACTGTATCTTACTGTCTGCGCAGGACTGCGCATACAAACAGTCTGCCATGGTATGAAGACCATATACACTAAACACATTCAACCATTAAAGCGCCAAGAAAAATTCGTCTGTTGAAGTCGTCTGTTGCAAATAATTGCCTAACATTACTGACGAATCTAAGTATAGAAGCAAACAGGGTGGACCCAGATCAGACTGCTCCTACTGGAGCAGTCTGATCTGGGTCCACACTGTTTGTCATAGAGGCTTCTTATGCATTTCAGCAGACGACGAAAAGCAGACGACTTTTGTTGCGATCGGCGCTTGGGTACCATGGCTCTATGCTATCTGTATTATGTAACAACTCTCACGTTACGTGTCAGCCTCCTGGAGGCGATGATTTTCTTCTTCATTAGGAATAATTTCATTATGCTGTTAGTGTCATCATTTCATCGCCTTAATTTAATGACATGCAGTTGGTCTAGGGGCCAAATCTCAAATTTTTAGTTCTGTTGCACCCCCCAGGAAGAAAATGTTGGTTACTATTTTCAGTCAGGGAAATGTCTGGGGGCCTCAGAAACCCATGTTTTACTAAGTTTTCTGTGGTCAGCTTTCTGTAAATGGCCTGTAATCACCGTTACCCTCAAAACATTAAAAATATCAGTACACAAAATACAAGACTAATGATATATTTTATAATAGTATCAATGAATTTATTTGAGGTTAAAATGTTTAACATAGTCATAAACATCAATTGCAGACATTTGTGAGATGTATTGCAGCTCGTCAGCGTAACGTATGTTACTTTTTATACAAAATTGCAGATAATGACTTTATAGATTGCATATAAGAATGAGTCATGTTCCCCAGCCACAGCAAGAGATCCTAAATTACTATTTTCAGTCTTGGACATGTCTTAGTGTATTCAAAACCCATGTTTTACTATGTTTTCTTTGGTCATTTTCTGTAAATGGCCTGCAATAAAAGTTACCCTATTAACAGTGAAAATAGCAGTACATAAAATACAAGACTAATATGATATTTTCAAAAGTATAAATGAAATTATTTGAACTTTACTTGTTTAAGCTAGTCATAAACATCAATTGCATACATGTGTAAGATGTATTTCTGCTTGTCAGAGTTACTTATGTTACATTTTTATGAAATTGCAGATAATGACTTTATAGTTTGCATATTAGAATATACCATTTCCACCAACCTTAAATGTGTATTAAAGATCTCTATTCTAATAATGAATTTCCATTTTCACCTATTTTAGGCTATTTACAACTTGTAACTGGCAATAGAGGTTGAAAAGTAAGTAGTATGCTTATGAGCATGCCACTTCTAATATTAACATAGAGATTTTCTATCTGACAACTTACATTGCATTGGAATGTACAATGTTTTCTTCACCACTTTCACAATGAAACGAAATAATAACTATAAACGAATTCAACTACAATGGATAGTGTATTGCTGTTAATATATATCAAGTAACGTAGGTAACATCATTGTCCCTTGTATAAACGGATAAAATACTAATTTAAAAAGTGTGGAAAGTAGACTCAAATTTTACCTTGGCCTGACAACAAGCCAGGCTCAGAATATATTTGAGTCTTCTCTCCACACATTATTTAAATATTTTCATTAATGGACAAATTATTCTAAATAAATGCTTATTTAAGAGATTTTTGTAATTTTTATTGATTATTCTACTTTGGTATGTCAGTTAACAGGTTTTTAATCAGTTGTACATGTCAGTATGTAGAATATCTACTTCATAATTCAAATATTGGGCTGAATGTTTTACTATGTTTCCTGTGGTCTGTTTTACTACGTTTCCTATTTTCAAAGTTTAATAATAGGCCTGTAAATTACGTTACCTATTAAATGAGGATAGAAAACTTGTAAGCCAGTACAAATTACATGCTAATAAGCATATTTATAAATTAATTTCACTACAGTTACAAGTAATTTACAACTTCAAATATGTAAAAATGGAAATTTACCATTAGAATAGATATTTACATTATAAATTTAAGGTTGGAGAACATGTTTTGTTCTAAAATGCAATCTATAAATTCATTATTTGCAATATAGTATACAACATAACATGAGTAACGCTGACGAGCAGAAACATATCTCACAGATGTCTGCAATTGATGTATATGTCTAGCTCAAACAAGTAAAGCTAAATAAGGTCATGATACTATTAAAAAATATCCTATTAGGTAAGTGTGTCTTGGTTGGCCTTTTGGTGGCTAAGGCTCTTAACAAGGTTATTCAATGATATATGCACATGCTATGCAAGAATCTGTCATTCACCGTATTGCACCAGCTAATAGTTTGAGCGTACACCCAGTCTATCATCAGTTTATCTGAGGTCATGTTTAAGTTTTGAGAAATTACATCACAAAATGTTTATCTAATACAAAATTACAAAAATAATCAGTTGGTTTAATGTCTGATTTGCTTAATGTACAAAAAATCCCTTAGGCGGGAAACTCGCCTGTCCTTACATATAAAAATGCATCTGTGTTTTAACCATATTAATTTGCTGGAACGGTGATTCGTTGCATATAAGGTTCGTCGTTACATTAAAGTTATCTACTACATGAATAAACCATTGCAATATACGAGATTAGCTTGCACTTGTAATTTGCAACATACTCATAATTTGTAATCTTTATATTGCATTACGCTTAAAATAAAACTGAAATACTTTCCTTTAACCAGAAACAGCCTTCAAACAATGTTAGTATTAACAAATATTTGCTGTACATGGATATGGGTGCAAGAATGAGTCAGTTTATGGCTAAAATTATTATTAGCTGTTGTCTGCAGTATTACTCACAATTTTTGATGGTTTTGCATACAATAAGGCTAATTCAGTAAATCTTTGAAACCAACAAACTGATCATAAGTTTCATACTCCTCATGTGTAAACATATATCAGTGTTACAAATAGCTCAACAAGACCCAAAGGTGCAAAAAAGAAAGAAAAAAGAACTTTCTTGTGAATAATGTAAGAAAGCTAACAGCTGAGCGTGAGTCTTGGCACTACTTTTTCAACAGACACTCATTGGGCAAATTAATCTGTGAGTTTCAGAAATTCAAACCATGTTGTTGAATTACAGCGAGTCATGTTTATGATTAAAGCTTTAGAATAACTCCTCAAAATGGGCTTTAAAATAAAGCTTCACTAACAGACATAACATTTGCAATTAATGTTAACATGAAATAGCTTTGTAATTAATGTTACCACGTAATATGCTTTTAAGTCTATGCGTATCGCTCAGGTTGCTTTACCTCAAACTTTCTTGGTTAACAAACAAAGTAAATTCTTATGAAATTGATGTATAATATATAATAAGATAATAAGCATTTACAATATGATATAATGAAATCGCGTTCGACAAGAGAATAGACGATTGCAATTGTGACAGGCCTAGGGAAACGTTGATTTTTTTTTTCAAAATGTAATTGTCAACTTTGAAAATTAATGTATTAAGAATACAAGAAAAAGAAAGTAAATGCTAGATCTACAAAGCATCATGGACATTTTGGTATAAACCATGCTATTTCTATACTGATAGGTACTTAAATTGATATCATATTTGTAATTTTAAAAAAGATAGAGGAATTTTAGATTATAACAAAATGCAGCCAAGACCTAAAATGTTGTGTTTTTCTTCATCAGTAAACATAGTTTTTTCAGGCATGATCAAATACTTCTACTGGCAAAAAAAAGAAGCATTTTGTCGCAGGAAAACATATTTAAGCTAAAATAATGACAGTGTGCTGTTACATATGTTATCGGCTTGTGAAATATATGCATATAGTGTAAAGGGTAGATATCTTGTAAAACAGTGAATCGTTAATTTTGACCAGTTTGTTACCCATTTTAAGAAGGCTCAGCTGGACTTTTACTAGTTTTAAGATGTGTTCTCTGTGTAAAATCGACAGAAAGCCCCTGCTCTGGAAGAAACCCACACTATCCTCATGCCTTGCCACCAGATGTAGGAAATATTGCTTTTCTATTTCTATTTTGTATTTATTTATTGAGGTACGGTATACTCAGTTCAATATTTGAATCATAAAGTAAATATCATGTTTATTGCTATGAACGATTGACAAAGAAAACTCTGCAGATTACCATACATTTATTAAAGTAACAGGATCAAACAAAATTACAAAACTCTCTTAGATTAATGTTTATTTTAAATAATGGGTCTATTAATGAAGTTAATAAAATATGTGGAGAGTAGACTCTGTGTGTCGTCAGGCTTAGGTAAAAATATGAGTCTACTCTCCACAATTTTAAGTATATCCATTTACGCAAAACACCATTGTTGTTACTTACGTTACCTTGTTTATATATTGACAGAAATTAAATGTCCATGGTAGTAAAACGTGTTTTTAATGTTGTTATTTCATTTCATTGTTACAGAGATGAAAGAAGACACTGTCGATTCCAATGCAATATATATATGGTTGAAATAGAAAATCTGTATGCCAGTAGAAATGATATGCTTATAAGCATATTTTAAGATATATTTTACTACAAATTATATCCAATTACAAATTATAAATAGATTCAAACATAGAAAAATGGAAATTCATCATTAGAATAGGGATCTTTATCGCACATTTAAGGTTGGGAACATGGTTTATTATAATATGCAATCTATACAGTTATTATCTGCAATTTCATAAATTAATGTAACGTAGGTAACTCTGACGAGCAGAAATACATATTAGAGATGTCTGCAATTGATGTTTATGTCTAGCTAAAACATAAAATTCAAATAATTCCATTAATACTAATGTAAACTATCCTACTAGTCTTGTATTTTGCGTACTGCTATTTTCAAAATTAGGGTAACATTTATTACAGTTCGCTTACAGAAAACTAACCATAGAAAACTTACAAAAACATGGGTTTCTATAGCCCCAAGACATGTCCCAGACTGAAAATAGTAACCAAGTTTCTCTTCCTGTGGCTGGGAAACATGACTCATTCTTATATGCAATCTATAAAGTCATTATCTGCAATTTTGTATAAAAAGTAACATACGTTACACTGACGAGCTGCAATGCATCTCACAGATGTCTGCAATTGATGTTATGACTATGTTAAACATTTTAACGTCAAATAAATTCATTGATACTATTATAAAATATATTATTAGTCTTGTATTTTGTGTACTGATATTTTTAATGTTTTTGGGGTAACGGTGATTACAGGCCAATTACAGAAAGCTGACCACAGAAAACTTAGTAAAACATGGGTTTCTGAGGCCCCCAGACATGTCCCTGACTGAAAATAGTAACCAACTTTTTCTTCCTGGGGGGTGCAACAAACTCGCAAAATAGCCCACATATCTCAGTTTGGCCCCTACACTAAGTGTCTCTGAGAATCAAACGGAAAGAAAAGTGAGACGCACCATGAGGAAAGGTTACCTTTTGCTTTCTTTAATAGAGGAAAATATTTGTCTCCTGGCACGTCACGGTAACTTTTTACTGAGTACAGTAAAACCTGTCTTAAGACCAAACATTGTTTTTCAAGACCGATTACCGCTTAATGCAGGTCAAAAGTATTGCAGAATGCTCCAATGAGAGCATTCTGCACTACGTTTGACCTGCATTAAGCTACCATTTGTCTTTAAGACCTTGTTTTGTACATTTTTGAGAGGCCGCTTAAGACAGGTTTTACTGTAGATATCCAGCAGGCACATAACCTTAAAACAACGTCATATCAACGTCGATGTGACGTTGTTTTGACGCCATGTACCTGCTGGGTAACCAGTGGGTGGGTTGCATGGGGCTGGTAGGATCTTCCATATCATTCTAATGTTTATTTGTGTGCACAACTTTTAGACGGTGCAATTTGGCACGACTGAAAAATTGTTGACTGTGACGTTAAGAATCAAACCAAACAAACCAACTATCACAGGACTTGCTAAACCCGTTACCCAGAAAAAACATCAAGACAAGACAGAAAATTTGTTGACTTGGATGTAAAGCATGAACACAAACAAAACAACATACAGGCCCACACACGAGAGTCAATAGTCTACTGTAAATTCGGAAATTTTTGCGAGGGTTTTATTTTCGCGAAACAAATCCTCGCCAATTGGAGAAATCACTCTGTCATTTACTGGTATAAGTAAATCATGCCCAAGTCACAATTGTTTTACATCGCAAATATGTCTTTTAACGCTATTCGCGAAAATAAAATTCTCGCGAAAATTTCCAAATTAACCGTATTTTGACTAGGTCTTAAAGTCATCTACATCCATACACTGAGTATGCGAGCAGCGAAGGCTTTGGTGAACCTACGCGTTTGTGCAGGCTCGCCTGAGCTTTCATTGCTTGAAAATGTGATAGGTACCAAAATCTCAAGTGCTGGCTCATATATAGCATGAAACATCTCGTGATGTGCAAGGTCTTCACTGATGTAGGTGGTATAAAATAGTTATACCATGTTTGTCCACCTGTACGTAAGATAATCCACTCACTAAAGCTCGTGGATTATCTCCACGTACAGACGGACAGCCAATGGTATAACTATTACATATACTGGAAACCTCTACACGGTCAGTGAAACCCCAGTTGAAATGTCGCATAATGCGTCTACACTATTTGTTAATGTCAAACACTCATCAGGGACAGAAAAAAAAATCATAATTGGGAAATGTCGACCTGTGACCACTTAAAACACAAAATGGACTATCCAAAATCCATCAGAATACAAAGGGTTAAGCTTCCTCCTCTGTGCGTGCGCGCGCGTGTGTGTGTGTACACAGGAGCTTGAAGTTCGATCCTTAAATCACCCCTATAGCTAATCTCACCCCTTGGGAATCGAGCAGCATGATCGGGGAAGAGCATTAGCAGAAAATTGCTTTTTGTAATCGCATCAATCTTGGTGCTGGGGCGATGTTGTGACCGGGTGAAACCTAGTTGAGGCAGCGCCCCTTCGACGAAGACTTAATAAGCTGGAACCTGTGCGACGTTTGAAATTTTTCTATCGCCGTGCTCTCCCCTGAGTAAATACCAGGCCCAAATTATGCCCCACAGGCTAAGCAGAATTTCTGCCGCACCTTACTCAACCAAGCGGTACGAAGAACCATGATGTCAAACCATTGGTATGGAGAATGGCTATGACATGCATGCAAGCGTGTGTATGGGTATAACCGTTCTCGATGACAATGCCTATATATAGCCTTCAAATAACAAACACTTCCATATATCCCGACACTGCCTATCCCCCGGCCAAACCGTCCCTCTCTCTTATGCTGTAATGTAACATTTATTACATGTATCTTTTTGCTTTTGGAAATCGACGTCAACCATGTATTTCAGTAATGCTCTAATGCCATCTGCGAATGGCCTGAGCTATCTATATCAATAAAGTCTGTTGTATTGTATTGTATTGCTATAGCCTCAAAACCAAAATCTCACAAGGTCATTACGTGTGTGTGTGTTCCATTCATCAGAGAGAAAAGCTATTTTACTTAAGAAATAAATTCAACTTTTGATCTGTTCATAGATTCATGAACACATCTGGTCTCTTGCCTTTCGGGCCTCACTTACTTTGCAAGAGACCCGATGTGTTCATGATTCCATGAACAAACCAAAATTAAAATTACTTAGACATATATTTACAGTTTATTATAAATATCACTATACGGAAATTATCAAAACAGTTTTTTATTTAATATGTAATCGTATAGTTAATGACTTTGTTGGAGTGCAAGAACGCTTGGCAGCTGTCAATCATATTTATGTCTTTCGTGAGGCTATGAGGCTTGCTTTGAACATGTAAATGTACAGTGTTACCTACATGAAGAGACCCATAAACTGAATTTTCTTCTGTTTTTTCCCGAAATATGAACTTTTGATTACTAGCAATTTATATGGATCCTTTTGCTGAGAAAAATAGAAACTTGCTTTTTCTAATTTGTGATAGACTGGCTCCAGTCCTTAAAACAATTTTCATCAATGTTTCATATCATATACTTGTAGCTAGTCTTATTCTGATTGCTCATCAGAGTAAGACTAGCTACAAGTATATGATATGCCATATTGATGAAAAATTGTTTTAAGGACTGGAGCCAGTCTAAATTTGTGGCAACAGTCTAGGCACACTGTTTACAAGTGGAGTGTTGAGGGGAAATGGTGGGATAAATCAATTGACGCAAACACACAGTTAGGTATATTTTTGAATTTATTCATTGATATCACAGAAGCACTTAAAGGACAAACATTGAACCACGCCATGATCATGATGATGAAACATGAAGATCAACCATATCAGTCAGCTCATGAGATTGCGGCACTTGTCGCATCACGCCAGAGCCTTCGCTGCTCGCGTACGCATAAGAGTAGAATTGTAGCGAGTCTAACTCTGATGGCTCTGTTTTTAAACAGAGCCTTCAGGGTTAGACTTGCTACAAGTAAATGATATGACACATTGATGAAAAATTGTTTTAAGGACTGGCGCCAGTCTAGCAAAAGAGACATATTGATGAAAGCTCAGACCAGAATGAAAACCTCGCGTCAGCATGGGTGTTTATTAGAGGCATAGGCACATATGCGATCAGTACCATAATCCCATGTGTCGGCAGGAGATCAGACTGGACTATCTACGGATTTCTCAATGTAAAAGTATCATATTTTAGTACATCTTTTGCTACTGACGAAAAATTTCAAAAGCACAGTCTTTCAGAGCTAGATTAACCCTTAAAGCCAAACACAACAAACGTCGTCTGCTTTTCTCGTCTGCTGAAATGTCTCTTTGACAAACAGTGTTGACCAAGATTAGACTACTCCTATAGGAGCAGGCTGATCTGGGTCCACGCTATTTGGTTCTATACTTAAATTCCGGGCAGTAATGTTAGGCAACTATTTTCAGCTGGCGACATTTTCAGATGCATTTAAGGGTTAACGTTCATGATCATTTCTAGAGTTAAGTTCATGGCGTGGCGTAACTTTTTTGACTGAATTGACAGTGTGGACCTAGCTAATGAGATGCCACATATAGCGGCTTCTCATCAGGGCCTGCACTGTTTGCTGAGATAGAGACAAATTAGGCCCTCAAATTATATAACACACAGTCGAAAAAGTGAAAGCATACATTTAACAAAAACCAAAACGAAAACGTTAATTTAGAAAGGTCTCCATACCGCCTTTTGGGAAGGCGACTCGGCGACACTGATTGGAACACGTGACGGAAGGGACAGCACAGAGGGCTGTGGTGACGTACATCCAGTGAATTTAGTAACATTTGGTGAAATGTCTGAAATCTTTTCTTGTTTGATCACGTGCACTGGCATCAACAGTTGCGATTGGTTCGAGGAATGTGAGTCTAAACAAGCAGGTGCTGCATGCTGTGGTTTTGGAATTTCAATGTTTATCTGCTTGTGTTGCGAATGTCCAACATGTACACTCTTTTCTGAATTGTTAAAGTTTGTGAGTTGTCTAACTTTTGAGCTTAAGTGGTGCTGCATACGCGATGCCATTCCAATAGGTCCCTGCGTTGTTGCTAGGTAACGCACAGTTTCACTGGCACACTCAGTAAATCCTTCCTGGTATTGCTTGACAACGGAAGCACTTGCTGCCATAGCAACGGCGAGTTGTTGATGGTGAATCTGACGTAGATGGCTCACGGTCATCTCAAGAATGTCAGCTTTGTCCAACTTCGACACTTGGGTACCTCCCTGGAAAGATAAAAAATCGAAAATATAATTTCTATGATTGATATGATTAATATCACATGTTAATATTATGTTTCTATCTACATTTTTGCATGCTTGGTATTTTTATGCAGCTTTTGTTGTCCTCTGGTGACTTCTTTCAAATTAACTTAAACTAAAAATTATATTAGGATCACTATTAGAGTGTCGGACAGTTTTGATCCAGATCAGGATCTACATACTGTCTATCCTGATTTTGGCCCAAACTGTTTGGAAAGGCAATCCACAGATGACAAAAATTGACATAAAACAAGTCATATATCGTACAAGTTTGAAAAAACTAAACTTTTCCTGCATTTTGAAGAAAACATAAGTATCAAATTGCACTTGGATGAGGCTTTTAACAACAAACATAACTGTAACAACATAAAAGCAACACAAAAATAGAGCCGACTGTTCTTCCAGTCTTTGTCTGCTTCCATACTTTGTGTATGCGAGAAGTGAAGGCTCTGGAGAAACTGCACGTATGTGCAGACTCGTCTAAGTCTTCGCTACTCGCTGATGCGATAAGTACCGAAATCTCGTGTGCAGGTCGAAAATTAATGCACTATCTTACTCTCAGGTGCAAAATAATGTCTTAAATTTATTTTCAAAGACTGCCTGGTGAGTGATGTTATTATATTTAGATGCTTAAAACTTTACTAAGAAGCAATTCAAATGAAAAAAAGGTAAAGCCAACTGCCAAGCAACGCTGATGCAGCATGTACCGACACTGGTTTCGACGTTGTCTAAACGCTTTGGAAGCGTTTAGACACGCTTCCGAACGTCGAAACTAGCGGTTGTTAGTGTTCCGTGTCTCTTCCTCATGATGCAGGTGTTGGTCTGCAGTATGTGTTTGTGGCATTTCCTTCTTTCCTGGTCATACTCATTTACATGCTACTTTTAAGCACAAATGAGATTGGTCACAAATAATGCAAAAGAAAGTGTTACTAGAACTTACATTTTGTTTGATGTTATCCAGCAATATATGTTTGAGTTCATTTAGGCAGCTGTTTATTCTTTCACGCCTTCTTCTCTCTATCAAGGGTTTCTTGATCTGAAATAATAATAATAATAATAATAATAATAATAATAATAATAATAATACATAATAATAATAATACATAATGATAAATAATATTAATTATATAAATATTTCTTATGCATTTTTTGTTTATTGAAATAATGATGACTTAGAGATATTATTTTGCAAATATATAATTAAGCATGTTACATGCACGTCAACGAAAGAGCAATAACTATGACAGAAAAATCATGTGCAGATCAGTAGTTCGATCATCATCTAAACTATTTCTATTTAAGAATTTAACGCATAATGTTTGACACTCTGATGATATTCACGAAAAGTTCAGTAGAAGAAAATCAGCATACAAAAATTGTATGAATGGTTTGCCAGCATGCATATAGTTAATATTAGAGATTAATCAAAATAGAGAAAGAAAAAAACATACCTTTCTTAAGTATGAACGTTCGCTGCTTGAATCCGCAACTTTTGTTTCACTCATATTTGTAGATATCCTATATTTCAGAAATTGCAACAATATTAATACATCCAATCTTTTCGGCAGTCAAAAACAGTTTCGATGATATTGTGGGTTTTCCTTGTGTATTTATAGCCAGATTTCCACCTGGAGTGCGTCGGAATGTCAACATAACGGTACAGGCGCAGATTGCGATACACTCGTCCAATCAGAGCGCGTCTCGACTCGCTGGATTATTACCGATAATTGTAAGCGGCGCGCTCATTGGCCCAGACATAATGATCTATAATTACATCCACCGAGAATGAGATGGCCCGTAGCGTAATGGAGTATCTATTGACAGACGTTTTAGTTATGGCACGTGCCACGCTCGGAATAAATTACAGCAAATAGTGGTATATGGATGAGAATTTTCCACTTGAATGAACATTTTATACAAATCAAGTTCGTAAAATAAACCTACTCCGCTTGTCTCTGTCTACAGATGTTAAACAGTTGAGCATTCCGACACAGTAGATTTTGAGACGAGAAAAATATCAAACTTTACAAACTGGTAGAAAACTTTCCTTTTATTCATATTAGAAATCATAAAATATGCAATGGCATAAGAGGATAATATAATAATTTATCCATTAACGGGAAATTATTTGCTGTTCTTGTTGCATCTACCCTAGGTAGTCATTATAGCATTCCGACACAATAGATTTTATAAAATGATAATTAAATTTACCAAAAGCATGGATCCTAAATTTACCAATATTTACATTTCCACTGCGAGTCTTTAAATGAAACTCTACATTTGAGATGTGGTTCATACCTTCATGAACAAATCGATTTAAGCCACCGCCACATACGCGCCATTTGAGCGGGCTAACGTCAAGTCCATCCAATAACGTTGCTTGTTTACTGATGTTTGCGTGACGTTGAACACGTATCGCCATGACGTTAAGCGCGGAAATTTGGCGTTTTGGCTATTCCAAACCCTACGTTATGTCTGATTTAATTCAAAACATCTGGAAAACCAGCAAAGTTAGGTTAAAATTGAAAATTTATACTTGACTGATAATATAAAAAGTAAATATAAGCAATAAATTCGATTTTGGGAAGGTTCATGGAATCATGAATACTTCGGGTATCTTGCAAAGTTAACGTGAAGCCCTTCGGGCTTCACTTACTTTGCAAGAGACCCGAAGTATTCATGATTCTATGAACCTTCCAAAAATCGAATTCATTTCTTAAATATACGTCCTTGCCAAAAGGTAGTAAAATGTGGAATCTCTATAGATATATCCCAGAGAACAGTCGCTGTTCTTTCATATTAGAAAAATACGAAAATATATACTCAACGTCAGTGAAAAGTTACCAGTAAATCACATACACTTAACCTAGGACAATATTTAGTCCATTCTGAACGAAGAACGGCTGATACTTCAACACTCAATTTTATGGCATAGAGTCCCATGCATCACCACTATGGAAAACGGTATCCATCACACCCGAATGCATTATACTCATTCCTTGATGGACCCCTGTAGTTCCCATTGCTTTGTATAGGAAAATGCAAAGTTTTGGTGCTACCTTAAAGTGTGATCCTCATTTTTCACGTTTAATGGGATAACCTAAACCATTGTTGTGGCGTTTTTAATGACAATGTCTAGGGAATGTCCTGGCATGTTGTCTTCTGAAAATGATAATTTCAAATTCTTAAAAACTGCGAAAAACATAAAATGCACGTGCATCACACGCACCATATTTCCAGGACGCTTGTAACTGTTTTATCTCTCCAAACCAGCTTGTTGTTGACCAGAAACATGAACGTAACAGTAGCCAAAGAGCTGTATTATATATTTTTCAAAATATCGAAATGTCTATACTGGTAACTTTTCATTGACGCTGAGTATATAATTATGCTAAGCAATATTTGATCCATTGAAAGGGAAATTCTTTGTTGTTTTGTCGCATATACCCAATAAACATATTTCGTCAAACATCCTTGTATCTTCGTCGATGCATCGACATTCATGGCGTATTATCATCTAAAAACATATTTGTTCTCTAACGTTACATGTGCTTATTGGGTAGTATCCATTGAAGACGAAATATGAGTTACGTAGTTTATGAGATGCTGTTCCTGATCGCTTACGTACAACGCCATTCTTTAATTATGCAATTTCTGCTATTTAGTGGGACTAGATTCCAAAAACTTTGGGTGACTCCTCACGCTTTTCAACACTAAAATTAATGCAGTATACGGGGCGAGACTGTGCGAACAAGTTATGCCAGAATGTTTACTCCTTATGAGTTGGAGACACGTTTTATGCTGGCACATGTTATACCATGGCCTGTCTGTCTGTACGTGGAGATAATCCACGAGCTTTAACGAGTAGATTATTTTACGTACAGGTGGACAAACATCATGAAACATTGTATAACTATTTTATACCAACTACATCAGTGTAGACATTGCAAATCACGAGATAGTTCGTGCTTAAGTTGGCAAGGGTGGTGCTTAAGTTGGCAAGGGTGGTATAAAGTAAAGTAGCTTCTTTTTCAGTGAGAACACTATTTGAGCCAGTCAGGAGATTGTGACATCCAGCTACATACAATAAATTCAAGATGGCCTATTGTAAATATTGAGGGGTCACGGGTTACAATTTTCCAAAAAATGTTGTATTCCTTTCTCTTAAGATCGAGTTTGTCTTAGCAAATAGTGCAGACCCAGATGAAATGCCGCATGGTGCGGCATTTCATCTAGGCCTTCACTTCTTGGCAGAGTACCCTCATAGAGGTTTCCGGTTCTAAAAGGGTTAATCGCATAAGGGTAAGCTGAATAATAATCCTCGCAGCTATCCAGTCAGACAAGAGCCGAGCCTTCATCTACATCATTTCTTTGACTGTATGAACAGGGATGGCAGGCTCGTCTGAGTTGATGCACAGGCTGGTAGGTGCGCCTCGTTGAACGCACCAATCTTCTTTCATGCAGTATCGCCCTCTGCTATCTGGCGTGACTCTTGATCTTATACACTAATAACGATTTTTAATTAGCGACGTCCATTATAAATTCTATAACCTAAAACAACGATTACTCTTTGATCTATTATTCCGAAGAAAATATCAACAGTTCTTCATAGTTTTTATCTTGGGCGTTAATTTAATCAATGTACAATATCGATAAATCGAAACTTTAATTCACACCGTTCTTGCAGAAACGCTTAAATATTGATAGCACCGCTAAGTAGCTTACGGAGATGTAAACGCACCGCCACACGTCCTGTTACTTATCACACGACCGCTAATGCTTTATCTAAATTACTATCACCTCGAGTGTGGGATACGTAGTGGAGACGTGCAAATGACAAAACAAAACACCGCCCTATCAATGTACTTTACCGTAATCTGTCTGTGGGGACAAAAGATGGGCAGGGGATTTTTATCGAGTTATCTACAAGTTATCTACAAGTACACAAATATTACATCAGTTAAAGGGGTACCGCACAGATTAACACACATTCACTATTTTAGTATTTGCTTTGCTAATAAATTCTATTTGTCCAAACACGTGGTCTCCCCAGAGAAAATCTGAGAGAGAGAGAGAGAGAGACCCACACATTCAAATATTGTACAGTATTTAACCAGTGACCCTTTAAGTAAACATTTTCAAGCACAATGTTGTCCCAGATCAGCAGCCTGTTCCTCAGAGGAGCACTCTGATCAGGTTTTCTACGACAATTTATACCACCCTTACCAACTTTAGCATTAAATATCTCGTGATGTGCAACGTCTACACTGATGTAGGTGGTATAAAATAGTTATACTATGTTTGTCCACCTGTACGTTAAATAATCCACTCGCCAAAGCTCGTGGATTATCTCCACGTACAGGCGGACAACACATGGTATAACTATTACATATAATTAGCCCAGATCTCGAATGCTTTGTAGAAATTCGGCACTTTATAAAGTTATATAACTAAGTTATGGTATATAACCATGATAACAGTGGGCAAGTTTTCATGAAATGGTTAACAGGCAAACAGAATAGGATCTACACCGATTTGTGTGGTGTGATAAAGGATGCCACCCATTACTTATTTCATTGTATAAAATATTTTGATGAAAGACAGGTTTTCAATGATACAGTTAGAGTATTCTAATTTGATTCTTTTTGGAAACGGAAACTGGAATACTGAAACAAATATGGTCTTGTTCAGGGTTATCCACAGACAGATATATTCATACCTCAACCCGTTTGACGTTTGAGTCTTTCTTTGAATTTCTTTTCAAAACAAACCCTTAAACATATGTATATAAATACGCGTACTCGGTGACATGACTTAAAATTTTGTCTTAAGTTTCAGTGGTTCATAATAGCAGTCTTATACTTTGCTTCTTTATTTATTTAGTACTTTATTTGTTTATTTATTAATTTTTAATTTATATTACACTTTTGAATTGAAAAACAGGGAGACAAACAAAATATTTATAATAGCTGTGGTTATTTCAATTATCATACACTCTAACATTAATTAGCAAGACCAGTGGCAAACAAATGTGGGCGTATTTTACAGTGAGGAGGACGAAATAGAAGAAAATAAATGTTCATCGAAAATATATAATCTAAACACGATGTTGAAAGCGGCGTAAGCATACCATCCATAGACAAACACGTTAAATACTCTGTAGACTGGAAACCCTAAACAGATACTTTCGCAAACAGTGAAGACCCAGATGAAATGCCGCATCGTGCGGCATTTCATCAAGGTCTGCACTGTTTGCTAAGACAAAATCGATCTCCAAAGAAATACGATAGTTTTTTGTTGGATACTATAACCTGTGACCCCTCAATATGCACAATGGACCATCCTGACACAATATTCTGTAGCCTAATGGAAACTTCCATTGATCTGAAAAGGGCAAATGTCAGATTCTGTTTTCTCCAATTTCTCTATGCTCATGCTAATCGAGCCAGCCCTTATCGCGAGTGAGAACAGCAAAGGCTCAGACATGTCGCATCGCAGGCCAGTCTGAGATATGCGGTAAGTACACTTGATGTTTTTCTTTTGGTTCGAATAACAGAAATTGTACAGACCTGGATCAGGCAAGGACTATACAACCCTCTTTACAACGATAGTGTTTGTCCCCAAATAATTTGGCGTTAAAAGGAATTTCTGTTGTAATGAACTCAAATCCACTCTAAAGTGGTACATTTGTGAATAGTACAATAGACGTAAAGAAGTTTGCTGTTATAAAGAACGTCATTAGAAAGAGTTTTCACAGTATCAAAATTCATTTGTGGAATTAAACTCTTTAATTGTATTTAGACTAACCACCAGGCAGCGCTCAAGCGGTTATATTGAGCCTTCGCGGGGTTACTGGAAGCTTCCCTCGCATTTCTCAGTATTAGTTGAAGCGCGCTTGTGTTAAGGAATGACCTTAATCTACATATTTTAACCTTGGACCATGTCGGATACTGAAGAAGTAGCGGACGGTGTAAATGCATTCAATTTTGATGAATGGGCAAATGGACTTGGCCTTAAACGGTCAACAACTCAAGTTCTTAGGAATGAAGAACTAACCACTCAAGAGACTTTAAAAATGTTAGAGGCGAAAGACCTTAAAGAACTTGGATTACCTATGGGGTCTGTTAAATTGATTCTAAAGGCAGTGAACCAATGGAACTGTGCACCTGGGCCTCCAGAACCGACTCCCATCGAAGACAAAGAGGACATGGACAATGTCGCTATCTTGGAAGGGGCAGGTAAGACGTTTGACGTTCTACTCAAGGACCCGCCTGCCCCTGTCCCCAAAGAAACTGCGTCAATTTTTGGCCAAATGGACCCTCGTGCCATTCTTACCATTAAGTCACAGACCAACAAGGCCGTGCACATCACCCAATTTCTTACGGAAAAAAGCAAACGCCGCCGTCAGAGCAGACGGAAAGAATTTGTGTTAAAGTCGGGCAGTGCCAACTCAGAGACGTTAGTCCTCAAGGCCGACGAAGAGCACCCATATCTGGGTATTTATATGGAGGAATGGGGCGCCGCAAACATGCGTCTCTTGAACCACCTAACTCCGTAGAGAAGATATAGAATTCTACTTAGCTTACACAACCAAAATCTATGAGCTGGCAGAAAAATATGAGTGGAATTCCGTCCTTAACTATGACTACGCGTATAGAGAACTCCAGGCCGAACACCAGTTTCAGTGGGGCACCTTCTCCCCAAGCATGGAACTCCAGCTTCTTGTGCCCAAAAGATATCAAACTCCTAAGTCGACTCAGCAACCCCCAACAAAAAATGAGGACTGCAAAATTTTCAAGGCGAAAGGATCGTGTCCGTTTGACACAGCCTGTAAATACCGACATCCGAAAAAGCACTCAACTGAACCAGCCAGTGATACTAATGGATCAAAAAACATGTTAAGCGGTCTACAGCACTGAATTACGAGGCGTGGGAAAAAGAGCTCCCCGTAGACTATGAGGGTCGTGCATTTTTATTATCTGGGATTAAAGACGGTTTTCATATTGTTGATTCCAAAAACATAAGTAACTATGTCGAAGTGGAAAATTACCGTTCTGCGACTGCAGAACATTCGCGCGCGCAGGTGGAGAAACAGATCTACACCGAAATTGACAATGGACGTTACCGAATCGTCAATAAAAAACCTCACATTGTATCTGCCATTGGGGCAATTCCCAAGGAAAACTCACCAGATGTCAGATTGATTCACGACGCCTCACGGCCTTCAGGAAGTGCTCTCAATGACTATGCTATAATACAATACAAATACAAATACAAATACCTTTATTCAGCATTAAACATAATACAATGTTTCTAGCCTACATCGGCAAATATACATACAATGAGAACATGAAAAAAAGACGTACATATATGTGTCATTTAACAAGGAGCAATAGATAGATAGATAGATAGATAGATAGATAGATAGATAGATAGATAGATAGATAGATAGATAGATAGATAGTATTTTATACAAATACAGCGCATAGTAGATAGATTAGTAGATAGATAGATATTTTATGCAAATACAGCGCAGCGGGTATATACAGTCAAAACTCTTTATAACGTCACTCGTTATAACAGAATATTCATTATCTGACATAAAATTGCTGGGAACGGATCTGTTTCCATTAATATTCCCTCATTATAACAGAATATTCACTTAACGACACCGACAGTAACTTCTGGGACCAGATATACAATTTCTATTGAAAATAAATTCATTTTAACAGAATTGTTACTGTGTGTAAGACAATTTTGTGATCACAACAGGTCTTTTTGCATGAACAGGTTTCTGTCTCACTTGATGAGTGAAAAGCTTTGTGCATTTTGATGCAATATGAAATTAAACTGATGTATACATTTGGAATAATAGCATTTTAATTTATTTATTCAATATTTTCTTTTACCAAATGATTATCATGTTGAAATCTGGCAATGGTCAGAATTTCTTTATAACAGCAAATTCACTTTAACGTCAAAGATATCTTGGAACAAACAGTGTCGTTATAAAGAGGGTTGACTGTAACAAAAAACAATTTTCCTGAGGCGCATCTAGCATTTCTTCTGATATGTTTAGTGAATTGATATACAAGCAGTCCGGATCCAAGTCAGGTCCGACAGAGCGTCGGTCCTGATCTGGATCCACACTGTTTGACACCCCGACGTTTTATACTGCTGTTTTATAGGTAATGACTAATCACCAGAGCTGCCTTTAAAACATGTTTGTTACTTGTGCTCTATTTTTATTGCTTGAGCAGAAATGCCCAAAAGGTAGCTACTTTATACAATACAATACAATATATATAAATATATTGTATTGTATTGTACTTTATGCAAATATATGATATAAACTGAAGGTATATCTATAGTAACGCGATATCATAAAATGTTAGGTCTGTCATTTATTAAATAGCTGGTATAGATCCAGGACCTTCATCTACAAATAAAGGTCACAGGTATCCGTACCAGATATTGAAACAAAATGACTTGCGAACCACTCACTCCCGTGTAATCAGTCCTTTTTCGAAAGCGAAACAAAAAGAACTGGTTTGGGTGCATGTGTTCGCAGAGTTGATTACTTGTCATGTAATAGGAAAACCCATATATAAATAGAAAATTATAAATAGCTAGTTGTACTATAAATAGTTGTTCTATAATTAATTTCTATATGCAGCCCAGACCGGAATGTGTTTCTGTTTGCTCGCATGCCGCATGCATTCGCAATGCATAGTATAAATATGCCATTGGACATAATCTTCCTCAGTGTGCAGCGGAGCAGAGTAAGGTAATACTTCTTTTGTGAATGGTCACCGTTTTGTGTTTTAGTTAGGTTTATTCAAATTAGTTCACACGTCCGTATAAACAATCCTTTCAGATATCAATCAATCCAAGATGCCGTGGATTTAGTTACCCCTGGGTGTTATTTCGCGAAGCTAGACTTGTCAAATGCGTTTCGCTCGGTTAAATCGCACAGTTCAAACCACAAAGCAACTGGACTGAAATGGCTTTTCCAAGGTGATAAACATTATACCTACTTGATAGACGAACGATTGCCGTTTGGCGCGAAAAAATCCCCACAAATATTTAATTCAATTACACAAGCCGTCAGGGAGATGATGAAACGTAGAGGATACAATACCATTATATGCTACCTTGACGATTTCCTGATAGTAGCACAGACTTTTAGCGAATGTATGCAGGCTTTGAACGAACTATTGCGTTTACATAGGCGGCTGGGATTTCAAATTAATTACAATAAACTTGAAGGGCCAACACGTACCATAACCTTTCTCGGAATCACCTTGGACTCAGTAACAATGACTTTGTCGATACCAGACGATAAACTAACCGACGTCGAATTAACAATGAAAAGCCTCATATCAAGGAAAAAAGTATCGAAACGTGACATCCAAAGCCTCGTTGGAAAGCTAAACTGGATTACTCAATGCGTTTATGGGGGACGTTTTCATATGCGTCGTCTCATTGATAGATCTAACTCACTAAAGAAACCATGGCATAGATCACACGTTACAATTGAAATGAAAAAAGACATTTTCTGGTGGCTTAGTTTTATGAGAACTTTTAATGGCACCGTACCTATGATAGACTGTAGACCGTCAACTCCATGTAGTATTGACTCGTGTAAAGTAGCAGGAGGTGCGTTTTATCAAGGAGACTTTGTACATACCCAGTGGAAACCTGAGATTTCTTCACTCCCCATAAACTATTTAGAAGTACTTGCCTTAGAACCAGCCGTGATGCGCTGGGCCCCCTTATGGACAAATAAAAAAGTTTTCATTCATTCAGATAACCAAGCAGCTTGTAGCATAATCAACCGGGGATCATGTAAAAACTCAGTTGTCATGGATTCATTAAGACATGTATTTTGGTTATCAGCTGTGTTTAACTTTAGACTAAAAGCAGTGTACTATAAAGGCTCGTCCAATTTTTTGGCCGACAGTGTTAGTCGTCTACATGAGCCTGGGAAATTTCAACATTTGTTTCAAAGCATGCGTAACATTGGATATTTCTAATTCCAGGGAATACAAGTGACAATGAACGCGTACTAGACAGTGCTGCCAGTTTCTACATCAGTCAGGCTTTCTCAGAGAATACAAAGAGGGCCTATAGGACACACAGCCAATCATACTTTCGCTTCTGTAGTCGTATGGGATATCAGCCTATTCCAGCTGCTACAACTACCCTGTGTCGATATGTTTCCTTTCTGGCCAAGAAACTGAAATACAACTCAATTAAACAATACTTGAATTATGTACGCATACTTCATTGTGAAAGGAATTTACCAAACCCACTAGAAAACAATTTTCTTCTAACCCATACCATGAAAGGCATTCGTAGATGCCTAGGTGTTACGGTGGTGCGCAAAAAACCGGTTACCCCAGATATGCTGAAATGTATTATCAAAAACCTGGATCTTAAAAAACCTTTTGTTGCTGCCGTTTGGGCCTTGTGCCTAACAATGTTCTATGGATTTCTTCGGCGCAGCAATGTGATGGCACCTTCATGTACTAAATTTGATGGATCTAAACATTTACGACGGCAGGATATTTTATTCTATCCCTGGGGAATCCTAATTCATTTGCGTTGGAGTAAGGTAATCCAATATCAAACTCGGACCTTTGATATTCCTTTGCCCCGCCTTTCTGGCAACGTGTTGTGTCCAGTGACCGCTTTAATTATTTATCTACATCTCACCAGTGGCGCCGACCTTTCAGGCCCCGCCTTTGTTTATCCTGTGAACTCACAACTCAAACCAGTGACTTCTGAGATTTTTATTGGCCGCGTTCGTGAATGCTTATCTTCAGAAGCTGTCAATCAACTGGACATAGCTACACATTCTTTCAGGCGAGGTGCTGTCTCGTTTTCTCACCTATCGGGACTTTCTGCAGATTCCATAAAACTTATGGGTGACTGGCGTTCAGGATGTTATGCCAGTTACATAGACAACAGTGTCACTACTCGCCTAGAGTTAATACGTAATATGCAATCGAATCTATGAACTACCTTCTACATATACAACACCCTACTTTGGAACTTTGGACGATATCTTATTATTTAGTGCATATAATTTTTATGACTGTGGTGCGCATAACCTATGACTTGCAAGTGCGCATGCTCAATTATATGTTTAGATACGCGCGTACGCGCGCTTTCTTACATTAGTAATGGAGTATAGTTAGTTAATAAAGCTCCCAGTTTCCCCCTTATTTGCCTTGGTGTTTTGTTTAAGTGGAATTAAACTCTTTAATTGTATTTAGACTAACCACCAGGCAGCGCTCAAGCGGTTATATTGAGCCTTCGCGGGGTTACTGGAAGCTTCCCTCGCATTTCTCAGTATTAGTTGAAGCGCGCTTGTGTTAAGGAATGACCTTAATTTACATATTTCCCACCCAAGTGTTCCCTCCCCAAGTTATTGAACTTTATCGCGTAACGAGTTCCAGTTAGGACGATATCTTATTATTTTGTGGACGATATCTTATTATTTAGTGCATATAATTTTTATGACTGTGGTGCGCATAACCTATGACTTGCAAGTGCGCATGCTCAATTATATGTTTAGATACGCGCGCTTTCTTACATTAGTAATGGAGTATAGTTAGTTAATAAAGCTCCCAATTTCCCGCTCCCAGTTTCCCCCTTATTTGCCTTGGTGTTTTGTTTAAATCATGTATATGCTTGTATTTAGCATAACTGTATTGCATGTCTACTACACTGTATCTGACATGTATATGTATAAATGTATCCTCATATTAGAATTTTCAAATAAACCATCTATCTATCTATGCTTCGAGATCTTATGCAGTCTCACAGTTCTTTTCTCGTTTTGCTGATATGATTGTATTCTTCACAAATTAATTTTATGTTTAGATATTTTCTTATTAGATATTAAGTTGTCACGCAACATCACCTGCCCTCCACCTCATTTTCCCCATCTGGTATAATTACATGTCATATTTTAATTTTCTTGTAAATAATGCGCCCTCAGGTGTATCGGAATTCACGCACTGCTGAGGAACGCCTCTTCACACAATAGCACCAATGATCCGGATATAGCCGAGCCGTGTGTATCGGTATTTATCGGAAATACCTGTACAAAGGTGCGTGTTTACGGTCGCGTGCCATTACACTGACACGTAGCGTTGTGGACAGGTGGGGACTCCCGTTTTGAAGTTGACATACAGTTACACACAGTGTACGAGGAAGATACATCATATTTTGAAGGACATTTATCTCTACTTTAACGGATTAAAATCTAAAAACGGCATTATATTAAAGAAATATGTATTTTGACATCTCTTGATATCTTTCATTCACATGCGACTGTTTGACCCACAGGGGCCTGTATCGTATTTTTTTTTTAAGTTTTAGTGACCTAGGTATGTATATTTGTATCGTATTTTATAAGTTTTAGGGACCTAGCTATTCATATTGTCTCAATATACATACCAAAGTCTCTAAAATTTAAAAAAAAACACATACGACACAGGCCCCTGTGGTTTAACCCTTTCATTCAGGATACGTTGGCAACCAGTAAAGACCCAGATGAAATGCCGCGCACATCTGAAGTGTTTGTCTATGCCTCATGCATAGTTTAGACATTGCTTCTGTGACCACTTAAAATACAAACTGAGCAATCATACATATACTTATTCTTACATGGGAAAATCCGGTTAATATCAAAACATTGTTTTATATTGTAGCCTATAGATAAGTTAAAAGTGACGTATAAGAGCGTACCAACACTTGAAGGTAATACAGGTTATACCGTTATTAACGGTAAAAAATTACATTAATACCTGACAAAGGTTTTCAAAATATGGAAATATTATACCAAGCCGTCATAGCTCAGTCGGTTGAGCCGAGGCAAATATTTGTATCTATATCTATTAACGAGAGATTTAAAACGGGGGTGGGTTCGAATCCCACACGATTGATTTTTTTTTCATGAAGGAGATATTTTTAAATATCATTATTGCTTAAACAAGACTTTTTATCATATTTTTGTTATATTTTAAATATTTTTTCTATAGTATTCTTTGAGTGTTTTTTGTATGTGTGTTTTGTGAGTTTTTTCTAGTTTTTTTTACATTCCTCACATATTCATTTCATTACAATACAATACAAAACAATACAAAAGAGGTCAGCACAAACATTATTCGTCTGCTGATTCTGTGTTGGAATAGTCTGAGCACATAGAGATTTATGAAGACAAATTGGGCCAATCAGAAGATAGGATTCTCTCCAGTCATATAACAAAGTGTTATATTTATAAAGTATTCCTTCTTTCCGCTTTTCGTTTTCTGTCATATCCGATAAAAATAATAAAGGTCATCATTCACAAACATAAAATATCAAAAAGCAAAGATAAAAAAAATATGCCGTGATTGGGGTTCGAACCTTCATTTGCAAAACTTCGGGACAGAGGTCTACGATCTTACCACCGCGCCGGCCCAACTGTGACAAATATTAATGATAAAAGAACATAATGTACAAAGTAAGCGAAACCGTTTTACCTATTTACATCAATGGACAATGTCCAATTATCAAAACATGCTCTGACGTCACTTTGAACTTATCTAGTAAGGACAGTAGTTGTCTCAAGTTGTTTTGGTTCGTAAAACGCTTTTTGAATGCCAAAATTACGATCACTGTAATGGGGAAGCTAGAACGTTGAAAAAGTTACGCACGTCAAAGGGAGACTACTGGATGCAGCGATTCTCTTCCATTGCGCCCCTTTACAAAATGGGAACTTCTTATAGGAAAGAATTTGCTTCCAGAGGGAGCGAATTATTTCCTTTAAGAGCAGTTCCTTGTGGTATGGAAAAACAAATTACCACATTAGGTGACCTCTCTTTAATGTTACTATTTTTTTACGCACGTGCGTAATGGGAGCTACGCCAATGCACTGAGCTCTCATTTAACGTAACTGATCTGGCGATCAGCGAAAACGCAATTTTGAAAGCATGTTGTGTTCAGCATTGCCGCTGACCCGAGAACGTTGCTTCCATTACACATGCAGTTACGCACGTGCAGAATAAAAATAGTAACAATCTAAGAAGGTCACCTAATGCGGTAAAATTGAACTGCTCTTAAAGGAAAGAATTCGCTCCCTCTGGGGGCAAATTCTTTCCCGTAAGAGAAGTTCCCATTATGAAAAGAGACGCAATTGGAGAGAATCACTGCTTGATCTAGTAGTCTCCCTTAGACGTGCGTAACTTTTCAGCGTTCTGGCTACGCCATTGTTCTTGTAAAACAAAACGCAACCCAACTTTGATACCACAACGAACTGGTGTTGTAGCTGGCTATCTATCCCAGGCATACTTGTCAGTTTTGGTATTGTAGTCCACATAATATAGATACTTGGGGCTAGTGCCCAGTAGAGGAAAGAGTAGCAAATACATTTATTAAAAGAATGAGGGTCAATAAATACAGAAATGACCGACAGGCAGGCCGAGTTTGCTGTTCGAGATCCAATCCCTCAGAACTTTGATTAGGCGACCCGAGCTACCCCGAGATACATACATCCGGGTGGTCCAAAAATCACTACCGACTACCAATCCGAGGTATAACTATCGCTTGATTAAGGCTGATTTTGTCGGAAAAAAATGTTTATTTCGCGAAATCGAACTGATTTCTCCGATAGTCTATACCCATTTGGGGCATGTTACACGAAAGATTTGTGTGTCAATAGCTTCCGGAAAAAACGAAAGTCTCCGCGCCACGGAGCCCTATATTTGAGGCTTGTTTGGGGGGGGGGGGGGGGGGGGGGTACCAGTATCCTTTATCCCTGGAAGTAAACAGGAAAGTATCCCATATCCCTTTAAGTGAATTGGAATAAATTTCCTGATACCCTAGTAGGAGAATTGAAAAATGGAAAAAAGTAGCCGGAAAGTAGCAGAATGTTAGACCATATCCTGGGTTAACATGATGTTTCAGGAGTGTGAACACGGATATTGCACCCATTTTAAGTCTTGGAAAAGATGTTTAATCATAGGGTAACCATAGCTACCCTTATGCAGGCTTCATAGCAGGCTATTCACTGCGTTACTTAAAAGAAAATCAATTTTGACATCAACATGCACCCTTTTTTAACTATCTGCGTCGTTCCTTTAAACCACTTAATTCAGTGCAGCAAACTGCCAAAAGATTATAATAATTTACGCATATGATAACTGTTATATACGTTACTTACTTTCAAACATACTACTATTATTACTTGTACTTACCACGAGGGGGGAAAGTTTTGTACATTTAGATTATCTTAATCATATTATATGGGACACTATTTAATGTATGTTAGCTCTTTATGAATATGTACATTACCACGCAACAGCCTAGTCTTATATGTTACCATTGGATAATAGGGGAACTCCTATTTTAGTTTATTATCATTTGTCTCGTTTTCTTACATATAATCTTAATCTTTTAATTGAATGCAGCTTACTAGCAGAATAGTATTGATAAGTTTAGGCGCCTGGTATTTCAGTTATATACGTTATTGTATCTTTAAACATTATATAGATTATAATGTTAGGACTGCATGAGTAAAATACTAGTAAAAATAGTGGATGAAAATAAATTTGACTGCTATCGAAGTGCTCGTAATTACAGAAATTGCGAATTTTGTCTTTTTAAACATTTACATTGAACGAGATTCAACTTCAACAAAAAGTATGGTTACTTTAAAGGGTAGAATTTGAACTTAAAGAACCTGACACCACCATCAAATATGTTTTAAGAAACGTATCAATTGTAATTCTAAAACGTTTTTATCTTTCATAATCACATTTTGTTTCATAAAAGTTTGAATGATTCATTTCTCTCCATGCCACTACCATGTATTTGCGTCTTTTTTATGCAGTAAAGGGCATCTACAAGGCATTTTGCTTCACTGTCAACTGCTTAATTCAGATGAAATAAATAAAAAGCATGAAGTTACATTGCAAGCTCTATCTCCCATTGTATAAGCCATCAACTATTTGCATTGAAAATCAGCTATTGATGCTTATAACAATAAGGCACAATCACTAACTGACAACCTTAAAAGTTGTAAGTCATTCCAAGCAGAAGTCCAAATCAAGAAGTGAAAAAAAATGCATACATCCTGGTTATATGAAAAAATGAAGAATGTAGAAATTGTTAAGATTTTGGCTTCACATTAAGCACCAACCATACATATCCTTGTGGTAAAAATATCTTAGTAATGTATATAAATAAAAAGGTGATTACTACTTTTATCATTGTTTTGATGCTGTTAAACAGGACGATAGTTACTCTAATTTTCCATTTTAATAAAAATGAAACAGATATATGTTTGTTAATTAGTTGGAGAAGCTGACCTCTGCATTGTTATTATAGCTGACATTTCTAAGTGATTATACTTCAAAATCAGGACCTAAATCTTACTAGGGCTTGACTGATCATATATGACAGAATGGTCTGAAAGTATGTTTAGACATTTGCTTTTTGGCTATTGAGATTGTCAGCATATGTGATAGAATCTGCTTTAATTTTGTTGCATACAGCAGAGCACTCCGGAATTTTTACATCAACAATAAATACTCATAGCAACTACCATTCCACCCTTAGAACCCAGTTATACTCATAAGATATGTATCAACTTGTTAAACGATATTAAATGTACAGTATATAGACAGTTCATCAAATAGAAACAAAGTTCATGCTTAAACTGCTGGCAAAGAATACTTCTAAATAGTACATGCTACAAATTATATGCTATATCATACTTACATTTAGCGCCATTGGCGATAGAAACAATGTTATTTCGCCATTTGAGATGCATCATGATATTTTTCAAAAGGAAAATAATTATAATTTTTTGGAGACGATTGATATAAAGGGAACGTCAGACAAATTTTACATGCATACATACTTAGTGATAACTTTATTTATGCTTTTTAACATTACTTGAAAGTATATCGTTTGGGGAAAGTTATGGTTTACTTTAGGGAATGAGGTAGAAATAAATCAAAGCACTGAGAGTACTGATGGAAACGATGTCTTGTGATTTTAGTTCTTGTAGGCTAAGCAGAGTGCATTTTTGTAGATGATATTTTAGGAATATTTGAATTTGTATATTGTATATTTTTCTGACCAATGATGAAGGAAAAGTTTGATATGATTTCTATTTTTAGTTTTTAGTTTTAGCATAACAGAATTTTGAAGGGGCATGCGACAAAATATCAATCTTATCATTTCAAACATGGGCTGGTATGTCTTTAAACCCTATTTCACTTTTAAGCTCTGGTGGCCATTTTGTTATGTGGGATCAAAAATAGTAAGTGAGTATGATCAGGAAATACCACAATCACAAACCGCAGACAACCCCGTGGTACCGGGAGGAAGAGCTGCTCAACCATCACAAGACACCAGGAAGACAAATTAAGCAAAGCAACCAGCTCTCTCTCTCTCTTCCCCATCAAGATGATTATAATACTAGAATGGACATAAAGTAACGTACAACAAAACATAGAACAATTACAGACTCCCACAATGGGAGTAACAATAAACAAAAAGTCAACAACAACAGAACCACCGCCTTAGAACGGACAGCAGCCTAAGCCACCGGGGGCTTAAATGCATTTACTGGTACCAAACCTTTTGCCCATATTTAGCAGAGGGCATTATGCCGAATACATCACTGAAATTATTTTAAGAGTTTGGATTACTGGTTAAGAAGTTTAGATTTCTTTTTACATTTTCCATTCGGTTCATTGTTGCCCTATTTTGAGGGTAATGTGATGAATCATTGCAAACAGGAAACAATGGTTAAGGAAAGGTGGTTTATAGCCATTTCCTTTTGCCTAGCTCTTGATAACATTTTGTTCAGTGGAGCAACCCGTTAACATTTTGCTAAAATATACTTGCATTATAATTGCCTAAAAATTCCAACAAGGGCAATAACTAAAGTTTTAAGGGTCGATTTTGACGAAACTTATAGGATATCAGAGTACTTGATACTTATTGTGTACCAAATATGTATCAAATCTGACCAGTAGTTCTGAGATGTGGATGGACAAAAATGCGACGGATGGACGACGCCAAAACTATATCCCTCCAACTTTGTCAGGGATTATTAGATATCAGCATAGCTACATACCTAAAAAGCTTTTAATATGTTATGTGTTCTGATAATTTGTATCACCTGGTAAAATATCTTGTTTGAGTTTACATTAATTTCTCTGTCAAATGTCTCAAATTTGTTCCAAAATGTTCGCTTTTCCATTTTTTAGCCCACTTTGATGTCCGTTTTTGGTAACCATAGCAAAGATAAACGTCAATTTAAAAGTTTTACTTTTAAACTTGGTATATTGTTCAAATAAACCAATAAGAACAAAAGGGTGAAAAGCATTTTTAGCCCATATGTGGGCCAAAATAGCACCCCCCTGATGCATGTAGCTCTTTGGCAATATTAACTGTGTATATCTGGCATATAGTATAGATATAAAAAGAAGATTTATAGATGGTAAACTTAGGTTTCATTAAGAGCATTGACAATAAAAAGTAAAAAAAAAGCACTTAAAAATAAAAAAGAGCAAAAAAAAGAGCCATGACATGTGATTTCCAAAAATGTGGCATTTTGACAAGTGTAAACTTAAGCGTTGCATCGATGATCAATTATAATCACCAATTATAATCGATGATCAATCAAAAACTTCGTTTGATTGTGTTTTTGGTAATAATCGATGATAATTGAAAAACATCACACTTGATCCAATTTTAAGCTCCTATTCTAAATATGCAAGTTTGATACAAGGAATAGCAGTTAAATGGAGAGTTAAATGGAGTTTGCTGTCAGGACCAGTTGTGGTATTGGCTACTAGCACAAAGGCTCTGATCAGACTTGACCCGAACCTTTGCCGGTCACAGGAAATCTCATGTCACCTAATTCCTTGAATTATACCCAAATCAGCATTTGTAATTTGTAATATTCTTACAACCACCAGGTTGAGTTTTGTTCATAATGGCACAGAGTATGCTCAAATAGCAAAGGTACAAGCAACAGCAAATTGTAAATTTGCAAGCAATTTGTTGACAAAATTTTTAAACAATATAATATCTGGTTTCAGCGACTATTTAGACTTCTTACAGATCAAACATAATATGGAGTTTGTCAAAAAGCAAATAAAGCATTTTCACATGCTTCTGCAAAATATACTGTTTGGTTTTTTGTTTGATTTGATTCTTTACGTCCCATCAACAATCTTTCAGTTATAAAGGGTTAGTAAGGGTTGAAACCAGTACTAAGCTAGGATAAATGTGTCTTGCGCAAGGACACAGTGCAGTGACGCTGTTGAGGCTCGAGTCTGGGCCCCTTCATCTCGAGTCAAGCACTCTACCACTGAGCCACTGCATATACATATCTTTAACAAACATGCACTTTGTTTGTAAAAAAATTAACTCATTGTGCTACCAATGTTTATTTTAGGAAACAAGGCTGTGACTCTCGGTGGGTGAAATTATTCTGGACTTCAAAACTATATGCAATGACACAATGACAATACATGCGTTACCTCAGACCTACATACAATGACTAGTAACATGTATACAATCTATACATAAACTCAACTATCGTATGGCAGTACTGTTATTCAGTAGATAACATCATGTTATACAAAGTAGATCTTGCACAAAAGATTATTGCATAGAGTTTAATATCAAGTTTGTGCAAATGTGAATAAAGCATTTTCACACATTTCATTTACTTGGCATATGCAAAATGTACTTATCTATAATGAACATACACTTTGCTGAGAAAAATTCTAATCCATGTGCTACCAATGGTTATCTTAGGACACAATGATGTGACGCTTGATGGGTGCAATTATCTACTTCAGAACTACGAGTATATGCAAAGACACATTGACTATACATTATTTCAGACCTATATGAAATGAATAGAAACATTCATACAGTCTATACATAAATTTAACTATCATATGACATTACTGTTATTCAGTAGATAACATCATGTCATACATAGTGGCTCTTACAGAAGTGATCATTTCATGAGAAATTAAAAAAAAAAGTTATTGCTTTACTTCAAAGAGTGTTTAAGAGTGTTTAGAGTCAAAGAGACTCTATAATGGTTCCGACTTAAAGACCTATCTATTGATGAGATGATAGGGGCTTGATACTTTGGCTGTTTGTCGGGCCCACTGGGGTTTACCTGTTGGATTTCTTTTGCTCCAGTATTCAGATTTATTTACTGTTGAGTCCTTATCTTTGCTTTATCTCCTTGTTATATCTTGATTTATATGTTTTAGGAGATGATGCATTGATAAGTTAGGGGTCTTTCATGCAAACCAAATATCTATGTGTCTTGATCCACATCTGAATTAAGGGTGAGGTTGGCGCCGTTAAACCGGTTTAAGCCCTCCAGTAAAATATTTTACTGACCGTTCCAAGGCGGTACTTCTTTTGTGGATCTTTTGTTTTTTTTCTGTCTTGTGTTTGCTATGTCTTTGTGCGCATCTGTTTATATGTGCTTTGCGGTCACCTGCTGGGAAAGGACTGACCTCTTGGCTCTCGTTTGTGGTGTCTTACTGTGAGTTTGTCACTCTCCCATTGGTATCCTGGGTCAGGTGTGGTACTTGATTGTATTGATTCCTGATCTTTGCACCCTTACTTACTTTTATTCCAATTGTGTTTCTTGTCACCAAAGAGTTATTTAACTTCTGGCTATGACATTATTTTTTGACATGATTTGTTTGTTTGATTTGATTCTTTACGTCCCATCAACAATATTTTGGTTAAACAGGGACGGGTCTTCCTTGGATGAACCAGCACTAAGCTAGGATAAATGCGTCTTGCTCAAGGACCACGACGCAGTGACGCCGGTGAACTTGAACCCTCAGTCTCGAGTCAAGCACTCTACCACTGAGCCTCTGCGCTCCCTTTTGACATGATATATAACACTGAATAACAGTAACATCAAATGAAAAAATAATGTTATGGCACCAGGTTGCATAATTTTGATACAAAGAAGTTATGTTAATAACAAAGTAAATTTTCTTTGAAATAAACCAGCTTTGGAAGTGTTAATTTCGCAATAGAGTTCATATGATGAGAGAATCTTCCATTTGTGCCCATTTCAAATCATTTTTTTAAACTAACCTAAGGCTGTCTAAACTGATTGACTTAAGCTTTAAGTATTTGGTCAACATTATTCAGTCTAGTCAGACTCCTCCCACAGAGGAACGCAAAGAAAAGAATATACTTCCTGGCCCCCATCCCTCAACAAAGTTTGACAAGTAAATTTAATCCTGCCAACAATAAAGGAACCATCTCTCAGAAACCTTCAGCAGAAAATAAAATGCCCCACTCTACCACCTTGTTATGAAATGATAACTTGTGTAAGACCCTCTATAAAATACATAGAACAAATTAGAACGAATGGAATGAGAGGCCCTATTTCTGCTTGTTAAAGTACCATCAGCACATCAAAGAACAAACATAAGAGTCCCTGTCAAGGCTAGTCACCAAGTCATTTTCTATTTCATCCTTGCTGGGAATCTATCTTAATATATTATCCCAAGGAATCCTAGTTAGTTGGATTTTATAATACGGTAAATCTTGTATTAGTTCGTACACTCGAATAGTTCGTTAAATGTCATGTATTAGTTCGTACACTAGTCATTTTTATATGCAATTCTATTAGTTCGTACACAACGATTTTTTCCTTCATTGGTGCTTGTTTTTAATCAGCGTGGCTGTCAACGATATGTTCCTGTTAACTTTCGCGTGCTTACACCAAACAGACCTTTTCGTCTGTCAATCTAACGACTTCGGTCGCTAACGTAAATCCAGCATTGACGTCGCATGTTAATAACATTAAAATTTGCTTTCTGAAAATCGAGCGAATGCTAATTTACACGACCTATGTCGCCGATGCGTCGGAGATATATTCTGTACGGTCATTACAAAAAGTGTCCTTAGAATAATGGATAGTTACATTTTACTTCTGTGTCATATATCTTTTATAATCGGACACCCAAGCCGCGTGCGACCCGGAACGCATTTTTATACTTGTGCAGCTCGGGCCCGACACGAAATCAACTTGCGCGGTGACTCATATAAACTGGTACCAGAATATTTCGTAAATAGCCTGCTGGTACTTATGACAAGGCCCAGGAGAGCATGTGCGTTTGCGCAATCTCATCAGGGTCCCGCTGCTCACTAACATAAAGTTTGAAGTGGATGAAGACTCAGCATGCTCAGACCAAATCAAATTCTAGATATTTACGTACGTTTTGTTTTATATAGTTGAATATCAATTTCGGTTTTCTGAGCGTAAATAACTCAATAAATGTAGTAATAACGGCTTTTCCTAGGTTCAAACAAATGGAACATTTTAACAAATTGTTTAGCCGATCGTGGCGTGTCTTGCTGTCCTCATGAAACTACATACGGAAGGTCCTGAGAGTTCATGATTACCGAGATAGAGTACGCACAGACGCACAAACCGAGTATAATTTGATTGTATCATGATTCTAGGTCTTGATGAATGGCATTTCCATGAAATAAGCCAGTTCATGAGATTATGGTACCTATCGCATATGCGAGCAGCGAAGGCTCAGACGAGCCTGTGCATATGCGGAAAATCGTCAGCGCCTTCAGGCTTAACTGCGAGCATAGAAGGAATGTAGATGAAGGTACGTTCATTAATTTAGGATAATAGCCCCACTAGGTGGCTGTGAATTTGAAAACAGGAAGAATTCGCTTTATTTTAACCACAACACATCTATTGATGTATGTATCCCGACTTTCAATATATTAGTTTTCATGAACAGTCAGACCGTGTGTCTTTTTTGGAAGGAAAAGTCTTCCAATATGGATGGATTTTCCTTCCATTTAGTTTTTTTACAGAAAATTGGAAGGTCTTTATAACATCCATCTTAATGAACAGAGATCATCCGCGGTGACATACATATCAGAATTTGCAAACATCCTTACCACACGTCTGTAGATGTTTTACCCCGACTTTGTTGTATGAGACCAACAAAGTCGCAGATCAGCCTGGGTTCCGCACATTCTTATCAGCGCCTTTGTTATGAATACAAACATTAAACATTTTGTGGGCCTGGTCTGGGTCAAACCTGTCTGCTAATAATATCAACCGCAGACATGAAGATCAAATCCGCCGCTTTCATGCCACGTGCTGTTTTAAGAGTTGGGTAGCACGTGGTGCATTGGCACATAAAAGCGGACTTCGCACATAAAACATAATTGCTCAGCTGCATGCGCGGATCCAGAAAGGTGTCCAACTTTGACAACTTTTTTTTAATTGATGATGGGAGAGAGGATCCAAACACCACTATATGCGGGTCATCATTAGCCCGCCAGCGAAACACCATTTAAATGGCGTTTCGCTGGCGTGCCGCTGATGGCCCAACATTGAATGCTGGCTTGGTAGCTTTGTGATTTTAAAGGGAACCGGACCAGTATGCTAAGAAACCCTATTTTTCAGGGGTGGGGTCTGTCCCCCTCTGGATCCGCCCATGAGCTATCTGGCATGAAAAGACAATTTCTGTAAACTCATCACTTTCGCTCATTGCGATCGCGTACACGTTCGCAAACATGTAATATAAATTGTTTTGGATCTCGGAAATTTACTTTACAAATTCAAACTATCAATGCCCCACAATTTTATCAAATGGCGGGCGACAGCCAGAACTCTTTTTTTTTAAAATTTCCAGTGGGTGCATAAAAGGCCTCGATACACCGTCACAAAACCGAAAAATCGCACCGGAAATTCACTTTTTTTCTTAACGACGTGAAGAGCATTAGACGCTAGTAGGCAAAGATGAGCCTGTGCATCCAACACTGTTGACTTTACGGTAGTATCTTGCGCGGATCCAGGAATTTTTGTCATGGGTGGGGGGGGGGGGGGGGGTAGGGGGCTCCAGGCTCAACTGACAGAGAAAAAACACTCTGATAACGTTTTCTTAGGCATCAGCCTTTTACAATTTTACAGAGGGGTCCAATAATTTATTTTAAGGAAAACCATAATTTTTTAAGGTTCCAGTGGGGGTCTATCATTTTTCAGGGGAGGGGGGTCCAAATTTTTCCAGGGGGTGTGGGGTCAAAATGCTATTTCCAATTGAAACCTATAGAATTTGTGATTTTCCAGGTGGTCCGGGCCCCCATACCCCTCTGGATCCGCGCATGTGTATTATAGATCCACTTGAGATATCCAAATTTTCAAATCAACAGTAAAGCCAATCCCGAAGGACAGGTTTTTTCATGCAATTGTTCATTTTCCATTCCCGGAGCATCTAGTGACACCTCAAAACGTGATGAGGTATATGATTCTGCAATATGTTAGTGGAAAACAAATGTTGAGACCTCGGACCCTGGTCCGAGTTGAGACACAGTGATTATCGCGACTTTTAGTCAACTATTGATGGTTTCAGACTTTCAATACGTATATAAGACTAGGCCTTGATTTCTGGCATCAGTTTTAGAAAAACGGGCTGTCCAATGTTGTCAAATAACGTTCATGCTAGATACATACCATAACATACCATGCATAAGCTGGATGCTTAAGATCAAGCAACATTCTCGCTGGAGGAATGTGTTTAATGGTAAAAAAATACAGTTGAAACGTTAATAATCAGATCTTAGAACAAATCTACATGGATATGCTCGAGAAGCTCAAAATGGAAGCATGCAGTGTGCAAGAACACATACAATAATATGGCTAAACAACCGCCAGCTTTTTTGAAAAGCTAATACTTGTGTAAATCTACTCGATGATGATATTGTTGCGCGAAACGAAACGAAAGTTAAGGTGTATTTATTTTATTATTATTATTCGTTTCTGTCTATCGACAGTGTCTTTTCATGCAATTGACTTAATTTCAAACGCCACTGCTATCATTCTGTCCATAAAAACTTATATCTAGCGCACTATATTTTTAGAACTATTTTAGTGGCGGTCAGGTTCATAAAGGGCGGGAAAACATTAGCAATCCACAAGAAAACGTGTCTTCTTCACGTTTATGACAAAAGGACAGGGCTGCGTTTATTGTCCGCCTCGTAATGTTTAAAAGCAAAGAAAAGTATAATGATAAAAAACGATTGTAAGATATTGTGCTTTTAACTGCAATATCTGGCTGCATCATAGATATTGCAAACGGTTCTTCGTCGTACAAGAGCAGGTTTTCTCATGCTAAGGCATTGTTTTTCTGACGCTCGTTTGAGGCATCCAATGGGGTTTACTGATTTGCGAATTTGTCCCAATTTTTTACCAATTAGCGTCTTCATAAAACTCATTTTAACCAGTAAGCACATTCAGCATTACAAAATATTTTTTTATCACTGATTTCTCTTAAATTAAACTGATTAAAGCGTAATTTTAACAAACGAAACACTGATTTTTAAGGTACCCCGTTGAGACCCTCTCCGTTAGATGTACAAATAAACTTATAATTCTGTTTCAATCATATGTAAGCTTTCAATAATCAAGTTTTCAAGCACAACAACGTTTTTCTGACCATTGGGTTAACATTTCAGAGCTGAAAACCGCAACAAACTAATAAAATACCAATATTGTTTTTGTCTAGCAGCAGGACAAGGGTTGTTTGCATTAAGGCCATTTGGTTCCCAGCGACTTACACAGGCTGTAACGGTCTAGGTAGCGGACTGGGTAGCAATGTTGAACGGGGGTTCGATGGTATGGGGATTTTGTGTGTATTTTGTGTATATGATACCATTGGAAACAGATGTTATGAGAAAACATCGTTTCCAAAAAATCAAGGCCACCGGATCAGTAGATGTGCACAAACCATTTGATGAATGGAACCCAATTTGATTAATGGAACTAAATGATTTCATATACATATATTGTCTTATAGTTCATGCATAGTATGCAACATTTTATTTCATATATTTATAAAGGCTTGATGCCACTTGGATTGCAAGCAAATGTCTTCTTTTTTAAATGGATATGACCAGGAAACACAATCACAGACAGCAGACTGACCCACGGTTTCACGAGGAAGAGTGTCCCTGATTTGACCAATATGAAGATATTCAATTATACCGCCTTAACCATCTTTAGCCTGAAATGTCTCGTGATGTGCAAGGTCTACACTGGTATTTTTTTCTTTGATACATGTATATATTTTCTCTCTCCCTATCCTTCACTTCATATTTGCATATAATTTACATGTATGTATCAGCTCCTCATGCTGTTATATTTATGTATAACCAGTGTATTGAATAAACATTAGACTGGTTCCCGTCCTTAACCCTCTAGTGCCCGGGGTATCATATATGCTACACTCTTCTTTTTGGTGCCATGACCAGGATATTGGCTTGAAAGTTAAGTTAAGTTGCTAAGAAGGCAGTTAAGATGTTAGGCAACTAGAATAAATCCTTTCAGTTGAGACCATTTGTCTGAAATGGGTTTTATCAGCCACCAAAGTTAAAAAACGCAAATGTATCATATATGATACATTGGGCATTAAAAAATAAAAAATAAGAATTGAGATGTTGACTTCACCTTTTCAGATAAACAGGAAAAATATAATCTAATAAATTCTTTTTCTTACACCAAATTGTCATCAAAAAGGCTTCCTGAAAATTGGAAATTGAGTTATTCACATTTAAAAAATCAGGTCATGAAAATTTAATGCCCAATGTAGCATATATGCTACATGTCAATCTCGGCAACCTTTAACCTCAACACAAATTCAGACCCTGTTTTCTATTTGACTTGCCCAAGGTAGTATCTGGGTGGAATATAAATGTTTTCTGATAGTGCGTTCTATGTTTGGGCACTAGGGGGTTAAAACAATTTTTCATCAATGTGTCATATAATATACTTATATAATAGACTGGCTACAACTATATATTACACATTGATGAAAAAATGTTTTAAGGACTAGAGCCAGTCTAAATAAATATGAAAACCGAAAGTCAGTCAGTAGACGTGAACATGGTGAAAGACTTATTAAACCATATCGGTTCTGTTGATCATCATATGGAATTGACTTAAATTCAGCAAAGCTCGTGGATTATCTCCACGTACAGGCGGACAACCCATGGTACAACTATTACATGGTTAACTTGTATTTTGTGACCATCGTCGGATGGAAAGCCAGTCTCACACCGATGGAAAAAGTTTTCACTTACAAGATACCTTATTATATACGACTTTCTGATGGCCTACGTCGAAGATTGTGCATTTAATACACAGATATCCGACGTCTCAGGGGACTAAAACTAGTTTTGCCCATCAACAATAAAGAGATCAATAATAAAGGTATTCTTTTGAGCAATATTACTTCTCTGTGGATGCTGATTTTGATGTATATCAGAATCCATTAATAGCTATCAATGAGCCCGCTCATATGAAAATGATCCTTACCGCATAGGTTACCAGCCAATACTAGGACGTCAAGGGCGGATCCAGGATTTCTGGAAAGGGGGTTCACATGTATAAAGGGATGGGGGTTCGCTTTGCTAATTTTACCTCAGTTTTCTTAAATATCCCATGAACATGAAATAATTTGACCAAATTATTTTATTTTCATAGGATATTTAAAACAGGGGGGGGGGGGGGTTCGCTGCTGAACCCCATCTGGATCCGCCGCTGGACGAACCTGCGTCCCCGCACTCGCGTTCTGGCGCAGTATCGCTTTAGCCTCCGCTGCTCATTTACACAAACTTTGGAAGTAGGTTTAGATACTAAACAAAATTAGTGTGCGTAAAATTGTAGTTGTTTTCCTACCCACCAGTTTTAACATAATGTTTTGGGTGCTCACACGAACGGTTCTTGGTTCTTTTGAGTACCCACAAAATGCGTTTTGCTTGAGTAATAAGAACTTTTAAGCACTCGTATCCCCAGTCACGTCCGTTAGATGAATGCTTGTATGGAGGACTAAAAGCATTAATATCTCGTGACTTGGCTCAAAGTTGATGCGATAATATATAAGAATAAACATGATAAAAGCATTCTTCCGAGGCATTCCACTGAAACCTTCAAAGGAACAGCGGCATACAAGTAATAAGAATCAATTATATAGTAATACGATTTCTGATTTTGCGATATGCCTGTTATTTTGCGTTTTTCCCAGCATCACTCTGAACAGAACCGATATGGATTAATAAGTCTACCATGCCTACTGAATTTTCGGCTTGAAAACTAGTTTTCGTATTTATTCAATACAGGAGCCTCGGACCCAGTATAAACGGACTGGTCACTGACGGAAATACAAAGTTATGTTGTCGAGGGTTTATTTTAGCACTATTTCAAAGTATTACAGCTAATGAAATTGATTCTAAACATACACGAGATTATAAGAGGTTACTCCGGGTATGCAAAGCTGAAATATTATGAGTTACAGTAAAATGAATTGATTTATTCTCATCTTTTTGTGTTGATTTCTGACTATTTTCGGCTAAAAGTACTGAAAATAGCTTAAAAGGGTAACTAGGTTTCTTGGTAATGTTCATAAACACTGATAAACTTTCAATAAATATAACAATACAGTCTTAAAGATAGTATATTGAACCATTGCCTTTTGAAGAAAATTCAAAGATATGCAGAGAAATAACGGAGATATGATTATTTAATCTTCAACATACGTCAGTTTTGAAAGCTCAGCTACCGTTGAGCCACGGCATCGTATTTCCAATATATACATTTATCTGTATGTAAGTGACCAGTCCGTGTTTATTGGGTCTGAGACAGTAATTATATGCAAATATGAAGTGACACAATGGCAGCACAAATCATCGCAAAGGATAGGGAGAGAGAAAAAAACATATCAAAGAAAAAATATCAAAGAGATAAGGTACCGTTATACAGAATACTATAAGTTATAGTTATACCATGGGTTGTCCGCCTGTACGTGGAGATATTCCACGAGCTTTAGCGAGTGGATTATCTTACGTACAGGTGGACAAACATGGTATAACTATTTTATACCACCTACATGAGTGTAGACCTTGCACATCATGAGATACTTCGTGCTAAAGTTGGTATGGGTGGTATAATGTTAGAATCACAATATATACTATACAGAGACATGGGAAGTGTGTATGCCATATCTAGCCGCATTAATTCTGTCCTTTCCTACAATTTTGGCGGAATCGCCCCGAAATGCCAATACTCACCTGCTCCGCACGCCCAGTGTCACCAAGAGACACGCGACAAGCAACATGCACTTTAATGTGCAGGCATCTCGTCGAAATTCCAATACACGCGGCTCGGTAATTTCCGGACCATTATCCCCATTGTGTCGTGACCTCGTTCCCAGCAGTCCGTGAATTCCGATACACCTGACGTCTCCTTTTATTGGGAAAATCATAATTTGACAGGTAAAGTAACAGATGGAAGGATTGGGCGAGAGTAAAAGTGCGCTTGACATTTTTATTGGCATTTGACTCCGTTTATATGCAATTGGACTTTTTTGTCTTGCAGATGCTTATTAATGCTATATTCACCTTTGTCAGGTGTTCGTTCTTTTTCCATACTTTATGCACTGTGACTTTGAAGTCGATCGGAGAAGGCTCTGGCGAGACTGCGCTGCAGTCTCGCCAGAGCCCTCTCCGGTTGTGCGGTATATATGCCATTTTCTGATGGACTGGCCGATTCATAAAGGGCACTTCAGACTGAAGATTAGGGCGCAGTTTTGAAAGCAAAACAATCAAATTTCATTTAGAATCATTATCATTTTGTAGTGTTTTATTATTTGATTGGGACGTGCTTTAACGGTATTATTGGATGCAGATGTGAATAGTATTTGTCTCGGAAGCTAGCCACAGCTTCAAACATTTGGTTTAAATCGTATTTTCTCTTACAGAGGTTGTTTTCTTCTTAAACAAAACTATATTATATCAAGCCAGTTTCATGATGGGATTTTGGTACTTAACGCATAAACGAGCAGCAAAGGCTTAGACGAGCTTGCGCAAACGTACAGTATCGCCAGAGCGATCTCTTAGACTTAGCTCACACCTAGGTTAGAGACATAGATAGAGGCGCAGGCCAAAATTGGCTCCTGTAGATAGCTGAGCACCCTTTAGTACAGCAGACGACTGGCCAAAAGTCCTCTCCTTAAGGACTTTACTGGTCAGATCGGTGCAACATCTAGTGACATATACCAAAATGTTTGTTTGCATGTCCAGCTTCAGAATCCGGTTGATGACATCGTCGCTGATGAGTACTAACAGAGTTACGGCCCTTGAACCGTACATACCCATTATAACAGATTATTAGAATTTTGCATACAGTTGGCAGATAGCATTGCATTTATTTCTAATAAGCATACATAATTGAAATATTTTTATGATTTATATGTATTGGATTATAAAACAACATTGAAATATAGTTTCAACATGTACGATACATAAAGGGGTGTTTGTCCGTGTGTCTTTTTTGTAAATAGTGTCAATGTAAAAGGGCAATGTTAATATTTCATAAACACAATTTTTAACCATAACTTAGTTCAAAATGCAAGTTTCATCTTTTTTTTCATCAAGGTAAGCAACAGCATACACTTGTTTTAGGTCAAGCTTCAAATCAAGTTATGACCTTTCTCAAGGTCAAAGGTCAAGGTCAAATTGGCTTCCCCCCCAAATCACAAAAAATGCGTATTTTATGTATCTGTTTATTAGTAAAAGTATAGTTTGTGCCTGTTTGAAGCTTAACTTATCAGTACTAGTCTTACATACTTAAATTCCACATATTCTTTGCCACCAAAGGGGAATGATTTCCCCAATCAAGCGAGGCGTGAGCTATTCCGTAACGGCCTCAGTTTAAATCACGTCAAGATGATAACCGCTTTATACTACCACATACGACTGGCCAGAATTCCTCTCCTTATGAACTTTGCTGGTAAGATTGTGCTTACATCAAGCGTCATATATACCAAAATATTTGTTTGTATGTACGACTTCAGAATCCAGTTAATGACATCGTCGAAGATGAGTACTTACACAGTTAAGGCCCTTGAACCGTACACACACGTTATATAGGATTATGCATATGCTGTATACAGCTGGTCTAGAGCATTGCATTAATTCATAAGGACACGTTAATACAATTTTGTTATGACTTGTATGGTATTGGTTGGAAAACAACATTTAAAATAAATTATCAATACCGATGATACATGTACCAAAAGCTGTGTTTGTCCGTGTGTCTGTTTACATATAGTTTCAATGCAAAAGGAAAATGCAAACTTTTCATAAAAAAAACCTTTATCTATATTCAATTGCCATATTTCGTCAATTTTTGTTTCATCAAAATAAGTAACAGTCTACACTCTTTGTATGTCAGAGTTAAAATGTGTTATGACCTATTTAAATGTCAAGGGTCAAGGTCAAATAGACATATTTAAAATCACAATATTTAGTATATTTTATTTGCCCACCTGAGTCATAAGCTCAAAGTGAGCTATTGTTATCGTTGGATGTCTGTTGTCCGTCGTGCGTTATCAACAATTGCTTCAAACGATATCTCGCCCTAAAATAATGGCTTGAATTTAATCAAATTTGGCTGACAGGAATGGTCCTTATATGACCCTCTCAAATAATTGATAAAATAGTATATCTAGATCACATGGGTAAAAATAGATTTTCGAAAACTTTAAAAACTTTCTTGTCTGAAACCACAAGGCTGATAGCCTTGATATTTTGTGTAGGATTATCTAGTTGATATATTTCTATTTTGTTCAAACTATGCCCATGGGGCCACAAATTGTCCCGCCTCTGAGTTCACATGTTTTACATACGCCGTGGGTTGGTCTGCAAAGAGTGATTGTGGTATTTCCTGACCATACTCACTTGCTTTTTTTAAAATGGGAAACATGAAAAAATATTGTCTGAAGCCATTTGAGCCTTTATATTAAATATGTAGCATCACCTAGTAGACCTCTACTAATTTTGTTAAAATTATGGTCCTAGGGCCAATTGTGGCCCGCGGCAGATTCACATGTATTCCATAGGTTTATATAGGGTACACATAACAAATCTTCTTATCTGGAACCACTTGGCATACAGCCTTGATAATTGGTATTTGTATCATCTAGTATACCCCTCCACCAGGTTTGTTAAAATTATGCCCATGTTGCCAAAATGGACCCATCCTGGGGACCACGTGTTTGACATAGGCGTTAATAGCATAAAAAAGCATAAAAGGATAAAAAAGCATAAAACAATATTCACAGAGTTGTAGCGTCACCTAGTGCTACGTTACCAAGTTTGTTCAAATTATGGCCCTTGGTTTAATATACAGCAAATATGAAAAAAAATATGTCTGAAACAACATGGTCCAACGCCATTATATTAAGTATGTAGCATCACAAAGTAGACCTCCACCGAGTCTGTTCAAATAATGGCTGTGCAGACAAAAACAAGCCACGAAGGCTATATAGGTTTATTTAAATAAAACACAAAACCCTTCTTGTTTGGCCCACAAGGCCTGGAGCTGCCAAGTTTATTCAAAACTGGGTCTACCCAGGGGGGTCACATGTTTTACATTGACTTGTATAGTTCAAACATAAAAAAATCTTCCCTGGAACCACTTAAGCTCTAGAACAATGTAGTATCGTCCAGTGGTTCTCTTTTATTATGCTTTATTGTTTTTTGTTTGTTTGATTTTATTCTTTACGTCCACTCAACAATCTTTCAGTTATGCGGGACGGGTCTTCCTGGGTTGAACCAGTACTAAGCTAGGATAAATGTGTCTTGCTCAAGGACACAACGCAGTGACGCCGGTGAGGCTCGAACCCGCGGCCCTTCGGTCTCGAGTCAAGCACTCTACCACTGAGCCACTGCGCTCCCATGCTTTATTGTTGTCACCTTTTTGGAATACAAACGCGAATAGCATCAAAGTACTGTGAGGTTTCCATTATATAAACGTTGCCATTAGAGAAACATCATACATACTGAATATGCTAAATTTTCTGAGAACTGGACAGGTTCAACATAATTTTGATAGTACTGCTATCACTACCAATGACTTCAGATTTAACACATCCAATATTTTGTCTACATCTTGGTGTGTTATAATCTAGATCTGATAGAAAAATGTCAACCATTTGCAGGACCTGTTTATTTGGTGTATTTTAGAAACATGTTCTTGGAAAAATATGAATAATCTATAACTTAATTGCAATAAGGTAATTAAAAGTGGTATGAAATTAAAGTACATTTATTTCTGAGTAAGAAAGACTAAAAACAGCTCATTGTTAATTTATAGAGCGGACTTTTGACGAGAAAATGTGGGATAGTAAGGTTATCATTTGAGGTTAATGAAATAATCTGTAGGTTACAGTATGTCTTGCAGGGTCGTCCTGAAAAGGATGTTTAGCAAATTAATTTGGTTTATCTAAAGTGTTAGGGTACCTAAAACTAACAAGATACAAAAACGCATTAGAGTTTTCCAAAGCATAGAAGAAAATCTAAGCAAAGCAGGAAAATGATACATAATATCTGTATATAGAAAACTTAAAAGCTACATACTGTTTAGATTTAGAATAGTCATCATTTCTGATGAAATATGAAGCCATTAAGATTGTCAGTATATTCGTACCTCACCCACTTTGTCAATGATCATTTACTCTGATTTGATGAAAGAATGAAATGCAGATACACATTTATGTTGGGTGATACAGGAAGACAAATGCAAACGTCATCAAATTATATAAAATGAAGGAAATTTCAATATTTCACCAATATTTTGAGACCATTGATTCATTTATTTATAAGGCCTATTATATTGATTTCTAATCTTAAAACGATGCAAAATTAAGGGCAATAATGCATGTTCCATGCAGTATTTCATATCGCTAAAGCAATACAAAAGTTGTTGTAAAGATGTGTAAAACCAAATGTCTCGTATATATTATTGCAATCAGATCCTCAGTAAGCAAGTTATTGGAGGAAAATTCGATTATAGATCCATTTTCTATGTGTGAGTCTTGCCATTAAGGGCCAACAACTCGTGGTTCAAAAAAAGAAATATGTAGCAGAAACAAAGGCGTACATGCATTTAGGGGCTTTTTTGGCCCCCTCTAGAGCAAAAAAACTGAAAGTTGCTTTTCACCAATTTCATCCTAGTGTTTTGTTAGAAGAATGTGTAAAATTCTGGCCTTTATTTTCCTTTTACCGGTTGCTATGGTAACCAAAATGGCTAAAAACAATAGGCTTAAAATAGAGAAATTGCTATTTTAGGCCAAATTTGAGGCTTTTGTAGACTGATTTTTTAAGAATGAGATATCAGCACAAGCAAATACCAAAAAAAAACCTTTTAATATATTATGTGCCGTCATAATTCTCATCATCTGTTAAATTTTGTTTTGGAATTTGCTTGTGCTCTATATTAATTCCTCTGTTACATGTCTCAAATTTGCTCCAAAATGGTCATTTTCCCAATTTTCAGCCTATTTTGGCGGCCATTTTTGTTACCATAGCAACCGTAAAAGTCGAATCAATACGATAACTTTACACTTTGGCCATTGTCCTAATAAACTTAAATAAGAAGAAACTTGTGAAGAGCAAATTTTATTTTTTGACCTCATAGGGGGGGGGGGGGGCAAAATAGCCTCTTAATGCACGTACCCCTTTTGATCTGCAGTTTGGCTTAGTATTGGTTCAGGATAGATTTAATCCTATTTAGAAAATAAGTTTTCAAATTTAACTTATTGAGCTATTATTATTTTGTTGCATTTTTCCATACCAAACAATTGTAAAAATAATCAAGGGCAGTAACTCTTCCAAGAATATCTAGATAGTTTAATGCATTATAATTGTGTTTGGCGTACTAAGTATATTAGCCCCAGTAAGTTTCAGGTATAAATGGTAACATATATTCAAGTTATAAGGTAAATTGTGTTTAGCCTTGCAAGAGTTATGGTTATTGGTGCCACTAGTGACCTAAAATGATTTTCTTGGGTGTGCTTGACAATCTTAAGAAAGATCGTGTAATTGCACTTGCAATACAGTTAGACTGTCAGAAATTATTCTCTTCGTATTTAGGCTATAAAAATTTTGGGTGATTTAGTATTATAAGACTTTTATCAATGTTAGCGTTTTCACCTCATCTTATAGGTGGGTGGGGTATTTACATGCTAGTAGTTGCCCCAGAGCATTCTATTTGTAGAAATTAGAATCTAGAAACCCTGGTTACATAACTGAGGCACTGATCTTTAAATTATTATTCATTTTTAAAGACATAAATCTAGCGGGCAGTTTCTTTAGTTGAAAGTTTCTAATATATGTTTATTCAAAGAAGCTGGGTTTTGAAATAGGATATAACTATAATATACGAAGAAAATAGTTCCAAACCCTTTTTCTCTGACTAAAACTTAATTTATTTACTTCTTCAAGTGCTGTCATGAATAGGGATGGCTATATTTATTTCCTGAATGCATGATTTTGATTTTATCCCAAAACTGACACCCATAATCTCTCATAATATGATCAAAATGGGTGGGGGTATATCAAGGGGACTTAACTCGGTCAGTACTCAAAACCAGCGGTGTCATCAACTGCTTCTATTTACTAGAGACTCTACATTTTTGTTTGGTACATGTACATGTATATGACACTAGATGTTAGTAAAATTTGACCAAGTTCACCCCCAAACAGCCCTGAGATCTGCAGTAGTAATAGGTGGGTGGGGTATTTACAGGCTTATTATTGCTCCCAGAGCATTCCGTATACAGAAATTGGAATCTAGAAACCCTGATAAGATAGATAAATAAGTGTTCTTTAATTTTTAGTCATTTCTAGGGCCATACCACTAATGGGCAGATTCTTAAATTGAAAGTTTCAAATATATTTTTATTCAATGGAGTTTTAACACATAATTTAACTTTAAAAGACCAATAAAACAGTTCAAAAGCCCATTTCTCTGATCAAAACTTAACTTAATTACTGTTTCAAGTACCGTTTTCAGTAATGATGGGTATATTTTTTTCCTGGATGCTTCAACTCAATTATTTAACAAGCTAATGATCATAACCTCTTATAATATGATCAAAATGGGTGGGGTAATTCAAGGGGAGATAACTCGGTTAGTACTCAGAATCAGAGGTGTCATCAACTACTTTTAAAAACTAGAGACCCCACATTTTCATTTGGTATATAACACTAGATGTTGCAAAGATCTGACCAGTAGACCCCTCTGACAGCTTTGAGATCTGCAGTACTACTTGCCGTAGAAGTAATAGTCAAACCATGGGTTATCCGCATGTACGTGGAGATAATCCACGGGCTGTAGCGAGTTGATTATCTTACGTACAGGTGGACAAGCATGATATAACTGTTTTATACAACCTACATTAGTGTAGACCTTGCACATCATGAGATATTTGGTAAAGTTGGTAAGGGTGGTATAAAGAACGGCATCACACAATACATAAATATCAAATCTCGTGAACTGCATTATTTCATGTTTTACAAGCTGAAAGATGTCGTCAGGAGTTGGTAGTGTGTTTGGCTCTGGGTCGAAAGATCGCTAGTTCGAGACTCACCAGAGTCACTGTGTCGTATCCTTGAGCAAGACACTTTATCCTCTGCTTTATATTGCTGGTTCAACCCAAGAAGATAGGAAAACGTCCCTGCATGGCTGAAAAGTTGTTGACTGGGACGTAAAGCATGAACACATAGAAACAAAGAAAGATGGTATATATTTAGAGAGATTGTGGCGTAGCGTTCTATGCATTTGATCTATGGGGTGATGCTTTTTGCACCTGGAGTCGGGACGATCGTAGCAGGCACATTTTTGAGGCACTTAAGAAAGGGAAGCGCATGCATTTCAGTGGCGAAAACCCCCTAACTGCCCCCGCCTCCCGTTTATAAATATCCTATGAAAATGAAATAATTTGGTCTCAAATTATTTCATTTCTTGGGATATTAAAGAAAAAAATGAGACAAAATCAGCAGAAATCAGCAGAGCGACCCCCCCCCCCCCCCACACACACACACCTATATATTGATGAAACCTCTTTTCAGATATCCTGGATCCGTCCCTGATTTTTCGAGTCTCACAGCATTTCTGCGTATTTGGGTCTATCAATGAGTGTAACTTTAACAAATGGGTATCGTCAAAAAATATCTATACTGACCTTGTATAGCCTATTAAATGCTGGTAAATGGCTATTTTATAAAGAAGACAGTACACGGAGGGCTTAGGAAACGTGTGTCAACAAACGTTGTTATCTCACACTTGTACCTCGTTCATTCTTTCATTAAGGAGAATGCCGTTATATCGTATTATAAGTTAATACTTTATCTATTATCGCCCTTTGTCCGATATATATCAAAGGGTCCGAAGGTAATAATGTTCTTGTAGATCTTAGCAATGTATTGGAAATTTTTCTATAAAAGATAAAAGAGCTGGCGCTGCGCATTGTGCATGCATAAAGCAACATGTAAATGATTAACGGATAAGTGTTAATTTCATCAAAGTGAGATTATCTGTTATCCAAATAATCTAGCGGTACTTTGAACAATAATTTTTCGCGAAAGAAAACAAGTTTGAGTGAGGTATTACACCCGGTATGACAGAGACCGGCTCCACAAACAAGTCTCAACTGATGTTATGTAAAGGCGATCACGAACTATTGGGAAGTAGAGATTTTTAGACTGGATCCGCGCATGCATGGTCTTTTATTAGAGGAATTTAATTTGCGCACAAGCGAAAAGTACAAATATCTCGCGTGAATGTATATTTTTTGCTTTTCTTTACCACAGTACAATTCTGTTCTGTTCAGTTTCGGTAACTAAAATGAATATACTGTTATTGGCATAAAAATTGATTTGAAGAGCAAACTAGATTTATTGCGGTCGGCCGTGTCCGGCCGCTTATATAAACATCATTCAAAACACACATCAAATACAGGTTTTGACCGAAGCTCTATGCCGTGCTCAGGCTATATTTTATTCGCTGCCGAACAACGAGTGGGGTACCAAATATCGTGGGTTGACCACAGCGCGAAGTAAACTGTCCGTGAAATCTGTAGGGCTACCTATTTTTTCACAAAGAAGACGTCAATTTGCCCAGTCGCTTATATAAACGCAATAAGTATTAGCTTTTCAAAAAAGCTGGCGAAAGATAAACGTCCCAAAGTCAAAACGTCCTTGATTGGCAAAGAGTGCAAGCGAACTTCACATCAGTAAACGTACTTCTGTGGTTGTCATCCACATCTGATCGCATAGAATTACTATGAATTACTATGAATTCGGGCACTGTCTTATGACGGTCATGACAAACAGGTTTTATGCCCCCAAAGGGAGGCATATAGTAATAAAACTGCCTGTCCTTAGTGTCCTAAGTGTTTGAGTGTTCATATCATATGCGGAGTATATCTCCTATATTATTTTAGGTAGGAATGCCAAAATTCGTGTCTTAATGCATTTAGGGTCATGGAGCGTCATGCACCTTTACCACTGCCATCAGATCTAGAAAAATCGTGTCACAAGCATACATCCTAGGAATCCCAAAATTGATTTGTGAACACATCTTGGGGTCACGGAGTCTGTACATATACAGTTAAGCGACCACTGTGACCTTGATTTTCTGGCATTAGTTTTAAGAAAAATGTGCTGTCTAGTGTTGTCAAATGATTTTCCTTAAATGTGTCGCATGCTAGATACATTACCATAACATACCATGATTAAGCCGGGTGCTTTCAAAAGATCAAGCAACAACTCGCTGGAATCATGTGTTAAATGGTAACAAATCACAGTTCAGATGTTTATAACCAGAGCTTAGAATAAATCTACATGGACAAGCTCTAGAAGTTCAAAATGGAAGCATGCAGTGGGCAAGAATACATACAATGATAGGGCTAAGCGACCGCCAGCTTTTTTGAAAAGCTAATACTTGTGGTCCATTCTACGTCAAGGGTGTAGGATGCCATTTTCTTCATTACACTTGAAACAATTGGCAAATAAGCTCGACTATTAGTGTCAACGCCGACGAGTTTTACAGCTTAATTCCCTTGGCTTTACCTGACTTTTTAATTACTTTTTTCCTCGGTAGCTTCCGAAAAATTGGAACAGACGGTTGGTCGAAGAAAAGGCCTTATTGAAAATAGATATACTGATGGTCACAGATCAGGGGATCGTGGGAATGGGGGGGGGGGTGCGTGCGAGCTCAGCATCTTTTGTTTTTTTGCGATTTATTGTACTGTCAACTTTTAATAGATATTTGCTTACATGCAGTTTGCCCTCATACGACGTTGTGCTTAGATGCAGGCGATGCTTATACGAGTGAAGCCCAGAAAACAGCAAGTTGTAGTATACCCGGTGCACCATTCATAGTGCACACTGCGCTTCAAGGGGTAAGTAGAAGCCTCTTATACTAGTGACTCCTAAATGCGTAGTCTTGCAATCATTGCAGACACAGATCAGGGTATTCACTGTTTGCAAAGACAAAAACGATACTCGGAGAAAGAAATACAATTTTGTTTGGAAATTATAACCTGTTACCCATCGATATATACGATGAACCATCCCAAGTTTAAAGTTTCAACCTAGAAGTTTATACCCATGTTTAGGTGATATATGACAACATCCACGTTAACCTCTTTCAGCAAATCGCAAACAACCGCGCGAATGCGCAGTTTTCCTTGGTAGAATCGAACCAGAGTTCTGCGCGTGGGCAGTTAGGGATTTTTCACATGAACTGTTTAAGTGAACAATAAATAAATTCCAGATGTTAACGGTCTAGACCCAGGTTTATGATATTGTAAAATAATTATCTGCTCTCGAGTTGTTGGTATGTCACGCCTGCCACTTGAAGATTCACTGGAAACCATTATCGAGCCTGCAGGAGGCCATTACGCCATGACGACACGCCTCTTTCTCAATTACCAATCAGAAGCGGCGTTACATTCTACGATAACAATGGTGGCCGATTCCAATCTCACCTTCTACTGATACATCTTCCCATGAGTTCTAATAGAGATTATTGATTTAACAGATAAATTTATTTATTGTTTTGATTAAAGGATTAGATTAAAGTGGATAATCGGAAACCATATTGCATGCAAACTTTCATTTTTTGGTGAAAAAAAGACTTGTAGAAGCTGAAATTTTGTTTTATGGACAAATGGATCAGCAGGGTGGTAGAAGACCACGAATCCCCGAAGAACCTACATATCTAAGAAAGGTATTTATTTATTTATTTATTTATTTATTTATTTATTTATTTATTTATTTATTTATTTATTTATTTAAGCCCGGTTCCTGGCACACCTGTTCTATTCATGTGACAATACATATCGTTATCTCATAAACTGGCCATTTTACTTATTTTATTTATGTATTTGCCGGTTTGACCCATGTATTTACTTGTTTATTTATTTGATATGTACGTAGAAGTGTAGTGACAGTAGAATTGGACTGACGTGGCTAAAACTTGTTTACTTGTAAAAGATGCAACATGATAATGCAAGTAGAGAAAATAATAAACTTGATAACTAAGAAACAACAACTTGTGACAACAACACACAACTTCTGTAGCATGCTCATCAGACTGCATTGCTTCTCCTCTGTTCGCAAGCACCAAAGAACGCTGAAAAAGTTACGCACATCAAAGGGAGACTACTCGATCAAACATTGGGTCTCTTTAATTGCGTCCCTTTTCAAGATGAGAACTTCTCTTAAAGGAAAGAATTTGCTCCCAGAGATAGCGAATTCTTTCCTTTAAGAGTAGTTCCTTATGGCATGGAAAATCACTTTTACCACATTAGGTGACCTCTCTTGAAGGTTACCATTTTTATTACGCACGTGCGTAACTACGTAATGGGAGCTACGCCAATGCCAAAGACAGATTTTCTGGTGAATTTAGTTCCATCAATTGGGTTGTTTCGACGACCGTTTACACGGGGGGATCCAGGATTTATTGAAAGGGGTTTTGTATGTATAAAGGTATGGTGGGTTCGTTTTGCTGCTGATTTTATTTCAATTTTCTTAAATATCCCATGAAAATGAAATAATTTGGTCTCACTAAATGAGACCAAATCATTCCATTGTCATAGGATATTTAAAAACCGTGGTGGTGGTGATGTGTGTGTGAGGGGGGGGGAAAGGGGTCAAGCGAGGGAGATCCCCCTGAACCCCGTCTGGATCCGCCACTGGATTAGATGGTGGAACCCTTTGTAGGCTTGAAACCGTTAGAAGGGTACTTGTTGCCTTATTTTCATTAGCGCTTGCACTTCGTGATAAAGCAAAATCGATCCAAGTTCAGAGAAACTTTTGACCCCTGTTGTCTACAATGGACCATCGTTACTTGACTGTATCAATCTTTATGGAAAAATCCATTGATCGAATACGGCAGGGTCCTCTTAAATGGAATATTCTGGGTACGGACAATCATCCAAAAATCATTTGCAGACGAAGACAAACAAATAACGCCTGATCAGACGGCTCCTCTACCTGGGGCTGTTTTGTTTGTCGGAGAAATGTGGTACAAAATAAGAATCAAAGTACTGGAAGTACTGCAATCCTTGATTTTGTTCTGGCACCCAATACGTTTCCTTTCAGATTAAGAAACCTTTGGTTGAAAGGAAAAGAAGAGAGAGGATCAATACTAGCCTGCAACAGCTGAAACAGTTATTACTAGAGAATATAAAGATGAACGTGAGTACGATAATTGCCCCCCCCCCCGTAGTCTGATCATGTATCATTATTTCTTGGTCATGTTTAGACTATTCATTATGTAACTTTCAGGGGCGGATTCAGAATTTCCGGAAAGGGGGTTCATATGTATAAAGGTGGGAGGTTCGCTTTGCTGATTTTATCTCATTTTTTTTCTTAAATATCCCATGAAAATGAAATAATTTGGTCTCACTGAGACCAAATGATTTCATTTACATAGGATATTTAAAAACGGGGGGCGGGGAGGGGGTTCGAGTGAACCCCCTGAACCCCTCTGGATCAGCCACTGACTTGAGATCACAGATTACTGTTTTTCATATTAAACTCCAGTGATACATTCAAAATTTACTAGTCCCGGTCACCAATCCATCTCCTTCATCGCATAAAATCAATACTGTGTTATGAAGAAGAGGGACCTGTTTCCTGTGAATGAGAGGGACTTACATTTCAGCAAAATCGCTATTTTTTCTAACAAATACAAAAATTTAAAAAAATGTTATTCGATGGCCTTGATGTGTATGTTGACATAGACTACTTTAAATAGTGTGCCCTGTCACATACACTGATTCTAGAATCTGTGTTGAAGTTGAAAAATGCCATTTTTCTTCACTACAAACCATTTTAATCTGTCAAGTAGAAAATCCTTTTAAAACCGATGTCAATGTCAAAAAGTTCAATGAGTGTCTCACCGAATAACATTGCCCGATTTGTAATTTTTGCTGTCAAAAATAAGAAACAGAAAGTTTAATCCAACTGGTATAGGCAATGAAGGAGATGGATTGGTGGCCGTGCTAGTAGCATATTTTGTATATATTTAACTCTTTGCCCCCTGAGAAAATGTTTCACGCTTTTTTGTCGTCTACTGATTTTTTTTTCAAAATAAACTTTTTCGAACAATTCTTTCAGAAATACGACGAGAGTGTCTAATAGTTTGGATCCAGATAAGCCACGACATTCTGTCGGGCCTGATCTGGGTCCAAACTGGTTGCAAAAGTTATCAGCAGACGACCGTGACTGAACCAATGCGATATCTAACCCTTATCCTGCCAGTATTGTTGCCCTGAATCTGCTTATTTCGCCTAGTGAAAAAATAAGTACATTTTAGACTAGATTTTATCATAGAATCAAAATCAGACAAGTCTGGTTTGGGTCCATATTGTTTTACAATATAGGCTACCGACGCATGCGCGGATCCAGAAAGTTTTGTCAGAGGGGGTCAAACTTTGGCAACTTTTTTTTTTTTTTAGCGGGCCATCATCGGCTCTGAATTGACGATCTAAATTGCGTTTCGCTAGCGTGCCGATGATGGCTGGCTTGGTAGCGTTGTGCTTTTAAGGGGATCCTGACTAGTACTGCTAAGAAACCCTATATTTTGTGATTTTTCAGGGGAGGGGGGTCCGGACCCCCTATACTCACCCTCTGGATCCGCGCATCCGATGAACAAGCAGACGATAAAAGTCGTAACTGGCGGGAAAAGAGTTGAAAATGCATCATGCTATCTGTATTTGGGTTTTCTGCTATCGTACAAGGCAGATCACGATGGAAGTCATCTCATCAAGTCAGCTATAATTCTGCCTGTACCATGTTACGCTATATTTCTTTCCAGAAAGCGAATATAAATGCGCTGATCATACGGAGTGTAGTTGTTCACTGGTAGAGTTCGTTACTCGAGACCGAGCTGTTACGGATTCGAGCCTCAACGGCGTCACTGCATTGTGTCCTTGAGAAAGACACGTTGATCCTTGCTTACTGTAGTTCTGGTTCAGTTCAACACAGGAAGACCCGTCCCAACATAACTGAAAAGTGTTGACTCGGACGTAAAGAATCAAACCAATAACATGCGCTGATCCAACTGCTCTTTATAGAAATGCAAAGTTGTTGCGTTGAACAGAATTAATAGCATGAAGACCAGGCCTTAGATAGATGTCATGCATATGATATTGGTCGTGACGATAATAGATCTAACTTTAAAACCCCGAGTCGTGACCTTGAGCTGATGGTCACGGGCATAAAATTTTCATAATAAAAAATAAGTCAATTTTTCCTTTTATGGATATATAGCCATAATTATCAACACATTTTGATGAATTTCAGATGTTAGATACAGGTCTAAAGTTTGGCTCTAGGTCATCCGCACCCTGAGATGTGATCTTGAGGTCACAGACTTATCATCAATGCCCCTCAAAATGTTTCATTTACATTTGGTGTGATGCTAGATATATAAGTATGAAGTTTTACTTTGGACCAATTCATCCTGCGTTTCGATCTTTAGGTCAAGGTGATGGACTTGGAAATTTCATATAAAAGGCATATTTTTTGCATTTAAGAGCAATATATTACCACGGATGTGATATTACCGAGGTTCTTGATGACTTTCATTTGTGTTTGAAATTATGGAATATGCTGTTTTATTTCGGCCCATTCCCACCCCTGGGCTTGCCTTTGCGGCCAGGCTCTTAAACGGTAGTATTTTCATAGGTAATACAGCTACATTTGTTGAAATGATTTCTTAATAAAAGTCACTCAAAAAACTTTAATGGATTTCATTATTGGTTGGCATGATGGTTTATATAGGACTTAAGATTTTCTTGGCGCCTTCCTTATGCGGGCGTGACTTTGAGGTCAAGGTTACATGATTTGAAATTTCATAATTAGCACGCCGTGCTTACTTTGATGTTTTTTTAGAATATTTGTTTGGGTTTTTAATCGCCAAATGTTCCTTCCAATTTTTGGATGGTTGGTCTTTGCGATTTGTAGAACAATGGTTGTAAACGGACTCTTTATAAAACTACTGCACAAGGGCGCACTATCTGGACCAAAACTGAAATAGAATGTTTCACCATCGCGTCAGCGATGGTGATATACGTTAGTCATCTTTCATGGGCGCGTGTTCGATTTGGGCCTGCTCCATTAGCAAGTTGCTAACTCCCCAGCAGCAGTGTCTTTTACTGTTCTTTCTCAAACTTCCCGTCGATCAAGCTACTTCTAACATTCCACCATTGCGTGAGCGGTGTTGATATACTTTGGATACCGGATTGCTTCTAAAAACGAAAAGACCAATTGGAGACCTTACCACTGAGCTAGAACCCAGATCAAACATGGAGCCTTTGGATATTCTAGGCTAAGTGTGACGAAATAAATATGTGTAGATGGGTCAGTTTCCACATGCTCCCTTGGCATTATGTACATTGACTTCGATTGACCTATACATACTGCTGGGGAGGGGATTAACTCTACCACTATTCATTGTGTTCATGAGCAGAGTCTTACTGGAATATGCATTTATTATTGACTACTGCAACTGCAGCAACATTGACAACTGCAACTACAGCAACATAGATAAGATAAGTGCAACTGAAGCAGCATTGGTAACTGCAACTGAGGCAACATTGACAACTTGAACCGAAGCAACACTGATAACTGCAACTGCAGCATCATTGACTACTGCAACTGCAGCAACATTGACAACAGCAACTGTTGTATTATTGAAAACTACAACAAGTACCAATAAGACAACTGCACATGTAGCAACATTTGCAACTGCACCACCATTTCCCGTTGAACTGCAGTAACACTGATAAATGCAATTGCAGCATCATTGGCGACTGCAATTGTTACACCATTTCCCTTTGCAACTGCAGCATTATTTACCAATGCAACTGCAGCATTTGGACAATCACAACTACAGAAGCATTGACAACAACATTTATAACTGGATCTGCATCATCATGTGACAGCTACAATTGCAGCATCATTTACATAATTGAGCCAGTGCATGAGATTTCCAACAATGTTGCATTTCGACATGTGTAGACTCGGACGAGCCTCTGCAGCCTCCTTTTTAGCTTAGAAACTCCAAATGGTGTTCAGTCAGTAGATTAACAATCATAGAATACTCAAGCGACTGGCAAAGGCTCTGATCAGACTGCGCGTATGCGCAGGCTGATCTGAGGCTTTGCGGGTCGCACATACCACATTGTTGTAAATCTCATACACTGGCTCAATTATGTCAGCATCATTGATAACTGCAATGGAAAACACTACATCAAAACTGCAGCAACTTACGTGTAGATAACTACAGCTGCAACAAACAAACTCTCAGTTAAACTTACATAACAAGATGCAGTCCCTTGCACATGACTGCCTGTCCATGCTCTGGGGATGAAAATGACAATTTAGAAAAAGGAAATTTGACATTATGGCTTAGAATATAGCCTTTGGTTTATATAGTTCTGTCAATTGCTGGCCGTAATTATACTTGAATTAACTTGCTCACAAAGTGCTTAAACTATGACCAAATGCCAGCTGAGCGTCTACAAAATATTGATTTTTACGTGCATTATTTCTTTGCTGCATTTTGCAGCAATTTGTACTTGTATGTAAAAGTGTTTGCTAATTTTATAACTGCAATAATTTTGATGGTAGTCGTAGGTCTAAAGTCTGGTTGAGCACGTCCCTGCTCAGGTGCTTGGGTTTTTAAGTCATTGTTTAAAAGGGATTCCTAAAAAGTAAAATTGTACTGATTTTTTTCTACTGTTGCAATGATATACTATATAGCAGTGTCATCTCAAGAGCCAAATATACATACAGTAAAACCTGTCTAAACGGCCACTCAAAAATAGACAAAACAAAGGTCTCAACGACAAATGGCAGTTTAATGAAGGTCGAAAGTACAGCAGAATGCTCATTCTGCAATACTTTTGACATGCATTAAGCGATAATTGGCATTGAAAGCCAAATTTGGTCTTATGAGTGGCCGCTTTAGACAGGTTTTACTTACTCTTTTGGAAAACAAGGTGGTACTGGTCTATATATTCATTATTTATCAAAGATAATAAAGAGTATCTTATTTTGTAGGGTGGCACTCAAGTTTCAAAGCTGGACAAGGCGGACATTCTAGAACTTACAGTAAGCTATCTTAGACACATTCAACAACAACAGAAGCTGGTTTCCATGGTGACATCGTCATCCAGTCAGTCTGAATATACTTCCGGCTACAGAGAAGCGACATACCAGTCTGTGTCTTATTTAAACAGAGAAACGACACTCTCATCGAATGGCTACCATGTCAGTGATGACACTGCAAGACGGAACTTAAACGAAATTCTTAAAGCGGAAGTGATTCCAAACAGACGGACAGATAATGTAAATGAAAACGTACCAAATTCGTGTAGAACAGAAACAAAATGTGAAAACAGCATCTGTGCGCATGCAAGTCATGCGATATCCGGTATTGACACAAATGGAAACGTTACATACTCAAGTGCTCATCAAATGTCTTGCAATGTTAGATATATGTATACCAAGAACCATTCTATAAGCGACGACAGACCATTAAATCTCGTGTGTGACAAAGTAACTTATGCAGCAAGGGGCATGCATGGACACGCTGGCACGAGTAACAGCGTTCATTATCATAATAATTCATTTGATTTTAATGGAAACATCGCGACTCAGACACACTTCATAGATAATAGTACCAGTGCTAATGTTGATAAAACCCTAAATATAGACGAGGAAGATTCAGACCTTGAACAGAACGCACAACTAAACTGTGTTACAAACCAGGTTAATGAAGCTGACAATACGGCGCAGAGACATGCACGGCACCGAGAAGATGACAATGCGTTTGTGCAAAGAGAAAACGTATGGCGTCCATGGTGATCATGCGCGGATCCAGACAATTCCATCAGGAGTGAGGCGTCTCATTTTTTGTCACCAACGTATTTCACAGAAGATCGTACCAATATGTCTAAGGGAGCATACGGCAACGTGATTTTCCAGGGGGAGGGGGCCGGTGAGAGGCCCCCTGTACCCCCTCTGGATCCGCCCATGGTGACAGAACTTTGAATCAACCCTTTTCATTCTGATGGAGTCCCGTACATATTGATTCATTAATTTTTAAATTGTCCATTTTGGATCTTAAGGGGTGAAACGTTTAAATTTCTATAAATGAAGATTGTTTTTATCATAGCAAACAGAGCAGACACTGATGAAATGCCATTCACCCGATTCTTTACTGTTTGCCAAAGTACCTGTTTACCAGTATCCAGAATGAAACGAGTTAACGCAACATTTTCAAAGGGGGGTGCAAATTATTTTCTATTGCGGTCCAATATTTGAGGGTTTTGTTTTCAAGCCCTATTTGTTGATGTACACATCAGACAGTATTTATGGGCACGACATGTATATTTCACTACATTAACCGTTTCCAGCTTTTTTAATAACATTAGGTCTAGAGGTTATAAAAAAATTTCATGCGCGATCAATTCAGCTGAACATAAAATTTATCATGCTCATAAATGTTAAAATGACATTTATTAGCAGGATCAATAAATCGTCTGAGAGCTTAAAACACGAAAAAAAATTCAGTCTTTTCAGCACTTTAGTTTTTATGAGCAGATAAATTTCGTCTTCAGCTGAGTTGAGCATGTTAAAAAGTTTTATAACCTCGGCCGGAAGCATGTTTAGTACTAGGAGAGCTGTACTTTTCAGTTTTACGAGCACTAGTCACTCATTCTTCAACCATTATCCTGACATGCTTTTATGTCCGGAAAATCAGTCTATGTTTTGAGTAAATCAGTCGAAATTTCGAGATAAATACTTAATTGATGAAATTTCGAGTTACAAAGTTAAAATATAGATTTCGAGATAGAGTAAAAAATAAAAAATGTATACTTGCTGTATAAGATATATTGCGGATATTTCTAATTTTCGTTTTAAGGTCATATTAACGTACTGTTTTTCATCATGAATGATTTTTACAAATACAAAATGCCAATGAAAAACTTTTGTCTCGACTTATTTATTTCAACATTTGCCGCTGTCTTCCCTTAAACTTTTATCAGCAACTGTCTTAATTCGCTGATGCTATCTCAATTCGCCTATGAAGATATTTGCCCGCGTGGTTACGTTATGACGCCGAGTAAGACGTCGCATTTTACAAGTGCATTAAATGTGTAAATATGAGAATTACTCGCCTCATGCAATTTTAGCTCCACCCACTATCGCGGTGGTGGATATTTTTTTTACAAAATTAACCATGTAAACTAGTAACATGTTACGAGATTAACACAGCATTTATTTCTGTACTGAAGACTGATGCTCGATAAAAGTTCATCTAAAGGAAGGCAACAGCAAGTTTAAATATTCAATATTGACTTGAGGTCAACAGTATTAGTCTTGGTTCTATGTCGTTAATAAGTATGCTGACAGGCTTTAAAAACGCTACTCTAACTTCCTGTGGTATCTTACAAAAGACAGTTGAATGTAAACCTTCTTTGCTTCGATGATGTCACCATGAAGTGGCTTTTTCAGTCAACACATGAGTTTTAATTGTACAACTAAACTCGACGACGTTATTGCTTAATAAAGTTTTCGTCACTGAAACGCTTCTTAAGTAGCAGAGTTTTTAAGTCATCGAATGAACGGGTACACACAAATGAACATCAAAAAGCAGAACTGTTATATCACAGACCTGAAAATCAAAATGAAAGCCATTTCTCAATGACTTACAAAGTTCATAACGCACGTTTGATACTTCTTGTGTTTCTTGATTTAAAGAAATTGGGGATCTTTGACTGATAAAATAATCTTGTCAAATGAAAGAGATGACCCCTTTCTCAAAGAATTTACATTTTAAATGCTTTAACTTAATTTGAAGTGGACAAATTATTCATGTGTTACTGATAAATGCACATTCTTTAATATACAATCAAAATGACTGCTTTGCATTCTTTCTTGAGTCATACATTAAACGTGCTATCCTAGTATAGCGTTTTCAAAGCTCGTCAGTATAGTTAGTAAAAATACAAATGTCATTGATCAAGTGATTGAGTATTGGTCTATTTAGTAGGTCAATCGTCAGCTCTAATGGGCCCAGTTACAGGCCCTCGGTCAGCTGTATTGGCATCATGCCTATGAGCTGACCGAGGATCTGTAAGTTCACAGTAGCTGGGCCAATACGAAGTTATTGCAGTCAGAAATGACCTAATACAGGGGGCAAGGCTAGACTTAAATCAGTCGTAGATGTTGTTATTAGTATTACTCCTATGAATCCGTACGAACCAATACCATTCCACATCTTATCTTTTGCCGTATTCCAGTCCAGAATTTTAGTTTATGCTGGCTCAAATAACAGAAGAAGAAAAATAATCGAGAGGAAGGATAGATTTTTAGTTAAAAAAATAACATCAATATTAAGGACATATGCTACTAAATACTTCCCATATTGAAATATTTTCAATACTTTGCATACAGTTTGTTTTATGCATGGGCTATCCATTTATGAAATAAAAACGATATGTCACCGTGCTTATTTTTTCAGAATCTCATATTGAATTTTACAGCATTTGACCAATTTTCTAGAAAGTTAAAATAATAACACTAGTCCTAATTATCGAGCTAAAACGGTTGTAATCTTCAGCCAGCTTCTTTCTTTTAACTTAAATTACTACCCATGACCTAAAACTTTTAAGAAAATGTGCATGTTTACTTGTTATCCCATGCTGTGACAAGATACTGCATGATATATTTTGACAATTCGTCAAAAAATGGAATTTGTTTTTAGAATAAATCATGTATTAAAAACTGTGATATTGAAAATCTTGAAAATTTATTTTTAATTCATGGACTATTATAATACCTTTCAGAAAAAAGAATAAAAATCTGGGGTCTCCGAACTAATTCTCTTTCTACAGGGCCAAATTTAACCCCACCCCCATAGGTTTCATGCGTTATTCAATATAAATAGTTCGGGGATGACCATTTCGTTCGTTTTTATGATGCCATTTTACTACTATATGAAGTAATTTAGCATTAAAATGTTAAAAAAGAAAGAAAAAACACACTGAAAATATGTGCGCATCCGGGAATCGATCCTGGTCCTCTGGCTTTGTAGCCACACACGCTAACCACTAGGCCACGAGGTCAGGTCGTGCGCCGTTCTAAATAACCATACAAATAGTATAGACTCGGCCACTATCGTATTCGTAACCAGGGTTATTGTGTACGTCGTTTGATTTCGACTGAGCTACATTTATCTGTCTTTAGTGCTGAGACGATCAGTTCTGATAAGATGTCAATAGATATTTCGAACACACTTTAATTAGTTATTTTGTGAAGAAAATGTCGGAACACCGATATGACATAAGAATATCGGAAGCTGTGTTGATCCGAATCCGTTAAGGGTCGAAAGACAGGACCCAGACAACTTTCCACGTTTGCAGACGCGGAAAAGGTGCGCATTGGAAATAGCCGCATATGTCTTTAATAATAATAAAAAAGAATCTATATGAATAAAATCATATCTCTTCAGACTTTAGGTAGGGGCCTGATGCTTTGGCTGTTTGTCAGGCCCACCGGGGTTTACCGGTTGGATTTCATTTGCTCCGGCATTCAGTTTTATTTACTGTTGAGTCCTTATCTTTGCTTTATCTCCTTTTTATATCTTGATTTATATGTTCTAGGAGATGATGCATTGATAAGTTAGGGGTCTTTCATGCAAACCAAACATCTATGTGTCTTGATCCACATCTGAACTACGGGTGAGGTTGGTGCACCGTTAAACCGGTTTAAGCCCTCCAGTAAAATATTTTACTGACCGTTCCAAGGTGGTACTTCTTTTGTGGATCTTTATTTTTTTCTGTCTTGAGTTAGCTATGACTTTGTACGAATCTGTTAATATGTGCCTTGTGGTCACCTGCTGGGAACGGGCTGACCTTTTGGCTCTCGTTTGTGGTGTCTAACTGTGAGTTTGTCACTTTCCCATTGGTATCCTGGGTCAGGTGTGGTACTTGATTGTATCGATTCCTGATCTTTGCACCCTTGCTTACTTTTATAAGTCTAGGGGCATGGCATGCACCAGGTTAATAAAACATCATCCATTTTAGTTTACAAAAACAAGTTGGCTCCCTTTAAAAAAGAAATCCAATACGTGGGGGGGGGGGGGGCAAATTGATGAGATATCTTCATAAATAAACAAGACTGTAGTGATTAAATTCAGTTTATTATTAATTTTTTTTGCAATTCTGCATTAGTTGGTTGAAAATACATATTTGTTGTTAGTACAGCAATTTAGCGATAAAGCTATCCGGTATGGTGGCTGGTTTGTGCCATTTCGTTATTTCGTTTTTTCGCCTGGCGTTTTGGGGCCGCGCCAAGACGAAATAACGCCAAGCGAAAAGACGAAATAACGAAAAAACGCCACGCGAAATAACGAAAAGACGAAATACGAGGGTTAGTCAAAAATAACTGAGCCCTACCTCATAACATTTAATTCTAGTAAAATGGACATATAATTAGATGATATTTCATTGAAGTTATATGTCACCTATCTAATCACCTAATTTATTTTTGTTTGTAGGCTTTGTGTAACGGTTGCTAGGCAACAGAGTATGACCTGTCAAAGGGGTGCGTTCACGCTGTGATACATCTTATTCTAAGCGATGCTATGGAAACAGTAATGTTAAAGCAAGGCTTTATTACTGTCGTCTGATATTTTTAACATGTGCCTATTCAGTGTCACAGAACAGAAACACACTTACCCCAAATTATAGATGCTGTGGTAGTTTGATTTCAGATTTTACCAAATTTTAACATGCCTGACGTCCTATAATTTACCCCACCCAAATTCAAATTTACACAATTTTAATAGAAAACATAAAATATTAGCCTAATAATATTTTAATAGTACTGCATACACAAACCAACCCTCAGACATATTAAGTTCCTTGATTTAGATTCACATTTTTGTTTCCATGGCAACACAATTCTAGTGTATTTGAAAATTTGTGGAATTTTGGCGTTTTTTGTTGCTAGGCAACGCATTTAATCATTGTTCACCTTAACATTAAAGAACTAAGTGTAATGAAAAGACAATATGATATATATCATTCAAATAAATGTCAAATATGTCTTTCAAAAAAAAAACTATCAAGCATGCAAGCTTTTTAAAGACATAATGTTTTTTCATGAAGGCTGAGATCGTGAACGCATCAATCTGACTGACAATCTTCAGTTGCCTAGCAACCACAATAGAAGCTTCACTAGGATAATTCTTCAGCGTCAAAACATCGCTGACATATCATACTTATAGAAAATAATCACATTTGTTGTCTACAATACCAAACTAAAATGTTATGAGGTAGGGCTCAGTTATTTTTGACTGAAACTCGTAACGCCAGGTGAAAAGACGAAATAACGAAATGTGCCACGCGAAATGACGAAAAACGAGCGCGAAAAAACGGAAAAAAAACGCAATGCGAAATAACGCCATTTTAAACTATTTTTTTTTTCGTCTTTTCGCCTGGCATCTTTCCGTTATTTCGTCGTTTCGTCTGGCGTTATTTCTTCTTTTCGTTATTTCGTGTGGCGATTTTTCGTTATTTCGTCTTTTCGTGTGGCGTTATTTCGTCTTTTCGCCCCGCCATAACGCCAAGCTAAATGACGAAAAGACGAAAAACGCCATGTGAAAAGACGCAATCTCATTTTTCGCAATGAGATATACATTAAAGCGGCTTTGAAATGAGTCATTAAATGCTTGACGTTTCGCTAATAAACTATTCAATCAGACGGTGATGGGGAAGCAAGCTTTTGTGAATACTTGTTATCTTCAGTCTTTTATGAAAACCAATACTTGTCCGCGGTGAAAGAAAAAGTTAGACTGCATTACGTCCCTTGATATACAGTATTTAAAAAAGAAAAGTCTAAGAAAAAGTCAACTTTTGTGAGTTCCAAAATGATATCTCATGGATTTTTCTCCTTTAGATAGAAAGAAATCCAACCCCAGTCATAAGTTTGCCGTGATAGGAAAAATCTACTAACATGATGATGATGCTCAGCGTTTCTATGACATTGAAACAAAGGGACGTAATGCAGTCTAACTTTATCTTTCACCGCGGACAAGTATTGGTTTTCATAAAAGACTGAAGATAACAAGTATTCACAAAAGCTTGCTTCCCCATCACCGTCTGATTGAATAGTTTATTAGCGAAACGTCATCATACAAAAGGTCATTTATTATATTTTACATTGATAAAAAACGAATTACCAATTTAGATACAAAGAAAAAGTTATCACTAACATATTCTGTATAAAATGCCGATTTTTTGCATGAAGAGACGTAACAGAAATTGTTAAGCGGAGTGTTTCTTTATCCAAAAGCTATAACTAAACATGTATGAAATCTTGTAATTTATCCCGCACAGTTATGTTTTGTGCTTATCCTCACGACGACATGCGCGAAATTGACGTTCATCGGCAAGCTAACCAGAAATAGCCAACCAAGCAAAGAAACGGAACGTGTAGAGATTTAAAGAAAACGATGAAAACACGAGGTCTGTGAATTTATTTTGGTGCATTACGTTTTAGTGCCCCGTGTTTTCTAAATTTGAAGTATATCACAAAAATGCGTTTTCAAAATAGACTTAAACTTTGGATTTATTCGTGATTATCTCCATATTTAAAGCAAAATTTTGTTATTTTGCTATGTCTAGCGAAAATGTCACACTTACGCAAATGGCGTCCTCATAAATATAAGACATAAATTCAATACTAAATGAAAAGATGTTTCTAAAAACTTATTTCTCTCTAAAAAAGATGTGTAAATGCGTTATTCACATACTCTATGCTGTTCTGAAATTAAGAAAAATGGTTAAATATTGATTAAAATATCGCTAAAATGCTGTGTCTAGCAAAATGTCACAAACGCCGTTTTTTACGTAACTAATCGCGGCATAAAACGTTAACATTTTAGCGTTATAATATGCGTAAATGCCAAAAACTTAATCGCGCATTTTCCTAAAACTTATATACTGACACATCTGTATAGTCTTGTAGAACACTCTCCTATATTAAAATGATATAAAATAGGTCATTGGCCAGAATTAATCCGAAAAATCTGTATATTCAGTGACCTTTACCCCTGTTTTCAGGAATCTTCAGGAAATATATCCGTGGAGCTTGAAATTCGATCTTATTCACTCATATAGCCCCTAAACCGAAAGCTAATAATGTCATTATGTAATGACATTTGAGCTTTTGGTTATGAGGCTATACATGTAATGTAAGGACCAAACTTCAAGCTTATGTGAATATATAAAGCCACCGGACACACCCACTCGCCATACAGTGACGTTGCCGCTTAAATCTATGTATTTCCAGACGTTTTGGGAAAAAATATTGTCCTAAAACTATAGAAGCTGCAATTTAGAAAAAAGTACCAAATGAAAGCAAATTGATTTACGCAATAAACATTTTTATTGTAGCTTCTCGGTTTCTGTTGTTTTCGTATGGTAGTAATTTAAACGCAAACACAAATTAAAATGACAGTTTTCGGTGATGTTAACTATTATAAAGCTCTTTGACGCGTATTTCGAATGTTCATGGATTTTGGGAAGACGGGGAGACAGAATACAAAAAAATGTCTTGTTCTCTAATTTATTCAGTTTTCCTCAATATAAATTTCTCAGTTCCACAAATAAAATAATTGGAAGTTCCAGATTATAATATATATACAACAATTTTACAAAGTTTGAAGAATATAAGTTGAGTTGCTGGTAAAGTCCAAGCTTAAATAAATTTATATGTATATGTAGTTGGATGAATCCAAACTAGATGTTATCACTTCAGTTGGCAATTCCTAACTATATCCCATATTTCTAAAACTCAAAATTTTCTCAAACTGGAGACTCAGGACACACCCATTTTCAACCTATTGACCAACCAATTTATCCTTGGTGCAGTATTAGCCTGTTCGACAAATAAAGTTATACAATCATATAAACTATCAAGATTAACCAAGATGTGATAAACCTTGATAGATATGAGTGTCTTAACATAGACTTCATAATCTTATTAAAATGGCTCAATCCACTCCACAAAGATAAACTGGTTGCTTGATAGATGACTTAATTAACTCTTGTCATGCTGAATATTATTTTCTGCAAAACACTTCTCCCCACTTTATTCCTGTTAAAATGAAGCATACCAGTTGTAAGTACATACTTACAGACATAATGGAAAACAGTGTGGATCCTGATCAGATGGCCTCATCAGATGGCCCCTGATTTGGATGTACAGTGTTTTCAAAAACAACAGATAAATTTGGGTTCAACAGGACAAGGGTTAAGAAAGGATAATCTTTCTTTAGCTTGGTTTTATCATACATCTGCACCTGCCAAATTAAAAGAAGATACAACTACCACAACAATAATGGAAAGAGAAACAAATTTTAAAGAAAAGAAATTTACAAAATGACATAATTTTAGTATAAAAATACCAAAAATAATTTACACAAAAAATGCTTAATTTTTATCTCATAACATAACTAACGTTAACGTTAGCGTCTATGGGAATAGTGATATTTTAAAATTTACATTCAGTTTTAAATGCGGTCTACTTGAGAACTAAAAGTGTAATTATTTTAAGCGTTTATTGTATATTGCTACTTTCTATCTGCACTTTATCCCTTTAAGTTTTATAAAATTTAACCCATTAAGTTTGTCATGGAATTTTTTTACAAAAAATCTAGAATGGTCCTGTTTCAAGCGGCGACGTCGCAAAGTGGCGAACAGCTATGTCCCGAGATTGTACTTCATATTGCTAGTTATTAGTAATAGTCAATTCATTGACAGCCTTGCGATGAAAAGCGTGTGTCTGAAGCTCAAACGTGACGTGCTCGAATCTCAATTAAATTAATTTCTTTGTTGTTTTCATGAATAAAAGCAAAACTGCAGACTTATAAATAATAGTTGGTAGGAAAAGAATATTCATCTTTCAATAACTTGATTGTCACCTAAAGTAAAATCCCTTAGACTAAAAAAAACGTTTTTCACCAAATAGGATTTTTTTTTCAATAAAATAACCCACACTCAGTTAGTTAAGCATTGCACATACATACATTATGCACAATTTCATTTTTTTTTAGCACAGATAAGCTGTGCTAACGTCTGCTACCGATCTTTCTTTTAACATCAAAATTGCTAAATTTCAACAGATTTCTATCAAAACAGCTGCCTTAAAAAAAATTGCAGTGAGCAAAGACAATAAGGGACACAATTACATTTCTTAGGATTAATGTCCTTTGCCGGTATTCACTTATAGTAATCTTCCAGCTACCACACATGGTATCCTTATAATCATATCAGAATCAGGACAGAAATTCTTCACAATGGAATTGCCCATCATGTTGTCCAAATATCACTAGATTTCCATAAAAATTAGAGCTGTCTTAAAATTTCTTGTGTAGTGAGAAGAGACCATGTAAAGACACAATTTCATTTCTCAGGATTAATGTCCTTTGCCGGCATTCACTTATAGTGTATTTCTAGAAAGTTTTTCAATGAACTATCACCAGTTTAAGCATTGCTAGTAGTATAATAAAATAATGCAAAAAGAGGTAAAATAATTACCACCTTACTGGAATTACAATCAATGTATAAATTAGTATTAAGGATCAATTCACCCCCTTATGTCTGATACAGAATGTAACAACCCTATCAGCTTCCTACCATAAAAATGTGTCAATGCATATTGCAACACATATAATACCACACAGCCTACAAAATGTACAAGATCCCAGTCTGTCCTTTGGGATTTTACTTTCAATATACCTATGGGCCATGCTAAGCTTATGTACCAGAAGCTAATACTTTTGTACATGGAGAAAAACAATTTATAAACATTTTTTTGAAGGAGTAATAAAACCTGAAGATTTATGCTCACTATCATGATTTATAGTTTAAAGTAATTTGGTTTCGTTTTTCATTACTTAAAGACTTATTTGGTATAAATTAAAGCTAGTGATCTTCAAAATTGTCCGTTTCCAAAATCACAAGCTAGAACTTTTACTAAAACCTTCGCAACTGATTATGAAATTCTAAAGGAGGAATTTTACATGAAGCTTTTCAAACCAAAATATGTATTTTAATAACCAAGTACTTCTGCGAAACCCATTAATAAAGACACCGAGTGCGATAATTATGTACTAAAACTAAGAAAATATACCTTTCATCATTAGTTTGAAAAAATTATTCCTGTACTTACGTATCAAATGAATTTCCAGGGTTTTTTTTTTTTACTTTAAAAGCAATGAATCAGATTTGTTTATAACCCTTTATGCACTAATGGATTCTTCCATCAGAATGGTTTGATACAATAAACAAAATCAATTTTATTTTTTTGAAGATGGCTTTTGTCTCAGTAAACCGCATTGACCCTGCTGAAAGGCCACATTATGTGGCATCTCATCTGGGTCCCCACTGTTTGCCAAAGTCACTAGTATACAAAGGGTTAAATGCAATGTCACTAAAGAATCAATCTATGATTATTTCATCCTGCCCTTGTGCCGAGGTTTATGCTTACTGGTAGTACTGTTTACTCGGAAGACGCTATTTATCACCGGAATTTCTTGATTACCAGTAGCCATAGTGTCAGGGTAATTCTGGGGTACGGGGCCACTACAATCCATGTAACCATAGGGACATGTTGGGCCTTCAGCATGCCTTGAGTCAGGTTTCATCACATTGTCCCACATTTGTCTCACTTGCTCCTCCAAAAACTGGATCTTCTCATTTTCTGCTGACCATCGCATCTCTGCATCATGATAGTCCTCCAGCATCTTAGCCTGCTGTTGCACCTTCTGTTCCAAACACTAGACCTTCTCCAACTCGTTGGACCATCTCACTTCGGCATCAAAATAGTCCTGCTTATAACTGGTTAAATTCTCCATGGTTTTTAGGGCTGCCTCAAGCTGGGTCGAAAGTTCCTGACATCTCTGTTTTTCTTCCACTATGCTAGCACCGAGCTCAGCTTTTGATGATAACAAAGCCTGATTCTCAATTTCAAGAATTTTGACTGTTTTTGTTGCTTTTCTTAACTTTGAACTGAATTTACTTCCCTGATCTTCAGAACCACTTCTGATTTCATTTGTTAGCTCCTGTTCCTCCAGTCCATAAAACGGCATCATTGTGCAAATGCTTTTCTTTTCTTGAAAAGTTTGTCTACGTTTGAAATCTCTGAGTCTTTGAGCTCTACTCTTTGATTTGAGGTTGTCATGGGCAAAACAGTTATTTCTCCAAGTCACTGGTACAGGAACCTGTACAACTAGTACCGGTGGATGATCTGGCTGATAATGTCTTCTTGGAAGCCAGGATGGCCTGAAATTTCCTCCATATAATTGACCGAAATTCTGTCTCCCAAAATAATCCATGATAAACACGTATGTCCTTGGGGAATCACTTGGCTGATCTGAGGTACTGCGATCCTGCAATAAGCAATTTCATAACAATTTCTTCCTACCTCAATCAACAATCGACCTCGATTGTATAAAATTTAGCTTAAACCTGTTTGCAATTTTTATTATTCATGATCACCTGAATAAAAGCAAAACTGCAGACTTATAAATAATAGTTGGTAGGAAAAGAATATTCATCTTTCAATAACTTGATTGTCACCTAAAGTAAAATCCCTTAGACTAAAAAAAACGTTTTTCACCAAATAGGATTTTTTTTTCAATAAAATAACCCACACTCAGTTAGTTAAGCATTGCACATACATACATTATGCACAATTTCATTTTTTTTAGCACAGATAAGCTGTGCTAACATCTGCTACCGATCTTTCTTTTAACATCAAAATTGCTAAATTTCAACAGATTTCTATCAAAACAGCTGCCTTAAAAAAAATTGCAGTGAGCAAAGACAATGAGGGACACAATTACATTTCTTAGGATTAATGTCCTTTGCCGGTATTCACTTATAGTAATCTTCCAGCTACCACACATGGTATCCTTATAATCATATCAGAATCAGGACAGAAATTCTTCACAATGGAATTGCCCATCATGTTGTCCAAATATCACTAGATTTCCATAAAAATTAGAGCTGTCTTAAAATTTCTTGTGTAGTGAGAAGAGACCATGTAAAGACACAATTTCATTTCTCAGGATTAATGTCCTTTGCCGGCATTCACTTATAGTGTTCTTCCAGCTATCACAAAAGGTATCCTTATAATCATAACAGGATCAGGACAGAAATTCTTCATAATGGAATTGCCTATCATTTTCTCTTATTCTCACAAAAAAAATCCACATTAAAATCTATGCAGTTTGGTTTCTTGATTAACCAAAATCACAAATTTGCCAAATATCTCACCCTGCAGTTTTCTTGGGACTCTCAAGACTGCTAAATTCTTTCTTAAAAAACAGCTTGAAACAACTTATTAGTGCTGATGTTTGCACATTACCAGGGGTATAATATCTAAGCTTTTTTATGATTTTTGTTTCAATACACACATATATATATATTTATTATTTTCAGTTTTTCTGTTTTTATTTTCATTTTCTCTTCTTTTTTTTCAATTATATACAGTTACATTAAAACTACTCAATTTCATGTTCACAGAACTTGAATATATTTAATGTATTTATCCCTGTTAATCAGTGCCAAGTTTTATGGCTCTTAAGGCAATCAACTCAAATAAATGGTGTTGTCAGTGTCTTTCACCGGTATTTTATACTTTTACAAGTGTTTCTCCCGGTTACACAAAGTGCATCCTATCAGGCAGTCCCGATCAGGATCAGGACCCAAACTTAATCTATTGAGTCAAGGTATGACCAATTATGACAAACCACAGAATAATATTTTTCTATTGTCACAAATTTTATATAAGTCATAAAACATAGCCGATTTCAGGGGGATAAAGTTCCCCTAATTTCTACCTGAACCTTCTACCTATTAAAGGGGCTTTTATTTGATTAAGTATGGTCATCCATGAATTTCTAATTTGTCCTAAACCATGGTTAATTAACTTAGCTTTATAGTGTCTAACAGCTATCTTATCATACATTTAAGGTACTTGATGTTGACATCTTTATACCACAAAGCCTAATATGATAATTCTATGGCATGGATTACATGATATCAAAATAATTCCAGATAAATAGCCCCTTCCTTCCTGACCTAAGATAATAGCTAAAAGTTTGTTTTTTTTTTTGCCTAAATTCATAATTGACATTAGTTATTTTTAAAGATTCAAAAGAAAACACTATTTGTCTTGAACATTCTCAAATTCCAAAAACTAAAATAAACAATTTCTATGATTTCATCCACTTTTAACAAATCCCTATAGACAGACTTAAGTCAGCCATCCAGACCATCAAAAAACAGGCTCATCTAAGTTTCTACTCAGCTATTGCCATGGAAAGTACAGGAATGCTAAAGTTTAAGCTATTAAAATTTCTGGTCTATGCATTTAATTTAGCTTCAAATTCTATCATCGATAGGTTTCCCCCAAAGGGACAGTGCCTCGATCTGCTCTATATGTGTGGTTATGCCCAGGTCGGTTTTGCATAACCTTCAAACTGTTGTAGTGATACTCAACACTCAACTTGTTTGTTCTTCTGGTGAGTGCCCACATAAAGCTTAGCTACAAATTCTATCTATGATAGGTTTCCCCCAAGTGGACAGTGCCTCTGTTCTATATGTGTGGTTATGCCCAGGTAGGTTTTTATAACCTTCAAACTGTTGCAGTGATACTCATCACCCAACTTGTTTGTTCTTCTGGTAATTGTCCACATAGAACTTTTAGAGTTATCGTCCTTTACACAACAGTAATTTCTGGGGTGCAGCCCAATGCAATAAGACAGTTCTTAAACTTTGAAACAGTTTCCATGATAACTTACTCAGATTGTTTTTCTCTGCTCTGGTCTAGACCCTAACCAGTATGCATGAAAAATACACTGAAATGCATCTAATCAAAAAGTGCGAGTAATAGTCTTCTGACAGTCATCAACTAAGTATAATCTTAACAAAACTAGATGTCTTAACAAGACTATGTATCTTAACAAGACTAAAAACCTCATTATGACTAAAATGCTTTTTCTATTACAATAAGTGTAAAATTTTATTGATATCAACTCTAGTTCAGGTAGTGATAAACTAAGTAACCTCAGCATGGTTATATCCATGAACTCAATCCAAGCATCCAGATTTCTATTCTTCATTAGTATAATTAATCAGCAGAAACATACTCAATCTTCGAGGGTATCAGCAACCTTAGCGTTTAGTATTATTTAGCACAACTCTTGCTTACATATAGATCACAGCTAAGGGGGATCATGATGAAATTACTTCAGAGACGTCTAGTCCTCTGGAAACATAATAAATTATAATATTCCATCCAAACTCACAAGATAAAAGATCATCAGGTATCATAGCAGGTAGTTTAGCGAACTCCAATGCTTACCTAAAGGAAAAGAATAGGAAAAAAAATAACATGTAGGACAAGCAGAATGATTGCGGCCAACAATCTATAGCACTTATAAAACAACAAATTTACATTTGTTAAGGGTTGCTCACCATACATGGAAAAGAATTTTGAATAAACTTCAGTCTAGCATTAAGTTTTGAAAAAAAATTAAAAAAAATAACAATATACTGTTACGTAACAGATTGAAACAGGAGAGCTACATTGCTACCTATTCTATGATAATTACTCTAAAAGTTTCTTCCAAATTCTTTTTCTTGCCTAGGCTAGTGGTTTGGTTATACTCCGGGCGCCATTAATATAATAGAGATATATAGCCTCTACATCAATCTCAAGATGTGGGTCACATTTCTCAAATTCAAATCATATCCCATAAAACTGCTGATTAATTATAACAGAATATTGCTTAAGTATTAAACAATATATATACTGAGGAGCGCACATGACTACATGTGGCGTTTTCACCCAAAACAATGATGTTCAGACGTATATATTTTCGCCATGCACTAATCTGTGGTGTGAACAATAAAGGGAATTTATCTGGATGCTGAATTTATGGACGAATTATGAGGTTTTGACAAAACTAAATACAATATGTACATAAATCTTCCCACTGTGTTCAGAAAAGCTTGTATGAACTCTTTTCATTCTGTTAGATCATTTCATACACATAGATACAACAAATATGGAATTGTCCATTCTGTACCACAAGGGGTTACTGGTCAATATTTCTATAAAATTATGTACCTCTGTCCCGGAAGACCATTTATTTTCTAACAAACAGAGCAGACCTTGATGAAATACAGCCTCATAGGGCACTTCATCTGGGTCTTCACATATGCCGATGCACCTGTTTACCGGGATCCAGAATGAAATGGATTAAACACATCAACCTTCAATGATGGTGGAAAGAGAATATATGTAATCAATAAATCAGTCTGACAACTCAAACTATATGCAAAATACAAAATGAACTTGTACAAGTAGAAACTTGCTATAAATATATAAACCTTTTTCACGACCAATGGAATCTTCCATTTTTCCATAGAGCTACATACAATGAAGCCAGGTTGGTCCACTGTACATGTTGAGGGTTCGCAGGTTATAACCTAATAAAAATGTATCTCCCCCTTCGAAGACCGACTTGGTCCTAGCAAAAGTTGCAGACTCTGATAACGTGACACATTCTGTGCCACCTCATCTGGGTCTTTACTGTTTGCACAAGTACCCATTTATAAGCATTAAATGGAATAATATTGCATAACTATTAAAAAGTTAAAAAAAATCTGTATTTATAGTTTTCTTAAATTTCTATTTCTATTTTAACTACTATATTCTCGGCTTATTTAAACAGCTCTTAACATGTTCCTCAATCATATCAAAAATGTTGCAACAAATTTGATGAATCGGCTTAAACCAAAATATCACATTGACATGAGAATTACATGCAATCTCTTAAAATACAAAAAATTGCAACAAGATTATAAAATCAAAACAAAATTTACTGCCGGAAAGATACAATATGGTAAAATCCCCAAAATAGGCAGTTTGTTATTACATTCAGCACAGAAAACTAGAATAGTTTACATGTGAAACCGAACAGACAGGAGGTGAGTTACTTTAAAAAGTGAGTAAGACATCAAAGAATATGCCTATATGCGAAAATTTCATACAGACCCTATGCTACGATAGAAAAGGATCTTGATTTGAGCCTAATATATCAGCTGAAGCATATATCACTGTCAGAGTCAGAATTCTATAGTGTATTTCTAGAAAGTTTTTCAATGAACTATCACCAGTTTAAGCATTGCTAGTAGTATAATAAAATAATGCAAAAAGAGGTAAAATAATTACCACCTTACTGGAATTACAATCAATGTATAAATTAGTATTAAGGATCAATTCACCCCCTTATGTCTGATACAGAATGTAACAACCCTATCAGCTTCCTACCATAAAAATGTGTCAATGCATATTGCAACACATATAATACCACACAGCCTACAAAATGTACAAGATCCCAGTCTGTCCTTTGGGATTTTACTTTCAATATACCTATGGGCCATGCTAAGCTTATGTACCAGAAGCTAATACTTTTGTACATGGAGAAAAACAATTTATAAACATTTTTTTGAAGGAGTAATAAAACCTGAAGATTTATGCTCACTATCATGATTTATAGTTTAAAGTAATTTGGTTTCGTTTTTCATTACTTAAAGACTTAATTGGTATAAATTAAAGCTAGTGATCTTCAAAATTGTCCGTTTCCAAAATCACAAGCTAGAACTTTTACTAAAACCTTCGCAACTGATTATGAAATTCTAAAGGAGGAATTTTACATGAAGCTTTTCAAACCAAAATATGTATTTTAATAACCAAGTACTTCTGCGAAACCCATTAATAAAGACACCGAGTGAGATAATTATGTACTAAAACTAAGAAAATATACCTTTCATCATTAGTTTGAAAAAATTATTCCTGTACTTACGTATCAAATGAATTTTTAGGGTTTTTTTTTACTTTAAAAGCAATGAATCAGATTTGTTTATAACCCTTTATGCACTAATGGATTCTTCCATCAGAATGGTTTGATACAATAAACAAAATCAATTTTATTTTTTTGAAGATGGCTTTTGTCTCAGTAAACCGCATTGACCCTGCTGAAAGGCCACATTATGTGGCATCTCATCTGGGTCCCCACTGTTTGCCAAAGTCACTAGTATACAAAGGGTTAAATGCAATGTCACTAAAGAATCAATCTATGATTATTTCCTCCTGCCCTTGTGCCGAGGTTTATGCTTACTGGTAGTACTGTTTACTCGGAAGACGCTATTTATCACCGGAATTTCTTAATTACCAGTAGCCATAGTGTCAGGGTAATTCTGGGGTACGGGGCCACTACAATCCATGTAACCATAGGGACATGTTGGGCCTTCAGCATGCCTTGAGTCAGGTTTCATCACATTGTCCCACATTTGTCTCACTTGCTCCTCCAAAAACTGGATCTTCTCATTTTCTGCTGACCATCGCATCTCTGCATCATGATAGTCCTCCAGCATCTTAGCCTGCTGTTGCACCTTCTGTTCCAAACACTGGACCTTCTCCAAATCGTTGGACCATCTCACTTCGGCATCAAAATAGTCCTGCTTATAACTGGTTAAATTCTCCATGGTTTTTAGGGCTGCCTCAAGCTGGGTCGAAAGTTCCTGACATCTCTGTTTTTCTTCCACTATGCTAGCACCGAGCTCAGCTTTTGATGATAACAAAGCCTGATTCTCAATTTCAAGAATTTTGACTGTTTTTGTTGCTTTTCTTAACTTTGAACTGAATTTACTTCCCTGATCTTCAGAACCACTTCTGATTTCATTTGTTAGCTCCTGTTCCTCCAGTCCATAAAACGGCATCATTGTGCAAATGCTTTTCTTTTCTTGAAAAGTTTGTCTACGTTTGAAATCTCTGAGTCTTTGAGCTCTACTCTTTGATTTGAGGTTGTCATGGGCAAAACAGTTATTTCTCCAAGTCACTGGTACAGGAACCTGTACAACTAGTACCGGTGGATGATCTGGCTGATAATGTCTTCTTGGAAGCCAGGATGGCCTGAAATTTCCTCCATATAATTGACCGAAATTCTGTCTCCCAAAATAATCCATGATAAACACGTATGTCCTTGGGGAATCACTTGGCTGATCTGAGGTACTGCGATCCTTCAATAAGCTTAAAAGTTATTGCTCCGGGTTCAAACACCAAATTATTATAAAGCTCTTTGACGCGTATTTCGAATGTTCATGGATTTTGGGAAGACGGGGAGACAGAATACAAAAAAATGTCTTGTTCTCTAATTTATTCAGTTCCACAAATAAAATAATTGGAAGTTCCAGATTATAATATATATACAACAATTTTACAAAGTTTGAAGAATATAAGTTGAGTTGCTGGTAAAGTCCAAGCTTAAATAAATTTATATGTATATGTAGTTGGATGAATCCAAACTAGATGTTATCACTTCAGTTGGCAATTCCTAACTATATCCCATATTTCTAAAACTCAAAATTTTCTCAAACTGGAGACTTAGGACACACCCATTTTCAACCTATTGACCAACCAATTTATCCTTGGTGCAGTATTAGCCTGTTCGACAAATAAAGTTATACAATCATATAAACTATCAAGATTAACCAAGATGTGATAAACCTTGATAGATATGAGTGTCTTAACATAGACTTCATAATCTTATTAAAATGGCTCAATCCACTCCACAAAGATAAACTGGTTGCTTGATAGATGACTTAATTAACTCTTGTCATGCTGAATATTATTTTCTGCACAACACTTCTCCCCACTTTATTCCTGTTAAAATGAAGCATACCAGTTGTAAGTACATACTTACAGACATAATGGAAAACAGTGTGGATCCTGATCAGATGGCCTCATCAGATGGCCCCTGATTTGGATGTACAGTGTTTTCAAAAACAACAGATAAATTTGGGTTCAACAGGACAAGGGTTAAGAAAGGATAATCTTTCTTTAGCTTGGTTTTATCATACATCTGCACCTGCCAAATTAAAAGAAGATACAACTACCACAACAATAATGGAAAGAGAAACAAATTTTAAAGAAAAGAAATTTACAAAATGACATAATTTTAGTATAAAAATACCAAAAATAATTTACACAAAAAATGCTTAATTTTTATCTCATAACATAACTAACGTTAACGTTAGCGTCTATGGGAATAGTGATATTTTAAAATTTACATTCAGTTTTAAATGCGGTCTACTTGAGAACTAAAAGTGTAATTATTTTAAGCGTTTATTGTATATTGCTACTTTCTATCTGCACTTTATCCCTTTAAGTTTTATAAAATTTAACCCATTAAGTTTGTCATGGAATTTTTTTACAAAAAATCTAGAATGGTCCTGTTTCAAGCGGCGACGTCGCAAAGTGGCGAACAGCTGTGTCCCGAGATTGTACTTCATATTGCTAGTTATTAGTAATAGTCAATTCATTGACAGCCTTGCGATGAAAAGCGTGTGTCTGAAGCTCAAACGTGACGTGCTCGAATCTCAATTAAATTAATTTCTTTGTTGTTTTCATGCTCTTGTGTCTGCATGTTTGTTTGGACCAGCACTAACTCTTGGCGATATTTTTGGTCATTATCGCATATACGCAAAAACCTCATTAAAATGTAGATGCGGACATATCAAGCGGTGATAGATGTCTCAATTCTACAGCGATTTATCATCTACATTCATACTTTACTCTGACGAGCCTGTACAATTGCACAGACTGGCCGACCAATCGCATTTACTACTGAAAATAATAGTGCTTACCTGGGTATACCATATTTTCGTAATTCTACTCGGGAGAACATCAACTTTAAATAACTCATGCTTTTAGCATTAATATGAATCAAAAAAAGTTTCCATCTGATGATTTTACAACTTGGCATGTATGCTTAGAAATATTAAAGCAAGGGAGATCGCCTCGCTTATCTGTGAAAACCCAATTGTTTGACGTGTTTTAAGAACTTTTGACGTTACACAAATTAACACCAACATCTGACCGCGACGTCATATTTATTTATTTATTACCTATTTGCAACACGCATATACCAATTGTTTTTATTACGTCACCAAGACATCACGATTTTGATGTGTATTCAATGGGTGTGTATTCGGTGGCACTATCAGATGTTGATGCTCCCTCAGGTGATGTTTATCTCCCATTAGTTCATAGTGTATTCCAACTAGGCATACCTTAATTGTGAAAACAACCCTTACAAGACATAGTCTCGAAACAATACCGCAGACCAGCTTGCGGGTCCGCCATATAGGCTATAGAGCCTAATTCATACATTAGTGCTTATTGCAGGTAAAGTGCAGACAGGGCATGAACTTGTACAGATTGATCTATCATTTAACCTTAAAACGCCGACAAAACTGTATCTGAAAAGGTCGTTTGTTGAAGTCGTGCGGCGACAAATGGCGTATTGGCGTTTTCGATTGCCGCCTATCCGGTGTGGGAAAGTTTACACCAAAAACCAGTGGCAGTTAAGTTGCCATCGAATTTGGTGTAAATTTATTTTTTTACGATGTACTCCCTAGTTTTTGAAATTCTAGTCAGTCTCTGTTGCTGTGTAGATACTAGTTACAGGGGTGGATTCAGGATTTTTGGAAAGGGGGTTCATATAAATGTGTTGGGGTTCGCTCTGCTGATTTTATCTCATTTTTCTTAAATATCCCATGAAAATGAAATAATTTGGTCTCAGTGAGACCAAATTATTTCATTTTCATAGGATATTTAAAAACGGAGGGGGATGGGGGGGGGGGTTCCCTCGAACCCCCACTGGATCCGCCATTGAGTTGTGATACTTCCTGCTCACAAACCGCTAAAATCCTGTTTTCTCGCGATAGGGCCCTTTTATGTCATGTGTCATTTTACGGAATAATTAGTCTTCTCCTGTGGCGTAATTGTACGGTCAGTTTTCTTATTATCTCTATGTACAGGCTATTGGATCTCCCCAGGACTGCGATAACTGTAAACAATTAGTGTCACTATATCATCACCTTATAGTGTATTGAGGGGTGGCGGTGCTGACCCAGGATCTGGTTAAGACCCAGAGATGATTAAAATCCGAAAGCACTATTATGCGATCACACTATTATGCGATCAGCAAAGTTGCAGGCCAGCCTAAAAATACGCGCAGTCTGATCAGAGTTTTTCGCTGCCTATATTTTTTGATAATTTCTTAAAATTCCAACTCAACAAGTTAGAGTAATTGTTAGTTATTGTTTGAGATGTGCGTCTGAACGGGAAAGTAATCGCCCGTACAGACGCACAAACTATACAATAGCTTATTGCACTAGGAATGGCTGACCATGCCAGGCCGTCGTAGTAAAATACAGATTTAACACTACGAACGTCGCATGCCAGATTAGAACATGGAACCTTCCAAATTCTGTATGGACACAACGCTCGCGTGCAAGGCTGAACGGAAGTTGATCCTTCAGTTCGAAATTTTAGAAATCGTTTTAGAACGTTTGCGATACTTTTAGGTGTTTGAAGTTTTATGATACTTATCGTATCATTGAATTTCAACCAATGCAATTTGCTTATCTAATGTACGGAAAATGTCCAAGTTTATCATAATTATAATTCGCTCGCCTGCACCTCTCTCATCAATATAGCAAATTATGGGGCATATGGTTTGCCTGACACGCCAAAGATAATTTGTTATGCAGCATCTTAATAATTTTATAGCGTTACGTCGCCTTTTAACAGTTAGCCATCGGAAGATGACAGGCGATTCTGGTTGTCTGTGTTACCGTAAACAAATTAGTCCATCATTATTAACAGGTTGTAAATAATTAGTGTCAGATTATTTCTTCTGATAATCTAACACTTGTTGATTAGTGGATACACCGCGATGCAGGGATAGTGTACCAAGTCTTTTGTTTCAACGAGGAATCTCGAGCCGCGACATGAGATTTCCAACAATGTGGTATGTGCGAGGAGCAAAGCCTCAGATCAGCCTGCGCATACGCGCAGTCTGATCAAAGCCTTTGCTAGTCGCTTGAATATTCAATGAGTGTCATTCTGCTGACTGAATATCAGTTGGAACTTCTAAGCGAAAAGGGAGGCTACACAGGCTCGTCTGAGTCTAGACTTGTCAAAATGCCACATTGTTGGAAATCACATGTCACGGCTCAATTTCTATATGAGTTGGTACAAGTTGGCATGTGCGCCCATTGAAGACTCGGCATGCAGGCTGATCAGGGTCATTGTTGGGGGCTCTATGGGTAGCCAAGGGTCCAATGTTTCTTCAGGCGGTAAACTAAGGCCCTGATCAGACTGCGCTGACAAACAGGATGATGTGAATTATCACTGTACGCACATGACGGCTCATGCTGGACACTTGCTCAAAATATCACACCGGATAGGCGGCAGTCGAAAGCGCAAATACTCGTACTATCGAGGAACGTAAATAAACTCGATAGAAACAGTGTGTTCGATTGCCATTTGTCGCCACCATGGCGACAAATGGCAATCGAAAACACTGTTTCTATCGATACTGAATGACAATCGAAAACATTGTTTCTATTGATTTCTGATTCGCATTCGTCGATTGTTGATAACGTTTTCGATTGCCGCCTACCCGGTGTGAATATTACGCCACTGAAAACAAGATCTGTCTGAATGGTGAATCAAAAGATCTCAGAAATGAATGTGATTTCCAACAATGTGGCGTTTTGACAAGTGTAGACTCATACGAGCCTGTGCAGCCTCGTTTAAGCTTAGAAACTCCGAATGATGTTTGATCAGTAGCCGAAAAGCCATAGAATATTCAAGCGACTAGCAAAGGCTCTGATCAGACTGCGCGTATGCGCAGGCCGATCTGAGCCTTTGCTGGTCGCACATACTACATTGTTGGAAATCGCTGCATTACATAACAACAGCAGCAGAATACACTGAAATGTATAGGGGTAAGGTTCTTTTGATTTGGCATGAAATGCTGACGACCAGCCAGCCAGCATGAACCAACTAACACCCTAACCAACCAATCACTATCCAGACAGCGCTGACGGGGAAACTTGATCGCCTAATCTCACATGCTAGAGCAGGCATGACAATAACACTGTTTCTATCATATGTATGCTGAGAAGTTAGATCCTGGCTGTACTTCACTGATTCATTGCGCAGTTACGCAAGTGTTATAGAAAACATGTACATATTCAGTGAGATCGCCTGATATAAAGTTACTGATATTGAGACTGGGAGCTAATTTTAAAGCTGCATAGTCTGTAACTTTTGATCTTTTAATTTTAGATTTTCAAGAACACAGTAAAAAAAACTAAAATTCAGGTATTCATTTTACCAATTTCGTAATTCTTAACAAATTATTAGTATCCAAGCAACAGCATTTATGTTAAAATCAACTATCTATAATTATTTGAGGGACGCAAATAATTTCCCATAAGAGAAAACACACCTGTTTCATATGATAATTCACTTTTCCGTGCAGTTTTCAGCTATAGTAAACAGATTTATTGTGAAAACATAACTTAATTCTACTTTTACAAATGATTTAAAATGAAAATAAAAAAGATCGAAAAATATTCATAGTTGCAGACTTAGTCTCTTTAAAGAGTTGTCGTTTTAAAGAGGGTGAAATAAGATAAATACTGCTCGTTTCAGTAGTTCCCGTTGATACCCTCGACTTAAAGTGGATGCTAAGTCCAGTATTAGAGATGTCCGGGATAAGCGGCATAAGCATACAAATACGGATAGGTAAACGTTAAAGCGATATCACCATAGTGGAAGTAGTACGGAGCTAATGAGGACCTTGAGCAGTGCAGTCTATTTCATGAATATCATATGAGCCAGTGCATGTGATTTCCAACAACATGGCATTTTAATTAAGTAGAATCGGACAAGCCTCTGCAGCCTCCTTTAAAGCTTAAAACTCGAAATGGTGTTCACTCAGTAGTTTAGCAATCATAGATTACTCAAGCGACTAGCAAATGCTCTGATCAGCCTGTGCATACGACTTCGCGTATGCGCAGGCTGATCAGAGCCTTTGCTGGTCGCACATACCACATTGTTGGAAATCTCCATCTTGTCATACCAAGGGTTGTGATTCGCTATCTTAACAATACGAACCAGACTCATCAGTTAGCTCACTATTAGCTCACCAATGAGCCTTTGGCTCAGGTGCCTTCAGCTCAAGTGAGCTAAAACACAGCTTGAAAATGATGATACTGATAGCTGAAATATAATATTAAACTAGAAACTGTGTTTATGAAACACTATGCCCCAAACCATTAGCTTGTCGATAAGCATGATCTTACCACCATCCTTTTCACCAGTTAATCTTCTCACCAACCTCTATCAGGTGACCAAATCTGAGGCTACTAGCGGTAACAGTTTTCGATATATCTTTATAACAAACTTTAGATGTCCAAATTCGCAAAGGGCTATTTCTCGAAAATTGCAAAGAGCAATAACTAAAAAAGATATAGTAACTTTTTTTGCAATCTTCACAGAATAAGCTACTCATTATCTTCTATCAGCTATCAAAGTTTGAAGTTTCTAGCCGTAATGGTTTTTGAAATATCAAGTTTTATATGTCCTAATTTGCAAAGGGCAATAACTTAAAAAATAATTTTTTTTGGGTAATTTTCACCAGATAATCTAATCATTATCGTCTTTCAGCTGATCAAGTTTGAAGTTCCTAGCTGTGATATTTTTTAAGATATCTTGACTAAAAATTGCATTATGATCCTTTAAAAGGGGAATAACCCACAAAGGGAGATAATCCAGAATTTAAAAAATGGGTCAGTTGTTTTTTGATAAGGAATCCATCTATGAAATTTCAAAACCCTATCTTAAATGTGTTAGGACAGACGGACGTACAAGCCCAAAATAATTTGCCCCTTTGACTTTTCCAATGTTGGGGGCATAATAAATGAACTCGTAAGTATGTTTGTTTGGTTTGTTGACTTACACCCCAGTTAACAGCTATGGCCATGTTAGACCGTCAGTAACTTATTGAATCACACTATATCCTGGGCAAACTTGACTTAAAAAGATTGTTTGGTTAACCAGTACTTTGTGTACATAATTTTCTCCACAGAACAGCATCTTAAAAACCAGTCTGCTTTAGTCGTCCGCTGCATATATTTGCTAAAATTATTCACTTATTTAAGCATAGAGGCATACAATCGACCGCTGATCTTCAAGCAGTCTGATCTAGACCAACACTGTTCGCCGACTGATCAGACTATAATATGACTGGCTTCAGTATCCATGCGCGTTTTGCATATAGTAGCGCAATTGACAGTTTGTATTTAGTCGCTTTCCACCTAAAGAAGAAAACATTAAGAGAAAACAGAAGGTTATATAAGTTATACTTGAATGCAATAAAAAAAATATGGAATGTGGCTTATAAGGGACGAGAATCGGGCAACTGTCCGCCGACTATCAGTCGACAATAAAGATTATCTGCCGTCACTCTGCCGACTATCGCCCCATGATCAATTGACAGTCAGCCAGGTTTGAGTGACTCATTTTAAATAATATATGTTGGCAGAGTGTCAGCCGATCGTCGACAGACGGTCGGTCGACTCCAAGCTGTTTGCCAAGTCCCAAAGACAGTCAGCTGATCAAATAAAAAATGGTCAGTTGTAATTTTTTTGCCGCCGGCTGACCCTAAAAAGCAGCTAAAATCGCACACAAAATCAGCCGACTGTCGGTCCGTTTAAGTAAGCAATTAATCAATTCATGGATTTTATTCTGAGTATATGTGACGATACTATAATGCAAATGAAGTTTTTTCATGATTTCCTGGGCAATATATGAGTTATTGCCCTTTGGTTTTCTGAATGCCAATGGTTTTCCCAGTCCTTAGCCATTGATTAGCGAACAATATAAGGAGTTTCATGACATTTATATATGGCAATGGTGTGATGATGCATGTGAAGATTTATAAGGATGTCATTGGGTGTAGAGAAGTTATTGCCCTGTGATTGTCTAAATATCAATGAATTTCGGGCGATACACATAAATGCTCATTCCGATGCACATGAATATTCATTAGAACAGGAGTTATTGCCTAGATTTCATAATTTTGGCGGGGAATATCATTTCGCTATCGATTTGCTTGTTTAGCATACCTACGGCTGGCCACCAATTCATCTCCTTCATCGCATAAATTCAATACTGTGTCACGAAGAAAAGGGACCTGTTTCCTATGAATGAGATGGACCATAATTTCGGCAAAATCGTTATTTTCTCTAAACAATACAAAGTTTAGAAATCCGAAATTGCTATTCGATGAACTTGGTATTTACCTGTGACATACCTGAAATAGTATCCCCTGGCACATTAACTGATTCTAGAATATGTGTTGAAGTTGTAAATTTTTTTTTTCTTCATTACAAAACAGTTTAAGCTGTCAAGCAGAATATCCTTTTAAAACCAATATCAGTGTCGAAAAGTTTAATGGGTGTCTCATCGAATAGAATTGCCCGATTTCTAAATTTTGCTCACGAAATTATGAAACAGAAAGTTTAATCCAACTGGTATATGCGATTACGGAGATGGATTGGTGGCCATGATACCTTTATCTGCCTAAATAGGCTTTTAATTAGCATTTTAACTGTATGGGGTAGATCATATATCTAGAAGACACGCTGCACGCGGGGCGAAGTGGGTCAGCTTCTTCAGTAAAAGGCAGGAAATCGAAAAGTTGCAAGCTGGAGACTCACCGGAGTCGCTGTTTTATGTTTTACTTTATTCGCTTCTTAGTACTGTTCAAATATATGAAGACAGGTCATCGTCTCCACATGACTGAAAAAAACGTTAACTGGGACGTAAAGCGTAAACACAGTCAAATTAAATACACACTGCATTAGTTGAGTGTGCATCACTTTTGTATATCAAAGCTTGAGATGCTATACAGTCATGAGTATTTGCTTTGGACAGGTCAAAATTCTCAGTCTGCAGCCTATCTACACCTATCGCGTACATGTGTACATGTTTCAATACGGTGTTGTTATACCTTTCCTATTACGTATACTTATTCGTATGCGGCGAACCCGGACAACTCTATTATCAATATATTGAATATGTGTCAACGACATTATGAACGAGGTATATAAAAACAAATTAAATTTCTATTGACTTAAAGTTGATTTCAATTAAAATATGCATTTATTTCGCTTTTGGCGCTGAATTATGATTGCTAACTGGGTACCTTTCGGCTGTACACAGTTTTAAGGCCTGACATTTAACTATGATTGTTTCTTGTTAATAATATTCTTATTTCTTACTCGTAGTCGTTAACTAACATGCGCACCTGTAAAGTCCTGTAAAGGGGCGAATTACGTTTGAGCGGAAATCATACCGTGACGGAGTATGAAATGAGCGGAGAACCATACAGTCAAAAGAGCGGATGGATTAAACATTCAAGTGAGCGAATTTTCCAGGTAATGATCTTTAAAAAGGATTCGCTCATTTGTATTACATGTAATGGCCTTAGTAGGTGATTTGGAGCGCATTACAGTCGCGAATCCAGGGGGAGTCCAGAGGGTTCGCCCCAGCCTTCCCGCTATTAAATATTCTATGAAAATGAAATAATTTGGTCTCGAGTAGACCAAATTATTTCATTTTCATAGAATATTTAAGATAAATAAGATATAATCCACAAAGCGAAACCAGCATCTTTTATACACATGGACCCCTTTCCAGGAATCCAGTTATCCTTGATCTACCCCTGCATCAGGATGTTTACCTGGAAAATGCGTTCATTTCAATGATTCAAACTGCCGCTATTTTGCCTTATGGTTCTCCGCTCTTTCGTAAAAATAAATCTGCTCTTTCGTATTATGGATCCGTTCAAACGTAAATCTCCCCTGTAAAGCTGTTTAGTTTTCGTCTTAATCATCGTCCCTTTTCATATTTTCTGCATACGGACAGAGAGAATATGTGAATAAACATTCTCAACAAAACATGATTGACACTAAAATACAACTGCCATGTGAATTGTAGTGGTTTATTTTTAACCCTTTACTCCATAATAACCGTTTTGACGCCTTTGAAATATGTATTTGAAAATATCATGGAAAATGGAGCATTTGCTCCAAAAGAGCAAATACTCCATTTTCCATAATATTTTCAAAAGTATTCAAAACTTAGCTTATATTTTTCTTGATTTTTTCAATGTTGTCTAAAAATTGAAAATGATGTCATGATCTAAAAATAGCTTATGGAATAAAGGGTAAACAGGTTGAGCTCATTTTTGACTGATGTGGTAAATCCAATAGACACTATAGTGAAGAGCAAATCTTACTGGTGTAAAAGCAATTCTGAAAAGTTTATTAAGATTCTAGAAAAATCGCCTTTTTGGCCGGGAAAATGACCCGCCTTTTCAATCCATTTAACATTAGCACGTCAAAGTTCATGTTTTTCAGCGCTACCAAAAGGACATGTCCCCATATTGGTTCCAGCTCTTAGCAAGGTTACCCCCTTCTTATAAATAAATTATTCATATTCTGTAAGGAGCGATATAGGCTCGTCCTATATTCTTAAGGAATGACGTTAAGGGTCCTATAGAACGGCGTTAATGGTGTACATGTTCATGCAACATCCGCTCATTATTCATTCTAATGCACTTGATTTTGAAAACTTGACTTGAAAACTAAACGTCTGATTGGATAACGTCAAAAAATTGCGAGAGTACTGTCGGAAATAGTTTGACGTTATTAATTACGTCACATATCGTCGGAACGCTCCAATTTGAGACGAAACTGCAGAAATGCATTAGAATGGGGATAGCCATATTCAAAATTTTCATTTGGGGTGGTATATCGTCGGGTATAAGGTCGGAAATCGCGTTTACGTCTCCGCTCGCGCGTCGCAGTAAAACTAAATTTCCGACCGAATATCAAACGATATACCTCCCAAATGAAAATTTCGAATACAGTTATTCCCAAGTTTACACCACGGTGTGTCACCTGAAACAAACTTTTTAATTATTTGGCCTCATATTCTGTCCCATTTAAAATCTCAAAATGACAAGAAAAATAAAATTTTATACTTAATGATTGTCTAGCCATGTTATTTTGATGTATAACGTTGTTTTTGGAATCTTGACCAGTAAGAGTTATTGTATCGTTGGCATGTGTTAGGAAAAACACATTTAACTTGCATACAGATGCACAGGCACGCATCTGTACCTGCTCTAGCACGAGAGGTTTGGTGCTAAACCTTGGATTTTTTGCGAATTGTGTTAATAGGAAACCATTATACGAAATAGTATGTGATAATTAGCATTTTCGATACTCAGCTGTGTACTGAGCAGGGTCTACTTTTTACAAGTGAAATGGGTCAGAAGAAACTTGTTTTCGCGTAGACTGGCTTCAGTCCTTAAAACAATTTTTCATCAATGTGTCATATCATAGGTAGCCAGTCTAACTCTGATGGCTCTGTTTTAAAACAGAGCCATCAGAGTTAGACTGGCTACAAGTATATGATATGACACATTGATGAAAAATTGGTTTAAGGACTGAAGCCCGTCTAGTTTTCGCGGTATGCGACCAGCTAAGACAAACTAGCCTGATCATCTACATAGCTAACTAGAAACTTGAGACCGGTACAACTTACTGTGGTTAATCTACACCGGTCCTTTTTGTTTAGTCACCTCAAACAATGATAGGGTAAGTTGTTCAAATCAAAAGACAGACATCGCAGCCAAAGAAATGTGTTTTACGATTTATTTCTTTTCCGGAAAAATAACTACATGTATTATTTTTATCATTTTTTTAAAACTGTACTATACAGTAGAACATATATTTAGTCAAACAAGATATTGAAAATCCCGGTTTCGCCATCAATCGATGAAAAATGACTAAAGAGTTATGTTCTGTCAAAGTTCTGATATTTTAACCAAAAGTATACTTTTTATAAAAAAAAATCGACATTGAATTAAAATCAAGCACTCAGAAATTCGAATTTTCCTGGAAATTTGTAGACGAGTTGTATGTTTACCCTAACACCGGTTGAGGTGACGACACCAGAAGTGCCCGTGTAGATACTACTTTAGCCCAGTCCCTACTATATGTGAGGACAAGTCCGGCCTCATAATATGCGATGTCGCAAATAATCTGCCTCCCATGCTGCCGACCTTGGCCCGGAATTACAATGCCTCCTTATGGTGCTGTCACACATTAACGGATAATGGTAACGGACGCCGAATGGACAGAAAAAAAAATGCAAAAAATGTTTATCCGGTGTTCATCCGGTGGTGAAAGTCGTCTCGGTGGCGATGAGGGTCTTCGCGGAACGTGTCAGGAGCCCATAAAACGCATGAGTAGCGCATATGTAACGGACAAGTAACGGACAAAGAACGGTCAACTAACGGACTTTGCCGTATGACTAACGGATGTATAACGGACAACACGAATATGTACCCTATATGCAACGGACAAAACGTTCGTTGAACGATCACAGAACGCACTTGACCAGTCAGTTGACGGATAAGTAATAATTATACCATGGGTTGTCCGCCTGTATGTGTAGATAATCCACGGGCTTTAGCGAGTGGATTATCTTACGTACAGGCGGACAAACATGGTTTAGCTATTCTATACCTCCTACATCAGTGTAGACCTTGCACATCACGAGATATTTCGTGCTTAAGTTGGTAAGGGTGGTATAGTATATCTTTCGTCAGTTGAGTCAAAATTCTGGTTCATAACTTAGTGATGCCACCCAAAGGAAAATCAAGAAAAACGCTGCAAAGGGTAGGGGAAGAGGGTGTAAGCCCAGGGGTCGGGGGAGGGTACTCTGATACATCCATAAATACGAAGGCTCGGGCAATTTTTAGGGGCTCTAATTTTGAATATCAATATTTTTTTTTCAGAAAGATGAATGTTTTTGGGGGATTGGGGTATGATGAAACTGGGGAAACTTTTAGGAAGCCATTGCAAAATGGGCTATTTTGGGGAGATATTTCTAACCATTCTTGGGCTTTTTCTTAATGTCAAGATACAGAATTGGAATATTTTTGGGGGAGTTGCTAACTTCATTTTTTTTTTTTTTGGGGGGGGGGGGGGGTGTATGCCTGATACATCTGATAGTTTTTTATGGGGGGAGGGGGGGCGGGGGTAAACAGTAGATGGTTGGTCCAAGTCTACGTAGCATTGAAAAATTGACAGTATACCCCCTGGGGCGTAAGAAGACTGTAAGATCTCCATCTCCTCCTCCTCTCATTCAAGGCCGACTCTCACACGACAGACCATGGTTTTATGTTTCTGTTATGAATCTCCTTTATTCTTAAAAAACCTCTCATGTGAAGAAATGAGTGTGTGATATTTGGTGGTGGGGTGGGGGGGGGGGGTTTGCGGGGGATGGAGTCGAATCTTTTTCCATAGAAAGATAACGGTCATTGTTATCACCGTTTAGCATCTGTTATTTGCGTTTCTTGTCCGTTTACGAAAATGCGGTACTCGTCCGTTTTAACCGTTACATGTCTTGAGGTAGGCGTTCCACAACTCAGCTCGAACGGACATCGACGGATATATACAGGATACCTACAGGATGCCTGACGCACGATAACCGGACAAACCGCATATTCTAACACACCTCGCCTATATAGCCAATGGTAAAACTCAGTGATTTATTGGTTGATAAATCACTGCACGGACTGGGCACGGACCGGTGTGACGTCATTCGGTCGCCAATTTGATTTTCATGATGTCATTTATCACAAACGGCATTGTAACGTTGACAATAGACGGCGTAACGTCGTTTTTACAACTACTTGACGTTCAAAATATACGTAAAATGTGCGTTTCAGTCTAAACAAGGGTTGCGGGAAATTCTGACAGTCTGTTCAAGATGGCGGTATCGCTATAGACTATGAAGGATTCGTTCTGTTTTTAATCTTTTTGTTTGTTAGAATCGAAATAAATTCGCACTGGCAGTGATTTGTTGCTTAATATATCACTGTCTGTCGGTCAGTCGTAAGTAGATAAATCATTCGCGCTTCGCGCTCATGATTTATTCACTTTAACGACTGACCTCCAGCCAGTGATATATACTCAGAAAAACAATTGAAGGATATTCAGATTCAGTCCCATCTCTAACATCCAATACAATAAAAACTTTAATAGTTATGCATGCATTTCATAGTTCCAGACATCTGCAATCAAAATGGATGCTTTAATTTAGTCACGCTTCAATGGTTTAAGTACAGTGCAAATCCAAATGTTTCAACCCTCTATACTGAAAAGTCACAAACGTTCAAAAATAATTGAAACCCATTTTTATCGTTTGTATTCCATAATGTCTGGCTCCAAAATCATCGCTGGTTCTTCCTCTAAGAAATGGCACCTAATTTTGAAGCTGTTGTAAGTGTTTTATTGCAAATTTGTGGTAAAATTTGCCGGAGTATGCCATTTCCGTGTTTTTTTTTGTTGAAGAAGTTGTCCCATTATTAGGGGAAATGACCAATAAATTGGTGGTAACTTTGGTCTGTGGTCGGAATTTGAACACAAGCAATGACCTGGTAAAGATTTGAGCAAAATTTGAGAGCGCTAAATTTTTTGCTTGTGAACTTTGGGTAGAGAGGGTCGGTACATTTGGTGTAGTACTGTATCGTAACCAATGACCTGTGAATTTCAATTGGCATTTTGGTAAATTGCATTGTGATAATTCTATCAATGACAAAACTAATTTTTTTGAAAATTATATTCCCAAATGTTACAAAGTCAAAAGAATTTTAATATCCCTCAATTGTTTTTCTGAGTATATTAAGCAACAAATCACTGCGAGCGTGCACAAGAAACGTTCATCCACCGATCATCTTTATCCGTTGGCGTCCGTTTGAAGTTTTAAACATATCCAAAACTTGCCAACGGATAAGACCGGACAAAACGGATATTACCTGACTGACAAGAAAAGCATCTGAACGGACACGGACGGACAGAGACTTTTACTGTCCGTTACGAGTCCGTTAGCGCTATCGGGTAAGGTGTGACAGTCACTTAAGAGTTAAGGAAAACCTTCGTTAAGTATTGTTTTTTTCAGGATGCGAAAAATAACGTTTAAAACTGATTAAAATCAAAATAGTTTTATTTTTTCTGAAGATCAAAATAATATCTTTGACCATAAATGCCACATCGATCCAGGCAATTTATTTAGCATTTAATATATAATGTTGAAATATCAATACTTAACTTAAGTCTGGCTTAACTTTAATGAGGCACTGTAATTCCGGGCCCAGGGCTCGAGGTTATAAAGCTTTCGTCAAGCCCAACTCAGCATGTTACAGGTTTCCGAGCTGATCAGAACCCTGCCATTTACAGATAATAGCATAGGGCAAGTTAAGCCACTATAAAATAGTGTAAAATTGCGATTATTTTCTTATCCATCAGTCTTAACATGTGTTTTAGGTGCTCAAAAGAACCGTCTCATCGAGACGGTTCTTTTGAGTACACATAACATATGTTTTCGTTGAGAAATAAGAAAATTATTTTTCAGTTGTGTACTCTTATACGGGGGCCTTAATCGGCCGTAGCATGTCTTGCTGTGCCCGATTATTGTAGCCTATTATTCGTATTTTTTTGCAGATTGTAAGATGTAGTGGACAATTTGTAAAGGATTACATTTTAAATAGCCTGAGTATTTAGCATCACATTCAAAACAGAACGATCTTTTTACAGTTTTATATCATTAAACATGTTCCCATTTAAACAGAAGGAATTCGACGAACTATTTTAAACCATCAGTGAAATTTTTGACAGTGTGATATGAAAGACTTCCAGGATCCAATGGATTATTTAGAGAAGTACCAAGCCACGAACGGGGTGGACTAGCTCATAGAACACCTTTCCAAGGAGCAAAACTTATTATCCATGTGACAACGCAAACTTTTGACAGACATTTGAGAGTCCAGGAATATAGAATTTATGAATTCGTGCCCACCTGAAAACTTGAGGATGCGGTACGGTTGTAGCTCATAGAACACCTTTCTCAAGAGCAGATATTTTCCATGTGGCAACGCAAACTTTAGACAGACATTTGAGAGACAAGGATTATAGTTTTCCGCAACAGAATTTATGAATTCGTGCCCACCTGAGAACGTGAGGATGCGGTATCGTTGTACCAGTATATTGAACCTTTTTCTTTTGATGATACCAGTCTACGTGGTTTATGATGGGATCGTTAATACACGAGCAGAAGGTAAAGCATTTCTCACACCGGGGAGGCGGCAATCGAAAACGCTCTTAAAATCGATGAATGCGGGACAAAAATCGCTAGAAACAGTGTTTTCGATTGCCATTTGTCGCCGGTCGGGCGACAAATGACAATCGAAAACTCTGTTTCTAACGATTTTTTTTGATCTACGTTCGTCGATAGGATTGACGTTTTCGATTGCCGCCTACCCGGTGTGTTTCTGATACCCTGGTAGGGGGTGGGGGTTACCTGGTAGCACATACCACTTTAAATATTTTGAAAAGAATCCCATATCCCTGAAAAGAAATTGGCAAATGTTACCAAGATTCAGCCACATGTACCACCATATCCTAAAATACTTTGAATTTTCACAAAAGCATTTTATATTCCTTTAATTATTTGGTCATTGTCCCCCTTCAAGGGCCACCATTTCTTGTTTGAATTATGACCCCGCTAGTTTCAGTTAGTTTGAGTCTTCATGTACTTCCATACTTTCTGTGAGTGAGCATTAACATGCACAGGTGTCAACTTTTGTATAACAAGGGAGATAACCTAAACTGCATTTGTAGCATTTCTAGTTTCGAATTATCTTTCTTTTACAACACAAAGATGTCATTCTTTTTCGGCCGAACGACATGGGCTCATTCATTATAAAAAATACACCAAAAGCGGTGGCAGTAAGTTTAGTTGCCAGCTTTTGGTGTTAATTTACACTTACTTTCCTATTAAAAACGTGATGCCATTTTAATCAGCGCTTTCCGCGTGGTTTGCTAAAAAGAAGCTTTTTCAACAACAACAACAACAACAACAACAACAATAACGTAATTATACACGATTTCTCTCGGGTGAACATAACATAACGCCTCTATGGGCTATAGTCCCACAGAAAATCAGTTTGACCTGGAAATGGCGTATAAAGTTTTTTTCTTTAGTATTTCTTGTAGGTAAGACCTTGTCAATAAAGAATCCAACTGATGACACCCTGTCATCATTGAGCAATTAGAGAAAATCAAGATGGCGTCCAAGAGGTTAAGCATTGAAGGATAATGCTTGTTCTGTTACCTAGTTCGCCCTTAAAATATGACAAATGGATAGTTTTCCCACCAACTTCTTGAGGCTATAACATTTCTAACTTTTGCTAATTAATCTAGATTTGTATATTAAAAATGGCGTCAAAGATGGTATCCAAGATGGCTGTCAAAACACAATTTGTCTAAGATTTTAACCATTTTTCATAATACAAAAAATGATTTATCTTTGAAATGTCGTATGAATTTCTTTTTCTTTATTATTGATTTAGGTTAGGCATTGTAAATGGAGAACCTAAGTGATGACACCCTGTCATCATTGATCAATTTGAGAAAATTAAGATGGCGTCCAAATGGGCAAGCAAATAAGGAATGCGTTTGTTCTGTTATCTAGTCCCCCCACACACCCCAAATAATAAAAGTAGTGTTTTTCACCAAAGGTTTGTAAGTATTAACGATTATGAACCATTCTGTGTTTTTCTAGACTTGTATATCAAAATGGTATCCAAGATGGTATCCAAGATGGCTGTCAGAATATGAGTATTTCAAGATTATAACACAAAATTTAATGTTTTTCCTTTAAGTCAAATCATTGAAAGCTCTGTTAATATCTATCAAGAGGTCCTTGCCCATTGGGGTTTTGAGGATTACTAAGCTGCACAGTGACTAAGCATAAATTTGTGTACTGGCTCATAGAAAAACTTTTATCTTGGACAGGCTTAAGCCTCCTCAGCTATATAGCTGAGTAGACTAAAGCCTGCCCAAGATAAGAGTTATTTTGGATTAAGGACAAGATGACTGGCTCCAGCAGTATGTGTAACTATGAAACCAGAAACACTGAAAATCTAGAGACTGGGCCTTCACCCAGGGGGGTACTCTCATTTTTTCTGCATACGTAGGCTCGGACCCAGCATCTGCCCTTAACCTAAAAAAAAATATCAGGAATTTCAAGCACCCCTAAAAATATTTGAAATTTTAGCAACCCAAAAAACTATCCTTAATTCTATACCTTGACCTTAAGAAAAGACCTTAAAATGCATAGAAATGACCTCTAAATATAGTCCAATTTTGTGATGACCCCAAAAAATATCCACAAAATTTTCATACCCAAAAAAATATTTATTTTTCTGAAAACCCCAAAAAATATCGAAATTCAAAATTTTGAACCCAAAAAAATGGACTGAGCCTATGTATGTATGAAAATATCAGAGTACCCCCCTGGGGCCTTCATATTTGTAGTCGAATTGAAGAGGAAATTACAACTATCACTAGTCCAGAGAAGGTTCACGGGCAAAAGCAACATAGGGAAAAAACTTAAAGGTCCAATTACAACTGATGCCAGGGAGTGTGAAAGTATTAGAAAGGAGCTAGAGTTATACATGTATCCACTAGACCCTGGAAAGCATCTAGAGGCAATAATAAATGTTACTAGTGGCCAATTAGCTGCAGAGTAGATCTTGCTATCGAACATGGATGCGGAGTAATGAAATTTCAAAGTGCACTCCCTCAAGGTTTTGATAAGAAAATATCAAAAACAGTTGTGACTCAGTCAGAAGGTAAAAGGCATGTAAAAGTCGGTGGAACAAATGTGTTTGATACTTCTTTGATCTTCTCATAGGTCATTGGACTGCAAGCTAGCTCTCGTGATAGTATAGGCATCAAGACATTGTTATGAGTTGGCACCTGTGCCTACTTCTATGTTTTCAGACTCTGCTGACCTACAGACCTGTAAAGCTAAATCTTAGTTGAAGAAGCAATTGTTGTAAGTTATATCTGTCTGACTTACAGAAAAAGAGATCACATGCTCTATTCTAGATGGCTCTGCAATCTTGTATGTAGTACATTGGCCTGATAAAGGTGTATTGAATAAGTATATAATAAACTTCAAAGATTATGTCAGCAAACTACTAAAGAGAGCAGAATTATATCTCTTTTTTGACTGGTACAAACCTTACAGTATAAAGAGTGTCACCCAATCAGGAAGAATCACTCAAGCTAGCTGGATCCATTAACTGAATCTAGCAAGGAAAGCTGTGCTCACGGCTACTAAGAACAAACAGCAGCTTATAAAGTTGATATGTGATTATCTTACTCAGGATGTTGATTTTCATAACAGCAACACCAGTGTACACAAACTTGTTGTGACAGGTGGAAATGTATTGCCAATTGAAATCCACAAGAGTGTAACTATCAAAAGGGTCGATCTGGAAACAACTCATAAAGAGGCAGATAATATCCTCGCTCATCAATTGGTTGCTATGCTCAAGAAAATCAGAATAGAGTTTTGGTTGTTTCATATGATTTGTTTTACCGCTTCATCATTATCAAGCCCAAAACCTCTCATTACCAGTTGTCATGGAATCATTTAATCATAGACTTAAGACAGACAGTGCAGAGAAACAGTGATATTGAGCCTGATTTGATTGTTGCACATGCTCTATCGGGATGTGATATGGTAGCATGCTACCATGGAATTGGAAAAGGAACAGCACTGAAAACATTGCCTTCAGGTTATCATTTCCATGCAGTTGGAGATACAGATGCAGATTTATTTGTAGTAATTGAGGAGGCTACAACCTTTGTTTCTGCATGTTATGGGTACTCTGAAAGTAGGAATATGTCAATCACATGACAGAAAGCTTAAGTATGTTAGAACAGGGTAGGAAAGTCTTCATTCTGTCAGTAATTTGTCAACACTTCCACCAACGACAGAATCATTTACCGAAAATGTCAAGCTTGCTCATTTTCAAGCCTACACCTGGATGCCTGCTTTGAACGGAGATACTCCTGTTTGGTTCCCCAAGTCATATGGAGGCTACGTAATATGGCTTCCCAAACTTTATACCTCGTGGTGTTGAACCTGCACCAGAAGATATTTTCAAATTAATCAATGTGAAAGTGAGAGTCCATGTTCTTCGTTACACTGTGGCTGTTACAAAGCAAGATTAGGTTACATCATGTTTTGTGTCCGTCGAGGTGGGATTGTATGCATGAATGATCAATCAACAATCACATATGTATTTAAAGTAAGAACACATGCATGTCTGACAGAAGAGTATAACTATATTTTGTGGCATACTTCTTAACCTGATTTATGTGTGTGCATTATATCTGCTTTTGGCTGTGTACAGTGTCATTTCTACCAATGACAATTGCTTTTGTTGCAATAAAATATTGTCTTTTAGGATCTACACAAGCAAGACAATATTTTGTGTTCAAGAAATATAAACTAGTCTTTATTCAGCATTACAAGTTAAGCTACAGTATGACAATATCAATAAGATAATATTCATACCCAAAAAGATTTATTAACGTAGAATGCTGTCCAGTCTAATAAATACTGGCACTGTTTGCTTAACCAGCGGTAAAGACTCAGATAAGACTGTACAGAAGTCTTCACCAATGCATAATCATGTGCGTTTGTTGATTTTATCAAGTTGCTTTTGAATTAACCTATTATTCATTCATCATTTCTTTGTTATTGTAATGTGCTGTATTGACATAATATTGTCCACATTTCCATAGTGCAATTAATATAATTTTATTGCACCATCAACATATTGCCTTCAGTTGTGTTAGCCGCGGGTTAGAGCCTCACTGGAGTCACTGCGCTGTGTCCTTGAGCAAGACACATTAATCCCAGCTTAGTACTGGTTCAACCCAGGAAGACCCGTCCCTATATAACTGAAAGATTGTTGATGGGACGTAAAGAATCAAATCAAACAAACAAACAAACAAACAAAAATCAGTTGTGTTAAAACCACCCTTTACAGTGCCTTCAAAGATTATTGAAATGACACAACAACAATATGCTTATCTACTAAAACGATATTTCTTATGACATTTCTATGTCAATTTTACATCAAAAAAGGGGGAAAACAGAACTTACGCAAATTTTCAGGCGGCCATCTTAGACACCATCTTAAAATTTTGAAAGTTCTAAATTATGGTGTTGAAATGACAACACAATATCAGCTTAACAATTAAAAAGGTATTTCTTATTGCATTTCTGTCAATTGTATATTAAAAAGATTAAAAACAGGAATTATGCAATTTTCAGGCGGCCATCTTAGACACCATCTTGGAATTTTTGATACTGTCAGGTGTCTAAATACCAAATGAGCTTCATTTATAATTTTACTTAATGAATAATGATCATCTACGCAGACAAAATCCTTTTCAGACCATTTAATTAAAGAGTATAGTTGAAAATCTATATCTGACAGACATATTGGAGGCCATCTTGAATTTCTCAAAACGCTCAATGATGACAGAGTGTAATCATCCAGAATCGTAAATGACAATGTCTTTACTTGAAGAATCCATCAAGAAAAAAACTTTATACCCTATTTCCAGGTCCATCAAAAATAGGCCACTATGCTGCCGGACTACTAGCTCATGGGGGTTTTGTACCTTCTGTCTAGCCAGCCAAGAGTAAGAGTGACGTCATATTTCGTTTACAGTTACCAGGAGATCACTTGTGCATTAATCCTACCCACAGGATATGATTAATAAGTACACAAGTGATCTATCGATTAGCGTTAGCTCAAGTGGAGTGTAAAATCTAACAAGTTAAATTTTACTTAACAACTGTAAACAAAATATTACGCCACTGTTACTCTTGGTTGGCACGACAGTATCGCATTTGCGCAAAGACTCCTTTAAACGCCCATGCTTACGCTTGAGGCATAAGGTATGATAGATACAGCAATAACAGGTAGAAAAGTTTAATACTGTAACTTAGTAAAATTAAGCGTAAATTTACACCACAAGAGGTTGCAGCTCATGGTGCTATTATACAGTGAATTAGCCAAGGGAGAAAACTTAAATTGCATTTGTAGGATTGCTATATATGAGTTATCATTCTTTCGCAACACATATGCGAAATAGCTTGCGAATGGGCTTACGAATGCAATTCGGCGCCCATTTGCAATGACATGCTCGCAAGACATTCGTAGGTGTTCGTAAGCATTCTTGGGGTGTTCAAAAGCATTCTCGGGGTCTTGCGAAGATTAGAACATGCTCCTAAAATTCGCAAGAAAATAATATTCGCAACATAGATAAGCTGTCACCACTTTTGGTGTTAATTTACAGAATTTATATTGCGCATTTACAGTGTATATGGTGTACAATATAAGGTTTTGTTTAGTAATAGGATAATTTATTCATTTTACCTCCTCTTATTTGTATCTTGAAGATGAGGCCATCCCAGGGTGGGGGGGGGGGGGGTACCTGTTCCCTTGTTCCCCTGAAATAAGTTGGCTTGTTCCCCTGTTCCCCAAAAATCGAAAATTTGTTTTTTTATGTTCCCTGTTCCCCAATATTGTCTTTGTTCCCCTGTTCCCCTTAAAATTTGGCCTTTGTTCCCCTGTTCCCCTGAAATAAATGCCCTGTTTCCCCCGTTCCCCAAAACCCCTGGGAGGGCCTCGAAGATACAATAATAGATAGAATGCAATCGAAAATGTTAATACTATCGACGAACGTAGATAAAAAGTAGTTAGAAACAGAGTTTTCGATTGTCATTAGTCGCCCGAATGGCGACAAATGGCAATCGAGAACACTGTTTCTAGCGATTTTTGATCCGCGTTCGTCGATTGTAAAGATGTTTTCGATTGCCGCCTATCCGTTGTGAGATTGATCAATGTCTTCATTTTGTCCACAGTGTACCAGAGCCACACAGAGAGGCAGATCTTCAACAAGACCAAAATGACCTCTTTGTACAGTGACGTCATCATTAACACATATATGCGGTCAGGCTCATCCTTTCTCGGAAAAATGTTAGGTTTCCGTAAAGATACGTTTTACGTCTATGAACCTCTGTGGCTGTTCCATAAATACGGGTACTACAACGGTACGTCAGAGGTCTGCTGGACTTTTACACTAGGGTGCAGGTAAGAATTAAGTAACTCTCTGAGAAGTAACTCGATGGTGATTACTTAGCATTATTTCTTGTAGAAACGTTCCACTTTTTTTCTTTGTTGGCCATAAGCATGTGAGAAAGTTAAGTTGCCAATAAAGTTATGCATTGTATTGTACTGTATTATAAGCAAGTGCAAACTCAGTCAAATACACTAGAAAAAAGGACTCTATCGATTATCTATCAGCTTAATGAAAGAATTTGTCACGAATTTCACGTGCTGAAGATTTTGAATCTGAATTGGAAATTGGGGAAATTGGTCAAGAAGCAGGTTTATATTGAATCCAAAACAGTGACTATGATACTGAAATACCACAATCATATACCCCGGCGTCCAATTTAGGCAGGACAATTTTTCATGGGTGCCAAATTGTTCATTGGGACCCCCTGGATGCGAAACGAAGGTGTCCTCAAAAACAATTTGGTTTGGGCTATGTGAAAATGCATGGTTTCCACGGCAACCCATAGCGGATTTGAGAATGGGGGTATGCATACAAAAGTACTCATATCTCGGCTTTTACTTTTCCTAGTCTACTTAACTTAATACCAAATTAAAGCTTAGACATAGGCCTATTATCCCCGTGTTGCATATGCAAATTATTTAACTTGCATATTCATAAATATTCATGAAAACATTAAAAATGTGATTCACAGATGGGGGTATATGTACAATTTCAATAATATCTCAGCTGCTTTTAGCCATAGATTACTATAATTTGTACTAAATAAAAGCTATGACATAGGTCTTTTATTCCATGGTCAAAAATGCAAGTTATCATACTTGCATAATTTGCGTATTCATGAATATTAATAAAAACGCTAAAAAATAAAGGAAAATCATTAAAAGTATAAATAGGCTGATTTCATCCCAATATTGTCATTGTTGCATGTTTTGATGTTGCATGTTTTGATAGAATCAATGGTACAATTTGACAAGTCCGTTCATCCAGTGGTCCTATATGAATAATTTCTCATTTGCATATTCATGAATATACATGAAAACTTAAAAAATGAGGGAAAATCACGTAAAAACTATAAGCCTAGGGGAGGGGTTGAGGTATGATCTATCCTGCACTCCTAGGGCCTTTTAAAATTCATGCCAAATTGTTCAGTGGGACCCTCTAAATGGGAGACGAAGTTCGCCTCAAAACATTTTGGTAGGGACTATGCGAAAATGCATAGTTTCCATGGCAACACCCGTATATGGTTTTCGGGAATGGGGGGTAGGCCTACAAATTCAATCATATCTAGGGTTTTACTTATCCTAGAGCACTAAAATTGGTGTCAAATTAAAGCTTAGACACATGTCTTTCTTCCTGTGGTCAGATAAATTAATCTACTAATTTGCATATTTATGAATATTAATGTAAACCTTAAAATTAAATAAAAACGTAATAAAAACCCAAAAATAAACATATTTCAGCCCAAAAACATCTTCAAACCACTATTGTTGCCAGTTTTAATATAATCAGTGATACAATTTGATAAGTTCTCTCATCCAGTGGTCCTATATGAAAAATATTTCATATGCATATTAATGAATATTAATGAAATAATGAAATAACTTATCAAATTGTATCACTGATTATATTAAAACTGGCAACAATAGTGGTTTGAAGATGTTTTTGGGCTGAAATATGTTTATTTTTGGGTTTTTATTACGATTTTATTTATTTTTTAAGGTTTTCATTAATATTCATAAATATGAAAATTAGAAGATTAATTTATCTGACCACAGAAAGAAAGACATGTGTCTAAGCTTTAATTTGACACCAATTTTAGTGCTCTAGGATAAGTAAAACCCTAGAAATGATTGAATTTGTAGGCCTACCCCCCATTCTCGAAAACCATATAAGGGTGTTGCCATGGAAACTATGCATTTTCGCATAGCCCATACCAAAATGTTTGAGGCGAACTTCTTTTCCCATTTAGAGGGTCCCACTGAACAATTTGGCATGAATTTAAAAGGCCCTAGGAGTGCTGGATAGATCATACCTCAACCCCTCCCCTAGGCTTATAGTTTTTACGTGATTTTCCCTCATTTTTTTAAGTTTTCATGTATATTCATGAATATGCAAATGAGAAATTATTCATATAGGACCACTGGATGAACGGACTTGTCAAATTGTACCATTGATTATATCAAAACATGCAATATCAAAACATGCAACAATGACAATATTGGGATGAAATCAGCCTATTTATACTTTTAATGATTTTCCCTTATTTTTTAGCTTTTTTTATTAATATTCATGAATACGCAAATTATGCAAGTATGATAACTTGCACTTTTGACCACGGAATTAAAGACCTATGTCATAGCTTTTATTTAGTACAAATTTTAGTAATCTATGGCTAAAAGCAGCTGAGATATTATTGAAATTGTACATATACCCCCATCTGTGAATCACAATTTTAATGTTTTTCATGAATATTTATGGATATGCAAATTAGATAATTTGCATATGCAACACAGGGATAATAGACCTATGTCCAAGCTTTAATTTGGTATTAAGTTTAGTAGTCTAGGAAAAGTAATAGCTGAGATATGAGTAATTTTGTAGGCATACCACCATTGTCAAATCCGCTATGGGTTGCCATGGAAACCATGCATTTTCACATAGCCCAAACCATTTTTTGAGGACACCTTCGTTTCGTATCCAGGGGGTCCCAATGAACAATTTGGCACCCATGAAAATTTGTCCTGGGGGTGCACGATAATCTTAATTGGATGCCAGGGTAATAGAAGAAATACCAACCCTAGGCATGGTGAATGAGAGTCACAGAATGCGGGTGTTAGAGCTGCAACACTACGAAAGCCGGTAAGGGTCAAACAAATAAGTGGAATAAAAAAAACAGTTTCTTACGAGAGAGTTTCTCGTTATTACGAGAACATTTCTGGTAATAATTAGAAAATTTGTCGTTATTACGAGAAAGTTTCTCGATATTACGAGAAAGATTCTTGTTAATATGTGAAAGTTTCTCGTTAATATGAGAATAAAGCGCGACCTATAATTTGCAGCAGACGACAATTTCAAAGTGTGCTGCTTTTTCAAAATTTACAAATAAGGAATGAATTCTCATGAAATATTATCCCTTATTTTTTTTTCGAAAATTTAGTAAGATGTCGCAAACTTTTCGTCTGCTGCAGTCGTGATTGGCGTTAAAGGTCTTGTGAACCTTCAGAAAAACTTTTTTACAACTCCTATTGATTAAAAAGCCAGTAATGAGAGAAACAGAATGTCGAAAGCCCCATAAAAAAATTCAAAATAGTTACCAAGTTATGAAGGTTTCAAAATTTAATTAGATTAAAATATGCGAGAGGCTCATATGACGTCATTTGAGCTTTTTTAAATATTAAATTTAATATATTTCATTTATTTTAACATTATTTGATATTTTATTTGTTGAAAATGATTCAATATGATATAATACAACATTTGTATATAAACGCTTAATAATGCTGTTTTAATTGCTTAGAAATCACACTACATAAAATATGACATTTTGAAAAAATCATCTCGAAACAATAATGTGGGCGGGGCTTACATGCCAATTTGCATAATTTAAAACTTGCATAACTTTTGACTCGGTAGGAATTTTAAGATGGGGTTTTCAGCATTTTGGTTTTCTCATCACTCTCATTTAAAATATGAAGAATTTTAAAAATGTTTTTGAAGATTCACAAGACCGTTTTATAACGAGAAACTTTCCAGTAACAGCAAGAAACCCTCTTATCCTGGCAACATAATACAATCATTGACTATTGAGGCATTGGACATGATGTGATGTCGACCTGAGAGTACCAATATTGACCGAGGCAGAGCCGAGGTCAATATTGGTATTCTCAGGTCGACATCACATCATGACCAATGCCTGAATAGTCAACAATTGTTTTATTATATAATTTATCTAAACAAAAAAGCAACAACAACAACAAAATCTTAGCCATGGACTATGTCTTGGGCAGTCTTGAATTTCTTTTTTAAAAGATGACTAACTTCATTCAGTTAAAAGAGGAATGAGTGCATACTTTATTTGTAACTACAACTGCAGACAGAGAATACCCAGATTAAATGTCGCATAATGTGGCATTTGATCAGGGTCTACACTGTTTGCTAAGACAAAAATGAGATTCAGAGAAGAAAACTGAAATTTTAACCTGTGACCCCTTGAATTATACAATGAACCATTCCAAGTTTATTGCATCAATCCAGATGGAAGAATTCATTAGAACATTTAAGAGTTCTGCTAATTACTATATTCAACAGCAACGTCTGAATAACATGTATATAATGATGAAACACCAAATCTTGTGAATTTCGTGCTGCTGTCACTCACTGAATTGTATTTGCAGCAAATCATGCAAATTCATGCTGAAAGCACACCTGTTATGGAGAGTTTCTATGTAATCTATTTTTAGTAACTAATATTGAATGGGGAAAACCAGCAGCCCATTAGATATTTTACAGTTATTTCATGCCTGTTTGTAGTATAGTCAAAACTATTACCCCGAGGTGCCGTGGACGACCTGATGCACTATTGCACGAGGCCTTCGGCCTCGTGCAATAGTGCATCAGGTCGTCCACGGTACCAAGGGGTAATAGTTTGACTATACTACAAACAGGCATGAAATAACTGTTTTATTACCCAACCCATTTGATGAAATAATTAGCAGCGTTCCTCTAATGGAGTTGCTGTAGACGATGCGGTTTTGTTGCAAAACGAAAAATTTCACCAAATCTGCTCAATTTTGGTCTCAAAATGTTCCGCTCGTTCTAACTAAGACAACGAGTACCCACACTTTATGTTTCTGACCATAAACCACGGAGTTATTGGAGTTTAAAGTTGCCAAACCATGCCTCATGTTCACCATTGTTGCATAAACGAACCGTACGTGCATCGTCGTCGCGAATGATAACAAGCGCCTGTGTAATTTAACAGGGAAGCGGGAAACCAGGCCCATGGTATTGTGCCAGTCTATAGTCATATTTATTGACTCATGACATAGCAAATCAAAGCACTGAGAGTACTGATGGAAACGATGTCTTGTGATTTTAGTTCTTGTAGGCTAAGCAGAGTGCATTTTGGTAGATGATATTTTAGGAATATTTGAATTTGTATATTGTATGTTTTTCTGACCAATGATGAAGGAAAAGTTTGATATGATTTCTGTTTTTAGTTTTTAGTTTAGCATAACAGAATTTTGAAGGGTCATACGACAAAATATCAATCTTATCATTTCAAACATGGACTGGTATGTCTTTAAAACATATTTCACTTTTTAGCTCGGTGGCCATTTTGTTATGTGGGATCAAACCATTTGGCCATATTTAGCAAAGGGCATTATACCGAATACATCACTGAAATTATTTTAAGAGTTTGGATCACTGGTTAAGAAGTTTAGATTTCTATTTTAGATTTTCCATTCGGTTCATTGTTGCCCTATTTTGAGGTAAAGGTGATGAATTATTGCAAACAGGAAACAATGGTTATGGAAAGGTGGTTTATAGCCATTTCCTTTTGCCTAGCTCTTGATAACATTTTGTTCAGTGGAGCAACCTGTTAACATTTTGCTAACATAGACTTGCATTATAATTGCCTATTCTATAACAAGGGCAATAACTAAAGTGTTAAGGGTCGATTTTGACGAAACTTATAGGATATCAGAGTACTTGATACTTCTTGTTTACCAAATATGTATCAAATCTAACCAGTAGTTCTGAGCTGTGGACAGATAAAAATGCGATGGACGGACGACGCCAAAACTGTATCCCTCCAACTTTGTCAGGGATTATTAGATATCAGCATAGCTACATACCTAAAATGCTAAAATATGTTATGTGTTCTGATAATTCTTATCACCTGGTAAAATATCTTATTTGAGTTTACGTTAATTTCTCTGTCAAATGTCTCAAATGTGTTCCAAAATGTTCACTTTTCCATTTTTAGCCCATTTTGATGTCCGTTTTTGGTAACCATAGCAAAGGTAAACGTCAATTTAAAAGTTTTACTTTTAAACTTTGTCTATTGTTCTAATAAACCAATAAGAAAAATTTGTGAAAAGCAGTTTTTAGCCCATATGTGGGCCAAAATAGCACCCCCTGATGCATGTAGCTCTTTGGCAATATTAACTGTGTATATCTGGCATATACTATAGATATAAAAAGAAGATTTGTAGATGGAAAACTTAGATTTCATTAAGAGCATTGACAATAAAAAGTAAAAAAAAAAAAAAAACAATTAAAAATTAAAAAAAGAGCACAAAATGAGCAGTGACATGTGATTTCCAAAAATGTGGCATTTTGACAAGTGTAGACTTAAGTGTTGTATCGATGATCAATTATAATCACCAATTATGATCAATCAAAACCTTCGTTCGATTGTGTTTTTGGTAATAATCGATGATAATTGAAAAACATCACACTTGATCCACTTTTAAGCTCCTATTCTAAATATGCATCTTTGCTACACAGAATGGCAGTTAAATGGAGTTTGCTGTCAGGACCAGTAGCGGTATTGGCTACTAGCACAAAGGCTCTGATCAGACTTGGCCCGAACCTTTGCGGGTCACAGGAAATCTCATGTCACCTAATTCATTGAATTCTATCCAAATCAGCATTTGTAATTTGCATATGGGCACTTGAGTCTTACATATTCTTACAACCACCAGGTTGAGTTTTGTTCATAATTGCACAGAGTACGCCCAAATAGCAAAGGTACAAGCAACAGCAAATTGTAAATTTGCAAGCAATTTGTTGGCAACTTTTTTAAACAATATAATATCTGGTTTCAGCTACTATTTAGACTTCTTACAGATCAAACATAATATCGAGTTTGTCAAAAAGCGAATAAAGCATTTTCACATGCTTCTGCAAATATGCTGTTTGGTTTTTCGTTTGATTTGATTCCTTACGTCCCATCAACAATCTTTCAGTTATAAAGGGACAGGTCTTCCTGGGTTGAAACCAGTACTAAGCTAGGATAAATGTGTCTTGCACAAGGACACAATACAATGACGCCGGTGAAGCGGTGAATCTCCTTGTTATATCTTGATTTATATGTTTTAGGAGATGATGCATTGATAAGTTAGGGGTCTTTCATGCAAACCAAATATCTATGTGTCTTGATCCACATCTGATGAGTCTGGGCCCCTCCGTCTCGAGTCAAGCACTCTACCACTGAGCCACTGCATATACATATCTTAAACAAACATGCACTTTGTTTGTAAAAAAATTAACTCATTGTGCCACCAATGCTTATTTCAGGACACAAGGCTGTGACTCTCGGTGGGTGAAATTATTCTGAGCTTCAAAACTATATGCAATGACACAATGACAATACATTCGTTACCTCAGACCTACATACAATGACTAGAAACATGTATACAATTTATAGATAAACTCAGCTATCGTATGGCAGTACTGTTATTCAGTAGATAACATCATGTTATACATAGTAGATCTTGCACAAAAGATTATTGCATAGAGTTTAATATCAAGTTTGTGCAAATGTGAATAAAGCATTTTCACACATTTCTTTTACTTGGCATATGCAAAATATACTTATCTATAATGAACATACACTTTGCTGGGGAAATTCTAATCCATGTGCTACCAATGGTTATCTTAGGACACAATGGTGTGACGCTCGATGGGTGAAATTATCTACTTCAGAACTATATGCAAAGACACATTGACTATACATTATTTCAGACCTACATGTAATGACTAGAAACATTCATACAATCTATACATAAATTTAACTATCATATGACATTACTGTAATTCAGTAGATAACATCATGTCAAAGATAGTGGCCCTAACAGAAGTGATCATTCCATAAGAATTTATTAAAAGTTATTGTTTTACTTCAAAGAGTGTTTAAGAGTGTTTAGAGTCAAAGAGACTCTATGATGGTTCCGACTTAAAGACTTATCTATTGATGAGATGGTAGGGGCCTGATGCTTTGGCTGTTTGTCTGGCCCACCAGGGTTTACCTGTTGGATTCATTTGCTCTGGTATTCAGTTTTATTTACTGTTGCGTCCTTATCTTTGCTTTATCTCCTTGTTATATCTTGATTTATATGTTTTGGGAGATGATGCATTGATAAGTTAGGGGTCTTTCATGCAAACCAAATATCTATGTGTCTTGATCCACATCTGAATTAAGGATGAGGTTGGCGCCGTTAAACTGGTTTAAGCCCTCCAGTAAAATATTTTACTGACCGTTCCAAGGCGGTACTTCTTTTGTGGATCTATTATGTTTTTGTTCTGTCTTGTGTTTGCTATGTCTTTGTGCGCGTCTGTTTATATGTGCTTTCTGGTCACCTGCTGGGAAAGGGCTGACCTCTTGGCTCTCGTTTATGGTGTCTTACTGTGAGTTTGTCACTTTCCCATTGGTATCCTGGGTCAGGTGTGGTAATTGGTTGTATTGATTCCTGATCTTTGCACCCTTACTTACTTTTATTCCAATTGTGTTTCTTGTCATCAAAGAGTTATTTAACTTCTGGCTGTGACATTATTTTTTGACATGATTTGTGTGTTTGATTTGATTCTTTACGTTCCCTCAACAATATTTCAGTTAAACAGGGACGGGTCTTCCTCGGTTGAACCAGTTCTAAGCTAGGATAAATGTGTCTTGCTCAAGGACCACAACGCAGTGACGCCGGTGAATCTCGAACCCTCGGTCTCGAGTTAAGCACTCTACCACTGAGCAACTACGCTCCCTTTTTTGACATGATATATTCTACTGAATAACAGTTACATCAAATGAAAAAATAATGATATGACCACAGGTTGCATAATTTCGATACAAAGAAGTTATGTTAATAATAAAGTAAATTTTCTTTGAAATAAACCAGCTTTGGAGGTGTTAAGAAATTCTAGCGATATGGCGTATATTTTCCCTAGTTGACATGATTACAAACACCAAATTTTCAAATTGCCCTTATGTTTTTAAAATTGGTGTAGTTCAGCAGTAACATATGCATAGTAAGCAACAAAATACGTTTCAAAGCGATTCATCATTTACAATACCGTGAAAACGTGCACTTTCTACTCCAACCCCTCATTTTACGTCTTTATACTGGGTGCCATTTAGACCAGACTTTGAGTAAATGCATTGCTAGTTATAAAAAAGAAAAAGTGCTAAAATGTTAAGGATAGGACTCTTCATTTCCCTAATCTTACCGTATTCCTTCTGCGCATGCGTACGAAATACACCTAAAATTGTGACGTTTGTCATTGGAAAGATGAAAATGGTGTCTTTCATTTTATTATTAGATGCTTTCCCCCCCTAGACCCAAGATGCCCTTTGGACAACGACATGTCGCTATAAACATTTACAACATATGTAAAGGGCATTTTGGGTCGGGGGGGGGGGGGGGGGGGGAAGCATCTAAAAACAAACGGAAAGACACCAATGTCATCTTTCAAATGACACCCCCTGGAAAAATTTGGACCCCCTCCCCTGGACCCTTCAAAAATTATAGTTTTCCTTAAAATAAACTATTGAACCCCTCTGTAAAATCGTAAAAAGCTGATGCCTAAGAAAACGTTATTAGAGTTTTTTTTCTGTCAGTTAAGCCTGGACCCCCCTATAATTTCTAATAGAAACCTATAGGATTTGTGATTTTCCAGGTGGTCCGGGCCCCCATACCCCTCTGGATCCGCGCATGCGTATGATAGATCCACTTGCGATATCCAAATTTTCAAGTAAAGCCACTCCCAAAGGACAGGTTTTTTTTCATGCAATGGTTCATTTTCCATTCCTGGAGCGTCTAGTGACACCTCAAAACGTGATGAGGTATAAGATTCTGCAATTTTTTAGTGGAAAACAAATAAGTTGAGACCTCGGACCCTGGTCCGAGTTGAGACACAGTGATTATCGCGACTTTTAGTCAACTATTTATGGTGATGGTTGAGCGGCTCTTCCCTCGCGGTGCCACGGGGTAGTCTGCAGTTTGTGATTGTGGTATTTCCTGATCATACTCACTTACTATTTTTCATTATGTATATAAGACTAGGCCTAGATTTCTGGCATCAGTTTTAGAAAAACAGGCTGTCCAATGTTGTCAAATAACGTTCATGCTAGATACATTACCATAACATACCATGCATAAGCCGGGTGCTTAAGATCAAGCAACATACTCGCTGGAAAAATGAGTTTAATGGTAAAAATTACAGTTCAAACATTAATAATCAGAGATTAGAGCAAATCTACATGGATATGCTCGAGAAGCTCAAAATGGAAGCATGCACTGCAGTGTGCAAGAACACATACAATGATATGGCTAAACAACCGTCAGCTTTTTTGAAAAGCTAATGCTTGTGTAAATCTACTCGATAATGATATTATTGCGCGAAACAAACGAAAGTTAAGGTGCAATTTTATTATTATTATTATTTGTTTCTGTATATCAACAGTGTCTTTTCATGCAATTGACTTAATTTCAAACGCCACTGCTATCATTCTGTCCATAAAAACTAATACCTAGTGCACTATATTTTAGAACTATTTAAGTGCCGATCAGGTTCATAAAGGGCGGGAAAACATGAGCAACCCACAAGAAAACGTGTCTTCTTCACGTTTATGACAAAAAGGCAGGGCTGCGTTTATTGTCCGTCTGGTAATGTTTAAAAGCAAAGAAAAATATAATGATAAAAATGGTTGCAAGATATTGTGCTTTTAACTGCAATATCTGGCTGCACCATAGATATTGCAAACGGTTTATCGTCGTACAAGAGCAGGTTTTCTCATGCTAAGGCATTGTTTTTCTGACGCTCGTTTGAGGCATCCAATGGGGTTTACTGATTTGCGAATTTGTCCCAAATTTTTACCAATAATTAAGAGTCTTCATAAAGTTCATTTTTACCAGTTAGCACATTCAGCATTACAAAATGATTTTTATCACTGATTTCTCTGAAATCAAACTGATTAAAGCGTACTTTTAACAAACAAAATACTGATTTTTAAGGTACCCCGTTGAGACCCTCTCCGTTTGATGTACAATGAAGCTTATGATTCTGTTTCGATCACATTTAAGCTTTCAATTGTCAAGTCTTCAAGCTCAACCACGTTTTTCTGACCAATGGTTTTACATTTCAGGCCTGAAAACCGCAACAAAACTAATAAAATAGCAATATTGATTTGTCTAGCAGCAGGACAAGGGTTGTTGCAATAATGTCATTTGGTTCCCGGTGACTTACACAGGCTGTAACAGTCTAGAGATGCGGACTGGGTAGCAATGTTAAACGGGGGTTCGATGGTATGGGGATTTTGTGTGTATTTTGTATATATGATAACATTGGAAACGGATGTAAACATAGTTTCCAAAAATAGTATATAGACGGTTGGGTAATAAGTAGTTTTATGGATTCGAGTGGATAGGCATCTGGACCAATCAAAAGGTGTCTATTTATAATATAATAATAGAAAGTAAGGGTTAATTGAGTGAATGTAGGTGGGTGGGTGAGTGAGTGGGTGAATGGGGATGGGTGGGTGAGTGAATGAATGGGGGTGGGTGGGTGCGTGATTGATTGAATGGGAGTGGGTGAATGAGTGAGAAAATGGGGATGGGTGAGTGAGTGATTGGGGATGGGTGAGTGAGTGAGTGAGTGAGTGAGTGAGTGAGTGAGTGAGTGAGTGAGTGAGTGAGTGAGTGAGTGAGTGAGTGAGTGAGTGAGTGAGCGAGCGAGTGAGTGAGTGAGTGAGAAAATGAAATAGAGAGTAAGTTGGAGTAACATGGCACGTGTATGTTTAGCTTGCAGCTGGACAGGTTTACAATAAGTACGTTTACCAGCATTGTGCCATTGTTTTTTTCAGCAAGAACACTGACGTGGACAAAGCTCTGAATTACATGAGAAGTTTATATGATTGTCAGTTGGTGAAGAACAGAATGTCAATCAAAGAGAATATACAGCCAAAACTGTCCGGTATGTATAGTTTAACAAATAGGTCAACTCGTACGCGACATCTTAGGAATTATCCTCTAGCCGAAGTGCTTTTCTAGTACAAATGTACACTGTAAAATGAGCTATACATGCGATTTCCAACAATGTGGTATATTGATATGTATAGACTCGGGCGAGCCTGTTCAGCCTCCCGATAAGCTTAGAAACTCCAAATGATGTTCAGTCAGTAGCTTAATGTTCATAGAATATTCAAGCGACAAGCAAAGGTTCTGATCAGACCGCGTCGCACATACCACATTGTCGTGGCTCAAATGGGTGTTAACATGGATTCTCTGTAAGAATAAAAAAAACTCCATAGGGTCCGGCAAGCTATGTCTGGTATTTTCCTCATTCTTTGTGTGTGATGCAGATATGACCCCCAATCAGTAAAATACGCCTTTTAATTTCAAAATGACTTCCGGTTACCATGGTAACTAGGGTCATTGATGTCAAGCAAATGCAAAGAAAACAGTTAACAATAGGCATACTTGGCTGGACTGCTACTGATTTTGGTAAAGCCCTTCAGCTGCTTTACAAGCTATCTTATATTCGAAAATGGTAGTTGTTGAAAAGGTGGGTGGGGTAATCCGACCTCAAACGATAAAGATGGAATAAATGTGTGTGATGGCAGTAAGATGTAGGTACTTTTTAGCACTTTACTATATACTTTTACACACATTTGTACATTTATCTAACGGTAGTACCTATATTACTTGGTGTTTGTGGAATAGGCTTCTTTTCATTTTCTATTTGTATATCAATATTCAAGTCAGTCATCTCAATCAGTACCATGAACACAGAAATCTGAATGTACTTTTTGATTGATGTAACGTCACACTTAACCTTGATCATATGACAGCCGATTTCTTGTTTTGTGTTGCTGACAGAAAATATACTATTAGTATATGCACTTGAAATTGGTAAAAACATCTTGTTTGACATTTTGGAAAAGATGCTGATCCCAACATGTTTTGTGAATGTATACATGTACTGGCATTTGATAATATATAAAAGCTTACTTTTGTATATGAGTGGGGAATCCAGAGGTGGTTCAGGGGGTTAGCTCGAACCCCCCTCTATTCCCCCCGTTTTTAAATATCCTATGAAAATGAAATAACTTTGTCTCAGTGAGACCAAATTATTTCATTTCTATGGGATATTTAAAAAATAGATAACCCCACCCCTTTATACACATGAACCCCCCTTCCAGAAATCCTGGATCCGCCCCTGTGTAATTATTTCTTCAAAACATCAAATGTTTAATGAACATATTTTACCCATTTTTGACTTCGAAATGTGATACAAAATTTGTATGTTTTTATATCTTAGAAAGGTGTATATATGTATTATTTTGGCGAAAACGGCTTTCTTCGTTACCATGGCAACCGTTTGACAGATATTCACAATATTTTGCACGAATTTTCACCCACTGCCTGAGTCTTACATTTATCACTTCTTAAAACGGTAATATTTAGTGGACCACCATAGTTTCACTGGAGGCCCGGCGGTAATGGAGACTGTATGCTTGCTGGGCTGTTAATAAATTTAGCGAATATTTTGTCAGTAAGCATATTCAAGTGGACCGCCCTCTGCCTAGCACGAAACGTCATTTGAATCGCGTTTCGTTGGTAGGTCGATGGTGGCCAGTGTCTGTGTTTACTTAGGGGTAGTCAGCTTCGCCAAATTGTTAGAGCAAATACGGTAATAAGTTTTTCGCTTATCTTTCAGGTCCCAGCTGGGATATCTACCACAGGTGTAGAAGAAACAAGGCGGTAGAAAATATGACGTCATGCTTGCGTAATGAAATAGCTGTGTGCAAAAATGCAAAACACCGCGTCACTAAGGTTTTGCGCATGTCACTGGATTTAATGGAGATATTTCTCAACGAAAGCTCAAATATGAAAGTAGTTCACTTATTTCGAGACCCAAGAGCCATTCTTAATTCCCATTTTCAGACATCGTGGAGTCCTCTTCGAAGGGGTAATGCAGAGCAGATAACAAAGGCTGCACGAGCCCTGTGTAACAGAATATTACGTGATATTGAAGCGGGGATACTACTTCAAAAGGCCTTTCCGACTCGCTTTAAAATCATTCAATATGAAGACTTTGATGACCCGTGGTCAAAAATTACAAAATTGTATAAGTTTCTTGGTATGACACAAACAAAGGAAACGCAGCGTTTTATTGTACAGCCAGGTGCATCCGGTTCCGGCGGAAGCTCAAGAGGGAACCATCCTTTTAAATACAGAACAATGATGAAGTGGCCAACCATCAAAGTTATAGACCAGGCATGCGGGGAGGTGTACGATAAACTAGGATATACAAGATATCAGAACGAACGATCATATATGGACCTTAATATATCAGGCATACAACAAGATATACCCTACAGGCTATAGACCATGTACTAAAATATGGACTTAAATCAGTCTCCAGCGTCGCGTCTTAGAGTTATAGACCCCCATATATATATTAAAGTAAAACAAGACTATTGGATTTGTCTTTTAGATATTTTGTGTTGCTGTGTAATAACATCCATAATACGTTGCATGCATAATGGCAAACATCCACATTTTCACGCCAAAAATACCACTTCAAAGTAATGTGTCATATGAAAAAAAATAAAAATAAAATCAAACAAGAAAGCTCTTGTTTACTTTCATATAATAAGGTTGTTTCGAAGAGGTGATACCATACATGGCAAGTCTCACATTTTATCTATTTTTCCAAACTCATTTAAAACAATTAATAAACTATTAACACTAATATAAATTACTTTGTTTGTTTGTTTGATTTGATTCTTTACGTCCCATCAACAATCTTTCAGTTATATAGGGACGGGTCTTCCTGGGTTGAACTAGTACTAAGCTAGGATAATGTGTCTTGCTCAAGGACCACAACGCAGTGACGCCGGTGAGGCTCAAACCCACGGCCCTTCGGTCTCGAGTCAAGCACTCTACCACTGAGCCACTGCGCTCCCTAATATAAGATACACCTAGCCACACTGCAGTCAGTTTAGTCTTAAACTACAAAATGGCCAATCCTAAGGTAGCACATTATGAATGCAATTATCTCACGGACAGGTTAACATTGAATACTTTCTGATTGGATGGCCCATCAATACAATTATCTCATTAATGAGCCGCGACACGAGATGTCCAACAATGTGGTATGTGCGACCAGCAAAGCCTCAGATCAGCCTACGCATATGCGCAGGCTGATCAGAGAGTTGGCTAGTCGCTTGAATATTCCATGACTGTTAAGCTACTGACCGAACATCATTTGGAGTTTCTAAGCATAAAAGGAGGCTGCACAAGCTCATCTGAGTCTTTACTTGTCAAAATGTCACATTGTTGGAAATCGCATGACGCGGCTCAATTTTATTGATCCATTTATACCAATATGATATATGGGCAAACCCTTAAGATAATGGTACATATGGGCCAACTCTTCAGATTATGGTACATTTTGGCCAACCCTTTAGGTACTGGTACATATGGGTAAACTCTTAACATTATGGTAAATTTTGGCCGACCCCTAAGATAATGGTACATGGTACATTTTGGCCAACCCTAAAGATAATGGTATATATGGACCAACCCTTAAGATAACGGTACATATGGGCCAACTTTTAAGATAATAGTACATTGTGGCAAATCCTTAAGATAATAATGGTACATATGTGCCAACTCTTAAGATAATGGTACATATGGGCCGACCCTTAAGATAATGGTATATATGGGCCAACCCTTAAGGTAGTGGTATGTATAGGCCAACCCTTAAGGTGAAGGTATATATAGGCCAACCCTTAAGATAATGGTATATATGGGCGACCCTTAAGATAATGGTACATATGGCCCAACCCTTAAGGTAATGGTATATATGGACCAACCCTTAAGATAATGGTATATATGGACCAACCCTTAAGATAATGGTACATATGGGCCAACTCTTAAGATAATGGTATATATGGGCCAACTCTTAAGATAATGGTATATATGGGCCAACTCTTAAGATAATGGTTTATATGGGCCAACTCTTAAGTAAATGGTATTTATGGGTTAACCCTTAAGATACTGGTACATTTTGGCCAACCCTTAAGATAATGGTACCTTTTGGCCAACCCTTAAGATAACGATACATATGGGCCAACTCTTAAAATAATGGTGCATTTTGGCCAATCCTTAAGATAATGGTACATATGGGCCAACTCTTAGGATAATGGTACATATGGGCCGATCCTTAAGATAATAGTGCATTTTGGCCAATCCTTAAGATAATGGTTCATATGGGCCGTCCCTTAAGATAATAGTGCATTTTGGCCTATCCTTAAGATAATGGTACATATGGGCCAACTTAAGATAATGGTCCTTTTTGGCCAATCCTTTAGATAATGGTACATATGGGCCAACTCTAAAGATAAAAGCACATAGGGCCGACCCTTAAGGTGATGGTATATATATAGGCCAACCCTCAGGATAATGGTACATATGGGCCAACTCTTAAGATTATGGTCCATTTTGGCAAATCCTTAAGATAATAATGGACACATATGGGCCAACTCTTAAGATAATGGTACACATGGGCCGACCCCTAAGGTAATGGTATATATAGGCCAACCCTTAAGATAATGGTACATATGGGCCAACCTTAAGATAATGGCACATTTTGGCCAACCCTTAAGATAATGGTACATTTGGGTCAACTCTTAAGAGAATGATGTATTTTGGCCGATCTTTAAGATAATTGCATATATTGGGCAACTCTAAAGATAATGGTACATATGGACCAACCCTTAATATAATTGTATAAATGGGCCAACCCTTAATATAATGGTACATGTGGGCCAACTCTTAAGATAATGGTACATTTTGGCCAATCCTTATGATAATAATGGTACATATGGACCAACTCTTAGGATAATGGTACATATGGGCCAACCCTTAAGATAATGGTATATATGGGCCAACCCTTAAGATAATAGTACCTATGGATCAACTCTTAACATTATGGTACATTTTGGCCAACCCCTAAGAATATGGTACATGGTACATTTTGGCCAACCCTTAAGATAATGGTACATATGTGCCATTATCTTAAGGGCTGGTCCATATGTACCATTGTCTTAAGGTTTGTCCCGTATGAACCATGTCTTGAGGGTTGTCCCACATTAACCTAAGGGCGGTCATATATGTACCACTTTATTAATGGTTGGTCCATATGTACCACTATCTTAATGGCGGTCATATATGTACCACTATCTTAAGGGTTTGTCCATATGTACCATTATCTTAAGGTTAGTCTTATATGAATTATGTCTTTAGGGTTGTCCCATATGTACCACTATCTTAAGGGGGTCATATATGTACTAAAATCTTAAGGATTGGTTCATATGAACCATTCTCTATAGGATGGGCTTATATGTACCACAATTCTTAGGGTTGACCCATATGCACCATTGTCTTAAGGATTGTCTCATATCAACGATCATCTTAATGGTTGACTCGTGTATACCACTGGCTTAAGGGACAGCACATATGCACAATTATCTTGAGGGTTTGCCAAATGTACTATCTTTAAAGGTTATTCTCAAGGGTGGGCTCATGTGCCATTTTCTTAAGGGTTGTCTTGTATGCACCATTATCTTAAGGGTGGGCTCATGTACCATTTTCTTAAGGCTTCACTTGTATGCACCATTATTTTAAGGGTTGGCTCATGTACCATTATCTTAAGGGTTGTTTAGTGTGCACCATTATCGCAAGGATTGGCTCATGTACCATTTTCTTAAGGGTTGTCTTGTATGCACCATTATCTTAAGGGTGGGCTCATGTACCATTATCTTAAGGGTTGTCTAATATGCACCCATATCTTAAAGGTGGGCTCATGTACCATTGTCCGAAGTATTTTCTTATATGCACCATTATCTTAAGGGTTGGCTCATGCACCATTATCTTAAGGGTTGTTTAGTATGCACCATTATCTTAAGGATTGGCTCATGTACCATTTTCTTAAGGGTTGTCTTGTATGCACCATTATCTTAAGGTTGGGCTCATGTACCATTATCTTAAGGGTTGTCTAATATGCACCCATATCCTAATATGCACCCATATCTTAAAGGTGGGCTCATGTACCATAATCTGAAGTATTTTCTTATATGCACCATTATCAAAAGGGTGGGCTCATGTACCATTATCTAAAGGGTTGTCTTATATGCACCATTATCTTAAGTTCGGCGCTCATGCACCATTAACTTAAGCTTCTTGAGGGAGGTCTGACATCATGTACGATTATCTTAAGGGTTGTCTTATATCAACCATTATCTTAAGGGTGGGCTCATGTACCGTTATCTAAAGGGTGGGTTCATGCACCATTATCTTAAGGGTGGGCTCATGTACCATTATCTTAAGGGTTGTCTCATATGCACCATAATCTTAAGTTGGGCGCTCATGTACCATTTCTTTAGAGTGGGCTCATGTTCCATTATCATAGGGTTTGTCTAGTATGCACCATTATCTTAATGGTGGACTCAAGTATTATTATCTTAAGGTTTGTCTAGTATGCACCATCACTTGTATCTTAAGGGTGGACTCAAGTACCATTATCTTATAGGTTGTCTAGTATGTACCATTATCTTAAGGGTGGGCCCATGTACCATTATCTTAAGGGTTGTCCCGTATGCACCGTTATCTTAAGGGTGGGCTCACGTACCATTATCCAAAGGGTTGTCCCATGTGCACCATAATTTAAATGATGGGCTGATGTAACATTATCTTAAGGGTGGGCTCAAGTACAATTATCTTAAGGGTTGTCTGGTATGCACCATTATCTTAAGGTTGGACATAAGTACCATTAGCTTAAGGTTTGTCTTGTATGCACCAATATCTTAAGGGTGGATCAATGTACCATTATCAAAAGGGTTGTCCCATGTGCACCATTTTCTTTAGGTTGGGTCCATATGTATCAATGTCTTGAGGGTCGTCCCATATGTACCATAGTCTTAAAGGTTGACACATATGTACCATTATCTTAAGAGTTGGCCCATTTGTACCATTATCTTAAGAGTTGGCCCATTTGTACCATTATCTTAAAGAGATTAGGTCTGTAACTATGAATATTTTTTGAAAAAAATCTTTTCTTTTTAAATCATTTGTAAAAATATAATTAAGCTATGTTTTCTCAACAAACATGTTCAATGCAGCTGAAAACTGCACAGGAAAGTGAATTATCAGGCGTTTTTCTCTTGTTTGTAATTATTTACGTCCCTCCAATAATTCTAGACAGTTGATTTTAACATAAATGCTGTTGTTCTGATAGTGTGATAGTGATAATTTGTAAAGATTTACAAAAATGGTAAAGTGTTTACCTGAATTTGAGTATTTTTATAGTCTGCCAAAATTGACCTTAGACGGATTAATTTTCGCCAAAATCTTCGTGATATTCGTGCGTTTTCGTGGGGTACTCCGACCTTGGTCACACTTTTAGAGAGAATATGAAGATAATGCCAATTCATTAATGTAAATGGTCTGATAGCCTAGTGGTTAGGTGACTACTTACGAATCAAGCAGAGCTGGATCGAAACCTGGAATGAACTTTTTTTATATAATTGTCAAATGCTTTCTTTTTTAAGTTAATATTGTTGTATATCTTACATCATCTTGTGATAAGCTTTACACCTTTCATTTGTATTTAGCCTATTTTGTATTCATTATTCCCTAACCTTGTCAGCTGATAACATTTGCAAATAGTTTGGACCCAATTCAGTACCAACAGAATGTCAGTTCTGATCCGGATACAGTCCATTTCAAGTGCGGATCCAGAGGGGGGGATAGGGGGTCCGGACCCCCCTGGAAAATCACAAGTTATATGGGTTTCTATAGGAAATAAGCAATTGGACCCCCCCCCCCCTGGAAATAGTTGGACCCCCCTGGAAAATGTTGGACCCCTTCTGTAACCTTGAAAAATGATTGATTTCTTTGAAATTGACCATTTGACTGCTGTAAAAAAAAGCTGAGGACTAAAAAAAACGATGTCAGAGCTCTTTTGTCAGACTGACCTGGACCCCCCCCCCCCCCCCCCCTGACAAAATTTCCTGGATCCGCGCATGAATTTGACACTCTGATAGTGTTCCTGTAAGAATTTTTGAAAAAGTTAATTTCGATTAAAAGTCAGCAGATGATAACAAACGTCTCAAAAATATTCAGCGTGCAAAGAGTTAATCACATGTAGGCTTATTGAAATCAATCAAGGTGCTGCATTTGTTACATAAACGCATGCCAAGTTCAAATAAATGTATCCAGGTGTGCACAAAAACAAGAATAAAGACCAAAATAACTAGCAAATCGAAAAAAAAATGAAAAAAAAATACTTAAATGCTCTGGACTCGAACCCACATCTTTTGAGTGCTAAAACACTCAACTATCCACTAGGCTATCGGGGAATTGTGATTCATTTCTTTCAGATTAGTAATTGTACAACAATCTAAAGCGCACTTTTTACGAAGATTCACGAAGACTGAGTAAAAGGTCATTGAATATTCATATGTCTCGGGTCAATTTTGACAAACAATACTGTATTCTTGAAAAATAGAAACTTAATTTCTAAAATTAGAAGATCAAAAGTTACAGATTATGCAGCTTTAAGAGTTGCTCCATTTGTACCATTATCTTAAGATTTGGTCCATACGTTCGTTGTCTAAATTGTTTACATTATTAAGCTCGTTCAAAAAGGGATGAATGCTCGACAAGCCTCGCATTTTGATTTTATTTTCTTTACTCGCTTGATAAATTCAGTCCACATGTTAGATCCTCTAATTTACACTTCTCATCAGGCAGTTCAAATGTTAGGATATAAAAGCAAGGAAGCCTAAGGTGTCCGAAAACTAGAGTTAATTTGGTAACACAGCCTGTCTTGAAATAATCGACCACATACGAAGGATTAATTGTTTTCGATCTGATTTTAAACCCAGCTAACCTAATGAGTATGCAATGATATGATTGGGTAGAGGGTGTTTTTTTTATTTTGGCTGAGTTCAATGTTAGACGTAGACAATGTGAGCTGGGCGTTTTTTGTTTTTGTTTTTTTTTGTTTATTTAAGCTTTGCATAAGAAAGCATTCTAGGACCACCAGCCGATCGTGGCCCTCCTTTAAATGCTTATTGGGATAATGTAATTTTGAAGCGTTTCTGTAGAGGATGGTGCTTGTTTGACCAATATTTGAAGGCATTTGATTTAACTCCTATGGAGATAACTCAAGGAAGTCAAATATGTTATTGCATTTTTATAGCGATTTCACACCGGTTAGGTGGCAATCGAATAGGCTCTTAACTATCGACGAACGCGGATAAAGATCGCTTGAAACAATGTTTTCGATTGCCATTTGTCGGCAGTCGGGCGACAAATGGCAAATCAAAAACTCTATTTCTAACGATGTTTGATCTTCATCGATAGTATTAACGTTTTCGATTGCCGCCTATCCGGTGTGGATTAAAGATATTAAGGATGCCTCCGTCACAATTGATGAGATGGTTTATATTTGTGACAATTTATGCTTCAGTAGCTATTCTCTTTCTATACGGAATAGCCAGTGTATCCTCGAGTTGGAAAGATTTTATCAAAAAAGGTATTTTTTCATACGCAAGCTTAACTCTCTCTCTCTCTCTCTCTCTCTCTCTCTCTCTCTGTGTGTGTGTGTGTGTGTCAATAGATTATATAACGCCAATGTGTACATTGTATTTTCAGCATGGTATTTCTAAATACCATGTGCTTTAACAACCGCAAGAGGAGTCCACTTAGACACTTTTTTGATGGTCAGAAATGCTTTTGAAACACAATAACAACACACAAATCGGGGTCTCTGTCTATGATGGATTTATTCAAAACCCCGAAGCTGTATTCAGAGTTCATTCTGATAATTGCATCGGCTCCAATGAGACATCGGAGATAAAAGCGTCGGTTTGGTGACATTTTCACCATCCGAAACATAGGGGAACAGTTAAATCATCAGCTAACCATAGTATAGCCCACTTTGAAAAAGAGGGGCTACACTGGATTCCGGGTAGCCACCGGGTACGTAATGGGGTTATGCAATCTACACGGCCTTGTTAAGTGAGGTTAGGGTAGCTTGGTGTTATGGGGTTGGTTAACTTTATTGGGTTAACCACATAAATTTGTAATGGAAAATTAACATTAGGAACCTCAGAACGTCCGTCCTATATACTGTCCACAAAAAGTAGGGGATATTGGGACATAAAAAAGTCTAAAAATTAAAATCCTAATTTGTCGCATTTATAATTTTGTATTTATCTAGAGCAATATGTAAGCCAGTTTTCCTGCTTAATTTGAGGGCTGAAAATTGGCTAATATGACCTTAAGGACGTGCCAAAGAAACTAGGGGTCAATACCCAAATTTCACAAAAAAAGTATCAAATTTTGGGCATGCTTTCGATAATGCATGCTAAAGATGCATTATGGATATCATTGTTTTTTAAGATTTTTATCGCGTACCATAATTTTTATTTCGAGGAGATAGGGCTGTGACAAAACTGTAAAAAATGACACAATTCACTAAAAATTGACAGATTTTAGCCTCACATTCCTGAAATTTAGGCCAAAGAGATCAAAACAATTTCTGAACATAAAGAATATTGAATAACGGATATTTTCTTTAAAAAAAAGCATAGCCATTGCATAATCCTTCACCGTGATATTCAAGTGTGAAAATTGAAAGGCTACCCCTGGTCTAATTATGGTTGTCCCAGAAACATGTGACCAGATTAATCCTTGAAAATTTTATTCATATTGACTTTGCTAATTAATACTAGCTGTTTCAAATTTATGACATTCGTTTGGTAAATGTTATAATTTTTAATATTAGAATATCCCCTACTTTTTGTGAACAGTATATAAGTACGTCCGTCCGTCATTCCGTCTGTCCGTTCGTCATAATTTCAGAATAAATTGATAAATTTTACTAAATTTGTAATATGCATTCGTATCGACAAGATCTACATGTAGGTTGGGGTTGTTACACATCATTTTTCGCGCATTTGTAATAGAGTTTTGACCTTGACTAATGTCAGAATTTCCGCTCCATATCTTGAGAATAAATATACAGAGCTTAACCTTATATATATATGCATTTATATTGACAAGATCTTGGTTGGGATTGTTACTCATTATTTTTCGCAAATTTATGACAGAGTTATGGCCCTTGATTGACGTCATAATTTCCTTTGCGATCAATGTTTAATGAAGAAAAGGGACATAATTTCGCCAAATTTACTTATGCATTGATATTGACAAGATTTAGGTTGGTACTGTTACTTGTCTTTTTTCGCAAATTTGCTATAGAGTTATGGCCCTTGATTGACTTGATTAATCCACCTACATAAGCTAGTGGATTATCTCCCGTACAGGAGGACAACTGAGAATTGTTATATTATGGTCTGTTTACCTGTACGTGGCGATAATCCTCCAACCTAAGCCAGTGGATTATCTCCCGTAAAGGAAGACAACTGAGAATAGTTATACATAGTCCGAGAGCCCATAATAGGTTTAATCAAGTGGTTGAGGCCAAAAGGTTTGAAGGTGTGTTCTTATGTAGAAAAGTGTGCTGAATTCAAAAATCAAACTCTTAAAAAAATCGGCTGGTACACAAAAGTGCTATGCGCAACAGAATACCCCCGGGGTATGCAATATCTCAAAATAGCGCTAGAATGGGGGTACCCTTGCATGTTAATAATTGAAACCGTGTAATATTAGCAGTAAAATGCAAACTTTGGCAGCAAACAATATATAATGATCAATGTTCAATATAAAAATAAAAATAAGACATGCCAAGGACGCTTTCTAACTCTAAAATACAGCAAATTATAAAGCCAACGAAAACTAATGACTTTTGTCTCTGGTTATCGGATGGTTTTTAATTTGTTTAAGCTAGAGCAGATTTATAATTCAATCTTATGTAATACAATGGTGTTGTCATCAACAATTATTATAGTTTCAAAAAATGATAGAGTATGGCTAAGAAATGCCATAATCACAGACTGCAGGCCAACTCATGGCACCGTGAGCAATGGACACAAACTAGGCATAATCCAAACTTACAGTACAATATATATGTATACTTAAGGAATAAAGAAACGCAACAAACATTTCGAGTCATTGTAAGCATACAATATGATGCAAGTTTTTAGTGCAAATGATATTTATCCATAGGAGCAGTACCTGTCCGTCAAAGTACAGCAGGTTCAACGTAATTATCGATTACGTAATCATTTTGGTATGTGCGTAGCCAGCCTGACCCCCGTAGTAAACTGCTGAAACAGGGTCAATAAAAGCAATGTTTGAATCAACCACCGGTTTATTGTTTTAAAAAGTCTTGGCATAGATTGCGGATCAAGGAAATGATCAAATGGTTACGTTTCTGCAGGATTCTGAAATGGCTTAACGTCATTAACCTCAACTCTGAATACTGTGTGAAACGCGTAAACTTTCTTTTCTGCTTGAGATTTATTCATTACAAGAACGTTTGGTTCAAGAATTATGACTTGAGATCTTCAGACGTCAAAAAACTCAATTCTGACGTCAAGATTCGATATCCTACGTTTTAATGGTTTCCATCATGTTAATGTGTTTTTCTAATGATAAAATGGTCCAGTGACAAAGTTATGGTTGCAGTTAACAAGTTAGGTGTTCACTCTCGGCATGTAATCAGATGTTTTCTCTTGCATTATGCCGTGTTTTGTTTGGCTAACGTCAATATAAACACCTTACCCGCGTATTTCTAGGGTATCTGAAAAGTCAGTTTTTCCAAAGAAAGCATGTTCTGATGTCTTTAGGTTTATCTTATCCCATATATTCACCAGCGACCCAACCATGAGGGCTCTAAGTGACGTTTATCGTTTATTCACTACCATTGTGTATCTTGCCATTGAAGTAGCGTGTTTTGACGCAATATTTGACTGCATTATGAATATGTTTGGATGTTTATTTAATTTGCACATAGTCAAGTCGACGCCAAAATACCTAAACATGGAAAAGACGGGGTTTCCTGATCTTTATTCTGACGTTAACGTCACATTTTACGTTTCCATATGTTTTCATTTTGTAGCGTAAAATGTAGCGTTGAAATGGCGTTTTGGTATTTCATCACATGCTATAAATACTCAATAAGAACTGTTCAAACGAGATTTCACCAAACCGTCATTTAAACACGCAAAAATTATATTTTTGTCTATTGCGTTTCTTTATTCCTTAAGTATATATTTCAAGTCCCTTTTCCTTTCAATGTGAATAAATTATGCTCAGACAAGACTATGATTTGCCTGGATATTAGCACAGCCTATTAGCTTCTAAGCTGTGAACTCTATGTATAGCTATCCATTACAACATTGCCAGCCACGACTGAACATAACTTATATTCTATGTCCTAGGAATCGCATGATAACCCATATCCCACTCTTTTGCTGAATCTTAAAATAATGGATGAGTATGAAAAAAGTAAGTGAGTATGAACAGAAAATACCACAATCACACACTGCAGACCAACCAACGGCACCGTGAGGAAGAGCTACAAGACACCAGGAAGACAAAGTAAAGTAACCAACTCTCTCTTCCCTATCAAGATTATTGCAAAACTAGAAAGGACACATATCAATGTACAACAAAACATGGAACAAACACAGAACCCCACAATTGGAGCAACAATCAACAACAAATCAACAGCAACAGAACCGTCGCCTTAGAACGACCAATCCCTTCCTTGTTATTTGTACAGAAAAGCAATATAGTGTGAACGTCAGTATAGATGCATTTGACAACAATACTAAGTTGAAAAATTAGTTCACAAGTATGCTTAACATGCAAGACAATACAGGTATTAGCTTCTACATTTGTCAATTTAGGTCTAAGACATCTTGACGTGTCATTTGTCCATCAAATATTTTGTATCTGAAGAAGACTTCATCAATCCAAAATACAGCTCACATGGCGTTAGCAAGCTCATTCTGCCACTAACCTCAAATGAGATGATTCTGATTTTAAAGCTTGAGTAAATTATTTTGGTATGCTCTGTTCAGGTCCAGATAAATTTACCTCTCCCTATACCAAACCATGATCTTCTCTGGTAATATCATTAATTGATGGATATTGAAAAGTGTTGCATGCAAAATCTACATGATTTGCATGTCTGACAAGACGACGAGACAGAGTCACATTTGCTTGACCACCAAAAGTTGAAGGCTAATCTACATGAGAATGTACCAGGAACATTCCATCGACAATACAAGCATCTATATTTCTGGGAGCTAACTGAAAATAGTTGATTTGTCAGGGGATAAGCAAGCACCCTTTTCAGATCTAACACTATTAGCAGGTACAGTAAGCAGCCTTATGTTCTTTACCTTCTTGTCTCGTGTCTAAAGTTTCCTGATGGAGGACTGCATGCAATGGTTTTACCTTTCGTCTGCGAATAGGTTTTCAAATTTAACTTGTAACCATAAGGGAGCATCGTGTATTAAACTCTTTATACCATTGTTGTCGCTAAGTCTAAATGCTCTCTGCAATATTCTCAGATATAATCTTAACTGTGAAATGCAGTAGAGCTTTTCATCTCAAAAGTCTGTTAGAAAAGAGTCCATAGTAGTCCCGATCCCAGTGATTAGCTTGTTCATGTCTACATTGTCACGCTTAATTGTGTTTGATGTCATCTGCATTCTCTTTCAGTCCTGACTTTCAATCAAATGGCTTACAAGCTCACTTAGTACAATTCTAGTCACTATCCACTTCCTTCTTGCACTCACCGATTTACTGAATGATACATCCCCTTTAGTCTGGATGGAACATCAGCATTGACATTATTTGCTCTAAATTCAAATCCACAGGCGTCCTAAAAATGGTTTGTTTGTTCGTCAGATGGACATAGCCCCTGTCTCCAACATTGCACATGCAGTTGGGTGTGCCTCATCGCTGTAAAGAAGCTCTAGGTGATATCTCATCATCCACTGAGCATAAGGACAACTTGTGGCAAAGAATATAATTGCACACAATTTACATAGACAGAAAGTGAAAAGTTTTAAAACTCCACGAGGAGGGGAGGGACTGGGGGTAATTTTGGTGTGCGAGTCAATCTTCTGAAACCAGCCCCAATCATATACCCAGCCTTTAAAAAAAACCCAGCCTATTCATACACTTGATTTCACAGAAAGTTGACATATTCATATAGTGTTCTTTGAACTTATATACCCATTTATATCCTCTGTGATTGTGTGTGTGGGAGGGCAACTCGGGTAATTTTGGTACGGGTGTGCGAGTCAGTATTTTGAAGACAACCCCAATCATATAGTACCTGGCCTTTGAAAATAAACAGCCTATTCATATACTTGATTTCACAGAAAGTTGACCTTTTCATCTACTGTTCTTTAAATTTATATACCATTTTATTGCACTTTCAAAGATAGATGAGAATCGATGTAAACAAACATTGGCAAGTTTACATTGATTTTGGGCGTACAGGTAGTCTCAGTTTACAGTTATATTGAACCTACCACAGATTATTGCATATGCGCGTAGCAGTAAAAAATCATGCTTTACCTGTTTATAAGAAAAATAGAATAGCCTCATTACTATGCATCTTTGAAAGCACAATATATCCTCTGTGATTTGCAAACAAGCTTACAAATGACCCTCATCACGAGAAAACCTACTTTGTGTTTACCTGTGGGCGCTGAAAAGGGGGCTATTCGGCACGCACATTCGTACTGTGTCATACTTTATAAATATTACATTCCCTGACTTGGTGATACTCGAAAATATCATCCCGAGGAATGTGATTATCAACCGAGGCGCAGCCGAGGTTGATAATCATATTTCGAGGGATGATATTTTTGCCTATCACCCAATCAGGGAATGTAATATTAATTTTATCATACCGAACATAAGGTCCTTAATTTTCTACCGTCTTAGGCCTACCATGGTGAGGGGAGTTCCAAAGGGAAAATAACGCACAGCCTCTTATAGATATGCAGGAATGAAAATACATCTTTCACAACAATGTTTCTTTTGAACAGTTTGAATGCTCGAACTGATCATGACGTTCGGTTAAACAAATTACGTCATAAAAAGTCGATGACGTCAAACTTAATACCAAGCAGCGTCATTTAAATGGAGATACTGTACAAGATGCGGTTTTGTTGCAAAATAGAAAGTTTCGCAAAATCCGCTCAAATTTGGTCTCAACGTGTTCCTCTCGTCCTAACTAAGAAAACGAGTACCCACACTTTATGTTTCTGACCATAAACAACGAAGTTATTTGGAGTTAAAGTCGCCAAATCATGCGCCATGTCCGCCATTGCTGTTGAACGTCTCCTGACATGAACGAACCGTACGCGCATCGGCGTTGCGCATCATATGACCGCCCGGATCACCCGCTGCTATGGCAAACAAGTGGCAGTATTCGCCGTTGCTGTAGCAACGGGTGATATTATATAAATATTACATTCCCTGAGAGGGTGATAGTCGAAAATATCATCCCGAGGAATGTGATTTTTCAACCGAGGCGCAGCCGAGGTTGATAATCACATTTCAAGGGATGATATTTTTGACTATCACCCTCTCAGGGAATGTAATATTTATTTTATTATACCGAACAGAACATTAGATCCTTTATTTTCTACTGTTTGTTTTCTCTTAGACTTAGGCCTACCATAGTGAGGGGAGTTCCAAAGGGAATGAAAGAATGAAAGATATAATTTTTACAAAAATGGTTCTGTTTTTAACAGTTTGAATGAACTGATCACTGACGTTCGGTTAAATAAATTACGTCATAAAAACTGATGACGTCAAACTTCATACCAAGCAGCGTCATTTAAATGGAGTAACTTTCCCGTATGCGAATTTGATGCAAACTAGAAAATTTCGCCTAATCCGCTCAACTTTGGTCTCAACATGTTCCGCTCGTCCTAACTAAGAAAACGAGTACCCACACTTTATGTTTCTGACCATGAACAACGAAGTTATTGGGAGTTGAAAGTGGCCAAAATCATGCCTCATGTCCGCAATTGCTGTAGAACGTATCCTGATGTGAACGAACCGTACGCGCATTGCCGTTGCGCATCAGACGAACGACTGATATTTTATATTATTATATAATCTATAAATAAACATCTTCTGATTGGCCCAGGTGCATATCCACTCGAGTCAATAAAACTACATATTGCATGGCTTGCCGGACGTGACGTTGCAAAGCACACGGCACGAGGTAATATTGACTGGCTTACGGGAAGTGACGTCAGAACGTCAAGTAATTTCGCATGATCCATCCGTAAAGTCAACGTTTTAAAGGTCTAAAATGACAGGAAATGCATAAGATAAATTTATTATATAATAAAACAATTGTTGACTTATGTTTTGGTAGACATGGGGTGTTATTGAACAGTAAACTTAACCATATTGACCTCCGCTCCGCGTCGGTCAATATGACGTTTACTGTTCAATAACACTCCATGTCTACCTCAACATAAGTCAATAATAGTATAATATCACCCGCTGCTATGGCAAACGAGTGACAGTATTCGCCGTCACTATAGCAGCGGGTGATATTATAAAATATCAGGCGTTGGTCTATGAAAGTTTTGTATGGGGAATTCACGTGAGGTATAATAATATAAAATATCAGTCGTTCGTCTATGGAAGTTTTGTATGGGGAATTCACGTGAGGCATGATAATGTCATCTTGTATATACCCCATGGTTTTAAACATTTTATGGTGCAGGATCTGTTGAAAAGAAGATATATCTCTACAGTATCCATGTATATAATCCAGAAGGCTACTGTTTTATTGTGTTCCCTGACCTAGTAAGAATTGTGTAAGGAACATACCTCTCCATAGATGTCTTGTGACTTTTGGTGTTTTGTGGCTATTCCTCACGGTCTTGTGGGTTGGTCTGCAGTCTGTGCTTGTGGTATTTCCTGATCATACTCACTTACTTTCTACTTACTTTCTTCATACTCATCCATATTTTGATTAAGATTCAGCAAAAGAGTGGGTAGGGGTTATCCGTGAGGGTGGGTATTAATATGCAATTCATAGATCATAAGTTATGTGGAATATTGACCAGAACAGTCTGGTCAGTCGTGGTTGGCCATGTGGCGCTAGCTATACATAGAGTTCACAGCTTAGAGACTAATAGGGTTGGGCCCATATACAGGCAAATCATAGTGTTATCTGAGCATAATTTATTCACCCTGAAAGGAAAATGAACTTGAAATATACCTATATTGTACTGTAACAGCTTGGATAATGCCTACTGGGTTTCCCTCTTTACGGTGCCATGCCGATTTGGCCTGCAGTCTGTGATTGTGGCAATTCTTGGCCATACTCTATCATTTTTGAAACTATAATAATTGTTGATGACAACATCATTGTATTAAATAATATAAGATTGAATTATAAATCTGCTCTAGCTATCATCCGATAACCAGAAACAAAAGTCATTAGTTTTCGTTGGCTTTATAATTTGCTATATTTTAGTGTTAGAAAGCTTTATTGGCATGTCTTATTCTGTTTTATATTTAACATTGATCATTATATATTGTTTGCTGCCAAATTTTGCATTTTACTACTGATATAACATGGTTAAAAGTATAAACCTGCCAGGGTACCCCGTTTTTGGCGCTATTTTGAGATATTGCATACCCGGGGGTATTCCATTGCGCTTAGCACTTTTGTGTACCAGCCGATTTTTTTAAGAGTTTGATTTTTGAATTCAGCACACTTTTCTACATAAGAACACACCTTCAAACCTTTTGGCCTCAACCACTTGATTTAACCTATTACGGGCTCTTGGACTAACATGTGTCATGGTTTGTCCGCCTGTATGCAACCTAAGCTGCTGGATTATCTTAGAATAGTTATATCATGGTTTGTCCGCATGTATGTGGCGATAATCCTCCCGTTCAAGAGGACAAACATGCCGGTTAGTTATTTCATGGATTGGCCGCCTTTACGTAGAGATAATCACCGAGCTTATGATAGTTGAGTTTACCATGCTGTCTTAAGTGGCCACTCAAAAATAGACAATACAAAGATCATAATGACAAATGGTAGCTTAATGAAGGTCGAAAGTATTGCAGAATACTCCCCTTTGAGCATTCTGCAATACTTTTTACCTGCATTAAGCGAAAACTGGTCTTGAAAACCAATTTTTGGTCTGTTTGAGAGTGGCCGTTTTTGACAAGTTTTACTGTATATCTAATACCATCAACATGTACATCAGTGTTTTGAATAATAACAATTACACTACTTTTAGTCAATATTTTATAACATTCTGTATTACTAGATTAACTGGCTAATAGAAATAATTTGGGTTGTTTGTCATTATTGATAACATCTGCCACTGATTAGATCATTAAAATTTAAAGTAACATATTGTCGTACAACAATTACTAATCAAAAGTTTCTCAGAAATGACAATTACTAACACCTTACTAATACATGTATCTCACTTACGCAAATATAATAATTATTACTAAAAGTGCAAACATTTTCGCGAGGGTTTTATTTTCGCGAACTTCGGAGAGGAGTTTCATGAAAATAAAACCCTCGCGAAATCGCGAAATAACTTTTGCGTTAACTAATGTTCATATGGTAAATCATGCCCCAGTCACGAATATTTTAAGATAAAACATGTCTTTAAACATTATTCGCGATTCTAAATGCTCGCGAAAAATTCTGCATTTACAGTAGAGACAATGCATGCGATAAATACTGATTAGAGGATCTTACATGAGTGTTCACGAATCATCGAATTTAATAAGTTGGGAAACAGAGATAAAACGCGATGCTTGCCGAGCATTTTATCTCTTTTTCGCAACGAGTTAAATTAACTAATACAGGAGCACGAATGTTAGATTCTATTTATCATATGACATTAAGATTACTTTGAAATCTCATTTCTGCCGTAAACGTTATAATTTTGTCATTATGTACGCAAAGTTGTTATGAATGTCATGACGTTTCCCGAAAATCTGTAAATCACTAGTGGTTTGTCGATTTTAATGCATGGCGTTATTCCACTCCCAGACGCGATAATGGTACTTATTTAACTAGAATTCAGATAATCGGATGTGTTGACTGGCCAAACAGAAGTTAAACAAGGCAAATGTGTCGAATTTATATCCCGGGCGAAGGGTTATTTTAGAGAAACTTATAAATCACAAAACACAAATCCCATTTATCACCTTTGTTATCATACAAATCAAATTATCAGCATATCAACTAGTTTTCAGCGGTTAGTTGAATAAAAAATAACTATTCTGTACAATTTCAATATCTGAGGTCAGGTGTGGGTGTAAGGTAAAAGTGTTTGCTTCTATGTTAGTCCTTAATTTGATATGCAACATGACCACATTCAGATATTTCTTAGGTTTAATCCAATCCAAAGGTTGAGGGTGTGTGTAAGGAGAAAGTATGTGATTGCATGGTGCTCTATGCTCCATTCCATTAAATGTGTTATGCAACATGACCTTGCTCTGAAAAAGTTGAATTTTGACATTTTGACCCCTCGTGTCGGGTGGGGGTACTGAGGGCAAAATATTAATTTGCTATCAAGTTGCTGCATTAGTGATTCCCTTTCATTTGATATGTCACATGACCATATTCTGATTTTCTTTATCTTTTGACCCCATTCCCTAGGGCCGTGGGGGGGGGGGGGAGTGCGGTGGTCTGCGTGCAAAATATTGGTTACCATGTTTTTGAATTCATGATTCCCTTTAATTTGATATGATTTGACCATGTTTTGAAAAAAAGTTGACTTGACCTATTGACCGGTCAGGGGCATAGGGGAGTTTACGGGCAAATTCTTTGCTACCATGTTGCTGCATTCATGATTCCCTTTAACTTGATATGCAACAGGACCATGTTGTAAAAAAGTTGAATTTTGACCTATAGACCCCATCCCATTGGGTCGTTGCGGGGGAGGGGATCTCCGGGTAAAGTATTTGCTACCATGTTCTGCATTCATGATTCCCTTTAATTTGGTATGCAACATGACCGTGTTTTGATAAAGTTGAATTTTGACTTTTTGACCCCTACCCAAGGGTCAGGTGTAGGGGCGATCTGCAGGCAAAATATTTGCGACCATGTTGCTGCATATGTGATTCCCTTTTATTTGATATGCAACATAACATTGTTCTGAAAAAGTTGAACTTTGAGCTTTTGACCCCTAGGGTAAGGGGGAGTCTGCGGGCAAAATATTTGCTACCATGTTGCTACATTTCGAGATCCCATTTAATTTGATATGCAACATGACCATGTTCTGAAAAGTTGAATTTTGAACTTTTGACCCCATTCCCCTATGGTAAATGTTTGCTGCATTCGTGATTCCTTTCAAATTGATATGCATAATGGCCATGTTTTGAAACAGTTGAATTTTGACCTATTGATCCCATCCCTGGGTCAAGGGGACTGCGAGCAAAATATTTGCTACCATGTTGCTGCATTTCTTTATTCCCTTTAAATTAATATGCAACATGACCATGTCCTGAAAAAACTAAATTTTGACCTATTGACCACATCCCCAGGGTCAGGGGGGGGGGGGTGGGGGGGGGTTGGAGGGTCTGCGGGCAAAATATTTGCTATCATGTTGCTGCATTCGTGATTCTCTTTAATTTGATATGCAACACGACCATGTTCTGAAAAGTTGAATTTTGAACTTTTGACCCCATTCCCCTATGGTAAATGTTTGCTGCATTCGTGATTCCTTTCAAATTGATATGCATAATGGCCATGTTTTGAAACAGTTGAATTTTGACCTATTGATCCCATCCCTGGGTCAAGGGGACTGCGAGCAAAATATTTGCTACCATGTTGCTGCATTTCTTTATTCCCTTTAAATTAATATGCAACATGACCATGTCCTGAAAAAACTAAATTTTGACCTATTGACCACATCCCCAGGGTCAGGGGGGGGGGGGTGGGGGGGGTTGGAGGGTCTGCGGGCAAAATATTTGCTATCATGTTGCTGCATTCGTGATTCTCTTTAATTTTATATGCAACACGACCATGTTCTCAAAAGCTGAATTTTGACCTACTGGCCCCATCCCCAGTGTCGGGGGGGGGGGGGGGGGGTCTGTGGGCAAAATAAATGAATAGCCCATGCATAAAACAAACTGTATGCAAAGTATTGAGCAGATTTCAACATGGGAAGTATCTAGTAGCATTATGCCATTAAAAAGCGATTAAACAGCACTTCAAACAATGAACACGTGATTATTTAATCAAATTTGATATTTTAACATATTCTGGTCCTTCAGGAATATTTGGTTCTGATGAAAGCAAAATACGCGGCTCAATTCGGTACTAGGGCGTGAGAATTGTTGCATTTTCCATTAGTTCTCACAAACAGACTCAAGAAAACCGAGTCTGTTGTTTTCTAATATTGTAGGTTCTCTCTATTTCTGAAGGATCCGTTTTACCAGATTATTTAGAGGTCGCAACAGCTGTCGTTGTTTCTGTGTGAGTTGGTAAAACTTCTCCCCGTGCATCGATATTCTGGTCCTCAGGAATATTGGGTTCTGATGAAAGCAGACTACTGCTTAAGCTAGGGGGCTTGAGAATTGTTACACTTCCCATTAGTTCTCATGAACAGACTCAAGAAAATCGACTCTCCAGTTTTCTAATATTGTAGATTCTCTCTATTTCTGAAGGATCCGTTTTTCAAAAGTATTTATTACTAGCAACATTTAATAAGTTTGTTGAGGAAAATGAGATTTTTACATCGTCTTCGGTGCCTTCAGTCACCCATAGCCCAACGCGTCAAATTATGTCAATTGCAATGCGTTAAACATGTTCAAAGTATTGAATTAATGTTTAAAGTAAAACCGTACAGTTTAACTTTATACCAAATGTACGCCTACTTAATCGTTGAATTTCAGCATTTAAAATTTACCTGGGCCCGGAATTACAATGCCTCCTTAGAGTTAAGGAAGACTTAAGCTAAGTATTGATTTTTCAGGATGCGAAAAATAACATTTAAAACTGATTAAAATCAAAATAGTTTTATTTTTTCTGAAGATCACAATGATATCTTTACTACAAATACCACATCGATCCAGGCAGTTTATTTATCATTTAATATACATGTAGCATGTTGAAATATCAATACATGTACTTAACTTAAGTATTGCTTAGCTGTAAGGAGTCATTGTAATTCCAGGCCCTTGGCCCGGAATTACAATGCCTCCTTTAAGTTAAGGAAGACTTAAGTTAATAATTGATTTTGCAGGGTGCGAAAAACAACGATTCAAACTGATTAAAATCAAAATAGTTTCATTTTTCTGTAGATCACAATGAAAGCATTGACCACAAGTACTGCATCGACCAAGGCATTTTATTTAGCATTTAATATAGCATGCTGAAATATCAATACTTAACTTAAGCCTTCCTTAACTTTAAGGAGGCATTGTAATTCCTGGCCCTGATCAGCAATTCTGAAAGAATACAGTCATGTGCCAAAAGTGTCTCGTGTAGGTTATCTTGCATTAGCAACCAGCCTCGTGTAGCTTATCTTGTATTAGTTACGCTTGACCACATGTGTAGCGATGTGGGACGGATTTTGCAGACAGCGAGCTAACATAGGAACCACTCTACGCTGTAGGCTTGGTATGTTAGAAAGAATTTTCTTGCATGAGCTGACAGCCTATCTTACAAACGAAAACTTGGTAGAAGAATGTATCACTTACCGATTATACAGGTCTATTTAAAATTTATTTCACAGCGCAATATTTCAAAAGTTTTTCACATTTTTATTATACATTTATGGTCTATGTTTAACAATACTTATTATCAAATGTTTATGCCATTTTGTTTCTATAAGCCGTATCAACGTATAATCACGCAGCAGTTGTATATAAATATCAAATATATTCCAAAGAAATACACAACAACATACTTTAAATACATTCCAATGAAAACACAACAACATTGTATGGCTACGTCATAAGGTCAGTATTTCTTTGGATCTCCCTTTGCTTTAATAAGATCTGTAATTCTCCTTGGCATTGAATTGTTAAGTTCTTCCAGGACGCTCGTTGCTACACTATACCACGGTTCACATACTGGCTTCCAAATCTCTTTTTTACATGGCATTTGGTAACCAATCTCTTTCTTCATTATATTTCAAACACTCTCTATGGTATTCATGTCTCGCCAATTCTCTAGTCATTCTAGAACGGGTTTTCCTTTACATTCTTGGAACGTTCTAGTATTAGAGTTATGGCATGGCGCGATATCATGTTTGTTTGTTTTGTTTGTTTGATTTGATTCTTTACGTCCACTCAACAATCTTTCAGTTATGCGGGACGGTTCTTCCTGGGTTGAACCAGTACTAAGCTAGGATAAATGTGTCTTGCTCAAGGACTATCATGTATAAAGATATATCCCTTCTGTGGGAAAACAACGCATTCACATAATATTTCAAAATCATGGATAATATCACTCTGGTATTTTGCACTATCCATGTCCATTCACTTTTCTCTGAAACGAAAGGCATCTGCTGCTAATGGCTCAACAGACTTGCACACTTAATGGCGATTTTACAGTAGCCTGAATAAACTCAGCACGATATTCCACATTCTCTTTGCGCCAAACACGACAATGGCGTCGTTTCTTATGTTTGTGAAATACAGACTAATGTGAATGCGTCGTGTTCCCACTGAAGGGATATATCTTAATGCATGCTCGTGTGCCATCCATAAGTCTAAAAGAACTAGAACATTCCTTGAATGTAACAAAATACCCGTTCTCAAATAGCTAGAGAATTTGCCAGAAATTAATCCCATAGAAAACGTTTGAAATATAATGAAGAAAGAGATTGGTAACCAACTTCTGTGTTTAAAAGAAGCGATGTAGAAGGGAGTATGTGAAGCATGGTATAGTGTAAGACCGAACATCCTGGAAGAACTTAACAATTCAATACCAAGTATAAATGAAGATCTAATTAAATCAAAGGGAGGTGCAACGAATACTGACTTTAAAGGTAGTATGCATACCTAGTCTGTAGGTATGTTGTTGTGTTTTCATTGGAATGTATTAAGTATGCTGTTGTGTTTTCATTGGAAAGTATTTAATATTCATATACAAATGCTGTCTGATTTTACGTTGATATGATTTATAGAAATAAAATGGAGTTACATGTATGGTAAAACATAGGCCATTAATGTATAATAAAATGTGAAAACACTTTTGAAATATTGCGTAGTGAAATAACTTTTTAATGGACCTATAGTATATGAAAATAATGTCTTAAGCATGGCTGGTGGCAGGAAAAACTCTTATTTACTTCTTGTTTTATGTGGAAATAATATCTTAACATCTCAGATTCTATAACGGTCCCAACTTAAAGACTTTTCTAGAGATGAGAGGGTGAGGGCCTGATGTTGTGTCTGTAGTCTGGCCCACTGGGGATTAACTGTTGGATTTCTTTTGCTTCAGTATTTAGTTGTATATACTGTTGAGAACTTATCTCTGTTTCATCTCCTTTTATATCTCGATTGGTGTTTACTAGGAGATGATAAATCGATAAGTTAGGGATCTATCATGCGAACCAAATAGCTATTTGTCTTGATCCACATCTGATATAAGGATGGGGTTGGTACCATAAAACTAGTTTAAACTATCTGTGGATATTTCATATTGTAAGAAAAAATGTAACTGTTTGAAATGAGGGTACCTTTACTCTGGCATCTTCTATGGAAGACGTGCCAGTCAGAACCTATTTTTTATGGTGATTTAGTTTATAAATTCAAACGAATTGTTGGAAAACCTAATTTTAGTGATCAATTCAAAAAGATGGTAAAACGTTATATAAGGGTTGGATATAACTTTGATATCATGCGACAGTCTGCATGCCTAGTTTTAAACTCAATCACGGTTTATAACAATGGTTTCCTCTTTAATTGCACGACGGTGGGTCAGGACGGCTCTGACGTAAAGCTTTAATCGGTGGGTTGGTGCCTGATGCTTATTTGTAACTGGACCCACCGTGGCTCAACTTGAGGGTTTCTTTAGCTCGGACTATCTGTGAGTCATGAGCCTTTTTCTTTGTTTCATCATGGTGTGTTAATTTGATTAGAGTGTTTCTCCATGATGATACATTGTATTAGTTAGATGGCCTCAATGCGAGTTGAACATTTATTGTACTTCAACAACAGCAGAATCTAGGGCGAAGATTTGGTACCAGTAAAATGCATTTAAGCCCCCACCCCGGCGGTGGCTTAGGCTGCTGTCCGTTCTAAGGCTGTGGTTCTGTTGTTGTTGACTTTTTGTTTATTGTTACTCCCATTGTGGGAGTCTGTAATTGTTCTATGTTTTGTTGCACGTTACTTTATGTCCATTCTAGTATTGCAAATGATCTTGATGGGGAAGAGAGAGCTGGTTGCTTTGCTTAATTTGTCTTCCTGGTGTCTCGTGATGGTTGAGCGACTCTTCCTCGCGGTGCCACAGGGGTCGTCTGCGGTTTGTGATTGTGGTATTTCCTGATCATACTCACTATTTTTAAAAGAAATGGCATGCAGAGTTTCGGCAAGGCATTGGTTGATTTATATAAGCATGCATTTCGTATAACAGAATCTTACTTTCAAAACTAACATAAAAATGTAAGGTGACCAATTAGAAAGTTTGCTCAGTATATATGCCATGCGTTAGTCTCAACAGCGAATGTGCGGCACAGACTCACGGAATGTCCTGGCTACGAGGGATGATCCTAAAGTTCTGATCCTGGCGTAATATCTCTGTAACCAGCAATGCAACATGCCTTAAAATTGTACCAAATAATAATATATTCTTTGTCTATACACCGCTCTGACAAGTTTTATGTAACTTGAAGGAGCGGCCAGAAAACTACCCCAAAACAGCCATACCCTCAATGCACTGACCTATCAGGCTGACTGTGCATAAAAGAGACCTCACAATTTAGACAGGAGCAGTCTCAGCAATTCATATTTATGGCTGCACAATGTTCATACAGAAGTCAAGATGTCCTGTATATATGGTGAAGTTTCTATGTGATCTCAGATAGCTAGGCCCTTAAATGTATGGCTATGCAACTGTCAGCAATTATCAAATTTAGGACCGCTTGAAGTTTTGACCGGCCCATACTTCAGTAAAAACAGCTGCTTTAAAAGTAAAAAAAGATTTTAGGCAATCTTAGATGAGCTGACTTATGTCTGAAGCAATTATGAATAATTCTTATCGTCGGAGACTGATAGTAGCCCAAATTAGAAAATTAAAACGAGTCCGCAAATAAGGTCAATATTTTGAGGTACACAGATTTGCATGTGTATATCTAAAAAACAGAACCCAATCAGCTGTCGAAATGTGCACTATATCGTAGAATGATGCAATATGGCATTAAATTGGACGCAAAGCATCGGTCTGAGACCAATAACAATTTTGAAAATTCTTATTTAAATCAATCATTTTTTAATTAAAAATTAAAGGTTTTACAATATTCCAATTAAAATTAAGATATTTCGTAATCAAAATAATATTGGTGTTAAATATTTTGCCGATATTAGGTTTGGCATGTTCTAAGTCCAAATCGATAGACAAAAATAGAATCTTCTTCGAAATGTAAATTCTGCAATGTAGTCAAAATGACGTAGTTGTCAATTTCAATGACGTCATAAGAATTGCCCATTGTGCTTTTAATATTGAATCGACACAACATGTCACCATTCTTACATTTGAATGGACATTATATGTAACAAAAACTAAAAAAAACAGTTCAGTTTTACTTTGTAGTTTTAAGGATGCGGGGCTTGAAAGATTCAGATTCAAATTCTATTATCATTCTATAACATGAAAAAAGGCCAGTGGTATGGAGTGGACCATATATATTGTGCTGTAATTATTAAACGAAACAGTACAGCGAGAACATACTAATATTATTATAAAGGTCAACACTTGTTCGTTTGAATGGTGCATGCTATGCCTCTCAAAAATGTCTCTGGACAAAGCTACAAGGTAACGATCAGAACTTTTGGATCATCCCTCGTATTTTAATACTTTGTAGAGAAATACACGTCAATCCACTGGTTTTGTCACTGGCTCAACCTCTTTTTATTGCAGAATATACACTCATGATCAGGGCCCGACAGCGAAATGATACAGTTCACTCACGAAACTCTAGTCTGGTAGCATCAGCGATAGTTGCACAAGTACAAACACAACGTATTCAACATCTACAGCAAATGTGCAAGACTATACACGTCAAACCATCTCGAGTAGCCAGTCAGTACTATATATCAGACCAGTTCAACTTTAGTTTATGTAGAATCCCTAAGGTCGCTAGTACCTTCTGGAGTCAGGTGTTTATGATTTTAAAGGAGGGCGCTAGTGCAGCTTCACATATATTTTCAAAGTTTCGCACTCCTTTAGAACACGGTATCTCTGTGACACCAAAGCGGACTGGGTCACGTTTCGTTTTCGTAGCACGTGACCCTTTTTCTCGATTGTATTCAGCATATATAGATAGAATATTTCTACCTTCTAATTCGTACAGACTAGCAATAGAAATTGCCAAGGAAATGGGGATTTATGGCAGTGGAACAGAGATATGTGCAAATGATTTAACATTTGACCATTTTTTGAATTATATTGCTGACAGCGAGCTTCATGAAAAACCTTTAAATATGCACTGGACGCCAATGTTTTCTCTTTGTAACCCCTGTGACGTCGAGATAATTAGTGTAGTGAAGATGGAATCGTTTACGCCCGATGTCCATTTCACTCTACAGCGTGCTGGAATTTCTCCAGACACACGGGGTGCGATTGGCAATGAACTTAATCAACATAGAGTAGAACGGACGGTGCGCGGAATGGTGGAAGGTATCATAAGATCGAGTTACAACGCTAAAAACTGTATGAACCCAACGGAGGTTGCAAGACGAATATGGGTAGCGTTTCAAGTTCAAGGCTATATAAACGACACTATAACATTTCCCTTCGATATTATCAACACAGACCTTAAAGCTTCTAATCATACTTTTTATTCTGATGTGATAATGAAAACAATGCAGGAATATCCCCTTGCATCCGAGGACAGTAAACTTCAAAGACGCCAATTCCTTGTCAACGCCTATGCAGGCCTAAGCAAAACTCTGTTAGAGAAAATTGTGACAATCTATCAGCAGGATTTCCTACTCTATGATTATTCTGACAGTCCTCCTGCTTAACTAACATATTTGGGCCTCGACGCGAAAATATAAGAATCTATCATGAGTGTGAGGGTAGGATAGAAAAATCCGTCCCGAGGATCACCGTTTGGCATCACGAGGCTTGCCGAGTGATGACAAACGGTGTCCCGAGGGACGGAATTTTCTACCCTACCCTCACACGAATAATGGATTCTTTTCTTTGCTTACCATTAAATACCGCGTTTAATGTTTACAAAGGCTACCAGAAGTACCTGGATATACGCTGAGATGCTATATGATACGATGACGTTACTTTAACATAACAATGACGTCAATTGACGACAATGTGCGTGAGTTCCAATACAGCCAATATATGAAGCCCTTTCGCGTCAGCCTGGGAAAGATAACATTGGTAAGATAAGATTTTCTATCCCAGGGTAAAATCTCAGATATCCATATCCGGTGTGCGAGAAATCTCTTTCTCAGCAAGATGTCTGCTAAACTAGATAAGACAATGAGAGCTGTAAGATAAACAGTGGAAAGGTCCGGATTTCTTGCCTTACAGCGATTAAATATTTTAAATATTGCACAACAGGTCATGGAAGTAATGGTAAATGATTATTTTGGTCTATTAAGAAAATTAGGTGAAAATCTTAATAATTTAAAGTCTAGATGGTTTCTAGCATCTAGTTTGTCTACATATGATTTCTCTATAGTCGGGGAACCAAAGTCGCATATCGTGCAAAAACACACATTTTTTGCACCCGAAAGGTATACGGCTGAAAATTTGTATACTGATAGTCTAAATAGTGCTTGATATGAAACCACTGTATAGCAATGCGACCAGAATTGCATTTCGCGGAAAAATGCATTTTTTGTATGCCACATAGGTAAAGTTAAGTAATCTTTCATAGCATAGAAATTGTGATGTTTCCATTATCAATAAGATAAAGAGTGTGCTTTTGGTCTTCAAAAGAACCGTCTCATTTAATAGGTCCATTTAAGAACCCACAACATATGTTTGGTTGAGAAATAACAAAGCTAATTTTCCATTACGCACTCTTATCTGGAGGATGGGTATGAGAAGCCGTTTGACTGTTCGATAATACAATAATACACTATCAAATGCATTTAAAAGTATGGGCAGTCATTTGTGCACCAAAATATCTTCTTGGGGACATTTTATTCTTCACAAATACTATGCGGTTACATTTCTGCATTTCAGACGGGGACAGACAGGTTTTTCATGGAGATATGATAATAGTTATACGGGGTTTTTCATATTTATTTTACCACTGTTAAATGGAATTATTGTTTACAGTAGATAAAAAATTCCCCTTGGTCGCTACAATGACCCTCTGTTTCAAAGCTGTTGTAAATATGGAAGATAAACATCCCTTAAACCTTGACAAATTTCATTTATGTGTTAAGCTGCTCTTAAGTTGTCCATAGTATTTAATACGGACTAGCTGGCATGGACTAAATAACTAAGTATCAAATTATCGTGGTTTGATATTTTTACTTTTCAGCTACCTTATCTAGTTTGTCAGAGAAAATAAAATAAAATGTCTCAAATTATGTCCCAAACGTCTGTCTTACTGTATGCAGTGTTCAAACACATTCAATTTAACATTTATTTATTTGTGTAAAATATATGCAATTCAAACCACTTCAGCGGGAGGACAAAAGTGAATAAGTAAGCACACAATTTTTTACGAGATAAGCTTCGAAACGATATATAAATAATTATCAAATATAAATTTGGGCAATAAATGCAGTTTTAATGAGGTATGAAGCAAAGAAATATATAAATTTAATTTCAAAATGGGGGTGCCCTTATCTACATACTTTAAAAATCAATAAGCAGTATTCTTATATGACCACCACTGCTTCTGATGTCTACGCCGATGTTGTATTATTATATAAACTCAATATTTTTCAATCCTTCAACTTTTTTGATAAAAATATATAACATTTTGAAAAATAATATTTTGACATGTTCTTGCTGGGCTTCCGTAGAAAGTTGACTGCTCTGGCGTAATGCAAGTCGATCGAGTCTGCTATACAGTGGTTTCAGATACACCATAGAATTACCTTTGCAACCATACAAAATGCAACTGTATACCTTTCGGGTGCAAGGGTTAGCATTTTTTCTACCTTGGTTCCCCGACTACTACTCTCTTAACTACATTGCCGCATAATAAAAAAACAACAACAAAAAAACAAAAAAAAAAAAAAATAACAGAATAAATTAAACGAACACTGAACAGAGAGGCTCACTTTATTTGGCTTGTAATGATAAAAATGCCCTTTTTACTTTTGAACAACCTAAACGATATAAATTGTGGTCATGTCAGAAATTGTGTGATACTCTCCGTTATCTTTAGGACCATATATTTATCAGATTCGGCTCGAAATTATATAGACAAATTGTGGTTATTCCAATGGGTACTAATTGTGCTCCTCTTGCTGTAGATTTGTTTTCGTTTTGTTATGAGAGAAACTTCATGTTGTCTCTGTCAGACAATAATCAAACTGATATTATTGAAGCTTTTAACTCCACCTCTAGATTTTTAGATGACTTACTTAAGTTTGATAATCCTTACAAGACTATACACGTCAAACAAATGGTAGATCAGATACATGTATATCCTACTGAACTTCAGGTAAATAAGGCGCATTCACCTAATACTGAAGCTCCGTATTTGCTCTTGAACTTGTCCATAACAAATGGCATAGTGTCTCCTAAAATTTATGATAAACGGGATGATTTTAATTTTGGAATAGTAAATTTCCCATTTATTGATGGAGATTTCCTCGCTCCCCTTCCTATGATGTATATATTTCTCAGCTTTTGCTAGAGTGTATTCTAATGTTGATGACTTCAACAACAGAAACTTATTTGTACATATAACTGCTAAGTTATAAAAACAAGTTTATAGATATCATAAAATTCGAAAAGCATTTTCTAAATTCTACCACAGACACACAGAGTTAATTGTTAAATACAACATTGGGTTAAAACTCGTTTGCAACAAGGCAATACAGAACCTATAATATATGGTGATTTAGGTTATGAATTTAAACGAGTTGTTGGAAAACCTAATTTTAGTGATCAATTTAAAATATCACAAACGTTATATAGAGGTTGGATATAACTTGGATTCCATGCGACAGTCTGCATGCTTGGTTTTAAACCCAATAACGGTTTATAGCTATGGTTTCCTCTTTAATTGCGCGACAGTGGGTCAGGCAACAGACTCTATGACGGCTCTGACGTAAAGCTTTAATCGGTGTGTTGGTGCCTGATACTTATCTGTAGCTGGACCCACCGTGGCTCAACTTGAGGTTTTATTTAGCTCTGACTATCCCTTTTCTTTGTTTCATCATAACGTATTGATTTGATTAGAGTGTTTATCCATGATGATACATTGCATTAGTTAGATGGCCTCCATGCGAGCTGAACATTTCTTGTACTTCAACAACAGCAGAATCTAGGGCGAAGATTAAGTACCAGAAAAATGCATTTAAGCCTAGGCTGCTGTATTCTATTATTTAATGCAACATGTATCTAAGTATATTCTGAACAGTGAATTCAATGGGTATCACGTGGCCAGAAGATGACATAGAAATGAGTCTTTGTCTATTTTTGTGTTAGTTTGCACCCAGTTGACCTAATTCTGAGACCAAAGGACATTTCTAGACTTTGCATCCACCCCTATCGGTTTCTCTACACATGTAGGAACATAATTAGCATGGATGCCAGCTTCTATCCCACTTTGTCATAAGAAGTTTTTTTTTCATGACATGTACTGCCACCTATAAGTAGAAGGTGTCCTTAAGCTTGGATTATATATGTCTGCAAACTTCCCTAGGGGATGGGGGGAGTAAAACCATTCTTAGCCATCAGTCTATAATGCATGAGTGCTGTAATTCATGTTCACATGACGATAGGTAGGAGGAAAGGGTACATGGTGTTAATTTCAGTTTACATACTGTGTGAAATAAAAGCGCATACTTCAGAATTGCACGGCCTGCAGGTGTACATTGTGTTCACTGTCGGATTCTGTCTGTCCGTCAGTGAAAATGCTCACAACTCTTGAACCGCATGGTATATTTTATTAAAATATTCACACGTATGCATGTCAACATTGACTAACATTAACGTGCGTGACAACATTTTTATGGACAAGGCTTTGCTGAGCATTAGGCCAATCGTTCGTGGTCAATTAGTAAAAGACCCACATAGTATAGTTTGATCACATTTTGCATATTTATTAATTTAAATAGTGTCCAGCCACTGGTGCAAAACGGTGACGAGACTACTGGGAGAATTTCAAACGTAGAAAACAATATCTATGTTTAAAAATGGAAAATATGTATATCGAAGTCATCAATATTAAACAATAATATATGAAACGGTCCATCCGTCCATATGTTGTGGGTACTCAAAAGAACCGTCTAAACCAGAGGCTTCTTTTGTGTACCCAAAACACTGCTTTAAGCAAGGAATAAGAAAGTATTTACTGTTGAAGCAAAAAAAATGTTCCTTAGCTGGAACTATGAAAATCTTAATCAGATGTTATAAAAAGTAAGTGTGTATGATCAGGAAATACCACGACCAACCCATGGCACAGTGAGGAAGAGCCACAGAACATTTATAGTAACAAGACATCTGTAAGACAATAAAAGCAAAGCAAAGCTTTCTCTTCCTCTTCAAGATGATGGCAAAACTAGAGATGATACACAGTAATGCATAACCAAACAAAGACAAACATAGAACCCCTATATACACATGGAATACTATGGGACAAAGTTAAGCATCACACCGGTTAAAGCAATGGTACATTGAACCTGAAAATGTTCCTACAACTTAAAGCTGCATACTCTGTAACTTTGAAAATTTTTCGAAAAAAAATATTTTCTTTTTAAATCATTTGCAAAAGTAGAATAAAGTTATGTTGTCACAATAAATCTAATTTCTACAGTTGAAAACTGCATGAAAAAGTGAATTATCTTATAAAAACAGGTGTTTTTTCCCTTGTTTGTAATTATTTGCGTCCCTCCAATAATTCTAGACAGTTAATTTTTAACATAAATGCCGTTGTTTTGGCACTAATAATTTGTTAATTATTACGAAAAAGGTAAAATGTATACCTAAATTTTAGTATTTTTACTATGTTCTTGAAAAATAGAAACATTATTTTTAAAATGAAAATATCAAAAGTTACAGATTATGCAGCTTTAAAACAAAACGTTTTTTTTTTATAAATCAGCGTTTGTTTTATCTAAAGTTGCTCACACGTGAAAATGACCAAGATTCAGCTATACATGTGGTCGATAGCGGCCATAATGGCTACAGAAAAATTCGATCCTGAAATTGGGACCACAGTGATATTCCTTGCGATATATTTCCTTTTAGTTTCTTGAGGTCTTATTATTGCACTAGCTTAAAGGGCCCAGACCTGTAAATGTTTTTCCATAGACCTCCATTATAGCTTTTAAGTAAGCTGTGGTCCTCACAACTCTTCAAGCACAATGAGGCTGCCATAGAATTACAGATTGGACCAAGTTCAACCAATAAACAAATGTGAGATACCATGGTGACCACCATGTTTTACCACTTTTTGGCCCCTGAAGGTGGGCACCCTACATGAGAGGAAATTTTCATTGAAAAAAATACCAAAATGCAAGGTCCTTTTTTCTAAGCCACACCAGTAAACTTAATCAACAAAAGCAATGAGATGATGTTTCAAAAAGTACAGCAAAGATATACCCGTCTAATAAATACAATATACGAGGGTCATTTGGAAAGTTCTTAGCATGGCATCATAACTCCACAATGCGTTGATGAAATGCTATAAAATTATACATTTTTGGAAACTAGAATTCAACGGCTATTTGATGGTTTAATTTTTGTCGAAAAAAAACTTAGCGTGCACGTGCAGCACATGTTCGAAATGAGTAGGGGTTTATATACTGGCGAAAATTTTAAGTAAAATACTTGGAAAAAAGCGAAGGAAAATTGGGGACCTTATTTGAGATCATGATTTGACAAATTAACGATTTGGTGCCAACTAATTTTTTATTGAAATATATTAATGCGATCACTGCTTGTACGACTACCACCTTTACATTCGGAAAATGTTGACTAATAGAGAAATGCTAAACTTTCAAAAATGGGACCCTTTTCGATTTTTCTTTATACTTTTACTATAAATTGTGTCACTACAGGAGCACGAAAAATGCCTATTGAGTATGTTTTTTGCTTTATTTGTAGCGTTCAATGCATAAAATCATTTCGTCGCGCAAAAGTGCGGCTTGTGTTGTTCTGTATTCAAGAAAATTATTCCTTATAACACTACCCCTACTTTTCAAGAAGTGGGTGGGGTAACTTAACCCCTCACATTTTGTCGATGGCATAAGAAATTCTCACGGTATCGCGTCTACTATCACAAAATTGATTGATTCCTACTCTCAAGGTATTGTTACTGTTTTGTTTGCCACCGTTTTCAATTGAAATGAACCAGAACGTCAACTCATCGCTAAACTTACTCTGCCCCATCGGAAGATTATAAGAGTTATCTTCCTTTTGTTCTGGTTTACAAAATTAATTTTGGTTTCAATACAAAGAGCATAAAGTATGCTTGACAAAAATACCAACGCATGACATTTTTAAACTACTGTCCGTAAAATATTTTCAAAATATGTGCATTGTGACATGAGATTTTTAGTCAATAAAACTAGCGCATTGCTTTGCTTTCTAGACGGCTTTGGTAGTGCTGTTCCGATATTAAGTTATTAGAAACATCTAACTCGGTCATCAATTGTATGATAACTGTACCAGATTGTGGCCTACCAAATGGTGCAAAATTATCTAATTTCATGAACTATTTTTTATGTTCTGCACACTTTTCAATAGGTAAAATGTTATATTTTCCACTGAAATTTTGCGTTTTCCAGTATACAAACAGTACATGTATTCACAATAATATTTTTCGTTTCTGCATTATAATATCCTCATGAAATTTGTGCCATAACATAGAGGAAAAGTGGCTCTTTAAAATGATACCAAACATGATAGGTTTTGTAAATCGGTTACTGAGATAAAAAGACCATGCTAAGAACTTTCCAAATGCCCCTCGTATTTCCTAGTTTTATTATTGACCAATCATGAAACACCTTACAACTTAAAAATATTGTGCTGAGTTTCCACCCACCTTTTGAGCCAATCAGTGCCCTTTTTACATTTACAGGTCTGTGGCCTAAAGACACAACTCATTTTAGATAAAAGACCAACAAAACCATTTAATTAAAACCATTAAACATTTTAAAGCACATTTATATTGTTTGTTTGCATTATATACCCCAAAGTTATTCTTTGGAACCCTTTAAACAGCCCTACCCCCTACATATGTTACTAAAAAACCATTGTATAGCAAAATAATGAAAAAGTGAAAGTGAAAGTGAACATATTCATTTTCTTATATCACTGTTATTATATATCAGAAACTTCTCTCATATAAGCTTATAACACCACTTTACAATAAACTATACCAAGAAGATGCAGGTGTTTTACCATCATTAGTCTAATGTGGAGTTACCCCACCCACCCCCATTGACAAGGCAAAATTACATGCTCCTAGCTATGGGGCATAGAATCCTTTCTTTATACATAAAATCAACTTCAAATCACTTAAAAACTCATTTGTACAAAAATAGAGCAATATCTGCTCATTTAGATGAAAAACGCTAATATTATGTAACAGTCAGAGGTGGGGAAGAGCAAAGCTTTTTTCCATGTAGAGGGACTATGCTCACCGGCATGGCATTTGGACTACTTACATTTTACTGAAGGCCTAGCGGGAGAATAAAACGACTTCAGCCAGGATGCTGCAAGGTCAAAGTCAGTGAAAGGGAGATATCAAGGTCATAGAGGTCAAAGGTCAAGGTCACTTTGCAATTTTTTGGCCAAAACGGTACCCATTCTACTATTTATGACCTATTTGTCTCAAATGAGGTAAAATGGTCAGAGAAAAGCACCAAATTATTGACACAATTTTAAAATTACTAGTCTAAAATACTCATTTTATAAATGGCAGGCTCTAAATTTGCTAAAAGCATGCATGTGAATTGGTATGTTGAAGAAGTTTCATAATGTCATTTTTTTCAGTGTCATTTATATTGCTAGACCGAATGGTAAAGATTAAAAGGGACTAATACGCATACATATATGCATCTGAAATGGCTCCTCTTATAAAGGTCAAGGTCATCAATAAGGTATAAGGTCAATTTGGCACAGCAAATCAACCAAAAGGGCCCAGGTGGATTAATTAACAAAAAGGACACTGCAACTTCAGACAGGTTTCCAAGTTGTTCTTCACTGTTGCTCAATGGAAAGGTCCATTTTTCAAAGGTCAAGGTCATATTGGGTCATGTGACACTATTTTTCAAGACCAAATGCGTGATTGGAAATGCTCCCTTTTCATTTCATGCTGTTTTGCTATACCAAATTGTTACGAAACAAAGGGATATTTTTTTCAGGAAAATGACATTATTCACGAGTGGCAAATTGTATCCTCCGTAGCCCTAAACTATATCATGTGGTCTTCCATCATTCAATCTGTAACTAGATGATGCTTTTTATTATTTGAACCGCGTGGCATGTGATTTCCAACAATGTGGCATTTTGACAAGTGCAGACTCTGACGAGCCTCTGCAACCTCCTTTTAAGCTTAGAAACTCCAAATAGTGCTCAGTCAGTAGCCTGACATTCATATAATTCTCAAGCGACTAGTAAAAGCTCTGATCAGACTGCGCGTATGCGCAGGCTGATCTGAGGCTTTGCTGGTCGCACATACCACATTGTTGGAAATCTCATGCACTGGCTCAATTATGTTTGTCATTCTTATACTGTGATGTATATTTCTTGAAACATTGTGGTCACCTGTCGGGAAAGGGCTGACCTTTTGGTTTTCTTGTATGTGATAATACCTTGTGTTTTTCTCCCTTTCAGTGTCTTGGGTCAGGTGTGATACTTGATTCTATCGATTCCTGATCGTTGCCTTCTTCATTACTTTGAAAAATATGCCGTTTGTTTGTTTTGTTGCTTTACGTCCCAAGTCAACAGCTATGGTCATGGCGCGACGGTCAGTTCACCTAACCTAACCATTTTTTTTTTGGACAAGCTTGAACAAGCAGTTACCAGTACCTCGTGAACATACTTTCGCTTGTAACTGACAACAACCCTTCTTGTATGATTCAGATGAAGGGAGGAGAATGACCATAACAATTATTTCATGATCAATCTCCACAAAAGTATGGGGCCGGGTCGGGATCGAACTCGCGACCCTGGATCTGCAGTCAGACTCGCATCTGTTGCCAGACATGTTACCGACTGCGCTACGCGGCTCGGTTAAAACATTCAGTATCAGTAGGCCACGGAAAAAAGCGAATTTCAACTCCAATAAAAATAAAAGAAAAATAAAAAAACTTTGTCAAAATTGGACCCCTCTGACAAAACTTTCTGGATCCGCGCATGCAGCCTACGCATAGGTCTAGCCTTTCTACATGCGGTGTAGCTAAGATTCTAATCAGACTGCGGATTTGCAGCCCGGTTTAAAATTCCTCTGTTTGACATGCAAATTTTAATCGAGTCAATATTCTAGTCTAAATTGAAAACTATCGATCATTCATACGTAGCATAAATTCATCTCATCATGTTAGCTTGCCGACCCTTAGCAACACACATTAGTTTAACAGTGGAGGTTCAGTTATATATTATTTTTTGATATTGTTTTTGCTTAGAATCAAAGGTTTGTATACTCATTGAAAATATATGTTTGTAATTTCAATGAGAGCTATAAACATAGGACTTGAGCTAAATATGATAAAAAATACATGTAAACAAGTAATGAGTCGCGACATGTGATTTCTAATAATGTGGCATTTTTATAAGTGTAGACTCAGACGAGCATGTGCAGCCTCCTTTTAAGTTAGAAATTCCAAATTATGTTCGGCCAATAGATTAGCAGTCAAAGAATATTAATGCGACTATAGCAAAGGCGTTGGCCAGACTGCGCGAATGCGCAGGCTGGTCTGAGCCTTTGCTGGTCGCACCTACAACATTGTTGGAAATCTCATGTCCCGGCTCAAATGGTGTTTGTACTGGCTCATCGGTGATTTTGCATGATTTGATTCTTAACGTCCCATCAACAATCTTTCAGTTATATAGTGACGAGTCTTCCTGGGTTGAACCAGTACTAAGCTAGGATAAATGTGTCTTGCTCAAGGACCACAACGCAGTGACGCTGGTGAGGCTCGAACCCGCGGCCTTTCGGTCTCGAGTCAAGCACTCTACCACTGAGCCACTGCGCTCCCGCTCATCGGTGATGGGACTTAAATTATTTCGCTTGGACCATATTATTACCAAAGCCTTAACTTTGAAACTAACACTTGCCTTATGCCTTAAAAAAGATAGCTGAATATCTGGGAATCAAATGATTCTTAAATTAAGAGTATTTGAATGGAAAGACTGCCTTAAAATCAAGGCTTCAAAATGATATAGAGACCGAACATGAAAACTAACGCGGGATGCTTTGTTGAACGGCTAATTTCACGCTTCGTTAATTTCAAACAATGTGATGAATTGATACCAATACGTCACTTCTGGCAAATGTGAAATGTACGCTTGGTCAATTATCAATCTGAGGAATATGCATGGATGCTATATGAAATTTGACTTCGTGCGTATTTTTCACTAAGTGTGAGATGATGGTACGAAATTTGTGACGTATTGGTATTAATATTTACGGACTGTGAAGAATAGGTACCAAATTTACGAAGTGTGAAATCTGCGGTTAACCATTGTGCCCACAGAATTTGAGTACGGTTTGTATTGAAACAAAGTTTACATGAAAACCTTAATTTCTAGTCTTGCTCAATATTTGCTGATTCAATATTTATAAATCAACCATTATATTCATATATTACATATCTAAGTTTTGCATGTACTCCATAATGATGGAATATTCTCCAATGGTGATTAAATCAAGAGAATTCAAGGATGTGTCACTCGTATACTACTGCATTCTTTTGATTTAAGTTCAACTTGGATACATGGATATATACCTGCTACTGCTTTCGCAAACAGTTTGGACCCAGACCAGGCCTGCCAAAAAGTCGGATCTGGATAGACTGTTTTACACTCTGGTGATATTATTGAAGGAATATTTCGGAAAAAAGATGTTTTTCTTTTAGACGAGAAAAAAAAGCATCAACAATACCCAGTGAGCGCAGAGTTAAGATGTTGAATATGGCTCTGTCACCATTATTGAGACGGTTCATATTTCTGACTGTATATGCTATTGTCGCCGTGTTCGTACTATATGGAACATCCATTCTTAGCGATTTCGCCATGGAAGGTAAGACAATCATAGTTTAGCTGATAGAGAGAGAGAGAGAGGGTTATTATGTTCAAAAATAAAGCCCCCAGAGACAAGTTTAAACTAAAGAGGGGTCAAAATTTTAAAACACAATTTCGAGATGTCCTTTATTTGCCTAAATTTTGTCAACGAATATGCTAATTGAACTAAACAAAATTCTCTAGTCATTCTCAGAACACTTTTCAGGCACTTTTTGTCACTAAAGCGTTAAAATAATTGCTCCAAATCCAAACGTCTCTAAAAGCTGTGGCTTGGAACATTGAACTTTAGTCAGATTATCTAAAACATGCTATTATTTCTCTGAATTGTTTGAAGATCACATATATATATATAAAGTGATGTACTGTAGGCAACGGATCACTTTGGTTTAACCAATAAGCAGAGAAGCATCGCCTGAAGTTGGACAAATGATATCCTTAACTTGGAATTGAGAAAACTCATCGAAATGTGCAGATCATTTATATAGAAGGGATTTCCCGCCGAAATTCTATGTGTCCATTTTAGTTTTTGTTTTTTTAAGTTTGCAATTTAATTTCGTAAAATATGTCATTGTAGCATGTGAATTGCCTAATGATAACAGCTTGGATCAACGGATGTTGCTGAAGAATTAAAAAATAATACAAAGTAAACTGTAAATAGCATCAACAACATAATAAAGTGACACGAAACAAGCATTGAATATTGTCGGTAATACCGCGCTTCTTCCTATGCTATATATTTTGACGCCAGAGGGCGCGCTCACTGGCACTTGAGTCCCAAACCTCAATTAATAAGTTGGAAGCACTATACGCATATCAACGAGGCTCAAAATGCATGTAAACATCGAAAAAATCAATTTTATAAAGACAGTGTTCGTTTCCATAAGTATAAATAGAGACATGGTATTGAAGTGGAAACTGGGTCAGCTCGTTCGGACGGATCTCCTACCCCTCAAACGTATTAGTTTTTCTTCAACCCACTGTCGTTCGATAGTACAGTGATTACTCTATCTAGGGATATAGTCCACAAGTTTGAAAAACTCACCTTTGCAGGAAAAAAGTAGACAGTTTGTACTTTTCTCGCAAACAGACATCATTCGACAAGCTAGCTACTTCCGCTTTCTTTTACTTTCGTTTTCGTGTTTGTTTACGGGTTATCTGATTGGCCGAGATCACATTGCGTCACTTTCGCGGTTCAATTAGCTGAAAGCGGGAAAATGTCGCATTGCGTTTTGGCCAATCAGATAATCCGTAAGAAAACACGAAAATGAAAGTAACAGAAAGCGGAAGTAGTTAGCTTGTCAAATGATGTCTGTTTGCGAGAAAAGTACAAACTGTCTACTTTTTTCCTGCAAAGGTGAGTTTTTCAAACTTGTGGACTATATCCCTAGATCGAGTAATCACTGTACTATCGAACGACAGTGGGTTGAAGAAAAACTAATACGTTTGAGGGGTAGGAGATCCGTCCGAACGAGCTGACCCAGTTTCCACTTCAATACCATGTCTCTATTTATACTTATAGAAACGAGCACTGTCTTTATAAAATTGATTTTTTCGATGTTTTCATGCATTTTGAGCTTCGTTGATATGCCGATGGTGCTTCCAACTTATTAATTGAGGTTTGGGACTCAAGTGCCAGTGGGCGCGCTTTCATTTATAATTTATAGAGTATCCCTTTTTCAGAAAACGGTGACAGGAGACGTTTTGACTGAATGGTTTATCCGAAAATGGAACCTGCTTATTTTAAATAAATATATCGAAAAATTCAAGCGTTTCAACTTTCGTCCTTTTGTAAAACGTTTGTTATAGGATGCAAGATATTTCTTACAGAAACATCAATCTAAAATGCCATAAATATAAACTCATTTAAACCTTAAAAATGAATATCAACGAAAACATTACAAAGATAAAACATCTTAAGTTTAAAGGGAAGCAACCTGGTGGAAATACAAGTTAAAATTTTGAGAAAAGATTAGTACCAACTTTAGCACAGAGATAAGACCCAAAGTATTCATGATTCCATGAACCTTCCAAACATCGAATTCATTACTTAAATGATTGAACTTTTTCATCCAGGGGTCGCGAGTTTGACCCCAGCCCAGCCCCATACTATTGCGGAGATTGATCATGAAATAAGTTCTTTGGCAATTCTTCTCTCTTCCGCTGAGTTAAGAAGGGTTTATTAGTATATGCACGAAGTACTGGTACTGGTTAACTACTTTGTCAAGCTTGCCTAGTAAAAACGTGTGGTGTACATGTTTTGCGTCTCTAAAAGCTGTCTTTCCGGTTAAGACTTGCTTACAACAGTCTGTTCAGATACAGAGACTAGCGTATTGACTGGAATTTCGCTTGTTGCAGGCTACGATATGATACTTTCAAATAAGGGAATAACAAAGGCGCTGATATGCTAGAAACAAAATTACAATCTTCTAGCTAGTCTCTGTAGCTGAGCAGGCAGGTTTGTGCATGCATCCTTGCGAGAAAACCTGTGTTCTACAGATTGAAATTTCGGTTATGGCAAGCTAACATATACTTAAGGAAAAAAGAAAGGCAACAGGTGGAAATATAATTTTTGCATGGTTAAATGACGGTTTCATGAAATCTCTTTTTGAATTGTCTAATTGATTATTTGTAGCATGTGATGAAATTACAAAACGTCATTTCAACGCTAGAGTTTATGCTACAAGGTGAAAACATATGAAAACGTAATATGCGACGTGAACGTCAGAATTAAGATCACTAAAAAATAGTGAGTATGATCAAGAAATACCACAAACACAAACTGCAGACAACCCCGTGGCACCGCGAGGAAGAGCTGCTCAACCGTCACAAGACACCAGGAAGACAAATTAAGCAAAGCAACCAGCTCTCTCTTCCCCATCAAGTCTTTTGCATGCTTGCATGGTTACATTGCGTCGACTTGACGATTTGCAAATAAAAAAAACGTCCAATCATATTCGTAATGCAGTCAAATATTGCGTCAAAACCGTCTACTTGAATGCCAAGATACACAACGACAGAGAATAAGCAATTGACGTCACTTAGAGCCGCCGAGTTTGTGTCGTTGGTGTATTTACAGTGTAAACCGAACCTAGAGGCATCAGAACATGCATTCTCGGAGAAAAAAACTGACTTTTCAGATACCGTCGAAATATGCTAGCAGGGTGTTTATATTGACGTTAGCCAAACTAAGCACGTCATAATGCAAATGAAAACACTTGATTACATGCTGAAAGTAAACACTAAAATTCTGTCACTGGACCTTCTCTCATTGGAAATGCGCATAAACCTTATGGAAACCATTAAAATGTAGGATAACATATTTTGATGCCATATTTGACTTTTGTTTGACGTCTGAAGATCTTAAATCATAATTATTGAAGAAACATCTTTATATTGAATAAAAAGTCAAACAGAAAAGAAATTTTACGCATCTAACGCAATATTCAGAGTTGACGTTAATGACGTTAAGGCAACGTGCATGCGTAATTGATAATTACGCTGAACTGTCGTAATTTGACGGTGACATACCACTCCCATGAATTTACATCATTTTCACACAAAAACTGACGTCACATTGTATGCTAGCAATGAATCAAAGCGTTTGTTGCGTTTCTTTTTTCCTTAAGTATATAAGAGAATATCAAAGGGGCGGATCAGACTGTGGGATGAGTAGGCTGGTCCCCACTTTTGTTGTGTGCGCAACCCGACGACAGGTTTTTCTGGCGTTCAGCTTAGGTAAGTGTTTGGCTATAGGTGTTGTTCGCCACACACTTTCATGCTTAGGTTATAATCCTGTAAGATTGTAATGAATTCCATCTAACATTGTAGGTGATATGGCCCAGACATAGAAGCGTGTCAAGCAAAAGTATAGTTCGCAAAACGTATTCAATCTACAGAACAATGTGCATTTCGCCATTAAACATATTTTAATAGTCATAATCCCATTGAAGACATGTGCGGATCCAGAGAGGGTGCCAGGGGGTCCTTACCCCGCCCCCTGAAAAATTACTAAGCTATACGATTCATTAGCAATACTGGTCCGGAACCCCTGGAGAATCACTAAGCATTCAATGTTGGGCCATGCTCAACCCGCCAGCGAAAGGTCATAACGCCATTTAAATGGTGTTTCGCTGACAGGCCGATGATGGCTCACTTGAAATGGTATTGGGATCATCAACAGAGTTGGAGCCGTTTGACCCCCTTTCTGGATGCACATGGAGGAGGTACCCACAGTATATTTAGAAGACGGCTGTATGTCATACATTTGATAAACGCATATCTGTCTTCAAACAATAAAGCCAAACTAGTCTTTCAATATGTATTAAAAGGGAACACCTTCGTCACAAAATGCACTTAGCATTTAATTACATCCCAACACCACGATCTTTTTCATGAAATTTGGAACTTAGCACAATAGCGAGCGAAGAAGGCCCAGACGAGTCAGTGAACATGTGGAATCTCGATAGAGCCTTCTCAGAGGTTGGACGCCGATTGAAGTTCAGATATTTGGCTTTTAGACAAACTAAATATTGCAAATGGTTCAGCCCTAAGATGAAGATGGTCATATACTATTTACATGCAATGACTTTAATTCAAACTATCGACAATTTGAAGAAAAAGTCCAGCATGCGCAGATTAAGATTTCTTCAGAGGGGTCCAACTCTGCCATTTTTTTATAGTTGACGAGGAGAGAGAGGAGCCAAATACCATTAAAAGTGGTTCATAATTGACCCTCCAACGAAACGCCGTTTAAATTGCCAGCAAAACGCCATTTAAATGGCGTTTCTCTGGTGAACCTATGGTGGCCGAACATCAGGAATGCTGGCTTGGAAGTTTTGTGATATCCAGAGGTGACCAGTATTGCTAAGGAACCGTATAACTGTCTGATTTTACAGGGGGTCCAGACACCTGTCCCTTACCCCCTACCCCCCCCCCCCCCCTCAAACTACCGAGAATTGACCCTGTTTCTGGAGCCTATTGAGCCAGCACATAAGATTTTTGATTCAATTTGTACGTGTCGCATTTACGAGCACCAAAGACACAGCCTCACCGTATATCTTTAAGAGAAGTTTCGTTTCCATGCCAATTCATTTGTAGGTATTGTTTCTTTTATTTATTATGTTTAACTTATTTTACAGAGGGGGGGGGGGGCGGGCGGATTCCAATTTGTCTATTTTAAAAGAAGCTAAGAAAAATTATATGGGCCAGTTCATTTTTTCCAGGGGGGTGGGGGTCTATTTGCTTATTCCTATGCCAAAAAAAATACACAATACTTTGGTGGCTACATTTAATATTATGGCAATTATTATATCGTTTAAATAAATATGATTTTTCAAATAATATGAGTTGACTGAGATGACACATTTATTTCTCATTTCGTTGAAATGTCTTTTCTAACATCCAGATTTACCGTCAATTTAGTTGTAGAGAAAAAAAAACCTTTATGAATGCATCAGCTCTTATAACAACATGAAAAAATAGATAATTTTGAAAATTAAAGGGAGGTAAAGTTAGTCAAGACAAGTATGGATATATATAAATATGTGGTGTCATTTCGTACTACCACTGACCCAGTAAATACATGAAATCGAGCCGTGCCATGAAATTTCCAACACTGTGGTATGTGCGATCAGCAAGGCTTAGACCAGCAAGCGCATATGGACAGTCTGGTCAGAGCCTTTGCTAGTTGCTTGAATATTCTACGTCTGTTAAGCTACTGATCAAACATCACTAGAACTGCCTAAGCTTAAAAGGAGGATACACAGTCAGGCTCATCTGAGTCTTTTCATGTCAAAACGCCACATTGTTGGAAATCACGTGTTGCAGCTCATATATTGATGTGTCCATGCTTGGCAGGAGTCCATGCGCAGAATCAGGAATTTTATTCAGGGGGGGGGGGGGTCCAGGTCCGACGGCCGGAAAACAGTCTGGACAACGTCATTTTTTTTTTGCTTTGTCTTTTTATAGTCCTGAACTTATTTTACAGTTAGCAGAGGGAGTCCAATGGTTTTATTACAGAGAAAACTATATTTTTCTAAGGATCCAGAGGGGGTCCAGAATTTTCCAGGGGGAGGGGGTCTAACTTTTTCCTTATGTTAATTTCTAAAGAAACCCATAGAACTTGTGATTTTCCAGGGGATCCCGACCCCCTTTCCCCCCTCTGGATCCGCACATGCCTGAGGATGTGAGGCAGGAAGGGTCAAATATTTCATAGATAATTCATAGGGAGAATTTCGCGGTAGGAAAAATCATCCACAACACTGTTTGTAGCGAGTGCTACTTGCACGGGAGAAACTATTATTTCCGATAAAATATGTGCGCCCTCTGGCGTCAAAATTTTTAGCATATTCACATTCGTATTATGACAACCTAGTTTTGTCTTTTTACAACTTAGTATTGTCTTTTCACAATCTAGTTATGCCTTTTGAAAACCAAGAAATGACATGTTCTGAATGAAACTACTAGTAAATAAAAATTGGTATGATATAATGACACAATTAACAAAATAAAACTAGACTATTGACTTAAAAAGTCTAACATGTATGCAAAGAATTATGTCGGATAATCCCTTCCATACATTTAGACGTAAAGAAATTCCATATATATGTTTAATTCACTGCGATGAGACATTGCATAAGTTAGGTAGCCTTCATGGAAGCTAAACGTGTGTGTGTGTGTGTGTGTGTGTGTGTGTGTGTGTGTGTGTGTGAAGTAAATTTGCATGCATACGTATAAAAACATGTCATTTTTTTATTGTAACATGGCCTTAAAACTCTACGTTAATTTTGTTGTTGAACATACCACCATGACAGTATTATTCGTTTTCAGGAAATATAATCGAAGTCAGATCCCAACAGGGTAAGGAAACCGTTCAGTCCAAAAGAAGCTCGAGTCTGAATGAGGTAGCAGGGGCAGTAGCAAAAGAACAATACCAACGGATTCAACATATACGTCGATTTTGCAAGAGCACATCGCTGAAAACACATAAGGCGAGCATCAAAGTGTCTGGAGTAGCCATCCAGTACTATGTATCAGACCAGTACAACTTTAGTTTGTGTAGTGTCCCTAAGGTCGGTAGTACCTTCTGGAGTCAGGTTTTTATCATTTTAAAAGAGGGCGCTAGTACAGCCTCAGATACATTTTCAAAATTCCGCCAGCCTTTATTTGATGATATCTGGACGGCTTCAAAAAGGACTGGCTCACGCTTCGTTTTCGTATCACGTGACCCCTTTTCTCGATTACTTTCAGCTTATATAGATAGAATATTTTTACCTTCTATGTCGTATAGACTGGCAAAAGATGTTGCTAGAAGCATGGGGACTCACAACAGTGCCACCAAACACTGTGCAAATGATGTAAAGTTTGCTGATTTCTTGAAATATATTGCTGACAGGGTGCTTCATAACAAACCTCTAAATATGCACTGGACACCAATGTATACACTTTGTAACCCCTGTGACGTCGAGATAATTAGTGTAGTGAAGTTGGAGTCGTTTACGTCTGATGTTCACTTTACCCTACATCGTGCTGGAGTTTCTCCTGATATACAGGAGGTTGTAGATAATGAACTTAATCAACATAGAGTAGAACGGACAGTACGCGGAATGGTGGAAGGTATTATTTGATTGAGCCACTTTGCTGAAAATTGTATGAATCCGACGGAGGTTGCAAGACGAATATGGGTAGCGTTTCAAGTTCAAGGCTATATAAACGACACTATAACATTTCCTTTTGCTATTGTCAACACCGACCTTAAAGCTTCTAACCATACATTTTATTCCGATGTGATTATAAAAACAATGCAGGAATATCCCCTTAAATCCGAGGACCGTCAACTTCAAAGACGTCGTTTTCTTGTCAACGCATATTCAGGCCTAAGGAAATCTTTGTTAGAGAAAATTGTGACATTCTATCAGCAGGATTTCCTACTCTATGATTATTCTGACAGTCCTCCTGCTTAACTCGCATAAGCCTAGCGGTCTTTTTGTGGGTCATTGGCAAACAGTGCAAAACCAGATCAGATGCAGCAAAAAGTGGCGTCTTATCAGGTTCTCCTATGTTTGCTTACAGAAGTATTTTTTTAAATTTGAATTAAAATGAAAACTACCTACCAACAACCCTAAAATTGGAAATGGACTCGTCCAATTGATATGGATGGGAAAAAACATTCGTCAGAAATAGGTTAATAACTGACACATTCGAGCTTCGAAGTGAGAAGCTCAGACCTTGTAAGACTCCAACCAGCCTACTCAGAATACAGAGATAAGCTAGAATCGTAAACTGTTATAATTGAGCCGCGACACTGGTCATACAATGTGGCATTTTGAGAAGTGTAGACTCAGACGAGCATGTGAAGCCTCCTTTTAAGCTTAGAAACTCCAAATGATGTTCACTCAGTAGCTTAACACTAATAGAATGTTCCAGCGACTAGCAAAGGCTCTGATCAGACTGCGCGTATTTGCTGGTCGCAGAAACCATGTTGTTGGAAATCTCATGTTGCGGCTCAATTATGTATCAAACGTATGTCATGCATTCAATATAATGACTAATAAAGGTGCTGCTTAGTCTACGCAAATACGCAGGCTGATATGTGCCTTTGTTGTTTGAAATGAGCAAAAAACAGGATTTCTCTCGGTGATGCCCAGTTTGGTGTGAATAATTCTTCGATCGGTGTTTATTCCTGTACGATACAATAGTATCATTGTGAGTCGATTAACATGGTTAAGCGTTATGGTGAAGTCTGCAAGTAGACCACAAATTGAAGCATAAAAGTTTTTTTTTGTTTTTGTTGCTTTACGTCCCATGTCAACAGCTATGGTCATTGCGGGACGGTCAGTTCACTTAACCACATTTTTTTCCTGGGCAGGCTTGAGCAAGCGGTTAACCAGTAATTTGTGCACATACTTTCGCTTGTAACTGACAACAACCCTTCTTGAATAAATCAGTGGAAGGGAGGAGAATGACCGTAGAAATCATTTCATGATCAATCTCCACGAAAGTATGGTACCGGGCCGGGATCGAACTCGCGACCCCTGGATCTGCAGTCAGACACGCATCTGTAGCCAGACACATTACCGACTGCGCTACGCAGCCCGGTAGAAGCATAGAAGTAAATCGAGGTTCGATTTTTCATAATACTCGCTAACTCGAAATAAATTTGAGTCACACTGGATTCAGAAGTGAGGACCTATCATGATATATTTTAATATTTTTTTTTATAATAACACGTGTTTGTGGTGCGTTTATTCTTTTACATCGCCCAAAACTTATGTTTGATACAAAAACAACAATAATAAAAGCAACAACAACAAAACCAACAACTACAAAATGATAATAATTTTTTACGGGGTTATATTTTTTTCTACCTCCCTATCGAACTTTCAATTCTTCGAAATAAAAGCTTTAGTCCATAGGATTTTAAAATTACGAAGTTAAATTCCTCTACAACAGAAAGATACTACACTGAATCGGAGTTATAAGTGGCCAGTTACACATTTTTTGCGCCTATTCAGAAAGTAAGCATCGCTCTTACAAAATTTTAAGTACATAAAAAAAATTCAAGGCTTTTTCAAGACTCTGAAAATTATGCCATTTCAAAATGACTGGAAGATCTTGCACAAGACGAAGTCAGAGTAAAGGTACATAAATTTCAAAAAGTTACACTTTTTACTGTGATGTAAAATATTCCTCAGATATGATATCCATTTAGATTTTAATTATTTTGAAGCGGTTAATAACAGCTGTGATATAAGATGAAAAATAATCAAAAGTTTGTGACAATTGAACTCTCCGTTTCTCTTCTACGTAAACATAAAGGCAGCCACTATCAGCAGCTTAATCAAAGAGTTTTAGCTTTAGCCATGCAATTTGCATATCAACTTTGCAGTGCTCTGTATGCTTTATTATCTGTAGCACGGCATTGACATCTTCAGCGATTATTTATTATGATTAGGCTTCACTGTTTTAATTAAAAAAATAAAATTATCTTTGGCGTATGCCATTTAAATGACCTTTAAAATTTAAGGATAAAACCGGAAGTGGACACCAGTCTTGAAAGAATAACTGTAAAAAATGGGCTGATCAAGCCGTATTGTGTCTGGTCTAACATCTTTACATAAAATAAAACACATACAATGATATAAGTATGTGCAGTTGATTATTTTCGAAAATATTGGAAAATGTGGAAATGAGCTTTTTTTTAAAAAAAATCTTAAAAATAATTGTTCATAAGCAAAAAATCAGGGGTTTGGTGTGTTTTTTTTCAAGTCGGCTGGACAGGTTTGAAATCACCTGCTCTTCAATTCAAAAAGATGCACTCAAAACCCTTTTTTCTCCAAAAATTTGATTTTTGCATTTTTGAACCCAAAATTGTGACGTGATAGAAAACTCTTTCAAAGCACCACTTAACTTTAGTCCATTGAAATGCACATATTTGGGCAAAAATTCATTTCAATAACGTAAGCGCTAAGTCAGAAAAAATGAAATTGAAAAGTGGCCACTTAGAACTTCGTTTCAGTGAAGTAGTATGTGACGACATCTATCATAAAGTATAAAGACTACTGTAGTATAGCACCTAAAATGAGACAGTCAGATCCAGGGGTAGCGAGTCAGATCCCAGCCGGTCCCATACTTTCGTGGAGATTGATCATGAAATAATTTCGACAGTCATGTAAGTAATGTTTGTCATAATTACCAATTTTAAAAGCTACGTTTTATTAATGTATTGCACATAACACCATAGAAAGCTGTACATTCGTTTAAAAAGCGTTCATATGTATTTTAGGCATTCCGTATGCAAACTAGCTGATAAATTTAAATAAATATAGTTTAATGTCTTCTTTATGTAGCTCAGGCTTTCAATTTCTTTACTCTTAATTTGATATGGTAACATATTTAACAGGCTGTTACAGTATAACCCCCCCCCCCCTGTTTACAGATTGACAATAGATATTATTTGACACAGCTTGAATTGTTCTTTCAGATAGGATATGTCTGCACATTTCCCAAGGGGTGGGATAGAACAGGACCTTACTCAGTTTGCAGTACTAAAATGTTGCGATGAATCTACTGGTCGTGATGAAATGTGCAATTTCTTGGCCACAGATGCAGACAAAATGATAGACATTGTATGTGTGGTTGACTTTAATAACGATTGGTTTTGAAAATTCATATTTAATAGGATCATTTATTAAATTGTCTCAATCAAATATATACCCGATAAAAAAGGAAACGTTCCACTTAGAACTGTTCAACTCTCCGGAAGATCGCAAGTGATGGGACAGTTAAGTTTATATCAGTGCAAAGGTATCTCAGGTACTGCTGCGTCACACGTCTTTTGCAATCAGACGTCGAAATAATGTTAAAGAAAATTGGTCTTCAACCAAGTGTGGGTGAAATTGTTAAGTCACAGGAAATAAGCGTTTTATAATGTACTCTTGCTGGATAAGTTCAAGCAATTGGATTCATCTCAGTAGACCAAATTGTACCCAGGAACTAATTCTTTGCAAATTCTATCTTTAAATTCATCTTTCGCGATAATTGAACTCTAGGTAGGCCATGTTTTGTGACTTGCCTTTGGATAACGATTCCACACTTGAGATAAACCTTACAAACATTTAAAGATTTCAACATTGCTTTTATCAATTTAAATGATCCTAACTGATGAAAATGGATTTTGAAATAGCAAAATGCATCAATAAAACATATGTTGTCTCACATAACAACATATCGTTTTCATACTTTGCTAATGTAAAACATACTCAGTATTTCATGTAGACAGTAGTGTTGAATTAACGCTTTAAAAACTTCTTTACCCTTTGCCTTGATGTGTTTTGTGCCTACACAGGGAAAGTACAGATAATCATCTACGTCACATTCAAGTTTCAGTAAAATTTGATCAGAAATGAATATTTCATGACAATTTACACATTCCTATTAAAAGGAGATCTTAATGGGAAAAACATAGTGGTGCGTTTCTTTTTTTGTCGGGTATATGAAACTGTCATTTTCTATTTGCATCTCTATATATTTTAGTATTATAAGCAATGGCGACGCGGACAGAGTCATGATCCATATATGTTGACCATGCTTCGCAGGCGACACGAAAATCGTTAGAAACAGAGTTTTCGATTGGTATTTGTCGTCTGCCTGGCGACAAATGGCATTTGATAATACTGTTTCTATCGTTTTTTTGATCAGTGTTCGTCGATTGTTAAGAACGTTGTCGATTGTTTAAAGCGTTTTCGATTGCCGCCTATCTGGTGTGATGACAGAAACTGTTACTTGAAGCTCTAAACAACAAGATTTTGAGCCATGGCATGTGATTTCATCAATGTTGCATTTTGACAAGTGTAGACTCAGATGAGCCTGCGCAGTCTTTTTTTAAACTTAGAAATCTAAATGATGTTAAGTCAGTAGTTTAACAAATATATAATATTCAAGATTTTAGCAAAGGCTTTAATAAACTGCGTGTATGCGCAGGCTGTTCTGAGGTTTTTCTGGTCGCACATACAATATTGTTGGGAATCACATGTCGTGGCTCAAACTACATTCTATCATTTCGCAACTGTTTAAACTTCTGACATACTTTTTTGATATTCAATCCATGTTAAGGTTGATTTGTCACACACACCATTCATTAAAAAAATGTTACATAATTATCGGAAGATATTCTATCATCATCATCTTTTACTACTGTAACAGTATAGTGACTGCTCAAAAACAACCACAATCTCACACTGCAGAGCAATCCACGGCAACATGGGGAAGAACCCCGATGAACTTACAGTCACACTTCATCAGGGGGCGGGGGGGCAATTAAAGTGAAACAACCAGCTCTCTCATTCCAATCAAGATGTAAGTAAAACTATAGGAGCTAGAATGGGTATTACACGTAAGTACTAGACTGTCTCACTGCACCACGTATGAAACTAGGCTCGTACCTACGAGGTCAGTGCAGCAGTCTACGTAAGTAGTACCCGAAACAGAAACTATGTAGCAGACCAAAGAAGACAACATTTTCGGGGCAAACACTAGTGGTGGGATACGGGCTAATTAATAGAAGACATTAATTTCTGAACATACTTAATTTCGAAAATATTCAGTTATAAATCATAAAACTTCCACTGTGCGAGAAAAGATTATTCAAAGAGCCAGATACTGTAAGCAAACCTTTACAGCCTAAACATGCAATTGTTTTCTTATGTATGTTTTTGGTGTACAAAAATGAGACGGTTCTTCTGAATACCATCAACAGATGTCATGTCTTTGGCGTTCAAAAGTACGGTGTCATTGAGTTGAATCTTTTGCGCTTCAACAACAGATGTTCTGATCGAAAAATCAGGTTTTTTGGACATCTCCATTTAATCTGGCGATCTGAATTTGATTCTCTGTAGTGTTTGATTCAAAGAACTGCATGTGATACATGCGCGGACCCAGAGGGGGGGGGGTGGCAGGGGGTCCAGACACCCCCTGGAAAAATTACAAAGCTACAGGGCTCTTTAGCTATACTGGTTTGGATCCCCTGGAAAATCAGAGCTATATACCAAGCCAGCATTCAATGTTGGGTCATTATTAGCCCACCAGCGAAATGCCATTTAAACACATATGCGGCTAACTCCTATGCGCACTATTCCCGAAATTAAGCATGGTTACATCATCCTTTTAATTTCATAAATGGATATCTAACCCATGCATAAAAAAAACTTTATGCAAAGTGTTGAACGGATTTCAACATGGGAAGTATTTAGTAGCATTTGTCCTTAAATGGCGTTTCGCTGGCAGGCTGATGATGGCCTGATTTAAGTGATATTTGAAAAAAAACCTTCTCAAATTTGAGTTGGACCCTTTTGGATCCGCGCATGTGATACAGTTTTCAAAGAGTGTCTTAACGTGCAGCATTCTGAACCTAGACCTGTCCGATAGCTTGTTTATTTTCAAACACCGCCAGAATATTCTTTGCTGCTGTTTCAGCCATACTGTCCCTGGATTCCCACGTGTTACTTCCCATGTGGGGAAGTACAATGCAATTGGGTAAAGAAACTAGTGGGTGATCTGCCGGAAGGGGCTCTGGCTCTGTGACGTCTAGACCCGCAGCTGCGATTTCCCCGGAAAGTAAAGCTCCATACAAATCGTCGTGGTTAATTACCCCTCCGCGACCGCTGTTTATCAAAACGGAACTACTTTTCATGATTTTAAACGCATCCGCATTAAAAATGTGACGTGTTTGTGAAGTCAGATTACAGCAGATGCAGATGATATCGCACTCTGTCAATAATGACGTAAATTCAGCAAATTCAGCTCCAACGTCGTTAGCGTAAGACACGTGGCATACATCGTAATAAAGAATCCGCTTCACTCCAAATGGTTTCAAACGCCGAGCAACACCAAAGCCAATGCGACCAAGACCGATGATTCCTATTGTCTTCTGTGATAACTCTATGCCACAGAGCCACATGGGCTTCCATTTACCCCATTCACCGTTCTTCACGGCTGCAACACCTAAGAAGCAAGAAACAATGGCATTGGTCAATCACAGAGATTGTTTTCAAACAAATGGAAGCCTAGTTTTCGCTCCAATTTGTTATGCTCTATGTTATTGACCAAACAGCTTGTTACGTTTTTCGTTTTGACAAATATCATTGCTGTAGGAATTGGTTAAACAGCTTTTTATTAATTTCGTCTTGAGATCTAAACAATCGGACAAAAACATACTGTAAATTCGGAAATTTTCGCGAGAATTTTATTTTAGCAAATAGTGTTAAAGACATATTTGCGACGTTAAAAATTCGCGACTATGGCATGATGTATCTATATCAGTAAATGACAGAATTATTTATCCAATTCACGAGGATTTTATTTTTCACAAAACTGCGCATATGCGATATTTCGCGAAAATATAACCCTTGCAAAAACTTCCGAATTTACAGTAGCTGTGAGACGAATGGTCCAGATAAAGTGAAGCTTAACACATGGTAGGACAAGATGGGCTTTGTGGTTTAAGACAATAAGATTTTCAGATTTAAGTCTATTTAAACATGTGACCTTGGGCCGGTGCCAATTTTGTCTTAGGGCCATAATTAGAACATATTGGATTGATGCTTGCTAAATGATGCTTCAAACGAATTCCAAGACTCTAGGCCTTGTGGTTTCAGACAAGATAATTAAAGCTTTCATTCAGAGAATCTATGTTTAGCTGGAACCATTTGTATGAGCCGTGGCATGAGATTTCAAACAATTTGGTATGTGCAACCAGCAAAGGATCAGATCAGCCTGCGCATACGGGCAGACTGATCAGAGCCTTTGCTAGTCGCTTTACTATTCTATGAGTGTTAAGCTATTGACTGAACATTATTTGGAGTTTCTAAAGTTAAAAGGAGGCTGCACAGGCTCCTCTGAGTCTATACATGTCAAATTGCCACATTGTTCGAAATCTCATGGCGCGGCTCGTATAATTATAAAAGTGGCCATATAAGGATTTGGTGAAAATTGAGCCAGTAGTTTAGGACGATGGCTCTCATCGCCATGGAAAACTCTCATATTTCATACAGATGTACCAAGATCCTTTTCAAATATATTATATATCAATAATATGAGCCGGTCGGGCTGGAACATTGGTGTGTGTGTCGAAAACATTGCAGGAGAATGTAAGTAAAGTAAGTAAGGGTGCAAAGATCAGGAATCGATACAATCAAGTACCACACCTGACCCAAGATACCAATGGAAAAGTGACAAACTCACAGTTAGACACCACAAACGAGAGCCAAGAGGTCAGCCCTTTCCCAGCAAGTGACCACAAGGCACACACAAACAGACGTGCACAAAGGCATAGCAAATACAAGACATAAAAAAACGTAAAGTGAAGCTTAACGCTTGGTAGGACAAGAATGTGTTGTAAACTCATAACACCCTTATTTCTATAGCTATTTAAGCATTGTGAATACTGTCGCGCCTCAATTTTTTTTGCTTATCTTATGGTGTAGGGCATTATGGTAGACACAATTTCTACTCTCTTGGTTACTAATGATATCTTCTATGTCATGTAGTGTAGGCCCCTGTGTCGAAATTTGGGCTCCCGTGTGCATTTTTTGGTAAAAGTGATTCTTATCGATTTTCAACTAGAGAAATATATGGAGTCTAAGAAAAAAGATGTTTACAATTTTTTCTTGCAGTATTAACGTCACAGTGACGTCAGAAAATGGGGTACCGTCTTTTCACTTGCATCAAAGAGTTTATATGTGGTTGGGTTATTTACACACCTAAAACGATCTTATTTTTTATGTTTTTTGAATTCAAATGGCTAAAAACGGCTATAGAAACACTAAAATGAAAATTTAATTCAAAATGGACTTCAATTTTACATGAAATTGACGTCGATTTGACGTCAATGTGCTGGGAAAACATATTGCATACAAAACAATAATAATTCTGGAAATTCGCGTGTGACTTGTGACTGAAATAAGATCTTAGCATTATTGTGTGTTCCTGGCTTAGCTTTTTGAAGCAAGTTAGCTCTCTAATGGTTGGGACGTTCAGCTGCTACAGCGTGTTAACTACGTTACCCTACAATTTTTAAACAAAATAAATGACATAAAGGTTGTTAAGGTAATACTTGAATTGTTTAAATTGGACAAACATTCATGTATCATACAAGAACATTTTATTCCTTACATATATTTATGTTTACAAAAGTTATATGTGTCCATTGTAATGTTATTTATGTTACATTTTAAGCTACTCCATTTAAAATCACTGAATTCTGTTAAATAATTTTCTTTAATAAGCTTCCCAGTTAACTTTCAGATTTTAAATACACCTTCCAAAAGACAAGCAATGGACCATTATATAGCTGCAAACCGTTTCTTTGTATCACAGATACTTTAAGAGTTATAAACTTTTAAATATGATGCCCCTGAATGAAAAGTTAATTCTTTAATTCAGCATGAAATTCAATTGGAAAATCTTTAAACTCCAAATATGAACATTCTGTTGATAAGCAAGATTGAAAAGCTATGCTTAACTTCGTTTCTGGTGTAAAATAGTAGTTTTGGTTTTGCTTGTACGGCATCATGTAACGTATATTACAACTTTCAAGATTGCTTTATTCCTTATATTATACGTCATAGGATACTTTATTTCATCTCAAAACTGACTGTGCTTGTTAAATAGATATCAAGATACAAGTCTGTCTGAAAAAAGGATTTATCAGTTTGCATTTAAGTTCCTACTTATTATCCATGCACATTTACATTGGCAAAATAGCATATATTTGAACTTTTTACATCTACAAAGAAATGATTTGACCAAAATTATAGTTTTAAAAGTCATAAACAAAGGAAATAATAGCACTCGAGTAGCAGCACTTAGAAGGATACATTTCAATTTTCTGTCAACTTTGTTAAAATAACATAATAGTACTGTATTGCCATATGTTTATCCAAATTGTTAACAAGTCGATATATAATTGAGCCAGAAAAGGTAATATGTTATGTTAAGTTGTGAGTTTTGTAAGATTTTTTCTGAAGAATTCTAAGTTTATTTGAGCTACTTCTATTAAGTTGTTTAAAGTGTCTATAATTAGTTGTTGTTTAAAGTGACTGTCTTGAAATAAATTTGTATCCTGACTTTTAGCTGTGTATGCATATGGTAACCCATTACAGAAGCTTTGAAATTACATTTAGTTTATATACAGTATAGCTTTTGTTGTGCAGCCAACAAAACTGTCCATCACATTAAGTAAGTACCTTGAATCACTTGCTCAACCAATAATATCTTTAGAACTGCTTTTTTGATGAGAAACGAGTATTTCCCTGGAAGTTGTTAACTTGCCAGGACATAGATTCAAATTGAGTATACACAATGCTAACTGTTCAGCATTGAGATGGCACTCTTCTCAGTATCAACATTGTCACCAATGATAGTCGCACATGCAAAGTTTAAAAAAATGTGCATGAACTTTATGCATATCTAATTTGTCATGTATACTTTTATCCAGTTTTCTCTTGAAGAAATCATTTCATTTTTATGTACAGGTTATCATTATAAATCTCAGAGGTTGATTTAGCAGTGCATCATTGTCAATTGTGTAATATATGTGTGTTTAGTATAGTTTACGAAATGTTGAATGCTATATTTCACATATGTTCTTTGACAGTAGCGATAGTAAAAATTACGTTGCTTTTAGATGAAAAGTATTTTAGACTCTTTTACTGTAATTCATAAATAAATATTTGGACTAGCAAATGTATTGATTAATCACTCATGATGATGCAGAAGGGCTAGCGTTCTAAAATTTGATCATCAATCTCCATACTACTTTGTGTATATGAGCAGTGAAGGCTCTGGCAAGTCTACATACACATATGCACAGGCTCACATGAGCCTTCATTGCTTAACACTGCGACAAGTACCAAATCAAATGGGCTTATTCCTTTCGTCCGTTCTTTTGTTACTAGTAAATCTATTTTGTTTGTTTTGAACTATGCAAAGATTATTATTAGGCTGCAATTTTGTATCAACGATAATGTTCACATTTGACATGCTTAATATCAATTTGATATTATCTGCAACAAATTTCCACTGTAAGACTAATGGGTCTAGTTGATAGAATAATGCAAAACAAATAATTTATTAAAAGCAATAATTTGTTGTGAGCCAGCTATTTTAGCAATGACTACAATATACATTAGTACTTACAATGCCTGTGGGCTTTTCTAAGTGATAAGCATATATCTTTCATATGTATGACTAAAATGAACCATTAGAACAAATATTGTTCTGTTTGAATGCTTCACAATAGTTTAGAACCAGACAGAACAAATGATAAGACAGTGCAATATGTCCTTTAAATTCTCTTTTTATGCATTTTACTATCTTAAATGGTATTCTTTTGTCGTGTAACTGGACATAGTTCTAATACAAAGCTGTTTTAACCATAGGGATAGGCTTGGCGTCTGTCATAACTTTGGGAAAAAAATCGCTAAGTTTTTGAATCATTTTTCAAAAGACAGGGATAAAGGACTGTTTTAAATTCTCAATTCCCAAATTTTGATAGATGCTTGAATTGACCTACAATTACAAATTCTGAAAAGGTTTTCATTCCTGAATGGTATCAGTATAGTAGTTGTAATTATGAGCTGGCTTAAACAATGCGTGATAATTCTTACTAAGCTAGTCCATGCTTAATATTATTGTGTTATCTAAAATACGATACAGTATAATACAATATATTTTATTTATCATTAAACATATAACAATGTTTATAAACAACACAATAAGTTAACATATTAATGTAGTGAAACAGCACCCTGAGGAGCATCTAGCATTTCTTCTGATATGTTTGATGACTTTATATGATTCTTCTATATATCACTTCACGTATAAAGGAGGCAAATATGTCAGTGGCAATGGGATAAAAGATATCATTTAATAAGAATTTAAGAAAATAAAATGCTGTTTACATATTTAATAAAACGCACAGACATGAAAAAATTGTTGCATGTGAATGAAGTTCAAATTTTATTCTTTTATTCATCCATGCATTGTTGGTATTTTCCTTTAATGATAATTAATTGCAGTTTAATGGCAATAAATTATGTCACTAGCAGTGTAAACTTAAATAGTGTGCCTTTGTAATTTAAAACTGTATTTAAAAGAAAGTAATCTATATCACAGCAATAACAGACCCTTCTACTTTGATCACATCACATTGCTAGCCATTTGTTTTACAATTAAAAGGTTATATTGTCATGTAAGAAAAAGAAGTAATTAGATAAGATATCCAATTATTTTACAGTAACGTAGAAAAATTTGGTAATGCGTGGTATCGCCCCAACCGCCAAAGAGTTAACATACGTTAATTTGTGACTTGTAGAATGTGGTTTTAGAAAATTATAGTTTACAAAACTCCCCTAGGAGGTATTTTGGAGTCCAATGTCTAGTGACAGTAATGCATTCAATAGTTATACATTTAAAGTAACATATATAACTGTAACATCATAGTGGTGCATTGTTTAAATGCATACCAGCTGTTCCCTTCATTTAAAAATGTTTTAAGGCAAACAGCAGGTCGATAAATAGTAATTCGGTATAACTTGGTATTTCCAAAATAGGATTTGAAAGTATAAAAGGGTAACGTAGGTAACATGCCTGTCTAAATATAGATCAGAGAGCTAACGTATATCATTTTGCATCTTATATAACATAGTTTCAGAACATTATAGTGAACAATATTCTCCCTGCTGTATGGAGAGGAGTGTCTAGCTATTTGAGCTTTCACTATTACTGAATTTTCATTTTGGTACTGACGTCACTTTTCCATGTACAGACATCATTTTGAAGTTAATGTAACCTCTTTAAATTCCAGAACCTGGGTCTATGCTCCGAATTCAACATGTCGCCAGTAAAATTACCACAACTGATCAAACAGTTCATGTTTATGCCTGCTGGAATTTATAACACTCCAATTTTAAGCCTTAAATAAGCTAAAAATGGGTACGTCACTTTGTGACGTCACTGTGACGTTAAAACGCCAAAGAAAAATTGTAAACATCTTTTTCCTTAAACAGGATAGATTTTTCTACAAGAAAATATATGTTTGACACTTTTACCAAAAAATGCACACGGAATTACACAGCGGCCTACACTAATGCTCCTTTTACCCAAGGTAGCAAAATCCATCAGTTTAAACATGTTTTGTGTACTCAACAGAATCACGGCAGACAAGAACCTCATTGTCTCTAAGGCTAAATGATGTTGAGAAACATACCTTCTAGAAGCCTCCTTGTAGTCAACAGTAACAATGCTACGGTCAGCTCTGAGACGCTGTCTGTTGAGACATTTGGAGTATTACAGACAGAAACGTTACGTTTCCGGCATTCCGTCAGATCAATATGTTCATACCCTACGCTCATTGTCGATACAACCTTCAGGTTAGGGCCTGAAAACATAAAGAAAGCCTTTTTAAAGTGATGTTTCCTCACGAATTAAAAGTAAAAAAAATCTCTTGCAAACTGAACTTTTCCAAAAAGAAAAACCCATTTAAACGGGCTTTTAAATCCTCTTCAATTGAACGAGCCTATTTTCAATGACAAAATAATGCATGATTCGTGTCATTTTTGTCCATATATGGCAAACCCCTTTTAACAATCTTCTCCATAAGCACAAAGCCAATGACCTTGGAGCTTGCTATGTGACATCGCGGATGCTGGGCCTATCACGTTTGTTCAAATGATTATCCTAGATTTACCTTTATCTATATCCTTATGTTTATAATGCAGCTATTTTATATGTTTCAAACACTGTAAAGTTTTATGCGCTCGTTCTATAATGTTTACTTAGTCTTAACATTATGATATGGTGTAAGTCACTTTTAAGTATGTTTTAGTATCATTCACTTTGATGTTAATTGTTTTAATTCAGCGGTATCTGCTGGTCTATGTTGTAAATAAGTTTCATTGTTTAGTTATATGTTGCAGAGGGTCACGAGGTAGAATAGTTATCTTAGCTAATTGTGTCACCCTCTATAAAAATTGTATAAATAAATAAATAAATAAATAAATAAATCAATCTACTAAACGTCCATGCCATATTTGATTCCTAATGCATTTAAAAAAAATCGTTTTTTTTTCTAAATTTGTTGAAGCCTTAGTTGTTAAAGTTTCTAGATATGTATAACTCGAAAAGAGCTGATAACTTTAAATTGGACCAACTGATATGCTTGTCCTTTGGAGGTTGTTCATTCATCTTTCCCATCATTTTACACCAGCATTTCCTAACTTAAACAATAAAACACGGTTTTAGCCCCCCAGTAAAATTTTTTTTACTGACCGTTCCAAGGCGGTACTTTTTGTGGATAACTTGTGTTATTCATGTCTTGTGTTTGTCATGCTTTCGCGTATGTTCGTTGCTGCCTTGTGGTCACCCTAAGGGAAAGGGCTGACAATTTGGCTCTTCTTTGTGATGTTTATTGTGATTTTGTTACTTCCCATTGGGTATCCTGGGACAGGCGTAATACTTATACTTGATTGTATCGATTCCCGATGCTTGCTGTATTTCTTACTTTGTAATGAATTTTAAGTGTAATTTGCCGAAAAGTTACTGAGCAAAATATGTTTTGAGATATTGATGGGAATCCACCAAAGGTCATATTGGCATTCTGGTTCTGGAGAAGAACGTTTTAAACTTGTTCACCGTATATAGGCATGGTGGCCATCTCGACCATGTGACCAAAACAATTTGAATAATTTTTTTTTCCTCTTCCTATCAAATTCTTATCAAATTTGAGTACAACTGGCCAAGTGGTTTAACTGAGCAAATCTGTTTAAATATGATGATAATTCAATACGAGTGACCTCAGCTGAAACGTCAAAGGTCACCATTGGCCCTTGGGAGTTATTGTTTCATTAGGTTAAACATACCTATTGGCCTCAACATTTTTTCAAAAAATCAACTTTTCAATTGTTCTCATTTAAAGGCATTAGGAAGCAAATTTGACCATGACTGTCAACCTATATTCATCATTCAATACTTTGTAGGCCTCACATCTGCCTTCTCGTTCTGGAGAAGAAGATTTGAAATAAAAGCCAGTGCATGAGATTTCCAACAATTTGACATTTTGACAAGAGTAGACTTGGACGAGCCTTTGCAGCCTCTTTTTAAGCTTAGAAACTCCAAATAGTGTTCAGTCAGTAACATAACAATCATGGAATACTCAAGCGACTAGCAAAGGCTCTGATCAGACTGCGCTAACGCGCAGGCTGATCTGAGGCTTTGCTGGTCGCACGTAACACATTGTTAGAAATCTCATGCACTGGAATTTATTATTACCAATTACCATATAAAGGTGTGGCGGCCATTTTGACGACATGATAAGGACCATTTCTCAGCAAAATTTTGTAACCCTAACCCAAGGAGCCTCCATATAAAATTTGAGTTAATCTCGTTGCGAAAAAAAAAAAGATAAAATATCGCATTTTATCTCTTTTCCCTAACTCGTCTAGTAAATTTGATAAAACATGAGCACACATGTAAGATCCTCTATATTAAGCGTCCTTTTTTTGTTTTGTAATCATCTCTACGAAAGCTTTACTTTTATTGCCTTTTGATAGCATGTGGCTGTTAGTGTTCTGTGTCTCTTTCTCATGGTACCGTGGGTTGGTCTGCATTGTGCTATTTTGCCATTTCCTGGTCATGCTCACTTACTGTACTATTTAAAAGGAGAAAATGGACAAAACAATATTGATCTGAGAAAAATATGTAATGATTGAAAAAGTCAATATGCAATACTTATTAGAAATCCCCCACACAGTAAGGGTCAGTGAAAAAATTTAGTTTTTGGCAATTGATAGTTCAAACCAGCAGACCTTAGTTTTGAAAACAATTTTTTAGTAGAGTCTGTGAAAATGATCTATAAGCTTGCAATCTGGAACATTTGTAAAAATAAAATACACAAAAATATACACACCTGAAAGTTCTATATATCAAAGCTTATATCAGAAAAATTGTCTCATAGCTGTCATTTTGTCAAAAAAATAATCGGAACCAAACTCCTTCGTGCATATGTTCAATGTGGCTACATTGTTAAGGCATATTATAAAATTGTTCTATAAAAAGCTGTGGTAGGCGTTGATTTGCCCATGCACCTATGCATATACAAAAGCCATTTTAGTAAAAAATTGTCTAAGTTCTAATAGCTGTAATTTTGTTATCAATTTTGTCATAAATTATTTTTTAAACCAAACTCCTACAAGCATATGACCAATGTGCCTACATTGAATAAGTAAAGTATCAAATTACTGAAGGAGTTGATTGGCCCATGAAGGCACTATCTATGTATATATACAGAAAAGCCATATTAGGCAAAATTGTCTAATTCCTGATAGCTGTAATTTTGTCAAAAATATTTTCAAACTAAGCTCCTTCATGCATATATTCAATGTGTATCCATTGTATAAGTAACAAGAAATATCTTTAAAAAAGATATTCGGCGGCTCTCAAATACTTACAATTTTAACACAACTAAGTGACGAAATCCCCTTATACTCCCTGTCTTTGCATGCTGGAAAAGGATGTTCCGTATAAAACCAGCGAATTTGGAAGTTGTGCTATGTTTCTGGTCTCTCTTTTGCTTGGTGCCCTTTTCGCTGAGCGATATGCATCTGAATCGTTCCAAATTTTAGGCACTTTACCAGCAAAGGCTAGGGAACAATGTTATTAGTCCTAATGTTTTTAAGAAAACGGGAGATTTTGACGATAAATGTATGTACTGAAACAAACTGAAAACCCGGAAAAAACATGCCATATTGTTGTTGTTGTTGTTGTTGTCACATAGGCTAGATTCTGCCCGTCTCAGATCTCAACTTGGAGTAGTTTTCAAGTCTTAAATGGTTTACACTTTCACCACTCTATTTACATATTATGAATGTCTCTATTTACAGAAAAATGCTGATATACCAAATCGCTTTTGTGTGGGACTAACTCCTATAACCTTTCTATTTCCTGTGGCACCTCGCCATAGCCGGGGTCGGGGAATAAATACATGTAGACTCAAAAACTGATCAACCAGCTCCCAGTAAGCACGTAAAATCCGGCTACTCTCGGCCCGCCAGAAAAACACCACTCGAAAAGCGTTTTGCTGGCAGGCCCATAGTGGCCCGAGATTTGGTGCTGGCTGTTTGCAAGTTAGCCCCGGGACGTTAGCCTTATATGATCCATGTTCGTCTGACATACATGTAGTTAAAGATACTAGAGCTTGTGCTTGTCATCTTCCTAAAGGAAATAGCAAAATACGCTGATACATGTACAGCTGCGGAGGTTGATCTGAGTCTAAGTGTAGGATTGTGGGTTGCGGGCACATTCAAATTGCAAGAAATTATGTGCCATTATTTACATTAAATATCCATCCCCATTATAACCTCTTTTTTTAAGATACATCTTTTTTCACAAAGATGTATCTTGTTAAGCGCTATTAATAGACATTATAACGTGGGTTATTTTTGCTGTCTATTTATAGCGCACCATGTTGTCTGATTAAAGAGAGACTCTGCCGATAGCTACACTGTCGTTGTAAGAACATGCATTTGCCGGTCAGAGCAAGCTTTGCACGTATTTACTCGCCTGAACCCCGAGGTTACTCTCTAATTCGCGATGAATTTTACGCCCTTGTATATAATGTAATGCATTAAATACACTTGTTATATTTGTTTTAGAAAAAGACTAGACCTATCAGTGATTGTTTTACAAATTTGTTTCCATGAGTCCCGGGACTCTCTGGGCCAAAATTCTTTGCATCCCAAACTCGAAGTTCTGCATCCCATACGGGGTCCACTTTAAATTATAAATTTTGTGTATCCATACGAATCGGGCCATTCATAGAAGCCAATTTGGGAAGCAAAACACTGGCATACTTATTTATACGATAATAAAGATCAAACTGAATTTACTTTGTCAAGTAAAATAATAAAGATATTAAAACCTACCTGACTTTCTTATTAATGAAAATTTCAGTTCCAGACAGTATATTTCCTTAATTTAATCATATTATCATCTTTTGCCAAGTGTCAGACTTTTGTCTCGCAGTTTTCATATATTTTTAGAGCCCAGGTCATTAGCCCGTGTTCATCTACTCTGCATGCCTACAAGTGTAGTGCTGGGAGTTACTGCATTTGAGCCTTTGGACATACCATTTAATTTTTCTTTTATCATCTGTGCACAGTACAGTCTCCGTACTTCATGAGCCTGCAGTAATACTTTAACCATTCTATTGGTATTTGCTAGAAGCAGGGTGTTTAAACTTGCGGGTAAAACGCATTTATACAAATGTTTCATTTCGGGTTGGTAGTATTGGATAAGTACTGGTTTATCGGCACTGGTTTTTACCAGTAGTCCGGTACTGGCTTTTACTGGTAAACTCCCCTACAGCGGGTCATATCTGAAAACACGTGTTTCCCAAGGGAAGTAATGATCGCTATACTGTTGGGGAGTTTTTTCAGTACCGGTTTTTACCAATATTATTCAAGACACGGTGCGCAAGTTAAAAAAAACACTCAAAACGAAAGTTGCAAATACTAAATGCAGACTTTTCGCCACAATTTTAATGCATCCTGCGGGACTCTCATGGTTTAAAATCATGCGTCCTTTGTGAGAAGCATCCGTCTGAGACCCAGGACGCGCAGGTAAAAAAATCACTGCATATTGTCGAAATTAATGAAACAGACTATAATCGTGTAACGCATTTGATACGGGAAACCATAATGGCTTGAATAAAAAAATACAAAGATTTGCTTTATATAATGCTGTTAAAGTCCTTTAGGATTTAGTGAGTTATCTTATATTGCACTTATTTACTATGTGCAATTAAGCAAGGCATGCAAAGAATGGTAGTAAAGCAAATTAGAAATGCTGTACAGCGGGAGTTGACCTATATTCAAGATCAGACTAGTGCACAGACTGGTTCTCGGCCATTTATATGGAAATTTTCAAGTTGAATTGCATCTATAATAAGATCGCGTGGTCAGTCTGAGTATTAACCAATGAGGGCATTGTTTTCTAGCTGGTGTGATGAATATTACAATTTAAGAATACTTCTGATTGGCGAAAATTTACATAAAATTTAGGTTCAAAATGATAATAGAGCGTCAGCGAAGCCGCCGCAAAAAATCAAATTGCTGAATCAAAAGCTGTGGTAGAAGTTTATTGGCACATGGATACACTATCTGTGGATATGCAAAAGCCATATTAATTAGAGGAAAATTGTCTAAGTTCTCATAGCTGTCATTTTTTCAAAAGTTATTTTTTCTGAACCAGACTCCTTCATGCATCTCTGCTCAATGTGTCTACATTATATAGGCAAAGTATCAAATTACTCCATTGAAAGCTGTGGTAGGAGTTGATCGGCCCGTGTATGTACTATAATTGCATAAGAATAAACCTCGATATAAAAAAAAAAACATTTAGAGCTACAAAGGAAAATAACTCTAACAGAATCGGCCCCTAGCCCTTACGTTTTTGTTAGAAAAATTGTCTTAAATATATATGAATATGTTTGCAAGGTTTGATGAAATTCCAGCAATGACTCTTCAAGATATAAAGGAAACAAAACATAACGGACAAACAGACTGACGCACACACGGACGGACAACGTGAAAACAGTATACCCTCTACAAACATTTTTTTTTTTGGGGGGGGGGGGAGATGGGGGGGGGCGTTAAAATGATATTTAACAATAAGAAGAACTATAGAAAATAATAGGCCGGAATTTTACTGAAAATAGATATCTAGATTCTCCGAACCACCCACCCGCTCAAAAACTGTAGTTTAGACTCATGAAGATTTACATGTTACAGCAAGAACGGATATCAATGCTGCCAGCAGAAAAGAACTGGCCAGACTGCATTGACGCCCAGATCTGTCCAGTTTCTATAAACAAAACAAACTGAGTTAGATTAAAATCGGATGTTGACTTTTACAATAACTATAAGCACATAATAATGAAAGATTAGGATCGAATTTTCATTTAATTGTGAACAGAGTCGCTAATAAGGAGACTTAAAAATATTTTACTGACCGTTCCAAGGCGGTACTTCTTTTGTGGATATTTTATGTTTTTACTGTCTTGTGTTGGCTATGCCTTTGTGAGCGTCTGTTTATATGTGCCTTGTGGGTCACCTGCTGGGAAAGGGCTGACCTCTTGGCTCTCGTCTGTGGTGTCCAACTGTGAGTTTGTCACTTTCCCATTGGTATCCTGGGTCAGGTGTCGTACTTGATTGTATCGATTACTGATCTTTGCACCCTTACTAACTTTTAAAATGAAAACTGACATTGTTGCATGCGAACAACTGAGTCGCAGACCAGCGTGCGCATCCGGGCAGACTGGTAAGTGCTTTTAATCGCTATCCAATAAGTAAAGTAACTAGACGATTCAATGTTTTACTAGTCTCTGTAGCTGGCCATGCTGGTTTGAGCCGTGGCTGAACAGAAGACCTATTTGCTCACGCCGAGGTCAAATATATTAATAATGAAATTAATTGATTAATAATTTAACAGCTGGTCTATCTGTTGCTTGTAAATTACTACATGTATTTTAGATGATTCAATCACAAAGTTAAACATGTAAAACGAACAGAAACGTCAACGATTATTTTAAATTGCATGTCTTGTTGACACTACTTGTGCATGTATAGAGAAAAAGCAATCAACAACATATCGATGGCCCTTTCTCAAACAGTCCAGGCCCCGAGATTATAAAGTTCTTTTTTTATGCTCAATTCAACTCAGGATGAAATGTATCCTGTTCATAAATGTTAAAATGTCAACAGTTATAACGGTTGTTGGCATTTTAACATTTATTAGCAGGATAAATACAGCATCTGATAGGTATAAAGTAAGAACAATCTTTATTTTACACCATTTTACTTTATATGGGCAATTTGAATTTCATGCTCAGTTGAGTTAAGCATAAAAAAAAGTTTTATTACCTCAGAGCCGGGATATATGGATCAAGGCAACCTTTTCTGGTTTAAAGCCATGTGAACTGTACAAAATATTGTGCAAGTGTCTTTGTTTGTGCCCTGTCAATAATTATTTAGTCATGGTGGTACATTTTCCTTTCTTTCTGGGTTGATCGGCTAAGCAGATGAAAAGTGGTTTAGCGAAAGTAAGTAAGGGTACAAAGATCAGAAATCGATACAATCAAGTAGCACACCTGACCCAGGATACCAATAGGAAAGTGACAAACTAACAGTTAGACACCACAAGCGAGAGCCAAGAGGTCAGCCCTTTCCCAACAGGTGACCACAAAGCACATACAAAACAGACGCACACAAAGACAGCAAACACAAGACAGAACAAAAACATTAGAGATCCACAAAAGAAGTACCGCCTTGGAACGGTCAGTAAAATATTTTACTGGAGGGCTTAAACCGGTTTAACGGCGCCAACCTCACCCCTAAATCAGATGTAGACCAAGACACATAGATGTTTGGTTTGCTAAAAGACCCCTAACTGATCAATGCATCATCTTCTAAAACATATAAATCAAGATATAACAAGGTGATAAAGCAAAGTTAAGGACTCTACAGTAAATAAAACTGAATACCGGAGCAAAAGAAATCCAACAGGTAAACCCCGGTGGACCCGACAAACAGCCAAAGCATCAGGCCCCCACCATCTCATCAATAGATAAGTCTTTAAGTTGGAACCACCATAGAGTCTAAGGTCCGACCAACCGGCGAGCAATTAAAGAGGAAAGCAAAGTTGCCAATCATGATTGGCTCCAGTGAGTCTAGAACTAGAGACCCTTCAATCTCGTGCCTAATTCTCTACCACTCCACCGTTTTCATAAGTAGTATAATTCCTCCGATTGTGACTGGATAATAGAACTGCAGTAAAACCTGTGTAAAACGGCCATTATCAAAAGACACTTAAATTTGTTTTCAAGACCAATTATCGCTTAATGCAGGTCAAAAGTATTGCAGAATGCTCAAGCATTCTACAATACTTTCGACCTGTATTAAGTGATCAATTGTTTTGTCTATTTTTTTCTGTTTTACACAGGTTTTTCCTATATAATATACATTTAAACTTCGGTTTCTAAACATGGTTTCCAGTCCATTCTTAAAAGTATTGGTAAAATGGATCAAGATTTCTGCTATATGTTTTTAATAGAAAATTAAACATACCACTATAACGGTGCAATATATTAGATACGTTTCTCACTAAACCCTCATTTGTACCATCACTTTACCCTCATTATACCCTACTTTATCTGCACTGTACAACATACCACTACTGTGTCCCTAATGTGCCATAGCTGTATCCTTACGGTATCCAAAATATATCCATACAGTATACCAACTGTGTTCCAACTGTACCCACACTATGTAACCACTATGTCCTCACTGTATCCAAACTGTGTCCCGACTGTAGCCAACTGTACCCACACTATGTAACCACTATGTCCTCACTGTATCCCAACTGTGTCCCGACTGTAGCAAACTGTACCCACACTATGTAACCTCTATGTCCTCACTGTATCCCAACTGGGTACCCACTGTATCCCCGCTGTTTCCACTTTATCCAATCAATGTATCCCAACTGTGTAGGTACTGTATCCCCACTGTATCCCAACTATATCAAAAATGTATCCCGACAGTGTATGTACTGTATCCCAAACGTGTCCCCACTATAGAAAAAATGTATCCCAACTATGTACGTACTGTATCCCCACTGTATCCCCGCTATAATCAAAATGTATCCAAACTACGTAGGTACCTTAACCCGCTGTATCCTAACTATATCCGAAATGTATCCCAACTGTGAAGGTACTGTATCTCCACTGTGCCCACACTATATCCAAAATGTATCCCAACTGAGTAGGTACTGTATCCACACTGTATCCCCACTATATCCAAATGATTTCAAACTGTGTAGGTACTGTATCCCAACTGTATCCACACTATATCCAAAATGTATCCCAACTGTGTAGGTACTGTATCCCCACTGTGCCCACACTATATCCAAAATGTATCCCAACTGTGTAGGTACTGTATCCACACTGTATTCCCACTATATCCAAAATGAATCCCAACTTTGTAGGTCGTGTATCCCCGCTATATCCAAATGTATCCCAACTGTGTAGGTACTGTATCCCCAGATTATCCCCACCATATCTAAAATGTATCCAAACTGTGTAGGTACTGTATTCCCACTATGTTCATAACGTACCCCAAATGTGAATGTACTGTATCCCCACTGTATCCCAATAATATCCAAAATATATCAAAACTGTGTAGGTACTCTTTCCCCTTGTATTCCCACTATATGGGTGATTTAAAAAAATGCAGCAAAAGCGTGACATTGGGGGTCAAATTTCAAAATTGCTTTATCATTATATTTTTACATTATCCTAACCAGGGAACATCAAAATTTAGAAATAAATACTGGTTAAAGAATGAAATTTAGGACAATGCTTAAAATTTAATGCTTTAATCATTATTTCATTATCTTTTTACAATTCTATAAGCCACTTTTAGCTTGTTTATAAACAACACAGGTATGCATACTTGTAAAGTTTTTCTCATGAATTGATAAAGTACTTATGTATACACATTTTCAAAGTGAAATTTATTCTTTCGCTCAAAATTTGCACTTGCAATAAAATCTTATGTGAAAATATCCCCCCTGGATTTTCACTGTGTAGAGGAAAAAGTTTTTCTAATTAATATAATAATCGTGATTTCTTGTTAAAAATTGTTTTTAGATAACAAGTAGGGTATATGAAAAACATAGAACACATTTCATTTGAATATGTAAGATACAAAACATATTGAACACAATAACATATGTTGGTAATAGAATGTGTTACACTTGTGACAAAATCAGAAGAAGGAGTTTCACCTTTGGATTTTTGATCTCTTATATAGATTTTATATAGGATGAAGTCAATTGGCTTCACGGAAATTGATTAAAATTCATTGAAACATAAAACAGTTCAAACTTTTATCACAAAACTTTAAAAAATGAACTATTTAGATTTGTTTATTAAGCAAAGTAAGTAGTCATAAAATGTTAATGATAAGAAAACAGTTGACAGCACTCATTCAAGGATTAGTTATAAATTGAATGATTAGAATGATACATTTCTTGCGATTCTATTTATAATCTGTAACAAATTAAAGGCTTAAATAGAAATAAATTATTGTGTTACACTTGTGACAAAAAAGCAAGAGAACTGATTATGTCACTTCTGTCTTGTCTTATCACTTATACTTTATATGATCTACAATAGTATGAACTACTGTGCGACAGTGAGCGTCTATTTTGGTTTACTTCAATATATTTCTGTAAATATTTTTGAATTGTGAAAAAATATCTTTCCCTCTTTGTGGGTGCATTATTTTATTCCGTTTGTTTGCACCATTTTGTGTTTTCTTTGTATCGAAAGATTGAATTACTATACCCTAAAATGCCAAAAAGTAACAAATTAATTGTTGAATAGATCATCCTTTGACAAAAACACTAGAAAAAGTGAGATTAAGTCAATCCATAATATATGTTACACTTGTGACACAAATCACATTTTAAAGTCTACCTGCCTAAATCAAGCTATAGTCTGGTTTTAGACTGTCTGATTTATTCAGTGTTGAATTTAGCATGATTTGTTTCCCAAAATGTAGCTCAATGATGGTCAGCTTCATAATTAGTATATGGGCCTGAGGAAGTGTCATTCCTGCTGGACTGTAACAAGTATGGACTACACATTTGGTGAAAATGTTGACTTCTTGCTGTGTTTATTGTATTTATGCATTCAAGAATTATTAAAAATACCAAAGAAGTAATATATCATTTAAAATTTGCCATGTATATGCATTTATCACATATTCCTAAAATGTGTTACACTTGTGACATCAGTTAAAATCATGCCACGAAGTCAGTAGCTTAAGGTTCTTTTGGGGCTCCCTTGACCAGAATAACAAGCAAAAAAGCTTTACATTGCAAAACAAATTAAAATGCTGATGATCGAAACCTTAAAGTGATAATTCCGACTTTTTTTAATATGCATTTATTATAGAACTAACGGTATACTGGGAACCATTAGACCATTTATTTTGTTGAAACTGCTCCAATTAGCCCATAATTTAATTGCACTCACATGCCACAGGGGATCGCCATTAATCACTTGAATACACCAAGAAGAATTCCTCAGGCAGCACTACACAAGGTGCAGTTCAGGTCAAGCAGGTTAATTACAGTCAGTGTATAATGTTCCGTCTGATTTATTTCTAAACTGTTTGGAAAGATTATCAAAGAGTGTAAAAGAGTTTGGATCCAGATCAGGTCCGACAACATGTCATACCTCTTATCATGTTTTTTGTAAAGCTTATCAGCAGACGACACAAACAGGTTTATAGTAAAATGGTATGAGCATCAAGCACCGCATCTGCGTTTGATTATAGTCTGATCAGTGTTTTTCACAGCAACATAATGGGTAGCTAAAGTATCCAAGCTTCAAGGACTCTGGCTAGAATTGGCAGATTCATGAACAAACAGGCGAGACTCAGATCAGCCTGGATATAGACACTGTATGGTCAGAGTCTTTGCTGTCTGCATGGATCAATGCGCAGGCTGGTCTGAGTCTGTTAGGCTTGCAAGCCATTTTGTTGGATTGGACCTAACAAACTGGACTTGGTTTGAATTTTCAAGAATTTGCTCAGATTTATGGAAATGATAATAGGAATGATAAAAATTATGATACTCAACAATGCAAATACATGTGCTCTTTTCGAATACAAGATTATTTTGAATGTTTAAATTGTCTGCCATTTTCTTTAAGAAATCACTTTTCCAAAAAACTTTTTGCAGGAATGCGATCAGAGCACCAAACAGTTTGGAACCTGATCAGGTCCCTTATTTTGGTGGGCCTGATCTGGGTTCAAAATGTTTGTAAAGCAGAAGATATCATGCACAGAGCTAAATGTTACAATTTCAATTAATGCTATTAACTATTACTTACTTAGGGGCCCTGAACCAGACTGCTTATTTCTGTAGTGCAAACATGTAAGGTAGCCCCTGTCTAAAGTAATTCTCTTTCTTATCACCTGAAGCCATCATTACTCAATGAAATAATTGAATGGAAGCACAGCCTAATTATAAGCTCTCTCCACTGAGATGTGGTGCCATTTACTCACAGCTGAGGTGACCAGACGCTGGGTTTCAAGCTATTTGGCAACCATTAGGGAAAACATGTCAGCAGCCAGTTATTGGTTTTATGGGCAATAAACTTGCTTTTAATCACCTTAGCTCATGAAGAAGCAGCGTGGTAAAAATAAATTAGTAAATAATGAGGAAGTTATTTTTGATCAAGATTAATATTAACAGGGCCAGAATATTCCCTTTAAATGTTACACTTGTGACGTATCTGGGTGGTTTTATTCAGTACTGGCTACATAAAATCATACTTGTTGTTTTATAGGCAAGTTGGTTCCTTTAAACAGCTAATAGACTGCTAGTCATAAAAGCAACAATCCTTATGAATAAAGCTTTGCATATATTAAGAGGCAATTCACTAAATTCTAATCATTTGAAATTCTGTATGATAAAAATTTGAAATGGTGTGTTTATAAAAGTGCACCCGATTTATCAAGTTTAAAATAGATGAAAAGATTATTTTCTTTCAGCTTTTATGCTATATTTCAACTGCAATTCACCATTTGACAATACATGAATAGTGTTTAATAAAATTTACAGTTCAATCGAAGGTAAGGGAAAAATGTCACAAAAAGTGTTACCCTTGTGACAATTTTGACGACCTTTTTCCATGTAATTTTGGAACATTCTAAAGCCGTGAAACTTAGCATTATGCAAGAAAAACATATCTTAAAATTAATTTTATCTATAAATCTGCTTTAGATAGTCTATAAACATTGATTAAAGAAATGGATGCATTATTTTTGAAATCACCCATATCCAAAATGTATCCCAACTGTGTAGGTACTGTATGCCCACAGTGAGTATCCTCACTTTATCCAAAATTTGTACTGTATCCCCACGGTATCCTCAGTATATCCAAAATTTATCCCTACTATTTAGGTACTATATTCCCACTGTATTCCCTATATCAAAAAAGTATCCCAATTGTGTATGTACTATTTTCCCACTGTATCCCAACTATATACAAAATGTATCCCAACAGTGTAGGTACTATATACCCACTGTATTCCCACTATATCAATTCCAAAATGTATCCCAAATGTGTAAGTAATGTTTTTTGCGACTGCACCTGCACTAAATCCAAAATGTATCCCATCTGTATAGGTACCGTATCCCCACTGCATTCCCACTATATCAACAATGTATACCAACTGTGTAGGTACTGTATCCCCACTGTATTCCCTCTATATCCAAAATGTATCTTAACTGTGCTGTTACTGTATCCTTACTATATCCGAAATGCATCCCAACTGTGTAAGTACTGTATCCCTACTGTATCCCCACTGTTTCCACACTATGCCATTACTGTATCCAAACTGTGAAGGTACTGTAACCCCATTGACATCCAAAATGTATCCAAACTGTGTAAGTACTGTAACCCCATTAACATCCAAAATGTATCCTAACTGTGTAAGTACTGTAACCCCATTTACATCCAAAATGTATGCAAACTATGTAAGTAATGTATTCCGACTGCATCTGCACTAAATCCAAAATGTATCCAATCTGTAAAGGTACTGTATCCCCACTGCATCCCCACTATATCCACAATGTATACCAACTGTGTAGGCACTGTATCCCCCCTGTATCCCCACTATATCCGAAATGCATCCCAACTGTGAAAGTACTATATCCCTACTGTATCCCCATTGTTTCCACACTATGCCATTACTGTATCCAAACTGTTTAGGTACTGTAACCCCATAAACATCCAAAATGTATCTTAACTATGTAAGTAATGTATCCTTACTGTATCCCACATATATCCAAAATGTACCCTTACTGTGCACCCATATTATCCCCACGGTTTCCACACTATATCAACAATGTATCGCAACTGTGTAGATACTGTATCCCCACTATATCTAAATTGTATCCTTACTGTGCAACCACTTTGTCCCCACTGTTTCCACCACACTAACTCCAAAATACATCCGAACTGTGAACCCACATTATCCCCACTGTTTCTACACTTTATCCAAAAGGTACCTTAACTGTGAACCCACATTATCTCCACTGTTTCCACACTATACCCGCACTATATACAAACTGTATCCCAACTATTTACCTACAGTATCCTCAATGTTTCCACACTATATCTTAACTACATCCAAACATTATCTCAACCCTTAAGCTACTGTATCGACACTGTTTCCACACTATATCCTCACTGTATGGAAGCTGTATCTCAACATTGTTTCATATAAATATTTCTTCTTATCGGTAATTAATAAAGGGCAGTTGTCAGCTACTGATGACAGTATTCATACATAAAGTACTGGTTAGCGGTAAAAGAGCAGCTGGCCCAGTAGCACTGACCGCCATGATATGGTTGAAAAATTATTGAAAGCAACATTAAGCACAAACACAAACACAACTACAACAAAGAAGACAGCCATTTCGTGTACTCCGAGGACATTAAGCACAAACACAACTACAACAATGAAGACAGCTAGTCCGTGTACTCCAAGGACATTAAGCACAAAAACAAACACAACTACAACAATGAAGACAGCTATTCCACATTCTCCAAGGACATTAAGTACAAACACAACTACAACATAAAGACAGCTATTCCGTGTACTCCAAGGACATTAAGTACAAACACAACTACAACATAAAGACAGCTATTCCGTGTACTCCAAGGATATTAAGCACAAAAACAAACACAACTACAACAATGAAGACAGCTATTCCACATTCTCCAAGGACATTAAGTACAAACACAACTACAACAATCAAGACAGCTATTCCGTGTACTCCAAGGACATTAAGCACAAACACAACTACAACAATGAAGACAACTTTTCCGTGTACTCCAAGGATATTAAGCTTAAACACAACTACAACAATAAAGACAGCTATTCCTTGTACTCCAAGGACATTAAGCACAAACACAACTACAATAAAGAAGACAGCCATTTCGTGTACTCCAAGGACAGTAAGCACAAACACAACTACAACATAAATACAGCTATTCCGTGTACTCCAAGGACATAAAGTACAAACGCAACTACAACAATGAAGACAGCTATTCCGTGTTTTCCATGGACATTAAGTACAAACACAACTACAACAATGAACACAGCTATTCCGTGTACTCCAAGGACAGTAAGCACAAGCACAACTACAACATAAAGACAGCTATTCCGTGTACTCCAAGGACATTAAGTATAAACACAACTACAACAATGAAGACAGCTATTCCGTGTACTCCAAGGACATTAAGCACAAACAAAACTACAACAATGAACACAGCTATTCCGTGTACTCTAAGGACATTGAGCTTAAACACAACTACAACAATAAAGACAGCTATTCCTTGTACTCCAAGGACATTAAGCACAAACACAACTACAACAATGAAGACAGCTATTTCGTGTACTCCAAGGACATTAAGCACAAACACAACTACAACAATGAAGACAGCTATTTCGTGTACTCCAAGGACATTAAGCTTAAACACAACTACAACAATGAAGACAGCTATTCCGTGTACTCCAAGGACATTAAGCACAAACACAACTACAACAATGAAGACAACTTTTCCGTGTTCTCCAAGGATATAAAGCTTAAACACAACTACAACAATAAAGACAGCTATTCCTTGTACTCCAAGGACATTAAGCACAAACACAACTACAACAATGAAGACAGCTATTTCGTGTACTCCAAGGACAGTAAGCACAAACACAACTACAACATAAAGACAGCTATTCCGTGTACTCCAAGGACATAAAGTACAAACGCAACTACAACAATGCAGACAGCTATTGCGTGTTTTCCAAGGACATTAAGTACAAACACAACTACAACAATGAACACAGCTATTCCATGTACCCCAAGGACAGTAAGCACAAACACAACTACAACATAAAGACAGCTATTCCGTGTACTCCAAGGACATAAAGTACAAACGCAACTACAACAATGAAGACAGCTATTCCGTGTTTTCCAAGGACATTAAGTGCGAACACAACTACAACAATAAAGACAGCTATTCCTTGTACTCCAAGGACATTAAGCACAAACACAACTACAACAATGAAGACAACTTTTCCGTGTACTCCAAGGATATTCAGCTTAAACACAACTTCAACAATAAGACAGCTATTCCTTCATTTCCTTGTACTCCAAGGACATTAAGCACAAACACAACTACAACAATGAACACAGCTATTCCGTGTACTCCAATGACATTCAGCACAAAAACAAACACAACTACAACATAAAGACAGCTATTCCTTGTACTCCAAGGACATTAGGTACAAACACAACTACAACAATGAACACAGCTATTCCGTGTACTCCAATGACATTCAGCACAAAAACAAACACAACTACAACATAAAGACAGCTATTCCGTGTACTCCAAGGACAGTAAGCACAAACACAACTACAACAATGAAGACAGCTAGTTCGTTTACTCCAAGGAGGTTAACTTTTATCAAGCAACTGTCTTCATTTGCCGATGAAGAGAGTTGCATCAGTTGTTTATTTGTATAGGTTATTGATTGTATATTACATTTATTAAGGAATTAAGTGGGACGAGCGCAAACTTAATCACTTATTTTGTTAGTATTTGTAATATCTATTAAGTAAACATTATCTAAATTCGTGAAGTGGTCAATGCGACCGTTTTCAAAGATGTGGTCATGAAAAAAGGAGGAGTAATAATATAAACTATGAGTAGGTTATAGATCATATATTACAATTATAGAGGAAATTAAAAAACAAAAACAAAAAAACTCCAGCTGTTAAGTTTTTAGACTTAATATTTCGCAATAACTTTTTTGTCTTCAATTTTAGCAAAATGTGTTCGCGATGAAAAGTATTCAGGGACATCTCCGCCAACTTCTCAAAATGGTTCCAACATCCTAGATGTTGCAGGTTCCTCTGTGCTTAGATGCAATCTTTGAATATTTTAAACAAAGCACAAATAAACTAAGTCCAAGATGTCAGCCAAAAATGTACATTGCACCGCCCTAATTCAATTACTAAAGCGATGGATGGCTTGTTCAAATATAATAGAAATCGCGCCTGATTCGCTCGTGCGTTAAACTAGAAGGGTCATCTCAAAACCGTTCATTTCATAGCACGTGCATAAGAGAAAAATTGCACGTCATGCGATAACCCAGCCTTTGTTCCTACAAATGAGTCTGCTTTAAATTGATTCTGCATATGCACGGTAAATTCTGAGTATGGCAGCGGCAGTTTTATGTTAAGCACAGCCTTTGAAGAACGGGATATGTACCGCTTCCGAATATTTTTTTAAACTACCCCTTTCTGTCACGCCTATACGAATTATACCTGTCATTAAAAGACTTAGAAATTTAGGACGAATTCAATTTATTGCAAAAACTTCATCTATATACACAAAAATCTGTTTGCGCTATAAGCACAAGACCTTTTGGAGAAGTTGGCGGAAATTCTCCTCTACAACTTTCATCGCGAACACATTTTGCTAAAATTGAAGACAAAAAAGTTATTGCGAAAAATTAAGTCTAAAAACTTAACAGCTGGAGTTTTTTTTAGTGGTTCACTCACTGTGCTCGTTCTCACTTAATTCCTTTGTAATTGAAATATATGGGCCCGGAATTACAATGCCCCCTTAGAGTTAAGGAAGACTTTAGATACAATGTAAGTATTGACTTTTTAGGATGCGAAAAATAACGTTTCAAACTGATTAAAAATCAAAATAGTTTCATTTTTTCTGTAGATCACAATGATATCTTTGACCACAAGTACTGCATCGATCCAGACAATTTATTTAGCATCTAATATTATAGAGCATGTTAAAACATCAATACTCAACTTAAATTTTCCTTGGCTCAAAGGAGGCATTGTAATTCTGGGCCATGATCTATAACCTATACAGTGATTTTATTTGGCCATTTTACCGCCTTATATGGGAGTCATTCCCAATCCAAAAATGGCCTTTATTTTCCCAATTTCACGTATTTTAGCACTTATTTTCCCAATTTTTATGAAATATTTCACAAATGTTCAGGAAAAGGTAGCTTCCCAAGATCCTAAATAAAATCACTGCTATAAAAAGAGATATGCCCGCGTGATATATATGGTGTAAATATAAACTTCCTGTTTTTTTTCAACCTTCATGATATGATAAAGACAGCAGCGGACGCTAAAGCGCTTAGTGGAAATTTAGCCCCGTTCACTGTCTTCATTTCATCAGGCCTAAAATAAAATTTTATTTGTTTCCCCTTACCCGACCAACCCTACCCAAAAGGGCCATATCCAAAAAATTTTATTTCAATTTTCAGGCAAGAATTATTTTTTTTAAAATTCATTGGCAATTTGCAAACTTGGAGAATTGTCCGAAAGTGTAATCTTGAAAAAATATTCTTAGTTAGCAAATTGTTTGTGTTTATAATTTAATTGCCTATAGTAGGACAATTTATGTTCAATTGGTATCAGATTTGGGAAATAAAATAAAATAATTTTTTCGACCGTCCGACCCATACCAGTAAAACAGGGTCGGGTAAGAGGAAACAAAAAAATTCTTAAGGTTGGCCTCATGGAGGTTGAAAATTAAATTTTAATTCTTAATGGAAGATAAATATCAGTGGCGGATCCAGAGAGGGTTCAGGGCTTGTGACCCCCACACACACACACCGTTTTTAAAGAGCCTATGAAAATGAAATAATTTGGTCTCAGTGAGACTTATTTCATTTCATGAGATATTTAAGAAAAATTAGATAAAAATCATTAAAGCGAATTTAGTATTTCATCCTTCTTTGTAATAACTCAGGGATTTTATTTTGCAATTTTTGGAAGGGGCCCTAGGGCCTTTCAGATTGGGAAAATTAGCGCGGTAAACCACTATTTTGGGAAATTTTTTAAACAAACAAGAACAGCATTTTTGGCCAGTTTAAAAACAAAATTAGCTATTACACATACTGTTGCCATTAAATTTAAGGAAAATAGGATGCAATTCTTGTAGATTGTCATCATGTATCGTGTGTGTGTGTGTGTGTGTGTGTGTGTGTGTGTGTGTGTGTGTGTGTGTGTGTGTGTGTGTGTGTGTGTGTGTGTGTGTGTGTGTGTGTGTGTGAATGAAAATTCAAAAAAAAAAAAAATTTTTTTTTTTTTTTGAGATTGGGATTTTTTTTTCAAATTGGAAAAAAAGTCACCTAAATCCCATTGGGAAAGGGGCCGAATTTCGGCCCCTGGGGCCGAATTTCGGCCCCTGGGGACACCAAAAAAAATCCCTGTTTAAACTTTACCATGAATTGTCCACGAGCTTTACCTGCAGCGTCCAGAATATCTTTGTTAATGTTGTCTGTCAGTATGCATAACAGCCCGTCGACGTCTTTTACGTTGGCTTTCAATTCCACGTCGGATATTGGTTCATCACTGTCCCATAGTGTGACGTCACAACCGCCATCCCTTAGAGCTTTAACGCCTGGGAAATAATAACAATAAAAAATAAGAGTGTCCATAATCCAGCTCCACTTCAAATCATACCCTATGTATGTGTGTACTGTGTATGGCATATGGCATTATCCAGTCTGTAGGATGAGACTCTAAGCCGCGACAAATATTTCCATATTACATGTACTTTAGCTTTCATTTGAAACTTTTTGTGTGTTTTCTGGGCAGTAACCAGTACTGGGCCTGGAGGATATATGACGGGAGCACCCGAAGGCTCAACCGAAAGTGGTTTTGGAAAAGTCGGGGACCGAACCTGCGACCCCTGATTTACAAGCACAACATCACAGCGTTAAGTTGATAGGACGTTAAACACAAACTCAACCACTTACTCCAAATGTGCATGACAAATGATTTCACAGCAAAGGAGATAGTAAAACATCAAGTCAGCAAGAGTGACTTTTCTTGTTCTTAATCTATTTGTGTTGGATTTACCCCGGGGAGTGGGGGGGGGGGGGGGTACTCTGATATTTTCTTACACACGTAGGCTCGTATCATTTTTTGGGGTTCAAAATTTTGAATTTCACTATTTTTGGGGGTTTTCAGAAAAATGAATATTTTTTGGGGTATGAAGATTTTGTGGATATTTTTTTCTTATCATCACAAAATTGGACTATATTAAGGGGTCATTTCTTTGCATTTTAAGGTATTTCCTTAAGGTCGAGGTACAGAATGGAGGTATTTTTGGGGGTTGCTAAAAATTCAAACATTTTTTGGGGGTGCTTGAAATTCGTGATATTTTTTGGGGGTGCACGGTAGATGCCGAGCCTGAGCCTACGTATGCAGAAAAAATTAGAATACCCCCCCCCCCCCCTGGGGATTTACCCCCACGTAGGACCTTTACTAAGTTGAACAAATTTCCTACTTAAGTTGCATCACCTTGTAATATATGAAAAAGCGCTATCACAGATCACATACCAACCCACATGGCACCGCAAAGAAGACACGCCGGCAGACAAACGACAACAAAAACACATTTAATCCTCACACCTTTTACCGCTTTTGTAAACAGAACAGATCAAGATCAAGGCTCTTATAGGAGTTGCTTGATCCGGGTCCCCTCTGTTTGCTTATAAATGCCATGGAAATATGATATATCTGATACTACACAAGTTGACCTGACAAGTACTTTGTATACCAACATAGAGCGCGGTGGCTCAGTGGTAGAGTGCTTGAATCGATACCGAGAGGCCGTGGGTTCGAGCCTCATTGGCGTCACTGCGTTGTGGTCCTTGAGCAAGACACATTTATCCTAGCTTAGTACTGGTTCAACCAAGGAAGACCCGTCCCTACGCGTCGCTGTAAAAGCTAGCCCATACAGGGAGCTGTATGTGTGTCTTTTATACCTGTTGTATTGTCGTATTTTTTGACCCTGAAGTTCAAAGGTAGTGACCATGCTAATTTTATCTAAGACCTGTTATCGGTAGTTTTCGCCAAATATACGGGAATAAATTAGGTTTTCTGAAATTCAATGTATCATAACGTTATTCATAAGACTATATCGTCCGCTGTGGTGTAGTGGCCTAAGCCTAGGACTCTTATTATAGAGAAGGCAAGTTCGAGACTCGCGAAGAGTTTTTTTCCCAGTAAATTAGTTTCTGACTTGACGGAAAACTCTAGAAAGGCGTGAAAATGCTTAATTTTTGTGAAATTATGGATATGTACACGTGGTAACACATGATCGAAACTGTTTCGCCTAAGAGCCAAGATTGGTTGTCCGACATTGATTTACTAGTAACTGCAGTATTATCCTGTGTACATTAAAAACGAAACAAAAAAACAACATCGTTTTCTCGCTTTCCTGTTTTAGCACATACCGTCATCCTTTTCTAGCTTTCCTGTTTTAGCGCATACCGTTCCTTACAGAAAAAAGGGAAGAAAAAGAAAACGCACTTCGTGGGATTCGAACTTACCTGCTATACGCTACGAGTCCTGCGCCTAACCCACTACACCATAGCGGAAGATATTTTCGCCTGCTACTTACATCAGAGATTCCATTTCAAATAACATAATTAGATCCGTATATTCGGCGAAAACTACCGATGATAGATCGGAGATAAAATTAGCATATGCCACGCCCTTTGAACTTCAGGGTCAAAAAAATACTGGCTAAATCTTTGTCATAGATTATGCTGTTCAAATATGCACAGCTCACTTGAATGCTTCCTAAATTATGTGTGTCGTAGAGCGAAAATATTTTAACCTGCCTTAGCTTGGTCGATTCCAGGTCGCTGATTCTACAGCAAACACTATACCACATCGCTGTAAAGCCGATTTCTACCACAAGGCGGTAGAAGTGTATTTATACACTGAACCGAAGCTCTAAGTAGCCACTTTTCAATTTCTTTTTCCTGACTAAGCCCTAGTGATATTGAAATGAATTTTTTGCCCGAGTATGTGCATTGTAATGGACTAAAGTTAAGCGTTGTTTTGGAAGAGTTTTCTATCACTTCACGATTTTTGGGTTCAAAAATGCAAAAATCAACTTTTTGAAGAAAATAAACGTTTTGAGTGCAGTTTTTATCAAATGCAAGTATAGGTGATTGCAAACCTGCCTAGTCAACTTGAAAAAAAAAACACCAAACACTTGACATTTTGCTTATGACAGATTTTTTATGAATTTTCCAAAATTGATAATTTTCCAAATTTTCCAAAATTTTCCGAAATCATCAGCTGCACATACTAAAATCATTGTATGTGTTTTATTTTATGTTAATATGTTTGACAAAACACCATGCAACTTGATGAGCCCATTTTCTAACGATAATTTTTACTAATTTGTTATTCACTTCCGATTATAACGTGAAACTTTAAAGTTCATTTTAATGGTATTTATTAAAGATTTCTTTAAATTTTTAAGCAGAACTGTGACGCCATTTCATAATGAAGAACCCCTAAAAATTGCACGGCTGTGCCGTAGATAATAAAGCGTACAGAGCAATGCAAAGTGAGTACACAAACTGCATGGTTAAGCTAAAAATATTTTGATTAAATTGTTGACCATGGCTGTATTCATGTTAACGTAGAAGAGAAATGGGGTGTTCAATTGTCAGAAAAACTTTTGATTCTTTTCATCTTATATCACAGCTGTTATAAACATCTTCAAACTAATTTAAATATAAATGGGTTACGTATCTGATGAATAGTTTATATCACACTAAAAAGTGTGACTTTTTTAAATGATGGTACCTTTACTCCGAGCTCGTCTGTGCAAGGTCTACAAGTTATTTTGAAATGACATAATTTGCAGAGTCTCGACGAAGCCTTGGACCTTTTTATAGAATTTAAATTTTGTGAAAGCGATTTTTACTTTCTGAACGGGAGCAAAAATTGCATGGTGGCTACTTATAACTTCGGTTCAGTGTATATACCTAGACCCTGTGACATGTACATGTAATGTATCACAACAGTGTGTCAGGGAAACAATCATATCAGTAACTGTGATTAAACAAAAATGACTTAATCCTTAAACTAACAGAGACACCTTTTTAGCATTTCCACAAACAGAGCAGACCAGACAGCTCCTTATCAGGGTCTACTCTGTTTGCTTATGAATATATGATTAGATTATGATCATATAGATAGCAATCTCTTTCTGATATGAACAAACATGAAAGTTTATCGGCTAAAACAAGATCAGATAGGGACAAGTAGTGTCACTTTTGGTCAAAAATGAAGTGGCAGGAATCACAAAACAAGCTTTTTCTTTCCATAGCTTCATATCTTGTGCATTTAATTCTAGAAGGTTTTTGTTGAAGTTCTTTTCATTAAAAAGTTACAGCATTTGAATCAATCTTAGGTGGCATATCTACGGACACTACAGACTAAAGCATAACATAATTGTACCTTTTTAATTATTGGCTAAAAACAATGATTATACCATGCAGAACTTCGCACGAGGGCAAGTTTAAAAAAAATGTGACCGTTCAATTTTTTTATCCCCATGCTCTTAATATGGAATATTTTTATTCAAATTTATCCCTCAAAGGTGTGTTTTGATACCCATTTATTTGTTGCCAAATTTGAAATAAATCAAATGATAAATAAAAAAGATATGTCATTAAAACCACCCCAAAATGTCAGGAGTGTAACGCTTTTTGTGTGACATTTTTTCACCATGTGAATGTTCTAAGGCATATATTAGTAAACATAGTGATATTACACCAGTTTAAGCTTTTGTATATCATAAATTGACATGTTGTAGATAAAATACATAAAGCAGGGCTATTTATATAATCTACCTATTGATATAACATGTCATTTTGGAGACATGCCCTTCAGATTTACATGAGGTAAAAAAACAATGCTTCTTCCAATATTGACTGCTTCAAGTTGACTGTACATGCTACATATATGTAACTTGGTCATACCACAAAAAGACATGTGCAAGATCAACTGAAGCTCGGATTTTGATCCTAACTTCACTTCACATGGGTATGCGTTTCTTCAAATTTAACAACCCTCTGATGTCAGGAGTGAAACACATTGTGTTTACCTTCTCACCATCTTTCTGTATGCTGCACAATACCTATATTTTTCTGTTTTCCAGGAACACATCCCCACTCCAGATAATCAGCAAAATTTACTTGCTGCATCAGTTGATTGAAATTCCTCACAGAGCCTGATTTATGATGTCAGGAGTGTAACACCTGTAATTTTGTTGCATGTTCTTCAGTATAGGTGATGAATTACATGATTTTAGCTCCAAGTAACCAAATATTATGATAATGCAGACATTGTCCTAGCAGTGGAAACTTGTTTCTTTTCTACTATAACAAAAAATGCCAGTTATTTTTTGTAAAAAAGCCAATTTTTAATATAATAGCCATTTTGTAGGTATAAAAAATATACATAAATAGAAAGATAGTGGTCAGTGTTTTTTTCACCATGAGCTTATTCCTTTGCCTTACAAATGAAACCATCAAATAGTGATAAAAACTTCTTAATAATGTATTTACATGTTGATAATGATAATGTATACAAATTGTTACACTCCTGACATTTTCATATGTAATAGAGATATATCTTTACTAACCATTCTAATCTAAGAGGCCTTTCAATGAATGACCTCAGCATCAATTAGAAATGGGAAAGCCATTTATAAAACTTTCTTGTATCAGGAAATCAATGAGAAAACTTAAGGGGGTAGGGGATTTTCTGGGCTCAAGACCAAGGAACCAAGAAATCTGTTTCAGAAAAAGTAAAGAAATATATAGAGAAAAGGTAAAAACTAATCTAGTTGAGATGACAAAATGGAAAATATCATCATATGAGACTGACTGTCATGTAGAGTGATGAGAAAAGTTCATGGATCAAGATAAATACTTCTGTCTTTATGTCAGGAGTGTAACAACTTTCAATTTTGTTCATTTGATAGTTCGAAGTCTATTTTTGTTTGTTGAAATCCTTTAGCAGTATTTTTTTTTAATATTTTAAACTAAAAGTGTACACAATAGTTCTAAGTAGTAGGGAGGCTCTACATTTTGATTGAATATTCTATCAAGACAAGCTTTTTAGTGCTGATGATCTTGAGTATTTCAAGATAAACAGCAGTTAAGTTATCAACCTTCATCAAAGGCACTATATAATGCTGTGAAAAATAGTATGCCATCACACTTTTTGTTACCAAAATGAGCCTGATGTTTCAGAAATATATAGTATGTATGAAATATAGACTGTCTATATCAACATACATGTACCGGTCAGGGGTGTAACAATTCAGATTGTTTTATACTTGTGTTACTTCAGACTGCTTTTTCTGAAGTTTATTGTCATTTTTGGTCTTTTGAAGCAGTTCATAAACAACATTTTACAGAATTTAAATCATGCTGTTGTCACCTTATTTTCTCAGAATAGCTGAAGAATAATGGGTGAATTCTTCGTCTGTTAAATATTTTCTTACCCAACCATTAAAAATGGCTTTTATAGCAGTAACCACTACCTGTATGTCATTTGGGTGTCATATGAAAACCCCCAAATCATATGAGATCATTTTAAGCAGTTGCTTGGTAACAGAAGAAACAATATTTTATCTTTGAAATAAATAAATAGCAATGAATGTCAGGAGTGTAACATTTTCTTTTATAACACAGTGTTTTTATAATGTCCAGCATTAGAAAGCTAGACATCCAGACCCAAAAAGGCTAATGTTTTCTTCTTCTATAGATCCTAACGTCTGCAAATCAATGAGTTTTCTTTTAATGTGGGCTTTAATATCAAAGATTTGAAAACTTTAAGCTCTAGGTGCTGAAAAATCCTCGCCAAATTTTATAAAAAGTATCAGTAATTTCACAAACATGTTTTAAATATGGCAGTTTTGATGCCAAACATGGTTTATAATATCCATTTCATCATATTAGGTCAAAATTTAAGGACTTAATCATTTACTTGATGTTTTTATGACCTTGAATAGAATAGATGAATTTTGCTAAAAAATCTCTAAATAATCTTAATCAAGAGGTTGATAAGAGAAAATTATAAATACTATTTACAAAAATCTTAAAATTTGTCAAAATTCAGGATATAAGGAAACTTATGTTACAAAAAAGAAAGCTCTGACATAATGTTTATTTTTGAACCCCAATGTCACACTTTGGTCACATTTTTTTTAAACTTGCCCACGAGTATTGGTGCCCTTGGATACCACTCAATATTTTATTTACAAAAATGATTTCGTTAAATTTTAGCACAGAAGAAACAAGGCTATTAAATCATGCTTAAATTTAGTAAACTTTCTAAATTTATTTTTTTAATGAATTGAACTTTAAGGAACAAGTAAACCCCTAAACTTATCACATGATTTTAATTCTTAACGATAAAGTAGTTTAACATAGCCTCTGTCGTCAAGTAGTGTAGAAATCAAGTTCAGTCTTAGTGTGCAATATTTTCTACGGACACTACAAAATTGGTAACAGATGAAAAAAGTGCAATTTGAAAGTGAAAGATATAATATTCCCCCTGTTAATTAGTTTGGGATAAACAGCAGGTCCTTCAAATAGTTGAAAAAATACATTGACTTTAATTTTTACAAATTTGCCAGATAAATATAATGAAAGAAATATCAGTTAGGGAAATGACAAATATGGTAAATTAGCTTGTGTTATTATATGCCTAAAACATTTTACTGGTCAGAGGAAATAAAATATAATTTAAAGCACTGTTTAGAGCTTGCTCCAAGCTTTCTGAAAATGTATAACATTACTATGTTTAGATTTAATATAGCAAAAATACAATCCTAAATACACCTAAAAATTAGGCATTTTTCAATGTTATGCTGTTTCATTTTGAATTTGTTAAATTTGTTAAATTTGTATTTGAAATATGTGTGTTGGAAACATAATCTTTAAAAAAGAAACCTTAAATTTCACATATGAGCTAACGTAAAATGGACATAAAAATGTCTAGGCAAAGCGCAGTAAGTTTAAGCATTTTAAAAAAAATGCTTGAAGCTTTATACGTTTTGGTTTTTCTTAAGAATTAACTTTGCTTCACTGAGCCTGTTGTCACTTGGTCAGTCACAAGTATGCATATTTTTTGCAATTTATTGAAGCTATGGGCATGATTCTCTGTAACAAATTCAACCACCACCGAGGATTGTCTTTGCTAGTAATTTTTTCGTCACTTTAGAACTGCAGTGTTTGGTAGTGGTAGTGTCCATAGATCACACATCAATGCACCTAGCAGATTGCTGTACTTTAAGGTTAATTCACATGTTTCTGCTATGTCCTATTTCAGAGGGTGGCACTGATTAAGAAATGCACTGCTTTTTCAGCTGTCTTTCACCAACACTTATGATATGAGCAGCCAAAGTCTGTCCGTAGAATGTAGTGTCCGTAGATCACACTTGTTAATGTCATAAAATTACAAAAACATGTTATATTAGCCCATTTTTTTATGTTGTATTTATTACTTCCAACCAAATTAATGGTATGTAAATCAGTATTTGGGAAATTTTTACCTTATATGTGAATGGAAGAGGTTCAAAAGGACATATTGTTTCAGAACCATGTGTACCTCTTTCTTTCACAAATTAGACAAATATAACCCAAATATTGATTTACATACTATCTTTTTGGTTGAAATAATAAATACAATCTAAAAATATGGGCCAATACGACATATTCTGTTATTTTTTTAACATTGAAAAGTGTGATCTACAGACACTACGTTCTACCGACAGACTTTGGCCCCTCATATCACACATGCTGCTGAAAGACAACTGAAAAAGCAGACCTTCTCTTAATCAGTGCCACTCACTGAAATATAAAATAGCAGAAACATGTTCATTAATCTTCTAATACAGCAATATGCTAGATGCAAAATATGTGATCTACGGACACTACTTGAAAGAGTGTAGTTTTAAACTGATGAAAACATTACTGGAAAAGACAATTTAGCGGTAGCGGTTGTATTTTTACAGAAAAAAATGCCCATAGCTTCAACAAATTGCAAAAATTATGCATACGTGTCACCGAACAAGTGACAACAATACAGCAAAGTTAATTCTTAAGAAAAGACAAAATGTATAACGCTTAAAATAACTGCGCTCTGCCTTCACATTTTTTATGGTTATCTTACATTAGCTCATACATGAAATTTAAGATTTCTTTTTAAAAAAATATGATTCTGACACACATATTTGAAATACAAATTTTCAAAAAATAACAAATTTGAAATGACACGGCATAACGTTGAAAAAAAGCCTTATTTTTAGGTGTATTTAGGATTGTAATTTTGCTATATTAAATCAAAACATTTTAATGTTATACATTTTCGGAAAGCTTGGAGCAAGTTCTAAACAGTGGTTTATATTGTATTTTATTTCCTCTAAGCAGGAAAATGCTTTAGGGGTATAACATAAGCTCATTTCAAAATCCCTATCTGATCTTGTTTTAGCCGTTTATTTATATATTTATTCAGATTGGATGGAGCTTAGCATAAATTTTCATGAAGAAAAGAGTAAGAATTATCAGGCAGTCATGCGCGGATCCAGATGGGGGGGGGGCAGGAGGTCCGGACACCCCACCCCCACGAAAAACAAAGTTCTATAGGCTTCCATAAGAATAAGCACTAAGGCACCCTGTTAAATGTTTGACCCCTTTGAATCTTTGAAAATTATAGGTTATTTTTTTAAAAAACTATTGGACTCACCTGTAAAATAAGTTGAGGACAAATAAAAAAAAACGTTGTCAGAGGCTTTTTTCTGACAGTTTGGCCAGAACCCCCACTGACTAAAACTCCTGGATCCCTGCATGACAGTTTTAGATTAGGAAAAATGCTCAATCAGGCACGGTGAGGCCCAGCCAAAGACATTTATAGGGCGCCAAATCGCTGATGAAAACTTTAGGTAAGGGTAGTTAATAACTAGTCATTGAGTCATCTGAAGTTTCCTGGCCCCGAAGTTATAAAACTCCTTCAATAGTCAACTCAGCTGAGCACGGAATTTATCCTGCTCATAAATGTTAAAATGCCAAAAATTGCTGCTTTTTGTGTTAAATGCCATCTGAGAGACTTTAAGCAAGACACATCTATAATTGTCCGTATTTTAGTTTTTATGAGCAGTTGAAATTTCGTGCTCAGTTGAAATGAGCATGAAAAAGTTTTATAACCTCGGGGCCTGGTATATTTTTATAAACATTATACAAGGCATAGTCCTCATAGACTGGGATGAAACTTTAATAGACCGTCTTTTAACTTGAACTAGAACCAGTAAATTATTTTTGTTGGAGTCTCAATTGGGACTAACCTTAAGTATAGCATTGTCTACGCCCATTGCTATATATGTACAGTTTTTACCCGCCCTGGCTCTGGCAATACAGAAAAAGGGATAGATTACACTGATAGGTACTGATAGCCTTGCAAAATAATATGTTCTATACCAGGCGCGAAAAACGTCTACCCTGTTTCTGCACCAGAAACTGATATTCTGATTTTTAAAAACAAAATAAAATTAGCAGACGACAGAAAAAAAACGAGAGAAATATGCGAGCATGCAAATATTTAATAACCTTACCTGGTTCTGGTATTCTTCGTGTTATATAAACCTTCTTGTTCATGTCTGAGAATTTCTTTCTCCTTTTGAAACAGACACGGTGTTTATAAAACGCCGGACAGGCAATATCACGTGATCAATATTTTTTTTATCAACACAAGTAGTGGCTTTTACGAAAGGAGCGATCAGCCTGGCGTCTTTCGGATCAGTCCGTACATACCACTAGGCCCTGGTTGGCTACTTTAAATTCTCTAAAACCTATCTCCCGCTCACCTTACTTTAATTTATAGCTTTAAAAATCATTGACGGAATAAACTTCACTTGCATATTTAATAAGGGAGCTATTAGTAGTTTATTCCGTAAGCATTAACAGTTATTTTTGGGTACTTTTTCGTCAAATCGCTACTTTTTCTAACGTAGAAAAAAAATATCCTTATGTGAGTACGGCCGTCTGTTCGTACGTCCATAGACAAATACTTGTGCACTCAATAACTTTAAGACCCTTTGAGATTTATTTTTAATATTTGGAAGGCATAGTTATATATCAGATCAAGACGGTGTGTCGCCTGCTAGAATGGCTGCTCTCCCTTTCTTCCGTTTAAAATATCCGTGGTGTAGTGGATAAATGCTATGCCTTGTAAACCAGGGGTCGCAGGTTCGATTCCCGGCTTCTCCAGAACCACTTTCGGTTGAGCCTTCTGGTGCTTTCGTCATAAATTACACACACAAATCATAAACCCTCCCCACCCGGTACTGGTTACTACCCAGGGAAAGCCACAAAAATGTTTTAGAAGCCGCTGTGGAGTCAATAGTCATTAATTTAAAGAAGATTTTACAATAATACTGGATCATAGGGTATTTAACTGATTCCACATAGGACACTATGCCCCATAATCGCCTTCGGTCTTCAGTGCTATAGTGTTCTATCTTTTTCTATAGCTTATTTTTCTATCGATTTTGTCAATAGTGTGGCGAGGCTGGGGTTGCATTGCTTTGAACAAGCTGTCTTTTTATGCACATTTTTGAGTGACCTCATGGGGAAATTGGCTGTCACATCGTAAGGTCATTTTATACCGTTTCAGCTGGTTTCCCTGCACTGGGCGTCGAGTATCGCGTGAATCAGGTCTAAATGCGAGTGTCCCTTCCTCCTTTTGCCCTTCATGGCCATTAATTACTTTGTTTTATCTCAAAAACCAATCTTTAATTGTCAACTACATCTTTCATTCATCCACCCTTCAGTGTGCATGCAGTATTGTTATAAATGGTCAGCTTCGGATTCACGTGACCTCGAACGTCATAGATCATGACTCCGACTGATTAAGTGCAACCGACTAAAGTCGGACGTTAGTGAGTCATAAATAACCACTTACCCTCCAAGTATAAAAGCCCCTGGATCAACGGTTGTGTCCCTGAAAACAATTGGAGCAAGAAGTCCACAAACGTTTCATTATTTCATTCAGCATATAGATTATTAGAAACTGCTAGATTAACAGAAGTCTTTGGCGTGAATCTTTCACTGCATCTCTCGTAGGGAGCGCATTTTAAATAAGTCTTAGACCTTGGAAACCGCGTATCCCACCCATTTATACAGCCTTCAGCCAGTCACACTAGGCCCTCCTTTGTAGCTTACCAGCTTCTTGTGATAATTTGTTGTCTTGGTCAGATATTTTGATATGCTACAAGTTATTGCTATCAGTTCTTGTGTTGAAAAAAATAATTTATTGAGTTAAAACTTCTTCAAGTTACGCACGGTAAAAGAGAGGATCTACAGGAATATGCACACTGGGGTATCTCTAAGCGAGGTGCCCAGGGGTACTACATTGGTGGCAGCGGTAATTTGGTAGCGCCTGAGTCGGTCTCTGGGAGCGCCGTAGCGGGCTATACACAGTTGTGGTTGATGCCCGGCTCTTAGGAAATAAAAGGGGGAAGAGTGCAAAACTTTGCAGCCCCCAGCCTCGACACACTGATCCCTCCCTTCCAACAAGTTCATCTTCAAACTGCAGGAACTATCTATGCAAAATCTATGGAGAAATTTTGACATAAACGTTAAAGAAAAAAATGGAATGCTGACTATTGGCAGAGTTCACAAGTTCATGCAAGTGCAAGCTAAGTGCATGTGTATAATCACAATCTAGAACACTCAGAATGTTACTTTGACACATGCTTTGAATTCAAAATCGACCAAGTTATGGTCAGAATTGATAGTCGTTAAAAGATGAACTGATTCTAGTATAGAAAGCCATCATTTGTGGAAAATTGTCAAATGCATGAACTTGCAAAGCGAAAAGTTTTGAAGTGCCAATATTCATAAAATATTTTCCTTAAATATAGTGTTGTCTTTTTTTATATGGAAAACTTCATATTACTACAATTTCATGAAAATTCCACATGGTATTAGATCTTAAATCACTTGAGTTGAAACAAAATCTTACTTCGTAAGTTCGTAAAATATTGTGACAATAAGACATTTAGTTTGAATATAAATAATGATCATCAAATTTGTATGTGCCACACTTACAGAACTATCAAAGCATCCTATCAATTCTGAGATTTTTTTCTTCAAAGATTTTTGAATTCAAAAACAAATCTAACTAGTGCAGTATTTCTTTTCTTTGCAAGGGTGTCACATGCTTAGTAAAACGTTATATAAGGGTTGGATGTAACTTGGATATCATGCGACAGTCTGCATGCCTAGTTTTAAACCCAATCACGGTTTATAGCTATGGTTTCTTCTTTAATTGCACGACGGTGGGTCAGGCCTAAGACTCTATGACGGCTCTGACGTAAAGCTTTAATCGGTGGGTTGGGGCCTGATGCTTATCTGTAGCTGGACCCACCGTGGCTCAACTTGAGGTTTTCGTTAGCTCTGACTATCTGTGAGTCATGAGCCCTTTTCTTTATTTCATCATGGTGTGTTAATTTGATTAGAGTGTTTCTCTATGATGATACATTACATTAGTTAGATGGCCTCCATGCGAGCTGAACATTTCTTGTACTTCAACAACAGCAGAATCTAGGGCGAAGATTTGGTACCAGTAAAATGCGTTTAAGCCCCCCCCCTCCCCCGGTGGCTTAGGCTGCTGTCTGTTCTAAGGCGGTGGTTCTGTTGTTGTTGACTTTTTGTTTATCGTTACTCCCATTGTGGTAGTCTGTAACTGTTCTATGTTTTGTTGTACGTTACTTTATGTGCATTCTAGTATTGCAATCATCTTGATGGGGAAAAGAGAGCTGGTTGCTTTGCTTAATTTGTCTTCCTGGTGTCTCGTGATGGTTGAGCGGCTCTTCCTCGCGGTACCATGGGGTTGTCTGCGGTTTGTAATTGTGGTATTTTCTGATCATACTCACTAAACAATTTTAACAATACATTCACACCTCGTGCTTACTTTTAACTTAAAATTTGGAATGCCGATAATAAGCAAAAATGCTTTTGCTTTAACAAGATACATAAAATATCAATGATATAGGAATTGTCCCTGAGACATGGTTAAAGTACAATCATTTGGGGGAAACAGACCAAATTTCATTGATCACAACTATAGATATTCTGGCTTTTCAAAATATTGAATGTACTTTAAAAATCTACAAAGCACATTTATGAAAACCTCAAACACACCAATATTTATAAGTTATGCTGTGCAAAATGTCAATAGTCTTGCCTGGAATTCAATACATTTTTTTCAAATCACTCTCGGATCTCAAGAGGCACAATCTGGCACTAAGTATTACATTCTGTATGACATAAAGCCGCGGAATAACACATAAACCATAAATTATCTGTTGCATCCCCCAGTGAATATGATTATCACAGTAACATTTCAAATTGCAAATACCATGCATACATTCACAACCATTCTTGTCACAAAATATAACACCATACCGTTTCTTTACAGCAATATTGCATTTTAAAAAATAGTTTTTTGGAAATGACTCATACTCTGTGCATGTTTAAGCCGTCGGTAGCATGCAAAGGGTTAATCCATTTCCGATAACACTGACAGGCAGTCTTTTTTTCTAAATACAGCTGATTTTGATGATCTCTTAGCATATGGCCATTTAACTTAGCATTCAATATATAAATCACAGTGTGCTATAGTGCTGATTACCACTTACAGAATTATAAAGCAGAATAACATGTCTAGTCTCAGAGTAGTCATATAGGCCAATATGTACCATACGGAAACAAGATACGTTAGCCGTATTAATCCATAACCCAGATTAATGGTCATACAATCTCAAAGGACTAAAATGAACCTCTCGAGGTAACTATATAACACCAGAAAAGAAATTCCTTTGAGAAAATGGCAAACTGATGGAACCCAAATGTCATAGCTGATTAGATCAGCCACAACAAAATTTAGAACTGCTAAATGCAAAAATAGGAAAATAAACATTTAAATATATCACGGTTACTCATTATGTGTAATGCACTTGATTGCAGCATTCTTCTTCCCATATGCTTGAAATTCAACTAATGAAATGACAATTGTAAAAATGTTATGAGGTGACTAGAATATTGCATGTGTAAAGCAAATATGGCACTTAATTTGATAAATAACAATAGGTGAGACAAAATTAAATCAACAAAATAAAACAAAATAATGTATGTGATCATCTGATTTAAAACACATGTGAGATCATCAATTATCACAACAGTTGTTTGAACCTTGAAGCAATATACACTGTGTATATTGCTTCGAGTTTGAACAACTTAATTATGTTGTAATTGTAAAATTATACAGCATCACCAAGAGCATTTCTCTGTGTAAATACTTATACTGCATCAATCAACTACAGGCACTGTGGACAACCAAATAACTCTCCTAAAATTTTAAATCCACAATGCCCCAAATGACTGACTTTATATCGTCGCGTCAGTGATATAGTGTTCTAAGTGACATTTTGGTCAAAAATAAGATATGCATACCGTTGGAAAGGAGATCAAATGTGCTATCTACTGGTGAAAGTTTCATTTGCCTATCTCCTCCCAGTAAGCTTAAGATCGATATGCTTTTCTGTTCTATCTACAAAAAGACAATGTCGCTCAGTGCTATAGTGTTCTAAAAGTGATTTTCATGCAATGGCCAATGGTGATTATGGCACGTGACTGGGTGAGTTCAGTGTCATACTGTTCTATCTACATAAAGTCACTTTCCTTGGAGAAATTGCTAAAATTTGCAATTACCTCCCTTACATAAATTTAAATTTCCTAGATTGAAGTGGTTTGTACGTCATATGACAAACGAATGGCTATATTGGCTTCTCATAGGTTCAAATATTCCGCTCAGTCAAAAATATAAGGCAAATTGATCCATGGACAGAATAATAAGCTGTAGAAACAGATTACCTCCCTTACATATATTTAAACTGCTTTAATTGAAGTAATTTGTCAATGTTATTACAAATCAATGGTTAATTTCTGCTACTTTAGGTTCAAATAATCAGTTCAGTCTGAAATATTATACAAATTGACCCCATTGACCGAAAAATTAACTGTAGAAGCAGATCACCTCCCTTGCATAAATTTTAATGGCATAATTTGTGCGGTTTGTTAATGTTATGCCAAATAAATTACCAAAGCTGCTATTTTTAGGTACAAATAATCATTTCTTTTCAGACTAGTATATAAATTGACTCCATAAACAGAATAATAAGCTGTAAGAAAATATAGAACACTATAGCACTGAACGCAGAAGGCAATTTTAGGGCATAATGTTCTATCTGCAATCTGTAAAATGCCGGTTAATTCCATATTACTGTAAAAAAATTTTCAAACCAAGGTCATTTACACTGTATGTATATATTCTAACCCTCTGGAATGATTCAAAAGTCTTTGCTAAATAAGGTATCAAAAATCAGGATGCTAAACTTTTCAAGCTCATTTTTCTCAAAACTTGCGCAATGATAGATAGAACACTATAGCACTGAAGCGACAATATGTTTAAGAAAATCACGTTAGGTGTAAATCTTAAGCATACAAATACACTCTGTCTGATTTCATAATACACATGTATAGACATGTATGAAAAAAGAGTTCAAATGGACACATTGAGTATGCATTCAACGATTGACTTTAATATCAGTAGAACTACTTAATTTCTCAGGACTTCATGCAGGGGCATAGCCAGAGACTCCATATGTTTAATTCTACACCTCCGATGAAAATTTACCTCGGTACATGAACTTTATTTATTTATTATTTAATTTCTATTTAGATAGCAAACGACAAAGGTGCCAAACAGACTCCCAAATGTGCAGGCTGATCTACGCCCCTGTTGTTTGCAATCAACAAAGTGCTTAAGATGAAAAATGAACAAGATCTTTCTCTGAGACTTCTACAGGCTACACCAGATGTCATTGCGAAATAGTGAAAATATATCTACACTTAATTTAGTGACAATTTATAGTACTACAAAAATAGTCAAATGTTGTAAATATGTTGACCTTCAGACACATAAAAATAACTTTATAGGAGAAAAGAGACATAAATACTAAAAACCTTCAACAGTCAAAATTACTCTTCTTAACTGGTACGAGGGTCATCCAATAAAAAATGAGACTTTTGTCATAGTCTGAAAATCTTTGTGTGCATTTAGTTAAATTCACCACAATAATAGTATGACATCTTAGCAATTCAGAAATAGAAACAAAATGATTGTGATTGATCAGCTGCCATAGTAACAGGATGTTTTGTGGAAGGACTTGAAGACACATGACCATGTTTATATTAGTTTTTTGCATACCCATTGGCATTTAAAGTCTTTTATTTTCGATCACAGATAGAATTTAACCAATTTGATATCATTTCCTCAACTGAACAATCTTAGTGTTACATAAAATGTTATAAAAGAAGAACCAATTATTCATATCCTTTATTTTGGTTGCCTAGCAACCAATATACACATTTTTTTTATAAAACATTACTTTGTGTTGCTATGGTAACTACGTTAGCGATGTATATCCTACAAAAGGTAAGGTTATGTGCAGCTGTTTATAATCAAGGTTACATGAACAAAACCATGTTCACTTAAGTTGCCTTAGACTATTTGATATTAACTTTTAAAGTCAAGAGGTCAGCGAAAAATACCAGATATTTCTTGAAAACTTGATTTTTTAATCTTTGTTTCCATGGTTACAGCTGAAGACTCTGGAACATTACATTCTCCTATTGGTTAGAGACAGAGTGCATGAGTTTATTCAAGTAGTAGTAGAAAAAATATACATCTCAATATGTTGCTATGGTGACCACCTATAGTGAGCTGTCCATGTGTGTTCGACTAGTCTTCTAATGTTGCCTAGCAACCAAAGTAGGATTTATTAAACACGTCGAATATAGTACATGTGAACAGCCAAATAAAACGTGCAAGCATTGAACGAGATTTCATAAGTCTAGCTATAAATTCACTGCGCTTTTAAAAAAGTCTCATTCTTTATTGGATGACCTTCGTATAAGTCAACAGTCGTCATGTGGGAATAGTGAAAGATGAAGGGAGGGAAGTAAGGAAGAAAGATAGAGAAAAAGAAGCAGGTGGGAGATGTATGTACCTCAGAATAGATGCAAAGAATCTCAATATGTTGCTATGGTGACCACCTATAATGAGCTGTCCATGTGTGTTCGACTAGTCTTCTAATGTTGCCTAGCAACCAAAGTTGAAATTATTTAACAAGTCGAATATGGTACATATGAACAGCCAAAAACGTGCAAGCATTAAACGAGATTTCATAAGTATAGCATGTAAATTCACTGCGCTTTTGAAAACGTCTCATTTTTTATTGGATGACACTCGTATAAGTCAACAGTCGTCATGTGGGAATAGTGAAAGATGAAGGGAAGGAAGTAAGGAAGAAAGATAGAGAAAAAGAAGCAGGCGGGAAATGTTTGTACCTCAGAATAGATGCAAAGAATATCTCTAATAACAGGGCAGCAAGAAATGGAGACAGAAACAGTATATAGCAGATTAAGTGTAAGTATTTGTCTATAACAGGCGATACAATTTGTCTGCTAACCCCCAATCAGTAAATTCAGGAATCCAAAGAACCATGCATCACACCCAACTCAGGACACCACATCAAATTAAAGCATTTTTTCAACAGATTTCAGTGCACCCCAAATTTGTTTAAAAAAATACAGTTCAAAATGTCACAAGTAATGTATTTGTGCTGAATTAGAATATTTAGACTTATTTCTATGATTATCAAATTTTAACTGATTATTTCCTGATCTTTGCACCATTACTTACTTTTACAAGACCGTATGCCAAATAAGGTCTAAAGTAAACAAATCTATGTGGTGAATATGCAATATGTAAGAGTGGAACCCTTTGAAACTTAAGTGTTTTATGAAAAATGATATAATGTGATCATTACACCAGGCCCAGCGACAGCATGCACGTTTCAAAGAGCTGTCATAAACCATCGCCAGAACAGATGCCAAGAAAAATAGTAAATGAATTATGTGAGGATGATAATTAATGTTATGATATACCTAACACCTGGCCTGATGACAGCATGCAAGTTTCAAAGAGCTATCATGAACCATCGCCAGTACAGATGTCAATAAAAAAAATAGTAAATGAATTATGTACAAGTAAATGCGAAAGTATTCCCACATCGGGGGCAGTCTTCATTACATCTTCTATGTGGTCTGTCCATCTGGCTGGATCGGTCCTTGAACTTCTTTGATGTGGGTATGGGTGTAAAGGTCGTTGTTAGCTCATAATGGATGTCGTTGTCGTGCACTATCTCTCTCTTGGTCAAAGTATGTCCGTCTATGCAATACAATATGTCTTCCTGCTTCACGCCTATCTGAAGGGCTCGCTTCCTCAGGCGTAAAGCATAACATGCGTCTAGAGATTTTAAAAATGAGGAAAGGGCTCCAGCAAAATGTCCGTGGGTCATGGGCGAGATATGCATATCTGTCTTTGCCAGCGTTTGTCGGCTTGTTTATAGGTCTTGGTGGAAAAGTCCCCCGTCTTGTGATTTAAATATCTTTGTAGGTCTGTATGTACATGTATATTCAGGGGAGAGAGCAGTCATTGTCGGTGAGTATAGAGGTTCAGACAACCTTGAAGAGGTCAAAAGAGGGCCATAACCTCGTGTCTTACAGCTGTTAAAAAACATGTTATCAAATATTGTGAAAAGGTATATGAGAGATCTGGTAAAAACCTATTTTGGTCGATTAAAAATTCAGGTGAAATTTTAGATAAACTTAAAGCTAGAGATTTCAATGCGACCAGTTTGTCTACTTATGATTTTTCTACTCTTTACACTACTTTACCTCATAATTTAATTAAAGATAAACTTATTGATCTTATTGAAAGTACCTTCCAGAGAGAAGGCTCTCCTTACCTTGCATGTAGTGACAGAAATGCATTTTTTACTTCAGAAAAACCTAAAAAAATATCATGCATGGTCGTGTCAAAATGTATGCGATGCGCTGACCTTTTTGTTGGACAACATTTTTATTCGATTTGGCACCAAGCTCTATAGACAAGTTGTTGGGATTCCTATGGGCACTAATTGTGCTCCCCTGGTTGCAGATTTATTCCTGTTTTGTTATGAAAGGGACTTTATGATGTCTCTTTCTGATGATAAGCAGGCTGATGTTATTGATGCGTTTAACACTACTTCCAGATATTTGGACGATATTTTAAATATTAATAATTTTTATTTTGACAATGTGGTTAGTCAAATATACCCTTCAGAGCTCCAACTTAATAAAACCAATGCCTCTGATACCGAAGCCGCATTTTTAGACTTGCATTTGTCAATTTCTAATGATATTGTTTCTACCAAAATTTATGACAAACGTGACGACTTTGATTTTGAAATTGTCAATTTCCCATTTTTAGACGGTGATGTTCCTCGTTCTACATCCTATGGAGTCTATATCTCTCAACTCATTTGTTTTGCTAGAGAATCTAGCTATGTTGCTGACTTCAACACTCGCAATAAATTGTTAACTCAAAAACTTCTTAAACAAGGCTATCGGTATCATAAACTTCGCAAAACTTTTTCAAAATTTTATAGACGATACTATGATTTGATTTCTAAATTCCAAGTTGGACTTAAATCTCTCTTGCGCCAAGGACTTTCAGAACCTGATTTCTATGGTGACTTGGTGTATAAGTTGAAGAAGATTGTTGGCTCTAATAATTTTTCAGCGCAGTTCATTAAAATAATTTCCCATTATAAAAAGATTGGCTATAACATTAATGTATTGCAACAGACTGCATGCTTGGTAGTCAACCCAATCACGGTTGGCAACTTTGCTTTCCTCTTTAATTGCACGCCGGTGGGTCGGACTTCAGACTCTATGATGGTTCCGACTTAAAGACTTATCTATTGATGAGATGGTAGGGGCCTGATGCTTTGGCTGTTTGTCGGGCCCACCGGGGTTTACCTGTTGGATTTCTTTTGCTATGGTATTCAGTTTAATTTACTGTTGAGTCCTTATCCTTGCTTTATCTCCTTGTTATATCTTGATTTATATGTTTTAGGAGATGATGCATTGATAAGTTAGGGGTCTTTCATGCAAACCAAATATCTATGTGTCTTGATCCACATCTGAATTAAGGGTGAGGTTGGCGCCGTTAAACCGGTTTAAGCCCTCCAGTAAAATATTTTACTGACCATTCCAAGGCGGTACTTCTTTTGTGGATCTTTTATGTTTTTGTTCTGTTTTGTGTTTGCTATGTTTTGTGCGCGTCTGTTTATATGTGCTTTGTGGTCAACTGCTGGGAAAGGGCTGACCTCTTGGCTCTCGTTTGTGGTGTCTTCTGTGAGTTTGTCCCTTTCCCATTGGTATCCTGGGTCAGGTGTGGTACTTGATTGTATCGATTCCTGATCTTTGCACCATTACTTACTTTCATACTCCAGCCTTGGTTTCTTCACTGGAGGTGGTGTAGTCTCTTCGTCCATGGGTATTCGTCCTTGTGATGCTTGCCGGTCAGGGTCAGGGCTTTGAGAACAGTCGCTACAACTGGACCCTTTGGAACATGTGTACTAGGATATAGAGTCAGTGTTGGAATCTCCCTGGTCTAAACCGTACAGAATTTGTCTAAAAGCTGATTTGATCTGATCTAAAGTAAAATTTGGGTGTCTGTCTGGTCATCTCCTGTCTGTCTGCTGTTTGCCCTAGCTATTATCTGTTGTTGGTGTCAAGTTGTCAGTCACACTTGTGGTAGTTGATGTGGTTGGGTTATTTGTAGTTATTGTCCTTGTAGTTGTCTGTGCTGCTCGTTGTCTGTATGTCTGTATAGATATTCGTCTATGAGGTGTATGTGCTGCTCTTGTTGTAGCTGTGCAGTCTGATGCTGTGCTCTCTGTTGCTGTAGCCATAACAGTCGCGTCGTCTGTCACTGTCGTTGTGCAGTCTGATGCTGTGCTGTCTGTAGCTGTAGCCATTACAGTCGCGTCGTCTATCACTGTCGTTGTGCAGTCTGATGCTGTGCTCTCTGTTGCTGTAGCCATTACAGTCGCGTCGTCTGTCACTGTCGTTGTGCAGTCTGATGCCGTGCTGTCTGTTGCTGTAGCCATTACAGTCGTGTCGTCTGTCACTGTCGTAGTGCAGTCTGATGCCGTGCTGTCTGTTGCTGTAGCCATTACAGTCGCGTCGTCTGTCACTGTCGTTGTGCAGTCTGATGCTGTGCTCTCTGTTGCTGTAGCCATTACAGTCGCGTCGTCTGTCACTGTCGTTGTGCAGTCTGATGCCGTGCTGTCTGTAGCTGTGCAGTCTGATGCTTTGATGTCTGTTGCTGTAGCCATTAAAAGATTGTTGTCTATCACTGTCGTTGTGCAGTCTGATGCTGTAACTATGCTGTCTGTCAGTGCCATTGTAGTCATGTTGTCTGTCACTGTAGTTGTGCAGTTTGATACCGTGCTGTCTGTTGCTGTAGCCATTTCAGTCTTGTTGTCTGTCACTGCTGTTTTGCAGTCTGATGCCGTGCTCTCTGTAGCTGTCAGTCTATTGCAGTAGCTGTGATGTCTGTCACAGCCATTGTAGTCATGTTGTCTGTCAATGTAGTTGCGCTGTCTGATGCCGTGCTGTCTGTTGCTGTAGCCATTGCAGTCTTGTTGTCTGTCACTGCTGTTTTGCAGTCTGATGCCGTGCTCTCTGTAGCTGTCAGTCTAATGCAGTAGCTGTGATGTCTGTCACAGCCATTGTAGTCATGTTGTCTGTCAATGTAGTTGCGCTGTCTGATGCCGTGCTGTCTGTTGCTGTAGTCATTGCAGTCGTGTTGTCTGTCACTGCTGTTTTGCAGGAATTGCATCACTGGAGTAATGGTAAGTCAGATGTGTCTGTGAATTGCTTAGACTGTTGTGGTGGTGGTGGTAGCCAATCGTCTGTGTCTGTCATACTGTCCAAATGAGTCTCTGTCTGAAAGGGGGTGGAAGGTGTAAGACATATTAATTCTGTGAATTGCTTAGACTGTTGTGGTGGTGGTGGTAGCCAATCGTCTGAGTCTGTCATACTGTCCAAATGAGTCTCTGTCTGAAAGGGGGTGGAAGGGGTAAGACATATTAAATTATGATTTTGATCCAGCTGATAAGTTAAGTCAGATGAGAGCGGTACAGCTGGCTCTGATTGGAAAATATTATAGGGTAAAGTTTGCTGTGGCTCCTCTGAAAGAAAATTGCATGAATTCATTATACTTTCTAAATTACTTGAGACAGTAGAAGTCTCCTAGTCCAGCTTGGTGAAGAGATTAACAACATTATCGGAATGACCATTTGTGTCCTCTGTTTTTTAAAAAGGTTTATTACTAAAATATATGCTAAGTTGCGGGGAGGCTGGTAAATCATTGGTGTCTTTGTCGTCAGTGGTGGCAATCTGTGCAGTCTTCTTGGTTTCTTTGGTGCTCTGTATCTGTATGATTTCAGGTTTTCTAGGACGGGATCTGGATTAAGCTGACTGATTCCTAGAAGACGCAAACTTATCATACCTCTCAGGCTTAGAGACCTTGCTCCTAGGCCGCCAGCTGCCTCCATCGCCTCGAGGGGACTGGGACCGTCCCTGACTTTTATGCTCATGGCGGATTCTGCCTATTAGGGGTAAAACTCTGTTGTTGGCATCTCTCCTGATGGAGCCGCAGTTGGAATGTCCTGCATCTTGGAAACGATGCACTGCAGTGTCGACAATAAACAAGGGGTCCATGCTCTTCTCTATTGTGTCCGGACAAGTAGTGGATCTCGGAAAATTTTCTTTGGCAGATCTCACATTGGTAGGGGTCTTCTACTCTCTTATTGACTATTCTTCTGTCAGACTGTGTTCTGAAAATACACAAGGAGCACCTCAAGAATAATGAGAAATTTTTGTTTCTGAAACACTTGGCCCCAACCACTTTCTTGTACATCAGGATGCTGTTTTTCTAGCTATATAATTTATCATCCTGATTGAGCTGGCCATGTTTAAAGCTTCTGTGGCAGTTTTTGAGATAACTAGATTACAAAATTTCATTCTGACCCTTAAAAAGGGACATAACTCATAGGGAGCTAATTCAGAAAAAAAATATGGGGGTCATTTTTTTTTTGAAAATATGATACATACTATTCACCATGTACTTAATTGAATGACCCGGGCTCCCTGGACCCTTTGTAGCTCAAAAATTTCCAAAAGTGTCAAATCGTAATCATTTAATGTTAAAGAGTTTTCAGCTCAGATGCAACATTCCTCTGTCTGCGTATGATACCTCTTTTATCTGAGTCATGTATATACAATAAATGATTTAAAATCATATATGGCCTTTCAGTAATAATTCAGTCATGCTGAGACCATTTTGTTCTTAGAAACAGTCCAATAAAGCATTAAAAGAGAAAAAACATACGTAAGCAATCTATCTGACATGAGGAACAATTCCATTGTGGTGAACTATTTTCTTGCTCTTTCTTTTTTCAGGCATCTCAATTTCTACCACCAGATCTGAGGCTCTCCTAGTCAAGATGTAGGGACCCTCCCACCTGGGCTGGAGTTTGGGACAAAGCCGCTAGTTAATATTTCTTGTCCTAGGAAGAGAATCAAAAATCGGGGAATGTCATGCAACCTCTTAAGGGGCCCTACGTTTATGGTGTAAATAGGAGGTCAGAGAATTTTCTCCTTTTGTCAGATTAACTTTATGCATGAAGAAGGTGTACCAGAAGCAGATATAAACGTGTAGAAATTCGTGTTTTTTTTGGCTGTGTATTTTATTTTATGATGTGGTCAAAGGTGATATATACAGGCCTGATCAAGACTGAGATCGGCAACTGGAATTCAGATGGTTATTTTCATCGAGCTTGTGCAATATGCAAAAAATCTTGGTGGAAAGTCCCAGAAAAATCTGGTTGACCATCAGATAATAAAAAATGATAAGATAATTTAATAGCATCATTTGTTGTCTTTTCGGTATGAGCCCATTTAACAGACTGAATGCGTTATCTTGACTATGGGGTGCGAAAAAACAACAAATGATGCTATTTAATTTTCTTATCATTCAAAATCTCAAACGGAAGTCACTGGACTTGATTTTCTCGCTCAACTAGCGGTTGAGCATCTGACCGTTTGGTAGGCACAAAGCAAGACAAACAAACTCCATTGGAACCCCTACCTGGTTCTGGCTCATGGGTTCCTTGGGTCGAAGCTTCAAAAGGCGTCTAGCTTGACACTGTGGACATTTCTGCACTCAGTTCTCTATGAATCCTTTTTACTTGTACCAATAAAATCGCTTCTTCACTTAATCAATGATCTTTGTGGTTCCAAGGTGTCCCGCTGTTAGATGGTCATTTAACTGCGTCAACACTTCTTCACGGGAATCACAAGGTACAAGTATCTGCAAGAAATGAGTATCAGTTTTCACGTCAAGATATCTTCTGCATAATACCCCTCTATGCAGAAGAAATCTGGACCACTGAGCCCAGTAAGTTTTGGTCTTTTTGTCCGTTCCTGAAATCTCTTCCTATTTCGAACGTTGATTATTTTCCACCCAATCATATATGATTGACAAAACTGGATCTAGGACCTAAACTTCCTTCCATTTCACAAAATCCTGATCATATTCACAAGCAGGCTCGCTATTTTCATCTGAACAATGTACTGCTCTCACTGGCACATTAAAATCACATTCAGTCTCCAATTCAAAAGAACAAGTGTTTGTAGTTACCAAATTCTCATCCTTAATTTTTTCTCTCCTTGGCAATGAAGCCCCATCGTCTAAAGGCCCCTTCAGGTTAGAAGGGAATCACTGCTACCTTGACTTTCTGCTGAGGAGGGGTTCTCCTCACAATCTGATACATTCTCTGTGCTTCTTGGAGTTGTCTCCCCTTGTTTAATGCTATCCTGAATAGGTGTTTGTATCACTGTAACATTGTTACATTTCTTTTCATATTCATTGTCTTCTTGTTCTCGTCTGTCACAATAAGCACACGAAGTACACGGACAACGGGAAAGTGTGTCAGCATTTTTATGCTGAATTCCACTACGAAATCTTATCTCAAAACTGTGTGTGTTAACACCTCAAGCTATCAGGCAAAAATTGTGGTTGTGTTTTTAAAATTTCTAAGCCATGTGATGCTTCCATGATCAATTCTAACTAACTTGTAAAACTTTCTTTGGTTCCGAGGGGCCTGTCGCCCCCAGACCCCCCCCCCCTTGTTAAATGTAGATGTATTTACTTTCGTCCTAGCATGATCATCTGGGTAGATATTTGAGAAAGATATGGCGAATACTATTTTTATTATTGTGGATCATTATACTTAAAATTGTTGATTTTTAGGTTGATAATAACGTTTTTTGGAACACTGAGAATTCGCCAGATCACACAGTTTTGTTTTTAATTTTCTGGGGGAGCATACCCACAGACCCCTAAGCAAGAATGTGAGTTCACAACAATACAGGGATACCTACGTGCCTAGTATGTCATTCTCTCTCTAGGTAATTAGATGAAAAAGGAAAAGCCTCTATTTTGTTTGACTTTTTAAATTTTCTTTGGCTTCTAGCAGCCCACCAGACCCCCCCCCCCTTGTAAAATGTGAATGTATTAATTTTTGTACTATAACATTCGTATCTGGCTTGATATTGGAGAAAAATATGGCAAATGATATTTGGGTTGTTTTTGATAATAACATACTTTGGAACACTCAGAATGCACCAGATCACACCATTTTCATCATTTTTTTTTTTTTTTTTTTTTTTTTGGGGGGGGGGGAGCCCTCAGACCCCCTAGTACGAGTGTGAATCCACTCCTTACAGTGCTACCTACGCCCCTAGTATGTAACTCTCTCTCTCTCTCTCTCTCTCTAGGTAATTTAATAGATGATTTTAATTAAAACTTTGATAAATGCTGATCAGATATATACTTGCTTGATGAAGTTAAACTTGCGAATAGGGCCTGATAGCAATTTCAAAATAAACTTTTTTATGGTTACAAAAATAAGTGCTTTCACTTTGCAAGAAAAATCTAGTTTCATCTGTTGGAAAAAAAACAGCCCCTCCCCCACCAGAAACCAAATGGTCTAGCTGCCTCTAATTAAAAAAAATAAATCTAGAGAGCATTTTTCTTCCATACCTACTCTACCAGATACAGCAACATAATTTTTAGGATGGCCTCATACTTTGAGATATAAATCATGTATTAAGGCCCTGTCACACTATAACGTTTTAGCCAACGTATGCCGACGCTGGCATACGCTGAAATCTAATTAAAAAATCAGGGGAAGCCGCTCTCAGAACTTATGCAAAGCGTACGCAAAACGAACATAGAACGTATGTCTAACTTATGAGTAACTTATTCATAACTTATTCCCGACATAACATAGCTTATACTTGTATTAGCGTATAAAAGCGTATGCACAGCGTATCACTAGAGTTTTTGATTTTTGAGAAACTTATGCACAACGAACGTCTAACGTATGCTGGATTGTATATATAACGTACGTTAACGTATGCAAAACTTACATGTAGCGTACATCTAACTTATGTCAAACGTATAAAACAGTACAATTTTTTGGACCAATTTGTCATATGACAACGTATTCCAACGTACTGTAGCGTATTCATAACGTATTGAACACGTATTTCTAACTTATTCAGCGTTCATCAAACGTCTTGGTGAATTTTCATACGTCCTCATACATGTACGTTGGTGCTAACTTGCCTTAACGTATGCATAACTTACCCGTTGCGTACATCTAACGTATGCCTTACGTATAAGCAATACGTCAGCATAAGCTGAAGATTTTTTTATGCAAGTACAAAATTTTGGTATCTATTCGCCGTATGACAACGTATACCAACGTGCAGTAGCGGTTTCGTAGCGTGTTTAAAACTTATCTCTAACGTATTCAGCGTACACCAACGTACTTGCTTAATTTCTCATACGTCCACATACGTTAGTGCTAACGTACCTCAACGTATGCATAACTTACCTGCAGCGTACATCTAGCGTATGCCTAACGTATAGAAGCAGTACGTTCGCATACGCTGTAATTTTTTATGGATGCACAAAATGTTGGACCTCTTGGCCATTTGTCAACGTATACCACCGTATTATAGCGTATTCTCACGTGTTTAAAACTTATTTCTAACGTACTCAGCGTATACCAACGTACTTGCTGATTTTTCATACGTCGGCATACGTTGGTGCTATACGTCGTAGTGTGACAGGGCCTTTAAATTGAAATAATTATAAATCATGTATTCCGTTGCTAAGCCCTGTCTTTACACGTATAACACAAAATATTAAGTGAGGTGTCTACAAATCAGCGAAAGTGTGGAACTCATCCATTTGCGCATGTCTCTTTCAGTCAGTTACATTCTCTCTTTTAATGCCCCGGATCCCCAGAGCACCCCCTCAGGATTTGCGCATATCTCTGTCAGCCAATTTCATTCTCTCTTTCAAAGTGAAACTGATATCCACCCTTGAGAAAATCCTAATAGTGGACATCACAATAAATGATACGATACCACTGGTGTCAAAATTTTAACATGTTCTGTTTAGATTAGGAAGAGTACATCTGAGCCACGACATGAGATTTCCAACAATGTGGTATGTGAGACCAGCAAAGTCTCAGACCAGCCTGCGAATACGCGCAGACTGATCAGAGCCTTTGCTAGTCACTTGAATACTCTATGCCTGTTAATTTACTGACCGAACAGCATTTGGAGTTTGTAAGCTTAAACGGAGGCTTCATAGGCTCATATGAGTCTACACTTGTCGAAATGCCACATTGTTGGAAATCACATGTCACGGCTCATCTATAGTGCAACTAGATCTGGCCACTGCTAAGAAAATGCAATCTGTTGCATTTTAGACAATGCAATCCAATAACATGAATTATTGAAGTAATTTTACAAACTTAGGGGAATAATTACATAATTAAATTCTAATAATGTACTTTAATTACCTGTCTGAAGCGGCCACTCAGAAACTAGACAAAATACAGATCTCAATGACAGAAGGTAGAAAGTATTGCAGTATACTCCCAAATGGATGTTTGTACTAGCTCATCTTTGATGGAACTTGGTTTATTTCGCTTGGATCATAGTATTACCAAAGCCTAAACTTTGAAATTAAAAACTAACACTTGCCTCATACCTAAAACTGTTAGCTGAATATCTGGAAATAAATCATAGATTCTTAAATTAAGAATATTTTGAGGATTTTGTTCTATGGAAAGACTGCCTGAAAATCAAGGCGTCGAAATAATATATAGACCGAACATGAAAAATAACGCGGGATGCCTTGTTGAACCGCAAGTTTCACGCTTCGTTAATTTCACACAATGTGATGAATTGGTACCAAGACGTCACTTCTGGCAAATGTGAAATGTACGTATGGTCAATTTCGATAATTTTTAGGGTGTAAAATTTGTGCTCAAGATTCACATTTTTGTAGTTTTTAACGTGTGAAGAACTAACTAGTACGATGTGAAGAATTGGTATCAATTTTTACAAATGTAAATGATTGGTACCAAAATCCTCACACATGTAAATAATCGGTACCAAATACTCACACCTGTGAAAAATCGGTATCAATTCATCACATGTAAAATTATTAGTACTAAATCCTCACACATGTGAAGAAATTGGTACAAAATCCTCACACTTGTGAAAAACTGGTACCAAATCATCACACATATTCAAAACTGGTACTTAATTGTCACTGATGTCAGTGACAAAACTGCGAAGAATTGGAATCGAATGCAAAATGCAGCAGAATTGGGGGGTAATTTATCAATCTGAGGAGTATGCATTGATGCTATATGAAATTTGACTTCGTGCGTATTTTTCACAAAGTGTGAGATGGTACGAAATAAGTTACGTATTGGTATCAATATTTACGTGCTGTGGGGAATTGGTACCAATTCTTTACGGTGGGAAATTTACGAAGTATGAAATTTGCGGTTCACCATTGTATCCACAGAATTGGAGTTCGGTTTGTATTGAAACAAAATTGATTTGAAAGAGTTTGGGTATACATTTCAATTTGAATGATAATTGTTATGTTGCTGAATATTTGCTGGTTCAACCATTATATTCATACATAACATGTCTAAGGTTTTAAGTACTCCATAATTATAGAATATTCTCCTGTAGGGATTAAATTAAGGAAAATTTCAAGGATGTGTCACTCGTATACTACTGCATTCTTTTAATTTAAGTTTAACTTGGATATTAAAGAATACATTGATATACATACCTGCTACTGTTGTCTGTTGATAGCTTTCGCAAACAGTTTGGACCCTGACCACGTCCCGAGGTTATAAAACATTTTTCTATGCTCAACTCAGCTGAGCACGAAATTTATCCTGCTCATAAATTGTTGGCAATTAAACATTTATTAGCATGATAAATACAACATCTGAGAGACTTAAAGCAAGAAACTTCTTTATTTGCGGTATTTTAGTTTTTATGAGCAGTTGAAATTTCATGCTCAGTTGAGTTGAGCATGAAAAAGGTTTTATAACCTCGGGGCCTGGTCTGCCAAACCGCCGGACCTGATCAGGATAAGCTGTTTATTATTGAAGGAATATTTTGAAAAAGTTGACTTTTAAAACAAAATCGGTAGACGAGAAAAAGCATCAACAATACCCAGTAGGCGCAGAGTTAAGATGTTGAAGATGACTCTGCCACCATTTTTGAGATGGTTTATATTTCTGTCTGTATATGCTATTGCCGCCGTGTGTGTACTATATGGAACATCCATTCTTAGCGATTTCGCCATAGAAGGTAAGACAATCATAGTTTGGCTGAGAGAGAGAGAGAGAGAGAGAGAGAGAGAGAGAGAGAGAGAGAGAGAGTTGTTATGTACAAATGTAAAGCTCCTAGACAAGGTTAAACTTTAGAGGGGACACAATTTCGAGACGCCCTTTATTTGCCTAATTTGGCTGCAACTAACATGATGACTAAACTAAAGAAAATTCTCTAGCCATTCTCAGAACACTTTTCAGGCACCGTTTGTCACTAAAGCGTTAGAATAATTGCTTCCAATCCAAACGTTTTTGAAAGCCGTGGCTGGGAACATTGAATTCTATTTAGATTATCTAAGACAGACTTTCTCGGAATGCATTGAAGATCAAATAGAGAAAGTAAAGTGACGTACTGTAGGCAACGGATCACTTTAGTTAAACCAAATACATGTAGCAGAGAAGCATCACCTGAAGTTGGACGAATGATATCCTTAACTTGCAATTAATTCTCTGTGATGATACATTGCATAAGTTAGGCAGCCTTCATACAAGCTAAACAGTTTTTTGTATTTTAAAGGCCTATTTCGGTATGAGCGGAAACAATCTAAGTGGATTTTACTGATAAGGTACGCTGATAATCTATTTCAATATATTCACATTTCCAAAGCAAGCCTTTAATGAATCTTTAGATTTTTTGAAAACGTTCATAGCCTCATGAAATACATACATATTATTGACAGCTGCTAAGCCCACTTGCCCAGTGCAATACGCTTAGAACATTGAATTCATTCGCTAGAAGTGACTTGGGCGCACTTCAAATCGAACTATAGTTCCTACTATAGTAACTAAAGTTTGATTCGATAGTAAGTGGGTATGATCAGGAAATACCACAATCACAAACCGCAGACAACCCCGTGGCACCGCGAGAAAGAGCCGCTCAACCATCACGAGACACTAGGAAGACAAATTAAGCAAAGCACCCAGCTCTCTTTTCCCCTATCAAGATGATTGCAATACTAGAATGGACATAAAGTAACGTACAACAAAACATAGAACAATTACATACTCCCACAATGGGAGTAACAATAAACAAAAAGTCAACAACAACAGAACCACCGCCTTAGAACGGACAGCAGCCTAAGCCACTGGGGGGGGGGGGGCTTAAATGCATTTTACTGGTACCAAATCTTCGCCCTAGATTCTGCTGTTGTTGAAGTACAAGAAATGTTCAGCTCGCATGGAGGCCATCTAACTAATAGTAGGGAACACCGATAGTTGCTACTATAGTGACGTCAGGAACCTACTTGACATCAACGGTGGGTCAGAGCACCGTAACACTAGTAGATTGTCTGGTTCCCTACTCTAGACCTATCTATCATGATGGTTTCCAGACCTGTCAAAATTATTCCTTTTTACAAAATAAATCCTAGCTGCGCATCATTTGTGTTCCCACATATTAGTTATTATTAATAAGAGTAGGCTGTGCAGTTTATACACATCTTTTTGTCTACGATGGAGAATTGAAGTGGGGCATGCAGGGCTTTTCACTTTGGACTAAAGCCGTTCGGATGTAAACGTGCGCGCGCATCTATTACGTAAGAACTTTAGTAGGGACTTATTGCACTTTCAAAGATAGATGAGAATCGATGTAAACAAACATTGGCAAGTTTACATTGATTTTGGGCGTACAGGTAGTCTCAGTTTACAGTTATATTGAACCTACCACAGATTATTGCATATGCGCGTAGCAGTAAAAAAATCATGCTTTACCTGTTTATAAGAAAAATAGAATAGCCTCATTACTATAAAAAAAAAAAAATGCCTTCAATGTTTACCGTCGTGAGTTGGCTCCCGGTACCGTTAGTTTAACAGGCGACAGGGCCCAGGGCGACGACAGTAAACATTGGGCTTACAGTATGCATCTTTGAAAGCACAATACAAGTAGATTCAATCAAGAAAACGGGACATGTTCGTGTATAGGTAAACTACCAGAATATTTACTTTTGCATTTAAGATTGCTTGAGTGTCTGGTTCACGAAAAGTGACAGTCTTTTCCCGTTAGCAAAGAAGAGTATATTATTCCAAGCAGGAGCTGAAAAGTAACTGTAAATTGCAGGTTGTTTGGTATGTGTACCTTTGAAAATGATTTCAGGTATACAATCCACGATAGCGCAGTCGGTAACGCGGCGGAAGCTTTAGCTTTAGTATGGTTTTAACGAAGGTGTCTGTGTTATCTGGATTTTTTTATTTCATTTTTTTGTAAATTTCAAAGGAGCTCTAGCGATAAGGCGTATATTTTCCCTAGTTGACATGATATGATTACAAAACCTAAATTTTCAAATTGCCCTAATGTTTTTAAAATCGGTCTGTTCCGGTAGTAAAATTTACATAGAAAGCATCAAAATAGGTTTCAAAGCGATTCATCCTTTACAAAATTGTTTAAACTTGCGCCTTCTACTCTCACCCCTCATTTTACGTCTTTAGACTGGGTGCCGTTTAGACGAGAGTTTTAGTAAATCATTGCAGGTTTTCAAAAAGTAAAAGTGCTAAAATATTAAGGATATATGTGCCCTTCATTTTCGAAACTTAGTGGTATTCCTTCTGCGCTTGCGTGCGAAATATACTTAAAATTGTGACGTTTGTCATTGAAAAGATGAAACTGGCGTCTTTCAGTTTGTTTTTAGATGCTTTCCCCCCCTAGACCCAAGATGCCCTTTGGACAATTAAATGACGCTATACAAATATATAACATATGTAAAGGGCGTCTTGTGCCTAGGGGGGAAAGGGGGTGTATAAGCAAAAGAAGACATAAAATATCTGACAAAAATAGACCACTATGCAAGATGGTCGTTTTTATTGTACATCAACTGTATAAATAGCTTTACTGTACATAGCGTGATAGGACGATTGGTACCCTTGTTTAACGGTCTAGTTCCCACATATGTTACTGAATAACAAGTACAGTTGATGATCGAAATAAATTTGCATTCAATAAGAAGTCGAGTTGTTACATGCAATAAGGAAATCCTGTTTTAAATATACAAATTCGGGGGCAATGGTGCATCGACGGCCCGTCTATATACATTTGTTGAATGTGCCTAGTTTCTCCAGTCGTTATTTCAACAAAATAAAACGAACGTCTCGTTTAGGGAGAGTGCTCGCCTTATCGCTAGAAATTCTTATCACTATCAGGCATAATGATGTTCCAAACGGAGCGAGTCAGTAATAGTTGATAGATACATGCGCTATACTTTTAGCTTTTAAAAATTAACATTATATCATTTATAAAACAAAACTTAGTCCAATTCCAATAAAATCAGTGAAATAACCACATATTTCAACATTCGAACCGCAAACTTCATATAGTATTTAGTTCGTAGCGAGTCGGACTAGTAATTTGACTTCTATGGACTTCTAAAATGGAGAAGTGGGTTCGCTCTCTGGTCGGGCCACATCCTTTTGTTGAGATTGTATTTCGCTTCCGCCAACGCATAGAGTGCTTGACTCGAGTTTGAGGGGCCATGGGTTGGAGACTCACAGGCGTCGCTGTGTTGTGGCCTTGAGCAAGACACATATATCCCTACTTAGTACTGGTTCAACCCAAGAAGACCCGTCCCGTCATAACTGAAAAGTTATTGACTGGGACGTAAAGAATCAAATCAAACAAACAAAACCACCAACGCGTTATTCTTAGTTACTGGTGAAAATATAATACACTAAGCATAAGAAGCCTGTCCATGATAGAATAACTGACTGACAATCTGATTAAAGCGACCTTACGCCCCAACTACATGTTGGAGCAAGCACAATCATGATGCATATTAAAGTTACCCAAATAATAAGATGTCAGTTTCTTCCTTCAATGTATAGATTTTAGGTTAACTGTTTTGGGTATTTAGCAGTCATAAAAACTTTCTAGTCAAAAATAGGAACAAACGGACAAATATGATATAGAACGAAAAAGGTGTCTTGCTAGGATTCGAGTCTCGGACCCTGAGTACTATAACTGCAGCTATACATCGAATACTTATAATTACAATGATATTCACTGGGTGGAAACGTACACCGGATATTGCTCCAAAATGAGCCGGGGTTTACACTAAATCAGGAAAAAACAGACAACGAAGGTAAGGAAATCAGGAATTTCTCCTATTTAATTCTTTTTTCAATACTTGGACTGTGTCGATTTAGAATTGCTACATGTATATATAGCAAATAGTATGCATGATTTGACATCAAACACTGAACTTGATAGTGAAAATCACAAAATGAAAGTCGTGCTCACACCAAAATTTAGACACCTATCCCCAAAAAGGAATAATATTGAACCAAGAAAGCAAACTATTTAAATTCTGAATCGGCCAATTTTTTGCAATGGCATTTAAATATCAATACTGAAAATTTCAGCCTCTTAGGTTGAAACTTGACGGAGATATGGCTCAAAACTTATGGTCAGTTAGTCTCAAAAAAGGTACTGGGGATTGGGAAATCTCAGTTTTAACTTACGGGAGTATTGTTTTGTAGTGTACTGGGTATTGAATTGAAGATTAAATAAAAAAAAAACAGAGTTCTGTTGATAATTGGAGCTCTTCATGATATGCCGGTATGGGATGTTGTTCCAATTATATCCCTTACCGAATCTGAACCCCCATCACCCACAATTTATCACTAAATCTTATGGTACTAGTTGTTTACATGCACATAAGCAAGCAACGGAGGCTCAGTTGACTCTGTGCAAAGGCATTACTTATTCAGATTATTTGCTGCATGCACTTACAAATTACAATTTTGGACTGACACATAGGCATAAATTTAGGCGTCTGGTACGCTTGGTGGCTGCCCATGTATTTTAAGGGATGAATTTAGTAAAATATACACTAGGTCACATAGGATGAGCTTTATACAGGTACATATACTACAGCGTCCAAAAGCCATACACTTTTACAGCTATAAGAGCGTTGAAGAACCTGTCAAAGCTAAAAAATGCACAATTTCTCCCATATATTTGCTGTTTGCAAACATAAAAGGGACTTTAATTAATGCATTGGTCGAAAGTTATGGGTCTGATCTCACTGGATAGTTGCGCTTGTACATGTATTGTTAAGGGATTAATTTAGGGAATCCATGCATGACCTAAATTATAATTGGATTGTGATGCGAGTAAGCCTATCTACAAGGTGAGTGATCAGGCGAGTCTGTTTGGCTTCAGAGACTAGTATATTGACTTTCCAGAGATTGAACATCAAAGGTGTTGATCAGTTTGTGCGCATTCACAAGATTGTCTGCACCTATGTTGCTGGCATGCAACAAAGTCAGTATGTTATCTTTTGCAGTGGGCCAATATAGCCTCTAAAAGCCTAAATGCTGGTACGCAAACAAGGATGGCTCTGGGGAGCTTGCAGAAATGTACAATCTTGATTGATTTGTTTGTTTAATTTGATTCTTTACGTCCCATCAACAATCTTTCAGCTATATAGGGACAGGTCTTCCTGGTTGAACCAGTACTAAGCTAGGATTTATGTTCTTGTTCAAGGACACAACGCAGTGACGCCGGTGAAGCTTGAACCTGCGGCCACTCGGTCTCGAGTCAAGCACTCTACCATGGAGCCACTGCGCTCTTGATTGAGGCTTTACTGCTTGCATAAAGCATAGGGACTTGGGTAACCACACATGCTGAAATTTAGGCGTCTGGTTTTACTTGATGGCTGTGCATGTGTATCACAGGGGTTTTCTATATGATCTAAGGTATATTTCAATAATTCTTGATGTTAACACTTCTTAAGTTTTTCTCATAGATAAAATTACACTTAATACGTTGTACAGCCCTTGGTGGTATTCACAAGGAAATACACATCTTTTTATGTAATAATCTTATCATTACTGTTAAAATCAAGTTCCTCAATAAAACTAAATTTAGTAAAATTGTAACAAGACTAGCTCAGAGGCAAACTGTATGATTGACGGGTAGTTAATCATAATTTTGCATCTGAGAAAGTACGAAAAAGATAGGCAGAATAAGTTTGACTTTTGAACAGAGAACATCGAAAATTAAATATTAGTGACTGTGCAGAAATATAAAATGTAAAGTTAAAGTACTTTCCAGTGTGCAGGGGGCTGTGCCCCCTGGCGTTTATTAACTGGTAAATAAAAATGGATGAATAGAAGAATGGCTTGCTGTTTTTATGTAGATAGTTTGTTTTAGTCTACACAAAACAATGGAAGAAACTGGTACCTCTAAATTACTGAAAATGTCCGATGACATGTGTTTAAGGGATGACTTTATTACGCATATGCAACAGATTGTGGTTTAGTTTGATGCTACAGCTCTTAGGCCCTGGGATAGATATGGTTTAACCCCGCCCTCCCACAGGTTGAATTTTGTAGACTATGATTTCCATAAAGCTTAATATGTTACAAGTTTTTTTTGAAACATGTTAGCCGTCTGGCAACGGTCACGTAGGCCTGTAACATCCTGTTACACATGTTTGTTTTGTTTGTTTTTATTCTTTACATCCCATCTAAATATTGGTGTGAGCACGCCTTTCATTTTGTGATTTTCACTATCAAGTTCAGTGTTTGATGCCAAATCACGCATACAATTTGCTAAAAATACAAAAAATGATTCTAAATCAACACACTAAGTACCGAAAAAGGAATTAAATAGGAGAAATTCCAGCATGTCTTTCAGTTATATAGGGACAGATCTTCCTGGGTTGAACCAGTACTTAGCTAGGATTAATGTTCTTGCTCAAGGACACAATGCAGTGACGCTGGTGAGGCTGGAACCCATGGCCCCTCGGTCTTGAGTCAAGCACTCTACCACTGAACCACTGTGCTCCCTCTGTTACACATGTTACCTATCAAAAATCGTTAAAATGACATGAAATGTACAAAAGTCAAAATGTTATTAGAGGCATATAAATGAGTTAAAGTTTTAAATTTTCATATAGCCCAATCATAAACAACAAAACCTTTTTATTTAAAACAAAATTATACGGTCCACTATGTTACTAATGTGAAATTTTGCATTACTACCCTATTTCTTGGAAATTATCACGGCTGTCGTTTCTTCTGAAATGTTTATTATTGTTCATTGGGTCTGGTGTTTGATGCTGCCACAAAGACGATAATCTGAACTATCCAAACGCCATAGACCAGCTTCTTTTCTTTATAAAATATCTTTTGTAGGCATTTGAAGATGGCTACCAGTGTATTAATTTTCAATAATAACAAATACATATTTTGCTAAAAAACATGGATTAAGTCGTGCAGTTTAAAGAAATCCCAAATATATTCAGCTAACATGTTATGAGAGAGGTTAATAACAGTAAATTATACTTGAGTAGCGTGCTCATCTTGAAAACATAACGCAAATAATAACATATATAACATCCAAAAATATCTGCGAATGGACCATCCCAATGAGGGGTTATTTTGTACACTATGATTTTCTAAAGGTATATTAAATGTTTAGAAGAATATAAGACGCAAAATGGCTCATATTAGGTTCTGGCAGTTAAGGCTTTACTTTGTTACAGTCACGTTGACTCTGTTACCTTTTAAAAAATCTCTAATCCTATAGTGCAAACGCAAAGTTGAATCTAATTCCTATTGATCAAATGCTAATTGCATCGAAAGCTCTTAAAAATTGCAGCCAACAGCCAGTATGCAACAAAAAATTCTACAGCTATGATAATACTGTTATATACGTTACTTAATAGAATATATTACTATTTAGAACAGTGTAATCACTTGACCATTGGCTGTCAAAAGACCTCCAAAGCATGGTTTATTATGGTTCACTACAAACACATTATATAAGCCACAAAGTAATATAGGCCATGGGATACATATGGCTTTGCCTCCCCCAGGGGTAATTTTGCAAACTATGTTCTTCATATAGCCCAATGTCTTACAAGTTTTTTGAAACATGTTACCCCTCTGACAAGTGTCGCATAAGCCATGTAACACCTGTCACGTACGTTACTCTCCAAAATTCATTCAAACCACATGGATTGTTAAAAAGCCAAAAATGTTATGAGACATTCAAATGAATTGAAGTTTAATGTTTCTATAAAGCCCGACCATTTAGCAACAAAACCTTATTATTTTAAACAAAATTATTCTATCCACTATGTTACGTTACATTTTTCATTGCTACCCTATTTCTGGGAAATTATTATGCCTGTCGTTTCTTCTAATTACTGACAAAAGGGTCAAGTTTTTAGTGTTATCAAAAGGACAACTAACTGACCCATCCAAAATTGTAAAGACCAGCTCCCTAGCTGTTATAGAATATTTTTTGTAGACATTTGACTTGTTAATGTTACAAAAATAACACACACATTTTTGGCTAAAAAGCATGGAATAAAGTCATGCAGAGTAAAAACAAATATATTCAGCTGGCATGTTATGAGATTGGATACCAGCAGTAAATTATACATAAGCAGCATGCTTATCTTGAAACCATAGAGCAAATAGTAACAAACATAACATCCAAAAAATAAGCTTATGGAAGCCCCCCCATTAAGTAGTTATTTAGTACAATATGATTTCCTTAAACTGCATTAAATGTATATAAGAATATAAGATGCAAAATGGCTCATGTTAGCTTCTGGCAGTTTGGGCTTTACTGTGTAACAGCCATGCTAACTCTGTTACCCTATAATAGTATCAAAATCTATTGTACAAATACAAAGTTAAATCTAATTCTTATTTAACGACATGCTCATTGCATTGAAAGATGTTAATAAATGCAACCAACAGCCAGTATGCAACAAAGCAATCTACATTTATGATAAAACTGATGTATACGTTACTTAATATCAAATATATTATACCACAGCTGTATTTAGAACAGTGTTATCACTTGACCATTGACTTTCATAATACCTCCGAAGCTTTGTTCATTATAGTTTGCTACAAACTCATTATATAAACCACAAAATTATATTCGTTAACTCATACACAGTTATGGGATTACCCTGCAATATCAAAGTTTACTATGTTACCATAATAAATAGGTGCTTCTATAGTAAGATAGGAACTTTTTAGTGGTAATATCAAAGTATTTCTTATTCTAAAATTTCAATATAATTTTTTTATTGAAAGCAAAGGACTAGAAATATGCACCTATTTTTTACAGTTACATATGTTGCTTTCTTTTATATTTATCATTTAAGTGTAATTAAAGCACTATATGAGTTTAAACTACTAGTGGGTATAAATTGCTGCCATTTGAAGGCCCACTTATGCGAAATATGATGAATAGTGTCCTTATTAGTATAAAGCATATTACTGGAAAAAAACTGATTGAAGCCTGTTAATTAAGAGGAAGATACTTGAACTTAAAGCACAAAAACTACCATAGAAGTTTTTTTCTATCAAATATGTAACCAACATTAAAAGAACTGCTTATTTTAATGGTCAAATTAATTTTCATAAAATGGTTTATGATGTTGTTTATCTGAGTCATAAAAATTTAGTCCACATTTGACAACCTTCATGCCTACCCCTACAGTCGTCATCTATTTGTATCTAAAGCATGTCCAATTTGGCTGGATTTAATGTGAAAAATGAATCAAATAAGCCAGCATAATTGATTTTGAGAGGGCTGGCTGCTTTGCTTAGTTTGTCTTCCTGGTGTCTCATGATTGTTGTGTGGCTCTTCCTTGCGGTGCCATGGGATTGTCTGCAGTTTGTGATTGTGGTATTTCCTGATCATACTCACTTACTATTTTTCTAACGCAAAATCAATCTGAACCATAAATAATCCATATTTTATTTCACCCATTGTAGCATAATTTTATCAAAAATTAAAACACTTAATATTTATGAAAAAGAAAGTAGAACTTTATCAATCAATAATTTTTTTCTATCAGAACTGGATTGGTTGAATGTCTGTCATAACCTCTAAACGGTGTTATGTGACTTTTTGGTCACTGTAAAGGCTGCACCTCATGAATGCGTAATTAGGACTGGTCAAGCTTACAAATAGGTTAAAGCAGAAAATGAGGCGTGGTTTTATTAAAAAGTAACTATCATATTGCGCCATTGCCTCAGTATAGACGCAAAACACGTTATTTAGTCCTTAAAACGCCAGCAAAATAACTGCATCTGAAAATGTCTATTTAACATAAGCATAGGGGCAAACATTGTGGACACTGATCAGACTGCTCCTACAGGAACAGTCTGATCTGGGTCCACACTGTTTGCCTGTGAGGCTTAAAATATTTTAGTGGAATGCAAAAAACATATGTTTTGTGATTATGTGCTTTAAGGGTTAATAAGTGTGAGTTCAGTGTGTAGCGGATTAGGATTTTCATGAAATGCACGCTTGCTTGCGTGTCCCAAAAAGCTGAATTACTCTTTACCAAATTATAAATAAAACATGACTTCCCTTCCTTAGCAGATGAAATAGCCAAACCACTCCCAGATATGAATATTACATTGCCGCCTTTACAGTAAGCGAAAAGTCTATTAATACATTCATTTAGGCAAGACCTAGTTTGTAATTAAATTAAACTCCTGAAACATTTTGCAATGGAAGTGTGGGTAAGTATATATACATGTACTTCATACTGCTTTTATCGTGAAAGCAAACACTACGGATCCTAACCAGACTGGTCCAAAGATAAGTCTTATCTGGAAACATAATGTCTGCAAATAAGGTTCAAAAGTACACCAGCAGATTAGAGCAAACATTTAGTCTGCTCTGAGTCTTGGAGGAGCGTAAAGTCAACTGTTAGTTTGTCAGGACTGAAAGGTAGAATGGCAGACAGACGTACGGACGGAATCAAGCAATTCTACAGTACTTAAAACTGACTTTGATTAGTACGAGGGTTAGTCAAAAATAACTGAGCCCTACCTCATAACATTTGAATCAAGTAAAATGGGCATACAATTAGATGATATTTCATTGTAGTTATATGTCATCTATTTAATTATCTTATTTATTTCTGTTGGTAGGCTTTTTGTAACGGTTGCTAGGCAACAGAATATGACCTGTCAAAGGGGTGCGTTCACGCTGTGATACAGCTAATTCTAAGCGTTGCTATGGAAACAGTAATGTTAAGGCAAGGCTTTATACACTGTCGTCTGATATCTTAAACATGTACCTATTCAGTTTCACAGAACAGAAACCAACTGACCCCATATTAAAGATGCTGTGGTAGTTTGATTTCAGAATTTATCAAATTTTAACATGCCTGACGTCCTTTAATTTACCCCACCCACATTCATATTTACACAATTTTAATGGAAAACATAAAATGGCCTAATAATGCTTTAACAGTACTGCAAACACAAACAAACCCTCAGACATATTAAGTTCCTTGATTCAAATTCACAATAATGTTTCCATGGCAACAAAATTCTCGTTTTTTAGAAAATTTGTGGAATTTTGGCGGTTGTTGTTGCTAGGCAATGCAAACAACCGACGTTCACCTAAGCATTAACGAACTAATCGTAATGAAAAGACAATATGATATATGTAATTCAAATACTTGGCAAGCTTTTTAAAGACATACTGTATATTCTTGGTGGCTGAAATCGTGAACGCATCGATCTGACAGACGATCTTCAGTTGCCTAGCAACCATAATAGAAGCTTCACAAGGATAATTCTTCAGGGTCAAAACATCGATGACATATGATACTTATAGAAAATAATCACATTTGTTGTCTACAATACCAAACTAAAATGTTATGAGGTAGGGCTCAGTTATTTTTGACTAACCCTCGTACAGTGCTAAATAGGGCTAGAAATTACCTGCCAATCCTCAGTACACCAAATTTAGACAATATGCATTACCCTGTACACCTTTTCCAATTCCCCAGTACCCTTTTCGAGACTAACTGACCATTAGTTTTGAGCCATATGTCCGTCAAGTTTCAACCTACGAGGCTGAAACTTTCAGCTTTGATATTTAAATGCCATTGCAAAAAATTGGCCGATTCAGAATTTTAATAGTTTGCTTTCTTGGTTCAATATTATTCCTTTTTGGGGATAGGTGTCTAAATTTTGGTGTGAGCACGACTTTCATTTCGTGATTTTCACTATCAAGTTCAGTGTTTGATGCCAAATCATGAATACAATTTGCTTATTATACATATAGTGATTCTAAATCGACATACGCCAAGTACCGAAAAAAGGATTAAATAGGAGAAATTCCAGATTTTCTTAACTTTGTTGTGTTTTTTCACTAATTCAATGTAAACCTCGGCTCTTTTTGGAACAATATCCGGTGTACGTTTCCACCCTGTGATATTGATGTGTTTTTAAATATACCTGTGTCTCCTATTTTGTAAACGATATGATAGGCGACTAAAGTTTTAACTGAAATATCAGTTATGTAACAAACATTATCTTACAAACGATATTAAGGAACAATGATAAATTCATGTATTGAATTCTACAACGCAATAGAGAGAATATATATGTGTGTGTGTGTGTGTGTGTGTGTGTGTGTGTGTGTGTGTGTGTGTGTGTGTGTGTGTGTAGTAAAGTTGCATGCCTACGTATAAGAGCATGTCATATTGTTTATTGTAACACAGCCTAAAACTCTACATTAATTTTGAAGTTGAACATACCACCATGACAGTATTATTCCTTTTCAGGCAATATAATCGAAGCCCAGTCCCAACAGGTTAAGGAAACCGTTCAGTCAGGAAGAAGCTCGACTCTGAATAAGGTACCAGGGGCAGTAGCAAAAGAACAATACCAACGGATTCAACATATACGTCGATTTTGCAAGAGCACACCGCTGAAAACATATAAGGCGAGCATCAAAGTGTCTGGAGAAGCCATCCAGTACTATGTATCAGACCAGTACAACTTTAGTTTGTGTAGTGTTCCTAAGGTCGGTAGTACCTTCTGGGGTCAGGTTTTTATGATTTTAAAGGAGGGCGCTAGTACAGCCGCAGATACATTTTCAAAATTCCGCCAGCCTTTATTCGATGATATCTGGAAGGCTTCAAAAAGGACTGGCTCACGCTTCGTTTTCGTATCACGTGACCCTTTTTCTCGATTACTTTCAGCTTATATAGATAGAATATTTTTACCCTCTATGTCGTTTAGACTGGCAAAAGATGTTGCAAGACGCATGGGGACTCACAGCAGTGACACCAAACACTGTGCAAATGATGTACAGTTTGCTGATTTCTTGAAATACATTGCTGACAGGGTGCTTCATGACAAACCTCTAAACAGGCACTGGATACCAATGCATACCATTTGTAACCCCTGTAACGTCGAGATAATTAGTGTAGTGAAGTTGGAGTCGTTTACGTCGGATGTTCACTTTACCCTACAGCGTGCTAGAGTTTCTCCTGATATACAGGAGGTTGTGGACAATGAACTCAATAAACATAGAGTAGAACGGACGGTGCGTGGAATGGTGGAAGGTATTATTAGATTGAGCCACTTTGCTGAAAATTGTATGAATCCGACGGAGGTTGCAAGACGAATATGGGTAGCGTTTCAAGTTCAAGGCTATATAAACGACACTATAACATTTCCTTTTGCTATTGTCAACACAGACCTTAAAGCTTCTAACCATACATTTTATTCTGACGTGATTATGAAAACAATGCAGGAATATCCCCTTACATCCGAGGACCGTAAACTTCAAAGACGTCGTTTTCTTGTCAACGCATACGCAGGCCTAACCAAAACTCTGATAGAGAAAATTGTGACAATCTATCAGCAGGATTTCCTACTCTATGATTATTCTGACAGTCCTCCTGCTTAATAACCGACACATTCGAGCCTCGAAGTGAGAAGCTCCGACCTTGTAAGACTCAAACCAGCCTACTCAGAATACAGAGACAAGCTAGAATCGTAAACTGTTATATGTATCAAGTGTATCTCATGTATTCGATATAATGAATAATAAAGGCGCTGCTCCGTCTACGCGGATACGCAGGCTGATATGCGCCTTTGTTGTTGGAAATGAGCAACACTCAGGATTTCTCTCGACGATGCCCAGTTTGGTTTGAATAGATCTTCTATCGGTGTTTATTCCTGAACAATACAAATGTATCATTGTGGGTCGATTAACATGGTTAAGCGTTATAGTGGACACATGTTCGAAAATCTACACGGTAGACCACAAATTCAAGCATATAGTTAAACCGCGAATATTCGAGCTTCGAATGTTCATAATACTCGCTAATTCGAAATAAATTTGTGTCACACTGGATTTTGAAGGGAGGACCTCTTCATGATATAAAACTATACTTGAATAAAAACGTTTGCGACTTATGTGCCTCAGCAAGACTGAAAAGATGTCATCTTCTTCGACATTACCGGTTGGTTTCCAGGTGTTGGATAAAGGACCTCTTCTTGTTTTGGACCCAAGAATCCTTCAGTTTGTGAGACATTTTGCCGTATCGTTTAAAACAGTGACCTATATTAGAGAATATAGGTCACTGTTTAAAACCAATGTAATATACCCCACTAGGTAGCTATGAGTGCATGTTTAGATAATGACTTCTTGCTAATTAGATATTTTGAAATCACTTATGAATTAAAACTGACTTAACTCATTTCATGCAAATTATAACACTGTTACTGGTGTCCAAATTTTATGAAAATTTACATGCATAAAGAGGATGTATTTGACCTACTTATCTGAAAATAATGGGCTGACAAAAACTGGAGCAAGGTTAATATTAGGACAGAATCCCCTATAGACACTAACTTTAGTGTTCAATATGGGATAATTCAAATTTTGATGGGTCAGAAAAAAATTTATCTAGATCATTTCATATACATTAATGGCAATAAGGTATACCCTGGGGAGTCTTCTTTTATATTCCATTCAAAGAATGTAACAGTCAATAATGTTAATGATTTGAGACTGATATTTAATAGGTCATACATTAGTACAAAGAGGGTGTACATCAAGGTGCCCCCCTGTGGCCTTACAGCCTTCGAGGAATAAAAAAAACGTTTTTGAAGTTTTTATAACGTAGGTATTCAACATACCAAATATTATCGAAATTCACGCGTGGACAGATTTGGAACTCCCCCTTTGATAAATTCGAAATTGATTTCTGAGCTTGTTTCAAGTGATAAGTCCGTTTTCTTTTGCTTTAATGCAACAAAAGGATGGCCAATTCTGATAAGCAATCTCTTTTTGCGCATACGCAACTGCAAAATTCAGTGAATAAAGCTTAAAAAAAACAAAAAGGAACATAACTCAGACATCATAAGAGATAAATTGGTGGAATTTCTACGAATCGTTTCCTGGATGCCTGGGAAACATTATTAAGCTTAGTAAATAATTTTGTCCAATACTTGCTCACAAAATATATACTGTCCACAAAAAGTAGGGGATATTTGGATATAAACAAGTCTAAAAATTAAAATCCTAATTTGTCGCATTGATAATTTTGTATTTTCATAGAACAATGTGTATGCCAGTTTTCCTGCTTAACTTGAGGGCTGGGAATTGGGTTATGTGACCTTAAGGGCGTACCAAAGAAACTAGGGGTCAAGACCCAAATTTCACAAAAAAGTATCACATTTTTTGGAATGCTTTCGATAATGCATACTAAAGATGCATTATGGTTATCTTTGTTTTTTAAGATTTTTTTCGCGTACCAAAATTGTTATTTCTAGGAGATAGGGCGGTGACAAAAATGTAACAAATGAAAGAATTTACTAAAAATTGACAGATTTTAGCCTCACATTCGAGAAATTGAGAACAAAGAGATCAAAACGAATTCTGAACGTAAAATCTATTGAATTACGGATATTTTCTTTTTAAAAAGCATAGCAATTGTATAATCCGTCACCGTGGTATTCACGTGTGAAAATTGAAAGGCTACCCCTGGTCTAAATATGGTTGTCTCAGAAACACGTGACCAAATTAATCCTTGAAAATTTTATTCAAATTGGCTGTGAGATGACCTAACTAATTAATACTAGCTGTTTCAGGTTTATGACATTTGTTTGGTAAATGTTATATTTTTTAATATTCGAATATCCCCTACTTTTTGTGAACAGTACATAAATGATGTAGTGTAGCGTTTTCACTTTTGTTCAGTACACATGGGAACAACTCACTCCGCCACATAGCGATCAAGTTTTTCAAAATATCAAATTTATTTTAGCAATCTTGTTAGAAGGTTACCCTTGGATCATGTGTGCCTAATCATTGTCAAATCGGTCCAGTTGTTTTAGACAAGAAGATTTTTTCTACTTTCCCTATACGAGGCCATGTTTTATCTTCACATAAAACAATCCGCCGTCACTTTATAATATACTCCTCAAAATAATTGAAGGACCAAGATTTTAGAATGCGAGTATAATTAGCTCAAACATTTAAATTATGTACAACTTGGCCCACAGCTTTCTATTCTTTATGCCCATAAGTCAAGAATTAGTATTCCTGATTTCCATGCCTAAGTTTACCATGACTGTGTCTCAAATGCACATACCCTCAAAAACACACTTTAAAAAGGCAGTGGGTGGGGTAATGAAGTTATTCTGTGGTCATTCGAGTAGAATGAAAGTGATATCAAATTAAACTTTGTTTTAAGCAGTTCAGCTAACATGCAAAAAAATCTTAAAACAGTTTCAATATACTGGGAAGCAAGTATTTTCATCTCTGACAATGGAGTTTTGACATTGTTTTGTTTTCTGAAAACAATGCGTGTACTTGGTCATCAAGAATCAGATTTTCAATCGACATTATTTGCCTTTGAGTGTTAGAAAGATGTCCCTGCAAATTGTTTAAAGATTGTCACAGACAAACGCCAAAACCAGTTGTCTAAACCCATAGTCTGGCCGTTACGCCACAGCCAAAAGGGGCTATTTTCTCTCACAGGAAGAGGTGGATGGTATCGACGGGATTAAAACACCATATAAGCTCGTTAAAAACAGAGATTTCAGTATCTGAAAGCATTTTTCATTCATTTCATGCAGTTCTGTAGGGCATGGATCACACACAAAACATGACATTCCAATGCATTTAGGTCAAGTTTTACATTGACAAAAAATCCTTGTTAGTAACATTGTCTACCATTTTCTTTTAGCGGTTTCACTTGGCAAGTGAGCGTCAAAGATGTCCGAAAACTTAGGCTAGATCGTACAATTGGCTTCAAAATATGATCTACACAAAATGCATCAATGCTGTAATTGATAGCATTGGTCCTTCAATTATTTTGAGGAGTATATAAAATGTAGATGGTTATGGAGTTAAAACCATCATTTTGGACGAAATAGACGTTAAAATGATTGGCTTGTTTCGCGGCAGTATTATTTTATTTCTTCAAACCACAAACCCTAAATCAAAATGGTTGCGTTATTATCTGATGTTTGTTTTTCGGATATTTGATAAGCTTATGCATTCATCGACATCTACCCTATAAAAATGCGTTCAATTTAACGTTACTATATAAAAATGTGTTTGTTTGATTCTTTACGTTTCATCAACAATCTTTCAGTTAAACAGGGACGGGTCTTCCTGGGTTGAACCAGTACTTAGCTAGGATAAATGTGTCTTGCTCAAAGACCACAACGCAGTGACACCGGTGAATAAAAATATAAAAGAATAAAAGTAACAGAAGAACACTGAATAAGAAAGACGTAGATCAGCCTGCGCATCAGTGTGCTCATTTTTGCTGCTTTTATTTAAGTATAAAACTTCGAGTAATTAATACGAAACAGCGGGCTAAGGCACTATTAAGCTTTTGAAGCCAAGGCAATGCTCAACAATATTATCAGCAGCATGCTGTCATGTCTAAGCATGCGCGGATCCAGAAGGGGGATGGGGTTCGGACCCCCTAATAATCACAAAAATGTAGGTTTCTTAGCAATACTGGTTCGGCTCCCCTGAAAATCACAAAACCACAAAGCGCAGCATTAAATGTTGGGCCATCATCGGCGCGCCAGTCAGACACCCTTTAGATGGCGTTTCACTGGCGGGCCGATGATGGCCCGCATATAGTGGTATATTTCATGAAAAACTCCGACTTGGCCCATGCTGTTACAGAGAATATGATGATCGTGTCCGTGCATTAATGCAAATGGTCCAATCATGGCCACCAATCTATCTCCTTCATCGCATAAAATCAATACTGTGTTATGAAGAAGAGGAACCGGTTTCCTATGAATGATGGACCATAAATTCGGCAAAATCGTCATTTTCTCTAAACAATACAAAATTTTAGAAATCCGAAAATGCTATTCGATGGCCTTGGTGTTTACCTGCGACATACCTGAAATAGTGTCCCCTGGCACATAAACAGATTCTAGAATATGTGTTGAAGTTGAAAAAAAATATATTTCTTCATTACAAAGCAGTTTAAACTGTAGAGCAGCAAATCCTCTTAAAACCAATATCAGTGTCGAAAAGTTAAATGAGTGTCGAATATACACAACAAAAATAGAAACGCACCACTACGATTTTACATTAAGATCTCCTTTTAATACGAAACTGTGAATTGTCATGAAATATTCATTTCTGATCAAATTTTACCAAAACTTGAAGTCGACGTAGATGAGTATCTGTACTTTCCCTATATTGGCACAAAACACATCAAAGCGAAAGGTAAAGAGGTTTTGGAAGCATTAATTCAACGCTACTGTCTACATGAAATTCCGAGTATGATTTACATAAGCAAAGTATGAAAACGATATGTTGTTATGTGAGACAACCAATGTGTTTATTGAAGCTTTTTTGTTATTCCTAAATCTATTTCAATTAATAAGGATCATTTCATATGATTAAAACAATGTTGAAATCTTTAAATGTGTGTAAGGTTTATCTCCAGTGTGGAATCGTTATCCAAAGGGTAGTCACAAAACATGGGCTACCTAGTGTTCAATTATCGCAAATGATGAATTTAAAGGCAACATTTGCAAAGAATAAGTGTATGGGTAAAATTTGGTCTACTGAGATGAATCCAATTGCTTGAACTTATCCAGCAAAAGAGCATTATAAAACCCTTATTTCCTGTGACTTTACAATTTGACCCCCCATTGGTTCATGACTAATTTTCTTTAACACAATTTCGACGCCTGATTGCAAAAGACGTGTGACACAGCAGTACTTGACATACCTTTGCACTGATATAAACTAAACTGGCCTATCACTTGTGATGTTCCTGAGAGTTGAACAGTTCTAACTGGTGCGTTTCTTTATTTGTCGCGTATAGCATTGCCCGATTTCTAAATTTTGCTCTCAAAATGAGGAAACAGAAAGTTTAATCCAACTGGTTTATGCGATGAATGAGATGGATCGGAGGCCGTGCCAATGACCTTGTGGTTAGTTAACTTAATACAAGGCGTACATACCAGTCGAATCTTCGAAAACAAACCATTTTATATAGGCCTAATTGTCACATGTATGCACTTTTTAAAAAAATAATAAGATTGTTCTTTTAGTTTACGTCATCTCGTGCATAACTATACATATTTCATGTGCGGATCCAGACATTTTCGTCCGATAGGGTCCATGTCCAACTGATAAAGTTCTGACAACATTCTTACTGTATTATACACACAGTATGTAAACGGAAATAAAAATCCAGTACCCATTCCTCCAAGCTCTCGCCTTACAAACATGAATAACAACTTGTGCATAGCCAGTAGTCGGAAAAATGCCTGTATTGAAGTACATGTACACGTTTCGATTTATATTGTTAGCGATACATACAATACACATTCGAACAAGGTACAAAAAGCCATTTTATCTATTTCATTCCGTTTTATTCCATGATTTTAATGGTTTCCTCCTTTGCATTTTGCTTTGTTTAAAAACGACCTGCTCACAGTCAGAGCCGTTCTGTGCCGAGAACGAGCTCAAATGCCAGTTTGCATGGTTTTAGTGGAATTGGCAATCACATGTGTACATGATTACATGGTTGTAACTATAACAGTTACTAAGATCTACGGAAAAATGAATTTTAATAGGTGGACCCTCGCAATTACAGCTGTACCAACAACTCTCACATCACGATTTCCGACAACTGGTTAAGCACGAGTGCTGTAATTCATAATGTATAAGGCGAGAGCTAGGAGGAACGGGTACAGGATGATTAGTTTAGTTTACATACTGTGATACAGAAAGAGTCCAATTGCTTCTCCGGGGGTGGGTTCCGTACCAGCATTCTTAAGGATTCCTATACAAAGGTCCAGATAAGGATCGTTTGTGAACCTAAAATGCATATATTTCCTTATCCATCAATTTAAACATGTGTTTTGGGTGCTCAAAAGAACCGTCTCATTCAGACGGTTCTTTTGAGTACCCACAACACATGTTTTGGTTGAGAAATATGAAAAATAATTTTTAAATATAGCCACTTGTAATTTTAAAGGGGGTGGGGTCTGATTCGGCATCTCTTTTCCGATTTGTAATTAGTCACTTACACATTCATTTTTCCCTTGGTTTCCCTTGGGGTGTTTATTGAGTACGCTGATCGAAAGCGAGCCACCTTCGATACCAAACTATAACAATAATAGGTATGGCCTGGGACAAGTTAATGCAATTCTATGTTTCTGCCTCTATACTAATTTAACCAATAAACAGTGTCGACCCCTGATCTGACTGCTCTTAAAGCAGCAGTCTGATTGGGATCTACAATGTTTGTCAAAGAGGCTTCAAATATTTCAGAAGATTACAAAAGCATACTACTTTTGTGAAATGCCCCTTAAGGGGTTTATAAATGTGAGTTCAGTGTATATACGGTCAGGATTTTCACGAAATGTATAATAGAACTTTTCGCTCGCTGTAAAGGCGCAACTTTAATATTCATATATGGGTGTGGTTTGGCTATCTCATCTGCTAAGCAAGGGAAATCAGGTTATATCTATTTGGCCAAGAGTTAATAAGTTTTTTGAACTGCGCAAACGTGAGTGCATTTCATGAAAATCCTAATGGTTACATTTATAACCCTTAGAGCGCCAATACAACACAGATCTGTTTTGCTTTTTTCATTTGAAGTCACTTAGACAAACGGTGTAGACCCAGATCAGACTGCTCCTGAAGGGGCAGTCTGATCTGGGTACACACTGTTTGCCTCTATGCTTAAGTTAAAAAGACATTTTTCAGCTGCATTTATTTTGGTGGTGTTTTAAGGGTTAAATTGTATGTTGGGTGTTATGCATTGCCAAGTTGATACAGTTACTTTCGAATTAAACTACAACTCATTTTCAGCTTTTACCTATGTCTAAGGTAGACCAGTCCTAATTTCGCATTCATGAGGTGCCACTTTTACAGTACCCAAATATTCCCATTATACCCATGTTACAACTTATTAATACTTTACCATTTATAAAAAGAACCAGATTTCCCCTATTGAGCAGATGAAACAACCAAACAACTCCCAGCTATGAATAGTAATGTTGCAATCTTTAAGGAGACCCAAAAGCTTAATAATAGTCTAGAGGTCCACTAGGTGATGCCACATACTACATATTGACGCTCTTTGTGTATTTTTTTTATGTTTTCCTATACTGTAAGCCTATGTAAAACGTGTAATCGTGGGGTGGGCCATTTTTGGTCCCAGAGCCATAATTTGTACAAACTTGGTAGAGGTTCACTAGATGCTTCATACCAAATATCAAAGTGTTAGCTTAGTAGTTTTGGATAAGATTTTTAGTTTTATTCCAATCCCCCCCCCTATTTGATTTAGATGTGTAATGAACTAGAACCATTTGAACAATTATTGAAGAGGGCAATATATAAGGATCAGTTCTACGAAGTTCTGTCAAATCAAGTAAGTAGTTTAGATGGAATCAATGGTTGACGACGCCTGACTGACTTCCAACAATGACAAAAGCACACCATGAGCCTATGGCTCAGGTGAGCTAAAAATTGTCATAATACATCGAAAGTTCTAACAGATCAGTCTTAAAATCTGTTTTCTAGAAAACTACATACTTTTACCTGAAATAACACATTCTCTTACTGTATCTAACCAGTTGGGGCAAATTTCATTCATAAACCTCGATTATTGTCTGCTTTGAAAAAATGCAAGTGATCGGTTAGAATTTCGATTAGTATACAGTTATATGTACATTTGGTAAAGAACATTAAAAGTCTTTTTAAATTAAATCTTTCAACAAGAGAAGAAAAATAACTAAACACATTTTTTGCAACATTTTATTTGGCTATTTTCTCAGAAAATGTTTATAAAATCTGTGCACTTAGAGTAGAGAAACAAGAGGGCACATGGACCCTGGATTGCTCACCTGAATCATTGTTAGGAGGAGAGCATGTTTACCACAAAATATAATTCCCATTCTCCAACACTTAAGTTAATCTTGGGTATCACTCAGATCATAACCAAAGCCTATCAAGTCACGAAGTTCCATCAAATAATACTTATCTACACAATTCAATGTCAACCTTTTTACCCCACCCCAAAGGCCAGGGGTGTGCATAATGTCAAACATTTTAATTGCATAATGTGATGTGTATCATGACCTTTAGAAAAGCAAAATGTTTTTACCTCTTGTCACCATACAGGAGTCAAGGGTGTGTAAAAGGGCAGAGCATTTGCATGCATGGTGTTATGAGCTTCATTCTAATTTATTTGATTATGCAACATGACTGGTTTCAGAAAAGAAATCAAATTAACCTTTTGACCCCACCCCCAAGGGTCAAGGGTAAGTGTAACAGCAAAGCATTTGCTAATATTTTATTATAAGCTGCATTCCCTTTAATTTGATACACAATAAGACCATATTCGGAAAAAGTTAATTTAATTTTTGGTGGGTGGGGGGATTTGGCTCCAGGGGCATAATTTGAATAAAATTGGTAGAGGGTCCACAAGGTGATGCTACATATCAAAGGCCTTGTGGTTTCAGACAAGATTTTTTCATGTTTTCCTACATAGGATATGTTAACTATGTGACCCCTAAGACAGGGCCATAGTTTGAACAAATGTGGTAGGTCCACTAAGTGATGCTACATCCCAAATATCAAGGCTCTAGGCCTTGCCTAGAAGAGTTTTTCATGTTTCCCTATATAAGCCTATGTTAAACATGTGACCCCTGAGGTGGGCCCATTATTGCCACAGGGGTATAATTTGAACAAACTTGGAAGAGGTCAACTAGGTGATGCTACATACCAATAATCAAGGCTCTATGCCTTCATGTTTCAGACAAGAAGATTTTAAAGTTTTCATCTCGAAAATGTATTTTTAGCCTCTGTGACCTAGATATGCAACAGACCAGAACCATTAGAACAATTTTGGCAGAAGGCCACCAAAGGATCATTTGTGTAAAATTATTTCAAAATTGGACAAGGGGTTTATGAGGAGTTGTCTTTTAAGTCCATTGCTAATGGATGGACCAACAACGACAGAAGATGGACAAAGACCGATCACAAAAGCTCACCTTGTCACTATGTGACAGGTGAGCTAAAAATGGGCCATCTCAGAAGATTGTTACTTATTGCACTGGTGAGTGACAAAGGCTCTGATGAGTCTGCACATATGCAGAGTCTCATCAAGGCTTTCTGTCTCACATAATTGGCCATCAAGGTTGTTACTTATTGCACTGGTGAGTGACAAAGGCTCTGATGAGTCTGCACATATGCACAATCTCATCAAGGCTTTCCGTCTCGCATAATGGGCCATCTCAAGATTGTTACTTATTGCACTGGTGAGTGACAAAGGCTCCGATGAGTCTGCACATATGCACAATCTCATCAAAGCTTTCCGTCTCGCATAATGGGCCATCTCAAGATTGTTACTTATTGCACTGGTGAGTGACAAAGGCTCCGATAGGCGTGCACATATGCACAGTCTCATCAGAGCTTTCCGTCTCACATAAATGGCCATCTCAAGATTGTTACTTATTGCACTAGTGAGTAATAAAGGCTCTAATGAGCCTGCTTATATGCACAGTCTCAGAGCCTTCCTTCTCGCATACACACAAAGGAAATAGAGGAAGATTCAAACCAAATATTAAGCCTGGACATGCGATTTCCATAAACGTGGCATTTTGGCATTCGTAGAGTCAGATGAGCCTGTGCATCCTTTTAATCTTAGAAACTCCAATTCCAGGTATTCAGTCACATTTTCTATCAGGCTATTTGCAATTTATTGGGGTTTATTGAAAAATAAAATTCTGTGGTTCCATGTGTGACAAACTGAGCCAGCACACATGATTTTGGTAATTGCATATGCACAACACCTATGAATGCCAGCAGGCTAGGGGTCAAAAATGATATCCATCTGTGTGGTATGTGCAGCCAGCAAAGGCTCAGACCAACATGCGCGTATACGCAGGCTGGTCAGAGCCTTTGCTAGTCACTTGAATATTCTATGACTTATGCTACTGACCGAATTGGAGTTTCTATGTTGTCTTCTTATTTAGGATCAATAAAGTATGCATAATATCTTGTGAAATAACAAGCTTTTATAGAATTCTCACCCAAAAATTTAAATTCTCAAAATGATGCAAAAATTCACTGATTAAAGGGTATGAATTGTCAAAGTGTTTGTTCTATTAATTTTCTACTGTCCTGCCAGCCAAGAGTGATAGTGATATCATGTTTTGTTTACAAATGTTAAGTTAAACATTAACTTGTATAGTCTGTCAAAATTGACCTTAGACTGATTAACTTTCGCCAAAATCTTCGTGATATTCGTACGTTTTCGTAGAGTACTCCGATCTTGCTAACGCTTTTACAGAGAATATGAAGATAATGTCATACTTTAATGCAAATGGTCTGATAGCCTAATGGTTAGTAGACTACTTACAAATCAAGCATACCTGGATCGAAACTTGGAAGGAACCATTTTTTTTATATAATTGTCAAATTGCATTCTTTTTTAAGTTTACATCATCTTGTGATTAGCTTTACATCTTTTATTTGTATTTAGCCGCTTTTGTATTCATTATTCCCTAAGTTCTCAACTCTTTCCTTGTCAGCTGATAACATTTGCAAATAGTTTGGACCCAGTTCAGTACCAACAGAACGTCGGTTCTGATCTGGATACAGACCATTTGACACTCTGATACAGTTCCTGAAATAATTTTTGAAAAAGTAAATTTTGATTAAAAGTCAGCAGATGATAACAAAGGTCTCGAAAAATATTCAGCGTGCAAAGAGTTATTCACATTTAGGCTTATTGAAATTATTCACGGTGCTGTATTTGTTACATAAACACATGCCAAATTCAAATAAATGTATCCAGTTGTGCACAAAATCAAGAATAAAGACAACGAAACTAGCAAATCGAAAAAAAATGGAAAAAATACTTAAATGCTACTGGACTCGAACCCACATCTTTTGAGTGCTAAAACACAAGACTACATGTATCCACTAGGCTATTGGGGATTATGATTAATTTCATTCAGATTAGTAATAATACAACAATCTCAAACGCACTTTTTACGAAGATTCACGAAGACTGAGTAAAAGGTCATTGAATATTCATATGTCTCGGGTCAATTTTGACAAACAATACACTCCACTTGAGCTAATGCAAATCGATAGATCACTTGTGTATTAATCCTATCCTATGGGTTCTAAGTCCCTCATAACTTTGTAAACAAAACAGGACGTCACTGTCTCTTGGCTGGCAGGATTGTAAGTGTTTTTTTTTCATGAATTGTCAAAGTGTTTGACTGTCAAAGTGTTCTTCATGACTATCCAAAGCTCCTGTTCAGAAGATGTGCCGAACCTGAAATGAAATAAAACCTATTGACTATTTGTTTGCTAGGACTGGGTTCGTACAGGCAAGTATGAGTAAATTCAAGGACTTATCATGGACTTTCTGAAGTCTCTCCAACAGTTTTCATGGACTTAAAATTTAATGAAAAATACTGATCTAAGTGTTAAAAGTCTACATCAGAAAGGTCAGTTTTGGAAAATTAGTATAAATTTGTTGTGTTAGTATAAAATTGTCGTGCATATATTTGGTGCAGCAAATGCTGCACCAAATCAAGGCACAACAATTTTATACAGATTTTGGTCTCTATCAACAGTGCTAGTACTACAGATTATAGTAGAATTAAAGGAATTTTCAAGGCTTTTGTGTGATTTTCCAGTACTTTTCAAGGCACATTTAATTTTCACGGACTTTTAAAGTAAGCCATCTAAATTCAAGTACTTTTCAAGACTGTGGGAACCCTGTAGGGGCGGCTTGTCTGCTTATAACCTTTGCTGACAGTTTGAACCCAGATCAGAACTGACATCCCTCTGGATCAAAACTGTTTGACACTCTGATAGTGTTCCTGAAAGAATTTGTTTGCAAAGCTAATCAGCAGATGATAGAATTCCCCACAATTTCTCAGCTTTCATCGATCCTTATGAAGATCTATGTATTTGGAGAGGAAAAGTGGCTTCCTAACAAATAATTGAGCCACGACATGTGATTTCAATCCATGTGGTATTTTGACAAGTGTAGTTTCTGAGGAGCCTGTGCAGCCTCCTTTTAAGCTTAGAATTTCCAAATGATGTTCAGTCAGTAGATTATCACTCCTAGAATATTCAAGCGACTAGCAAAGGCTCTGATCAGACTGCGTGTATGCATAGGCTGATCTGAGGCATTGCTGGTCGCACATATACTTGACAGCAAAAGAAATGCATATTTTTCAATATCCATTTAACACCACAAACCCTTATCAAATTTTACCCTAAATGATATGAACATGTTTGAACGGACTCGTGCGTTCGTTCCAGACAATTTTATTCGTCATTACTCAGTTAATTACTATTTTTGTTAATTAATGCAAAAAACACAAAAACAGTGCCGAACATTGGAAAAGTCATGTTTTGAATCCGATTTCATTGCATGTCTCGAGAACACAATGTAACAGATAAGAAAACAGCATAAAATTTTAAAATGCAATGCTGTAGAAATTATGCTGCTAGTCTAAAAATCTTCATTTTTTTGCATTTTTTGCATTGGTATTTAAAGCCGCCGAAATCTTTGGGGTATAAGAAAATCTGACACAGAATGATTGATGTCAAGTAAAGTACTGTCCAACAGAACCGTTAAAACAATAGTTTGGACCCTTTCTTGCCTGTATTAAACACACTTCAGGTTAATTGTCAGATAATGTAACTGGGTCACAATGGTCCACCTTGAAGAACTCCGGACAATTTAACCTTCATAAGAAGTCTGTATGTCATGATTATCAAGCAGAGTGATTTTCATTCATTTCAATTCAGTTGTTTAAGGCACACATCATCTTGAAAGTCACCTTTATTACGAGTTATTTTATTATGCCGAGAGTTATGCCCCTTTATTATCATTATTCCAATAAGCCATACATTTGATTCTACACATGTTCCGTACATAAGTGATGCCTTACATATCATTAGATCAGTATATAAACCCTAATTTATACAATATACCAAATATGAAAAATATGCGTTTCTTTTGCTGTTCAGTATACCACATTGTTGGAAATCTCATGTCGCAGTTCAATTATGTGTAAGGATGTAACAAGATCCTTACATCTTTATACGGGCCTAAACTGATAAACAATATTGCTGCTGATGAGGTCACACTTTTCTGCTCCCATCTTATTAAGATCTATGTATTTGGAGAGAGGAAAAGGCGCTTCCTACCAAAATATGTTTAAGTATGTTACCAAAACCTTACATCTTTATATGGACCTAAACTGATCAACAATATTGCTGCAGATGAGTTCACACTTTTCTGCTCTCATCTTACTGCACTGTTATTATTTCTATTAGCTAAAGTAGTTTGGCAGACTTTAAGCAACAGATGAGCATTTGTACAGCCCTTAACCTTTTACAGCTTGCATGCTATGTAATTTTGCATGCTTTGTCATCCACAGATTTTTCAAAAATTGACTTTTTCAAAGAAACCCTTTAGAAAATACAACCAGTCTCAAATAGTTTGGGTCCATATTAGGGATTTCTTTTTGTCCTGAAGATGGCATCTGCTTTAAATCTCTGCTTTATATATATACAAGTATACCAGACTAGATTTTACTATGGAAGCAAACACTATGAACCCTAATTAAACTGATCCTAAGGGTGCAGTCTGATCTTGGTCTATAATGTTTGCAATATATGCTTCCTAAACACATACTCGGACTAGAGAAAAAACAACAAAAGGTGTGAATGGCGGGAAAAGGAATAATCACATAGGGCTAGTTAAGTAAATTTTTTGAGAGTAAAATTGTTACTATTTTCTTACCAATCAGTTTCAACATGTGTTGTGGGTGCTCAAAAGAACCGTCTCATTGAGACAGTTCTTTTGAGTACCCACAACATATGTTTTGGTTGAAAAATAAGAAAAATAACTTTCAACTTAGCAGTCTTATCTGGAGGCCTGTAATAAATCCCAATACGAGACAAATTAAATCTGCTGACAAGCCAGTCTCATGTAATTTGATGCCTTAATCAGTTTCTTAGAAGAAAAAAATGTCTGTTGCAAATTTTCAAAGGCACCTTAACCCTTAAAGCCCCTATCAAAACTGCAGCAGAAAACAAATTTTGCGACATCATTCCCAATTTTCGAAAGAAATAAGGTATGATATTTCATGAGAATCGTCTGCTGGCAGACAATTCTCATGAAATATTATGCCTTATTTGTAATTTTTGAAAAGCAGCAAAATTTTAACTTGTCTGCTGCAAATTATAGGTGGTGCTATATGGGTTAAGGGTTAAAAGGCTATTGATCGATACTAGGGGTCATGTCACTGGTTTCATTAACTCAATCTAAATATTGCCTTTATGTAACTCGCTGTCTAGATAGCTTGCTTCATTGAAATACTAGCTAGTCTCTGTAGCTTAACAGGCAGCTTTCCTACACAAGAATTCAACCTCAAGTCTTGTAGGATACAATCTGAATATTAAGGCTAAAAATGCTTACCTTTTCCAATTATAATATGTAGCATTTTTCTTTAATGGCCTCCACCATCCCCTTATAGCCATCCTTACACCACCTTTGTCTTGTTCTCTTTAATTAGCGCTGTAAAAGCAGCATGAAAAATTATACATGAAAACTTAAAAAAAATTACCTATTAGTATCATCTGCTTATAGCCGTTGCAGTTTGGACCCAGATCAGGCCTGACAAAATCTGGGTCCAAATTGTTGGATACTGACAGATTTTTAGAAAGAATTTCTAAACTTTATGTTAAGCTCAAATTTTTTTTAGCAGATGCAAAGAGATATAAACCAAATGAGGCAGGTCAATGCATAAGAAACTAGGTTCAATGTAAAAAGGGTTACTAAGGGATGCTTATCCCCTGCAGAGTAAGGGTCAGTATAAGCCAATAATATAAATTTGCAGACCTTAGTTTTAGAAAGTCTTCAGTGAAATCTGTGCCATACAAAGAACCAAGCAGTAAAAAAAAACACACTTAGTTAAACAAGCTGCCATCTTGACAAAATATTTTTAAGGCATCAAACTTCTTTTGTGTAAATTTTCCATGCGTCTACAGGCTAAGTTAAGATATTGTAACAGAAAAATAATTTTCTTATTTCTCAACCAAAACAAATGTTGTGGATACTCAAACAACCGTCTCAATGAGACATTCTTTTGAACACCCAAAACATGCTATACTTATGGATAGAAAATATTTACAATTTTATGTTAAAAATCTTTGTTTATTTAAACCTGCATGTCTACACTGAGTATAGAAACTATTAGATGCCAACAGCAAAAGCTCTGTTAAGATAGACTGACATTATGAAAAAAGTATACCCACCCCAAAAACTAAGGGGTGAAGGGGTAAAATAACTATAACTACATTAATTCTATAGGAGGTACTGTTGCAAAAAAAGGAACCGTTGGGCACTTTCAAGAATGCAGGTTGACCCATTTATACTGGAAAAAATGATTTCACCTTTTTTTATCATTTTTGGAATTATCTTATAGCACATGTATGGATTTTCCTAAGCCTAATTTGGGGTCAATTATCGGCCCCTTCCTAATTCAAAAATAAACAAAAATTTCCCATAAAAGGGTTATATCATTCCCAATTTCTTAATTCTACATTTTGGCGAAAATTTCATGAAATTCAAACAAATAGCAAAGTCACAGATCCATGAAAATTTGCATAAAAATCGGTTTTCCTTCACATTTGTATGCTAATTTTCACAAGTTTTATGTAGGGCAATCAAAGCAACAAATATGTTACAGCTTTATACTGCTAATGTCAATCTATTCAATCTAACATGGCGATCCAGTATCAATTCTTCCCATTTTTGATGGTCCAAATGTTTTTCCCAAATTCAACAGGGTCCCAATTTCAGAACAGTAAGAAAATTCTGGACATAGTGCTATCATGATGGGATGCTGCATAATGTGGCATCTAATACTCTGTCTGCTAGTGGTGTCTGCTCAAACACTTTGCAAAAAGTTTGATCCCGTTATGGCCCAATAAATCCTTGGGCCTGATCGGGATACAATCTGTTTTGACACAGATGTATTCCTGAACTTTTTGGAAAAGATAATGTTGGAAAACAAATGAGCAGATACTGAAGTCATGTAAGCTTATTTGGCATGTAAAGAGTTAAACTGGCTAGCATTAAAATTTAGACATTCAAGCAACATGAGATTTCAAACAATGTGTATGTGAGACCAGCAAAGGCTCAGATCAGCCTGCGCAGTCTGATAAGAGCCTTTGCTAGTCACTTGCATATTCTATGATTGTTAAGCTACTTACTGATCATCATTTGGAGTCTTTAAGCTTAAAGAAGGTTGCACAGGCTCGCCTGAGTCTATTCATGTCAAAATGCCACATAGTTGGAAATCACATGTCGCATCTCAATTCAGTGCAGAATGGTATTCTAACCCTTAATCTGCTAATATTTTTAATCTGAAAGTATTATCCAATTTAAAAATGCTGCATATTTTCGAATGCACTTCAGACTAGATTTTAACATGAGAACAAACAATATGATCACTGATCAGACTGATCCCAATGAAGCAGTCTGATCTTGGCCCATATTGTTTGTAATATAGGCTACCTAAGAACATAAGCAGATGAGAGAACAAGACCACTAAAGTTGTCACTTGCAGGCTAACGGCTAAGTAAAGCTTGTGATACTTACAATTGAATCAGATAGGATTCCATATATGCCAACACTTCCAACACTAGGAACTCTTCAATCAACCTGTAAATGGAATATAAAGATATGCTAAGCAATAAGCAGGCATGTATGGTCTATAAAATAATTTTTCATGCTTTTGTTGTTGTTTGCTGACTTTTCCAAAGCTGACTTTCAAAAGATTTTTCAGGAACACAATCAGAGTGTTAAAACAGTTTGGGTTGGGACTGGCATTCTGTTGGCAAAGGTTATCAGCAGATGACAACAAGAGAATCAGTAACACCGATGGATGCCCGCCCAAATAAATGCCTGTTTGAAAAGGGCTGCAAATTGATATCTCTAATAATGTTAATAATATGCTCTGGACAATAAAAAATATGTATATCAAAGGGCAATAACTTCTATTTTATGCAAAAGCAGAGTTATGGTTCTTGTACACTGCACCTTCACAAATCAAGATCTATATACCAATGAAGTTTCAGGTTGATACCTCTTAGTTTTGGTGTTATACTCAGGAACAAATTACAAGTATGAAAAATAACAAAGGGCAATAACTCCTAAATTATGCAAAAGAGAATAATGGTTCTTGTACACTGCACTTCTCATCGAGTTCTATCTACCAATGAAGTTTAAAGTTGATACCTCTAATAGTTTGTGTTATGCTTCGGACAAAATTATGATGGACGGACGGACAAAGTGGCCGCTATATGCTCTCCCTTTGGGGAGCATAAAAAGTCATAAGCATGGAAAGAGTAAAGTACAGTAGACTTAAATTGTTACATTTATAATACTGATATTCTTGTAGATGGTGATAAAACTTTGTTCATGCTCAACTCAACTGAGCATGAAATTACCACTGCTCATAAAAACTAGAAAACTGAAAATAAAGATTTTTTTTTCTTATTTTATAACTCGCATTTTGTATATATCCTGCTGATAATTGTTAAAATGCCAACAAAATAGTTTGAACAAAGCAAACAAATAATTCTCACATCTATATCAAAAGTTTGTAACTTGACAGCTGTGAGGTATTAAGTTCGCATGTTACATCAATGAGTATGGTCAATGTTTTAAAATATGAACACTTCTTTCTGTTCAATTTAAATGATGGTTTTCAGGGCTGAAATTAGCAAAATGCTTATTAGAATACCAAATTGGGAAGACGGATCAGACCGATTCTTTAGAAGCAGTCTGATCTGGATCTCCACTGTTTGTAAAGTCCCTTTTGCCAGGAAACTAGTGTTTGAAAAGTTTAGAACATTTGATGTTATATTGATGATAAATGTAGTACTTACCTAGAGAAGTGCTGGCAACCATCCAAAGATGTTGTTAATGCTGGTTTCCCAGGAGTAATTCCTCAGACATCTAAGCAGAACACTACACACAACAAGGTGCCTGGTTGCTGAAACATCTGAGGCTTCTAAAAACATTTTATTTATAATTTTACATACAAAATACATGTGTTAAAACATAAAATCCGCCTGCTCATGGGACTAGTACTTAATACATTCAAGACCAGTGAAGGTTCAAACAACCCTATGCATATGCACAGTCTTGCCAGAGCCTTTGCTGTTCACATACACTTAAATATTTTAGTAGACCTCTTAGTTATGATCCAAAAAAGACGGCCCCACTCTTTCCCTGTGCATATTTAAGGAATGATTTTATACCTATGTAATAAGTACTATTCTCTCATGGAATCATCCAAATGATGAGGATTTATGAGGATGAAAATGAGGATAACCAATAGTGAGAATGATGAAAATAGAGAGTCCAGGATCCTACTAAGATAATAGTGAAAAGGTTAAATCATTTAATTGCTATGATAAAACTGATGACTTATATTGGGGAATTAGTAGCCTTTTCAATTATATTTCATTGGCACAAACCACGGATGACATTTGTCCTTGGGGAGTCAGTGAGTGGAAATGATGTATCCAGAATCCTCATGTAACAGCCGGCTTGAAACAAGCAAAGTTATGTAATAAATCTGTTAAAATAACTTTATTTACGCTCTCTTGCTTATTCATTAAGAATTAAATAGCACTATGTTTATATTAAGTAAACAGTTTACGATCCCTTAATATTTTAAGTCCAATGTCCAGCTCTGTATTGGTAGATATCTACACTATAATGTCACTTTAATTAGGTTTACATCTTAGACACTCAAAAGAGTATTTAGTTTCATGAACATCTTGTTGGTCCAAATCTGGGTCCAAATATTTTGCAAAGGCTATCAGCAGGCAATACTCGCCAGTAAAGAGTTAAACTGACCTTGTATCTCAATCTCTTCATACCATAGGTAAGCTAGGATTAGTGATAGTGGCTTTTTGCTGGTCATAAAGTGAACCTGTATTAAACTTATTCTATCTTGATAATACATATGTACTTAAAGTTGCTATACACCAACCTAACAATGATTTTTCCTACTTAGCATGTAAAGAGTTAATGTGTCCTTGTACCTCTATCTCTTATCATATGTAGGCTAGGTTTCGTGATAGTGACTTTTCCTGGTCCTGTATTTAACCTGCATTATTCCTATTCTACCTTGATCATACATCCATATATCTGTACTATAAGCTGCTATACATCAACTTAATAATAATCAGGATATTTCCTACCAAGCCAGTAATGAGTTAATCTGTCCTTGTACCTCTATATCTTCTTATCATAATATTAAGTAAGCTAGGTTTAGTGATGGTGAGGTTTCCTGGTCATGTAGCTAACCTGCATTTTACCTATCCTACCTGGATCCTACATCTACACTATAAGTTGCTATATACACCAACCTTACAATATCCATGGTATTTCCTACCCAATAGGTAAATAGTAAAAATGTCTTTGTATCTCTCTTCTTATCATAGGTAAGCTAGGATAAGTGATAGTGGCTTTTTCTGGTCATGTAGCTAACCTGCATTTTACCTATCCTACCTGGATCCTACATCTACACTATAAGTTGCTATATACACCAACCTTACAATATCCATGGTATTTCCTACCTAATAGGTAAATAGTAAAAATGTCTTTGTATCTCTCTTCTTATCATAGGTAAGCTAGGATAAGTGATAGTGGCTTTTCCAGGTCATATAGTTGCCTGTATTATACCAATTCTACCTTGATTATACATCTACACTATAAGTTGCTATACACTAACCTTACAATATCCATGGCATTTCCTACCTAGCAGGTAAATAGTTAAAATATCTTGTTTCTCTCTTCTTATCATAGGTAAGCTAGGATAAGTGATAGTGACTTTTCTTGGTCATAGTTACCTGTATTATACCTATCCCACCTTGATCCTACATCTACACTATAAGTTGCTATACATCAACCTTACAATATCCATGGTATTTCCTACCTAGCAGGTAAATAGGTAAAATGTCCTTGTATCTCTTCTTAAATTGTCCTTATATCTCTCTTCTTATCATAGGTAAGCTAGGATAAGTGATAGTGGTTTTTCCTGGTCATATAGTTACATGTATTATATCTATTCTACCTTGATCAAAGTTACATCTGGACTAGAAGTTGCCATGCACGGAACCGGACTGTCTTTGGTGTTTTGCTTCATACTCCCTTGGAATAAATCAGTACTAAGCTTTAAAAAACTAAATCTAAAAACAACTAAAGGACTTGTACATTGACTGATATATTGATGATCCTTTCATATTGGTCCTTTGGGACTTTTAAATTTAGGATAATTTTTCCTTCATAGGTTCGGAATGGATTGTAAAGCTAGTTTTAAAGGTATGAAGATATTTGTCTCTAGATGGATAAAATGTGCAATATTTAAATGAATAAAACCTAGGCAGCTTAGATTCAATCTAAAGTGTCAATGACAATTAAGATATGTTCAACCCAAAGATATATTACATCTAGGATCACACTTACTATATAGAGGAGCTCTTGACCACCTCAGGTCTGCACTCAAGGTCGATCGCATCCAAGAGGAGAACTCTGGAAGTGGGAGCTCAGCCTCTGCCGACCCTATACAAAGTAGTGCAGCACCTAGGAGTAATATAGCATGAATGGGAAGAACAATATAGAACACTGCCACAACTAGAAGAGCTCATACATCTGCAAGGAAATGTTCCTTGGAGGTTACTTCTATAGCTAAAGCAGTGCCATAAAAGTGATAAACCTCTAAGGTATATCACACTAATAATTTGTCTTTATTATAAAGATAAACAGTTGCTGCTCCATTCAGAACCCACATAATATTCAAAAATGTTTGTGAAAATGATTCCAGATTTTCACCTAAAAAAGCTCTTTTCAGAGTTTTGCTTATCTTGTAAAAACTGTTGCTTTATACTTAAGTCTAACAAACATTGAAGTAAATAGACAAATTCCGGTTTAAAGGTAATGGATTGTTAATGTGGTATTGGTTAATATGACCTTATTGAATATTAAATCTTACTGGAGAGCATAACCTCCTGGAATAAAGCAATACAGCGATAAAAAGGCTGTCAATCTGATGAATCCTCAATCATTCATCTGAACATGTCGATATTTCATTTGACTATAAACTTAGGAGCCTACCCTATATATTATGAAGATTCTCCTATTTCCCCAAAATGACTAATTAGCCACTTTGCTGTGCTGCATTATAAAAGTAAGTAATGGTGCAAAGATCAGGAATCGATACAATCAAGTACCACACCTGACCCAGGATACCAATGGGAAAGTGACAAACTCACAGAAGACACCACAAACGAGAGCCAAGAGGTCAGCCCTTTCCCAGCAGGTGACCAAAAAGCACATATAAACAGACGCGCACAAAACATAGCAAACACAAGACATTTTATAAACCATTTTTTAAAGTAACTTAAGTGGTCTATCCCATGGCAGTTAAAAAGTGGTCAGAAGACCAAATTAAATTTTAAGATAAGGAAAACAGAAGACACAACCAAAAAAGCTATGATTACCTAATTTTATAACGGATGATTGACCAGTTTTGAGCCAATTAAATATTTTCATTTCAGCTTAAGGGCTACACGCAGCAAGAGACTTGCATTTAAGGTTTTTTGGATGCCACTTGCCAGAGTTAGCCAGTTTCCAAAACAAAGTTAATTAATTCTAATGGATATTAAGACAAGCAGAACCAAGGGCTAGATTTGACCTGTTTAACCCAGCACCAGATTTATCCTGGCAATTTCCACGATCACCAAAACAAATCATTGACCCTGCTTTATCTATGACAGAAGTCAGTGTTGTTACAAAAAGTTAATATGCTTTTAGAAAATATTGTTTACTTTGATATTTTGAGAAAATCCATGCCTAAGCATGAAATAGTGTTTTCAGCAAGTGGCAAAAAATGAGTGAAAACCTCAGATGAATAGGGATTTTCTACAATATCAAAATGTATAATTATTCAAATAAAGGTTTTGGATCAGCTTAGGATTTTTTTCAATTTAACAATCAGTGAAGTCTTTGCATGAACTGACAAAGACCAAGAGTGAAGCTTGCTAAAAATAATCAGATGGACTGCCAGGGAGGCAATACCCAACCCCCTTTCTTAAAACATCAGTGAATATTCTCAATGGTAAGGAGTGATTGCCTATTCTACAATACGATTATCCTATCTTTGCTTGAAGGAGAATTAAGAGATTGCTCATAAAATAATGAAGTCTACAATTTTAGTACTATATCTTACTTTTAAAAAAATCTTTAAAGATGAGTAGATACCAGTAATGTGTTGGATGTAACATCGAAACCCTCACTTACTTGCCAAGTGAAATCTTGAAAGGAGACCATCCAGGTGAACTTAAACCTATACATTGTACAACTACTAATAATTTACTTGCAATACCTTGTATCAAAACTAATAATATCTAAACTAATCATTTACTTAAGATACCTTGTACCAATACTAATTATTTACTCACAATAACTTGTATCAATACTAATAATTTACTTACAATACCTTGTACCAATACTTAAAATTTACTTACAATACCTTGTATGAATATTAATGATTACTTACAATACATTGTACCAATACAATAATTTACTTACAATACCTTGTACCGATACGATTATTTACTTACAATACCTTGTACCGATACGATAATTTACTTACAATAACTTGCACCAATACTAATAATTTACTTATAATTTAGGTGAAATCCACCAAATCCAGATAATCTGAGATAATACATACAATACTTCACTTACATGACCAGTGAAATTTTTGAATAGGAAGAGCCTGTCTTGGAAGTCATACCAATACCTCATTTAGATGACCAGTGATATTGTTGAACAGGAAGAGACGGTCTTTGAAGTCATACCAATATCTCGCTTAGGCGACCAATGAAATCGTTGAACGGGTAGAGACAGTCTGAGAAGTCGTACAAATACCTTGCTTAGACGACCAATGAAATCGTTGAACGGGTAGAGACAATCTCCGAAGTCGTAACAATATCTCGCTTAGACAACCAATGAAATTGTTGAACAGGTAGAGACAATCTCGGAAGTCGTATCAATATCTCGCTTAGACGACTAATGAAATCGTTGAACGGGTAGAGACAGTCTTGAAAGTCGTACCAATACCTCGCTTAGATGACCAAAGAATTCGCTGAGCAGGAAGAGACAGTCTTGGAAGTCATACCAATACCTCACTTAGACGACCAATGAAATCGTTGAACGGGTTGAGACAGTCTTGGAAGTCGTACCAATACCTCGCTTAGACGACCAAAGAAAACACTGAGCAGGAAGAGACATTCTTGAAAGTCATACCAATAGCAATAGTTTTAGATTCTATGGATGAATGGCTACACATCGCTGAAGCTGTTTATTTGAGAAACTACCTATGCTGTAATATCAATGTATTGCATAAAATTTTATCATAGTTAAACTTATACCGACTCAGTGGAATATATTTTTTTATATTAGGTGAGTATCAAATATAACACTAACTGCAGACTCAATGTGGAGCTCTTGAGTGGAGAAGCAGGACCTATGAATGGCTTTACCATAATTTTATATTGCTGCATATGTTACACCAATAGCTGCTTTGTGTTAATGCTTTACATTGTAGTCGAAAGAATTTCAGTCATGTCAGATCATTTCCTGGGTTGAACCAGTACAAAGCACCTCAAGGTATAATAGTATTGTCATCCAAGGATATTGATAACCAAATTATATTCCTCTTTTAAAAGGCTACACCTTATTTGTTTGTGTTGATGCTTTACATGCCAGTCAACAATTATTCAGTCATGTTGAGACAATTTGTTGAACATAATTGTCATCTAAGAATATTGTTAACTCAATTATACTAGTCTTAAAAGGCTACAGCTTATTTGTATTGATGCTTTACAGCCCAATCAACAATATTCAGTCATGTTGGAACAATTTCCCGTCTTCCTGGGTTGAACCAGTACTAAGCAGAGGATATAGTGTCAAGAAAGTGCCTTCTGTGAGTCTTGAACTCATCACCCTTCGGCATAGAGTCTAACACTCTACCAACTGAGCCACTGTGCTCCCCTAGGCTATACACCTTGAACCAATGTTAATGGAAGGTGACTGGGTTACCTTAAACTATCACCCTGTAATTTCATCATTTACACATACATACCATGTCCAGTAGTACTCACTACATACAGGTACAATCTGTGACAAAATGAAATAATACAAGACAAAATAAACAGTGATGAAAGTAATTATATCTTAACATACATGTACTAGTAATCAATTTCATGGTGGTTTCAATCAAATTATGGATGGAATAAAAAGTAGATGCATTGGACCAATAAAACCACACTGCACCTCATGTACTCAAGCGGACAGATTATCCCTCACTGAAGAGGAATACAATTTGCATGTTCTTGAATAAATTTTATCGTGCGTTTTTACATTTTTTATGGATGTGCATTATTAACCCAATTGCACTTGACCAAATCATCATATGGGCCAGCTCATAAAATTTGGTAGTTATCACATATGCATAAGATGCTTGACAACTGCATGTCCCATGGAGATCTGAAGTCTAGCCTGTCAGTCTTTATCTACACCCACTAATTAGTTTCTACAGGAAGGAAAGGTTCTGGTGAGACTGTACTTGCTGAGACTTGTCTGAGCCTTTCCTGCTCACACATGCTTTATTACCAAAATCTCATGAAATGACTCATACAGTTTTAGCCAGTCTAAGATCAACAGGGTTAATGTTACAACTATAACCACCAAAACTGATTACAGCTAGGCCAGGGGAGGGGTGCCAACCCTCAAAGGAACACAAATTAAGAACATCTAAAAATGTGTTGTTGATATCACAGGATGATTTGCAATGCATGAATAGTAAATTCTACCAATAATTATTGTAAATACATGTAAATATACATAAAATTATCTAGTAAATGTCAAATTCGCTAAATATTCTAACAAAAAATATGTTTAATGGACATTTGAGTTTAACTGCAGCATCATTACATTAAGGTCTGGCCAATAACACAATTCAGATGAATGGATCTTAATAGCTGGGGAACCATGAAATCCTATACATTTATCTTTGCATGGAATCAGATAAATGGGGTCTCCAGTTTCTTAATTACAGAAAATGGCTTAATTTCTTTTTTTTCTTGAATTTTGAATTTAAGATATAAATACCTCATGAAAATAACAAATGTTTATGCCGTCACTAAATAATTTGTATAAGTTTTTTTTGTTGAAATCCAAAGACTAAAATATCAAAGACATAAATAATTGAATTGACTATTAAGATTAATATATAAGAAAGGTAACCAGAAATTTAAATAAAAAGAAAAAAAACGTCTAATTTCAGTGTGATTATATAGGTGGATCTAACAAAAAACTAGTTTCCAAAGTGCTTATAAAATGACTTGAAATATGTCTTATGAAATATGTCTTATATATATTTGGACCGAATTATGGCAAGCCATTTTTCTATCTATCAAGAAAAGTAGATCTCTACTTTATCATATAAGATATCTGAATTGCCAAACTATATAAGATATCTTATATCCTATATAAGATATCTCGTAAGATATCGCATATCGCATATAAGATATCTTATATGCTATAGTGCGAATCATGTTTACTATCGTCGCCCTGGGCCCGGTCACCTGTTAAACTAACGGTACCGGGAGCCAACTCACGACAGTAAACAAGAAACGGATAATATATAAGATATATTATATATTTTGGTAAATAAGATATCTTATATATTATATAAGATATCTTATATGTGATATAAGATATCTTATATGCATCTTATATAAGATATCTTATACAGCATATAAGATATCTTAATTACAAAAATATATATATAAGATATCTTATGTGCAATATAAGATCTCTTATATAGGATATAATATATCTTATATATATAAGATATCTTATTTAATATATAATATATCTCATATAATATATAAGATATCTTATATAATATATAAGATATCTTATATAATATATAAGATATCTTAAATAATAAAGTAGATATCTACATTCCATAATAAATAGTAAAATGGCTTGCCATTCTGAATAGATGATCAAGACTAGAGGAGGGGAGGGAATAAGGTCATCTGAAGCTCAACTCTTATAAACAATGTAAGTACCCCGGGGTTTATTGAATTTAGGACCTTTCCTACAATGGGAATAAATTACATGTAACCTAGAAAAAAAATGGTAAAATTATGAAATGCAGTTTAGATTTACTTCTTAGAAAATAGCAAGCAAGATAAGCTTAATCCAATAAAACCACCAGCCAGACCTGACATTAAACATGATATAAATCCTGAATGATGCTGCTACAACAGAGGTCCATGATTAATTTTTAGTAAATGTTTTAGAATATATTTGTGTTCCTTGCTTACCCAATCTTATCACTAAATAGATACATCAGGCATAGGTTAAGCATGTTATTAAACCTTGTAAGGACATGTTTTAACAGACAAAATTAGAAAATAACTAGTGTTAATGATTGGTAAGCAAGCAAAGATGTACCCTTCTTAAAGGTTGGTGTTTTCAGTAGGTTTCTAATATCAATCACTCTTTGAGCATATGCTACTCTTTGAAGAAACTATTTCCCCATGGAAAAACAACACCTAAATTAATCAGAAAAAAAATTACAACATGCTAAACTATGCCTTCAATATCAAGAGAGCTTTAGTTTTGGCAATCAGTTCAATAAAAGAAATATTCTACTCAAAAAGGTTTTGTATCAGTCTCTTTACAAACTTCATTTAAGAAATTGTTACTTAATGAAAACTGTTAGAATATACTTTACATTCTTCAATTTGGCTAAGTGGAGGACAAAATAAATTCTATTTGGTTTCTGAAAAAAGTTACAGGTATGTTAAAAATAATTCTGAAAAAAATCTTCCAGGAATACCATCAAGCAATAAACAGCTTGGAACCAGATCAGACTCAGCATTTTGTTGGTCCAGATCTGAGTCAAAACTGTTTTTCAAACGATGGCAGCAGATGACACTAGCAGGCAAAGAATTATAAGATATGCAGTAGGTCACATTTATTAAAACTTTTTAAAAATTGAAATTAAACTAGTATTAAAGATCTGAAATGAAGATGGTCGCAAAAAACACTTTTTGATAATTTCAAAACTTAGCAAAATTGAAGAAGCATAGTAGTACTTTCTAGATTCACTTGAAACTTGTTAGTTGAATAGTGTTCTTGCATCTCTACTGGCAGGCTTCAAGTGTGATTATGTCATTTCCTGGTCTTGTCAAAATGTGAGTTGTGTGAGCTGTGGTCTTGTTGTATCTTATCTTGTTGTCATAGGAAGACATAGGCTGTAATCTGTGATTGGAGTATTTCCTGGTCTTGTTAAAATGTGAGTTGCATGAGCTGTGGTCTTGTATCTTTTCTTGCTGTTTTAGGAAAATAGGCTGTAATGTGATTGGAGTATTTCCTGGTCTTGTTAAAAAGTGAGTTGTGTGACTTGTGGTCTTGAATCTTTTCTTGATATCATAGGAAGGTATAGGCTGTTTTCTGTGATTGGAGTATTTCCTGGTCTTGTCAAAATAGTGTGAGTTGTACGAAATGTGTCTTGTATCTTTTCTTGCTTTCATAGGAAAGTAAGCTGAAATATATGATTGGAGTATTTCCAGGTCTTGTTAAACTGTAGAACCTATGAAACTTTAACTATGTCAACCCTAAAACCTTTTTTGTTCAGAAATGTATAGGAGTGTGCTTCCAAATTAACTAAATGCCATTTGCAACCAGACACAATTTAAGTGCTTTATGGATTCACTTTAACATACATATTCCTTAAACAATGAATTGAAACTATCAGCTTAGCTACTCAGACAATCAAAAAGATACAAAACATCATTGAGTAGAATATTTCATACATTTCAGAACTCTGCAGTAACAGAATCCCTCAATGTACATACTATACCAGAAGTTTTCTTATGATTGAGGCTGATGTGGAGGTGGCAGTTGGACAGCTGGAACAGCTCAATTATTCTTACAAATTACATTGGACTGATTCAAGGAGCTATATGCAATAGATTATTGGACATTAAATGGGTCACCTCATCAATGAGAATACCCTAGCTTTTTATTGTATTGAAAAACATGGGTATGGATCAGCCTGCACATACTGTACATTCTGATCAGTACCTTTGTTTTCCACCTTTTAGAAAGTATAATAGATATACATGGTTAGGTCTAAAATATCGAAATTCTTGCAGTCTCTGTAGCGGAATATGCAGGTATAAATTGGAGTCTCCTTTGGTCGCAAACCTCGGAGATAGGTATTCTCATACTGAGGCTCTAATATACCCCTTTCCCATTCATCCTAGGAAATATCCCCCTACAGACCTTCCAATACGAAAAGGTAAGGTCACTGCAGAAATCCCAATACGAAAAGGTAAAGTTACCAGAGACCCCGTGGCAGACAATATACCACCAACCACCCTTCTGGTCACGGATGAAGAAGCTGGGACCGGTTGTTCCTCTCGCACTTCGACAGGGACATCCGGTACTACACGAGCTGGCTCAGGGACGACTGGTTCCACACGAGCTGGCTCGGGGACTGGGACGACCGGTTCCACTCGCACTAGCACAGGGACCACCGGTACCGGGGCTTGCTCTTGAACATGCTGCCTTAGTCTGGGCTGAGCTTCTTCATCTGAAAGAACAAAAGAACCATACTTAATCTTTAGCGGAACATATGTGAGAAAATAAAGTTTGATTGCATATGTCAGGATAGGCATTATTAATCAGAGATTCATAGGCTGAACCAACTATAAAGATCTTGAGAAGCTGGCTTCAGCAGTCTCAAGAGCCCTTGTAATATGATATTATACAATTATTGACTATTGTGGTATTGGATATGCTGCAATTTTCACCAGAGGATACCAATATTGACCAAAGCAAGGTCAATACTGGAATTCTATGGTGGATATCAACATTACATTCAATGACGCAATAGTCAATAGCCGTTTTATTAGATTTTGTAATTTTCTAGTGACCAGTCATAATAGCAAAATCTTCAACATCAGCCATCACAAATACTTAAAATAAGAGCTGTTGCAAGACAGAGTAGCTCGACATTTATGATTAAAAAAACACATATATAACTACTGTCTAATAGTATGGTCTTCTGATAGCCTTTGCAAACAGGTTAGCTCAGATCAGGCTGGACAAAACATCTGGATCCATACTGTATGACAACGATAGTATCCCCTGAATTTTCGAAAAATTCATTTTGACAAGAAATCAGCAGACAAGGAAAAAGCTGGAAAAAATAACCTAGTAAGGCTAAAAAAATAAACAGTGTTTCTCAGGCCACTTTTTTGAAAAACAGATGAGGCAGGCAGGTTTCTATTTTATTTTTTATTTCCCCAAAAAACAGGTAAGGCAAATTTTTATTTTTTATTTCATTGAATACTAATGAGGCACCTTCTCTTGTTCATTTAAAGTATAAAAATGCTGATATTTTGATTTTGACATATGAAAAAAATAAATGAGGCAACTTTTATTTTTATTCAAGTCTGAAAAAGAGACAAGACGAGGGGCATTTGAAACAGATGTGGGAGGGCCTGAGAAACAAATAGAGTTAAATTATTAAGGCTCGTAGATACATACCCTGGATGCAGCCACACACCCAACCACCCAGGCCACCATCTGAAAAAACAAACAAACAGTTTAGCGTATGAGTCACAAGAATTAATCAGTGTAGAACCAGATCGACTTTATATGCCTGTATGAACTGTTTAAAGATAATCTTTGCAAACAGTTTGAACCCAGATCAGGCTGGAAAAAATATCCGAGGCCTCATCTTTGTCCAAACCTGCTTGACAATGAATAATTTAAGCCTTAATGCGCCAATCGCAACAAAAGTTGTCTGCTTTTCTCATCTGCTGAAATGTTTAAGTAACCTCTATGGCAAACAGTGCGGACCAGGATCAGACTGCTCCTATAGGAGCAGTCTGTTCTGGTTCCACACCATTTGCTTCTATACTTATTTCAACAGTAATGCTAGACATTAAATTGCAGCAGACGGCTTCAGCAGACAACATTTTCAGATGCATTTTTTCTTTGCGCTTTAAGGGTTAGGTACTAAAATCCGGATTTTTTTTCAATCTAGCATTATGGAACTACTTTTTGTAATGGAAAATTAATTCTATGTGGGCTTTAGTACCTGCTAATGGCCTTTGCAAACAGTTTGGATCCAGATCAAGACCTGACAAGATGTTGGGACTAATCTGAATCCAAGTGTTTGACAATCTGATATTTCTGAAAGCATTTATAAAAAAAAGTTAATTTTAAAAACAAGTCAATATATGGACGATGAAAACATTAACTAGAATATGGCCCCTGGCCTTGCTGTCATCTCATTTAACCAAGGACCAATAATTTCAAGATAAAAAGGAGCGAAAGTTGTCTTACATACTTATGTTTCCCATTCCTTTGACAAAATGTAAATCCACCTACTATGGAATTTCATGATAATAATGCACATAATTTAAGAGATCATACTAAAATGGGTCACCATGGCAGGCAGGCCTCTTATCTGAGTGTGTAATCAAAAATTAATTTTCTTATTTCTCAATTTAAACAGAACTTGTAGGAACTCAAAAGAACACCTCAATGAACTGGGTAAGAAAAAATTACAATTTTACGCTGAAAATGTTTGCCTATCTAGACCTATGCATGGGTAACCTGTTTTCATATTTTTTGCCTAAGTTTAACCTCAGAAAAAGAAAAATTAAAATTGAGCGTATTTGCAAGCCAATCATATGTCAAGATCTGGTCAGTTTAACTTCAGGAAAAAAATTCCTGGTGATTTATTTGCAAGCCAATCATATGGCTATATGTCTAGATCTGGTCAGTGTTCATCTATTTGCCAAATATCTATCAAACAATTCCAAATGTGAGCCGCAACATGAGATTTCCAACAATGTGGCATTTTGACTCAGATGAGCCTGTGCAGCCTATTTTTAGACTGTCAATTGTCCAAACAGTAGAAATATTTTTTTCTAAATCATGCACCTCACACTAAGAAGAAATTATCTGCTTTAATGGCACTTTAACTCTTTCAGACTGTTCAATTCTTTCCAGATTCTTTGAAAATTCAGCAGTATGATAGGTATTGAATTGAATGCACAAATCTACCTCTTTTTAAGCTTAGAAACTCCATATGCTGTTCAGTCAGTACTGAATATTAATAGAATATTCAAACTTCTTGCAAAGACTCTGATTAGACTGAGCATATGTGCAGGCTGGTATGAGACTTTGCTGGACACACATACCACATTGTTGGAGGGGAGTGTAGGACAAAAGCCCACTAGGACAAAAGCCCACTAGGACAAAAGCCCACAGGACAAAAGCCCACTAGGACAAAAGCCCACTAGGACAAAAGCCTACTAGGACAAAAGCCCACTTATATGCATTTAAGAGGGATAGGTTGAACTGATGGACAAACCTTAGGGGGGGTACTCTCATTTTTTCTTCATATGTAGGCTCCAGCACAGCATCTACCGTTCACCCAAAAAAATATTAGGAATTTCAAGCACCCCAAATAAATATTTGAAATTTTAGCAAACCCAAAAAATAACCTCGATTCTGTACCTTGACCTTCAGAAAAGACCCTAAAATGCATAGAAATGACCTCTAAATATAGTCCAATTTTGTGATGACCCCCAAAAATATCCACAAAATCTTCATACCCCAAAATATTCAGTTTTCTGAAAATCCCCAAAAATATTGAAATTCAAAATTTTGACCCCCCCCCCATCAGTGGTGGACAAACGGACAGACCTAAGATGGAGAGTCTCCCTTCTTCTCAAATCTGAAATTTCAAACATCTCTTTTTGTTTGGCACCTCTCATAAAAGTGAATTCGAGAGTGAGTGGCTCAGTGGTAGAGTGCTTGACTCGAGACAGAGGGGCCGCGGGTTCGAGCCTCACCAGCGTCACTTTGCTGTGGTCCTTGAGCAAGACACATTTATCCTAATTTAGTACTGGTTCAACCCAGGTAGACCCGGCCCTGCTGAACTGAAAGATTGTTGATGGGATGTTAAGAATCAAATCAAACAAACAATAAAAGTGCATGCTAATTGTAACTACCAGATCAAAGGTCATGTGGATTAATTAGACATATATTTCCCAATTTTATAGTAGATTGTTTGACCCAAACTGTAAATTGGTTTTCTTCAAATATCAATGGCTTCTAACGCCTAAATTAAGTTGTTTGTCACAACATTCAGAAGAAATAATAATGTCATTGCAAAACCACTGCAGGTGTGAAATACCCTGAAAGAGCAGTCTGATCAGAGTTAACAGGTTTATAAAAGATTTAAACCTATTTTTTTCAAAGAAGTGGGCTTTTGTTTACCCTGCCAAATTAAGCAGTGGGCTTTTGTCCAGTGGGATATTGTCCAGTGGGCTTTTGTCCTAATGGGCTTTTGTCCCAGTGGGCTTTTGTCCGTTCCCCGTTGGAGGTCTCATGTCATGGCTCATAGTTTCTGTGTTATCCAGCTTTTTGCTAACTTATATAACAGATTGATGGATGAGCAGGAGAATTGTCTTGCATATAAAAGACTGGATTTGTTTGACAAAATATACCAACCTATGGAGTTTCACAAAATACTCCATATCCTTTAAGAGATATGCTTAAAAAGGGATGAGTACCATTCTTCATCTTGGCTTAGCCAAAGGCATTAAGAAATTTAGTTATTGCAATCTTATCATGTGTTCAAGGTTGGGAAAAAAAGTTCCAGTTTAAGTAGCATGCCCCTAAATAATGTCTAAGTTACATTTGCCTTCCGGATGAATTTTGGATTCACATGCCCAAATCAACCTTTCGGTGCCGCCACCATAGGGAGACCCTGCGATCATTGTACAGATTCATGAACATCGTAGCCTCTATGATTTTGTTTAATTATGCACTATGAAAATTTTTGAAAATCTCAAGCCCTTAGCCCATGGACACATCACATGTAGATGCATGATCAGTGTATGGAAACTACAAGAGTCATTTGGGGAAAATAATTGAAAGGACATTGCATGGCCATCCTGCCTTTTTTGTGCGGAGTAGGTGAAGATTACACAATGATTGTGGTTTCTGTAGATCTCATCAAGTTTTATATAAGTCCTGTTCAGTCGCCAAACAAAATCACAGGGTGATTGTAAAGAATGTAAATACATGTCCTACATGTAGCTTAGTACCACCTACGATGCCTGAAAAAATGTACCGAAAACTCCAGACAAATAATACAATGCCTTGGCAAATGTAACCTAGGCATAATTATGTGTAATCAAAATTAATTTTCTTATTTCTCAATGTTGTGGGTACTCAAAAGAACCGTCTCATGGAGATGGTTCTTTTGGGCACCCAAAGCATGATATAAAATACTGGTAAGAAATACTTCACAATTTTATCCTCAAAAATTATGTCTCTCTGGAACTATGAACAGGGGTGGATCCAGGATTTCTGAAAAGTGGGTTCAGATATCATGTGTAAAGATGGCGGAGGGGGGGGGGGGGGTTGTTGCCTTTTATCTCATTTTTATCCCCCCACCGACAAGGCTTTGGGGATATAGTGATCAGCCTGCCTGGCGTCTGCCCTTGGAAAAAGCTTGTGCGCTCAATAACTTTAATACCCTTCGAGATATTTTGATTATATTTTCAGGTCAAGACGGTGTGTCGTGTGCAAGAATAGTTGCTCTCCCTTGCTGACCTTTTGTGTTATCTCCCTTGAAGAAACTTTATAGGGGGAAGTTGTGCACTCAATAACTTTTATACCCTTTGAGATATTGATATTTGGTATACATGTAAAGCAGGTCAAGACGCTGCGTCACATGCAAGAATGGTTGCTCCCCCTTTTTGAATTTTATAGGGGACAGCTTGTGCGCTTTATAACGCTTATATCTTTCGAGATATTTGGATGTTACTTCGTAGACATATTACATGTATCAGATCAAGACAGTGTGTCATGTTTAAGAGTGATTGCTCCCCCTTGCTGCACTTTTGATTTATCTCCCTTGAATCTACTTTAGAATGGAAAGCTTGTGCTCTAAACTCCCTTACGGGCAAGCTGTCTTTGTGTGAATATCTGATGAATATGCTGCGAATATTCTGCGAACTGCATTGTTCACAGTAATTGTTCGCTATATATTCACTTTTTGTCACCAATACCCTGGGAACAAAGTTGGACTGACAAAATAAAGATCGATGAATGTTTGCAGCTTGTCATATAATCGCTGCATATTCACAGCATAAACTTAACATTTTTTCAGGCACAAGGTATTATTCATCCAGTATTTGCAATAAGAACTTAGTTCTGGCTACTGTTCGCTGTATATTTGTTACAGTGACTACTACTACTTACTTTTTTTATGTATTCGCGGAGTGTTCATCTAAGGAACTTCAACTCATATATAGCTCTCAGTCTAAGATCTTATTTGTTTTACTGAGGAGACGGTTCAAATTATCTCCCCTTAAAAGATTCAAAATTATCTCCCCTTAAACCTCTTCAATTAAATGGCTGTCATAATTGCCATGATGCAAAAATGACAACATGTTGAGAAGTCTTTTTATGGGTTGTAATCTCTTCATGTGTTTCTGTTTTTATGATGTTTGATTGTTCTCGAATGGTGTTGCTTGCTGAGGTCAGTGCAAAATGGATAAATTTTGACTATTTGAGTTAACAAGCTTTGACTTTTGTAAATCATTGATTGCTGCTTGTTCGCAGGATATTCGCAATTATTGTTTGCCACATAATTGCAACAGCTATCTTTACTTTTAATTAAAATGTTCGCAGAATATTCGCAGAAAGAGCGCTGGATATTCGCTGCATATTTAATTTACATATTTAAATGCATGTTCATCGCATATTCGCAGAATGTTTGCAGGATATTTGCTGCATATTTAATTTGCTGTCTTGAATAATTTTTGCCACATATTCACTGAATATTCGCAGGCTGTTAACTCAAAGTATTCGCCCCAGACCTAATTTGCATGTGAAAAGTGAACATCGCAGAAAAATCGCAGAGTATTCGCTAGCTGTTGGTGAAAATTGTTCGCGACAATTCATTTTTTTCTGTAAGGGCTTTTATACCCTTTTGAGATATTTTGATGGGGGGTCAAAGGTCCAGAAATGCAATTATTTTCTAATTCATGGATTCATACATGTGTTTTGGGTGCTCAAAAGAACCGTCTCATTGAGACGGTTCTTTTGAGCACCCACAACATATGTTCTGGATGTGAAGTATAAAAATTATTTTCTAGAATGCACTCTTTTCTACAGGTCTGTATATGCTTCAGTAAAAAACAATTCTTATGTTTTTAAGTTTGTAATGTGATGTCTGATTGGATAATGTCGAAAATATTCGACAAAATATACTGCGGTATACTGTTGAAAACAGATGACATCATTAACTACATCACATTTTGTTTGATGATGTGACAGCTTAATGCAGTTTGCAACACTTGAATTCCAAATAAAACTGCAGAATTGTATTAGAATGGGGATAAACATATTCAAAATTTTCATTTTGGGAAGTATATCTTCGAATATACCGTCAGAAATCACATTTGACGTTACCACTCTTACATCCATGCACAACTAAATTTCCAACCGTATATTCAACAATATACCTCCCCAAATGAAAAGTTTGAATATTACAGCTATCCCAAAAATACATATCATATTGTGCATTGAAATATGTAGATCCAAGTACACCTTTAACTCTATGCCCACTGGGAAATTTTTCATGCTTTTTGTCTAGTGATTTTTTTTTCAAAATCATTTCGAAAAATTCTTTAAGTAATACCAGCCGAGTGTTTAAACAGAATGGATCCAGATCAGGCCCGACATTTTGTCGGGCCAGATCTTGTTCCAAGCTGTTTGTAAAAGCTATCAGCAGATGACAATGGGAAATAAACAATTAAGTCAAACTAAATTTGGGAAGCTGAAACATAAAAACACTGTATAATTTTATATAGCTCAAAGTATATTTGCACAAAGAGCCTTGGGGCATGACAGCTATTTAAATAGTTAACATCTGTATACAGGTAAAAAATCAAAACTTCACAAAGGATCTGTACAGTATTAAAATATTAATTTGTCATACATTCGTACACAACGACCAAATCTCTTTAAGATTTATCTCTTTCTTTTCAAAAAAAATTGTGGATTAACTCTTTGCCCCCTGGGAAATTTTTTTATGTTTTTTTGTTGTCTGCTGATTTTTTTCAAGATCAACCTTTTCAATAATTTTTATTCCATGAACTCCATCTGAAGGTCTGATTGGATCTGATTTTTTTACCTTTTATGCCACCAATCGTGCTGAAAAATGCAACCACCAGCTCGTTGTAGCAACCACCGGTGCGTTTACATTGACCAGTGTATTTATAAGTGATGTCTGCTGATAACACTTGCAAACAGGTTGAACCCAGATCAGGCTGGACAAAACATCAAGCCTGGTTCAGATCCAAATTGTTTTGACATTCTGACGGTATTCCTTGCAGAGATGTTCAAAAGTAGTTGATTTTGAAAAATCAGCAGACTACAAAAAAGCATGCAAATTTACCAAGAAAAAAAAACAATCAGTGTTTTGTGTTTGGGCTATCACTGGTCAACAAAAAGTATAACTTACCCTGCTTGAGGCGCCGGAAGTCCTCTCGTACCATCGCTGAAAGAAACAAAGTAAAAAAAATTGCAATCAAACATATACCAGGCTCATTCAGTTGCCTCTATTTATTAGGCCCATTGAAGTGCAGGTTTTATACAATATATATAAATAGAAATGTCCTTTCCTTCAGTGTAAACCTAGATCTGGCAACATTTACTACTGAAAGACCATTCTGTTCAGGTTTTACTTTAAGATAGTAAAAGAGAGGTTCACATGTTCAAATATATTGGGTAAATACAGAAACATGAATGCTTCCTAATGCTGAGACTAGCTTTCAGTAGCAGGACTTTAGATAAGATTGTGTAACGAAATTTTAATTTTCTTATTTCATTTGTTTGTTTTGCTGCTTTACGTCCCAAGTCAACATCTATGGTCATGGTGGGACGGTCAGTTCACCTAACCACACTTTTTCCTGGGCAGGCTTGAACAAGCGATTAACCAGTAATTTGTGCACATACTTTCGCTTGTAACTGACAACAACCCTTCTTGAATGACCCTAGAAATTATTTCATGATCAATCTCCACAAAAGTATGGGACTGGGCCGGGATCTAACTCGCGACCCCTAGATCTGTAGTCAGACTGGCATCTGTAGCCAGACACGTTACCGACTGCGCTACGCAGCCCGGCTTTTTTTATTTTTCAACCAAAACATATGTTGTGGGTACTCAAAAGAACCGTCTCAATGAGAGGAGACTGTTCTTTTGAGCATCTAAACCTATGATATAGAAATTTCCTTTCCTTCAGTGTAAACCCAGATCTGGCAACATTTACTACTAAAGGAGCATTCTGTTCAGGTTTTACTTTAAAAATGAGGTTCAAATATTCGAATATCATTGGTAAATACAGAAACATGAATGCTTCCTAATGCTGACTGGGATCAAATTTAGCACTTGCTGAGAAGGGAGGAGAATGACCGTAGAAATTATTTCATGATCAATCGCCACGAAAGTACAGGACGGTCCTGGATCAAACTAGGGACCCCTGGATCTGCAGTCAGACACACACCTATAACCAGAAACGTTACCGACTGTGCTACGCGGCCGGGTATTTTCACTGTGGTTACATGCTCTAGGTTAAGCCAAGATCGTTAGATAAGCACTACAACTTGATTTAAGTATTTTAAAAGTATTTGTGACCTTGATATGTAAATTATTATTGTATTTGACTTCAAACTGTATTGTTTATGTCAAATAAATAATCTGTTCGGTTCTGTTCTTCGTTTACCCTTTTTAACTATCGCCAGGAATTTAATTATGTAATTGTGTCAGCTCGGGTCTTCCTTGGTTGAACCAGTATTAAGCTAGGATAAATGAGTCGTCAAAAGCTTAATTGTTTGCTTTAAACCAGATTACAGAGCATATAAAACATTTCTTACCAACACAACTGCAAAAGAGTAAGACTCCATCATTTATCATATCATATCTTAAATAGAGTGGACCCAGAGTGGATGGAAATTGTATCATCTAGTTGCATACAAGCTGTAATACGGCCGCTGCTACAATGTTGATACAATGACCTACAATTGCGCCACAAATCAGGTGTTCCATCCATATGTTAGTATGCAAAGGTTTAATCATGAACTGATTGGTCAACTATTACAGATCAAACTGCACTGTATACAATATACAATGTATACAGTGCAGTTTGATCTGTAATAGCTGACCAATCAGTTCATGATTAAACCTTTGAATACTAATGGATTCTTCCTTCTGGTTTGATATAATACACCTGTCACTTGGGATAGTCCATTTTACATGTCTAGGGGTGTCCGGTTATTATTTTTATAAAAAAAAAGAGTATTTTTTAGTCTGGAGTTTTTTTACCAGAACAGTGTAGCCCGTGATGAAATGTAGCATAATGTGGCATTTCATTAGGGTCTTCACTGTTTATAAAAGTGTCCATTTCGGGGTTTCCCATACATTTATATAGTGTTTTGTATTGTTAGATTTGATTCTTTACACCCCATCAACAATCTTTCAGTTAAACAGGGACAGGTCTTCCTGGGTTGAAACATACCTAAGCTAGGATAAATGGGTCTTGCTCGAGGATCACAACGCAGTGACGCAGGTGAGGCTCGGGCTGTGGCACCTCAGTCTCGAGTCAAGCACTCTACCACTGAGCCACTGCGGTCCCGTTTATAAAATATACAGTGTGAATTGATCCATGTAAACTGACCTTTCAGTCTTGATTTCTGCCTATTCATGTACCATGTAAATTGATTCAGGTCAGTTGATGATCACAGTTTGTGATTGATGCCTATACAGGATATACAATGTAATATTTTTTTAAAATATAAAATAAAGTACTTACTACTACAAGTGCGATGATACGAGAGGTGACACTCCCGGCAAATAAGCTGTTCCTGCCTCTTCCGAACAACATCCCCACAACTGCCGCATTCAACGAATCTTCTGAAAATCACAAAATGAGAACATATGTTGAATTGAAGAATAAATAAACAAGATTTAACTTAAAAATTATTAATCCACAAAATTGGTACTTTAATATACAGTCAGACATAAGTAACTGTTATGCATTACCCAAACATTATTTCAGAGACGTTTTTCGTGTACAAATTTCTTCAGAAGAACAATGAGTTTGTATATTTTGTTACCCTTGTCTTCCTTTGGTCTGCTGAACATATGGGAATGCCATTTGGTCATTTTGCTGAATTTCTAAGGTGTCCTGTATACACCAACCAGGAGCATAGCCAGAGGCTTTATAATGTTGACGCCCACTAAAAAAAATATTTGGAGAATTAAGAGATATCCCACCTTGCTACTTTACTCTTCAGATAGCGAATGATAAAGGTGCTGATCTTACTGCGCAGATGCCCAGACTGGTCCGCTCCTTTGTTGTTCGCAATCAAGAAAAGTCAGGGTTTCTCGTGTCTATGTCCATATGATGTTGAAGCCAAGGCTTCCTGGCCTCCGCCTGGATACGCGCCTGCTAACCCCTATTTCGGGGTTAACTATTAAAAAGTGCCACAGCTTAACCCAAAGTGCTTACTTTGAATTCAAATAAATGCAGAAATAATCTAAACTTATTTTTCAAACTAGTGCCAAACTGATTTTGTCCATCTCAAGGTTTCATGTCAGTAATAAAGGATCATAGAGATAGTTAATCGTGTGTTTATAATTTTTGCATATAACATGCTGTTCTTTACACAGCCATAACTTTAATTCTTTTAGAGATATGAATCTGAAAATTTCAGACAGAACTCGTCTTTGTTATTGTAACAATATGACACTCACGCTTTCCATGTCTAAGGGGTTTGAAAATACCATAATGGGCTAGAGAATAGGGACATTTTAGGGGTAAGTGTGCATTTACCATACCTGGTTGTTTACCTTTGTGCTAATCGATTCGAAATTTGCTGTAAATTGTCACTTTACTTCCACAAAACGCTTTGAAGCGCGACTGTAACGGTAAATGCATTGAGTGAATCGAGGGTCATTACTTAGAGGTCGTGGTACTACTGTACTTTATCTATTTTCATAAATAAAACGAGAAAATATTCACGACTTGACAGCTTCCTTCGTTTTCTAGGAAACTATTGAGGCGATGCTTAACTTATGTCTGACTGTATATTAGCAAACAGTGTCAGAGCTAATTACAATCTACTAGCTGATTAATTGCTATTAAAGCCCAATTAACTATCAGCAGCCCAGATCATAGTACTGGCTGTTTAAAGAAATACTGAGAGGGACCCCCTCAACCTCCTCAAAGAGCAATAGTACCCTCTCTGTAAAATAAGTTGATGCCAAATATAACATCAGTTATACCATGGGTTGTCCGCCTGTACGTGGAGATAATCCACGAGCTTTAGCAAGTGGATTATCTTACGTACAGGTGAACAAACATGGTATAACTATTTTATACCCTCTACATCAGTGTAGACCTTGCACATCAAGTGATATTCCATGCTTAAGTTGGTAAAGGTAGTATAAAACATCAGAACATTCTGAATCTGGTCAATTCGACCTGGACCCCTAACTGTTGAGAAAAGTGTCTACCATACCATACATGTATATTTTCTTTGTTATTTCATATTTATCAAATGAAGTTACTGTTATTCAGTTGATAATGTCATGTCATAAATAATGTTATTACCACATGAAACATAACACTTTCGGCGGGAACAAGTAACGTCATAACAAGTGTAAGTTATTGTATGGTTTCTGCGTGTGTACGGGAGGGTAATCTACAAGCTTTAGCGAGTGGATTATCTCCCGTACATACGCACAATCATACAATAACTGCATTATTGCACCAGCATACATGTGCCCTTTGTGCATTGTGAGATATTTGATGTAGAACATTGGAATATCACTCAAAGGTGCAATAATGTCTGTTACAGCACTGCAAATTTTCATTGAATTAACAACTTTTGAAGGCGATAAAAATCGCATTTTAAAAGGTCATATGATAAACAGAAATCTCACACTCGTGATCAGTTCATATTAAATTTATTACACTTGCCAAAGGCTCGTTTAATAAATTTCATATGAAAATGATCACTTGTGTAAGATCCTCTTTTTAATGCAACCCAATGGAAGATGATGCTGTTGATAAATTGTTAAAAAATTGGGATCCCGATCAGGCTCAGCAATTTTTCGACCTGATCTGGATCCAAACTGACACTGATACTTTTTGGAAAAAAAGTAAAGATTTTTCGACAATGGATGAAAGATGTTATAAATATGTCACCTAGTGGACTGTAAACCCTTTGTATACAGGAAACCCCTAAATGGGTACTTTAGTAAACAGTGAAGACCTGGATGAAATGCCGCACATTGCGACATTTCATCAGGGTCTTCACTGTTAATGTTAAAAGATAATCTGACAAATATACACTTAAAAAAATTATAACCTGACACCCAAGAATATTGTATCAAACCAGAAGGAACACTCCATTAGTGAGGGTCTGGATGGGGTATAATGATTAGTGAATAATGGCCCTTTTTATAATGAATAGTGAATAATAAGCCAAAAAATAATGAATAGTGAATAATGAGGGCCTAAATAGTAATGAATAATCCTATTTTTTAAATGAGTTGAAGAAAAAATAAATGAATAGTGAATAATCAGATTTCTTTGCAACCTTTCTTACTTTTAATGAATAATTGGGCTTATTTTAATGAATAACCCAAAATTTTAATGAGATGAATAATGGGCTAAATTTTAAATGAATAGTGAATACCAGACGCCCCCATCCAGACCCTCATTAGTATGCAAAAGTTTAGTGTATGTTCCTGTGAGACACACAGACAGATGACCTTCCATGTATTGACTGATGTGTTAGATGGTCCAATATATAGTTTTGAGGGGTCTGAGGTAGCAATTTTAAAATTGCATACTGAAGATTGTTTTTTACTCGGCAAATAGAAGTCCATGATGAGAGGACAAATTCTGTACTGCCATCTTATCTGGGTTTACTCTTTAAACTGTTGCATCTTGTCCGAGATCTTTTCTTGCGATTGTTTAATTAAAAAAAATTCGCTTAACCATCATGGTGTATATCAAATAGCTTGGATCTAGCTCAGGCCAAACTAAATGATTGGCCTGATCGGGTCCAAACTGTATGAAAAGATAATCAGTGAATATATAGACTGATTAACAGGTTGGGAGATTTACAGCAACATGAATACATATTTGAAATGATTTAATTTCTACATACCTGGCAACGGACGGTGCTTTGCAGGCTCTTTCTAATGAAATTCGGATCGCCATTATCTAAAATACACAAAGAATGGGCATGTACATGACAGAATGACAAGTAATTCTCTAAGCTAGCTTAGGTAATATGCCTTAACTGTGTCAAACAGTTTTGATCCAGATCTGGACCGTCATGTGTGGGTCCTGATCTGGACCAAAACTGTTTGCAAAGATTTAATATCAGCAGATGAGATTGCAGGCAAAAAAGTGCAGGGAAAAAGACTAACAGGGGCCCAGTAGCCAATGCCTCTAAATTTTGGGCTGGGCCTCTAAAACTAAATGTTTAGGGGCCCAGCTTGCCCCTGAAAAAAGGGTAGTATGTCTTGTCAAATATGACACTAGCTGTTGGAAGTTTACAAATCTTCATTCAGCTATTTTCAAATACTGTTAATTAACCCTTAAAGCGCCAATCACGACTGCAGCAGACGACAGATTTTCAACATATTTCCTAATTTTGCAAAAAATAAGGCATGATATTTCATGAGATCGTCTGCCAGCAGACGATTCTCATGAAATACCATGCCTTATTTGTTAATTTTGAAAAAGCAGCAAAATTTGAAATTGTCTTCTGCTGCAAATTATAGGTGGCGCTTCATGGGTTAATATGGTAAATAATTAGAGGAATACAGATTTTGAGGGTCTCTGACTTTAATTATGAGTAAAGCAAAATTAATGCTTGGCAATGCTGTTGAAATTAGTTAAATTTTCTGCCGAATCCTGGGCCCCTTACTTTTGGGCTGGGTCCCCAAATCATTTTGTTTTAGAAGCCCATCTTGCTCCTGGCAAAAAAGGTTAGTCTGTATCCCTGAAGTGGCCGCAAGCAGTCAGAGTTTAGTCATAACTTCAGTAATTTACTTTACGTCACATAATGTTAAACATTTGAATTCTGAATTTGCATTTTGTTTCAAATTAGCCCTTGTGCTACAGAACAAAGATATATCCTCTTTAGAAAAATAGTGTAGACCAAGACCAACTGGTTTCTTGATTGGAATTTGCAGGGCTACTATTGAGGCCTTTAAAATAGTTAAGAGTGTACAAAAAAATAATAATTCTCATTTCTCAACTTAACACAAAACATGTTAAAACTGATGGGTATTATTAACAATTTTGTGCTCAAATGTTTTGTTTATTTATTTAAAGCTGATCTAATTATACAAATTATAGACAAACATACCAATTATACATTATTATACATATGGGCCGAAATCATATAGGCCGATTTAGTTATGGGCTGAAATTGTTATGGGCCAAAATTGTTATGGACTGAAATTGTTATGGGCTGAAATGACCAGTGACCTGTCTAACCTGTTGGACAACCTATTTTGCTTTCAAATTTAATTAAACTCACTTTATTAAGGCAACAATTGTTGAAAAACAATAAAGTAGGTGTTACGTCAGAATTTTCATTCAGGCACTAAACAAGTTGTTGTTGTTGTTATCAGCCCTTTGGCTGAAGTATCTCTCTGGTAGGTAGGCTCTTTGGTACTTCTTTCATAGTAAAAACTCTCAGGTACATGCCGGAACTTTTCTTTTGAAAACGGAATACTTTTTTTTATCATATGACGTTGCGTCTGGGAGTGAAATAACGCCATGCAATAAAATCTGTAAACCACTAGTGGTTTATCGATTTACGGGAAACGTTATGACGTCCATAACAACGTTGCGTACATAATGACAAAATCATAACGTTTTTACACCCAAAATAAAATTTCAAAGTATTAGTCATATGATAAATAGAATCTAACATTCGTGCTCTTGTATTATTGAATTTATTAAACTCGTTGCGAAAAAGAGATAAAATGCTCGGCAAGCCTCGCATTTTATCACTTTTCCCCAACTCGTTTAATAAATTCAATAAACCATGAGCACTCATGTAAGATCCTCTATATAAAGTTGTGCTTGTAAGGTTATTTCTTCCGATATTGATCTGGTTATGCAAAAAAATATGAAGGGAAAGTCAGGGCTTAATTTATAAACTAAAATTAAAACTTACACTATTGGGCACTTCTTCCACTTTAATTTGATATGCAACTTGACCACTTTTAGAAAAGAAAAAAAAATGACCTTTTTACCCCACCCATGGGGTCGTTGGTGTGTGCAATGACAACATATTTGCTTTCATGGTGCTCTGTGCTCAATTGCCTTTAATTTGATATGCAATATGACTACTTTCAGAAAAAGATATAGTTTAACCTTTTGACCCCACCCCCTGGGGCAAGGGTGTGTCTGTGGGCAAAATATTTGCTACCATGTTGCTGCTAGCATCGTCAGCTTTAATTTGATATGCAACATGACCATATTCTGAAAAAAGTTTAATTTTGACCTCGGCCCTGCCCCCAAGTCCACCCAACGGACTCATACCCAGGCCTTCAAACTGAAATCCTGTTTGATACGTTTCATATCTATTGCTGATCTGCCTGCATGCAAAAGTTCAGCAAAAACTATTAACAATTGCCTTAGTTATTGCAAAATTAAAATATTTTGACCTTTGACCCCTTAAGCAGGGTCAAAGGGGTGGGGTAAAACACGTACTGCCATGTTTATCTACAGGCACTTGGCAATCATGGTCTATAGTGAGAAGTTGTTAAATATAAAAGCTTTGATGAAATGTGAAGGTCACACAAAAGCTTATCTAGGTTTTACCTTATAATTGCCTAAACCAAAACAAGGGCAATAACTCAAGTGTTAAGTGGTCAATTTTGACCAAACTTATAGGATATCTAGAGTCCATGCTACTTAAAAAAAAAGAATCCAATAGGTACTAAGATATGGTTCCGGACAGACAAAAAGGGTGGATGGACGAACGGAATGGACGGACGCCGCCAAAACTGTATCCCTCCGACTTCGTCGGGGGATAAAAATCAGGAATACCAAGCACGCCAAAAATATTTGAATTCTTTGCAACCCAGAAAAATATCCCATTTCTGTACCCCTTCTGTAGGCTACATTCACCATAAGAAAAGACCCAGAAATACATAGAAACTACCCCTAAAACTAGTCTAACTTTGTGATTACCCTAATAAATTTCAACTAAATTTTCATACCCCCAAAAATGTTCATTCTTAAATTTGAAAACCCCAAAAATATGGAAATTCAAAATTCTGAATCCCAAAAAAGGCTCGAGCCTAAGTTTGTATGAAATGTCAAGAGTATCCCACCCCTCCAGCTACTGTGGTGCAAAACTCTTTACCTACGCTTTTGTCGAATGCTGATTTTGTTTTTCAAAAAAAAAATCCAGAAATACCATCAGAGTGTCAAACACTCTAGCTCAAGATCAGGCCCAATGTTTTGTCGGGTCTGATGGTCTGGGTCCAAACAGTTTGCTTTAGGTTATCAGCAGACAACACAAGCAGACAAAGAGTGAGACCCTGGAAGGGATTTAGGAATGTAGGGATATTGGCCATATGCCATGGGATACTAGTGAAAATTTAAAGTACTTTTAGGGATATAGTGATAAATCAGACCCAGTATAAAGGTATTGGGCCCTGTCAACAGGTTTTTAAGAGGCGTGGGTTCGTATCCCACCGCTGCCACAAGGTAGGGATAATAACGAGAACTACTCAACGTGACTTATTAGGCATTTGTCGGAGTCTCCATCCTTTCTTTCTTTCTTGGATGTATATTCCGCCTGTGCAGGCGCACCACCTTTCGGTGTAGTATTAGTGTTAATAAAACTATCTAAACTACTGTCGAAAATAGTAACTTGTGAAACTTTAACAAATATGTACAGGTCCTTGTCGTAGAGAATGAAGCTTTCACAGTGTCCGACTTCTTGGCCACAACCGCCAAAGACACAAAAACCAAGAAGGATAACTTGATCGCAACCCCTAGGGTATATATGCAACTGTGAGTATGGGGCATTTATGTAGGCCTACCATAAGGTTAACCAATAAACCATACTGGCGCTGGGTCCGAGGTGATACCAGGGACTCTCTACAAATTTTGTATAGAAAGATCCTGGTTATACTAAGTTTTCTGAAGTGGGTGAATTTTGGGGGATACTGATTTGCCCATTGCTTTTTTGTGATATATGGGATACAAACGGACATGGGATAGCCTACCTGGGATCCCTTTTCAGGGCCCCAAGAGTTAATGGGTTCTTATAACATTTTTGATATATATTTACTCAAAGTACCCGAATATAAAATCACTTGAGTGGAACAGGGTACAAAAAGTCCACGATCAGACTGCTTCAGTCAGCTATTTACAAATAACTAGGCTTCAATACAAATCAAACTATATGTATAGCAAGAGATATTAGGCCTATGGGCAATAACACAGATTAACAAACAAATCCACCTCAACCGATTTCTGCTTTTATGAAGTAGCAAAGTTTGGAAAGTGAGAAAAAATATGCCGAGCAAACAAAACTTCATAGTAGAGGGTCTGGATGGGGTATAATGATTAGTGATTAATGGACCTTTTTATAATGAGTAATGAATAATGAGCCAAAAATAATGAATAGTGAATAATGAGTCTCAAATCATCCTTTTTAATGAATAATTAGAAGAAAGAATAATGAATAGTGAATAATCAGTTTTTAATGAACTATGGGTCTTATTTTAATGAATAACCCAAAATTTTATTGAGACGATAAATATGCTTTGAATGACTAGTGAATACCAGACCCTAATCCAGAACCTCGTAGTAGAGATTTATGCGGGCCACCTTACAGATGGAGGGGTAAATTCAAAGCCGGTGCAGTCCCAACGAATGTAGTATCTCTTGTTTTCCCTTTACAATACTTTGAGAATGGTGGTGATAAATACTGGTGATTGCATACCGCCTCGATAGCTCAGTTGGTAGAGCGTCCGCTTTCGGAGCGGGAGGTCGTGGGTTCGAATCCCGTGGCCGCACCATACCAAAGGTGTAAAAAATGGTACTAGCAGCTCCCTTGCCGACGCTCGCATACAAAGGGGCTGTGCTAGAAAGATAAAGTAAGGCAGGTAAGTATCTGTTAAAGATATTGTTATGTCGCAGAATAGCTCGTGAGCTAATGTTGTCTGTTACATTATAAGCGACGTTAAATAAGGCTTCTTTATCTTTATCTTATCTATCTTTTAAACATGCTTTTTGTCGTCTGCGGACCCCCCCCCCCCCCACACACACACACACACAAATTCAAGCTCTTCCCGGAATACCATAACAGTGTCAAACAGATTGGATCCAGCTCAGATCCGATGATTTGTCGGGCCTGATCTTGATCCAAACAGTTTGCAAATGTCAGCACTGGTAGATAGAATTACATGTAGTTTGTAGCCCGGGCTTTTTAGACGGTTCTTGGCGAAGCCGCCGCCAGTAGTCGGCAGTTAGACTTCAGCTCGCTTAGTTTGGGTAAAAACTTTTCGTAAATCTTAATTATCAGCAGATGACACCAGAATGCAGAGCTTATTTGCAGCACGAGTTTTTTTTTTTAGTTCTAGGAGGTGAAGCCACCGCCAGCCGCAGTCGGCAGTTAGACTAGTTGCAGAACTGCGACTTAGGATTTTTTTGATCTGGATGAATCTTAATATGATAACATAAAAAAATTTACCATATCGCCCTGAATTCAGTGCTACAGTTAGACTTGAAGTAATTCCAAGGGGAAAATATTTTGGGTCTGCCAGGATTCGAACCAACAACTCCTGCGTAAGAGTCGACCACTCTAACCATGTCGCTAAAGAGTTAACTCAACAGCTATAGGTTGTTAGAAATGGCACCGAATGTAATCAATTTTCGGACTTTTTTTTTAGTGGGCGGGGGGTTTTCCGAGCACGTGCGACATTTGGGGTTCTTGCTGAGAACAGTGTTGTTCTATGACGCAAAAATGGATAATTTCTGCTCGGTGATTGAGCCACTTTCCAGTATACTACAGATACAGATACAGGTGCAAATGCCGAGGCTCCTGTGTAAATTAGTCGAGCTGATGATGCAGTGTACCCCTCCAGCCTCAAAGCGGCTTGTTTCGGTTAGTCTGTTCCGAGCAATCTCGCCGTGGTTCTTTTCTCCGGGCACTCCAGCTTCTTTCCACAACACAAGGTTAAAACAGAATCCGACCGTTAAGCTGGCATGACTTATTCGTGTACAGTGTACGGTTCGGAAGCTCACATTAAACCCCACTAGTTTTTTGGAGTTTTTTTCGACAGCACATTGTTCTCAGGATGTCAGATGCTAGCTGTGGCGGGCCTCTCCCAGGCTATGGGAGTTGAGCCTTCATAGGCTGGATACCCGATACAACAACAACAACAACAACAACAACAACAACAACAATATAGCTTTGATAATGAAAAACGATATCCTGCCTTCCCAAGGGGATGCATGTGTGGCGTAGTGCAGTGGCCTCGGCAGTCATGGTTTGTTTGATTCGATTATTTATGCCACAGTCAACTTTATCAGTTATGTCGGGACGAGTCTCCTGGTTTAACCAGTACTGAGCAAGGATAAATGGGTCTTGCTCGAGAACACAACGCAGTGACGCCGATGAGGCTCGAACCCGCGGTCCCTCGGTCTCGAGTCAAGCACTGTAGATTACCACCGAGTCACTGTGCTCCAATCAGCCGTCATGAAGCAGCTAAAATGATGAACCCTTGTCCAGCTGAATACAGTCGCGACATCACGGTAATTTCCAACAATGTGGCATTTGTCAAGTGTAGACTCAGACCAGCATGGGCAGCCCCCCTTTTAAGCTTAGAAACTCCAATTGATGTTTGGACAGTCATAGAATATTCAAGCGACTAGCAGTGTCTCTGATCAGACTGCGCGTATGCGCGGGCAGGTCTGAGCCTTTGCTGGTAGCACATGCCACATTGTTGGAATTCTCATATCTACGATCTCGCGGACATTCTACTGTTCTAGGCAGGTTAAAACCAAGCCAGTTCTTGGGCGTGATTGCATTTAATCACAAAAGAATGTCGCAGTGCTGATTCTAATCAATTCACTTCTGTATAAGCAAGCTGTTCAGAATCTACACTGCATCATATATTCAGGTTCAGAACAAAGGATAAAGAGGTAAAAAAGCATGTACTCACGTTGTCTGTTTTGAATTGAACAGAAAGAAACTTCGCTCACTCGTAGCTTTATAGTGGTACTAGTTTGAATACACCATGGGAAAATGGACCGGGCCGTCAAAACACAAATTAATTCTACATCATTTTTTAGGCTCAATGGTAGAGTGCTTGACCGAGTAGCCCCGGGTTCGAGCCTCACCGGCGTCACTGCATTGTGTCCTTGAACAAGACACATAAATCCTAGCTTAGTACTCGTTCAACGCAGGAAGACCCGCCCCTACATAGCTGAAAGATTGTTGATGGGACGTAAAGAATCAAATCTAACAAAAACTACATCAATTTTATCTACTTGTCTTCGGAGTACATTTGTTTGATTTGTTTCTTTACATCCACTCAACAATCTTTCAGTTATGCGGGACGGTTCTTCCTGGGTTTAACCAGTACTAAGCTAGGATAAATGTGTCTTGCTCAAGGACCACAACGCAGTGACGCCGGTGAGGCTCGAACCCGCTACCCTTCGGTCTCGAGTCAAGCACTCTACCACTGAGCCACTGCGCTCCCTAGGTACATTTGTATATCTATAAATTGGGGCCCTTATTTTGAACCTATTTCTACTACCCGAGAACACAAAACACAGGCAACACTTTGAATGACACGAGTGCATGCTGGTCGGGACGCCTCGCGAATTATTTTGTTAGGTGATTTCTAATCGGGATCCACATTGGGTACGGTATTAGAATGGTCAATTCGGTGGTGTTTTCGTTAGAGCCACGCATTGCGCAAACGCCCTTCATTGATCGGTTTAAAATGACTTCGAACTTTTGGAGTAGAAGTTGATCGATTTTGCAGATTATTTTGTGGACCAAGTGTTTATATCTTTATGTAGAACACCCCAACCAAAATATACTCAACAAAAAAAGTTAAGGAAATTGTGTTTGAGGGGCTATGACAAAACATCTAAAACATTTACAATAGTATAAAATGACAATTTTTCTTAATAATGGCGATTTATCTGGGTCTGTAGTGCCCATAGCAGCTTAGTAAATCCATATCAAAGCTGACTGGTCTTCACTCCATTTTTCGCAAAAAATCAGTTTACGGAGCAAACATAGGTTTTCATTCATTAACCTTTGCCAGGTCCACCGGGAGATGGAGATGTTTAAAACCTAGGACGACACATCTCGTGCGTATAGAGGGACACTTGATCAGTCCAGTGTACATGGATAAGTGTTGAGGTATGTTGTCCTGCTTTTTTGTGGGAAAACCAGTGGCAGTACAAGGCCTAGGATGACAATGCCAGAACACATCTCACTAGGATCAGTAAAACCAATGGTGTGCGCATTTACTGGTCAGTTCGCTCATCAGACATGTCTTCAATTTTAACATGTCTATGACAATTTTGGACAGAGGGTCCAGCGCATAATAATGGCATCAAGAAACCCCCAGCTTTTCGATGCAATGTTGCAGGATATATTGATGCTGATCCCTCAGCACCAAATCACCAGTATTCAGAGTATGCGAAACCGGTGCTAGTCCTGATTTGCCGCTGACTGGGGACATACTCGTTACTGATGAAGGCATTCTCATCTTCGAAATGTGATGTTTAAGGTTATCAAGTTAATTTCATGTGACATTCAAAGGAACTGCATTTCAAGTTTTGAAAACTTACATGTTTTTCATGTGTTTATGAGGGAATACTCTGTAGTCATTTTTGCGAAAAATGACTTCGATCCCTGGGTTACTTGACATTGTGCCACAACAAATGTATTGGTGCTAGCAAACTAAACTAAACATTTTTCTCAATTGATGACATGTATCTAAACAAATAAATAAAAATTGAATAATTGTTTGCTTTGGTGTTCTTATGTTGCATGTTTTTCTGAGATTTCCTTAACTTTTTTTGTTCAGTATATATAAATAAGCATACAAAATGATAAATATAGCAGCAGTCGACGGTACACCATCTCAAATACCCGCTTTTTTACCTTTGACCGTTACCTTGGTGTCAAGGTCACGCAAACTGTTGCCCAATACCCTCTAAATCATGTCACCTTTGTACCTGCAAAGTTTGAAGTTGCTTCACCCAACTGTTTAGGAAATGCATTTGCCACGTCTACCAGTTTAGGAGGATACGCATTTACAAGAAAAAAACAATATTTGACATTGACATTGGGGTCAAGGTCACACAAAATGTTGGCCAGTACTTTCTACATCATGTGACCTATGCACATGCAAAGTTTGAAGTTGTTGCATCAAAGTTTAGGAGGAGATGCATTTACAAAAAAAACATATTTTTGACATTGACCCCAAGCTCAAGGTCAAATGAAATGTTGCCTAGTACCATCTACATCATGTGACATATGCACCTGCAAAGTTTGAAGTTGCTGCATTCAATGCTTTAGATGGATATGCATTTACAAGAAAATACATTATTTGACCTTTGACCTTGACCTTGAGGTGTCGCAGTCGCAGTTCATATGCATGTTTTACAGTACACGAATATACTGTAAATATTGATCGCACTTTTATTAATATCTTAATGTATTTACTACTCGTACTACTAAAGTTTAAGATTTCTCCCTGTTATCGGTGTAGTTTTCTCCGAATAAATACTTTTGGCCATAGCATGCCTTACAAAGCAGTGACAGTTCAGCTGCCACCGAATTTCGTATTAAAGTAAGTAAGGGTGCAAAGATCAGGAATCGATCAGGAAAGATAAGTCTCGTTTTTAAAGTACATTATCAAATGCAGCCCATTGTTTGCGTCCAGGAACTCAAGCCGCAAACGTCGAATTGTATATATCGTTTTTATGGGAATAGGGTAAGGGATATTTTCTTGGTACATACAATAATGTTTTACGCATGCTTTCAACAACAAATCGGTGCATGAATTTCGCTCACAAGATATACATGCAATGTCATTATAATGAATATTATAGCGCGCTGCGTAAAATATCCCTTATAGCAATGTTTTGATTTTGTTTTGCTTGTTTTGTTGCTTTACGTACCAAATCAACAGCTAAGGTCATGGCGGGACGGTCGTATCACCTAACGACTGTTTTTCCTGGACAAGCTTGAACAAGCGGTTTACCAGTACTTCGTGCACATACTTTCGCTTGTAACTGACAACAACCCTTCTTGAAAGATTCAGCGGAAGGGGGGAGAATGCCCGTAGAAATTATTTCATGATCAATCTCCACGAATGTATGGGACCGGGCCGAGATCGAACTCGCGACCCCTGGATTGGATCTGCAGTCAGACTCGCATCTGTAGCTTAACACTTTACCGACTGCGCTACGCGGCCCGGTACAAATGTTTTTGAGGAGCGAGAATAGGGACAAGGGCATTTAAGTCTAAGTTTAACGTCCTAATCAACAATTTGCTTGGTCATGTCGGGGCGGGTCATCCTGGGTTGAACCGTTACTAAGCAGCGGATAAATTGCCTTGCTCAAGGACATAACACTGTGACTTGTTTGTGTTTTACAGCCTTATAGACTGGGTTTCTTTTAACCATTAAAGCGCAAAGAAAACAATGCATCTGAAAATTTCGTCTGCTGAAGTCGTCTGCTGCAAATAATTGCCTAGCATTATTGACGAATTAAGTATAAAAGCAAACAGCGTGGACTCAGAATAGGAGCAGTCTGATCTGGGTCCACATTGTTTGCCATAGAGGCTTCTTAAACATTTCAGCAGACGAGAAAAGCAGACGACTTTTGTTGCGATTGGCGCATTAAGGGTTCATTGTATGCAAGCGAATCCCTAAAAATTTCAAGCAATTGCTGTTGGCAAAAAAAACAAAAACATTCGAAATGCATCCAGCTTTCAACGTTCACATGCGAAGAAGTTGTTAAACTACTGGGTGTAGATATAGATTTTAAAATTTGACCACCACTAGGCAAGGAGCTGCTTTTTTAAAATTGACTTGGAACAATTTTCCAGCCAGAAAAGGTTTGCCTCCAGAAATAGAACTTTAGAACTACCCTTCCACAACGTTTATAGAGCAGATACTTGTTTGGAGGCAGCAGGCAGATAAGATGCACAGAAAAGCTGAAATCATTCCATTAAGATGTCAAAGAGGGCACAGCATTAAACAGCCATTATGAAATTCTTCAAACAACATATTCCAACCATATATCCTCTTGAGCTTGTTTGAAGGCTCCTGGCAACATGGAGACTCAGAAATGGCTAAACCATTCCATTTGCATATCAAAGATTGCCTAGCACTAAACATACATCAGGGCTCACCCTGCCATTAGCCATTGTAGCCATTTGCTACTAAAAATGTAGAGTGGCTACAAATATATGTCTTTGGCTAAAAGTGCAGTCTAGGTGGTTCAAAAATTACATATTTGCGAAAAAGCGTATTTTGATCAGATTTTGGATTTTCCAATATTGCTTTTATTATTCCTTCACACTTTATTATTGTGCCATAATTTACTCATTGGATGCAGGATTTTTTCAATACCATAAGGGTGTCAAACAGTTTGGATCCAGATCAGGCCCGACGTTTTGTCGGGCCTGATCTGGGTCCAAACAATTTGCAAAGGTTATCAGCAGTCAACAAAAGTCGTCCCTAGAGGGCAAAGACTTTTTGATACTACTTTCTGGCTAAAACCTTGGCTAAAGTTAATTTCACTTGGCTCCAACTTTTTCCATTTGGCTAAAGTGTTGGCTACAACAAATTCTGAGCCAGGGTAAGCCCTGTACATCTTTAAACCTCATTTTCCAAACCATATATCCTCTTGAGTGGAACCTTGATGGGAGGTAGCAGGCATATAGGTTACACAGACAAGCTGAAGCCATTCCATTAAGATGTTTAAGAGGGCCCCACATTAAACAGCCATCATGAATTTCTTCAAACAACATCATCCAAACCATATGTTCTCTTGAGCAGAAACTTGATGAGAGACGCCAGGCAAAATAAATTCAGAATGGCTCGAAAAGTTCTTTTCAGATATCAAAGAAGGGCATGCACTAGTTATTCATATTGAAATTCTTCAAACAATATATACTCAACAAATGAAGTTAAGGAAATCTCAGAAAACCATGCACCATAAGAACACTAAAGCAAAAAAAAAATTCAATTTTTATTTATGTGTTTAGATACATGTCATCGGTTGAGAAAAATGTTTACTTTAGTTTGCTAGCACCAATACTTTTGTTGTGGCACAGTGTCAAGTAACACAGGGGTCAAAGTCATTCTTCGCAAAAATGACTACAGAGTATTTCCTCATAAACACATGCAAAAACAAGTAAGTTTTCAAAACTTGGAATGCAATTCTTTTAAATGTCACATGAAATTAATTTGATAGCCTTAAACATCACATTTCGAAGATGAGAATGTCTTCGTCAGTAACAAGTGTGTCCCCAGACAGCGACAAATTAGGACTAGCACCAGTTTCCCATACTCTGAATACTGGTGATTTGGTGCTGTGGGATCATAATCAATATCTCCTGCAACACTGCATCGAAAAGCTGGGGGTTTCTTGATGCCATTATTATGCGTTGGACCCTCTGTCAAGAGATGTCATTAACATGTTGAAATTGTAGACATGTCTTATAAGCGAACTGACCAGTCAATGCGCACAACATTGGTTTTTGCTGATTCTAGGGAGGTGTGTTCTGGCATGTCATCCTAGGCATGGTACTGTCACTGGTTTTCGCACAAAAAGGCAGGACAACAGACCTCAACACCTTATTTATGTACATGACGGATCAAGTGTCCCTCTATAACCGCCAGATCTGTCGTCCTATGTTTTAAATATCTCCCGAGGGAACTGGAGAACGTAAATGTATGAAAGCCTATGTCTGCTCCATAAATTGATTTTTTGCGAAAAATGGTGTGAAGACCAGTCAACTTTGACATGGATTTACTAAGCTGCTATCGGCGCTACAGACCCAGATAAAGTGTCATTATAAAGAAAAATGGTCCCATTATACTATTGTGAAATTCAAAAGTCTTTAAATGTTTTAGATCTTTTGTCATAGCCCATCAAACACGATTTCCTTAACTTTTCTTGTTGAGTATATTTTGTTGATTATATATGTTCCTTACAGTGTCGTCGTAGATTATGGCAATTCCTGGTCATACCCACTTGTTTTTGTTACTCGGCTTGCTTGGTTATTGAAAAAGGTGGGCTGTGTAATGTCTTAGTGGCAAAGTTGCTTGTATCATTAATACAGAATAGCTACACATCCAGAGGCAACAGTTACAGAGCTTAAGCCTGAAGCAATCCAGTTGTTGACTGAATCCATGACAGTTTACCTTTAACACTTTCGCTGCCAAACGAACTGTAGTCGAATTTACCGTTCACTGCCAAACGCGACTATAGTCGAAATTTAACGGCACAGTTGATAGCTGTCTATTTTTAACCGTTATAAGGGTCGCAAATCTTTGTTCTTTATTTCAATATTTTCAGGGGACATGACAATATCGTATATGGAAGTAAACGCAATTTACTGTACAAGAATTGACTTTACAAAAATATTTGTAATTTCATTAGATTTCGCGGACGTCAAAGACAACGGAAACACGTCCAAGGGAATGACATACAGGACGCATTAAGCCCTTCAACTGCTATATTTTTATTTTTTCTGATGAAACAATATAATATCAGAAAAAATCCTTATGTTTGAGACTTCATGTAGAGGGATGTTTTGTCTTTTTTGCAAAAAAATAGTTTTCTATAGGCATTTTTCATTTTTTCAATATGGCTTCCAAAATGGCCGCCAACGGTTACGTGACTATTTTAATTATTGTTGGTTCAAATGAAAGTTTTATATATAAGCAACCTTCTGTGAAAGTTTCACAGCAATAGGTTGAATGGTTCTGGAGACACTTTGTGTTGAACCTATATACGCTCAATATTCAGGAGTCCTTGAAACATGCTTGGCACAGAGGTATTGGTTTTTTGAGGTGCTTGGCAGCGAAAGTGTTAATTGGGTTTGTCCAAATTACCGATGCTGAAATAATATTTCTCCACAAAATAATGTTTAAGTGTGCTGTCATGTGGTACGAGGGTCATCCAATAAGTTCTGACAATGGTCTCATATCTCAGAAACTGTTATTGTGATCAGAGTTCTATTACCGATTGCATGTGGCCATGGGTGTTGCCTAATCATGTTTGTAATTTGGAGTTTTTATCACAACCTGATCTTATGCTATACAAATTTATAGACAGCACTGCGAGAGTCCATGGCCACGAGAAATCACGTTTTTAACTATTTTCTGGGGGGGGGGGGGGGTAGAGTTAAATAAAGATGTAGTATGTTTCTTTGGAAAGTTATATTAGTGGTTGTGATGTTGTATGCATACGCAATTGATCCATAAAAAGCAAATACCACAATGACCTAGTTGCTTTGGACATTCTTGGTTGCTAGGCAACAACAGAAAATTACATTTTTGCCTCACATTAAGCGTTAATTATAAAATAGTATATTTTGAACACTTAATAAAAGCCATTACGTCATTTTTGTATATTAATAGATACATGTTTCGATTAATCTGTTCTATAGTCTTCCTTAACCAAAGAAAATAATAACTTTCAATAAATGCTATATACCAAATATAAATCACTATTAGTACAACCATTTTTTAAGTAAAATAATTCTTGCAAAATCGGTGATATGCCATTTACAAAACCCTGCTAACATCACAGTCGCAAGCTAAACCATTATTCACGACGTTCAGAATCAACATACATAATGTCTTTATTTATCTATATAAAAAAAAATTTAAGAGGAGTTTATAATTTCTTAGAAATTTTGGCATGTATACCACATATAGTGTCCTGTCCATGGCCCTTTACATTGAGTTCTTTAGTTGCCTAGCAACCATTGCAATTGCAACATGGAAAATATTTGATCTGGTGATTCAAGTCCCTATATTCTAAACAACATGTGAAGATTATTGAAACACGTCCTAAAGAAATAGGTTTTGTTTTATGGGGTCATTGTCAGAACTTATTGGATGACCCTCGTATAATACCAATACGTAGAGAGAGTTTGGCCAGGTATATGTTTCAAAGACTGAGTGTTGTGATGTTACTTTTCTGAACTGTTCAAAAATCAAGAAACCATCTGCAAATTTGTAGAGCGCAGTGGCAAAGTTTGTAGGGCATTAGCCAGGGTATTGTAGACTCGCAGCTGGCCGAATCATTGTGTTGTGCCACCATTGTAGCTGTCTTCAGTACTTCAAACAATATCTTCTTCCATACCATATATCCTCTTGAGCAGAAACCAAGGCAAAACAGAGACCCTGAATTGCACAAATCATTTCATTTAGGTATCAAAGATTGCCATTCATTAAAAAGACAATCTTGGAATTCTTCAAAAATTACTTCTTCAAAACAATATTTTCCTCTTGAGCAGAAACCAGGCAACATGGAGGCTCAGAATAAATAAAATCACTTTATTCAGATATCAAGATGACCAAGAACTAGACAGTAATAATGATGTTTTTCAAACAACATCCTCTTCCAAACTATATGCCATCATGAGCAGTAACTTGATTGGATGCTTCAGGTCAAAGAGTGACTCATAATTGCTTCTTTTATTCCACTCAGATGCAAAAGATGTACATGCACTAAACAGCCTTCTTGGAATTTTTCAAACAACTTCTTCGAACCCATATAATCTCTTGAGCAGAAACTTATTGGGATGTATAATACACCATGGAGACTCCAAATAAATTAAATCATTCCATTCAGATATCAGAACTAAACAGACATCTTGATTCTTCAAACAACATCTTGCTCCAAACCATATGTTCCCATGAGCAGAAAATTGATTGGATGGGTCAGACCAAAAAGAGACATAGAAATGCTTCTTTCATTCCACTCAGATACCAAAGATGATCATGCACTAAACAGCCTTCTTGAGAAATTTCAAACAACTTCCTCCAACCCAGATATTCTCTTGCGCAGAAACCTGATGGAAGGGATCATGCAACATGGAGACTCAGAATAAATAAAATAATCCCATTCAGAAATCAAAGATGGACAAGAACTTAGCAGCCATTGTTGTTCTTTAAACAGCATCTCTTCCTACCCAGATATTCTTTTTAACAAATACTTGGTGTGATGCCTCCGGCAACATAGAGACTCAGAATAGCTAAAATCACCCCATTCACATATAAAATATATATCCACGAAACAGCCATCTTGGAATTCTTCACCCAACATCTTCCAAACCATATATCCTCTTGAGCAGAAACTTGATGGGAGGCTTCATGCAACATGGAGACTCGGAAACAGCTAAAATCATTACATTTGCATATCAAAGATTGCCTAGCACTAAACAGCCATCTTCTGAATTTTCAAACATCGTCTTTCAAACTAGATTTCCTCTTGAGCAGAAACTTGATTGGAGGCATCAGGCAACATGAAGACTGGGAATAAATAAACTGATCTCATTTGCATATAAAAGATTGCCTAGCACTAAACAGCCATCTTCTGAATTCTTGAAACATCGTCTTCCAATTAATATATCATCTGGAGCAGAAACAAAGGCGAAACGGAGACCCTGAATCGCTCAAATCATTCCATTCAGATATAAACGATGGCCATTCATTAAAAAGCCATCTTGGAATTCTTTAATCAATTCAAAACGATATGTCCTCTTGAGCAGAAACCAGGCAACATGGAGGCTCAGAATAAATAAAATAATTTTATTTAGATACCAGGATGGCCAAGAACTTAACAGCATTCTTGATATGTTTCAAACAACATCCTCCTCAAAACCGTATGTTATCATGAGCAGAAACTTGATTGGATGCTTCAGGCCAAAACGAGACTCATAATGCTTCTTTCATTCTGCTGAGATATCAAAGATGGTAATGCACTAAACAGCCTTCTTGGAACTTTTTTAACAACTTCTTCGAACCTATATATGGTCTTGGGCAGAAGTCTATGGATATGCGATATGCAACATATAGACTCAGAATAAATAAAATCATTCCATTCAGATTTCAGAACTAAACATGTATTGTGTCAAGTAGAAAACTTGATGGGATGCGTCAGACAACGTGGAGACTCAGAATAGCTAAATAATCCAATTCACATATCAAAAATGGCCATGCACTAAACAGCCATCTTGAAATTCTTCAAACAACATCTTCCAAACCATATGTCCTCTTGGGCAACTTTGATGGTAGACATCAACCAAATTATCCAAAAGCTGAAATGATTACACTCTGATAGTAACGATAGCCATGCACTTAACAGCCTTCATGGAAGTCTTCAAACAACATCTTCAAACCTTTTTGCCTGCTTGAGACTCAGAATAGCTGAAATTCTTCCGTTTAGATATCAAAGAAGGCCATGGACTAAACAGCCATCTTGGAATTCTTCAAACAACATCTCTCGACCCATATTTTCTCTTGACCAGAAAATTCATGGGAGTCTTCAAGACAAAATAAAGGCCCAGAATTACTTAAATCATTCCATTCAGATATCAAAGATGGTCATCCACTAAATAGCCATCTTGAAATTCTTCAATCAGCATCTTCCTCCAAACCATATGTCCTCATGAGCAGAACTTTGATTGAATGGGTCAGGCCAAGACGAGACTTAGAAATGCTTCTTTCATTCCACTCAGATACAAAGATGGTCATGCATTAAACAGCCTTCTTGACATTTTTCAAACAATTCTTTCAAATCCATATATTCTCTTGAGCAGAAACCTGATGGGAGGCATCATGGAACATGGAGACTCAGAAAAAATTAAATCATTTCGTTCAGAAATCAAATATGGCCAAGAACTTAACAGCCATATTGTTGTTCTTTAAAAAAACATCTCTACCAACCCATATATTATTTTTCAGCAAAAACTTGGTGGGATGCCTCAGGCAACAAAAAGACTCAGAATAGCTAAAATCACCCCATTCACCTATCAAAGATGGCCATGCAGTAAACAGCCGTCTTGGAATTCTTCAACCTACATCTTCAAAACCATATAATTATCCTCTTGACCAGAAACTTGATAGGAGGCTTCCGGCAACATGGATGGAGATAAGAAAATAGCTAAAATCATCCCATTTGTATATGAAAGATTGCCTAACACTAATCAGCCATCTCTCCTGAATTGGTCAAACATCTTATTCAAAACTATATATTATCTTAAGCAGAAACTTGATGGGAGGCACCAGGCAACATGAAGATTAGAAATAAATAAAATCGTCTCATTTGCATATCAAATATTGCCTAGCACTTAACAGCCATCTTCTGAATTCTTCAAACATCGTCTTCCAAACAATATATCCTCTGGAGCAGAAACTTGATTGGAGGCAGCAGGCAGATAGGATACACAGAAAATCTGAAATCATTCTATTAAGATGTCAAAGAGGGCCCAGCATTAAAAAAGGCATCCTGAAATTCTTCAAACAGCATCTTCCAACCATATATCCTCTCGAGCAGAAACTTGATAGAAGGCTTCCAGCAACATGAAGACTCAGAAATAGCTAAAATCATCCCATTTGCATATTTAAGATTGCCTAGCACCAAACGGCCATCTTGGAAATTCTTCAAACATCATCATCTTCCAAGCCATTTATCCTCTTGAGCAGAAACTTGATGAGAGGCAGCATGCAGATAGGTTACACAGAAAAGCTGAAATCATTCCATTAACACTTTCGCTGCCAAATGCGACTGTAGTCAAATTTACCGTTCACTGCCAAACGCGACTACATTCGAAATTTAAAGGCACAGTTGATAGATGTCTTTTTATAACCGCTATAAAGGACGCAAATCTGTGTCCTTTATTTCAAAATGTTCAGGGGACATTATAATATCATATATGGGGATCAGCGCAGTTTTCTGTACAAGAATGGATTTTACAAAAATGTTTGAAATGTCATTAGCTTTTGCGGAAATCAAAAATATCGAAAACATGTCCATGGTGATGACATACAGGACGCATTAAACCCTTCAACTGCTATAAATTGATTTATTTCTAATGAAACAATATATCAGAATACATAATGATGTTTGGTCCTTGATGTAGATGGATGTTTATCTATTTTTGCATGAAATAGTTGTTTATAGACATTTTCCATATTTTCAATATGGCTTCCAAAATGGTCACGTGACTATCTTTTTTATAATTGGTTCAATTATTTTTTTTATATATTAGCAACATTCTGTGAAAGTTTCACAGTGATAGGTTGAATGGTTCTGGAGATACTCTGTGTTGAACCCATATACCCTCAATATTCAGGAGTACTTGAAACATGCTTGGCACTGAGGTATTGGTTTTGGTTTTTTGAGGTGCTTGGCAGCGAAAGTGTTAAAATGTCAAAGAGGGCTGAGCATTAAACATCTATCATTGAATTCTTCAAACAACATCTTACAATATATCCTCAGTAGCAGATACTTAGCAGATACTTAGTATAAGGCTTCAGGCAACATGGAGACACAGAAATAGCTGAGGCCATCCCATTTTAATATCAAAGATTGCCTGGTACTAATCAGCCATCTTGGAATTCTTCCAACATCATCATCTTTCAAACCATATATCCACTTGAGCAGAAACTTGATTGGAGGCAGCAGGCAGATGGGTTGCACAGAAAAGCTGAAATCATCCCATTAAGATGTCAAAAAGGGCCCAGTATTACACAGCCATCATAAAATACTTCAAACATTATCTTCCAGACCATCTGCCCTCTTGAGAAGGAACATGATGAGAGACACCAGGCAAAATAAATTCAGAATGGCACGAACAGTTCTTTTCAGATATCAAAGAAGGGCATGCTCTTGTTATTCATCTTGAAATTCTTCAAACAACATATTTTGTTGATTAAATGTTCCTTACAGTGTCCTCCGTGGTCTGAGCTTGTGGCAATTCCTTGTCATACCCATTTGTTTTTGACTCAGCTCACATGGTCAATGTAATAGGTGGGCTGTGTAATGCCTCAGTGGCAAGGTTGCTTGTATCATCAATACAGCATAGCTTGAGGTTACAAGCCAGGTACATAACCCCCAAATCCAGAGGCAACAGTTACAGAACTTAAGCCTGAAGCAATTCAGTTGTTGACTGAGTAAGGGACATTTCACTTTTTACTATATTGTGTTTGTCCATTTTACAGATACTGAAATATTATTTCTCCACAAGGTAATGTTTTAGTGTGCTAAAGAGTGGTATAATACCAATGAGAATAGAAAGGTTCTGCCAATATCTTCATCAAAACCTTATATACTCTTGAGCTGAAACTTGATGGGCGGCATAAAGGCAAAATGAAGACCCTGGATTGCTTAAATCTTTCTATTCAGATACCAAAATTTGCCTAAATAGCAATCTTGAAATTCTCCATACAACATTTTCAAACCCATATATTGTCTTGAGCAGAGTCTTTGTTGGATACTTCAGACAAATAGGATGCTAAGAAATGCTTAAATCATTCCATTCAGATATCAAAGTTGGTCATGCACTTAACAGCCTTCTTGGAATTTTCAAACAAATTCACCCAACCAATATATTCTCTTGAGCAGAAATTTGTTGGGACGCTTCATGCAACATGAATACTCAAAATAGATAAAATCATTCCATTCAGAAATCAAAGTTGGCCAGGAACTTAACAGCCTTATTGTTGTTCTTTAAACAACGTCTCTTCCAACCAATAGATTCTTTTGAGAAAAACTTGGTGGGCTGTTTCGGGCAACATAGAGACTCAGAATAGCTAAATTCACCACATTCAAATATCAAAGAGGGCGATCCACTAAACAGCCATCTTGGAATTTTTCACTAAACATTTTCTTTAAACCATATATCATCTTCAGCAGCAACTTGGTGGGAGGCTTCTGGCAACATGTCTCAGAAATAGCTAAAATCATCTCATTTGCATAGCAAAAATTGCCTAGCACTATACAGTCGTCTTCAAAGTCTTCAAACATCGTCTTCCAAACAATATATCCACTGGAGCAGAAACTTGATTTGAGGCAGCATGCAGATATGATACACAGAAAAGCTGCAATCATTCCATTAAGATGTCAAAGAGGGCCCAGCATTAAACAGCCATTATGAAATTCTTCAAACAACATCTTCCAACCATATATCCTCTTGCGCAGAAACTTGATTTAAGGCTCACAGCAATATGGAGACTCAGAAATAGCTAAAACCATCCAATTTGCATATCAAAGAGTGCCTAACACTAAACAGCCATCTTGGAATTCATCCAACATCATCATCTTTCAAACCATATATCCTCTTGAGCACAAAATTGATGAGAGGCAGCAGACAGACAGGTTAAACAGAAAACATAAAATCATTCCATTTAGATGCCAAAGAGGGCCCAGCATTAAACAACCATCATGAAATTCTTCAAAGAACATCCCCAACCAGATGTCCTCTTGAGAAGAAACTTGATGAGAGACACCAGGCAAAATAAATTCAGAATGGCATGAACAAGTCTTTTCAGATATCAAAGAAGGGCATGCACTAGTTATTCATCTTGAAATCTTCAAACAACATATTTTGTTGATTATATATGTTACTTACAGTGTCCTCGGTTGTCTGAGTTTTTGGCAATTCCTTGTCATACCCACTTGTATGTGACTTGGTTCACATGGTCGATGAAATAGGTGGTCTGTGTAATGCCTCTGTGGCAAGGTTGCTTGTATCATTAATACAGCATAGCTTGAGGTTACAAGCCAGGTACATAACCTTCAAATCCACAGGCAACAGCTACAGAACCTAAGCTTGAAGCAAACCAGTAGTTGACTGAGTACATAACAATCACTTTTATATATATTGGGTTTGCCCATATTACAGATACTGTAATATTATTTCTCTACACATTATTGTTTCAGTGTTCTGTCGTGTGGTATAATACCAATAAGTATAGAAAGGTTCGGCCATGTTTAAGTTTGAAAGACTTGTTGTGGTAAGGTTGCTGTTCTGAACTGTTCAAAACACAAAAGTATATGCATATTTGTAGAGCTCAGTGGCTTAGTTTATAGGGCATTAGACTGGGGATTGTAGCCTTTCAAAATTGAGACTCTTAGTAGGTGGAATCATTGTGTTGTGCCGCCATGGCAGCTGTCTTCAGAACTTCAATCAATATCTTCTTCAAAACCTTATATTCTCTTGAGCTGAAACTTGATGGATGACAGTAATGCAAAATGGAGACCCTGAAGTACTCAAATTATTCTATTTAGATATCAAAAATTGCCTAAACAGCCATCTTAAAATTCTTCAAACAACATTTTCCAACCCATATATTGCCTTGAGCAGAGTCTTTATGGGATGCTTCAGACAAATAGGATGCTAAGAAATGCTTTAGTCATTCCATTCAGATACCAAAGTTGGCCATGCATTTATTAGCCACCATGGAATTCCTTCAAACAACCTCTTCATTACCATTTTTTCTCTTCATACTCATAATAGCTTAAACCCTTCCATTCAGATATCAAAGATGCTCAAGCACTGGACTTCCATCTTGATATTCTTCAAACATCATTTTCAAACCTATATATTCTCTTGAGCAGAAACTTGATGTGAGGCATCAGGCAAACTAGAGACTCAGAATGAATAAAATCATCCCATCCAGTTATCAAAGATGACCAAGAATTAAACAGCCATTTTTGATTTATTCAGACAACTTCTTCTTCCAAACCTTATCAGGCAACATGGAGACTCAGAATAGCTCAAATCATCCTATTCACATATCAAAGATTGCCAAGCACTAAACAGCCTTCTTGGAATTCTTCAAGCATAACCATCTCCCAATCCATATATCCTCTGAAACAGAAACTTGATTGTAGGCAGCAGGCAAATAATATACACAGAAAAGCTAAAATTCTTCTTTTAAGATGTCAAAGAGGTCCAAGCATTAACAGCCATCATGAAATTCTTCAAACAATATCTTTCAAACCATAAGTTCTCTAAAGCAGAAAATTGATGGGAGGCAGCAGGCAAATAGGATACACAGAAAAGCTGAAATCATTCTACATGTATTAAGATGTCAAAGAGGGCCAAGCATTAACAGCCTTAATGAAATTCTTCACACAACATCTTCCAAACATATGTTCTCTTGAGCAGAAACTTGATTGGTTGAGTCAGGCCAAAAAGAGACTCAAAAATGCTTCTTTCATTCAACTCAGATACAAAAGATGGTCATGTACAAAACACCATTCTTGGGCTTTTTCAAACTACTTCTTCCAGCCCATATATTCTCTTGAGCAGAAACTTATTTGAAGGCATCATGCGATATGGAGACTCAGAATAAATAAAATCGTTCCAATCACATAACAAAGATGGTCAAGAACTAAACAGCTATCTTAATATTTTATTCAAACATTATCTTCCAACCCATATATTGTCTCAAGCAAAAACTTAATGGGATGCGTCAGGCAACAAGGAGACTCAGAAAAGCTAAAAGCATCCCAATCACATATCAAAAATGGCCATGCACTAAACAGCTATCTTCCAATTTTTGCAAACAACATCTTTCAAACCATATGTCCTCTTGAGCAAAAACCTGGTGGTTGGCATCAGCCAAATAAGCAAAATGCGTACACATTACACTCTGATACCAAAGATGGCCATGTACATTACAGCCTTTATGAAATTCTTTAAACAACATCTTCCAACCCATATTTTTACTCGAGCAGAAAATTGATGGGAGTCTTCAAGGTAAAATGGGGGACCCAGAATTGCTTAAATCATTCCATTCAAATAGCAAAGATGGCCATCCGCTAAATAGCCATCATGAAATTCTTCAAAAAGCATCTCCTCCAAACCATATGTCCTCATGAGCAGAAACTTGATTGAATGGGTCAGGCCAAAAAGAGACTTAGAAATGCTTCTTTCATTCCACTCAGATACCAAAGATGGTCATGCACTAAAGAGCCTCCTTTGAATTTTCGTACAACTTCTTCCAACCCATATATTTTCTTGAGCAGAAACCTGATGAGAGGCATCATGCAACATGGATACTCAGAATATATAAAATCATATCATTCAGAAATCAAAGATGGCCAAGATTTTAACAGCCATTTTGTTGTTCTTTAAACAACACCGCTTCCAACCCATTTATTCCTTTGAACAAAAACTTGGTGGGATGTCTCAGGCAACATAGAGACTTACAAGAGCTAAATCACCCCATTCACATATCAAAAATGACCATGCACTAAACAGCCATTTTGGAATTCTTCAACCAACATCTTCTTCCAAACAATATATTACCAGGCAAAGTAGCGCAGTGGGTAACGTATCTGACAACAGATCCGAGTCTGATTGCAGATCCAGGGGTCGCGAATTTGATCCCTGCCCGGTCCCATTCTTTCCGGAGACTGATCATGAAATTATTTCTAAGGTCATTCTCCTCCCTTCCGCTGAATCATTCAAGAAAGGTTGTTGTCAGTTACAAGCAAAAGTATGTGAACGAAGTACTAGTTAACTGCTTGCTTAAGCTTGCCCAGGACAAAGTGTGGTTAGGTGAACTGTCCGTCCCCCATGCCCATAGCTGTTGACTTGAGACGTAAAGCATCAAAACAAGTAAAAAAAACATATATCATCTTGAGCAGAAACTTGATGGAAAGCATCCGGCAACATAGAGACTTTTGTTTTTATTTGATTTGATTCTTAACGTCCCATCAAGAATCTTTCAGTTATATAGGGACATGTCTTCCTGGGTTGAACCAGAACTAAGCTATGATAAATGTGTCTTGCTCAAGGACCACAACACAGTGACACCGGTGAGGCTAGAACCTGCGGCCCTTCCGTCTCAATTCAAGCACTCTACCACTGAGCCACTGTGCTCCCTAGAGACTCAGAAATAGCTGAACTTATCCCATTTGCATATCAACGATTTCAAACATCGTCCTCCAAACTATATATCCTTGGGAGCAGAAACTTGATTGGAGGCAGCAGGCAGATAAGATGCAAATAAAGGCTGAGATCATTCAATTAAGATGTCAAAGAGGGCCTTATATTAAACAGCCATCATGAAAGTCTTCAAACAACATATTCAAACCATCGATCCTCTTGAGCACAAACTTGATTTAAGGCTCCCGGCAACATGGAGACTCAGAAATAGCTTAAAACATCCCTTTGCATATCAAAGATTGCCTAGCACTATAAAGCCATCTTTAAGCATCATCTACCAAACTATATATCCTCTTGAGCAGAACCTTGATGGGAGGCAGCAGGCAGATAGGTTACACAGTAAACTGAATCATTCCGTTAAGATGTCAAAGAGGGACCAGCATTAAACAGCCATCATGAAATTCTTCAAACAACATTTTCCAAACCATATGTTCTCTTGAGCAGAAACTTGGTGAGAGACGCCAGGCAAAATAATTCAGAATGGCTGGAACAATTCTTTTCAGATATCAGAGAAGTGCATGCACTAGTTATTCATCTTGAAATTTTTCAAACAACATATTTTGTTGAATATATGTTCCTTACAGTGTCATTGGCTGTCTGACATTGTGGCAATTTCTCGTCATACCCACTTGTTTTTTGACTGGGCTTGCTTTGTCAATGAAATAGGTGGGCTGTATAATGCCTCAGTGGCAAGGTTGCTTGTATCATTAATACAGCATAGCTTGAGGTTACAACCCAGGTAGATAACATTCAAATCCAGAGGCATTAGTTACAGAACTTAAGCCTAAAGCAATTCAGTTGTTGACTGAGTACATAACAGTTCACGTTTATATATATTTGGGTTTGTCCATATTACAAATACTGAAATATTATTTCTCCACAAAATAATGTTTTAGTGTGCTGTTATGTGGTATAATACCAATAAGTATAGAAAGGTTTGGACATGTATATGTTTGAAAGACTGAGTGTGGTAAGGTTATATTTCTGAACTGTTAAAAACTCAGGAAACCATCTGCATAGTTGTAGAGCGCAGTGGCTAAGTTTGTAGGCATTAGACTAGGGACTGTAGACTCACAGCCGGTAGAATCATTGTGTTGTGCCACCATTGCAGCTGTCTTTAGTAATTAAACAATATCCTTTTCCAAACCATATCCTCTTGAGCAGAAAATAAGGCAGAACGGAGACACTGAATTGCTAAAATCATTCCACTCTGTTATCAAAAATTGCATTGCATAATAGAGCCATCTTGGAATTATTCAAACAATTTCTTCTTCAAAACCATATGTCTTCATGAGCAAAAACCAGGCAATATGGAGGTTCAGAATAAAGGAAATCATTTTATTCAGATATCAGGATGGCCAAGAACTAAACAGCAATCTTGATATTTTTCAAACAACATCCTCCTCCAAATCATATGTCCTCATGAGCAGAAACTTGATTGGATGCTTCAAGCCAAAAAGAGACTCATAAATGCTTCTTTCATTCCACTTGGATACGAAAGATGGTCATGCACTAAGCAGCTTTCTTGGAATTTTTCAAACAACTTCTTCGAACCCATATATTCTTTTGAGCAGAAACTAATTGGAATGCATTATGCAGCATAGAGTCTCAGAATAAATAAAATCATTCCATTCAGATATCAGAACTAAACAGACATCTTGATATTCTAATTTCTTCAAACAACATCTTCCAACCCATATATTGTCTTAAGCAGAAATTTGAAGGGATGCGTCAGGCAACATGGAGACTCAGAAAAGCTAAAATCATCCCATTCACATATCAAAAATGGCCATGCACTAAACAGCCATCTTGAAAGTCTTCAAACAACATTTTCCAAACCATATGTCTTCTTAGGAAAAGCCTTGGTAGTAGGCATAAGCCAATTAAGCCAAATGCTTAAATCATTACACTCTAATACCAACGATGGTCATGAACTTAAAAGCCGCCATGGAATTCTACAAACTACATCTTAAAAACTTATACCCGATCAAGACTCAGAATAGCTTAATATCAAAGATGGCCATGGACTTAACAGCCATCTTAAAATTCTTCAAACAACATCTTCCAACCCATATTTTCTCTTCAGCAGAAAATTGATGCGAATCTTCAAGGCAAAATGGTGACGCAGAATTGCTTAAATCATTCCATTTAGAAATCAAAAATGGTCAGCCACTAAATAGCCATCTTGACATTCTTTGAACAACATTTTCCTTCAAACCATATGTCCTCGTGATCAGAAACTTGATTTGATAGGTCATGTCAAAATGAGACTTAGAAATGCTTCTGTTATTCCACTCAGATACCAAAGATGGTAATACACTACATGTACTATACAGCCTTCTTGGCATTTTTCAAACAATTCCTTCCAACCCATATATTCTCTAGAGCAGACACCTAATGGTAGGCATCATGTAACATGGATACTCAGAATATATAAAATCATTCCATTCAGAAATCAAAGATGGCCAAGAACTTAACAGCCATATTGTTGTTTTTCAAAAAACATCTCTTCCAACCCATAGATCTTTTGCGCAAACACTTGGTGGGATGCCTCAGGCAACATAGAGACTCAGAATAGCTAAAATTACCCCATTCACAAATCAAAGATGGCCATGCACTGAACAAACATCTTGGGAATTCTTTAGGAACGCAGTTGCTTAGTGGTGGAGTGCTTGACTCAAGACTGAAGAGCCCTTGGTTCGAGCCTCACCGGCGTCACTGCGTTGTGGTCCTTGAGCAAGACCCATTTATCCTAGCTGAGTACTGGTTCAACCCAGGAAGATCCATTCCTATATAACGGAAAGATTGTTGATGGGAGGTAAAGAATCAAATCAAACAAACAAAATCTTGGGAATTCTTCAACCAACATTGTCTTCCAAACCATATATCCTCTTGAACAGAAACTTGATGGGAGGCTTCAGGCAACATGGAGACTCAGAAATAGCTAAAATCATCCCATTTGCATATCAAAGATCGCCTAGCACTAAACAGTTATCTTCTGAATTCAGCATATATCGTCTTCCAAACAATATATTCTCTTGAGCAGAAACGTGATGGGAGGCATCAGGCAACATGGAGACTGAATAAATAAACTCATCTCATTTGCATATCAAAGATTGCCAAGCACAAAACAGCCATCTTCTGAATTCTTCAAACAGTTCGTAGGGCATTAGACTGGGAATTGTAGTGTTACAGGTGGGACGCAGTTGCTTAGTGGTAGAGTGCTTGACTGGAGACTGAGTGGCTGTGGAATCGAGCCTCACCAGCGTCACTGCATTATGTCCTTGAGGAAGAACATTAATCCAGTCTTAGTACTGGTTCAACCAAGGAAGACCCATTCCTTTATTACTGAAAGATAAGTTGTTGATGGGACATTTACACTATTTGTAATTCAAACACTACATTCTAAACACATTTCATGCCTGAGTAAATAGTTAACCCAGATGAGACTGCTCTTGAAGGGAAGTTTGATCTGTGTCTTCACTATTAGTCCTTTAACCATAACATTTTAAGCACCTTATGATGCCTGCGCAAATAAATGCAAACCCAGATCAGACCACTTCCGAGAAAAAAAGATTGATCAATGTTTACGTTTTTGATCAGACATGATGAGTTGTGTGAGGGATAGTTCCTGAATGTCAAATAGTGTAAACAATGATCAGAATGCTCTCGATGGATTAGTCTGATCTGAGTAAGCACTATATGCTTAGGAAAATTTCTGTCTCCTGCAATCTATATCTGATATAGAGTTACAAGGTAGTATTGATATACAAATGTAGCAAGTTGTTTAAAATCTGAACATATTGCTTTACCATGAGAGGAACGATCTATGCTTTAACAAATTGCTCAGGCATGAATATGCATGAAGATAGATAACACTGTGGTGTAGTGGATACACGCTCGCATTGTAAACTAAGGGTCGAGTTCGATTCCTGACTTCACTAGTCCGTCAGACGATACTTTAAGCAATGCCCAATCTCCATATGACCTAGGCTGTTGATAGGGGGTTTAACGCAAACACAACAAATAAAAGGTAGGCTTGAGGTGGCAAATAGTGTGAACACTTATCAGACTGCTCTAAAAGACTATTTCATCGGTGCTTACAATATTTGCCATTAAACACTACCTTTCAAATGCAGTGGCTAAGCAAATAGTTAACTTAGATGTGACTGCTCCTGAAGGAAAGTATAATCTGTGTTATTACTATTTGCACTTCTTGCATGGGAATTCGTTACGCGAAGCTGTTTGAAGCCGCAAAATCCATGTTCAAATCATGAGATGCACGTATTGTTTGAACATATTATGCATAATGATTGCCTCACATATAACTATTCTATTTGTGATATAGTTTCCCACTTACCTATTTGCATGGTCAAAAAATGAGATGTTATGTAATCGGGCATCTGATTATGGGGGTACCTTCAGTTTAATCCGCCCATAACTTTTATAGTATATACATTGTGTTCTATTTATTTTTTAAAACTATCTTAAATCATCATGGATTAGATATGCATAAAACAAAAATCAGTTTCTGTAAAGTTAAATTCAGAAAATGATGATTTTGTTTGGAATCGTCCCCAAATTTCAGCTTCATAATATTTTTTTAACAATTTTGTTTTTAAATTTATGCATGTTCCAGTTCTTGTCAACCTATGAATTTACTCTCAAATTAGGCTATACATATGTAGATGATATGCGAAAATTTTCAAGAAACTCGAAGACCAGTAACATGTTGTCTTAGAACTTTGAATGTTACAAATCCAAGTTCTCAGAAATGTAAAAAAAACTGATTGTAGTTAATGAATAAGTGTTTGGTTAGTTTAAAAGCAAGTTTTTGTGTTTGTTTTCTTCTTTAAGTAAGATGGAATCTTATATATTGTTAAAACTATTATAATAACATGAATACTGATCACTTAGGGAGGACTTCACCTTGTCCAACTCCTCATAGAACAGTAAACTTTGATAATCTTCATAATACGGTTTCAATATCAGATTCACTCTAATCGAAAGTCATTCTCCATAATTCATCCATTTCATTTGTGTCAGGGAATCGTTTGTTTTATCATTTTTCGATCACCAACATGATAAAATAAATATTTAATAAATATTACAACCTTATATAATCATATCCCACATTCTGCACAATTTCATAATTTAAAACATGTTGCATATTTTCCTGCGTGAGAAAGACAGAATCTTTAATGTTTTAAAAGCTGTTATCCTTATTCCAATACTGACCACATAGAGAGAATTTCACCCTGTCGAACTCCTCTTGAAGTAGTTAATTTCATTAATCTTCACAATATGGTTTTATTTTGCTATTCAATTTAGTAGAATGCCAAACTACAGTATTCACCCATTTTATGTAGTTGTGGGATCTTTTGCTTGATTATTTCTCTACCACAAAAATGCTGAACTATTTAAAGAATAAATGTACCAAACTCTACAATCATAGGTGCTTACAAGCATATTCCACATCCTGTAAAATGTCATAGTATCAAATTGGATAGAAAAATTAATGTCCACAATATCTTCTTAAAGTTTCATCTAGTACAATCAGATCGCTCAAATGATAACTAATTCCCTGATTAAATTGCCATTTACCTGACTGAGGAAACAGTTTTGAAAACACATCATGGAAACTCCAGAAATTGTTAAGCATAAAACTACACATACAGAACTTATTGAATACATAAACAAGCATAATTGCAAAAAGGGTCTGACCAAATAAGAAGAAGTTACAATGATTGGGAACTGAGGTAATCTGACCAAAGTCTTGCCCTTGCAACGGAATTGCCAATCAATCAAAACTTGAAGCCAATATTCAACCAAAGACTAAAACTACAAATAGACATAATACTAGGAGAACACAAGGAAAGCAGAACCTAAGGGCAACTCTTTCCCAAAAGTAGTAAAATTGCAAACAGAGTTTAAAATAAAGTCAGTGCTTTCAGTTAATAAGTTTGCATGTGCATCTTGGTATTCAATTAATTGACAAAATGATGAATTCAAAACAGTCATAACATTTGCCTGTGCAACAGTCAGCCAATGGTACATAAAGAATCCCAACCAGTACCTGGTAATAAAATAAAAAGCTACACCCTAGGCTTTTCCAAACACATTGACATTTTAGGGGGAAATCATGCGTAACAACTTAATATCATATTAAACAAGGATAAAACAAGAATAACTAAAAGGTTTGAGACACATGCCATTGTAGGTTGAATGAAAGACAGTTACATATATGACATCGCATATACAGGGTGGGTAGTCACGTGGTTTTTGCTTGGATACACTGTACGGATGTTCGAATACACTGTACGGACATTCTGATCGAATGTAGGTAGATTTTTCTATGTTTTCTCATCTATACCCAGAAAGTTATACACCATTTTCCAGCCCACATTTTCCCCTATCAAACGCTACCAGGATAGTATCTTTAAGCTTCTTACTTTGAGTACTAACTCTGTCACAAATGTTGTCCGTACAGCTTATTTCCAAATTCAGGCCCGATCTTCGCCGCTAATAAATTTGTGACAGAGTCTGTACTCAAAGTAAGAAGCTTTATGATGATATCCTGGCATCGTTAGATCAGGAAAAATGAGGGCTGGAAAATGGTGTATAACTTTCTGTGTAAAGATGAGAAGAACACGCAGAAATATCTACTTACTTTTGCTTAAAACATCGGTGTGGAAAGAAGTCCGCCATTTTTCCGTACAGTTTATCCTAACAGAAACCACGTGACTACCCACCCTGATATAAGCTATTATGAGACTGAACCGTCAATTTAAACATTGGTATGCAAATACAAACCAAAATACATTTTAGAATAAAGAAACATTCGGTGAAGAGATCATAGAACTGAATTCATTAATTGATGTGTTTCAGCTTGATTTTGAGAAGATTGAATGTTGCAGACTGTTTGTGTGTTACTCTAACTGATTGTAAAAGCTACACAAGTCTCAGATTTGTTTCAATGTCAAATTAAATATGCATTTGTACATGCATAGCTTTTTATTATCGATGTTTAAAATATTTTTAATAATAAAATTGAGAAATTACATGGTTCCAGGACAAACCTAGCCTCAAACATTAAATTATGATAAATGTCAATAAATGAGCTACATGTATATAATGTATTTTCCTGCTCTGTTACCGGTTTTAAAAAATCTCGCAACTTTGCTAGTATACAGCGGACATGTGAGGCAAATTTTATAGGCAGTATCATAGGTTGACAAGGACAGGAAATACGAGGGCTGTTCAAATATGAATGCAAGTAGCTTAATAACTTTCTTCACATATATGCTACGATAAAATGGTAAACGTTTCTATAAAGGACTATATGTCACCTTTAAACTGGCACCAGACCTAAAGGAAAACACAGTATACTCATCGAGCTATAGCCCTTCGAATGAGGGTCACGTTAGTATACTAACAAACTCAATGCTTTGAACACATACCAGTGATATAGACAAGCGTATAATTCTTCGATAAACAGGTGAAATGTCTTGACTTTTTTAAGGAATTATCCCCATATTCTAATATAATGATTCAGTGAAAGTTGTGAAAATCCGACACGCTTTTACTAAATTACAACGAATCTTTTTCACTAAAGTCTCCTTATGTTTGCAAATAAACGGTAAACAAAACACCACCTTTCAGTTTTCAGTTAAACTTATCACTAACAAAATGCATGAAGCATTCTCTGATATTATTTGCTCACCAGAGCCGAAGACTCAGGGGGAGCTTATAGTATGGGATTCAAGCCGGCGTCCGTCGTTGAGTCCGTCTGTCCGTGCGTGCATCCACACTTTCAAACATGATTATCTTCGAGACCAGCTGGCCAATCGTAATCAAAGAGGTACGTGCATTAAAAGGCTATTTTGGCCCCCCTATGAGGCCAAAAAATGAAAATTGCTTTTCACAAGTTTCTTCTTATTAGTTTATTAGAACAATAGCCGAAGTGTAAAAGTCTGGGATTTTTTTTCTATATTTAATGTTGCTATGGTGACAAACATGGCTGCCAAAAAAGGCTGAAAATAAGAAAGTGACCATTTTGGAGCAAATTTGAGACATTTGACAGAGAAATTAACATTTTGGAGTTAGCTCCCCTTGAGCATCTTAGAAATTAATGAATAATGTTGTGACCACTCAAGCTCCTTCATTTTTGATTGGATCTTCTTCATTCTTGCAGGCAACACGTAAACCCATAATATCTCGGATGGGTTCGAAATTCGGCCAGATCAGACCTTGGACTTTGGGTTAACTGCCCTTGAGCGTCTTAAAAAATCCCAATAGACTTATAATGGGAGAAATGTTGTGACCACTTTAGTGCTTTCAAATTTGAATAGATCATATTCATTCTTGCAGATAAGAAGGACCACTATAAAAGCACAGATGAGTTTGAATTTCGTTAAAATCCCATCACCTATTAAGGAGTTAGCTGCCCTTGAGCATCTTAAAATTGATGGATAATGTAGCATTGTTGTGACCACTCTAGCGCCTTCATTTTTGATTGGATCTTCTTCATTCTTGCAGGTAACAAGGGCAACCATTAAAGCGTAGATGAGTTTGAATTTAAAGTAGAACCAACCTCAGACTATGGAGTTAACCTTCCTTGAGCATCATAAAAATCTGCATAGACTTACAATTGGAGATTTGTTGTGACCATTCTAGTACCTTCATTTTTGAATGGATCTTCCTCATTCTTGCAGCTAACAAGGACACCTATAAAAGATTGAATGAGTTTGATTTTCGGCCACACCCAACCACCAGCTACAGAGTTAGCTGCCCTTGAGAGTCTAAAACATAGCTGTATAATGTTGTGACCACTCTAGAGCCTTCATATTTCATTTGATATTCTTCATCCTTGTAGGTAACCAGGACAGGCATAAAAGTATGGATGGGTTTGAATTTCGGGCAGATCACATCACTGACTACGGAGTTAGCTGCCCTTGAGCATCTTAAACTATACATACATCAGGGTTTCTTTGCAATTTTTATTCAGATCTTTTTAAGACTTGCAGATAACTAGAACTGGCATAATATCTTATGTTATAAAATTAATTTCTGGTCACTGTTTCAAGTTCAGAGTTACCTGCCTCTGAGCATCGTAAATTATGGTATCTCCAAACATTATGCGAGCTCTCAGGTGAGCGATCGTTGCCCAATGGGCTACTTGTTGTAAAAAGGTAGTGATGAGTTAGCAAGTTGTGTGAAATCTGATCATATTGCTCCTTTTTGAGTTGACTTATATATGTTTTCACTAATTGCTCAGGCATGATTAGGTGTGAAAAGGGTTCTAAGAGTGACAGAATGGGTAAACACTGGCCAAACTGCTCTAAGAGTAAGTCTGACCTGTGTTCACACTATTTGCCATTTCAATACTATCGTTTAAACACCTTATCATGCCTGAGCAAATAGGGTGAATGCAGATCTGACTTCTTCTAAAGAAACAGTCTGCTCTTTTTACTCTATTTACTGGGGCAATAAATGGTGTGTAAATGGTAGTTTTGAAATGCAAACTAGTGTAAACACTGATCAGTCTGCTCTTACAACCAGTCTCATCTGTGATTACAATATTTTCCTATTTCATCATAACCATTTAGACACCTTATCATAACTGAGAAAATAGTTATATCAGATCAGACTTCTTTTGAAGAAAAGTATGATCTGTGTTGTCACTTTTTGTTATCTTAACATTTTCTGTTAAACTGAGAAATAGTTTAGACCCAGATTAGACAACCCCTGAAGGAATGGTCTGGTCAGTTTTTACACTGTTTGCTCAGGCAAGGCGATGTGGGCAAGATAAGGTGTTTAAAATCTAGGCTTGAGGTGGCAAATAGTGTTAATCCTGATCATACTGCTCTTAAAGACAATCTCATCTTTGTTTACAATATTTGCCATTTTAACACTACCTTCAAAACGCCTAATAGTGACTGAGCAAACAGTTAACTTAAATGTGACTTCTCCTGAAGGAAAGTATGATCTGTGTTATTACTATTAGCCATTTTACCCTACAATTTTGGCTCCTTATTTTGCCTATGCAAATAGATACAAACCCAGATCAGACCACTCCTTAAGGAAAGGTCTGATCAATGTTTACATTGTATGCTAAGACATGATGAGTTGTGTATAGGCTAGTCTCTGAATGGAAAAATGTGTAAACAATGCTTTTGATGGATTAGTCTTATCTTAGTTAGCGCGATGCGCTTAGAAAAATTGCTGTCACCTGTCTCCCGCATTCTATCTGATGTATAGTAAAAAGATAGTGATGATTTAAGCAAGTTGTGTAAAAACTGATCATATTGCTCCTTCTTGAGTTGACTGATCTATGCCTTCACAAATTGCTCAGGCATGCATAGATGTGAAAAGGGTTCTTAGACACCTTAACATGCCTGAGCAAATAGTTCTACCAGATCAGACTGCTCCTGAAGAAAAGTCTGATCTGTGTTGTTACTATTTGTTATCTTGACACTATCTTGACACAGGGAGAACAGTGGCTCAGTGGTAGAGTGCTTGACTTGAGACCGAAGGGCCAAGAGTTCCAGCCTCACAGGCGTCTCTGCATTGTGGTCATTGAGCAAGACATTTTTATCCTAGCTTAGTACTGGTTCGACCTAGTAAGACCCGTGCCTATATAACTGAAAGATTGTTGATGGGACATAAAGAATCAAATCAAACAAACAAACAAACTATCTTGACACACCTAATCATGCCTGAGGAAATAGTATAAGCCCAGATCAGACCACTCCTGAAGGAACAGTCTGGTCAGTTCTTACACTGTATGCTCAGGCAAGGTAAGTCGGGCAAGTAAGTTGTGTAAAAAGATAGACTCACTCACTATTTTTGAGGTGGCAAATAATTAAAACACTTATCAGATTGTTCTAAAAGACAATCTCACCTGTGTTCACAATATTCGCCATTTAAACACTACCTTCTAAGCACCTTATAGTTCCTGGGCAAATATATAAACCAGATGAGACTGCTCCTGAAGGAAAGTTTGATCTGTGTTTTCATTATTAGCCATTTGAACACTACCTTACTATGCCAGCTTTCATTTTGTGCTCAGACATGATGAGTTGTGTGAAGGATAGTTCCTGAGTGGCAAATAGTGTAAACATTAATCAGAATGCTATGATTGAATGGTCTGATCTAAGTAAGCATTATATGCTCTGAAAAATTGCTGTCCCCTGCACATCGTCTGATATAGATTTAAGAGGTTGTGATGATATAGCAAATAAATAATCCAGACTAGTCGGCTCCTGCAGGAAAGTCTGATCAGTGTTGTCACTATTTGTTATATTAACACTGCCTTTTAGGACCACATTATGTCTGTGCAAATAAACGAAACCCAAATCAGATTACTCCTTAAGGAACAGTCTGATTAGCGTTTAAATTATTTGCCCAGGCATGGAATAGTCTTTAAATGGGAAATAGTGTAAACAATGATCAGACTGCTCCTACTGGAAGGGTCTGGTCTGGGTTTGCACTATTTGCTCACGCCACTCTTTGCTCATGCAAATTGGCAATTCCTGCATTCACTGTCCGCAAATCTTCTTTGTCTGCTGTCCGTTAGAGTCTCTTGCAAATAAGATGCTCTTATCTATCATTTCACTTCGTTTAGAGCCTAGTCCCTGACCCTCAATGGATGCTACGAAGCTTTAAACTGAGTATACAAGTCAGCTCTGTATACTTCTGGGTGAAATGAATGAGATTATATTCTGCATTCATCTATTATAATCTTCAATATCTGCATCTGTCTGTAGTAATACTCTGCATCTACAGTCTGTTATAATATTCTACATCTTTAATATTATTATTCTACATCTGCTGTCTTTTATAATACTCTGCGCTCTGCATCTGCTGTGTGTTGTAATAATTGCATCCGCTGTTTGTTGCAATAATTGCATCTGCTGTGTGTTGTAATAAGTGCATCGGCTGTTTGTTGTAATAATTGCATCCGCTGTTTGTTATAATATTCTGCATCTGCTGTCTGTTAGAGATGTTACTCTTCTATCATAATACCCCATTTAAAGCGGAGCCCCTGGCCCTCAATGATGTTATCGAGTTCTAAAAAAGAGTAAAAAAGTGTCTTCTCGAGTAAAAATCTTCTCTAAAACCGCTTATCAGAATTAGATATTGTTCTCAAGAATTGTATTAAGGTGCCCTACGAAAATAACTGAAACAAATTTGATCTGTCAAAAAATGGCCACCATGTGCTGTGGCCAGTTCCCCTATCTACCTATAAAAGACACCATATCTGAAATCAATGGTCAGAATTGAGAACAATTTGCCAGCAATGGTCACAATGTGACAAAGAGAAATTTTTTAAATAAATTTGATCCGACAGGGGGTATGACTGGTTTCCCAAATGTACCTCTATGAAAATGGTAACATGTTATCAGAGATGGTAACTAGGTGACCTTATACAAAAAGGTAAAACCAAATGGATCTGCAAGGGGAAAAATCATTGCTACCATGGTGAGTGGCTTACTGAGGCATCTTAAATCCGCTGATCAGATTTCGATATTATTGGCAGAATATGGGCATTGGTTGACCTTCAACAAAAGGATCTAATACAAATTTGCTCTGTTGGAAAAACATGGCTGTTCTTGTATATGAATAAACATGTATTAGAAACTGGAAACATCTTCTGAGAAACAATTGGTCTGAAACTATTCGTCAGAAATAAAAACAATTTAGCATAAACGATTGATCTCAAGATGACCATCAGCAAAAGAGCAACTGGTGGGCAGGGTGAGTGGCTTATTGCTTTATGTAAAACTTAAAAAAAAATCTTCTACTCGCAAACCACTCATCAAATTTCGAAATTGAGTCATGTCATGATATTTCCAACAATGTGGGATTTTGACAAGTGTAGACTCTGACGAGCCTATGCAGCCACTTTTAAGCTTAGAAACTTCAAATGATGTTCAATCAGTAGCTTAACAGTCATAAACAATATTTCAGGGACTAGCAAAGGCTCTAATCAGTCTGCGCGTTTGTGCAGGCTGGTCTGAGCCTTTGCTGGTCGCGAAAACCACATCGTAGGAAATCTCATGTCATGGCTCATTATTATTGGCTAGAAAAGTGACATTTTACAAAATCGATAAAAATAATTTGAGTTGTAAAAACATGGCCATCTGTTTCCCTTACGTATCATTATAAGAAACGTTAAGCATCTTGTCCTCTGCAAGTAATGGCACCAGCAGTGCTAAAAGTTTCCCTTATTTACCTATCAAATAAATTATAAATATCTTCTTAAACAAATTGTTAGAATAAAAGGGTTTGGTAGTATTAATTACTAGGTAAGCCTGCCCTCTACAGAAGATAGCTAAAATATATGATGTCATTTTGTGTAAGATATGTAAATGCACACCCCCAATAGGCTGTTGCTCTTTAGTACGGTTTGCCAAGAGGCGTGTTTGAACAATAGTCCTTGTCGTACAATGACAGTACACTACAGGCTCTCAGGAGCCTGCAGGGATGTCAGTTCAAGCCTGACCAAAGACAAGAGTTCAAACAAACGTCCACTTCATTTACGGACATATGCTACTAAATACTTTCCGTGTTGAAATGTGTTCAATACTTTGCATACTGTTTTTTATGGACTATCCATTTATGAAATAAAAAGGATATGTTACCAGGCTTAGTCAATCGCATATGGAAAATTTAAGCATTTCTAAACAGATGAAAGAATATTACTAGTCCTAAATATCAAGCTAAATTAGTTGTAATCTTCAGACAGTTATTTTCTTTAACTCAAATTATTGCTCATGACTTTAAGCCTTCTAGAAAGTATGCAAGTTTATTTGTCAACCCAAGCTGTGACAAGATACTACATGATATATTTTGGCAATCCGTCGAAAATTGGAACTTATTTTCAAAATAAATGATATATAAAGAAATCTGATGTTGAAAATCTCAAGAATTTGTTTTTATTTCATGGGTTATTATAATACTGTGTAGAAAAACGAATGAAAATTTGGTGTCACGGAACTAATTATGTTTCTGGAGAGCCAAATCTAACCCAACTCCCATTGATTTTTTGCATAATTCTATATAAAAAGTTAAAGATTGGCCATTTCGGTCATTTTGATGATGCCCCTTTTCTATGAAGTAATTCAGCATTAAAATACTAAAAATGGAAAGAGAAAAAACAGACTGAAAATTAATGCCCACCCCGGGAATCGACCCAGGGCCTCTGGTTTCGTAGGCCAACACGCAGACCACTAGGCCACGAGATCAGGTCGTGCGCGGTACAAAATGACCGCACTTCCAGAAGAGACAATCCGAGTCTCGGCCAATATCGTATTTGTAACCAGGGTTAAAACTTGAAAATTGTGTACATCGTTTGTTTTTGCCTGATATATTTATCTGTACGAGCAAGTCTGATGAAAGGTCAAATAGATATTTCGGACACATTTTATTTGCTTTATTTTGTCACGATAACGTCGGAAAATCGATCTGAAACAAAAGTATCTGAAATCTGTATTGATCCGAATCCATAACTGGTCGAAAGACAGGACCCAGACCAACTTTCCCTGTTTCCCGACGCACGAAATGTGCGCATGGGAAATAACCGCATATGTCTTTAAGCAAATGATACGCTATGCATCAGGGGCATACCTACGTTTACGCATATATGCATGTGCGTTCAACTCAAATGGTCAAAAATACAACTGATGGTATCGATTGTTGGCCCGTTTAGTCATGTGAACAATACGTATCGATTGTGGGCCCATTTATATTCCTGTGAACAATACGTGCACCATTCCTATCGTGAAAGCCACTACTTGTGTTATTAAAAAAAGATATCGATCACGTGTGATAGGCTAAAATCGGGGTCGCTGCGAAATTCGACCACTTAAGTACCGCACATTAGCCATGTTGGCGGCAAACGCTTACAAACAAATTTTAATAGTGCATGCAGCGTACGACTTTTTGGATCGATTATGCCAATAGTATCGATCGAAGGCTTGGCCGGCCAGCTGATGTAAAAATCTAGAATATTTCATGGTTATTTCAAGCTTTGCGGGCTTCCAGATAAGAGGTTGTACATGCTCATGTAATATTACAATACATGCATTACCTTACTCGACGATAAGCTTATGACAACCTAAAGCCTAACACAATTTGACCCTCATATATCATGTATATGTTCCATCAAACTCCGAGAAATAGGCCAACACGTGTAACAAAAAAGCAGACGACAGCGGTCGGCACTGAGAGTCGGCACGAGGATGAGGATTTCCGCGTGTCATTGAGATCGTCTTCGCTGATACATAGTTATAATACAAAATAAAACCTTATAAGGGGACAAAACTTATGCACAGTGCGCACGGATCGTCTGCGTGGAAATCGTCTATGCATTCGATAAGCTGATGCAAAATAGTCAGACATTGCCTGGAAACGGCGCTTTATAAACACCGTGTCTGTTTCAAAAGGAGGAAGACAGATTCTCAGACATCATGAACAAGAAGGTTTATATAACACGAAGAATACCGGAACCAGGTAAGTGAATTTACTCTTAAGGATATTTCCCACGTTTTGTTTTTCTGTCGTCTGCTAATTGTCTTTTTTTTATTAAAAAACAGTAGACGTTTGTCGCGCCTGTTCTGGGTCCAAACATTTTGCAATTGCTATCAGCAGACGACACTTCATTTTTTCTGCATAATAGAGAGGTCGTTCATATAGCGGGTAAAAAACAGTACAAAGTAATGGGCGTAGACAATGCTATACTAAGAGTTAGTCCCAATTGGGACTCCAGATAACGTCAGTTTTGTATCCAGCTGTATACTTTTGTTTGTTTGATTTGATTCTTTACGTCCCATCAGCAATCTTTCAGTTAAAAAGGGGCGGGTCTTCCTGGGTTGAACCAGTACTAAGCTAGGATAAATGTGTCTTGCTCAAGGACCACAACGCAGTGACGCCGGTGAGGCTCGAACCCGCGGCCCCTCGGTCTCGATTCAAGCACTCTACCACTGAGCCACTGCGCTCCATCCAAGTTGCTTCTCAACCTATGAGGACCATGCCTCGTATAATGTTTGAAAATATACCAGGCCCCAAGGTTATAAAACTTTCTTCGTTCTCAACTCAACTGAGCACGAAATTTCAACAGCTCATAAAAACTAAAAAAACGATAAATATATAGAAGTGTCTTGCTTTAAGTCTCCCAAATATTGTATTTATCCTGCTACTAAATGTCGAAATGCCGATTTTAGGCATTTTTAACATTTATGAGCAGGATAAATTTCATGCTAAGCTGAGTTGAAAATAAAAATAAAATATAACCTCGGGGCCAGGAAACTTCACATGACTCAATGACTACCCTTGTGTAAAGCTTTCATCAACGATTTGGTGTCCTATAAATTTATGTCTTTGGCTGGGGTCCAACGTGCCTCATCGAGCATTTTTCCTAAGCTAATACTGCCATGCGGGAATCCAGGAGTTTTGGTCAGTGGGGGTTCTGGACAAACTAGCAGAAAAAAACTCTGACGACGTGTTTTTTTTTTTATTAATCCTCAACTTATTTTACAGATAGTCCAATGGTTATTAATGGGGTCCAACATTTAACAGGGGGCCTAACTGCTTATTCATATGGAAACCTATAGAACTTGTGATTTTCCAGGAGGGTTTGGGTGTCCTGGCCTCCTCCCCCACCCCCCCCCCTCTGGATCCGGGCATGACTGTCTGAGAATTTTAATTATTTTCTTCACCAATATCGATGCTAAGCTCGGACCACTATGAATAATTATATAATTAAACGTTCAACTGAAAGAAATTACATGTGAGGTCCATTAGTGTAGGATCATATATAAGCAAACAGAGTAGACCCTGTCCAGGAGCTGCCTGGTCTGCTCTGTGTGCAAAAATGTTAAAAAACATCTCTGTGAGTTCAAAGTTTAAGTCATTTTTGTTTCATCACAGTAACTAATAGTATTGTTTAGGGCTGCAAAGATACAGTTACCCCACGATACGATACGTATCACGATGCTTTGTGGCCCCTATAGAACCATAGAAATAACATAGATCTATGAAATGAGGAGCAGTAAATACTCAAATATTAACCCTTGTCTTGCTGTATGTTTAAATGTGGTACACTCTTCCCCAGTTTTTATCCAATTTAAATTTTTCCAATTAATAGCATGTATTAACATTCAGAGCCGAAAACAATGTACATGTATATTAAGATCAGCTACATTCGCAGCCAGCTGATCTCATTCTACACTGTTTCAAAACAGAATGTATCAAGAGTTTAGCATGGAAAAGGGTTTACTAAATAAAGCAGAAAAAAATAAATGGAAAAGGGTAGCATTCCTTTTGTACAAACACATATATTTTTACAACTCATTTCTGATACATAACACTTATTGTTGTATCGTTAGCGTATCGTGAAAGGGCATCAGGATACGATACGCGTATCATCAGTAAACGTATCGCGATACGATACGATTTCAATGAATAGTTGCAGCTCTTTTCACGGTTATGATACTTTACATGTACATAAGTTAGGAAGCCTTTATGTGAGCTGCGTATATTTTAGCTCACCTCAGCCATTGGCTATGGTGAGATATTGTGATCGTTGGATTTCCATCGTCCACCGTGCGTCGTGCGTCGTCCGTCGTAAACAATTGCTTCAAATGACATCTCCTCCTAAACTGCTGGCGGGATTTGGACCAAACTGGGTAGGAATTATCTTTATATAGCCCTCTTTAAAAAGTGTTCAAATAGTTCCGGTCCATTGCATATCAAGGTCACAAAGCTAAAAATAGATTTTCAATATGAAAACTTTAAACTTCTTCTCTGAAACCACAAGGCCCAGAGCTTTGATATTTGGTATGTAGCATCACCTCGTGGACCTCTACCAAGTTTGTTCAAATTATACCCCTATGGTCAAAAATGGTTCTGCCTCGGGGGTCACGAGTTTTACATAGGCTTATATAGGGCAAAAATTGAACAAATTTTCTAGTTAGAAACCTTAAGGCATATAGCTTTTATATTTGGTGTGAAGCATAACCGAGTGGACCTCTACCGACTTTGTTCAAATTATCCCCCTTGGGCCAAAAATGGCCCTGCCCCGGGGGTCACATGTTTTAATAGTCTTATAGAGGGAATTCATGAAAATATTCTTGTCTGAAACCTTAAGGCCTAGAGCCTTGATATTTGGTATGTAGCATCGCCTAGTTGGCCTCTACCAAGTTTGTTTAAATTATGTCCCTGGGTTCAAAAATGGCCCCGCCTCAGGGATCACATGTTTTACAGAGGCTTATATAGGAATAAACAAGGAAAAATATTCTTGTTTGAAACCATAAGGCCTAGATCCTTGATAATTGGTATGTAGCATAACCTAGTAGACCGCTACCAAGTTTGTTCAAATTTTCTCCTGGAGCCAAAAAAGCGCCCCCCCCCCGGGGGTAACATATTTTAAATTGGCTTATATATGGAAAAAACATTGAAAAATCTTCTTGTCTGAAACCATAAGGCCAAGATCATTGATAATTGGTATGTGGCATTACTTAGTAGACCGCTACCAAATTTGTTTAAATTATGTCCCTGGGGTAAAAAATGGCCCCGCCTCAGGGGTCACATGTTTTACAGAGGCTTATATAGGAATAAACATGGAAAAAATATTCTTGTCTGAAACCATAAGGCCTAGTAGTCAAGGAGCTAGGTTTTTGAAAATTGACTTGGCACAATTGGCCAGCCAGAAAAGGCTTGACTTCAGAAATAGTTAGAACTACCCTTCTAAAACATTTCTAGGCACGTCTTACAATCAAATTGTGGTAGCAGTTTTCCAGGAGGAGTCGTTTTATACACCTACCCCATTTTCACTATAAAAACAAAATGGCGACTTTTGAATTAGAAATGATATCCAGGTTGTATCCAAATGGTGTATACGGTCATTATTTATCGCGAAATCCTCGATAAGGACCTAAACAATTTGAAAATAAATTGTTTGCACCCTGAAGCACAACTTTTATGTTATAACTGTCATTTACGTTATATCTTCAATTACGCCTTATAAAATCAATAAATGTTGGTCAAAGTTTAATTTCATAAGTTCTATAATGGGTATATACGTTTTACTTACCATGTTTGGAAAAGCTAATTACCTGACTGTTTCAAAACTGCAAACATCTTGTTTCTATCATTATTACTTTAAGAGTTATAAGCTGTTGAATATGATTACCCCCTAAAAATGAGGAATATGGTTAGAACCATTTTACTTTGCAAGTTGGCATGCAATACCATCTTCTGATTTTTGCACCATAATTGAGCATTCCATCGATACACGATAGTAAAAGCTATACTTACTTGCGTTTCTGGTGTTAAGGTTCATATTTTGATGCTTGTATGACAATATGTAACGTACATTACAAACTTTAAGACTTCCTATAAATATTGCTAAATACCTTATATAATATGTCATATGGTATTTTACTTAATTTCAAACCTGTTTTGTTTTAAATTTATAATAAGACAGCAGTCTGTTCTAAAATATTTATCAGTTATTATTAAGTTTCTATATCTATAAACATTTACATTTGCAATAAAGATTTTTTAAAGTTTTCATCTCCACGAAATATCATTTTGATTTGTAGAAAGTTAAATATTCTAAAACAAATAAACAGACAGCTCTTTAGTAGTAGTAGAATACATTCCATTTCTGTCAAATTGATCAAAGTAGCATATATAACCATATAAAATACCATAAGGTCCTATGTTTGTCCTAAATGTTATAAAAGACAGTATACGATTGGGCCCTGAAAAGCTTAAATATTAAGGATGTAGAATTTTGTAATATTTATCGCAGGAGAAAAACAACACAACTAAATTTTATTGAATGAAGTCTTGTCAATCATTTGAAAATATTTTTATGTACCCAGTTAACTATTGTACACATCATGCAAACAAAGGCAGTAACATAATATAGGTTAGCTCTTTGTATAAATACCTAGGTAAAATTCTAAAAGAAAAAATACAACTTACTAAATGTTTAGAAAAAATGGTATATAAAATTATACTATTTTCTTTGCTTAAATTCCAGACAAAATCAATTACTTAAGAGTTGGTAGGATAAAATTTAAATATATTACAATAGAGGTTATGCATTATATGTGTCTGTAATTAATTTTTTTTAAAGATAATCTCTAAAATCAAATTGTATACTGACATTTATATGCATATGCTGATGATGACATATGACTTGTTTCAGCTTTTAAACAGATTTTAGTTTATTTTCAGCATACCTTTTATAGTTTATTTAATGAAACTGTTTAACTCATATCACTTAATAAGGAGATGTTTTATATTAAAGAAACATTTCCCTGAAAATGGGTAAAATCAGTTATAATGGATGACAACGATCTCATGTGATATGATCATATCCAAGGAACACGTGTTAATTGCTGCTAATGAAACTATTTTGTAACACATATAACATTATCAGTCAATAGTTATATGAGGCTGATTAAGATATTGTGACACTCAGGTAATGTAAAATATACGTTAAATGTTCTTTAATATATTTGGTGGAAAAATAAAACGTTTAAAAACATGCAGCCATGAGATCTTACTCAGTTTTAGCAATCAATGTTTAAATAACTGATGATAATTTTCACTATACAGAATGTGGCATTGCCAAATTATTACAGGAGTCTGGTAAATATTATTCTTGATAACAAAGCGCCATATGTATATAAACATAAGAATGAATAAATGATATAAAATTAAAATCAACAAAGCTTTTTCTAAAAAAACATATCTTGTTTCTTCAGACAGAAAACACATGTATTACACATAAATAGGAAATTATATAAAAGCGCAAAACATGTTACGGGTAATGATTTATAGAGACATACAAAGAGTCAATTGTTCTTACAAACACTTTGTGCAGTAGTCTTTGCCATCAATGAAAGACTTAAATACAATGCCTAGAAAGGATGCATGAAAGTATATAATATATACATGTCATATTTCCAATGCTTTCTTCCAAAAGAAATCATACTTTGATTACTTTTAAAGATAAGTATAAATCTTAGAGGTTGATAAAGCAGTGCCTTTATTGTTGTATATGTTATTTGATATACTATACAAGATTTTGAATATCTTATCTTCGATATGATCTTTTACAGTAGCACAAGTGTGAATTCCGTTGCCATAAAATAAAAAAAACACCATTGCTGACCTCTCTTATGTAATTTATATATGCTCAATTGAAGATTTGAACCACCATATGTAATTTAGGTACTTACATCACATGTGCAAATGCACCCTTAAATCCCCCATGCTGATGCAACGTAGCTAGCGTTTGTCTTCATCTACATATACAAGCAGCAAATGCTCTGATGTGTCTTATGACATATTTTTACAGGCTCGCATGAGCCTTTATTGCTGACTTAAAATCAAATGTGCTTAATAATTTGATATTTTACTTACGTTATTATTTATCAACAATTTAGTTTGATATGGAACACACAAAGGATAAATGTGATGCCATTCTTACATCAATGATTATGTCCTTACTTGACATGCTGAATATGGTAATAATTTTATATGAACAAATTCCACGTTTAGACTAAGCCTAATTGATAGAAAAAATGCAAAACAAAATTTCGATAATTTATTTCAGTCCATTCTTTTTGCAACAGCTACAATATAATCTTTACAATGCAAGAGAGTTGTTCTAAGTGAAAAGCCTTGACCTCTAAAACGTATAACTATAAAGAACCTTGGAAAAATATCTTGTTTCAATGCTCCATAACATTGCAGAGTGATAAATATCACCATCTCCTTAACCCTTTATGAGTCGAATAAAACTTCCAACTTTTTTCAGGTGTACCAGTCCATTTTCGCCTTTAGGGTTGTTGGGAGTTGTTTATCATTCTTATTCAAATTTTAAAAGAAAGCAAACAGTAGAGAACCTGAAAAGACATTGCAGTCTGTGGCGTCTGATCTTGGCTTGTACTATTTGTCTATGTCCCACAAAAAGAACGCTAATCTAATATGGGTTAAATACTTTTGTTGTATATGTTACTCACATCAGTTGTATTGTTTCTTCATCGAACTGTATAATGATTGCATAAAGAGCGGTTTTAACTATATGAATAGGCATGGGGTTTGCCATATGTGAGACAGAAACCATTACGATTAAAACAGTTTTTTGCAATGGCAAGAATAAACGTTTGCTTTAATGTTTCATTTCTCGGTTTCAACCAATATTGTAAATATAAAGGTAATTTTTGGAATTAAGTGTAAGTTTTTCCCAAAATCATAGCTATCAATATAGTTATTGTAGTCAATAGCTGACAAGCTTTAATTGCATGTATCTTGGTGGCCTACACAATTGGTGATATAGTGCTGTCATTTCATTAAATATTGTATTTAGCAGAAAGTAACATATATAACTGTAGAAACAGGTGCCAAAATTAGTTTAAAATCATATTGCTAGTAATTTTCTTTCAAATAAAAGTTAATATTGATACGTAAGAATAAGAAATAAATGGATAATTTATAATTTGGTTTTAGAAATTTACAATCTACGAACCTCATTTTGTGGAGGTCGTTTGGTAGCCTATAATCTAATGAAATTACTGCATTATATAGTAATATATCTGAAAGTAAGTAACGTATATAACTGTAGTATCTTGTTAATAATGGGGTAAATCACCCCTTCCGTTGGACATTTTCACGTCTAATATACCATATATACAATTTTTATATTGCTTTACTGTCGTACGCCATTGCATACATGTAATGTATAAATTTAAAGGGAAATATGCGGAATAGGAAGCATTGGTTGAACGGGAGGCGTGTTTTCCTCTAAATTTACCTAAGCCTCATTTAGCGTAGGGTACGTTCAAGGATGACGTCATACAGCAAAACTGCTACCACAATTTAACTGTACGACGTTTCTAGGAGTATTGCAGAAGACCCCAGGGTTGCGTTTCTCCAGTCAAACCTTTTCTGGCAGTTAAGTTGTGCCAAGTCAAAATCTAAGGCCTGTACAGAAATCAGCGCCTGGACTATAGATCCTTGATAATTGGTATGTAGCATTACCTAGTAGACCGCTACCAAGTTTGTTCAAATTATGCCCCTGAAGCCAAAAATGGTCCCCCGGGGGTCACATGTTTAATATTGGCTTATATGTGGAAAAAACATTGAAAAATCTTCTTGTCTGAAACCATAAGGCCTAGATCCTTGATATTTGGTATGTAGCATAACCTAGTAGATCGCTACCAAGTTTGTTCAACTCATGCTCTTTGGGCTAAAATTGGTCCCTCGCCGGGGGTCACATGTTTTATATGGGCTTATATATGGGAAAAAAAAACATTGAAAAAAATTCTTGTCTGAAACCATAAGGCCTAGAGCCTTGATATTTGGTATGTAACTTCACCTAGTGGACCTCTATCAACTTTGTTCAAGTTATCCCCTGGGGCCAAAAATCGCCCTGCCCATTTGGGGTCACATGTCTTACATAGGCGTATATAGGGATAAACATGGAAACATCTTCTTGGACTAGAGCCTTGATATTTGGTATGTAGCATGACCTAGTGAACCCCTACCAAGTTTTTCAAATTATGCCCCTGGGGTCAAACTTAGCCCCACCCAGGTGTCACCAGGCAGTGATTTTCTTTGAGATGTTGGGACCTTATCTTTTCCATCACATTTGGGAAAATATATAAAAAAAATGGGAAAGGGAGTACTAAAATGCATAAAATTGGGAAAATAAAAGCCATTTTTTGATTGGGAATGACTTCCATATATGGCGGTAAAAATGGCCAAATAAAATATTTGCGAGGGATATGGCCAGCTTTCAACATATACCTAAATGTAAGCTTTAAACAAAACTCAGGCGAGCAATTTAAGGCATCTTGGCCCTCTTGTTAACAACAGAATCTAGGGCAAAGATTAAGCCAGTGTAATACATGTATAAAAGAGTACCATGTGGCCTCGGCTACTGTTCTTCCTAATGCGGTAACTATAGTGTTACTGGCACATTATACAATTATTGACTAATGAGGCATTGGATATGATGTGATATCGACCAGAGAATACCAATATTGACCGAGGCGAATCGACCAGAGAATACCAATATTGACCGAGGCGAAGCCAAGGTCAATATTGGTATTCTCTGGTCGATATCACATCATATCCAATGCCTCATTCGTCAATAACTGTTTTATTATATAACATTTAGAAAAAGATGTACAGGTATCATTGCACCTGGAAAAAAATACTGAACTTATATACAAAGTTTGGGGCAGTCAAGCATTTAGCAGAAACAGTGCAAACCTAGATAAGACCACTCTTTTACTATTGCATATATGTTGTGCTTGAGTGTTATCATTCAAAATTTACAAACAAGAATTCTTGCATAGTAATCTATTCGTATAGCTGTTTACACCCATTGTCAAATGAACGAAAATCTATGTTCAAATCAGGAGATTCACGTGCTGTTTGAATATGGGTCTGAACTTGAAAATACTTAAAATAAGCCCTGCATGATTTGCATGACGTTACATACGGAAAGCGTTGCGGACCAGACTGATCATTTCGCCAATGTTTTTGTTTGCGAAAACGTTGCGTACGGTTATGACGTTGTGACGTTCGAAAGTACACAGCCGACGCCATTTTGTTTAGAGACATCCAGTGTACGAAAATGGACAATTTAATGTTTCTAGCGGCGTTTTCAGTGCGAATAGGTCTGGAATAAAGTAAAATATGCATGAATAACGATCACACATGTTTGTTTCATTGCATTAACACTTGCCGGGTCCCTCGGATGATGTTGAACACTCGGCCTATCGGCCTCGTGTTCAAACAACATCCTCGGGACCCGGCAAATGTTAATGCATGAAAAACATGTGTGATCCCTATATTCTAACACACTTTGCCTGTAGAGCCAATATTAAATAAGTGTGATATGCCAAACAATATTTCACAGCTTTGAAAGCGCAGGGAAAATGTGTGATAGCTGACGTCATTTGTTACTTGTAATTGACGTCATTCATGGCGTTAGACGGTGTAACGTCGTTTTTACGCTTGTAAGACGTTACAAATACATGTAAACGTTTGCGACGTGGTCTAAGTATTGGCGGGAATTCTTCAGTGCAAAGGCGGAAAGCTGGAAGAAGCTGAAGACTTCAAATTTGTTTTCGTCGTTTATTGTGCATTCTTGCATAGATTTCTATTCGTATAGCTGTTTACACCCACTGTCAAATGAACGAAAATCCATGTTCAAATCAGGAGATTCACGTACTGTTTGAACATGAGTCTGAACTTGAAAATACTTAAAATGAGCCCCTGCATTATTTGCATGGCGTTATATATGGAAAGCGTTGCGAATCCAGACTGATCATTTCGCCGATGTTTTTGTTTGCGAAAACGTTGCTTACGGTTATGACGTTGTGGCGACGTTATGACGTTCGAAAGTAAACAGCCGACGCCATTTTGTTTAGAGAAATCCAGTGTAGAAAATGAACAATTTACTGTTTTCGCAGCGTTTTCAGTGCGAATTAGGTTGGAATAAGGTAAAATATGCAAGAATAACGATCACACATGTTTGTTTCATTGCATTAACACTTGCCGGGTCCCTCGGAAGATGTTTGAACACTCGACTTATCGGCCTCGTGTTCAAACAGCATCCTCGGGACCCGGCAAATGTTAATGCATGAAAAAACATGAGTGATCCCTATATTAAAATCGAAATAGATCAGCTCCAGGGCGTGATTTGTTGCGTTCTCAGCAATTACGATATGATTATTCAAGCGACGCTTTAGAAAAGCAGAACCGGAACAAAAAACAAGGAGTCTAATTTTAGTGACTAATATACACTGGCAAGCGCGCGCCAGTCAATGAATATGACAATATATTGACTGGCCACGTGAGCGCTCTTAGCCAATGAAAATCGGTCTTTTTTCTTTGTTATATAATAATATACAATTATTGACTAATGAGGCATTGGATATGATGTGATATCGACCAGATAATACCAATATTGACCGAGGCGAAGCCGAGGTCAATATTGGTATTCTCTGGTCGATATCACATCATATCCAATGCCTCATTAGTAAATAACTGTTTTATTATATAACATTTAGAGAAAGATGTACAGGTATTATTGCACCTGGAAAAAATACTGAACTTATATACAAGTTTTGGGACAGACAAGCATTTAGCAGAAACAGTGCAGCCCTAAATAAGACCACCCTTTTACTATTGCATATATGTTGTGCATGAGTTTCATCATTCAACATTTACAAACAAGAATTCTAACACACTTCGCATGTAGAGCCAATGATAAAATAAGTGTGATATGCCAAACAATAATTCACAGCTTTGAAAGCGCAGGGAAAATGTGTGATAGCTGACGTCATTTGTTACTGGTAAATGACGTCATTCATGGCGGTCGTTTTTACGCTTGAAAGACGTTACAAATACATGTAAACGTATGCGACGTGGTCTAAGTATTGGCGGGAGTTCTTCAGTGCAAAGGCGGAAAGTTGGAAGAAGCTGAAGACTTCAAATTTGTTTTCGACATTTATTGTGCATTTAAATCGAAATAGATCAGCTCCAGTGCTTAATTTGTTGCGTTCTCAGCATCTACGATATGATTATTAGCCACGCTTTAGAAAAGCAGAACCAGAACGGAAAAAAGCAGCAAGGAGTCTAATTTTAGTAACTAATATACACTGGCAAGCGCGCGCAAGCCAGTGAATATGACAATATATTGACTGGCCACGTGAGCGCTCTAAGCCAATGAAATTCAGTCTTTTTTCTTAGTTATATAATAATGTGTGTTATTGCTCTCATTGTAGTTTTATGTTTTGGACATTGTGTTGTGTTGTAGTTCCTTATCCACCAGGCACGTGACGTCGTAACTAATCGAGGTGGATACGACGTTATTTCGACGCCATGTGACTGATATGTGTGTCCTTCCAAGTTTGACAGTCATTGTACTGAGGAAGAGAGAGCTAGCTGCTCTACTTTAACCCTTATAGTCATGAATATTCATGCTAGGCTCCACCCACTTTTAATAATTATATAAACTTTCATGTTGGTTCACAAATTACAGGTAAGGTCAACTTGTGCAGGATCAGATATATCATATTTCCATAAGCAAACAGAGTAGACCCTGATCAGGCAGCTCCTGTAAGAGCTGCCTGATATGGGTCTGCTTTGTTTGTATAAGGATTACTTGTGCTCTTGTTGTCGTTTGTCTGCCGGCGTGTCTTCTTTGTGGTGCCATGGGTTGGTATGTGATATGTGAAGGTGCTTTTTCTGATATTTCACAAGGTGATGCAACATAAGTAGGGAAATTAGTCTAATTACGTTTGTTTGTTTGTTTGATTTGATTCTTTACGTCCCATCAACAATTTTTCATTTAAACAGGGACGGGTCCTCCTAGGATGAACCAGTACTAAGCTAGAATATCTCGAGTCAAGCACTCTACCACTGAGCCACTGCGCTCCAAGTTCAGCTACGTGAATTGAAACATAGGTGACTGGGGGTAAGATAAAGATCAAAGAAGGTCACTCTCCCTGGCTTGATGTTTGTCTATCTCCCTTGTTGTGAAATCCTTTTTCGTGCACATTTGGATTGAGTGGGTGAGTTTGTGTTTAGCGTCCTATCAACTTTGATGTAGTGGATAAGCGCTGTTCCTTGTAAACCAGGGTTTGCAGGTTCGGTCCCCGGCTTTTCCAAAAACACTTACGGTGGAGACTTCGGGTTCTCGCGTCTTGTAATACATCTACAAAATATAAATCCTCCCGGTCCAGCACTGGTTACTGCCCTGGACCCCCCCCCCCCCAAAGGTTTCAAATTAACGCTAAAGTACATGTAACATGGCTTTAATAGAGTCTCATCCGAAAGACTGTGTTTTAACATATGGCATACACAGTACACATAGGACATAATTTGAAGTGGAACCGGATTTATGGACACTCTAAGTTTTTATTTTTATTATTTCCCAGGTGTTAAAGCTCTAAGGGATGGCGGTTGTGACGTCACACTATGGGACAGCGATGAACCAATACCGGACGTGGAATTGAAAGCCAACGTAAAAGACGTCGACGGGCTGTTATGCATGCTGACAGACAACATAAATAAAGATATTCTGGACGCTGCAGGTAAAGCTCGTGGATAGGAGGATGTTACACTATATAGTTGATGCTAATTTGGGCCTCGTCGCGACAAAACCTGTCTTCGGGGTTTCCGGCAAAGCCAGACTAAAATCAGTCTTCTCAGCTACAGAGACTAGCTAGGAAACTGAAATTTCGCTTGTAGCAAGCTTAGATGTGGTACTTTCCAAAACACGAATAATAAGGCGCTGATCAGACTGCGCGGATGCGCAGGCTGGTCTGCGCCTGTGTTGTTCGCAAACCCCCGAAGACAGGTTTTGTCGCGTCGAGGCCAATTTCATTTCTTGTGCTTCACGGTAAAGCCGTAAAGTAATGTGGAAAACATGCACCCGCGGGCCGCGTTTATCCAACGAATTGAAAAGTTTCAGCGTTAAAATATACAGACTTTGAAGGCGACAGAATCGCACTTAAAAGGCCATAATTATGATAAAAACAAAATCTTACACTCTTGATCATATCATATTTGATTTATGAAACTCGCCAAAGGCTTGTTTAATAAATTCCAAATGAAATTATCACTCGTGTAAGATACTCTATTTTAATGATCTCAAAAGGTGTTTTTTGTGCCATCTAGACGGAAATTTCTGACTTTAGAATAAGATGCACAGCATGTTTTGCTTATCTGGAGGCCATGAAAGCATAGTTAGAATTGCGTCGGATTTGATTATAATAACAATTATATTTTATCTTTATAAATTCAATTCTGAGCTTATTTCACTTTGAAGAGTATTAATTAGCATTCTCCCTAAGAATCATGCAGATGGTGATAAGTGACTTGTCACAGAAATCAATAATTTTACCTCCATTTAATCAGACCTGATGAAAAACTTTCACAAAACAAAGCATTCCCTTTTTCTGAGAGTGGTTGCAATGGAAACCGGAAATTAAGATTTCTCGGAGATTGGCGGAGAGTTGCCCAAGGAAAATTGTGAAATTGACACTTTTCAGGCTGGCTTTAATGATACTAGTTTTATTTTTATTACATTCACTGCTAGCTCCCTTTAGAGGACCACATTAGTTGTACACAAAATTTTAGTGAAAAATGAAATATGCTGTTTGTATTGTGTTGCCTAGCAACAAATGTGACACCATGGAAACCAATTTTCAAAACACTAAAAATTGACCATTTTCAAATTTGATTATCTTTTTACAGCAAAGCTGTATATGAACGACATACATAGTGTCTAAATAACCCATGTCTGGTTTACAAATGCCATGAATAAAAAAACTCAAAATGTTTATAATTTTTGTTTCCATGGCAAAGGAACTAACTGACCGTCAGAAATTTTACAAAATACTCCAATTTCAAAGCAAATTATCTTGCTTATGCAAACAGAAATATGGATAATTTATACACATTCTTGCAAGTCCACCTCTTATTAACAAAATCGAAAAATGAAAATAATAATATTATCTAAATATAGGTTACCATGGCAACCAAACCATCAGATAGTCAGTGATTTTACGAAAAACGAGCATTTTCAAAGCAAAATATCTCCCCTAAACAAAGGATTTGATTGTTTATTTATGTACACATTATGTTACTAGCACCTGATTTTCAACATCAAATTCAAATTTACAAATGAATTATCTCAATTCATGTTACCATGGCAACCAAAACATCATACCATCAGCGATTTCACAAAAATGGCATATTCAACGAAAAGGGCATATTCAAAGCAAACTATCTCCTTCCAACACGACAGAATAAGAATAATTTTAAACATATTTTACATAATTTACATCTGCAATACAAACACAAAATAATAGTTTTTAAAATTCCTGATTATAGTTACCATGGCAAAAGGAATTGCCAAAAACCGTTTTACTCTGTCGCAAAGAAATATTACGAAAATGAAGTTTGCCCAGGGAAAAATGTAACACTTTTTTAGACTGGCATTTGTGATACAAGTTCTTTTGATAACATTAACTACTAGGTCTGTTTAGAGACCCACATTAGTTGTACACAAAATTTTAGTGAAAATGAAACATGCCATTTGTATTATGTTCCCTAGCAGCAAACGTGTCACCATGGAAACCAATTTTCAGCATGGAAACCAATTTTCAGAACTCTAAAAAAATTGACCTTTTTCAAATCTGATTAATTTTTTACAGCAAAGCTGTATATGAACGACATATATAGTGTCTAAATAACCCAAGTCTGATTTACAAATGCCATGAATAAAAAAAACTCAAAAGGTTTATAATTTTTGTTTCCATGGCAACGGAACTAACTGACCGTCAGAATTTTACAAAATACTGCAATTCTAATGCAAATTATCTTGTTTCTGCAAACAGAAATATGGATTATGTAAACACATTCTGGCAAGTCTACATGTGTTTAGTAAAAACGAAAATTTGAAAATTATGAAATTATTTAAATATAGGTTACCATGGCAACCAAACCATCAGATTGTCAGTTATTTTACAAAAAAGAGCATATTCAAAGCAAAACATCTCCCCTTAACAAAGGATCAAATTGATAATTTTAGCACATATTACATAACAAGCACCTGTTTTTCAACATCAAATTCTAATTTACAAATGAATTATCTCAATTCATGTTACCATGGCAACAAAAGCATCATATAATCAGCGATTTCACAAAAAATGGCATATTCAGCAAAGAGAGCATATTCTATGCAAACTACCTCCTTCCAGCATGACAAAATATGAATTATTTTCAACATAATTTACACAATCTATATCTGTTATACAAATACACAAATAACAGTTTTAAAGACTCCAGATTAGAGTTACCATGGCAACAGTCACAGGAAATGCCAAAAAAATTTTTAACTTTAAGCCAAAAATATGACAAATATTGAGATTTGCCCAAGGAAAAATGTGAAATTGAAACCTTTCAGGCTGATATGAGTTTTCCCTTGATTACATTTACTGATGGCCACATTAGTTGTATTTATAATTTCTATGTTCCGCTCTCTCAGTTTATTGCTCGTTGCCATGGTAACCAAAAAGAAGGAATTTGGCCTAAAATGGCAAAAAATGTGAAAAGACATTTTATGCACATTCACATATCCAATAACACACCAATTTTGATTTTGATCTTTATATGCTGAAACATTATAGCTCAAAGGGAGTAGATTTAAATAATAAATAAACCCAATATGATCTTTGTACAAATCATTCCAGACTACCAAAGGTGGGTGGGGTAACCAATCTTGGAAAACCCTTTTTGTAGAATATTTGAACCACAACAATCATTTTTCCTGCCTACTAAGAGATGCATACAATTATTGAGAAGTTCTAAATGGTATTCACCTTTCATACAATAAAAGAACATGCATCCCGTCTACCACTTTCTGGTCGTAACCATGGAAACAATAACTGTACTATACAGAAAAACATAAACTTGTTTTGGCTTCAAAGCTATAAAATCATTTTAAATTGATTTATCCAAAGCTTGTTCTAAAATTTCATACTCAACTATCTTTATGCACATCAAATTCTGTAATATAATCACTAGGTGGAACAATTCTTACCACTATTAAATACAATTGATTTCATTTCCATTCTGCGAAAGGCCTGCGAATGTTTCCATGGTTACAACCAGAAACAGGTAAAACCAAATTCATGTTTAACAGTTTATGAACTCAAAGGTCCCCATTACATATTGGCAGTATTCAAATATGTCAATATCTCTGCCACTATTTGGCATACTTGCTAAAAGTTATGAAATAAGTTTTGTTATATACCTGATTACCCCACCCACTTTAAAGGACTGTAATTGTTACAAATTATTCAGTTTTCATATCATATTGATAATGTCAATAAGACTCAATTCTCCTTTTAGCTAATTCAAAACTTATTATTATTAGCTGGAATCGCTTTAACACTTCTAGAGATAGATAGGCTGTATTATCTTTGAAAAGTTTTAATGACTAAAAATAATGTTTCTTATATATCTGGTTACCCCACCCACTTTCAACATTTATAATTGATACCAAATAAAACTTTACTTATTAATTTTGCTTAAATCATATTGATGATGTTAATATGTTTCAACTCAACTATTTTTATACACATTGGGAACTTGCATTATAACCATCTGTACATTTTACTGTTTAAAGGCGCAATATATTTAATATCCATTTTACAACTGGTCTGTATTTTTTTCCATGGTAACAGCAAGAAAAGGGTAAACCTCATACATGTTTATACAGTCTATAAAAAAACTTGGAGGCCCCTATCAAGTATTGGCAGTATGCAAATATGCCATCCTCCCCACCACTATTGGGAAAACTTGTTTAAAAATCACTAAAACTCGTTTTGGTTATATACCTGGTTACCCCACCCACTTTTAAAGTCTATAAATGTTACTAAATCAAACTAAACTTATTAATTTTGCTGGAATCAAATTGATAATGTTAATATATCGCAACAAAACTATCTTTTAAACATATTAAAACTTGAATAATATCCAACTGGAAATGTTCAACCACTTCAAGATGCAATTTATTTAATCTCTACTTTGCGACAGTACTCTGATTGTTTCCATGGTTACCAACAGAAGGTGGTGAAATCTACGCATGATTTCGTGTTTTATGAAAGCTAATACCTTTTTAAACTTACCATTAACTGTATATGTCTCTATGTACGCTGGGAGAATGGCTGTAGTAATTCAAAAATGCCAAAAAATAGGCTTTTTTCATACCTGGCTACCCCACCAACTTTGGTTGCCATGGTAACAAAGAAAATGAAATATTTTGAACATTTTTACTTTTCATTACTGACGCCTAGCATCAGTGGATATCCCTAAATAAAAATTCATCCCTTTTGATAGTTCCTGTCTCAACAACTATCATGTAAAAATGGTCAAAAAGTGCAATTTCATGCCAGTAGCAATATTCACGTTGCCATGGAAACCAAATTGAGACACAAAACCAGACTAGCGTGTGTGCAACTTTTCAAGTTTGTATCGATGCTTCGAATGCTATATAAATTAATGTCTACACATTTGTGTTTGTTGGTCATTTTATTCCGTAAAGTTAGGCATTTTTCAAATTTTGCTATTATGTTGCTACTTTGGTTGCCATGGATACCGAATATAGAAACATTTTGATTTTTTTTATTCTTTCATTTAAGACACAAGGCATTAGTGTATATTCCATATGCTGACACCTTTGATCTCACCTTTGCTGTAAAAAGATAATTTGGATAGAAATTTGTCAATTTAAGCCTCTTAAAATATCATAGAGATAGCCCCTCTTCGTTACCATAGAAACATACTCTGTAAGTTTTTTTTATCCTTTTCCATTTGTGATATTGAAAGTTAATACCTTATTGATTTTTTCATACATCATAAACCATTAGACTTTAAAAAATAAATAGGCTGCATTGTCTTCAAATAGTGTAATTTTTCATTTTTCCAAAACTAGAAAACATTCTTCTGGAGGCAAAATCTTCAACTGGTCGTTGCCATGGTAACAGCATGACAATAACCGTTTCCCTTTGGCTATGTGACTTTTATGTTATAAGGAATCTATTGCGCCAACTTTTTTTGGCATTCTGAAAAAGTCACTTATCAGCTTTTCTACTGGGCCTGCATGATTCTTAGGGAGAATGCTAATTAATTCCAATGTGTACCTACAGCATTATGTCTTTTCAACAAATGCGTTTTTCAGCATAAGCTTTTTTGAACAAATTCTCAACCAATTTTATTTAATCAAAGAAATGAGCATGTAGAAATGAACAACTTTTCATGTAGTTTGTCATGCACCTGGATGACAATAATAGAATGTCAAGTCCATGCTTCTGGCAGCTTATCTTGAGATGTTTCATGGGAGTATATTGCTAAATTGCTACCTATAGTTGCGTGGTTGTAACAACGGGTATAAGTGTTTGAACATTTATCACTGGAAAAATGTTGCCTTCAAGTTTTTTTTAAAAAAAATTGGTGTTAATTTTAACATAAACAAAAAAGTTAAATTTTTGACAGTTTATCTTTACTCTTTTAGTCAATATTTTCTGAATGTGAAGCCCTGAGTCATGCAAGCAGTGATCGCATAATATATATTTTAATGAAAATGGCGGTTCAATCCCAGTGTGCAACGAGCGAAAGGCTACATTTTAGTACGTGCTAGCGTTCTTCCTGTCTGCGACAACACTTACCCTAGTGGTTTATCGATCTTATTGCATGGCGTTATATCACCCCCAGACGCGACGTCATGTGATCAATTGAAATAGCGACAGCTTTCCCAAAAGCAAGAAAAGATGATTAACTTTCCTCACAGAAAATATCAATTTGAGCGACAGTTCTTTCCCTTAGACTAGTAAAAGGCCAAGGAAGACGATAGATACACTGACGTCGTATGGCATTTAACATGTTTAACTGTTTGCTATTTTAACAATAAATTCTGTCACTACAGTAGTGCGAGATTTGAACGGGACTAGCCAAATTTCGCTAGTTACCCATAATGCAAAGGACGAAATGCGAGAGATCTAGATGAGGTATCGTCAGGTCTCGCGAGAATGCTAGTGGTTTACAGTTTTTCGGGAAACGTTATGACGTCCATAACAACATTGCGTACATAATTACGTTTTTGTAATTACGGCAAAAATAATATTTCAAAGTATGATAAATGGAATCTAACACACGTGCTCTTGTATTATTGAATTTATCAAACTCGTTGGGGAAAAGAAATAAAATACTCGGCAAGTCTCGCATTTTATCCCTTTTTCCGAATCGTTTAATAAATATAATAAAACATGAGCTCTCATGTAAGATCCTCTATTTATTCTGTGTGGAGAGTTAATTATCTTAACAACAGAACCTCCATTCATGAGGTTCAATCTTCTTAACTGGCCTCCAGCAGACCTGCAAGATTCCTAAGCCCTATTTCTGACCCATTGTCTCCTCCCTGAGTCAAAGCACTGGCGATTTCGCGCAGACTTCCAAGATTCAATCAGATTTGAAGGGTATAAAGTATAAAGTTAGAGTATACAAAGTTAGGATAAAGTTGAGATATAGTAGGGATATAGTGTGTATGTTGTATAGTTATATAGAGAATACTAGATGAGTGTCTTTTGAATCATGTTTACCAGGCAAGGCTTTGGGAACGCTTGTTGACATTGCGAGGCTTGCCGAGCGATTCAACACGCGTTTTCAAGGCCGAGAACCTGGTATTCTTTTTATCAGTTTACCCATTGTTGAACACTCTTCAAACTAGCGATTATGACGGGGTTTTTTGTGGATTCAGCGTCATTAGCGACGTCATTAAAAATGCAATGTCAGCATGACCTGATAAAGATAACATGCCGTGAGATAGGAAACGTTTATCAGGTTATGTTGAAGCAATTGAGCTAATATTAGGGGAGACTGATAAAATGAGGATACAGTAGCGACACAATTTCAATATAGTTGAGATATAGTATGGAGATGGTGGAATATAGTTTTGATATAGTTGGGATATAGTGGAGATACAGTAGGGATACAGTTTGGATATAGTGGGGAAATAGTGGGGATACAATAGCTACACATTTGGAGTACATTTTTTGATGTACTTTGGATATAGTGTGGAAACAGTGGATATACAGTAGATACACGGCAGGGATGCGGTGGAATAAAATATGGATATAATAAGGATACAGTAGGTACATACTTGAGATATAGTTTTATATAGTGATGATTAAGTGTCGAAACAGTGTGGATACAGTAGGTACAGAGTTGGGGTACAGCTTTTAAATAGTGAGGATAAAGTGTGGTTATAAAAAGGATACAGTAGGCAGTTTCATAAAGCGTGGATATAGTTTTGTTTGTTTGTTTTGTTGCTTTACGTCCCAAGTCAACAGCTATGGTCATTGCGGGACGGTCAGTTCACCTAACCACACTTTTTCCTGGGCAAGCTTGAACAAGTAGTTAACCAGTTATTCGTGCACATACTTTCGCCTGTAACTGACAAACAACCCTTCTTGAATGATTCAGCGGAAGGGAGGAGAGTGACCGTAGAAATTATTTCATGATCAATCTCCACGAAAGTATGGGACCGGGCCGGGATCAAACTCACAACCCCTGGATCTGCAGTCAGACTCGCATCTGTTGCCAGACACGTTACCGACTGCGCTACGCGGCCCGGTACGTGGATATAGTTTGGATATAATGCAGATACAGATTTGGGATACAGTTCCATATAGTGTGGAAACAGTGTGGATACATTAGTAAAGATTTGAGATACAGCTCGGATATAGTGACGATATAGTGTGGAAACAGTGTGAATAAAGCGGGTACAAAGTTGAGATTCAGTTTGTATATAGTGAAGATATAGTGTTGGAAAAGTGTGAATACAGTCGGTACAGCTTTGAAATTCAGTTTGTATATAGTGCAGATATAGTGCGGGAACAGTATGGATACAGAGGGTACAAAGTTGACATTCAGTTTGTATATAGTGCAGATATAGTGCGGGAACAGTGTGGATACAGAGCGACAGAGTTGAGATACAGTTTGGAAATAGTGTTGATATTTTGTGGAAACAGCAGGGATACCGTAGATGCAGAGTTGAGATACAGTTTGGATACAGTGAAGATAAAGTGTGGAAACAATGTGGATACAGCAGGTACAGAGTTGGGATATAGTTTATATGTAGTGAGGATAATGTCCTATTAATTTTATCAAACCCGTTGCGAAAAAGTGATAGAATGCTTGGCAAACCTCGCATTTTATCTCTTTTCCCCAACTCGTTTAATGTGGGTGCACAGTAAGAATATAATTTGGATATAGTGGGGATACAGTGGAGATACAATACATACACTGTAAGGATACATTTTTGATATAGCGTGGAAACAGTGGGGATAATGTGGGTGTACAGTTAGGATACATTCTGAATATAGTGGCGATACAGTACCGACACTGTTACGATATATTTTGGATATAGTGGGGATACAGTACCTACACAACTAGGATACATTTTGGATATAGTGGCATTAGTGGGGACAAAGTTGGGATACAGTATGTATAGAGTTGGGATACAATTATCGAAAAATGGAGATATAGTGTGGAAAGAGTGTTGACACAGTAGGTACAGACTTGAGATACAGTTTTGATATAGTGAGGATATAGTGTGGAAACAGTGGGGATACCATAGGTACAAAGTTGAGATACAGTTTTGATATAGTGAGGATATAGTGTGGAAACAGTGGGGATACCGTAGGTACAGACTTGAGATACAGTTTTGATATAGTTTAGGATATAGTGGGGAAACAGTTGGGATACCGTAGGTAAAGACTTGAGATACAGTTTTGATATAGTGAGGATATAGTGTGGAAACAGTGAGGAAACCGTAGGTACAGACTTGAGATACAGTTTTGATATAGTGAGGATATAGTGTAGAAACAGTGGGGACACAGTAGGTACAGACTTGAGATACAGTTTTGATATAGTGAGGATATAGTGGGGAAACAGTGGGGATACCGTAAGTACAAAGTTGAGATACAGTTTTGATATAGTGAGAATATAGTGTGGAAACAGTGGGGATACCGTAGGTACAGACTTGAGATACAGTTTAGATATAGTGAGGATATAGTGTGTAAACAGTGGGGATACCGTAGGTACAGAATTGAGATACAGTTTGGATATAGTCAGTATATAGTGTGGAAACAGTGTGGTCCGTAGGTACAGAATTGAGATACAGTTTTGATATAGTGAGGATATAGTGTGGAAACAGTGGGGACACAGTAGGTACAGACTTGGGATGCAGTTTGGATATAGTGAGGATATAGTGTGGAAACAGTGGGGATACCGTAGGTACAGACTTGAGATACAGTTTGGATAAAGTGAGGATATAGTGTGGAAACAGTGTGGAAACAGTGTGGATACAGTAGGTACAAAGTTGAGATACAGTTTTGATATAGTTAGGATATAGTGTGGAAACAGTGTGGATACAGTAGGTACAGACTTGAGATACAGTTTGGATAGAGTGAGTATATAGTGTGGAAACAGTGTGGATACAGTAGGTACAGACTTGAGATACAGTTTTGATATAGTGAGGATATAGTGTGGAAACAGTGGGGATACCGTAGGTACAAAGTTGAGATACAGTTTTGATATAGTGAGGATATAGTGTGGAAACAGTGGGAATACCGTAGGTACAGACTTGAGATACAGTTTTGATATGGTGAGGATATAGTGGGGAAACAGTGGGGATACCGTAGGTACAGAATTCAGATACAGTTTGGATATAGTGAGGATATAGTGTGGAAACAGTGTGGATACAGTAGGTACAAAGTTGAGATACAGTTTTGATATAGTGAGGATATAGTGGGGAAACAGTGGGGATACCGTAGGTACAAATTTGAGATACAGTTTGGATATAGTGAGGATATAGTGTGGAAACAGTGTGGATACAGTAGGTACAGACTTGAGATACAGATTTGATATAGTGAGGATATAGTGTGGAAATAGTGTGGATCCAGTAGGTACAGACTTGAGATACAGTTTGGATATAGTGAGGATATAGTGTGGAAACAGTGGGGATACCGTAGGTACAAAGTTGAGATACAGTTTGGATATAGTGAGGATATAGTGTGGAAACAGTGGGGATACCGTAGGTACAGACTTGAGATACAGTTTGGATATAGTGAGGATATAGTGGGGAAACAGTGGGGATACCGTAGGTAAAGAGTTTAGATACAGTTTTGATATAGTGAGGATATAGTTTGGAAACAGTGTGGATACAGTAGGTACAGACTTGAGATACAGTTTGGATATAGTGAGGATATAGTTGGGAAACAGTTGGGATACCGTAGGTACAGACTTGAGACACAGTTTTGATATAGTGAAGATATAGTGGGGAAACAGTGTGGATACAGTAGGTACAGACTTGAGATACAGTTTCGTTATAGTGTGGATATAGTGTGGAAGCAGTTCGGATACCGTAGGTACAAAGTTGAGATACAGTTTTGATATAGTGAGGATATAGTGTGGAAACAGTGTGGATACAGTAGGTACAGACTTAAGATACAGTTTGGATATAGTAAGGATATAGTGTGGAAACAGTGTGGATCCAGTAGGTACAGAATTGAGATACAGTTTGGATATAGTGAGGATATAGTGTGGAAAAAGTGGGGATACCGTAGGTACAAAGTTAAGATACAGTTTTGATATAGTGAGGATATAGTGTGGAAACAGTGTGGACACAGTAGGTACAAAGTTGAGATACAGTTTTGATATAGTGAGGATATAGTGTGGAAACAGTGTGGTCCGGAGGTACAGAATTGAGATAAAGTTTTGATATAGTGAGGATATGGTGTGGAAAGAGTGTGGACACAGTAGGTACAGACTTGAGATACAGTTTGGATATAGTTAGGATAAAGTGTGGAAACCATGGGGATACCGTAGGTACAGACGTGAGATACAGTTTGGATATAGTGAGGATATAGTGGGGAAACAGTGGGGATACCGTAGGTACAGACTTGAGATACAGTTTTGATATAGTGGGGAAACAGTGGGGATACCGTAGGTACAGACTTGAGATACAGTTTGGATATAGTGAGGATATAGTGTGGAAACAGTGTAGATACAGTAGGCACAAAGTTGAGATACAGTTTTGATAAAGTGAGGATATAGTGTATAAACAGTGGGGATACCGTAGGTACAAAGTTGAGATACAATTTTGATATAGTGAGGATATAGTGTGGAAACAGTGGGGATACAGTAGGCACAAAGTTGAGATACAGTTTTGATATAGTGAGGATATAATTGGGAAACAGTGGGGATACCGTAGGTACGGACTTGAGATACAGTTTTGATATAGTGAGGATATAGTGTGGAAACAGTGTGGATACAGTAGGTACAGACTTGAGATACAGTTTGGATATAGTGAGGATATAGTGGGGAAACAGTGGGGATACTGTAGGTACAGACTCGAGATGCAGTTTTGATATAGTGAGGATATAGTGTGGAAGCAGTTTGGATACCGTAGGTACAAAGTTGAGATACAGTTTTGATATCCTGAGGATCTAGTGTGGAAACAGTGGGGATACCGTAGGTACAGACTTGATATACAGTTTGGATATAGTGAGGATATAGTGTGTAAATAGTGGGGATACCGTTGGTACAAAGTTGAGATACAGTTTTGATATAGTGAGGATATAGTGTGGAAACAGTAGGGATACCGTTGGTACAGTCTTGAGATACAGTTTGGATATAGTAAGTATATAGTGTGGAAACAGTGTGGATACAGTAAGTACAGACTTGAGATACAGATTTGATATAGAGAGGATATAGTGTGGAAACAGTGGAGATACCGTAGGTACAAAGTTGATATACAGTTTTGATATAGTGAGGATATAGTGTGGAAGCAGTTGGGATACGGTAGGTACAAAGTTGAGATACAGTTTTGATATAGTGAGGATATAGTGTGGAAACAGTGTGGATACAGTACGTACAGACTTGAGATACAATTTGGATAGAGTAAGGATATAGTGTGGAAAAAGTGTGGATCCAGTAGGTACAGACTTGAGATACAGTTTTGATATAGTGAGGATATAGTTTGGAAACAGTGTGGATACAGTACGTACAGACTTGAGATACAGTTTGGATATAGTGAGGATATAGTTGGGAAACAGTTGGGATACCGTTGGTACAAAGTTTAGATACAGTTTTGATATAGTGAGGATATAGTGTGGAAACAGTGTGGATACAGTAGGTACAAAGTTGAGATACAGTTTTTATATAGTGAGGATATAGTGGGGAAACAGTGGGGATACCGTAGGTACAAAGTTGAGATAAAGTTTTGATATAGTGAGGATATAGTGTGGAAACAGTGTGGATACAGTAGGTACAGACTTGAGATACAGTTTGGATATAGTGAGGATATAGTGTGGAAACAGTGTGGATCCAGTAGGTACAGACTTGAGATACAGTTTGGATATAGTGAGGATATAGTGTGGAAACAGTGGGGATACCGTAGGTACAAAGTTGAGATACAGTTTTGATATAGTGAGGATATAGTTTGGAAACAGTGTGGATACAGTAGGTACAGACTTGAGATGCAGTTTTGATATAGTGAGGATATAGTGTGGAAACCATGGTGATACCGTAGGTACAGACTTGAGATACAGTTTTGATATAGTGAGGATATAGTGTGGAAACAGTGTGGTCCGTAGTTACAGAATTGAGATACAGTTTTGATATAGTGAGGATATAGTGTGGAAAGAGTTTGGACACAGTAGGTACAGACTTGAGATACAGTTTGGATATAGTTAGGATATAGTGTCGAAACCATTGGGATAACGTACGTACAGACGTGAGATACAGTTTGGATATAGTGAGGATATAGTGGGGAAACAGTGGGGATACCGTAGGTACAGACTTGAGATACAGTTTTGATATAGTGAGGATATAGTGTGGAAACAGTGGGGATACCGTAGGTACGGACTTGAGATACAGTTTAGATATAGTGAGGATATAGTGTGGAAACAGTGGGGATACCGTAGGTACAAAGTTGAGATACAGTTTTGATATAGTTAGGATATAGTTTGGAAACAGTGGGGATACCGTAGGTACAGACTTGAGATACAGTTTTGATATAGTGAGGATATAGTTGGGAAACATTGGGGATACCATAGGTAAAGACTTGAGATACAGTTTTGATATAGTGAGGATATAGTGGGTAAACAGTGGGGATACCGTAGGTACAGACTTGAGATACAGTTTGTATATAGTGAGGATATAGTGTGGAAACAGTGTGGATACAGTAGGTACAAAGTTGAGATACAGTTTTGATATAGTGAGGATATAGTGTGGTAACAGTAGGGATACCGTAGGTACAAAGTTGAGATACAGTTTTGATATAGTGAGGATATAGTGTGGAAACAGTGGGGATAGCGTAGGTACAGACTTGAGATACAGTTTGGATATAGTGTGGATATAGTGTGGAAACAGTGGGGATACAGTAGGTACAAAGTTGAGTTACAGTTTGGATATAGTGAGGATATATTGTGGAAGCAGTTGGGATACCGTAGGTACAAAGTTGAGAAACAGTTTTTATATCATTAGGATATAGTGTGGAAACAGTGGGGATACCGTAGGTACAGACTTGAGATACAGTTTGGATATAGTGAGGATATAGTATGTTAACAGTGGGGATACCGTAGGTACAAAGTTGAGATACAGTTTTGATATAGTGAGGATATAGTGTGGAAACAGTGGGGATACCGTAGGTACAGACTTGAGATACAAATTGGATATAGTGAGTATATAGTGTGGAAACAGTATGGATACAGTAGGTACAGACTTGAGATACAGATTTGATATAGTGAGGATATAGTGTGGAAACAGTTGGGATACCGTAGGTACAAAGTTGAGATACAGTTTTGATATAGTGAGGATATAGTGTGGAAACAGTGGGGATACCGTAGGTACAAAGTTGAGATACCGTTTTGATATTGTGATGATATAGTGGGGAAACAGTAGGGATACCGTAGATACAGACTTGAGATACCGTTTGGATATAGTGAGGATATAGTGTATAAACAGTGGGGATACCGTAGGTACAGACTTGAGATACAGTTTTGATATAGTGAGGATATAGTGTGGAAACAGTGGGGATACCGTAGGTACAGACTTGAGATACAGCTTGGATATAGTGAGGATATAGTGTGGAGACAGTGGGGATAAAGTAGGTTCAGAGTTGGGATACAGTTTGTATATAGGAAGGATACAGTGTGTAAACAGTAGGTATAGAGTTTGGATATAGTTTGGATATAGTGAGGATATAGTGTGGAAACAGTGTGGATACAGTAGGTAAAGAGTTGAGATACAGTTTAGATATAGTGAGGATATAGTGTGTAAACAGTGGGGATACCGTAGGTACAAAGTTGAGATACAGTTTTGATATAGTGAGGATAAAGTGTGGAAACAGTTGGGATAAAGTAGGTACAGACTTGAGATACAGTTTGGATATAGTGAGGATATAGTGTGGAAACAGTGTGGATACAGTAGGTAGAGACTCGAGATACAGTTTCGTTATAGTGAGTTTATAGTGTGGAAGCAGTTGGGATACCGTAGGTACAAAGTTGAGATACAGTTTGGATATAGTGAGGATATAGTGTGGAAACAGTGTGGTCCGTAGGTACAGAATTGAGATACAGTTTTGATATAGTGAGGATATAGTGTGGAAACAGTGGGGATACCGTATGTACAGACTTGAGATACAGTTTGGATATAGTGAGGATATAGTGTGTAAACAGTGGGGATACCGTAGGTACAAAGTTGAGATACAGTTTTGATATAGTGAGGATATAGTGTGGAAACAGTGGGGATACCGTAGGTACAGACTTGAGATACAGTTTAGATATAGTGAGGATATAGTGTGTAAACAGTGGGGATACCGTAGGTACAGACTTGAGATACAGTTTAGATATAGTGAGGATATAGTGTGTAAACAATGGGGATACCGTAGGTACAAAGTTAAGATACAGTTTTGATTAAGTGAGGATATAGTGTGGAAACAGTTGGGATACCGTAGGTACAGTCTTGAGATACAGTTTGGATATAGTGAGGATATAGTGTGGAAACAGTGTTGATACAGTAGGTACAGACTCGAGATTAAGTTTTGTTATAGTGAGGATATAGTGTGGAAACAGTGGGGATACCATAGGTACAAAGTTGAGATATAGTTTTGATATAGTGAGGATATAGTGTGGAAACAGTGGGATACCGTAGGTACAGACTTGGGATACAGTTTGGATATAGTAAGGATATAGTGTGTAAACAGTGGGGATACCGTAGATACAATTTGAGATACAGTTTTGATATAATGAGGATATAGTGTGGAAACAGTGGAGATACAGTAGGTACAGACTTGAGACACAGTTTAGATCTAGTGAGGATATAGTGTGGAAACAGTGGGGATACTGTAGGTACAGAGTTGGGATATAGTTTGTATATAGGAAGGATACAGTGTGTAAACAGTAGGTTTAGAGATGGGATATAGTTTGTATATAGTGAGGATATAGTGTGGAAACAGTGTGAATACAGTAGGTAAAGAGTTGAGGTACAGTTTAGATCTAGTGAGGATATAGTGTGGAAACAGTGGGGATACAGTAGGTATAGAGTTTGGATATAGTTTTTATATAGTAAGGATATAGTGTGTAAACAGTGGGGATACCGTAGGTACAAAGTTGAGATACAGTTTTGATATAGTGAGGATAAAGTGTGGAAACAGTGGGGATACCGTAGGTACAAAGTTGAGATACAGTTTTGATATCGTGAGGATATAGTGTGGAAACAGTGGGGATACCGTAGGTACCGACTTGAGATACAGTTTGGATATAGTGAGGATATAGTGTGTAAACAGTGGGGATACCGTAGGTACAAAGTTGAGATACAGTTTTGATATAGTGAGGATATAGTGTGGAAACAGTGGGGATACCGTAGGTACAGACTTGAGATACAGTTTTGATATAGTGAGGATATAGTGGGGAAACGGTGGGGATACCGTAGGTACAGACTTGAGATACAGTTTGCATATAGTGAGGATATAGTGTGGAAACAGTGTGGATACAGTAGGTACAAAGTTAAGATACAGTTGTGATATAGTGAGGATATAGTGTGGTAACATTAGGGATACCGTAGGTACAAAGTTGAGATACAGTTTTGATATAGTGAGGATATAGTACGGAAACAGTTGGGATAGCGTAGGTACAGACTTGAGATACAGTTTGGATATAGTGTGGATATAGTGTGGAAACAGTGTTGATACAGTAGGTACAGACTTGAGATACAGTTTGGATATAGTGAGGATATATTGTGGAAGCAGTTGGGATACCGTAGGTACAAAGTTGAGAAACAGTTTTTTATATCATGAGGATATAGTGTGGAAACAGTGGGGATACCGTAGGTACAGACTTGAGATACAGTTTGGATATAGTGAGGATATAGTATGTAAACAGTGGGGATACCGTAGGTACAAAGTTGAGATACAGTTTTGATATAGTGAGGATATAGTGTGGAAACAGTGGGGATACCGTAGGTACAGACTTGAGATACAGTTTGGATATAGTGAGTATATAGTGTGGAAACAGTATGGATACAGTAGGTACAGACTTGAGATACAGATTTGATATAGTGAGGATATAGTGTGTAAACAGTGGGGATACCGTAGGTACAAAGTTGAGATACAGTTTTGATATAGTGAGGATATAGTGGGGAAACAGTGGGGATACCGTAGGTACAGACTTGAGATACAGTTTGGATATAGTGAGGATATAGTGTGTAAACAGTGGGGATACCGTAGGTACAAAGCTGAGATACATTTTTGATATAGTGAGGATATAGTGGGGAAACAGTGGGGATACCGTAGGTACAGACTTGAGATACAGTTTGGATATAGTGAGGATATAGTGTATAAAAAGTGGGGATACCGTAGATACAAAGTTGAGATACAGTTTTGATATAGTGAGGATATAGTGTGGAAACAGTGGGGATACCGTAGGTACAGACTTGAGATACAGTTTGGATATAGTGAGGATATAGTGGGGAAACAGTGGGGATAAAGTAGGTTCAGAGTTGGGATATAGTTTGTATATAGGAAGGATACAGCGTGTAAACAGTAGGTATAGAGTTGGGATATAGTTTGGATATAGTGAGGATATAGTGTTGAAACAGTGTGGATACAGTAGGTAAAGAGTTGAGATACAGTTTAGATATAGTGAGGATATAGTGTGTAAACAGTGGGGATACTGTAGGTACAAAGTTGAGATACAGTTTTGATATAGTGAGGATAAAGTGTGGAAACAGTTGGGATACCGTAGGTACAGACTTGAGATACAGTTTGGATATAGTGAGGATATAGTGTGGAAACAGTGTGGATACAGTAGGTAGAGACTCGAGATACAGTTTCGTTATAGTTAGGATATAGTGTGGAAGCAGTTGGGATACCGTAGGTACAAAGTTGAGATACAGTTTGGATATAGTGTGGAAACAGTGTGGTCCGTAGGTACAGAATTGAGATACAGTTTTGATATAGTGAGGATATAGTGTGGAAACCGTGGGGATACCGTATGTACAGACTTGAGATACAGTATGGATATAGTGAGGATATAGTGTGTAAACAGTGGGGATACCGTAGGTACAAAGTTGAGATACAGTTTTGATATAGTGAGGATATAGTGTGGAAACAGTGGGGATACCGTAGGTACAGACTTGAGATGCAGTTTAGATATAGTGAGGATATAGTGTGTAAACAGTGGGGATACCGTAGGTACAAAGTTAAGATACAGTTTTGATTAAGTGAGGATATAGTGTGGAAACAGTTGGGATACCGTAGGTACAGTCTTGAGATACAGTTTGGATATAGTGAGGATATAGTGTGGAAACAGTGTGGATACAGTAGGTACAGACTCGAGATACTGTTTTGTTATAGTGAGGATATAGTGTGGAAACAGTGGGGATACCATATGTACAAAGTTGAGATACAGTTTTGATATAGTGAGGATATAGTGTGGAAACAGTGGGATACCGTAGGTACAGACTTGAGATACAGTTTGGATATAGTGAGGATATAGTGTGTAAACAGTGGGGATACCGTAGGTACAAAGTTGAGATACAGTTTTGATATAATGAGGATATAGTGTGGAAACAGTGGAGATACCGTAGGTACAGACTTGAGATACAGTTTAGATCTAGTGAGGATGTAGTGTGGAAACAGTGGGGATACTGTAGGTACAGAGTTGGGATATAGTTTGTATATAGGAAGGATACAGTGTGTAAACAGTAGGTATAGAGTTGGGATATAGTTTGTATATAGTGAGGATATAGTTTGGAAACAGTGTGAATACAGTAGGTAAAGAGTTGAGATACAGTTTAGATCTAGTGAGGATATAGTGTGGAAACAGTTTGGATACAGTAGGTATAGAGTTGGGATATAGTTTATATATAGTAAGGATATAGTGTGTAAACAGTGGGGATACCGTAGGTACAAAGTTGAGATACAGTTTTGATATAGTGAGGATATAGTGTTGAAGCAGTGGGGATACCGTAGGTACAAAGTTGAGATACAGTTTTGATATAGTGAGGATAAAGTGTGTAAACAGTGGGGATACCGTAGGTACAGACTTGAGATACATTTTTGATATAGTGAGTATATAGTGTGTAAACAGTGGCGATACCGTAGGTACAAAGTTGAGATACAGTTTTGATATAGTGAGGATATAGTGTGGAAACAGTGGAGATACCGTAGGTACAGAATTGAGATACAGTTTTGAATATAGTGAGGATATAGTGTGGAAACAGTGGGGATATCATAGGTAAAGAGTTGAGATACAGGTTGGATATAGTGAGTATATAGTGTGGAAACAGTGTGGATACAGTAGGTACAGACTTGAGATACAGTTTTGATATAGTGAGAATATAGTGTGGAAACAGTGGGGATACCGTAGGTACAGACTTGAGATACAGTTTGGATATAGTGAGGATATAGTGTGGAAACAGTGGTTATAAAGTAGGTACAGAGTTGGGATATAGTTTGTATATAGGAAGGATACAGTGTGTAAACAGTAGGTATAGAGTTGGGATATAGTTTGGATATAGTGAGGATATGGTGTGGAAACAGTGTAAATACAGTAGGCAAAGAGTTGAGATACAGTTTAGATATAGTGAGGATATAGTGTGTAAACAGTGAAGATACCGTATTTTCAAAGTTGAGATACAGTTTTGATATAGTGAGGGTATAGTGTGGAAACAGTTGGGATACCGTAGGTACAGACTTGAGATACAGTTTGGATATAGTGAGGATATAGTGTGGAAACAGTGTGGATACAGTAGGTACAGACTCGAGATAAAGTTTTGTTATAGTGAGGATATAGTGTGGAAACAGTGGAGATACCATAGGTACAAAGTTGAGATACAGTTTTGATATAGTGAGGATATAGTGTGGAAACAGTTGGGATACCGTAGGTACAGACTTGAGATACAGTTTGGATATAGTGAGGATATAGTTTGTAAACAGTGGGGATACCGTAGGTACAAAGTAGAGATACAGTTTTGATATAGTGAGGATATAGTGTGGAAACAGTGGGGATACCGTAGGTACAGACTTGAGATACAGTTTGGATATAGTGATGATATAGTGTGGAAACAGTGTGAATACAGTAGGCAAAGAGTTGAGATACAGTTTAGATATAGTGAGGATATAGTGTGTAAACAGTGAAGATACCGTATTTTCAAAGTTGAGATACAGTTTTGATATAGTGAGGGTATAGTGTGGAAACAGTTGGGATACCGTAGGTACAGACTTGAGATACAGTTTGGATATAGTGAGGATATAGTGTGGAAACAGTGTGGATACAGTAGGTACAGACTCGAGATAAAGTTTTGTTATAGTGAGGATATAGTGTGGAAACAGTGGAGATACCATAGGTACAAAGTTGAGATACAGTTTTGATATAGTGAGGATATAGTGTGGAAACAGTGGGGATACCGTAGGTACAGACTTGAGATACAGTTTGGATATAGTGAGGATATAGTGTGTAAACAGTGGGGATACCGTAGGTACAAAGTAGAGATACAGTTTTGATATAGTGAGGATATAGTGTGGAAACAGTGGGGATACCGTAGGTACAGACTTGAGATACAGTTTAGATATAGTGAGGATATAGTGTGTAAACAGTGGGGATACCGTAGGTACAGACTTGAGATACAGTTTAGATATAGTGAGGAAATAGTGTGTAAACAGTGGGGATACCGTAGGTACAAAGTTGAGATACAGTTTTGATAAAGTGAGGATATAGTTTGGAAACAGTTGGGATACCAAAGTTCCAGTATTGAGATACATTTTGGATATAGTGAGGATATAGTGTGAAAACAGTGTGGATACAGTAGGTACAGACTCGAGATACAGTTTTGTTATAGTGAGGATATAGTGTGGAAACAGTGGGGATACCATAGGTACAAAGTTGAGATACAGTTTTGATATAGTGAGGATATAGTGTGGAAACAGTGGGGATACCGTAGGTACAGACTTGAGATACAGTTTGGATATAGTGTGGATACAGTGTGTAAACAGTGGGGATACCGAGGGTACAAAGTTGAGATACAGTTTTTATATAATGAGGATATAGTGTGGAAACATTGGGGATACCGTAGGTACAGACTTGAGATACAGTTTAGATCTAGTGAGGATAAAGTGTGGAAACAGTGGGGATACCGTAGGTACAGACTTGAGATACAGTTTGGATATAGTGAGGATATAGTGTGGAAACAGTGGAGATACAGTAGGTACAGAGTTGGGATATAGTTTGTATATAGGAAGGATACAGTGTGTAAACAGTAGGTATAGAGTTGGGATATAGTTTGTATATAGTGAGGATATAGTGTGGAAACAGTGTGAATACAGTAGGTAAAGAGTTGAGATACAGTTTAGATATAGTGAGGATATAGTGTGCAAACAGTGGGGATACATAAGGTATAGAGTTGGGATATAGTTTATATATAGTAAGGATATAGTGTGTAAACAGTAGGTATAGAGTTGGGATATAGTTTGTATATAGGAAGGATATAGTGTGTAAACAGTAGGTATATAGTTTGGATATAGTTTGTATATAGTAAGGATATAGTGTGTAAACAGTAGGTATAGAGTTGGGATATAGTTTGTATATAGTAAGGATATATTGTGGAAACAGTAGGTATAGAGTTGGGATATAGTTGGTATATAGTAAGGATATAGTGTGTAAACAGTAGGTATAGAGTTGGGATATAGTTTGTATATAGTGAGGATATAGTGTGTAAACAGTAGGTATAGAGTTGGGATATAGTTTGTATATAGTAAGGATATATTGTGGAAACAGAAGGTATAGAGTTGGGATATAGTTTGTATATAGTAAGGATATATTGTGAAAACAGTAGGTATAGAGTTGGGATATAGTTGGTATATAGTGAGGATATAGTGTCGAAACAGTGGGGATACCGTAGGTACAGACTTGAGATACAGTTTGGATATAGTGAGGATATAGTGTGGAAACAGTGTGAATACAGTAGGTAAAGAGTTGAGATACAGTTTTGATATAGTGAGGATATAGTGTGGAAACAGTGTGAATACAGTAGGTACAGACTTGAGATACAGTTTGTATATACTGAAGATATACATGTAGTGTGGGAACAGTGTGAATACAGTACGTAAGAGTTAAGATACAATTTCGATATGGTGAAGATATACGAGGGTTGCCCCAGTAAATTGTGGACTTTTGTTATAAAATTAGACTGTGTATCAGGAATTCTACGATACTTTTTTGATGTGTTTATATACATCTAAGACACACGTCCTACAAATATGGATGAAATCACAGTTTAGATAACAAAGTTATGAAATTTTACTTGAGGGTGCCTCAACGTATGCGGAGCACGTCGCAGATTATTTTGCTGTATTTTCAAAGAGGAGTGGTCAGATGTTTTGACTCTTCTATTTTTATATTAGCTTAAATGGTAACAAATATTGTCATCTATTTGTTGAGTAAGTCTCCCTGGTTTAAGTAATGACTATATAGTTAGTTTAGATAGTTTATGCACACAACAAGCGAGATCTTATAAATTAACTACGAGATAACATATACCCGACAAAAAAAGAAACGCACCACTACGATTTTCCCATTAAGATCTCCTTTTAATACGAAAATGTTTATCGTCATGAAATTTTCATTTTGATCAAATCTTATTAAAACTTAAGTGTGACGTAGATGAGTATCTGTACTTTTCCTGTGTTGGCACAAAAGACATCAAGGCGAATGGTAAACGAGTTTTGGAAGCGTTAATTCAACGCTACTGTCTGCATGAAATTCCAAGTTTTTTTTTTACATTTGAAAAGTATGAAAACGATATGTTGTCGTTATGTGAGACAACCAATGTGTTTATTGTTGCTTTTTTGTAATTCCAAAATCCATTTTCATCAGTTAGGACCGTTTAAATTCATTAAAACAATGTTGGAATCTTTAATTGTTTTGTAAGGCTTATCCCCAGTGTGGAATCATTATCCAAAGTGTGGTAACAATACATGGGCTACCTAGCGTTCAATTATCGCGTATGACGAATTTAAAGATAGAATTTGCAACGAATAAGTGTCTGGGTACAATTTGGTCTACCGAGATGATTCCAATTGCTTGACCTTATCCAGCAAGAGAGCATTATAAAAACGCTTATTTCCTGTGACTTTACAATTTGACCCCCACTTTGTTCATAACCAATTTTCTTTAACATAATTTTGACGCCAGATTACAAAAGACACGTGACGCAGCAGTACCTGGCATACCTTTGCACTGATATAAACTTAACTGTCCTGTCACTTGTGATCTTTCTGAGAGTTGAACAGTTCCAAGGAGTGCGTTTTTTTTTGTCGGGTATATTTATCATTAAAATAACTAACAGATATATAGCAGCTGTTCTGTTAAATTGACGAAAAGGAGCTTGTCGTTGTGATATTACTATAATAATTTTACACGAAATCCATTTTACAATACTAGTGACTGTTCTACCAAGTATTTAACATTAAAAGAACGTAGTTTTATGTGTTTAATTAGCCAATATATATTTTGCGCCGCGCCGTTCTCATAACGTGAGGTTTGTCTAAAAATAGAACTGTAGTAGGTATGTAAAATCTTATATAAAATCAATGCGAATGACCACAAACGTTTCAAATTTTCAACACTTTACATTGCATATTTACTAGTTGATGTGGCAAGGCATTGTTTGAAATACAACAGCGAAATTTGATTAAATGTACACTGTCCTATTGGACAAGATGAGTTTCATTGAAAATATTTTGACCTGCGCCGCTGACGCGGACATACGGTCAAGTAAAGGTTTATAATACAGTTCATTCACAATTGGGATACATTTTGGATATAGTGTGGATACAGTGGGAATACAGTACCTACACAGTCGAGATACATTTTGGATATAGTGGGGAAACATTGGGAATACAGACATACATAGTTGGAATTCATTTGGATATAGTGGGGATGCAGTGGGAATTCAGTACCTACACAGTTGGGATACAATTTGGATATAGTGGGAATACAGTGGGAATATAGTACCTACACAGTTGAGATACATTTTGGATATAGGGGGGATACAGTGGGAATACAGTACCTACACAGTTGGGATACATTTTGGATATAGTGTGGATACAGTGGGAATACAGTACCTACACAGTCGAGATACATTTTGGATATAGTGGGGATACAGTGGGAATACAGTACCTACACAGTTGAGATACATTTTGGATATAGTGTGGATACAGTGGGGGTACAGTACATACACAATTGGGATACATTTTGGACATATGGATGATGCATAGGGGATACAGTTCATTCACAGTTGGGATACATTCTGGATATAGTGGGGATACAGTGGGAATACAGTACCTACACAGTTAAGATACATTTTGGATATAGTGTGGATACAGTGGGGATACAGTACATACACAATTGGGATACATTTTGGACATATGGGTGATGCATAGGGGATACAGTTCATTCACAGTTGGAATACATTCTGGATATAGTGGGGATACAGTGGGAATACAGTACCTACACAGTTGAAATTCATTTGGATACAGTGGGAATACACTACCTACACAGTTGTGATACATTTTGGAAATATTGGGGATACATTGGGGATACAGTACCTACACTGTTGGTATACATTTTGGATATAGTGGGGATATATTAGGGATACAGATCCTACACTTTTGGGATATAGAAATGGCATAGTGTGGAAACGGTTGGGGTACAGTAGGTACCCAGTTGGGATACAGTTAGGACATAATGGGTACAAAGTGTGGATACAGTTGGCTACAATTGGGACACAGTTAGGATACAGTTAGGATATAGTTTGGATACAGTAAGGATACATCTATGGCACATTAGGGATACAGTAGTGGACATTGCAGATAAAGTAGGGTATAATGAGGATTAAGTGATGGTACAAATGAGGGTTTAGTGTGAAAACGTATCTAATATATTGCAACCGTTATATTTGTTTGTTAACCCTTCTATAAAAATATGCAGCGCAATCCAGATCCATTTGACCAATACTTTCAATGAGGAGCTGGAAACTCTGTTCAGAAACCGAGGTTTAAATTTATATTATTCAGGAAAAACCTGTGTAAAACGGAAAAATAGACAAAACAAGTGGTAGCTTAATGCAGGTTGAAAGGATTGTAGAATGCTTGAGCATTCTGCAATAATTTTGACCTGCATTAAGCGATAATTGGTCTTGAAAACCAATTTTAGGGTCTTTTGACAATGGCCGTTTTTAAACAGGTTTAACTGCAGTTCTATTATCCAGTCACAATCGGAGAAATAATACTACTTATGAAAACTTTGCAGTGGTAGAGAATTAGGCCCGAGAACGAAGGGTCTCTAGTTGTAGACTCACTGAAGGCTTTAGCTAGACCACTTTTCATCTGCTTAGTGGATCAACCCACGCACCGGCATGACTAATTAATTATTGGCCGGGCACAAACAAAGACATTTGCAAAATATTTTGAACAATTCACAGGCTTTAAACCAGAAAATGATGACTTGATATCCTGACCCTGAGGTTATGCTCAACTCAAATGAGCGTGAAATTCCAATTGCCCATAAAATGTAAAATGGTGAAAAATAAAGATTATTCTAACTTTAAAACTCTCAGATGCTATATTTATCCTGCTTATAAATGTTAAAATGCCAACAACTGTTACACCTGTTCGCATTTTAACGTTTATGAGCAGGATACATTTCATCCTGAGTTGAATTGAGCATAAAAAAGCTTTATAATCTCGAGGCCTCGACTGTTGAACAAAATTAATAACCATCATTATCATATGACGTCGCGTCTGGGAGTGAAATAACGCCATGCAATAAAATCGATAAACCACTTAGGGGATAACTGTATTCAAAATTTTCAATTGGGGAGGTATATCGTCGGATATACGGTCGGAAATTTAGTTTTACGGCGACGCGTAAGCGGAGCCGTAAAATGTGATTTCCGAACGTATATCCGACGATATACCTCCCCAAATGAAAATTTTGAATATGGTTATCCCCATTCTACTGCACTATTAACATTTCCCTTCAAAAAGACAGTGAAAATGTACTTTGTTGCGCCTGTATGTCCAGCGGCTGCCAGCTGCATAAAACCGCTTGCCAGCTGCATATATTCACTTGTCAACCAATGAAAAGCGACGTTACGTGATGACGTCGGGTTCCCGACAGTATATCGCAGGATATACTGTCGCAAATTTATGACGTTATCAAATCAGACGTCGCGTTGCATTTGCAAGTGCATTAGAATAGTGGTTTATAGATTCACGGGAAACGTTATGACGTCCATAACAACGTTGCGATCATAATGACAAAAGTATAACGTTTTTTACTCCAGAAATGAGATTTCAAAGTATTTGTCATATTATAAAAAGAATCTAACATTCGTGCTCCTGTATTATTGAATTTATAAAACTCGTTGCGAAAAAGAGATAAAATGCTCGGCAAGCCTCGCATTTTATCTCTTCCCCAACTCGTTTAATAAATTCAATAAAACATGAGCACTCATGTAAGATCCTCTATTTCTGTTGTCGATGGTGTGTGGGCATTTGCTTTTTCTCTATACATGCACAAGTACATGCCAACCTCGCTATGTCAAACTTGCTTCTCTCAAATACACGACATATAACGAAGTGATCATCCATTCCTGAGCATTTCCTCTATGTTGATTTGTATTTCAAGCCTGGTCATGTTTACTTGTAGTCTTAATTACTTCAAATTAATCGTTGACGTTTCAATTTATTTTACATATTTAACTTCCCATATTCGTGATTAAATCATTATAAGCAACAAGGAGTCCAGCTGTTATATTATTAATCAGATCCTTATGAAGCTAGGATCATCATTGAAAATACTTGGCGCCGGTAAAGTGTATGTAAGCCCCCCTCCCCCCCCTGCTGTCTGTTCTCAGGCGGTTGTTATGTTGTTGTTGATTTATTGTTTTATGTACCTGCCATTATTTGTGGACATTCTGTTGGTATGCATTACTTCATGTCCTTTGTCCTTTCTTGTTTTGCATTCATCTTGACTAGGAAGGGAGAGATGGTTGCTTTGCTGTATTGTCTTTTGGATATCTTATTACTGTAAATGTTCTGTAGCTCTTCTTCACGATGCCGTGGGTTGGTCTGCAGTTTGTGATTGTGGTATTTCCTGATCATGCTCACTTAGTTTTTGGTTAGACTCACGCCCCAAATGATAGCCGTTATAAGGCATAAGGTCACCGGTCATTTAATATTTTGTAAGTATTTTACTATTTATAGGCATATCAGCCATTTTTGTCAGGTGCCATTGACCCTATGGATAATATTTCGCTCTTTCATCCAAAAGAATCTCTATATGAAACTTGATTTTTTCCATAAAGTGACATTGTCTCATCTCAAGATATATATAAAACTTTGGCTTCAACAAATTTAGAGAAAACACGTATTTTCACAATGTTTCAAATCTAGGATAACCGTTTGAACTAACGTGATAGGCCCAACATCCCCGATGCCACATAGCAAGGTCCAAGGTCATTGACTTTGTGCTTCTGGAGAAGATTGTTAAAAGGGGTTTGCCATATATGGACAAAATGACACAAACCATACATAATTTTGTCATTGAAAATAGGCTTGTCCAATTGATGAGGATTTAAATGTCCATTTAGATTGAATTGGTTATTCTATTTGGAAACGTTCAGTTTGCAATAGATCCATATTTTTTGTTATTTTAATTCGTGTATAATCATCGCTATAAAGATGCTTTCTTTATGTTTCCAGGCCCTAACCTGAAGGTTGTATCGACAATGAGCGTAGGGTATGAACATATTGATCTGACGGAATGTCGGAAACGCAACGTTTACGTCTGTAATACTCCAAATGTGTCAACAGACAGCGTCTCGGAGCTGACCGTAGCATTGTTACTGTTGACTACAAGGAGGCTTCTAGAAGGTATGTGTCGCAACATCATTTAGCCTTAGAGACACTGAGGTTCTTGTCTGCCGTGATTCTGTTGAGCACACAAAACATGTTGTAACTGATGGATTTTGTTACCTTGGGTAAAAGGAGCATGACATAGATTCAGGGGGAATTTTGTAGACCATATTTTTCTTGAAGCCCAATGTCTTGCAAGGATTTTGCAACATGTAAGCCCTCTAACAATGGCAGCGTTAAGCTGTAACAGCCTGTTACATACGTTACCCTACAAAATATTTTATAATTGAAATTCTTTTTAAGACTTCAGAAAAGTGCAAATATAAGGTAAGAGTTCCAAATTGGTTATATTTTCTAAGTAAGCTGTTACTGGGCCTCAGATATTGACATTTGAAACAAATATAGTCACCCCCGATGTAGTGTATGTTACTTTTTTTCACTGAACCCCCTTTTAAACGATATATGAATCTAATATAGTTTGTCTTAAATTTTTATTGATACCTGTTTATGTTCAATAGTTTGGTATTATATTAAAAAAAATGAATTAACCTTTTCAAAACTGGAAGCATAACGTTTCTATCTTATATATTTTTTGAGTTATTAGATGTTGAACATGGTAGCCCCATATCACACAAAAATGTTAAATGTAAATCTTTAGGCCTTGCGCTGGCTATAGACCCCACCTCCCCCAAGAGGAATTTTATACACTATGCTTCCCAGATACTACATTATATAAGCCACAAAATGAAATATGTTAGCCCTCTGAGAGTGGCAGCGTTAGCGGGTAACATTATGTTACATATGTTACCTGCAAAATACCTGTAAATTTTCCTGGTAATGTCTCCAACATGATATAGTCGCACTTTTTTAAGGCTGGCACAGGTTTAAGAACTTCTTATAACACAGTTACATAATTTTAGGATACCTAGTTTTAAGAATTATTGTGTCCTGAGCATAACTTATATTTTTGAAATAGAAATCTCAAAGTTGGTGTGATAATGCATCTTGGGATGACAAAGTGTCACAAACCATTATTGGGTCACTGTGACCTTGTACTTGACCTCTGACCTAGTTTCTAGAAACTGCATTGAGTCTTGTGCGTATCTAACATATTCTTTGAGATAGGAATTCCAAATTTGGTCCGTTAATGCATCATGAGATGACGGGATGTCACATACCATTTCGGGTCACTGTGACCTTGACCTCTGACCTAGTTTTAAGAATTATTGTGTTCGGAGAATATCTCTTATACTCACTGAGGTAGAAATTCCAAATTTGGTGTGTATATGAATCTTGGGATGGCAGAGTGTCACATACCATTTTCCGGTCACTTTGACCTTGAACTCTGACCAAGTTTTAATAATAATTGTGTCAGGAGCATATCTCTTATATTATTTGAGATAGGAATCCCAAATTTGGTGTGTGAATGCATCTTTGGATGGTGGAGTGTCTTGTACCATTTACGGGTCACTGTGACTTTGACCTCTGACCTAGTTTTTTAGAAATATCATGTCCAGAGCATATCTCTTATATAATTAAAAGTAGGAATCCCAAATTTGGTGTGTGGATGCAACTTTGGATGGCTGAGTGTCACATACCATTTTCAGGTCACTTTGACCTTGATCTCTGACCTAGTTTGTAGAATAATCTTGTCTAGAACATATCTCTTATATTATTTGAGATTGGAATCCCAAATTTGCTGTATGGATACATCTTTTAATGCTGATGTGTCTCATACCCTTTTGAGGTCACTGTGATCTTGACCTATGACTGAGTTACTAAATAATTGTGTCTGGAGCATTATTTGATGTAGGAATCCCAAATTTGGTGTGTTGATTCCTCTTGGGCATACCATTTTGGGTCATTTTTTTCCAGGTTTTTCTTGTCTGGAGCATATCTCCTATATTACAGCTTACTTTCCTCAAATGTGTCTTACGCAAGACCAATTCCTTTGGGGGCATTCGTCACGTGACTGTGACATTTCTTGTCTTTTATAGAGACATCAAACATAGTTAACATAATACTCATGGAAAGTTTGTAACATACAGCACAATGTGCGAGTAACAACTTAAAAGATCAAAGAAAACCCATCAGGTAGAAGTTATAGAGCTGTTTCTTGCCAAGCTAGCAACTCTTCGTATATTATCCAAGGGTTTAAGAATTTTCCAATACAGCTTATTAATCCTCTATCAGATACATCTTGCAAGAGATTTTGCAATATGCTAGCACTCTGGTAATAGCACCATTATCTTGTAACAGCCAATAACATATAATACCCATTAACATCTTTGATACTTTTAGTAAATGACATGACTTCTGAAAAGTGCAACCCATAAGGGAAGATTTCCAAATTGGCTATATCATCCAAGTAAGCTAGTTTTGCATCACAGATATGGACCTTTGAAAACAAATATTCACCCCAAAGTGTGACGTATGTTACATTTTTTTCATTATTCCTATATAAATAATCTATGAAACTAATATAGATTGATATTTTTTTAATGCGAACGTGTTTATTAATTCATTTTGTATTAAAGAATGTTTATGTACCTTTTGGAAACTGCAAATATTATGTTTCTATCTTTTATAAAGTTTGAGTTGCTGAGTTTTAAACACGGTAACCCCATATCACACAAAATATGAAATATAATTCAAGTTTTCTTTCACCCAGAGGTATTGGATTTCCTTTCCATTTATTTTCTGCACATTTTGTTCATATCTTATTTTCATGGGAAAGACTTGATAGTTCAATCTTTGTATGTACATCTTAAAGACAGAAAAGCAGGGTGGGGGACGTAAGCTTATGTTCATGCCATTTGAAATAGCCAGTATATGTGTATGGCTTTGGTACTTTTTCAGAAACATGTCGTACTGCAGCTTATTCACATTTACATAAATAGCACATGTTAGGGCTTCATGTCACTGATGAGTGCCTAGAGCAATTCTTTGTTTGTTTCCCTATCCTGCTTAGAATGTTGATGAACTAGTGGGGGAGGGGTTCTCCATCAGTTTGATAGGAACAACCTTTCTGTGATACTTACACATCGGCACATTGGTAGTGTCACAATCTGTTAAACAGTGTATTACTGCAGATTTCTTCCGCCATATTCTGGCCAATGTTGTTGACATTCAGAATGTGCACCTTTTGTTACAAACACCATTGTTGAACAAAACACCCAGGTTATCCTCTGCGAGAACGTTTGTATGACTTTATAGACTGCCGCTTATACATTGTATATATGTATCAGTGACAAAACCAACATGCCCTGCTTCAGTGCCTGGTTGTATACTGGTGCCATCAGATCCTTGTAGGTGACAGGAAAAGCTATTATGCTCTGTAGTTACGGCATTACCATCAAAGTTATGTGCAGCACTACATGGCCAATCTAAAGTTGGTTCAATATGTGATTGCAAGCCATGCAGAAGTTTGGACTTGTCAGTTTTGGTGGAAATTCCATCTGGAGTTGACTGAGACCATGGTACAGTTCCCAGAAGGAATGGCAATGTCAACTCAGGGTCAACATTTCGCCCAATAAAAAGAAGGTCATGCTGACCAAAGACGCTCTTTTAAGCTCTCACCTGGCTGTTTGCATTTTGTAAATTGGACAATATCTTCTTGCTTGGCCTCGCAGGCCTCAAACTTTATTAGCTTGTAGCATTTTATGGGGTTGTGAAAGACAGATGTTTTTTGAATAAAAGTGAGTCAATGAAGTCTGCAGCAGCCTTCCTGCCAATGTCATCAGCCTCAATAAGATCCTTAGCTATACCAGGCTTAGCAGGAACACCGTAAGACAAAAAGTACAGTTCATTGTCTTCAAAACTAGACTTAAAAGGATTGATGAAGCCTGAAATTGCCTCTATTACTTGTTCTACTTTGCATCTGAGCAGATTGAATACATTTCTATTACATTTCAGTGCATTGAAGAGCTGTTTAAATATATTGAACTCTGATGTGATGAGTAATACACCATTCCATCTGTAGTACGAAACGTAGTCGTAGTTGCTGAAGCCTATTATACCTCTTTATTGTTTGCCTGATAGTTATGTCAAAAGCTTTTCTCCAATGGTTGTGACACACTAAACCCATTTTGTTCGAGAAGTTCTTTGCATCTGCGAAGTGTATCAGACAAATATATGAGTGTAATCAGTTACACAGGTACATATTGTGCGTAGCTGTTGTAATCGTTTGCAATGAACATTGGGAACAAAGCATACAGATAGAGCTGACATGCAATTCAAAGTTGTTTTCCTGGTAGCCCTAATCAGTGTCAACACCATCTTAATTATATTCATATACCTTGTCCACAACTGAGCTGTTTCACAGTGACTGTCTTTCAGAACTTCCGATTTGAAAGCATGGTATCTACTGTTTACGTGAGCAAACAGCAAAGGTTGATAGATCACATTATAATATTAGTTTAAGTCACCATAGATTAATAAGGAACTTCAATATATTTCAGCCTTATAAATTTTCTTAATTCTCTGACATACTTAATAGATGTATAGTCAACAACTGCTATACAGATACTCAGAATAACTTATGTATCATTTGTTAACACACATAACAGTAAAAGCTCAAGGCATTTATTAAATGAATACTTAAAATAGGTAAACCTTGTTAAAAGAAGTACATAAACCTGTGCCAGCATGCAAATAAGTATAAACATGGCTTGTTAGAGACATTAACTTGAATGTTTAATGCTATTATGAAGGTAACATACATAACATGGGCCTGAAAAAAATGTAAGCGACCATAATAAAGAACTTTAAATCTTTAAGTAGCAGCCTTATAGATTTACTGTATTCTGTGACAGATGTAATACACGTAAATTCAATAAATACCATACTTATACTCATAAATAACGCAGGAAACACTAAGTAACGTATACAACGGTAATAACTCAAGACATTTATAAAATTAATACTAAAAATATGTTACTGTGTTATAAGAAGTTCATAAACCTGTGTCAGCATGCAAATTTGTAGGAACATGTTATCGCTGAGACATTATCAGGGACGTTTAATGCTATTTTGGGGGGTAACGTATATAACGTGATATTACACGTTAACGCTGCCACTCTCAGAGGGTAAACATCTTCTATTTGTGTTCTTATATCATGTAGTTTTAGAAAATCATAGTGTACAAAATTCACCCAGGGGGGAGGGGGGTCTATAGCCAGCTCAAGGCCTATAACCAAGAGTGTAGAAATTTTGTCTACCATTTAGCAAGTCTCAATATGCCCTTGACCATAGGTATAGATAAACAAAATTATTTGAGGCGTGACTGTATTTTCAATATTGAAATACAGTAAACCTGTCTAAATCGCCACTCAAAAATAGACAACACAAATGTTTTAAGACAAAAGGTAGCTTATTGAAGGTCGAAAGTATTGCAATGCTCTTGACCTGCATTTAACGGTAATCTGTCTTGCGCCAAGGATTTTTGGAACCTGAATTCTATGGTGACTTAGTGTATAAATGGAAGAAGATTGTCGGTAACGTGTCTGGCTACAGATGCGTGTCTAACTGCAGATCCAGGGGTCGCAAGTTCGATCCCGGCCCGGTCCCATACTTTCGTGGAGATTGATCATGAAATAATTTCTACGGTCATTCTCCTCCCTTCCGCTGATTCATTCAAGAAGGGTTGTTGTCAGTTACAAGCGAAAGTATGTGCACAAATTACTGGTTAACCGCTTGTTCATGCCTGCCCAGGAAAAAGTGTGGTTAGGTGAACTGACCGTCCCGCAATGACCATAGCTGTTGACTTGGGACGTAAAGCAACAAAACAAACAAAAGAAGAAGATTGTTGGCTCTAATAATTTTTCAGCGCAGTTCATTAAAATATTTTCCCACTATAAGAAGTTTGGCTATAACATTAATGTATTGCAACAGACTGCATGCTTGGTGGTCAACCCAATTACGGCTGTCAACTTTGTTTCCTCTTTAATTGCACGCGGGTGGGTTGGACTTTAGACTCCATGACGGTTCCAGTAGGGGCCTGATGCTTTGGCTGTTTGCCGGGCCCATCAGGGTTTACCTGTTGGATTTCGTTTGCTCCTGTATATAGTTTTGTGTACTGATGAGTCCTTATCTTTGCTTTATCTTTCTTTTTATTTCTTGGTTTATATGTTATGGGAGATGATGCATTGATAAGTTAGGGTCTTTCATGCAAACCAATTATCTATGTGTCTTGATCCGCATTTGATTTAAGGGTGAGGTTCGTGCCTTGAAACCGGTTTAAGCCCTCCAGTAAAGTATTTCACTGACCGTTCCAAGGCGGTACTTCTTTTGTGGATTTTCTATATTTTTGTTTTTCTGTGACCAAACCTTTATATGGTCACTTTGATAATTATTCAAATATTTCCAGCTAAACATAGATTCTCTGAATGAAAACCTTAATTATATTCTTGTCTGAAACCACAAGGCCTAGAGCCTTGGAATTTGTTTTGAAGCCTCATTTAGCAAATATCAATCCAATGTGCTTTAATTATGGCCCTTAGACAAAAATTGGTCCCGCCCTAGGGTAACATGAATCAGAAAATCGTCTTGTCTTAAACCACATTGCCCATCTTTTCCTACCAAACGTTTAGCTTTACTTTATCTTGAATCGTCGTCTCACAATTATGATCATTGTCTTATTTCTTAGGTCTCAAGAAGAAAATGGTAACAAGCTGTTTTTGACCAATTCTCACAGCTATGATCTTTGTATCAAGTCGAAAAAGTAACTAGCTGTTTGACCAATCGCATTGTGCATAACAAATCGAAGCGAAAACTAGGCTTCCCTTTGTTTGAAGAAAATCTTTGTGATTGTTTACAACACTTTACACAGCACTTTCCTGGTCATTTAATATAAGTGTACTTTGTACAGGCCATGGTATAACTATTTTATACCACCTACATCAGTGTAGACCTTGCACAGCACGGGCTATTTCGTGCTAAAGTTGGTAAGGGTGATATAAGGTAATGTACAGAGCTTAGAATAGATAGTTTTAACAACGGCTCAGTCGAGCGATCCAGGGACAACTAGCAGGCCTCCAGACAAAATGTGTAACTTTGATTTTTGTTTTATATTTCTAAGAAAAAATATGTGTTGCGAATACTCGAAAAAAAACTTCTCAATGAGACGGTTCTTTTGAAAACCCAAACATGTGTTTAAACTGATGGGTAAGAAAATATTCACAATTTTACGCTCAAAAACGTTTGTTTATCTTGACGTATGCCATTGTCTTCTTGTTTTGTTTCTTGTTTCTGTTTGAAGGTGTTGCAGCCGTGAAGAACGGTGAATGGGGTAAATGGAAGCCCATGTGGCTCTGTGGCATAGAGTTATCTCAGAAGACAATAGGAATCATCGGTCTTGGTCGCATTGGCTTTGGCGTTGCTCGGCGCTTGAAACCATTTGGAGTGAAGCGGATTCTTTATTACGATGTATGCCATGTTTCTTACGCTAACGACGTCGGCGCTGAATTTGCTGAATTTACGTCATTATTGACAGAGTGCGATATCATCTGCATCTGCTGTAATCTGACGTCACAAACACGTCATATTTTTAATGCGGATGCGTTTAAAATCATGAAAAAAAGTTCTGTTTTGATAAACAGCGGTCGCGGAGGGGTTATCAACCATGACGATTTGTATTCAGCTTTACTTTCCGGGGAAATCGCAGCTGCGGGTCTAGACGTCACAGAGCCAGAGCCACTTCCGGCAGATCATCCGCTAGTTTCTTTACCCAATTGCATTGTACTTCCACACATGGGAAGTAACACGTGGGAATCCAGGGACAGTATGGCTGAAACAGCGGCAAAGAATATTCTGGCGGTGTTTGAAAATAAACAAGCTATCGGACAAGTCTAGGTTCAGAATGCTGCACGTTAAAGACACTCTTTGAAAACTGTATCACATGCACGGATCCAGAAAGTTCTGTCAGAGGTGGTCCAACTGAAATTTAACAACGTTTTTTCCCCAAGGTGATGAGGGAATTCAAATACCACTAAAATCAGGCCGTCATCAGCCCGCCAGCGAAACGCCATTTAAGGACATATGCTACTAAATACTTCCCATGTTGAAATCTGTTCAATACTTTGCATAAAGTTTGTTTTATGCATGGGTTATCTATTTAGGAAATAATGCTTAATTTCGGGAATAGTGCACGTGAGAATTAGTCGCATATGTCTTTAAATGGCATTTCGCTGGTGAGCCAATGATGACCCAACATTGAATGCTGGCTTGCATTCATTCTACACTAAATGGACAAAATATGAAAATACACTGTCCCACGCTTATAAAATTTTCTTATTGCATGATATGTTAAGGCATTGGGTTTTGTATAACTCATCTAATACCTGTTTGAGGTTTCTTACATAAAAAAGTTTAGATTATGAATAGAAAAAAATAATTTTTGAATATACTATGCTTCTAAATCTACCAAATTCTCGTGTCCCTGGTTTACGTTCTTCAAAAGAAGTTATTTTATAGGCCCTATTACATGTATTTTATCCCAAAAAAGTTTTTGGTGTAAACCTAAGATACCATTAAATAGACTGCCGATACTCTTGACCTGTTTCAGATGTAGATATTTTGATGAAAAATAATAATCACTTGTCCCGATTTTTAAAGTAAGATACGTTACAGTCTTTTTCTGGGTCATAGCATTTCCAAATTATGTTTATTTTTAGTATGCAACTGATTATTTTAGATGCAAATATATCAGTATAAAAGATTTAAACCACAAAACTGTACTGCGATCTATCTTAATTAAAATATAAACAAAGGTTTCATCCAGAATACAAAAGCACCAAAATATTTGGTAAGATACGTTACAGTGTTTTTTGAGTGCACTTCAGTCTTTTATAAAGCTTTACCCTAATCCTTGCCCACACAATACTGCCGAATGTTTACTTAAGGGAAAATATTATAGTATTCGTGGAATACTAGTAAAACCTGGCTAAAATGGACCTTAACATTTTATTGGAATAAGATACGTTAAAATAAGATACGTGACGCTCGATTAAAAGGCTGCATCTCTATGCTGATAAATCAAGTGTACCCCTGTATGCACATGTGCTATGTTATCTATATTGTCAGCGGAAGCACTGGGCACTATTTTATACTCATAGCTTAAGGTTATGAAGCCTAACAATTTGGAACTTTTGTATTTTACAAAATCACAGATCTTTGAGAAACAAAGGTACAATATCGTTGAAAATATTATATTGTACAATATGAAGCATTTGAAACTTTTTGAAATATGAAATGCTAAAAATCAATTAGCCAAACAAATGACATTTTGGTCAATTTGAAAACAGAAAACATTGCCCATAACAGATCCTTTCAGCATAACGTATATTATGGAAAGTCACGTATCTTATTGAAAACAAAAAGGATATACTTTGTGATAGCAAGAATAAATCAGTCATTTTTTGTTATAAAATTGAATTAACAGCACATATGAATATTTTATTTCAAGAAATAGTATACTGGGCTCTTTGAGTTCAGATTATTTTGCATAACGTATCTTATGTTTTCGTAACGTATATTATGAAATCAGTGTTTCCTGTCATCTGAAGTCACAAATTAGGAAAATACTGACGCAAAGATGTCATGGCTGGTTAAAGGTGATGTTGTCTTTTGTCACAATATTTCCTTGTCAGCGAAATGGAAATATCATAAATTCTTCATATGAATTTTTTGTATTTCATGTTAGTTTTTAAGGAGTGCAAAATAGGCTATTCAAATGTAATTGCAAATTTAACTCAACGTCTGATTAGAAAATGTCGTTAATTTGCGACTCATGGTGAAGTTCTGTGTAGCATTGTCAAACATGTTGCAACTGGAAAGCGTCAGCCTTGGTTTAGGGTATCAAAATCTGATATTGAAATGATCAAAGCGACATTTGAGCTGAAAGCATAAGATACGTTACACTCCCTTTGTAGACACTAGACAGGAATGACAGTTGGAATGACTGGTTTAATTGTTTGAATTTGGATAGTTTAATAACTGATTATGAATCAGTTTGTGTTTGTTCTGATTCACAAGCATACCTGCATATATTTTACATCTTTTTCTATAAATATCGCTTTCACTCTGCAATTATGCACCCTATCTGTATTGTGTGCTCTGCTGGTTTTGAATTTATTATTTTAATATATAACTGCCACCGGAATTTTTTTGCCAAACCAGTTTTTGGCAAAATGACCTAGTACTTTTAGTTGACAAAGAAAGCTAAAGTGACTTATTTCCAGTAGAATAGACCCTACTGAGGAAATTCTATAGGTTTTTGGCTTAAAATCTGTAATGACCTAGAAAATATTCCACGACAAAGGTCAAAATCCCCGCGGGGATTTGCAAATCCCCGCGGGGAAAATATTTCCCCGCGGGGATTTTTCACCATCCCCGCGGGGATTTTTTCCCCGTGCAAAAAATTTCCCCGCGGGGATTTTCGAAAATTCTAAAACTCATCTTTTTATTCAAATATGACAAGATCTCATGTTAATGGTGTGTAAAAATGAATGTCCACCAGTAATAACAATTTTTCATTTTTCCCCGCGGGGATTTTTCCCCGCAGGGATTTTTGGAGAAAGAAATATCCCCGCGGGGATTTTTTAAAAATCTGTTTAAGGGTCTAAAATCAAGCTTAGGTTCACTCTTGCAATCTGTTTGACACATTTGAGTTTGTTTCAAGTATATATTAACATTTTTATTTTCCCCATGGGGAAAAATCCCCGCGGGGATATTTCCCCGCAGGAATTTTTCCCCGCAGGGATTTTTCCCCATGGGGATTTTTTTCTGCACAGTATTCATCCTTAGAGGATTTTATTCAATGGCAAAGTATTTTTTCTGCATTTATTCACATTTATATTGTATATGGTATGGATCCAGCTCAGTTGCTGCATGTTGTAGTGAAGCAAGCGGGTAAACTGTATTTTAGATTTACTTGGTCACAAATCCAAAGACAGTTTTTCACATTTTGCTGCCCATATACCTGTATTCACAGTAAAGCTGCACCTGTTAGGGCCACCTGCTTGTTCCATCTCTTTATTCACTTTGCAAAGAGTTTAGATCCAGAGCAGGCCCTACATCTCAGGTACAGATTACAGGATCAGGATCCAAGCTCCACCATCTTGTTTTGGAACTAAAAATCACCACCTGACCACCCCCGCCCCCCTGTCTTTTTTTTCTTTAGACACTTGCTCAATCGATACTGATCATTACGCAAATTTTAGAATTTTGAGAAAAAAAGAAAAAAGAATCTGTTGGCTGTGCTTTTTACTAATTTAGGAGTGCCCTAATCTCCTCAGTGGTCTGGGAATTGACCACAGAAGGAGAAAAACTATTCCACTGTGGAATAGTCCACGGAAAAAAAATTCTTCAGGGAATCACTGTATGTCTGGTATCTACAATATTGGGCACTGTTTGATGACCTGGTAGATTTCAAAATGTGAGCAGGGTCAGGTACTTGTCTTTTTCTATAGACACAGCACCACAATGTATCTTATGAAAGAGGAGAAGGGAGAACCGATCCCTACAAGCCGCGAGAGATGACACTCACGCACATCCATCGAGCATCTCACCGACACTACCTGTGTTTCACCATCTCCGGCATGTCCAGCGGGCTGCTGTCCTCTGAACTTTCTCTACCTGATTAATCTGAAGCTTTGAGTAAGGGCTCTAAAAAGGTGCTGCATACTCTAGTTTAGGCCTTATCAAAGTTTTGTATACAACTTCCTTAGTACTCGTAGTTGCAAAAGCCAAATTCCTGCGAAGGAAACAGAGTGCCTTAGTTGCTTTGGAAGAAATTTCTGAAAAGTGTTGACCCCAATCCATATTATCAGAGATGGTTATATCAAGGTATTTGGCTGACTGAACTTTTACAAAGTTTTCTTGTGAAGGGAATAATCAAAGAGAATTTGTTTGTAATGCTGATGCCGAGTCACTCTATGACCGAGTCACTCTCATAGAGTGACATTTGGCCACATTGAACTTCATTTGCCAATGATTGGCCACAGATCGAAGACCTTATGTTATCCGGCAGGTCATTTATAAAAGTAAGGAACAGGATCGGTCCTACATACCCCCCCCCCCACACACACACTTCCAGACTTAAATTACTTAAACTCTAGAGTTCCTGGATCCATGCCTAAGTTTGGTATGATAACAATTTAATTAATCTTTCTGGATCCGGACACGGAACAATTTTATATAATGTTTATTTTGCTCTTACTCACATTCTGTAAAGAGATTTTATTTAAGCCCTCCAATTAAAATATTTTACTGTTCGTTCCAAGGCAGTGCTTCTTTTGTGGATCATTTATGTTATTTCTGTCTTGTATTTTTTATGCATTTGTGCACCTCTGTTTATTGATGCCTTGTGGTCACTGCTGGGACCTCTTGGCTCTCGTTTGTGATGTCTAATTATGAATTTGTCACTTTCCCATTGGTATCCTGGGTCAGGTGTGGTGCTTGATTATGTATCGATTCCTGATCTTTCCCTTCTTTGTTACTTTTAGTAAAAGCCGATACTTGGTTGGGCCGTGACTTAGCAAAATGTGTGTACGAACAAATGTGCCACAGAAAATGTTTTTTTCTTTTGTTTAAATAACTAGTCATCTGTATTCAATGGCAGAAAAAGAGAGAAAGAATGTTTTGGAGGTAAGAAACCATACAGATCGCGTTGTTTCATTCCTAATTCGTCTGTTGAAGCGAAAAAAAATGTTGCGTTTCGTCCCCAAAGCAGTTCGTACTCAGTCCATTGGCTTTATTCATTCTGCTTGTCGTTTCGGCTAAATGTCTGCTGTAAAGGGTGGCGGCACTCAAGGCCTCTGTCCTGTCAAGATTAAAATTTGAAAAGAAAGTTTCTACCAAGATACAAGAAACTTTATTTAAAGTTGGCATTCAATTTTAACATATCAAACATTAGCCAGCAAGGCTTTTTTACCGACACACAAAGTGAAAGACTGTACAAGTATATTTTCTATTGTTAAAATATATATTATGAGCATATAAATAAGAGATCCTTCTTTGCGATCTATCAAGGGGAAGGAATTGATAAAACTCGAAAAGTGGGATAAAAGGGGCTCAAGAGACCCTGATCACCATGAAGGCTGCATGGTTTCAAGGCTCTTAGGCGAAAGACGAAACCTAGATAGGGTGCAGATAGACCAAAAGATGAGGTCGATCAGAAGAGAGCAGACCTTATCAGCTTTAAATAATACACCTATAATCTATTCAGGCTTCCAGATAAGAGCGCCCGTTGGAAAACCTTGTGGGTACTCAAAAGAACCGTCTCAATGAGACGGTCCTTTCGAGCACCCAAAACACATTTTTAATATTTGTGAGAAAAAAATATGTTGTGGGTACAAAAAAGAACCATTTCATTGAGACGGTTCTTTTGAGCACCTACGAAGACACATGCTTGATATTGGCAAGAAAAATCATACCAAATTTACGCTTATAAAATTATAAGAACTATGGATTATAGTGGCACTTTGGAAGCTTAGCAAAAAGCATAAATTAGATTAGGCATTTAATTAATTAAAATAACTTAAAATGTCCACCCCTTTAATTTTCATCTTTTGACAGATAGATCTACACTAAAAAGTTTTCAAAGATTCAAAATCAGTAGGCTTGATGTTTTATATGTTAATTACATTTGTGGAAACTTTACATTTTAGTCACTCAACCTACTGTCGTGCCAGCCAAGAGTGACAGTGACGTCGTGTTTTGTTTACAATTGTTAAGTAAAACATTAACTTTTACACTCCACTTGGGCTAATGCGAATCGACAGATAACGTATTAATCCTATCCTGTTCCAATGATCTATCGATTCTAAGTCCCTGATAACTTTGTAAACAAAACGTGGCATCACTGTCACTCTTGGCTGGCAGGATAGTACATCGTGAGACGTTTACATTGGAGAAGATAGTGCCACAAGGCCTGATACGGAATTTCACATCGATAACTTTTTATTTTTAATAGACCCCTTTCACATTGTTATCTCCCTTAGCAATCGCTCTTCAATTGAAAAATCAATAATGCCGTTTTTGAAAATGAAGGGGCAGATTGCTTATTAGTGATCATTAGTTACATTGGCAAAACACATAGTGATGCTTTATAAGCCGATTGTTTTGGCCTTTCACTGATAGAATAAGATATCTTTTTCTAGGAATTAGATAAATTAGTGTTTTCATTTACATATTTTATAAATTTTCAGTATTTATAGCTTTATTTAGTGCAAAATGTACTTTGATCTCGAGCTAAAATCTGCTTCGTCAGGCACGAAATCGCTTCCACTTCAGGCAGGAAATCGCAAAAACTTTTTGAAACACATGCCAACTAATAGGACACACGAGTCTGTTATGCGACTATCAACAACTCAGACGAGCCTGGGCAAATGCACAGTCTCACCAGGGCATTTGCTGCTCGCACACACATCGGATCCAATGTTGTGTCTGAGTGCACATAAAGAAAGACGGTGCATGTGGTAAACAGAGGCTCAGACAAAAAACAGACCTAAGGGTTCCAGCCCCACTAGATAAGCAGGCAGTAGCGCACGCATGGTACTGCATGCTTCCAAATAAACGTGCGTGTATGGCCATAATGACTAAGCATATGCGATAAGTGTGGAAATCGAACAGTAATTACCTCCAATCATATTCCCATTAAATGACATCATTTCTACACAATGTCCGCTTATGCGCAGGCTAGCGAGAACCATCGCTGCTCGCACACACAAATTATGGATGTAGATGAAGACTCATATCTATGTTTTTAAAACACCAGTCCACTGGTTAAGACTGTGTGGCGCCTTTTACGTATATGTGATAATAAGTACAAATTAGAGAATCACTTCATAAATCAATCATACCCGTGCGAGGCACGTGTGCTTTTATTGCTTTTAAAGGGCCCCAGGCATAGAATTAAAGGATAGGATGCACAGTGGGAGATATTAAAATGGACCTCGATTGCGACGCGAGAAAGCCTGATTTTTGTGCATTCGAACAATAAAGGCGCAGGCCTGTCTTCGTATCCACGCAGTCTGATCAGCGCCTTTATTGTTCACTTGTTGCAAAGTATAATATCTGAACTTGCTTACTGCAAAATTTCATTTTTAGCTTGTCTCTGTAGCTGAACAGACTGGTTTGAGACTTACTCAGTCAGAAACCAGCAAGACAGCTTTCTCGCTGGATGGCCTTTAAAATGTATCTTACCACTTATTTTAACCAGAAAGACCCTGTTTAGAGGCCAAGTGTGTGGAATGTAATCATAGACCATGTATTCATTGAATAAACATGAAGCTAACCAGACTCTGACTCTTCACTGCTCGCAAACGCATAGTATGGAAGGAAATAATTGATACAGTGTATGTTATAATGTATGACCAACACAGTAATGCACCCGCTCATTTGGAAAAGATGCAGTCGTGGATATGCTTAAAGATATCTTTCTGATCTCAAATATTCAGAAGATTGGAATCAATCGCTTATTTTTGTAACATTTATCATTTAATTTTGATATTTGTCAAATCTTTATTTGCAATTTTTTTTTAAATTGTTTTCCATATTCCATTGTGTATTGTAAGGCAGTCGTATAAAGGTTGCCCCTTAAAGTGTTTTCTCATGGAGATAACGCTGAACGAGACACTTTGGCACATTTTGCGCACAAACAATGTGAAAAGAGTCTATTAAAGCAAACTAATGTATCCTTAAAACAGGAGCTTTCCTATGTGTCATTGTATCCATTTAAACAATTCTCAGGACCGCACTTCCAGTTAGCAGTGGTTGTCAAGTACTGCTGAATATGAAAACCACATGTTTTATCGATATTTCGATTTTTGTGTTTCCCTCAAGATAACCTTCAAAAAATGGCAAAATCATAGTTTGTGGTAGGCTGCAACAATCATAACACGATGAAAGACGAGAAAATACAGGTCTTTAGCTGAATTTAGCTCCAAATTATTATGTCAATCGCTTAGAAATATCGATCTTTGCAGTCACATTGGTGTTGCGTGAATTCGTATATAGACACTAAATGTCAACAGTTAAGCAACAACAATTTTAAAAGACCATTTCAGTACAGATATGTTTGTCGCAGTGCACATAGATAGATAGATAGATAGATAGATAGATAGATAGATAGATAGATAGATAGATAGATAGATAGATAGATAGATAGATAGATAGATAGATTAGTCACTGAAATATCCTGAACTTTCAATGAAAAGTGAGTACAGTATGGGTTGTTAGACACTATGGATTTTTTATGTCAATTTCTTTGGGTAGCTCAATTTCATAAATGTGGTCTTCACAAGGAGTGTAGATATTCATGACTGCAAAGCCATCTATCATGTCACATCTCAGCAGACTGCCTTCTGTTTGTTTGTTTGTATTGTTGCTTTACGTCCCAGTCAACAGCTATGGTCATTGTTGGATGGTCAGTTCACCTAACCATGCACACTTTTTCCTGGGCAAGCTTGAACAAGCGGTTAACCAGTACTTCGTGCACATACTTTCACTTGTAGCTGACCACAACCCTTCTTAAATGATTCAGCGGAAGGGAAAATGATGGCAAAAATTGTTTCAGGATCAATCTCCACAAAAGTATGGGACCTGGTCAGGATCGAACTCATGACCCCTGCAAGCACATTATCGACTGTGCTATTCTGCCCGGTAGACTGCCCTCTGTAGTTGTATCATGTTTCATCTTAACAGACTGCCCTCTGTGGATACTATAGTTGCAAAAATAAAATAGATATTAAATCACAAACTGGTGTATCATGTTTCAACTTGGCAGACTGCTTTCAGTTGGTAGAGTTGCAAATCAGTGTAGCAGGTTTCATCTCGGCACATTGCTCTCTGTTGGTAGAATCGCAATCTGTGTATCATGTTTCAGCTCAGCAGACCGCACTCTGTAGATAGAGTTGCAAACTGTTATATTATGTTTAATCTCAGCAGACTGCCCTCTGTAAACCGGTTTCTCATATTAATTCTCAGCAGATTACTCTCTGTAGATATGGCTGGAAACCGATGTATCACACTATACTCAGCAGACCCGTCTGTAAATATGCCATGGATTCTTTCGTTTTTACCACGGATTCCATGGATTTCTAACGAATTTGCCATGGATTTTTCAAAAACAGGCTGAATTTCCATGGAATTCCGTGGAATAAGCAGACAGCATTTTTCTTAGCTATCAATATCCGTGGAATTCAAAAATTTTCTATGGAAACTATGAAATCAGTAACAACTTTCCACGGATTTTTTAAATAAGTGCCGTGGAAAGTTGGACTTAGTTAATTCTGATGATGGAAAATCGATGGAAAAATAAGATAGTCAATTTCAGGGACGGAAAGTGGCGGCACTTCAGACTTAGTATTTTTTGTAGAAGTTCAGATGTCTAAGAATTTTTCTTGTGCTGCATGTTTTATATATTTAAGTTAGATCTACATGTAAATGGTACCGGTTTCTTTTTATTTTCAAACTTCTGGCCATTGGTTCAGAAGAAAAAGTGCAGACAATGCTTTTTATAGAGCTATATGACTATGGTGACCTTGAAAATTGGGTCAAGGTCACAAAAATCTAATCATTTCTTAAAGTCCTCCCAATGATATATCTGTGCCAGCTTGGTCGAAAACTTGCCATAATGGTTCAGAAGACAGGGTGCAGACAAGGCTTTTGCATACAATTATATTGCCCTGGTGACCTTGAAAATCAGGTCAAGGTCACCCAAATCCAATCACATCTTAATGTCTTTCCAATGATGTATCTGTCACAGAGGGTCATTGGTTCAGAAGAAGGAGACTCAGACTGCAGACAAGGCTATTTCATATAGTTATATGACCCTAGTGACAAGAAAATTAGGCCAAGGTTACCAAAATCTAATACATGTCAGCTGTCCAAAATAAGTATTTGTGCAAGTTTAATTGAATCCACTTAATGGTTCCAAAGTTAGAGCGCAGATAAAAAGCTATGATGCTAATGCCGCCAGAAACTGCACCAGGAATAACAATTATGTCAACTTTTGGAGGGAGGACATAATGACAATCTAGTCACTGGTAGGTACTTAAACTTTCAAACGTAACCCATCCTCCACAGGACTACATGAAGAATATTTATTTATTTATTTATTTACTTAGCACCCCATATCAGCATTTTGTCCTTGATGGCAGAGCTCATTTCAACCGTGCGTTGTTTTAGGGGTGGTTTGCTTAACCCTTTACTCCATAGGCTATTTTAGATCATGACATCATTTTTCAATTTTAACATAGAAAAATTCAAGAAAAAGTGAAGTTTAGTCTTGAATACTTTTGAAAATATTATGGAAAATGGAGCATTTGCTCCAAAAGAGCAAATGCTCCATTTTCCATAATATTTTCAAATACATGGTATTTCAAAGGCTATTTTAAAACAACATTGAAAATGAAAGAAAAAAGTTAAGTTTAGTTTTGAATACTTTTAAAAATATTATGGAAAATGGAGCATTTGCTACAAAAGAGCAAATGCTCCATTTTCCATGATATTTTCAAATGCATGATATTTTAAAGGCTATTTTAAAACAACATTGAAAAATTCAAGAAAAAGTTAAGTTCAGTTTTGAATACTTTTGAAAATATTATGGAAAATGGAGCATTTTCCATAATATATTTACAAATACATGATATTTAATGGCTATTTTAAAACAACATGGAAAATTCAAGAAAAAGTTTGGCTTAGTTTTGAATACTTTTGAAAATATTATGGAAAATGGAGCATTTGCTCCAAAAGAGCAAATGCTCCATTTTCCATAATATATTTACAAATACATGATATTTAATGGCTATTTTAAAACAACATTGAATAATTCAAAAAAAAGTTTAGCTTAGTTTTGAGTAATTTTGAAAATATTATGGCAAATGGAGCATTTGCTCCAAAAGAGCAAATGCCCCTATATTACATAATATATTTACAAATACATAATATTTAATGGCTATTTTAAAACAACATTGAAAAATTCAAGAAAAAGTTTAGCTTATTTTTGAATACTTTTGAAAATATTATGGAAAATGGAGCATTTGCTCCAAAAGAGCAAATGCTCCCTTTCCATAAAAAGAGCAAATGCTCCCTTTCCATAAAAAGAGCAAATGCTCCCTTTCCATAATATTTTCAAATACATGATATTTCAAAGGCTTCAAAAGGCGTTTATTATGGAGTAAAGGTTTAAGAAAAATTGATTAAATATTATTAAGTTCAAACTTGTTGAATGGCCCTCAAATGTGTTTGTTGAATAACCCTCAGATGTTTCTAGTCTCAAAGCAAAATTAGTAAATCTTTATTATTGACTGTTTATTATCTCAAATGACATTAACTTGTGGGGCTTTTGTTTTTTTTAAGGCATTATCAGTGTAATAAAATTAGTAGTTTGTAAATCAAGCTTTAGCCACATAACATGTGCTGTTTGAGATTACACACTTTCAAAATTCTCAAATCAAGATGGCTGTTGACCTATTTCTATGTGCCATGTGTTCAAAGAAAAAATCCAACAAATCTGCGAGCTATCTATTAATAAACCAGTGTTTCTCTGGCTCACTCCAGTTTAGTTGCAGGTAATTCAATTAAATACATAAAGTGACCTTTGCATAAACATGTTTAACAGCATATTTTGAGTGAAAACATAATGCAAATTGATCAATTTCATACAAGTATTAGCTTTTCAAAAAAGCTGGCGGTCGTTTGTTACATTCTTGCACATTGCATGCTTCCATTTTGAACTTCTCGAGCTTGTCAATGTAGATGTGTTCCTAAGCTCTGATTAGCCTACAGTTTTACTTTTAACCCTTGTTATGCCGAGTATTTTTATGTACTAGGCTACACTGCCCTCCCCAATGTTAATGATTTTAACCTGTTGCCTTCCAGTTATTACCATATATTTTCAATCAAGGTGGAAAACAGTGTCACTCCTGATCCGATGGCACCATCAGAAGCCAGCTGATCTGGTTCTACTGTGATTTCCCAAAAGGATAAAGCTGTGTTCAGCATGAGACCAGATAGTGTGCGCCCCAATATTCATCAGACTATTTTTTCTGAAAATAACTTTATTCATATTTAGATAATTGTGATCATTTCTATCAGTCAGTTTATAGTTTGTGTTTTGAGAGCTCAAAAGAACCATCTCATTGAGACGGTTCTTTTGAGCACCCACATTATTTGGTTGAGAGTTGAAAATTACGCAATTCAAAAATAAGTGCAAATAATACGGAAATGAAATATAACTGTCATTCTGATGTTTATGTTGTTTCTTGTTGGATGTAAGTATGATTTCCATACAATTTTCACTTTTGTATATATACAAAATGTCAGGTACGAACCAATATATTAGAACTTTGTCTTTGGCAATTAGTGTATACATGTACAAAAGTTGTTTTTTATTTGTATATTCATAGGTTTCAGTAGCTGTAAATAAAACATGGAAAAGAACCATCTGGCGACCCATGTAATAGAGGCCTCTAGCTGGTCTGTCAGTTCCTAAGAAGGCTACAAATTTAAAGTACTCAAATGAAGGCCAAGGGGAAACCATCCGAGAAGGCGTTCGGAAATAAGTGACAAGAAATTGATGCATATGACCGACAACAAAAGGTAACGCTGAATTACAATGCAATTGTAAGAAGTTCAGGCTCAGAACAAAAATATGAAAACTGTTTTAAAAACTCTACTAGTTTTGCAAAAATCAAATTATAAACATCAACATAGGGCCAGTTAAGCAAAACATTTAAGCGTAAAATTGTGATTATTTTCTTACCCATCAGTTTTTAGCGCTAAAAAGAATCGTCTCGGTGGTTCTTTTTTGTTTGTTTGATTTGATTCTTTACGTCCCATCAACAATCTTTCAGTTATTAAGGGAAGGGTCTTCCTGGGTAGAACCAGTACTAAGCTAGAATAAATGTTCTTGCTCAAGGACACAACGCAGTGACACAGGTGAGGCTCAAACCCGCGGCCCTTCGGTCTCGAGTCAAGCAATCTACCACTGAGCCACTACGCTCCCTCGAGACGGTTCTTTTGAGTACCCACAACATATGTTTTGGTTGGAAATAAGAAAAATAATTTTCTGGTACATGCTCTTATCTGGAGGCCTGCATCAATAGCAAAGAAATCTCAGCATTGCATAACATTTGCTCCATAAACATTTAGTCAAGCAAGAGCTTGGCCAAAGAGAAGAGCTGTTACTTAGCAATAATTTATTAAATTTTAGCGCCAAATTAATTTTACAACTTTCATAAGCTTTTTCTGAGGGCAACAAAAAAAGGATTATATAACTGTGAAACAGCATTGTATGCACTCCATCTTCTTAACCTTGACCGGGCCACATAGCATTGTGGTTAACGTGTCTGACTGCAGATCAAGGGGTGGCAAGTTCGATCCCGGCCTGGTCCCATACTTTCGTGATCATGAAATAATTTCTATCTCCTCCCTTCCTGTGAGGGTTGTTGTCAGTTACAAGTGAAAGTATGTGCACCAAGTACTGGTTAACCACTTAGTCAAGCTTGCCCAGGAAAAGAGTGTGGCTAGGATTAAGACGAACTAACCATCCCAACATGACCATAGCTGTTGACCATTAAACCAGACATACAAACCTAACCATGACCAGACAAAGACACATCAGGGAGGTTGAAGTGGGTGGGGGACACAAGGTTTCGTCTCTTATGCAAGCACTATGGACCTAAATCAGACTGATGCCCTTGCTTCCACGGTAAAATCAGTTTGGAGTGCATCTGAATATATGCAGCAGATGTAAAAAGCAGACAACTTTTGAGCAGGGCTTCCGTTAGGCGGACGTACGCCGTATATTACGTCCAAAAATCGGCTGCGTACGCCGAAATTACACATCAAAGACGTACCGCGGACTTCTGAATTTTTTTTTAGTACGGCCGAAAATGGATATCGAGACGTCCTGTCTGCAGAAAAACCCGCCCACATTTACCAGATTACGTGATTTATGTCCCGCCTTCGTATTGGAAACTCATTTATTTTGTTTATTGACCACCTAGGACGTCCCACTTGACTGATTTCGAAAGTTCTATTGACAGCCAGTGTCACGTGTAGGCTTCAGTAGGAAGCGTAATTATAAAAGCGTGTCATCCAACAGGTGTGAAATTTTACATCGACACATCTTGACAACGGCCTTAGAAACCATTCCCCGCGAGACGGACGTCCAGTCCCTGAGAAATAAAGCGAAACGGCCAACAGTCCAATCACTATCCGTTTTGTTTGAAGTGCCGACGTGACACTTTGCACGCTTGTGAAATAACTTTTATAAACCCTACACGTCTGCGTCGTAATTAATTGTGTAGATCCTACGCATGCGATAATTTAGTACTTGAACGCTCCTTCTACACAGGCACTACACCAACGAACATACAACATATTAAAAACGAATGTTGTTTTGTTGCAATTTTTACGCTGTACAAGTACAAGCTTATAAAAAATAATTGTTGCACAAAATAAGTACAAGCTTTTAAAATAAAAATTGCTACACAAACACTCTCCCAAACAAATCTATCTATCTACCCTACCCTACCTCGCCCGACCCTTCCCTACCTAACCCTACCCTACCTAACCCTATCCTACCATACCCTACCTATCTATGCATTGTAAGGAACAAAGAATGATCTCATTCTGTATAAGTACAAGCTTATAAAAATAATTGTTTCGCAAATAAGTACAAGCTTTTAAAATAAAAATTGCTACACAAACACCCTCCCAAACAAATCTATCTACCCTACCCTACCCTAACCTACCCTACCCTACCCATCTTGTAAGGAACAAAGAATTATCTCTGAAATATATATCTTATTTTTCAAAGCAAGTTTGACAATCCGCCACACCGCGACGGTATCACAGAAAAAAATGGAACTTCCTAAAATATTCAATGGGACTTCCAAATTTCAAGGGTAGGAAGTCTGGACTTCCTGGATTTGAAAGTTAATGGAAGCCCTGTTTGAGGACAAAATTTTTCTATGCTCCAAACTTTTGAGAAAGTGGAAATACAGGTTTTGCTTGGTCTGTCTGTCCATCAACTTTAAGGCCCGAAGCAGCTATTGAACTTAAGAATACTTGTGGCACTCAAGAATACTTGTGGCTAGGGCTGCTGATGATAAAAAAGTGAACTCATATTTAATTTTTTCTTCAAACTTGTTATTGCTGCTCAGCATTATGCTCATTTCTGCTTACACTTAAAGAATCATCTAGATGTGACAGTTCATCAGACAAGGACTTACTAAGAGGAGCATGGTGGCTCAGTCTTAGAGTGTTTGACTCAAGATTGAGGGGTTGCAGGTTTGAGCCCCGGGTTTCAGCCTCATCCGAGGCACTGCATGCATTGTTTCCTTGAACAAGACATGTTATCCTCTGCTTAGTACTGCTTCAACTTAAAGACCTGTCCTGACATGACTGAAAATCTGTTGACTGTGAACTCAAGAATCAAAACAAACAAATATTAGAAATCTATACTCAGGGCAGACTAATTTAGTTTATACTCCCATGCATAAAATGCTATAAAACTTTTTTTCACTCTAAACTCAGAGTATGAAATTTAAACTTAGTAACTCATGAGTCATAAACGGTAGAATAATCAAAATTATCTAAAGGAATACTTATATCATTCATTACTTTAAAGCTTGGATTATCATACTTATCTTGCTCAAAAATGTTAAAATACATACAATTGTTCCCACTTGAACATGAGCAAATAAATTTCATGTTCAGTTGTTGAGCACAAAAAGTTTCATATCCAAATGGAAAATCTGAATACTTGATCGAGCTGTAAATATAAAATAATTATCATAACCCAGCTTATTTTCATATCAGCTATGTTTACTTTGGTGCTTAGATGAATTTATTTATTATGTGTGTGTCTTGTGTTCACAGTTTTCCTTGCTTTGTTCATTTCAGACTGTGTTGTCCAGAAAGGATATTTTAAAACCATCAAGAGAGAAGACAAAACATCAAGCTAGAGGAAGCTTGAGAAAGATACTGGAGTGTCAATGTATTGTTGTTTCAATGGCCTAGCTGTTATTGAACATTAAATTTATCACCATTTTCATCATTGTCTTTTTAGTACACCTGAGCCATAGACTAAATGGATGAGTTTATAGTATACTAATGACTGTCGTCTGTCTATGCATCAACATTTGTCAAACTTTTTAGAAACCAGTATCGGCCAATTGAACTCCTTAGTGTAGGGGAACAAAAGTGTTAAAGTGGTCTTGGGTCACATGACCAAGGTGGGTGCAATAAACAGGAACAAAAGTGTTAAAGTGATCTTGGGTCACATGACCAAGATGGGTGCAATAAACATACATTGTGTACGGTAAAACCCCTTAGAAGATTTTCTTCAGATCCAGAAAGCAGATGACCTTTGGCCTTGGTATATAGTGCTTGCTTGGTATGTAGTGCACCCCCACCCCAAGTAACCTGAGCCAATGGCTTATGAGTCACATATTTTTAATTATTTTATAGTATACCAATGATTCTGGCGTCGGTCCGTCCATATGTCTAGAATTTCAAATATTGAAGACTGTTGCACTGGTAAAATTTCTGTGGAAGCCATGGCCTTCCGTGGCATTTTTCTATGGAATCCATAGAATCGACAGAATTGCCATGAGATTCTATGGAATCCGTAGAATTCTTTCAGTTCCACGGAATCCGTCCGTGGAATTCTTTCAGTTCCACGGAATCCGTGGAAATTGGTGGAATTTGGCGGCACATTTCCATGGAATGCCGTGGAATTTTTACATCACTTCCGGCTCCACTACATTGCCGTCATTTTTCAAGGATACCACGGCATTTACTAAAAAATTCCGTCCGAATACTCCACGGCAGTATTCCACGGAATTCCACTATGATTCCATGGCATATTTACAGACGGGTCACTGCCCTCTGTAGATAGATTTGCAAACCTGTTTATCATGTTTCATCTCAGCAGGCTGCTCTCTGTTGATAAGAGCTACAAACTTTGTGTATCATGTTTCTTCTCAGCAGAATGTCCTCTGTAGATAGAGTTTCTGTTGTGAGCTGGTCTATGATGTTACATCTCAGCAGACTGTTCTATGTACTGATGTATTATGTTTACAAAGGTTAAAGGCAGATGACGATTTCAGGTAAAGCTTCTATGCAGAGAGGAAATACACAGGACAGAATGTCAGGCCTGATCTGAGTCCAAATTGTTTGAAATGGATATCGGCAGATAACAATGTCACATGAAAATTTAACGGAAAGTTAAAATACAGGTTCAACTTCAACTTGTCGTAACCTCTAAAGTGCCAAACATTCTGAACCTCGATAAGGCCTGGACAAGAAATTGGGCCTGATCTGGGTCCAAATTGTTTGAAAGGGTTATCAGCAGATGACAATGTCATGTACAGATGTAACACAAAGTTAAAAAACATCGGTTTAACTCCAACTTGTCATATCCTTTCAAGTGCCAAACATTCTGAACCCCGATAAGTCTGGACAAAATGTCGGCCTGATCTGGGCCCAAATTATTTGAAAGGGTTATAAGCAGATGACAATGTCATGTAAATGTTTTTTGCTAAGTTAAAATACATAGGTTCAACTTCAACTTGTCATAAGCTCAAAAGTGTCAAACAGTCTAAAACCTGATAAGGCCCTGGTCTGTGCAGACAGAATGCCGGACCTGATCTGGGTCGAAACTGTTGTAAACGTTACAGATTTAATGCAAAGGGTAAACTGCAATGGTTTGACCTAAAGTTGTCAGAACCATAAGGGTTAGGCCAACCTTAGAAATATTGTTGTTTCCCCTTGGAGCATTCTGCAATACTTTTGACCTGCATTAAGTGATGATTTGTCATGAAAGCAATTTTTACTCTTCTTGAGAGTGGTTGTTTTAGGCAGGTTTTTCTGCACGCAAACAATTTGTTTGACTCGAGACTGAAGGGCCGCGGGTTCGAGCCTCACCTGCCTCACTGCGTTGTAGTCCTTGAGCAAGACACATTTATCCTAGCTTAGTACTGGTTCAACCCAGGAAGACCCTTCCCTTTATAACTGAAAGATTGTTGATGGGACATAAAGAATCAAATCAAACAAACAAAACAAACAATTTGCTAAGAATATATTTTAAAGATAACTGTTTACAATTGACAATTCTCTAAGTTTGCAATGAAATTTAAAAAAAAATCTTAACAAAAGATTGTTATAGAATTTTTTGTGTAGGGACTTTTTACAGGGTCAGTCGGGTAAGGGAAAAAAAAAATTTGATTTAGGCCAATATCAGGCCTCTATGGCTGTTTTCCCAGACACCATGTATTCAGGGAGGTTCAAAATTGATAACTTTTTCAAATATCTAACTTTTGTCACAGCATCCAGATAATCCAAGTATTGCATGCTTGGATCCAGAGGGGAGACCAGACCCCTTTGAAAAGCACAAGTTATATGGGCTTAGATAGGGAATTATTAAGCACCTGGATACCCCCCCCCCTCTGGAAAAAGTTGGACACCATCCTTATCACTGGAAGAATTGATGGACCCCCTCTGGAACCATGGAAAATTAACATTCTATAAAATAAGTTGAGGACAAAAAAAAATTTTATGGCAGATACACCTTGAATCCACCCTCCCGGACGAGAACTCTTGGACCCCTGCATGTATTGATATTGTTGCTTCATATGGAAATCCATATAAAAATTGCTGAGAACATTTTTTGAAAAGGATAGCTTTTATGACAGGTTGCATGATTGTACCAAAGGTGTTGAGTGTCAAACTTGGAGGTGTGAGAATGTCAGAATTCACATTCAAAATAGTCATTTATCTATCTAGAGCTTGATAATGTCTCGGGATAGAATTTCAAGTCTGTTCTTTTATTGTTAAAGCTCCTCCATTTTTTGGCCATACATTAATTTATTTTTTTTTTTTTTAATTTTAACCTGTGACCTTTTAATATATATACAATGCACAATCCCAACTTCATTTTATAAAAAATCTATGGGATGTTCTATTGGTCTAAAAAGAGTTAAGGGGATCATTTGTGTGAAATTATTTACAATTGGCGCAGGAATTCAGCTCAATTCATTTGGAAACAACATGGGGAATTCTTATTTTGGTCAAAATTAGACATTTCAAAGTGCTGATCTGACCTTGAAATTAAGGTTAATGAATTGAACTTAAACCTAATACTCCTCCCCCTACCCTCCTAACTATCAAAGGCCCTGATAAACAAAAATTTGAGCCTTTTCAGAATAATTATGTGCTTTGTGTTTCAGAAGAGCCGGCTCATTGAGACGCTTCTTTTGAGTACCCACGTTGGCACAACATATGTTTTATTTTTAGAAAAATGAAATATGATTTTCAAATATGCTCACTTATCTGGAGGCTTGAACAATGTTTCTATCATTGGTTTTGCAGAAAATGTGCGGAACAGAAGCTACACCCTCTAAGCTACACAGATGGTGACATGGACTCACAACGCCAACAGGATCAGCACAAAAGCCAATATGTACCCCACATAATATGTGTCTGTGGTTTAGGAACAAAGATGTCTGTTTTGTTTGCTTGCTTAATAAAAAGGGTAAGTAAATTACCCCTATATCAGCTAGTGATAATTTTGTCATCTGCTGATGTTCTATGCAAACAGTTTGGAAGGCCTCCAGTAAAATATTTTACTGACCGTCCCAAGGCGGTACTTCTTTTGTGGATCTTTTATGTTTTTTCTGTCTTTCGTTTGCTATGCCTTTGTGCACGTCTGTTTATGTGTGCCTTGTGGTCACCTGCTGAGAAAGGGCTGACCTCTTGGCTCTCGTTTGTGGTGTCAGGCTGTGAGTTTGTCACTTTCCCATTGGTATCCTGGGTCAGGTGTGGTACTTGATTGTATCGATTCCTGATCTTTGCACCCATACTTACTTTAATACAGGGGTTGCCAGAGCTCATGATGAGAAATGTCTTTAAATGACATCTCCTGAGCCAATGGTCCAAATTTTAAATAATTTCACAGAAATGTTCCTCATGATGCCCCCTACCAGAATTGCACAAACAGTTTTGCTCCACCAAAAAAGGGGTTGGCATACAGTTTGGACCCAGATCAGACTGGACACATAATGTTATCATTAGTGTAAAACTTTGATGTTTTTTCCCTTTAAACAAATTATTATTCATACATTACAAGTTAAAACTTTTGTAAAATGCTTGCGATCTTTCAGCATTTTTTGTGTGAGTAACACCACAGAAGAATAAAAACATGACAGTCTTTTAAAGTATGAAAGAACATAATGGGTATAGATTAACTTAAGGGTGAGCAGCTTACAGACAACAGCAAAAGCATGAACAAAATTATCAATCATGCTAAGAGTTAAAGCATTCATAGTTAAAGCATAAAGAAAAATCACAAAAAGTCCAATTTTTGAAGGTTTACCATTGCCCTGTTTAATACACAGGCAATGAAGGTCTAGGTCAAGTCCATTTTATCAGACAATGTCATTTGTTAATCACCTTGCAGACAGTTAGGACCTAGATCAGCACTTATTGAAATTCAGTCCTGGTCTGCGTCCAAAATGTTAGACATTCTAATAACTAGTGTTTGAAAAAAGTTAATTTTGAAAAAAAGTCAGCAGACTACATAAAGCATGAAAAGCATTCAACAACTTAAAAAAGATCTTTCTGGTTTAAATGATCAAGCAGTGGCGGACCCAGAGGAGTTTCAGGGATTCCCTCGAACCCCCTCCCCCTCCCCCCCCCCATTTTTAAATGTCCTATGAAAATGAAATAATTGGGTCTCAGTGAGACCAAATTATTTCTTTTTCATAGAATACTTAGGAAAAATGAGATAAAATCAGCAAAGCGAACCCCCACACCTTAATATATTATGAACCCCCTTTGTGTGATGTACATTATATATCTATATATATCTTGTAATGTTCTATGTTTATAGTTATTGTTTGTCAAAATTGATCCGAGACATATGAATTTTCATTGTCCTTTCATCCAATCTTTGGGAATCATCGTAAAAAGTGAGCTTTAGATTGTGGTACAATTACTTGTAATACGTATGAATGAAAGAATTCTACAATTTCTCGATAGCTTAATGGGTACATTTAACAGGATGTGTTTAGCATTCAAAAGATGTGGGTTCAAATCTGGTTCTATTTCATTTTTTTTTTTTTTTTTTAGTCTTTTTTCATTATTTTGTTTGTTAAAGGTGCATAGTCTGTAACTTTGATTTTTTAATTTTAGAAATAATGTTTCTAATTTTCAAGAACACAGTAAAAAAAACTAAAATTCAGGTATACATTTAACCAATTTAGTAAATCTTAACAAATTATCAGTATCGATCAAAACAACAGCATTTATGTTAAAAATTAACTGCCTATAATTATTGGAGGTACGCAAATAATTACCAATAAGGGAAAAAACAGCTGTTTTAATAAGATAATTCACTTTATCATGCAGTTTGTGAAAATATAACTTAATTTTACTTTTACAAATGATTTAAAAAGAAAAGATTTTTTTTCGAAAAACGTTCATAGTTGCAGACTTAGTCTCTTTAAGTCTTTTTTTTTTAATTTTGTGCACAAATGGGTAATATATAATAACTATAAAAATCTTATCAACTACAACTAGCACAGTGCATGATTTCAATATAAGCTCACATGTAATTAAAACTTTGTATGCTGGGTCATTTTAATACTTTTATGTCATCAGCAGACTTTTTTCCAAAGTCAACTTTTTCAATAAACTTTTACAGAAACCCTATCAGACGATGGCAAACGGTCTGTATCCAGTTCAGGACCGATGTTTTGTCGGTACTGACCAGGGTCCAAACTGTTTGCAAAGACTATCAGCAGGCAACAAAAGTAGCCGCTGGCAAAGAAAGAGTGAATAAAACCGAGGGAATTAATACTGAATATCCAAATGAAAAGATGTAAAGATAATCAGAAAGTGGCATAAAATATATGAACAACTTTGACTTAAAAAGAATGCATACATTGGACAGTCATAAAAATGTCTCCCACCCAAAGATTTGATCCAGGTTTGGGTGATCTTTTTCAAATTGTGAACTAACCACTAGGCTATCAGACCATATAGATTTAAGAATTGACATTATCTTAATAATCTTAAGTAAGTAAGTAAAGTCTTTATTTAAAGAGGGTGACAACATTTAGTAGTACAACTAATCTTCCATGAGGCCCTCAAAATAACTAATATGTACACACATAAAAAACAACAATTCCACACAAACTATCAAATTAAATTGTTTAACCCTGTACTGCTGAGCACTATCTACAATCAAAAAATTACAAACAGGTAAATATACAGATGTCTGCAAATCATAGCTCAATATGGCCATGTGACTTATTATATGACCACTTTCAAATTTTATCATACTGTCTCTGATCAAGTATTAGCTGTATTCCACCCTATAAGTGCACTTTGTCTATAGTCTAACTCTTCAATGCTAACTATAATAATAATAATAATAATAGTAATAAAATAATGAAAATGTCCAGTTATCTATTTTTCATATATATTCAGGGCTTTAAATAAGCTTTATTTTCAAAAATGTACTGTACTTGTCCATTTTTTAAAAAAAGGTGTAACAAGAAATTTTTATGAGTACTGACTGTTCGTCTTAAAAAAACATACAAAGTAATTATTCCAATTGAGCCTGGGCTTGCTGCGTGTTTTCTTAGGCTTTTCATTAACAAAAAAGTAAACAGTAAGATATTTAATTTCTCTTTGGTAGGTTTTGGTTATACAACTAAGCCGCAATGGGGATGGGGGTAGGATGCGGTAGATGAAGAATTTTTGGAAAAAATAGTGCCAATTGGAGCATTATGAGTCCCCTTTAGGTAGCTTAAATTGTATGCTTTGGGAGGGGGTTGTGTGGAATTTAAAATAGCTAAATTTTGGCAAGACCGTAAACTGAAAGCAAAACTGTGGATCCTGATCAGCTGATCAGTATCCACACTGTTATTGTTTCTAAAAACGGGATATATCTAAGTTCAGCAGGACAAGGGTTAATTTGATATTTACACAAGTGCATTTTTTATTAGTAACCATATTTATCTTGACAAGCATCCATTTCTATTTTACTCTGCTTGCTGGAATTTTTTTTAAATTTTTGTCATCTGCTGTCTTTTTTTTAAAATTGATTTACTATATTGTTCTCAGAGAGTCAAACAGATTGGACTAAGATCTGGCCGAATATTTTGTCGGTCCTGATCTGGTTCCAAAACTGTTTGCAAAGGTTATCAGCAGACAACAATTGCAGGCAAAGAGTAACTTCAGCAGTGTATATCTAACCGACTTGCAGGGTTCCACTTATTAGTATGCATTTACAAGCAGAGTAGAAAACAATATACATCCTGATCAGCTGGCTTCAGGACCAGATATTTTGTCATCTGCTGTCTTTTCTTAATTCATGTACTATATAGTTCCTTCATGATCACCATCAGAGAGTCAAACAGTTTGGATCCAGATCAGGTCTGACATTTTGTCAGTCCTGATCTGGTTCTAAAACTGTTTGCAAAGGTTATCAGCAGACAACAATTTCAGGCAAAGAGTAACTTCAGCAGTGTATATCTGACCAACTTGCAGGGTTCCACTTATAAGTATGCATTTACAAGCAGAGTAGAAAACAATATACATCCTGATCAGCTGGCTTCAGGACCAGGAAAATTTTAAGGTATTTTGTCATCTGCTGTCTTTTCTAAATTAATTTACTATATAGTTCCTTCATGATCACCATCAGAGAGTCATACAGTTTGGATCCAGATCAGGTCTGACATTTTGTTGGTCCTGATCTCAGGTTCTAAAACTGTTTGCAAAGGTTATCAGCAGACAACAATTTCAGGCAAAGAGTAACTTCAGCAGTGTATATCTAACCAACTTGCAGGGTTCCACTTATTAGTATGCATTTACAAGCAGGGTAGAAAACAATATGCATCCTGATCAGCTGGTTTCAGGAACCAGCTGATTCGGATCTATACTGTTTATGATCAAGGTCGGAGTATTTCAAGAAAAAGCACGAATATCACCAAGATTTTGGCGAAAATTAATCAGTCTCATGTCAATTTGGGCAGTTTGAAATAAGAACTATATAAAGAATAGAATAGGATGGACAGTTCGTTTCTTTCTGGATCTAAAAATAACAACTCGTATCATTTTACCTATTCTTGTTAGTGCTTAGCCACCTCTGTCATCTGCTGATAACCTTTGTGGACAATTATAAAGGAGGCAGACTGTTGGGTCTGATCTGGGTCCAAACCGTTTGACTCTCTGATAGTGTTCCTGAAAGAAATTTTGTTAAAAAGTTAATTTTGAATGCTAAAAGTCAGCAGACAACAAAAAAGCATGAAAAAAGCTTGAAAATAAATGATCGAAAAAGATCTTTCTGTCTTCTGTCTTAATAATCTACTATAGAACAGATTGTCATTCTAAAAGTGTTACTGAAAAATACTTTTGAGAAAGTCAATTTCTAAAAAGTCAGCAGACAGCAAAACATTAATGTGGGCATGACCAGATTGGTCTGGAAATTTATTGTTCATCTAAATTGAAGGATGTTTTTGTTGTTACCATGACAACAAATAGTAGGTTTTGACCACATGGTGAGTTGCTATCACCTAGTGACTTAATAAACACAGAATTTTCAGGTTTATTACTGAAATGCACATACTAGCTTTAACTAAATGGGGTAGATACAGATTAGAAGCCACTAACAGTTAAATCTTCAAGTCATGTCCTTTAAGAAAAAAGTGTCCTGGAATTACCTTTTGAATATATTATTTTGTTCAGAGAACCAAATAAAAATAGTCCTTGATCAGACTGCTCTTCTTGAAGTATGCTGATCTGAGACTATTTTTTTAATAAATGCTTATTTACTGATCTCCGATGTTTAATTCTTTGTTTCAAATAGTTTGGATCCAGATCAAGCCTGGAAGTTATAAATTTAAAAAAAAAATGGGCCTGTTTTAACAAAATATTTTTTAAGGTTTGTCAATTTTTTTATAAAGCTTCAGCCTAGTGCCTTAATACAATGCAAGAATAAACAACAATGAGATCTAGCAGGAAAAGTTTATTATCATCATTATTACACATGCATACCTTGAAACATTCAACTCATAATATGGGCCAGTACATGGGGTTTTGGTACATATAACATATCACAGGTTTATATAAACACAAATTTGCAGGGTAAAATTGTAAATATCACCTTACCTATAATTCTTAGCATATGATTTGGGTGTCAAAAGAACCGTCTCATTGAGACGGTTCTTTTGAGTACCCACAACATATGTTTTGGTTTTAAAATAAGAAAAGTATTTTTTTTTTTTTGGTACACACTCTTAACTAAAGGCCTGACATATGCTGCCAGTGAAGGCTCAGACAAGCCTGCACATGTACAGTACTCCACATTGTGCACTGTAAACATGACCAGTGACCTATATAAGAGTGACTAGAAACTCCAATAAAATACCAATACTCAACTCAAATAACACTGTCGTGTATCTTACACAGGTAAAGGAGGGAAACTCGATATCATTTTTCTACACGATTGGCTTTTATCGCTGTTTTGGAATACACAGCGTAATTTCTCTATGTTTACCTAAACTTTAAACACCTTTATAAACACCGAAATTATATAATAACGATAATTATGAATCATTGGACATCTTAGTTAATGAATATTGATAAATCGAGACACAGATATAGCCATGTTTGAAGCTTTATTCGGCAGAGTGAAAGAGGTATTTTTGAAGCCATTTTTTGCAGATTTCCGCAACTTTCTTAAAATCGGCCGTTATTTACAGGGTCATAACTCAATCGGATTAGTTTTTACATTGCAGAAACAAAGCATTTAGCAATATTTCATACATGTTTTTTCGATTGTTATTAACAATATTTATCAATAAGCGATATTAAAGACGAAGTACGCTCTTTAAAGTACCTATAAATGCAGCGGTCTCACAAGCTGCATCGCCATTTTGAGTGTGTACAATAAAAAGCGCACCAGGCGTTAGTCACGTGACACATGCCACGACATACCTATATGGCTGAAAAATGAAGTGTCCAGTCACTCTAATATAGGTCATGACCTATAACCTCAAAAAATCAATAATCCTATAGGAGTCTGTATGTATCTGCCTTTGTTTACATCCATGGCGTGGAAGTTTATCTGCACAGTGTGTAGTACTGTGTACGCAGTCTTGCTACAGCCTTCAGTATTTTGAGGCTAACTTTCTATTTATCCTGAAAACTTTTTCCCATGTACTACACAAAGTTAACTCTGTTTCGCCAAACAGTAGATTTGATTCTGATTCAAATGAACTCTTTGCATGCTGTTTTTTTTTTTCATGCTTTTTTGTGTTCTGACATTTTTCAAAATTCACTTTTTCAAATAATTATTTCAGTGTCAAACAGTTTGGATCCAGATCAGGCCCAATGTTCTAGCGGGCCTGATTTAGGTCCAAACTGCAAAGATCATCAGCTGATGACAAAATTCGCCGCTGGCAGTCTCTCACTAGGATTTTGACAATAGGAGTAAAATTGCTGTTTGCCAGAAAAATTTAGAGTTTTTACCAATCTTTTCTATTGGCACTTTAGAAAAAGTTGGAGTCAGAATCAAAAAGTTGGAGTAAAATAATCCAAATTTGGAGTTAGTGAGAACTGCGCTGGCAAGCAAAGTGTTAATACTACCCATGAAAGGCAAAAACAACATGCATTGAGTTCATTTCATGTGCAATAGGTTAATGGATACCCCTATCTTTCACTTGTATCTTTTTATACAGTCAACACAGACATACAAGAGTACACACACACAATAAGAAGGTTAAACAAAAATGGCCTTAACCATTTTCTGCCATTCTCTACAAATGCCGTCTGCTTGCTCAACTATCTCAACTGCTATTATGTACTTTGGTAGACTTTATTCTTCCTAGAGAACAATGGATCAGAATCTCAGGCCTTATGTAAAGAGTAACAAGAAATTGGATATTCAAAAGAACCCTCTCAATAAGACGGTTCTTTTGAGCACCCAAAACATTCGCAAAAAATATGGGTAAGAAAATATTTACAATTTTACGCTGAAAATTTTTGTTTATCTAAACATGTTATCTATATGTCTTTGCTTTCTTCAGCAAATTATTTATTGATAACAAGACAGATTACTTCAGATCATCATTTGGAAGATTCAATTTCATCAATACAGCACTAAAAGAGTTGGGTCCCTTTTTGTTTGATATGCTTATACCGGGCATACACATTAAATGGAATACAAGGAGCAAGGCTACCTAATACTACATAATAAAATAATCAATGAAATGATGGACGGACAACAGAAAATTTCTAATCATTTGAACATGATAAAATTAAAAGATCAATGGTCAGTTGTTTGAAATAATACAGAGCTAACCCTTTTCCTGCTATTTATGATAAATGAGCCGGGACACGATTTCCAACAATGTGGCATTTTGAATAGTGTAGACTCAGACGAGCCTGTCCAGTCTCCTTTTAAGCTTAGAAACTCCAAAGGCTGTTCGGTCAGTAGCTTAACACTCATAGAATAATCAAGCGACTAGCAAAGGCTCTGATCAGACTGTGCATATGGGCAGGCTGGTCTGAGCCTTCCCTGGTTTCACATACCACGTTTTTGGAAATATCATGTAGTGGCTCAAATATTGGCTGATTTTTTATCTGCTGATGTACTTTGTTGGCTTCTATTACAATATGAACCCATTTCAGACGGCTCCTCTGATCAGGGTTCATAGTGTTTGCTTCCATGAGAAAACTTGTCTTAAATGCATATGAATCAATGCAGCAGACATAATAAGCAGGCAGCATTTTCAGAATTTAAATACAACTTTACAACATTTCAACAAAATATAGCGAAAAAAAAATGCTTTACTTTTAAACTCTCAGATGTTGTTATTATTGTGCTAATAAATATAATGCCAACAATGTTGGCATTTTAAAATTATGAGCATGATAAATTACATGCTCAGTTGATTTGAGCATGGATCAGGACTAGCCTGGACACTAAAATGTCTAATTTAAACTGCTTACAAGGTGAAAAAGTGGTAATAGTAAATTATAGGGTCGTGGGTTTCATTTAAAACTGAAATGTGTGATCACTAAGGTGGTATTCAGTGGCGGATCCAGAGTGTATTGTTTGAACCCCCTCCGCTACACCCACTTTAAAAATGCTATGAAATAATTTGGTCTCAGTGAGACCAAATTGTTTCATTTTCACAGGATATTTAATAAAAATGAAATAAATCGGCAAAGCGAACCCCCTCCCCCACATCTTTATATATTTGCGAATGTCAAGTCCTGTAAAGTCTGACCAGATTTCTCTGACCTTGGTAAACATAATATGCTAATGCTCAGCAAGGAACTAAAATTGCTGGACAAAACACAAAAGAGGAGAAAAAGTAAGCATTTTTTTTATGTATATCTTTACATGCTGCATACTGTTTTGCGATTTTGTTGTCGTCTGCTGACTTCTTTCATTCAAAATATCTTTGTGGAACAAAATCAAGTTGTCAAACTGTTTGGATCAAGATAATTCTGTTGGTCCTGATCTGGATCCAAACTGTTTTCCAATATTATCAGCAGATGACAAAAGCTGCTGCTAGCAAGGAAATTGTTAAAGTCATGCCATGGTATACCCTTGTCCTGCTGAGAAATCTACTTACTACACAGACTTGATTTCAAGATATTTTTCAACCTTTTCCTGTTGTAAATTAACAGAACCTATTTATACAGGAAAAAAAAGTTGGTTGTTTGAAACTTGTCCTTCATATTGAGTATATAGTCTTATATTAATCTAAGTATATAAGTAGCTTCTTATCTATACTTTTACAGTATCTGCAATCAAAAAATTACAGATAGGTAAATACACAGATGTCGCAAATTATATCTCATTATGGCCAGGTAACTTGTTATATGTCCACTTTCAAATTTTATCATACTGATCAAGTATTGGCTGTATTCCACCCTAAAAGTGCACTGTGCCCTTAGAGCTAACTATGATTAATAATAAAAATAATAATAATAATAATAATAATAATGTCCAGAGTTATCTATTTTTCATATATGTACAGGGCTTTAGATAAGTTTATTTTCAAAAGAGTACTGTACTTGTCCATTTTTAAAAAAAAAAGTGTAACGAGAAATTTTTATGAGTCTTAAAAACATACACCAAGAAAGACAAAGTAATTATTTCAATTGAGCCTGGGCTTACTGCTTGTTTTTCTAGGCTATTCATTAACAAGAAAGTAAACAGTATGGTATTTAATTTCTCTTTGGCATAGTAGGTTTTGGGTTTTGCAGGAATACAATTAAGCCGCAATGGGGATGGGGTAGGGTGTGAGAGATGAAGAATTTTTGGAAAAATAGTGCCAATTGGAGCATTATGAGTCCCCTTTAGGTGGCTTAAATTGTATGCTTTGGGTGGGGGTGGATGGGTGAGGGTTGTGTGGAAATCATCAAAATGTAGAATCTTCAGGAACTAGATGCTACTTAAAACCTCAAGAAAAAGAAGTCAGCAGATAACAACAAAAAGAAAAAGAATAAACAATTACATGTAGTACCCAGAATGCAAAGAGTTTATAGAGATTCCAACCTGCAACTACACTGACCCAAAATGAAAACTTTACACTTTATTTCTTCGAATAACTGTTTTGTTAGTATACATGTCGTTGTAAGATTTACGCATGCTTATCGAGACTTCGTAGAAGATAACGATTATGCAATTTTTATTCAAATCCCAGGTCTATTCAAGTGTCAACGCCTGAAAAATGTGATCCTTACGTTGCACGTGCTGAGGAACAGGTGGTTCATTATCAGCTTTAAAACCGACAAGAAAACATTTGCAGCTGAGTACTGGTAATTAAAAATAATTTATTGTTACAAAACGCTTCCATTTAGTGACGGCACGTCTTTCCAAAGATCAAAGAAACCAAGTTATTAGCGTGCTCATGGCGGGGTCTACGGTAAATGATATCGCACATCATTTTGGCTGCTCTAGACAGACTAGTCATTATCTTATGAACCGGTACAAGAAGACTGGGTATGTTAGAGCTCGTGCAAGACCTGGTCGCGCACGTGTGACGACGTTACGTCCTTATCACGTGAACGCGTTAACTCGACCACGTAATCGTTTTAAACGGCAACCATTACTGCTCGTCTTTACGGGGTTCATGCACAAAAGATAATTAGTCATTTCGTGCAAAATAACGGACCTGGTATTTTCCAGCATGACAATGCAAGGCCTCACACAACACGTAAATAACCACATAATTCCATGCTAAAAATAACGTCAACCTCTTGCTTTGCATGCTTCATCTCGGGCCATGAACACCATAGAACACGTATTGGATGAATTGGGTCGGAGGGTCAGGTCCAATCATCAAACGGATGCGTAAAATGACTCCAATATGCACCTCTGTTAGCATTGCATACTTATCTCTAACGCGCTCATACAACGTTACGTAAATTCAATGAGGCGACGTATTCTGTTTAGCATTCGTAAAAATGGAGGCCACACTGGTTACTGGTGATCTTTTTAACATCACTTAAAGCACGCAGTCAGTAATTTCTTATTTCCAAAATCTGTGTGGCTGTTTTAATTGTTTTTAGAAATTTTCATTTTGACCCCTCTGAACTGAATTATTCATAAAAATTATGCAATTTACGCTTTTCATCCAATAATTTTTTCAGAGACAACGATAAGACATTGAACAATCGATGACCGAAAAAATTAACCCCAAAACTTAATTTATCATCAAAATATATACTTTTGAATACTATGTAAAGTTTTCATTTTGGGTCAGTGTACTTCAAATACAATATGTGCAAATCCATGTTTATTGTAATCAGGATCTAAGATACCGAGTTATGCAGCATCTGAAAACTTATAAACAGTTTCAGACCATTAACAAGCATATGACAGCGAAAACAAAATTACTCCACCCCTCACTTCTCCACCCCCTGCATGCAAAGAATCAGTTTATAGTCTTGGAGGTCAATGTGGTTAAAACAGAGCATAAACTAATCAGCTTGCTGAGTAATTTTTCATGATTTTTTGTCATCTGTTGACTTATTTTAAATGAAATTTTCTAAAAATCTTTCAGCAGGGACATGCAGTGTAAAACATTTTGGATCTAGATCAGGTCCAAGGTTTTGTCTGGCTTGATCTGGGTTCAAACTGTATGAAAAGATCAGCAGCAGACGACTATTTGCCGCTGGTGAGCTAATAGTATACAAGTCACTTCGGTGTCCGTCCACAATTTTTTAGAAATTTTAACATACAAAATAGACAATCTTTTTGTGTGCGATAATCCATCACAGATGATGTGGAGTTAAAAGCATTTTAAATGGTTTGGTAATTCAATTTTGGTAGTAAAAGCTGATGACAAGACCCAGACTATAAGGGAGCATAATTATATCAGAATTAACACTTTCATTTTTATTCTTGCAGGTAACAAGGACAACCATAAAATCTCTTGTTGGTTTGAAATTCGCCAAGATCCAACTATTAGGACCTTGAGCTTTGGAAAAATCCCCATAGACTTATTATGGGAGACATGTTGTGACCCGTATTTACGCACATAGAGCGGATGTGGTAGGTATTTCCATTTTTGTTGGTGTTAATACTACATGTACATAGAAAAACACACTGTATGCCAAAGGGACTATAGAATTCAATTGTTGTGGAATGTTCAGCATGTACATGGTGATTTATGTAAGCATTTAGGAATAGATTAGAGTACCGATCAAGAGGGTCTGTCAGGGTTTATTTATTTCTTGTAAATACCAACTTTTAAGTGCTAGAATTTTGATCTGAGGTAGGTAAATTTCTTTCACTTCATCCATGCATATAATCTGGTCGCATAGCATCAAGTTTTAACAGCTGGAAAAAGAAAATTGTTTTATGAGAACAAATAAGAATAAAAGTGAATTGCACCAAAGTTGTGATTTTGTATTTAATATGTGTCCATTTTGTACTCTGGGTAATTTTGCTTGCTTTTTTGTCATCGGCTGATTTTTTTACAAACATTCTTTCAGAAATACCATCAGAGTGTCAAACAGTTTCGGTCCAGATCAGTCGAGCCTGATCAGGATGCACACTGTTTGCATTTTTTAGGTTATCAGCAGATGGCACTAGATGCCAAAGTGTTAAAACCCTTGCAAATGTTAAACTATGAGTATTGTCATATATTTTTGACCCTGTAGTTCAAAGAGCGTGGCATATGCTAATTTTTATCTCCGATCTGTTATCGGTAGTTTTCGCCTAATATACACAACTAATTTGTTTTTTTTGAAATGGAAGATCTGATATAAGTAACAGTTCAATATGATCGTCCGCAGTGGTGTAGTGGATTAGGAGCAGGACTCCTAGCACATAGCAGGTAAGTACGAATATCACAAGGAGCGTTTCTTTAATTTTTTCCTGTTAGGAACGGTTTGCGCTAAAACAGGAAAGCGAGAAAATGATGATGGTATGCGCTAAACACAGGAAAGCGAGAAAATGATGTTTTTTTTTTTGTTTTTTTTTTAATGTACACAGGATAACACTTCAGTTGCTAGTAAATCAAGAATGTCGGTCAACCAATCTCGATTTCACTAGACACTACATGTGTAACCACGTGTACATATACACAATTGCACAAAAATTAAGCAAGTTCACGCTTTTCTAGAGTTTTATGTTATGTCGGTACATAGAAAGTAATTTACTGGAAAAAAACCCTCCTTGCTATATTCGAACTTGCCTTCTCTATAATAAGAGTCCAAGGCTTAGGCCACTACACCACAGCGGACAATATTGTCAAATTCCTACTGTTATGATACATTGAATTTTAGAAAACCTAATTTATTCCAGTATATTTGGAGAAAACTTTCAATAACAGGTCCTAGATAAAATTAGCATAGGTCACTACCTTTGAACTTCAGGGTCAAAAAAATACGACAATAATGAAATGGGAGTAGTTCAAAGAAACCAGCAGGCGGCTGAGCAGAGAATACATGGTGTACTCCAAGCACCTTACTCTGAAGTCATCAAACCTAATCCACTCTACAGGGCTCCAGATAAGAGGGGGTAAAGGGTATTTCAGCATTGATTTTTTGGAATTCAGCATTGAAAATTAAATTGAAGGGTGAAAATACCTTTTGCATTTTGAGGTTTCAGTGCTGATATTAAATTTATGTGGTGATTTTTTTAATATATACACCAATTTTATAAATCTTGGAAGTTTTCCTAAAAATGCAACATGCATTTGATACATGCAACTTTTCTTCAAAATATGTTAAGCAAATAATTGGGTCTTTTTACAAGGCTTTGCATATTCTGCAATTTGATATTTTAAATATGGAGTAAAATACTCATTAAATTAAAAAGTAGGGGGTGAAATACCCTTTGGTCCAAATCCTTATCTAGACCACTGCACTCTAGTTTAAAAAAAACTTCTGTTGGGGCTTTGAACATATTAGCTATGTGATTTATGTTATACACATGATCAAGTCAGTATACAGCTCATTACAAGTGGTCAATAACCAGGCACAACTAGATTTGATTTTATGACAAATTAATGACATTTAATGTGTTGGGCCTGATCTGGATCCAAACTGTTTGACACTCTCATGGTTTTCCTGAATGATTTATGTAAAACACCTGGCTAAGTCAGTATACAGTATACAAGTGTCAATAACCAGGCACCTTTTCTGACTATTTTATGACATATAATGTGTTGGGCCTGATCTGGATCCAAACTGTTTGACACTTTCAGGGTGTTCCTGAAGAAATTTTTCGAAAGAGATGGTTTTGAAAAAGTCAGCAGATGACAAAATGTATGCAACAAAGTAAAACAAGTATCACAATATATAAAAGATGTGGGGTTTTTTTCTCAAAGAACTCCTTTAAACTATCTGTCTATTGTAATTTTGCATGCTTTTTTGTCGTCTCCTGATTTTTTCCAAAGTCATCTTTTGCGAAAATTTCTTTAGAGCGTCCAAGAGATTGGATCCAGATCAGACCAATTGTTTTGTCTTGTCTGATCTAATCCATCAGCAGATGACATTAGTGTAGAAGGCAAAGAGTTAACAAAATGTGAGCCTGATATCCTTTTTGTGGAGCGTAGACCAGATCAGATACCACAGAATGCGTTGTCTCCACCTTCAGTTCGCAAAAAGTTTGGATCAAGATCATAGGTCCAATCTGTTTGTTTGGTCAGGCCTGATCTGGTTCCAACTGGTATATGCAAACAGTGTAGCCCCAGATCAGAAATACACAATGTGGGGTTTGATGAAGGTCTCTACCATTAGAATGTAGACTGGTTTGGATCCAGATCTGGCCCGACATTTTGCTTGGCCTTATCTTGGTTCAACCTTTTTGCAAAGATTATAAGCAGAAAACACTATTAGACAGCCATAACCAACATAATCGGGAGCGCAGTGGCTCAGTGGTAGAGTGCTTGACTTGAGACTGAGTGGCCAAGGGTTAAGCCTCACTGGCGTCACTGCGTTGTGTCCTTGAGCAAGACACATTAATTCTTACTTTAGTACTGGTTCAACCAAGAAAGACTGGTCCCTACATAACTGAAAGATTGTTGATGGGACGTAAATAACCAAATCAAACAAACAGACAAATCAACCCAGGAAGGCCCGTCCCTTTATAACTGAAAGGTTGTTTATGGGATGTAAAGAATCAAATCAAACAAACAAAATAACCAAAGTAAGCCTAATATCCTTTTTGAGGGTTAAAGCCAAACAGTGCAGACCCAGATCGGACTCCTATTGGGTAATTTGGCATGCCTTTTGGTTGTCTGCGTTGTTTTTTTTTCAAAGTCATCTTTTTCAAAAAGATCTTGAGATTATCAAACATATTGGGTCCAAATCTGGCCCAAGGCTTTGTTGGGCGTGATCTGGGTCCATCCTATTTGCAAAGGTCATCAGCTGGAATTAAAATAGTAGGAAAAGTCTTAAAGTTTACTTTTTTTGTGGGACATAGGCAAATAGTGTAGATAAGATCAGAGGACACAGAGCATGTGGTCTACACCAACAAAGTGCAACAGTCTTTGGTTAATTGTAATCTGTAATCATGATTACTTGTAATTTATTAAATTTTTCAGTAATCATTAAGTAATCTGTAATCATGGATTTTTATGAATACAACTACTAATAGTAATATAATTGATTACATTGCTAAATAGCATGCAATCATGATCACTTAGTGATTACTTTATGATTACTTTTTACAAAAAAAAATAAATAAAAACTCGCTTAAAAACTGAATGTAAATTGTACAGAGTACATTGATACAATAAGTATGGAATTGTTTTCAAGGGGTTACTACTGGTCACAATTTTACTTAAATAATGTATTTTTGTTTTTATCTAAACAAACATTGTAGACCCTTATTAAATGCCACTTTATTTCCATGTTAATAGTTATAAATTGTGTTTGTGTACACTGTGAAATGTTTCTTTTCTGGTAGGGGTTAAAGACAGATTACAGGAGCAATTGAAAAATATATCATATATCTAAATCTGTTGCCATGATTACCGCCAAGTTTAAGCCATCCATTTATGTTTACCTAGTCTTCTTTTAAATGTTGCTTAGCAACACAAACTGAAGATATTTATCACCTGGAAAATTAGCATGTGAACAAAGGGACATGCTAGGTATGTACGAGATTTCATAAGTCTAGCATGTAAATTCTCCTCACTATAGAAAGTCTCATTCTGAATTGGATGACCTCAGTTTCACACTCATTCTGCTTTTACTTCTCTGCTTATAAGTACTTTGTGGCATAATATACATGTATTGCAACAATAACCTTAATCAGACTGCTCCCTTTGAAGCAGTCTGATCTGGATTCATAGAATTGCATCTATGATACACTGATATAAGCAGCAGATGTACTAAGCAGATGACTTTAGAATTTCTAGACCCCAAAAATGTTAGCTAGAAAATGGTTAAGAAAATCAAAATTCTTTTGTTTTTGTGTCATATTCAGCATTTCAAAACCTATGGTTCTCTAGTTGTGAATTGTTAGATGTTTTAACTCTCTGGTTAATCAATTAACCAATCATTAATGGTGAAGCCAGAAGGGCTTTAAGTTTGCAAGTGATTGGCGAGAGTTTATACATCGATGATAAAGTCAATATAATATTCCTAAATAATGTTTATTATTTTATTCTTTTTCAGAAATCTTTGGTAGCTCGGAAGAAATTATTTAGACAGAAGACCTGCTCTAATTTTTGGAATGACTTTTGTAGGAAGATATACGGTAGACTCTTAAAGACAAGGAAGATAGTGTCATACAATACAAATAGACAATATTAAAATCAGTTATGCCTCTCCTACCATGCCTACCCCTTTGGTGAATGTTTTCCAGACATGGGGCGAATTACTTTGGAAAGTAACGCATTGAATTAGCATTACTTGCCAAAAATGTGCATTGAATTAGCATTAGCATTACTTGATTTTGAAAAAGGAATGCATTGAATTAGCATTATTTTAAGAAAGTAATGCATTGAATTAAGCATTACTTTCATTTACATGAAACAGAATCCTACAATACTGTTAACTCTGAAGCCCAGGCCACGCACATTTTTTAACACACTGAACAAAATACGTGCATACCTTAAACATGTAAATTTCGCAAATAGATATTTTATATATATATAAATATTTCAAATGAGCCACACTGGCTACAATATGTACACTTTTTGTAGTGAATTTCATTATCTTATCAGTAACATTTGTTGGAATTTCATAATTTTTTTGAAAATTGGAGCAGTGACCTATATACCAATACTCAACTCAAATAACACTGTCGTCTATCTTACACAGGTAAAGGAGGGAAACTCGATAACATTTATCTACACTATTGGCTTTTACCGCTGTTTTTGAATGCACAGCGTAATTTCTCTATTGTTTACCTAATTTTTTAACACCTTTATAAACACCAAAATTATATAATTCCGATAATTATGAATCATTGGACATCTTAGTTTATGAATATTGATAAATCGAGACACAGATATAGCCATGTTTAAAGCTTTATTCGTCAGAGTGAAAGAGGTATTTTTGAAGCCACTTTTGCCGATTTCCGCAACTCTCTTAAAATCGGCCGATATTTACACAGTAATAACTCATATCGGATTAGTTTTTACATTGCAGAAACAAAGCATTTAGCAATATTTCATATATGTTTTTTCGATTGTTATTAACAATATTTACCAATAAGCGATATTTACGACGAAGTATGCTCTTTAATGTACCTATAAATGCAGCAGTTTCACAAGCTGCATAGCCGTTTTGTGTGTGTACGATAAAAGGCGCACCAGGCGTTAGTCACGTGACACATGCCAGGACATACCTATATGGCTGAAAAATGAAGTGTCCAGTCACTCTAATATGGGTCACTGATTGGAGGGAGTATCACTGAGATGTAGCAACCATAGTGATCATATTTCATTGTATATTATTATTATTATACCACTGCGAAGCTTTCCAAAATAGTTTCTTATTTGGAAGTATATTTTATGGGAAGAAAATAAACAATTTGAGTATCTTGACTGGATAGTCCAATCAACAAAGTGCAGGCTGTATCTTAATCCCTCATCTCTTAATTTTTTGACCCCAATATATTTACCCTGCCGCAAAACTGACCTAAAAGACACACTGTTAGTGTCAGTGGTCAAGTGTCAAAATGTATGAACAGAACAATCAAGTGTGATCAAAACATTTCACATTTGTTTCTTTGATATCGGATTGTAACATATTCACACCATTTAAACTCATTTAATTAGTTTTAAAATGATTTATAGATTTTAAAAACATTTGACTTTTATAAAATGGGATAAAATACCTTACATTTCAACACTTCCTAACTACATTTTCACTATTCTAGGTTCATGTGGGATTGCCAGTAACTGTAAGCTGTTTCACATTATTGATATAAAATCAAAACCTTTACTTGCAAGTTTCACAGATCATTTTGCATATACCTTAGTCAAATAGAAGTCTTTACAAGCAAGTTGAACAAAAGGAAACTGTGATTGGAAATAACTTATGGAAACACATCTTATTGTTGTGTATCTCATTTCTCTATTGTGCAGTCTGTATATGGCAAGGCTTATGTTAGACAGTAATTCAAAGTTATGCAAGTAATGCAGTGAATTTTGACTAAAGAAATGCATTGAATTAGCAGTAAAGTAATTCAAAAACTGGTGAATTAATCATTACCTTGAATTACTGGAAAAAAGTAATGCATTAATAATGCATTAGCATTAACGATTAATTCGCCCCCTTTCTGATGTTTTCAGGATTATTCCTGAATTTAGGATTTTGAGGCTTGCTTTCTATTCTATGGAAAGTCAGCCTCAAAATTCTGAATTCCTAGATTATTATTGCTTTTGATTTGTTTTCAGACTAAATCTAAAGATAACTGACCTTTAAAGCTTTAATTTGTTAATACTTTGTCATAAGCATACAGCATGTTTTAAAATTTTATTATATGAATTTTGAAAATCAGGATTTTGGAAAATTTCAAATTTCACTCCTGCTATATATATATATGTATTTCATTATAACATGTCTTTGCTGTTATATTAAAAGAAAATAGAAGATCGAAATACATGTTGTTATCTGTTTTTGTAATGTTTATACTTTATCAGTCTGACAGTGATATCATCATTTTATTGCATGGTTCAATGTTGTCCCCATATCTCCATTCAAAATTTTGAGGACTTTTGTCTGTAATCCGTGCATCACTGCAATAGGTTTGTTTAAATACCTATCTAAAACAAAAGAACTTGTACAGTAGAAACTGCTCTTATTCTACCTAAAAACCTGGCTCTAAGGTTATCAAGCTTTTTTTTCATGCTCAACTCAATTGAGCATGAAATTAATCATTCTCATAAATGTTACAAATTCATTTTATCATTTATTAGCATGATAATTACAACATCTAAGAGTTTGGAAAAGACTTTATTATCAGCATTTCATTTAGCATTTGAAATTTCAATCTTAGTTGATTGAGCATGAAAAAATAACCAAAAAAGAAACAACCTCAGGCTTGGCTGTTGAGATGCTGAACAATAAAGAAGTTCATACAGGAGGCCTGGATTCTTGTATGATTATTACACAAAATTAGTCATATAAGATTTATAAGTTAACTAATACATGTGGTATTCATGTGTGGTGAATTAAGTTTTGTATACATTTTTATGTAAGTTTCATATACTGTGCATTACACATCATTCACATGTGATTGCCTTTTTATGTAAATTTATATAAAGGCACATATATAATATTTATATAAAAGGGCAATGATATGATTTTCATATAATTTTTATATAATTATTATGTGAAAATGATTATCAGTATCATCTGATTATCATGTGTATTTCAATTTACGTAAAATTATATCATTCTTATATAAGAATAATATAATCTGTTTTATAAGATCCGCATGCGGCTGCCTTTTTTAACAAGTATTATATGAAAGTTTTTATATTAGAATCATATAATTATTATATGATTTCTACGCGTGGCGAAGTTTGTAGTGTAGCATATGGCCAAAAAGTCATCAAAATTATGAATACATATTTCATTTGGGCCTGATCCGGATCAAAACTGTTTCGCTTTCTGTTGGTATTACTGAATTTTTGAAAAGTAATTTTATAAAGAATCAGCAGACAACACAAATGCTAAAATTATGTTACCTCTCAACTATTTAACAAAAACTGTTAAAGTGGAATTTTTTATGTATACTTAGCTGATATTAATATTAGTTTTATTACTATGCCGAAGCAAATTCAGGAATACCACCACAATGTCAAACAGTTTGGATTCTGATCAGGTCTGAGATGTAGGGCCTGATCTGGATCTAAACTCTTTGCAAAGTGAATAAAGAGATGGCACAAGCAGGTGGTCCTAACAGGTGCAGCTTTACAGTAAATACAGTTATTAGGCAGCATAATGTAAAAATCTGAAGGGGGGCGGTCAGGTGGTAGAGGGTGGTGATTTTTTTGTTCCAAAACAAGATGGTGGAGCACTGCCTACATGGGTGTAAATATTTGTATAACTTGATTTATTGTGGAGTACTCTAAAGTGTCCATTTTATCTTGTTTTAGGTGGTTGTTCTGGCACATAGAGTACTAATCCGGTCGGCCCAGTACACTGTACTATTGCCAGTAAATAAGTCATATGCATATCGCCTCTCCGACCTTTTATCCGCTAATGTTGTCTGCTGATAAACAAATATTAAGCAAACAGTTTGGACGAAGATCCGGTCTAACACATTGTTGGGCCTGATCTGGATTCAAACAGTTATTGCTTAAAGGAGGCACGGTTTGTTTGACTGTGCATGTCAAAACAAACCTACTAATTATCCCTTAAGACAAAGTCTGAATCCAACTGTTTGTCATTCTATTGATATCGACTGAATTTGTTTTGAAGAAGTTAAATCATGAAGAATCAGCAGACAACACAAATGCTAAAATCATATAACCTCTCAACTATTTAACATAAACTGTTAAAGAAGACAAATGATTTATTTTTATTAGCTGATATTAACAATATTAGTTTTATTACTGTGCCCAAGCAAATTCAGAAAAAAACACCACAATATCAAAGAGCTTGGATCCTGATCCTGTAATCTGTACCTGAGATGTAGGGCCTGCTCTGGATCTAAACTCTTTGCAAAGTGAATAAAGAGATGGAACAAGCAGGTGGCCCTAACAGGTGCAGCTTTACTGTGAATACAGGTATATGGGCAGCATAATGTGAAAAACTGTCTTTGGGTTTGTGATCAAGTAAATCTAAAATACAGTTTACCTGCTTGCTTCACTACAACATGCAGCAACTGAGCTGGATCAATACCATATACAATATAAATGTGAATAAATGCAGAAAAAATACTTTGCCATTGAATAAAATCCTCTAAGGATGAATACTTGGCAGAAAAAAATCCCCATGGGGAAAAATCCCTGCGGGGAAATATCCCCGCGGGGAAAATAAAAATGTTAATATATACTTGAAACATACTCAAATGTGTCAAACAGATTGCAAGAGTGAACCTAAGCTTGATTTTAGACCCTTAAACAGATTTTTAAAAATCCCCGCGGGGATTTTTTCACCAAAAATCCCTGCGGTGAAAAATCCCCGCGGGGAAAAATGAAAAATTGTTATTACTGGTGGACATTCATTTTTACACACCATTAACATGAGATCTTGTCATATTTGAATAAAAAGATGAGTTTTAGAATTTTCGAAAATCCCCGCGGGGAAATTTTTCGCACGGGGAAAAAATCCCCGCGGGGATGGTGAAAAATCCCCGCGGGGAAATATTTTCCCTGCGGGGATTTGCAAATCCCCGCGGGGATTTTGACCTTTGTCGTGGAATATTTTCTAGGTCATTACAGATTTTAAGCCAAAAACCTATAGAATTACCTCAGTAGGGTCTATTCTACTGGAAATAAGTCACTTTAGCTTTCTATGTCAACTAAAAGTACTAGGTCATTTTGCCAAAAACTGGTTTGGCAAAAAAATTCCGGTGGCAGTTATATGTAGGATAAACATTTCTCATTAGTTATTGTACTAGACTCACTACTAATTAATTTAATCAAACAGGATGATTCAAGGTATGTCATAAATTGGATGAACATTGTATAAACAGATGAGACTCCATATGTGTAAGATACGTTACAAAATAGTCTGTTTTTCAAAATGCTTATTGTGGTTATATAGAATACATAGTGTGTGTGAAACCAAATTGATATAATCACATAACATTGCAACTAAGAAATTATACGAAAATGTCATGTGTTAAAAGGGATATTTGATTTTTATCGATTAAAATAGTGATAATGTTAATAAAAAATATTTTTTTCCATTTGACCTGGGATCTTCTTGCGCATTACCACATGATGAAGACCACTATTGTTAAACACTTATTATATAGCTATACATTATTCCTAAGGGTATTTAAAACACATAGTTTGCATTCTTTAATGTTTAACTACATTGAGTATTGTATCCTTATATATATTGTAACGTATCTTACGTTGTGTAAATAGCACACCTGTTTACGTCAATATTTTTCTTTCAAAAAAGCTTTATTTGGGTACACTGAAGTTTGTTTCAGTATATTAAAACGTTATTCTATCAGATACAAAGTTCATATATCAAATCTAAAGTATTCGATTTTCAACTTTTCTGATTTCACAATTGGCCAATTTAACGTAGAATGAATGTTGGTATATAGCTTTGTGATTTTCAAGGGGATCCAAACCAGTATAGCTAAGGGACCCTGTAGCTTTGTAATTTTCCAGGGGGGGGGGGGTCCGGACCCCCTACCCCACCTTCCTCTGGGTCCACGCATGTATCACATGCAGTTAGTTGAATCAAACACTACAGAGAATCAAATTCAGATCACCAGATTAGATGGAGAGGTATAAAAAATCAGATTTTCGATCAGAGCATCTGTTGTTGAAGCGCAAAAGATTCGTCTCAATGACACCGTACTTTTGAACGCCAAAGACATCTGTTGATGGTATTCAGAAGAACCGTCTCCTTGTTTGTACACCAAAAACATACATAAGAAAATAATAGCAAGTTTAGGCTGTATAGGTTACAGTATCTGGCTCTTTGGATAATCTTTTCTCACACTGTTGAAGGTTTATGATTTATAACTAAATATTTTCGAAATTAAGTATGTTCAGAAATGAATGTCTTCTATATATTAGCCTGTATCCCACCACTAGTGTTTGCCACGAAAATGTTGTCTTATTTCGTCTGCTACATAGTTTCTGCTTAAGGTAGTACTTACGTACACTGCTGCACTGACCTCGTAGGTACTTCCGTGTAATACCCATTCTAGCTTCTATAGTTTTGCTTACATCTTGTTGGGAATGAGAGAGCTGGTTGTTTCACTTTAATTGCCCCCCTCCCCTGATGAAGTGTGACTGTTAGTTCATCGTGGTTGTTCCCCACGTTGCAGTGGAATGCTCTGCAGTGTGAGATTGTGGTAGTTTTTGAGCAGTCACTAAATCTGTTACAGTAGTAATATCTTCCGATAGTTATGTAACATTTTTATAATGAATGGTGTGCTGTGACAAATCAACCAAAACATGGAATGGATATCCAAAAAAGTGTGTCAGAGGTTAAAACAGTTGCAAAATGATAGGATGTAGTTTGAGCCACAGCATGTGATTCCCAACAATATTGTATGTGCGACCAGAAAAACCTCAGAACAACCTGCGCATACGCGCAGTTGATTAGAGCCTTTGCTAATCGATTTAATATTATATATTTGTTCAACTACTGACTGAACATCATTTGGATTTTTTTGGTATAAAAGTAAGCTGCACAGGCTCATCTGAGTCTACACTTGTCAAAATGCAACATTGATAAAAAAATCACATGCCATGGCTCAAAATCTTGTCGTTTACAGCTTCAAGCAACAGCTTATGTCATCACGCCAGATAGGCGGCAATCGAAAACGCTCTAAACAATCGACAACGCTCTTAACAATCGACGAACGCTGATCCAAAACTGATAGAAACAGTATTATCAAATGCCATTTGTCGCCAGGTAGACGACAAATGCCAATCGAAAACTCTGTTTCTAACGATTTTCGTGTCGTCTGCGAAGCATGGTCAACACATATAGATCATGACTCCGTCGGCGTCGCCGTTTCTTATAATACTAAAATATATAGAGATGCAAATAGATAGTTTCATATTTAATTGAGACAATAATAAATGATCCCTCAAAATATTAATAATTATAATAAATGATCCCTCAAAATCTAAATATTCAAAACCAATCGCTATTCAAGTCAACCACACATACAATGTCTATCAATTTGTCAGCTTTTGTGGCAAAGAAATCGCCCATTTCATCACGACCTGTAGAATCATCGCATATAATTAGTACTGCAAACTGAGTAAGGTCCTGTTCCATCCCACCCCTTGGTGCGGACATATCACATCTTAAAGAACAATTCAAGTTGCTTCAAATAAGCGGTATTGTCAATCTGTAAACGGGAGGTGGGGGGGGTAGCCTGTTACAGCCTGTTATGTATGTTACTATATGAAATTAAGAATAAAGAAATTGAAAGTCTGAGCTACGTGAAGTGAAGAAGACATTAAACTTTATATATTTATTTGAATGTATCAGGTAGTTTACATACGGAATGCCTTTAATATATATGAACGTTTTTTTAACGAATGTACAGCTTCCTATGGTGTTATGTGCGTTGCATTAATTAAAATACCTTTTAAAATTGGTAATTGTGACAAACATTACTTATATGCGCTTCCTGTGTTCCTCATCTTTTGCCCTCAAAGGACTGAATTTTTTTTTATGTGTAGTCTGTGCCAGAGTTAAGCTAAATGAGTGGGCTATCACTTGAATCCTTAGCATTATTTAAAGAAGAAACATCATGTCAGTGTGATGGGACAAAACACTAAACGAAATATGGGTGGTGTTTGATGTTGTTTCACATATACGCATTCCGTGGAGTATGACTCTGGTATGTATACGTCTCTTCCTGTGAAGTCGGAAGAGCAATCTTATTGAAAGTGGACCTGCATCTGTGTTAGTCAAGTGATAGCTTTGTTCATATTTTGCAAAATATATGTCTCAAAGTAATCCCTGTGTCTTTTAGCATAAATAAAGATTTCTTTCATTTATCAAACAGAATTTTGATTATCTGTTTTTTCCTTTACATAATTTGCCATGGAACCTTTCCAGTCCTTTGGTGCTTAAGTCTTCAGGTCTTAGATCTAGATTATTTCGACAATCGACATTGTTTGCGACCAAAGACCCGAGTTATTTTTTTGTATCTCTCGGCTCTTGATGATTTTGGCAGACGGTCAAATACCACTTCTTTTACACCTTGAAAGTAATCTGGTATATGTAAAAGGACGGTCGAATACCACTTCTTTTACACCTTGAAAGTAATCTAGTATATGAAAAAAGACGGTCAAATACCACTTCTTTTACACCTTGAAAGTAATCTGGTATATGAAAAAAGACGGTCAAATACCACTTTTTTACACCTTAAAAGTAATCTGGTTTATGAAAAAGGACAGCCAAATACCATTTCGGTTACATCTTGAAAGTAATCTGGTATTTAAAAAAGGACGGTCAAATACCATTTCTGTTGCATCTTGAAAGTAGTCTGGTATATGACAAAGGACATAAAGTTGGACATTGCCATATGTTTGTCACTGGTATTAGACGGATGGCTGAGAATGGGTTTGCTCCCCCCCCTAGGGAATTTTGCAGACATATCCTATCTTGTAGAGAATTGAAAGCCGAGTCTTTTAAGAGATGTTTGCACTCTGTGCTCCGGGGCGTTAGTCTGTAAGAGCCTGTAACATACGTTACTTAATCAAACTAAGAAAAAGTAAATTGAAAGTTTGGGCTACAAATTAAAGACATTAAAATATTTATTTTTAAAAATTATTCATATAGTCTGCATACTGGATATCTTAACTACGTATGACAGCCATTTGAACAAAATTGCGGCTTCCTAAGGTGTCATATGCGTTACATAAATCAGATAACCCATTAAAATTTGCAAGTGTGGCTAACATCATTTACATTCACAATCTCTCTGAGTGTTTTGCAAAATGTTTTTAACCATGTCTGACTAGCTTATGCAATTGGCTAACAGAAAAATTAAAGTTTGTTTCCCTAGCTTAAATATTTTTTCTGAAATAAGCAATTAAACAACCCTACCCCTACCCAGTTTTAAGGTGAAATGTTTGGTATTAAAGCTAAAGTAAAAATAGTTAAAAAATACTTGCAGTTGATGAATGTGTTTCATTGTTTGGGATTTATTTCCTTATATAAAAAGACTCATAAATCTGCAAGTTTGTTGCAAAATTTTTAATATCAGAGGCTGTAACATATGTTACCTGATGTAATAAATGGGCAAGCTCATTGTCTTTAAGTAAGATATGCCTAAAAATGTTCCAATCTCCTTGAGGGAATTCTGCAGACATATTCCTTCTTATAGTACAACTCAAGCTGCATCAAATAAGGGATGTTTGCACTCTCTTTGATTGGGCGTTAGTCTGAAACAGCGTGTTACATGCGTTACTATATCAAATAAAGGAAATGTAGCTTAAAAGTTTGAGCTAAAATTGTGAAAAAACTCGCAGCTGTTGGATATCTTACATTGTTTAGGGATTATAAACTGGCTCCTATGATAAAGTCTTATAGATCTGCTAGTTGTCATCAAGTTTTAAAGATCAGAGAGCGTTACATATGTTAGCGTGATAAGTAAAATCATCAAACAGTATTTTGACATCAAGCTGAGTAAAGGCCTGCTCCATCCTATTCCCCTTTGGAATTCTGCAGACAAATTACATCTTATGTAACCATTCAAGGTGCATTTAATAAGAAATGTTTGCACTCTGTAAGTCGAGGCGTTAGCCTGTAACAGCTTGTTACATATGTTACTATATCAATTTGAGAATAAGAAATTTGAATATTTGAGCTACCAAAGAAGACATTAAAATTATCTAATAAAGTGACATTCTTATAGTCTTTATACTGGATGTCTTTGCTACATATGGAAGCTGTTTAACATTAATACCGCTAACTGTGGTGTTATGTGCGTTACATGAACCTATTTATAATTTAAAAGCTATAATTGTGGCTATCGTCATGTAGTTAAACAACTACTATGACTTGGTTTCAAACTGTTTTATTAGACTTTACAAACATATACTCAATTGATGAATAGGAAAAACCAAGTTTGCTTTTCTATCTTAAATATATTGTCTTATAGGAGCTAATACACAGCCCTACTCCCAGTTTTACAGAGAAGCGAATTTTGTTATTACCGTTTAAGTAAAACACATGAAAGCGATTACAGCGTGTGGATATTTTTCATTTTCTAAGTCTGTCTTGCTCATATATCTACAAGATGTCATTAAGTTTAAGATCAGGACACTTAATGTGTACTTATTAGTCTTTGGTGCCAAAACACTAGAAATTATATTCATTTCTGATTATCAAGCCCATGGACTGGTGTTACAGATGCTATCAATTACCTTTTGGACACATTTCCTAATACTGTGCATATAATGCTAAATATAGAGCCACAAATAGAAAAGATAGTTTTACATTTTTACAAGAAAATACAATAAATGAAATGGTCCAAACTATTTCCCATCGATTTAACACTCATGTTAAACGTTTGTCGTTGTCTGCTTCTGTGGTAATCATTATTATCATACGCCTCCTTGCAGCTAGTAGAATCATAACACAATATTTCAATCATTTACTGTTATTCAATTTTACCACCAGTCCACTCAAAATTGACGAGCCATTATCAACTTTCCAATTTTGCCATTTATGGCTTGGAACATTCGGAAACTGATATGAATTCATTATAGTTGGCTCTTTGAGTATGTGTTTCAAGTGATACTCTGCAAGTAGGAGAAAGACTAAAGCTTTACAAGGAGGAAAACTGCCATTAAGAGCAATGAGTACCTGGACTGATGTACCTTGATATTTCTGTGATAAAGAATCATATCTTAGCTGGTTAACTTTTATAAATGTAGCCTTTCCATACATGCAACCCACATATTTTCATCTAATAATGTCTCTGCACTTATTATCTTTCCCCAGGGATTCAAAAACTTATTTGAAGTCTTAGTACTTCTGAAGTGCTGAAACCGAGGTAACTCTTTCCCTTCAGATAAACGAACTAGATGTATCACAGTAGATAAAGCAATGAAATGCAAGATGAACAGAGCGCAAATTAGACCCTTTCAATGATTCACTAAGTCTCTAGGATAAGAGCGCTATAGGATGTAACATATATAACTTGTCATAATAAATGAGCAAGGGCATTGTCGTGACATCCTTTTTGATTACACAGTCAGAGGCAAGTGTTTTCAATTTCAGTGTTTTCAATGGATCATGAAATGAGGCACCTTATCAACTTGTTTACTCTGTATAAATCTTACATAGAGCATAATATAGAACTACTGGTTATCCAATTCTACCTATAGTCCATTTTCCTTCTTTTGAATGCAACAGCTAATGATATGGCTGCACATTCTGAGAAATCATAGGTTTTACATTATTTTAAGGCATGCTTCAATGTAATGACATCAAAAAACAACCAACTGCAAACATAATTGATGGCAATTTCCAACTTCATATTCATTCTCTTATACCAGATAACTTTCAAGGTGTAACAGAAATTGTTTCAGGCGGTCTGCCAAAACCATCAAGAGTCAACATTGTAACTAAAGAAAACTTATATAGTTCTTTGGGTGCAGCAAAATACTATTGATCTAAGACCTGAGGACTTAAGCACGAAAAGACTGGATAGGTTCTGCAGTTAGATTGCTCTTGCCACTTCACAGGAAGAGATATATACCAGAGTCATACACTATTGTATGCGTATATGTGAAATGGCATTAAACCCATATTTAATCAGGTGTTTGATCCCATGACACTGACATTCTGTTTCTGCTTTTAAAGAATGCTAAGGATTTAAATTTGGCTGAGTCAAGTTTTTTGACGCTGGCACTGGCCACACATACAAAGAAAATTAAGCCTTTTGATGGCTAAAGAGGAGGATCACACGAAATGCTTATAAGTGATGTTTGTCACAATTACCAATTTTAAGAAGTAATCTTAATTAATGTAACACATATAACACCATAGAAAGCTGTATATTTGTGAAAAAATCTTTTCTCATGTATCAAAGGTATTCAGCATGCAAACTACATGAATAATTCAAATAAATAGATAGTTTTATGTCTTCTTTCTGTTTCTCAGACTTTCAATTCATTTATTCTTAAATTGATATGGTAACATACGTATCATACCATTACAGGCTAACCCCCTAGTTAATAGAGTGCAAACATCTCTTATTTGATGCAGCTTGAATTGTTCTTTAAGGTAGGACATGTCTGCACAATTCCCAAAGGGGTGGAGAGGAACAGGATTGTACTCAGTTTGCAGTCCTAATACAATGCCATGATTCTACTGGTTGTGATGAAATGGGTGATTATTTTGCAATAGAAGCAGACACAATGATAGACATTGTGAGGGTGACTTGAATAAAGATTGTTTTTGAATAATTTTATTTAATAGGAATATTTATTAAATTGTGTCATTTAAATGAGAACTATTATTTTCTATCTATATGTCTATATATTTTAATATTATAGGCATTAGGAAGTATGTGATTAAAAAGGTTATATATAACATAGGTAACACAATTCCATGGGCTTGTCATCAGCAATGACTGTAATTACTAAGACTAAGGCACCAGAGGCTAGAGATTAATAGGAAAACATGTGAAAAAACGGTATTTTTCTGAAATATCATCTCTTACTTCCAAGAAAATTTCCTAGCTCATTCATTATGCCATGTAACATACGTTACATACTTTAATAAGTGCTCTGATCCTGGTGTCAAACTTGCAAATGTATGATTCCTTATTGCATTAGCAAGACAGTGCCAAAAATGTAAGATATCCACAAGCGTCAAATATTTTCATATATTTTTCTTCAATAATAGATACCAAAATTGGATACTTAAAATTGGGGGTAGGGTTGTTTAATAGCTCATATAAAACAATGTATTTGAGATAGAAAAGCAAACTTTGTTTTTTCTATTAGTCAAATAAGTATTTTAGTAAACTAAGATTGAAAACACTTGTAAAAATGCACACATCATCTGTAAAATGAATGATGTTAGTCACGATTTCAACTTTCAAAGGGAAATTTAATCTATGTAACGCATATAACTCCATTGAAGGCTGTAATTTTGTTTGAAATGCTGTTTTTATGTAGCTTAGGCATCCAGCTTGCAAACTACATAAGAAATTTGAATAATTAGATGGTTTAATGTCTTCTTTCTGTAGCTCAAAACTTTCATTTTGATTTTTTCCTTAGTTTGTTACAGTACCATATGTAACAGGCTGTCAGAGACTAACGCCCCGGAGCACAGAGTGCAAACATCTCTTAAAAGATGCGGCTTGAAATTTTCTTCAAGATAGGATATGTCTGCGAAATTCCCTAGGGGGGGGGAGCAGGACCTTTTTTAGCTCGAAGTCTATATATTTATGTTGTCAGTACCTTGAAGGAAACTTTAAAAGGATGTAAAACATTTGATCTCTCATTTTTTGCATTCAGCTGTTGCATTCCTAAAAAAGGAAACTGGACTATGTGTGGACTAGGATTACCAGTACGTCTATATTGTGCTCAGTGGATTATTGATCCAGAGTAATCAAGTTGATTAGGCTATCTCATTTCATGATCTGTTGAAAAGACTGATATTGAAAACTTGCCTCTGATGGTGTAATCTAAAAGGGTAATTCAAAACAATTCCCTTGCTCCTTTATTATGTCAAGTAATATATGTTAAAATGCACAGATCAGCTGTAAAAGTAAACGATATATGATACAATTATCGTTTTAAAGGGTAATCTGATTAAACTAACTCACATACCACCTAAGGAAGCCATACTTTTGCTCCAAAAGTCTTTATTTGTAGCTAAGGCAGCCAGCATGCACACTATATAAACAATTAAATAATTGGATAGTTTAATGCCTTCTTTCTATAGCTCATAATTTATTTCTATCTTTCTAAACTTGAACAGGCTGTCAGAGATTAACGCCACGGTGCACAGAGTGCAAACATCTCTTAAAAAACGCAGCATAAATTATCTTTAAGATAGGATATATCTGCAAAATTCCCTATGGGCGTGAAGGGAAAACCATTCTCGGCCATTGTAATTAGCCCTTCTAAAGAGACACAGTTTTTCATTTTTACATTTAAGATAAACGTTTTATTAGAATGAAAGTTTATATGGGCATAGAAAAAGCAAAACCCTATCTCCAGTTAATTTTGGTAAAGAATGATATCAAGTTTAAAACGTTAGCTTCTTGAAAAATATATAACTTAGTTTTTGTTGGTATGAAAATACTCTTTTAATGCCCATTTTTGTACAGTCAGTGTAAGACACTTGGAATAGAGATCGTAGTATTTGCTCGTCTATAAAATGAACATTAAAATTTACATGCAGATGATTATCTTGTTGAAGTCATTAAATAGCCTGGTTTACAATGAACACCTCAGCTGATTATATAGGCACGAGAATAATGGGCTACTTTTGCGTTTAACGCCATTGGTCACATATCTGTAAATGTAAAAGGGGCAGTGATTGGCTCAAAAGGTGGGTGGGTGGCAACTCCGCACAATATTTTTAAGTTGTAAGGTGTTTCCTGATTGGTCAATAATAAAACTAGGAAATATATTGTATTTATTAGACGGGTCCATCTTTGCTGTACTTTTTGAATCAACATCTCATTGCTTTTGTTGATTAAGTTTATTGGTGTGGCTTAGAAAAAAGGACCTTGCATTCTGGTATTTTTTCAGTAGAACTTTCTTCTCATGTAGTGTGCCCACCTTCAGGGGACAAAAAGAGGTAAAACATAGTGGTCACCAGGGTATCTCATTCTTGTTTGTTATTGAACTAGGTCCAATCTGTAAATCTATGGCAGCCTCATTATGATTGAAGAGTTGTGAGGACCGCAGCCTACTTAAAAGCTATAATGGAGGTCTATTGAAAACAATTACAGGTCTGGGCCCTAAAGCAGAATATCAGGCCTGTTTTGTTGGATACCTTGGCTGCTATGTATGTGGCCTGTAATATATTTTTGATGCATTGTTTTGATTTCAGCAAGTCCAATAATGATTTCAGCTTTCAAAAAGTCCACTTTTTTAAAACAAAAATCATTAAGACTGCAGAAAAAGAGCGTTATTAGTAGGTACTATGAGGCTATACTTTAAGCATACTTTCATTAATCGGAGACTCACTGGTTCCCAAATCAGATCATTTTTTCGAGTATGTGTTCTTGTGATTGTCAAAATATGGTAAAAAGGCCCTTTCGCAAGTTTGAGTAAACCGCAGTAGTGGTCACTTTATTGAGTTAAATGCAATTTAGTGTTAAACCCATATTTACATGCTCATGTATTGTCATGTGCCTTAGCTGAGCTCAGAGATAGCACAAAGAGACTGTTATATTACCCAATATGACATTGACCTTTGACAGATTGACCTTTCAAGTGAGCAACAGTGAAGAACAATTGGAAACCTGTATGATATTGCCCTCTCCACTTTGTGTAGTAGTCCATTTGGGTCAGTGTGGGTTGATTTGCCGACCAAATTGACCCTTGATCTTATTGACGACCTTGACCTTGATAAGAGGGGCTATTTAAGATGGATATATGTATGCGTATTTGTCCGTTTTAATCTTTACCATTCAATCCGGCAACATAAATGTCACTTTTAAAAAAAGGTCATAATGAGACTGTAACAGTATAACAATTCACATGCATGATTTTACAAAACTTATAGCCTGCTTTTTGTAAAATAAGTATTTTGGGTTAGTATTTTTTAAACTTTGTCAATAATATGATGTTTTCCCTGACCACTTGACCAATTTTACCTAAATTTAAGACAAATAGGTCATTAATTGTAGAAATTGTACCTTTTTGACGAATAAAATTGCAAAGTGACCTTGACCTTTGACCTCTATGACCTTAATAATTCCCTTTCACTGACCTTGACCTTGCAGCATCCTGGCTGTAGTAGTTTTTTCTCCAGCTAGGTATCAGAAAAAATGTAAGTGGCCAAAGTGCCATGTCGGTGAGCATAGAACCTCTGCATGGAAACTAGTTTTTCTCTTCACTCCCTCTGGCAGTTACATAATATTAGCTTTTGTCACATACATTTGCAAAACTTGCTTTATTTTGCACAAATGAACCTTTTTATGTGATTAGAAGTTGATTTAATGTGTAAAGAAAGGATTATATGTCCCATAGCTAAGAGCAAGTAATTTTGGCCTTATCAATGGGGCTGGATGGGGAAACTCCACATTAGACTCATGCTGGTAAAGCACATGCATCTTTTTGGTATAGTATATTGTATAGTGGTGGTATAAGCTTATATGAGTGACATTTAAAGCATTTCTAATATATAATAATAGAGATATAAGAAAATGAATATGTTCACTTTTCATTTTCATTATTTTGCTGTACAATGAGTTTACCAGTAATATGTGTAGGAGGGTAGGGTTGTTAAAAGGATTCCCTAGAATAACTTTGGGGTAAATGATGCAAACAAACAATATAAATGTGCTATAAAATGTTTATTGGGTTGAATTAAACTATTTTCTTGATCCTTTGTCTGAAATGAATTATGTCTTTAGGTCACAGACCTGTAAATGTAAAAAGGGCAGTGATTGGCTCAAAAGGTGGGTGGAAGCTCAGCGAAATGTTTTTAAGTTGTAAGGTGTTTCATGAGTGGTCAATAATAAAACTAGGAAATATATTGTATTTATTAGAGCATCTTGCTGTACTTTTCGAAACAACATCGCATTGCTTTCGTTGATTAAGTTTACTGGAGTGGCTTAGAAAAAAGGACCTTGCATTTTGGTATTTTTTTCAGTAGAATTTTCCTCTCATGTAGGGTGCCCACCTTCATGGGCCAAAAAGTGGCAAAACATGGTGGTCACCAGGGTATCTCATTCTTGTTTTTGATTGAACTAGGTCCAATCTGTATCTCTATGACAGCCTCATTATGATTGAAGAATTGTGAGGACCACAGCCTACTTAAAAGCTATAATGGAGGTCTATGGAAAAAAAATAATAGGTCTGGGCCCCATACCACCACTATCATTTTGTCTGCTGCCATCTGGTTACCAATCTGTATTTCCTGTGTCTCTGGTCATACAACATGTGCGTACAATATAAGACAAGCAGACAGACACAAACAAGTTATGCGAGTATGGATAACATCCCCATACAAACACACACTCGTATGACGGGACGGGTATCTCTATATTCGACACATACAGAAAGATTTAGTTTCACATTTTAGCTATAACCGTGCATATATGGTTGTTCTTTTAAAAGACGTCAGGCATAAGAGTTTGGTTGGGTAACTAAGCACTCTCAATCATAGAAAAGGACTAGGACTTCCAGATGAAAATGGCTTTTTGCAGTATGCACTGATGTAAACTTTCCAGTCCTGCCCTTCTCTGTTTAAATATCGTCAACAAGGCTACATTTACAGGCCAATATTCAGGTACCTTTTAAACCATTTAAGCATTGGTGTAGTTTCTTTTATGTCAGAATAAACATTGCTTAAGTTCAACGGGTAGTCAGTGATCCGTTTCGCCCTTGGTCATTGAAGGGAATATTACGAGGCATAAAACAATAAGAATGTTAAAATTCCATCCTATCACAGCATTTATGAAAACGTATACAAACTTCAAAAAATATATTTGATTAGGGTTTTTGGTTTAAATGTATTATAATTGAATTTCAAATCCGCATATTTTATTAAATGTTAATGTCCAAAAACAGTCTCATTTTTTTGTTTTGTTGCTTTACGTCCTAAGTCAACAGCTATGGTCATGGCGGGACGGTCAGTTTACCTAATCACACTTTTTCCTGGGCAAGCTTGAACAAGCGGTTAACCAGTACTGCGTGTACATACTTTCGCTTGACAACAACCCTTCTTGAATGATTCAGCAGAAGGGAGGAGAATGACCATAGAAATTATTTCATGATCAATCCCCAGCAAAGTATGGGACCGGGCTGGAATCTGACTTGCGACTCCTGGATCTGACAATGTCTCATTTGAGGTGATATACTACAGTAGTCTATACACTGAGCCGATGTTATAAGTGGCCACCTACATATTTTATGCGCCTGTTCAGAAAGTAAACATCTCACTTACAAAGTTTAAATTTCATAAAAAAAAAATCAAGACGTTTTCGAGACTCTAACAATGATGCCATTTCAATATCACTGGTAGATCTTGCACAGACGAAGTCAGAGTAAAGGTACCTTCATTTAAAAAAGTCACACTTTTTACTGTGAGATAAAATATTCCTCAGATATGTTATTCATTTATATTTTAATTAGTTTGAACCTGTTAATAAGAGCTAAGATATAAGATAAAAAGAATCAAAAGTTTTGTGGGCATTGAACCCTCCGTTTCTCCTCTACGTTGATATGAAGGCAGCCACTAATAGCAAATTCATCACAGAGTTCTAGCGTTAACCATGCAGTTGCATATCAACTTACTTTGCATTGCACTGTACGCATAATTATCTGTGGCACAGCATTGAAATTTTCAGCGATTAATTGTTATGAATGGGCTTTACTGTTTGATTGAATTTTTTTTTTTATATATCTGGCATATGCCATTTAAATGACCTTTAAAATTTCACGATAAAACCGGACGTGGACGCAAATCTTGAAAGAATTACTGTAGAAAAAATGGGCTATTCAAGCTGTATTGTGTTTGGTCTAACATCTTTACATAAAATAAAACGCATACAATGATATTAGTATGTGCAGTTGATTATTTTCGAAAATATGGGAAAATGTGGAAAATGAGCTTTTTTTAAATTTCATAAAAAATCGTTCGTAAGGGAAAAGAGAGCCAGTTGATTTGCTTAATTTGTCTTCCTGATGTCTTGTGATGGTTGAGCGGCTCTTCCTCGTGGCGCCATGGGGTTGTCTGCGGTTTGTGATTGTGGTATTTCCTGATCATACTCACTTACTATTATTCAGGGGTTTGGTGTATTTTTTTTCAAGTCGGCTAGATGGGTTTGAAATCACCTGTACTTCCATTCGAACAAAAATGCCCTCAAATTCCTTATTTTCTTCAAAAATTTGAAATTTACATTGTTGCTCCCAAAAAATGTTAAGTGATAGAAAATTCTTTCAAAGCACCACTTAACTTTAGTCCATTGAAATGCACACATTTTGCGGAAAAAACGTTTCAATAACATTAGCGCTAAGTCAGAAAAAATGAAATTGAAAAGTGGCCACTTAGAACTTCGTTTCAGTGTATACTTTATGCTAGATGTAGGCACATACTACTTATAGTATCTTTCTGTTATAGAGGATTTTAACTTCGTAATTTCGAAATTCTATGGACTAAAGGTTTTATTTCGAAGAATCGAAAGTTCGATAGGGAGGTAGAAAGAAATAAATAACCCCCTAAAAGATTATTATCCTTTTGTTGTTGTTGTTGATGTTGTTGTTGTTGTTGTTGTTGTGTATTGAACATACGTTTTGGGCGATGTAAAAGAATTTACACACCACAAACATGTGTTATTATAAACAATTATTAAAATATATCATGAATAGGTCATAAACAATTATTAAAATTTATTTTCTCCCTCTCTTTGATCGTCCGAAAATAAATATTGTCTTTTCTAACACTCTAAAGGTAAGATCCTGCATTGCAAACCAGATTTACAATTCAAAAACTATTCTTTAGAGAAAAAGAAACAAAACACAGGTTTTGTTTGGAATGCCGCTTCTGCTTCAGATTTTCGACATTACTTTTATTTACTTATGATAAGTACAAAAACAAAATTCACATATACAACAAATTCTTCTCAATTCTTCTTGTTCGTCTTGTCCCACATTCTGTCAATCATACCAGCCTGAAAAACTTAGAAATCCTGTTCAAAAACGCTGTTTTCACATATCTCAACACTTCAGAGGTATATTCCAATACACCCTTGTATCCGTTTTAGTTAATATTTGTGCTGTATTTTCCTTAATCTGCGAGCGGGCTACCCAACCCTAACTCCCTGTGGGAGGGGGAGGTAGGATTTTTCCATGCTCTGACCAGCAGGACGTTCACACAGAGGCATGTTCAAGCTAGAATTTCAAACCTACAGAAAAGTTCCCTGAAAGTTCCCTAACTCTTCTGTACGTTCAAAAAAGCTTTTTATATAGAACCTCAACTCTGTGCTCCCGTCCCAGGAGTGTTTACTCACTCTTTAAATTAAGTTTACTCTGTTTTGCAAAGAATAGAATTTATACCACTTAGAAAAACTTAAGTGCTCTGTACAAAAATTTGTATAACTAAATTTCTCCTATTACAAAGCATCTACACCAAATTTTGCACATGTTGAAACGTTTAAGGTCCTTTAATACCGGATATACAAGTTCAGTTAAGATTTAAATTTTCCACCACTCTTTAATATATAAAATTGGTTTTAAGTTAATAATTGTCTGCAAAATTATTCTTGAAAACAACTTAGCCAGAACCGTTTATGAAAATCTCACAGTAATGGAGTCATGTGAACTACATACTAAAGCTACAAGCTGAAACTGATATACATATAATATGCTGGTGGACTGAAATATTTGACAAGCAAATGAAATGCATATGAGCGCGGATCTGAGTAAAAGGGTCCTTAAGACATTCCAGCAAGTTATTACTTAACAGACATTTAAAAACGCCTAATATGACCAATTTCACATGCTTTTAAAGTACCACAAAAAAGTATCTAAAACTTGATGTCATCAAAGTAGCAAATATTTCTGATTATATTTAAAGATTTTTGTGCTGCCTGTTTCCATGACAACAATTAGGCCATAACACATAAAAGGGCTCATGAAGAGGGTGGTCACTTTAAATGCCTATAATACGACTAAGCAAGTATAAATTCGTACAATTTCATTTGCATTTACAATATAGTTCATGCATAACGTATGTGAATACATTATACTTGTTCGATGTTAAACTGAGTCAACAATAACCAACAAGCAACTGGAGACTAGCGCTCTGACGTCATATTAGGTTTAACGTTCTTTTTGACAACACGTTTTTAACCGGATTAATTTGTTGCTTTAAACCTCCATATATTCGTCAATATTGAAAATTATGCTTTAAATTTTCAGGGAATACTCTTAAGTAATCGTACTTTGCAGAGGCAACATAATCTAGATTTTTTGATTAACATAACCATAAGGCACCTTTTGTCATATCCTGGCCCATTACACCTTCTACATCCTTTTGCTTCTTGTAAGAGCAGTCTCTTCTTTTCAACCAATGAAGCAACCAGAACATTACCATCAATATACACCGTTAAGTACCAGCCTGAAAAACTTGGAAATACTTTCCAAAACCACTGTTATGACATGATACACGCTGATACACGAATTATAACTTAACATCATGCTTTAACCTTCAATTATGATTAAGCTGCTCTTGAGAGCATCATGAAAGCAACCTTACTCAAAAATCAATCCAATGAATCAGAACCCGTCTAACAACCATCTCTAAAAATGTAAATATTTTCAAGCTTCATATTAAGCTAAAATTCCAAAAACTGAGTCATGCTCCATAAACTGAAAACTGAAAATGAAAATCTACAACAAAACGAAGATATTCCTACAGTGAGGTCTTTATATGTTTTGGTACTAAATTTAAGTTCCCACAAGATTTCATACAGTTATTGAAAATTATAACGGTTTTGGGATTTATCTTACATTGAAAGATTTGACGAACAAAAAGAAATACCTCTTACTTTTGTGAAGCAGAAACGTCGACTGAATTAAACATACCTAATATTCCTTATATAGAATCGGCTTAAAGCTCACTCAGAAAAAGCGTGACTTAATACTATATTTAGACACATACTCACGAAATTCATGCTTAAAACATAATACCTCATGAAAAGTGCTTAAGCGTTAATAAATAACATTCGCAAGAAAGACCGACCAAAAAGAAATGGATTTATTTTCTCCCTCTCTTTGATCGTCCGAAAATAAATATTGTCTTTTCTAACACTCTAAAGGTAAGATCCTGCATTGCAAACCAGATTTACAATTCAAAAACTATTCTTTAGAGAAAAAGAAACAAAACACAGGTTTTGTTTGGAATGCCGCTTCTGCTTCAGATTTTCGACAAAACAAAGAAGTGGATTTATGTTTAAATTTCTAATTTCTTATGAACAGAAAGCGATTCCTGAGTTTTTATAACTACGAATATATGTATAATAATAACAAATATTACAAAACCCATCCTTTTCTCTACTCACCCAGGTCCGATAATTAACTTTACTCAGACGCAGGCCTGACAAACAACTGTTCCCCGACTCAGGCCGGATAAATAACTTTTCCCCCGACCATGTTCCACTGAACTGAGGCCAAATAGACAACTATACTCAGAACAACACTTCTCGGATCCAGGCCGGATAAACAAATTTCCTCCCATCCAGGCTGGATAAACAGTTTTTCTCAGACCAACTTTTCTCCAACAGAGTGCGGATAACATCTTTTCTTATACCAACTTTTCTCCAACACAAGCCAGTTAAACAACTTTTCTCAAACCAGCCTTTCTACGACCCAGTCCAGATAAACGACTTTTCTAAGACCACCTTTTCTCCAACCCAGGCTGGATAAACAACTTTTCTCAGATCAACCCTTCTCTGACCCTGGCCAGATAAACAACTTTTCTCAGATCAATTTTTCTCCGAGCTAGGCCGGATAAACAACCTCTCTCCGACCCAGGCCGAATAACCAACTTTTCTCAGATCGACTTTTCTCCGAGCTAGGCCAGATAAACATTTTTTCTCTGACCCAGGCCGAATAAACAACCTTTCTCACGACCAAGGCTTGATACACAACTTTTCTCAGACCAACTTTTCTCTGACCCAAGCCAGATAAACAACTTTTCTCAGACCAACTTTTCTCCCACCAGGGTCGGATTAATAACTTTTCTGAGGCTAACTTTTGCCAGACCTAGGTCGAATAAACAACTTTCTCAATCGTGCTGGATAAATAACTGTTTGTTTTATTATATATTATTTCTATAGTGGCCCAAGACATTTTCTCTCTGCACTTGGTGATTTTTTTTTTTTTTGACCCTGAGCCAAAAGAACACTTGCTTTAACCGCACGTTCCTTTTTATACTGAACAAAATAAGAAACACACCCTCTCTCTAAACATTCAACTTTACATCTTGACCTTCAAGCTAGAACAAACAGTTCCATTATTACAAACATGTACATTAAATATGTTTTGTTTTGTTTCCCATCATTTATTATTATGAACGAATCTCAAGCAGTGAAAACACTTCCTTATGTCAATCTGAAAGCAACATAGGCTGAACTTATTTGAAAAACTCAAATTTGGTTTCATTCAACTTTTAAGAAAAAGAAATTATTCTCGACCTTACCTGGCATACTAAAACTGACATGATTTAACTAAAAACACTCTATGACCCAAGCCAAAGTAATAATTCCCATCTTGAATTTCCATCTTAGCTACTTCCCTGATCTAAAACAACCACAAATAAGAAACATTTAAAATTACCCTCTGCAAAACAGGAGCGACTTAACTGTCCGTTTACATATGAAGAAAGCTTAAAGATATCCTGTATCCCATCAGCAAAATTCTTTAAAATGCAGACTAGTATAGTATTAAATGCTCAAATACCTTTCAGCCAAACAAGTATCATCTGAAAAATTCCCGTAAAGTCAACCCCAAATTCTAAGTTACTATGGCTTCTGTGTAGATTCTGCTGTATCTTTCCCCCCAAAACACAAACAGCACAGCATCATTATATATCGTAATGCTATAACAACTGATATACCACTTATTTGGTTAATGAGTAATATTCCCCCACTAAGACTAGATTCTAAAACATCAGATATACAACTTATTTGGTTCTATGAAAATTTTTCACCCACTAAGACTGGATATCACATTCTGGATAATATAATTTATGAATCGATTCTGTCTACAGACAGCAACTCATTATTACCGACATAAAATTGAAGATAACAACCGAATGAGTATTGAAACATCATACCCTTGAACTCCATTTAAATAGTAAATCATCACTTTAATTGTCAAAAGAGTCTGACTAAAATCCCACCTCAGCGCAATTCATCCTAAACGTTAGGCCATAATGCACATAAAATCCCCAATAAACACCAATCAAATCCATAATTCTGCTGCAAAATTGCAAAATATATGCATTATGATAAAAATTCTCTTTCAATTCATACACAAATAATGGTCAAAATTTATCCCTTATTTAAAACATGGTCTTTATAAACTTTTTGGCCTCTACATTTGAAATAAACTGATATTATAAGAAGAGCATTTCCATTTCTTTCATTTAATATCAAAAGAAAGATTTTAAATTATAATAGAACTCCCATGTTCCAGCTTCCAGCTTGCATACCCTTTGACCCGAACTACTTGACAATTACTCGCCTTTTTCATCTCAATAATTGATACCTTAGAAATTAAGACTAATGATCACTATTGCAATACAATACAATAAAATATATGGAGATACAATACAATGCAAACAAGTTATTTCACACAGAAAGTCGACAGCGAACAGTCATAAGCCAATACGAAGCTATTAATACTTTAGATAAACAAAGATCTTTGAAGTGCGACTGAATTTACAATATTGAAAACGCGCATCTAGTAATTGGAATGTTTTTTTTTGTTTTTTTTTTGTCGTTGTTGTTTCGTTAACTTACACCCACCATAATATTTTGACACTAACAGATGTCCCAGTCCGACTGGCTCGTGTTACACATTACGCATCAATCCCTTGAAATAGAATGATCCAAAGGTCGACTCTCAGAAGTCGTGGTACATCTATACAGAATAAAATAAAATTCAACTGGAGTCTTTTTTGTAGATATTACGGGTAACTGATAACTTATCCATGTTAATTGTAACACTACATTATTGGCATAATAGACTTGCTTGTAGACGGATACCATGATCAAGTTTCTTTACACAGACTTGAAATAGAACTACAACTTGAAATTAAAACGCGCCTATACTTCTTGGTGTATGAACAGTATACATATGAACTTCGATTTTTTTTTTAACAGCTGAATAAATTAGTTGCGAAATATGTCTCATTTCCAAGATGAACATTTCTTTAACCATACTATTTCAGGAACTACAGCGCATCCTACTGATAAGGGTAGGAGGGTCCATTTGGCTTAAATGGGTTAATCTTGGGATTATAATAATCATAAGTTGTATGTTATCCTTTGGTCATTTCTTGTATACTCAACTACAAAAGAAATCTGACAGTTTTTAATTGATCCCAGGATCGTTATTAATTTGGTTAAGATTTAAAATTTGGTCATAGGCCATGACAAACATCTCCATTAAAACAAAGCAAATGAAATTTAGAATGGCAGTCACCAAAGCTCGACGTCCTCTAGCGTTCATACTTTTTCAGTTAATTTACATTGTACAGGAAGTTTTAGTGTTTAGAAAAAGTAAACCAAATCGGAAGTATTGTTTCGAGATTGCCTAACAAATTGCCGCCACAAAGTTTCACAAATGTGTCATCAGTGGAGAACTGAGGATGACGTAAAGTTGAAAACGTAACTTTGATATGGAAAATCGATTTCCTCCGTCGATACTTAGCCGTTTCGCAAAATTTCTAAGATACACCGTTTCCTGTTGTCTGCTGTTACCGTTGCAGTTGAAAATTAAAAAATATTCCCATTATTTACCGAAAAATAGCCGTTTAAAGTTTGACGTTGACATCCCCATAACGCAGTTTTCAGCATCAAAACTTGATTTCTTGAGCAGATTAGTTTTGCTATACATGCTCATTATTTTATCAGCATCCGATCAGTATTAGAGCATACAGAATAAAAAATCAAAGTTACCATTGAAAATAGGACAGATTATATCGATATGTCAGTATATTTCGTTTCGACAAGATCAGATCTAAGGATTTACATGTTCCTCGATAATTACAGGTTACCTCCTTTTCTTGTAATATTCGAATGTCGTTGTATTTGAATTTAACACACTTATTAACTTATTAAATTTCTTGTTCGTTTTTTTTTTTTTTTTTTTTTTTTTAATAAAACTGGGCTCAGCCTCCAGTTCATGTGATATTTCGATAAACAATAATTTACTATTAAGTTTGTATTTTCTTTAAAAACAGAATCCCGATTTATACTCATGTAACTGATATTGGAGCACATATATAGATTCTATAGTTGTTGTGAACATTTTAAGACTGTTATCAAATCATGTATACATCTATTATGACCATGTATGAATCTGATTAGTATTTGCATGTGTGTATGACAAGAAACTGTACAGTTTACGTCTTAAAATATATATTCTGTTAACGTCAATAAAATATATGCTCTGTTCTGTTCTGCTCTGTATTAATATATTAACACAAAAATGACGTATTAACTTCCATAATTGCTTTCTCGATTACGAACACGCATCGTTTTGAACAAAATCGCTATTTTCTAATTCAGTCCTATTTGTTCTTAAAGATATCTTAATTATACCCATGTATAATCCAAATTTGATATTCACTTTGAATAACGTTCAGATAAAAGGACTATAACGTTCAGATAAAAGGACTATGTAAAGCTCAGTCTCCCAAAACAAAACAATTAATCTGCATGTGACTGTTCTGCAAAATTAAACCACTCTAATCCACCCATAAAAATTGAATTATTAACGAGTATCCCTCAAAACTGTTCCGACATGTTGTGTATCCGTATTTGTGCACTGCTTTTTAAACTTACTCAAACTACAAGTCAACCTCATTATCTCAAAGTTCAAAGAAAAGGGGAAATATTTCGATTCATCCGGATTTCGACATACATGTCTTGCAATGTGCATGTACAAATTATGCGCAAGTCCTCACTGGATTCGAATTGTAAATTATAGACGTTTTCGTTTTCTACTTTCTAGACTTGAAAATAATCTCGTCAAAAAAGACGCTGAAAACACATAAAAACAAACAACTAAAGATGCTGATCGTGTATTTGATGATCCAATCAATATAACTTGTTGGATACTTATCAGCGTGATTACGACAGGTCAAGGTCGGGTAGTCCACACAAACAGCTGATCAAGTAACATTAAACAAAGGCGACATACATATTTTTACAATGTGACGATTCCTTATAATAATGAATTAATCTTGGCACGGTTAAAGACTTGTTTAATGAAAATGTGGTAAATCGGTTTGCCAGTTAAAATGTTGAACGATGGCCACAAATTTTGACTTCGGCTCAAACAGTGCTTAACAAACGCAAAGCTAGTTTTTGGAACAAAACAAAAATCGATATAACCGAGTTTTTGTCATACAGTAATAATTTCAAAGCACAAATACATGTACATTATCCACAAAAACAGTGCATTCGAGAAACGCAAGTTCGACATGACCTATATAGTTTTTACATGTATATGTAGTTTTCATATATTTGATTGGACAAGAAAACGCATTTAAACTATGATAATCAACTGGAATTATTTCAAAAATATACTAGTCTGAGTTTTGGATTTTGACTTAATAATTTTTTTTTTTTTTTTTTTTTTTTTTTTTTTTTTTTTTTTTTTTTTTTTTTTGTTCGACAAACGTACAGAAACAGAGTTATATCTTGTACAATAAGCGTCTCATTATACTTCACAAATTTAAGAAATTCCATCGAAGTGTCCAAGCGATTTACACACGATTCTGTGAAGAAAATGCAGACGGACGAACGGTCATACAAGGGTTGAGCAACAGTTTGTAATTTTAAGGTATGTTACATAACTGAGATTTCAGTTAAAATTGACGTAATATTTTAAGTCACCTATCATATCTTTTACAAAATACGAGACACAGGTATATTTAAAAACACATCAATATCATTGTAATTATTTAAAGACATATGCGGCTATTTCCAATGCACACCTTTCCCGCCTCTGGAAACGGGTAAAGTTGTCTGTTCCTGTCTTTCGACCATTAACGGATTCGGATCAACACGGCTTTCCGATATTTTTATATCATATCGATGTTCCGACATTTTCTTGACAAAATAACGTAATTTAAGTGTGTCCGAAATATCTATTGACATCTTATCAGAACTGATCGTCTCAGCACTAATGACAGATAAATGCAGCTCAGTTGAAATCAAACGACGTACATAATTACCCTGGTTACGAATACGATAGTGGCCGAGTCTCTACTATTTGTACGGTTATTTAGAGCGGCGTACGACCTGACCTCGTGGCCTAGTGGTTAGCGTGTCTGGCTACGAAGCCAGAGAGGACCAGGATCGATTCCTGGGTGCGCACATATTTTCAGTGTGTTTTTTCTTTCTTTTTTAACATTTAAATGCTAAATTGCTTCATATGCTTGTAAAATGGCATCATCAAAACGACCGAAATGGTAATTCCTGAACTTTTTTATATTGAATTACGCATGAAACCTATGGGGGTGGGCCCATTAAATTTGGCCCTCTTGAAAGAAAATTAGTTTGGTGACCCCAGATTTTTATTCTTTTTTCTGAAAGGTATTATAATAGTCCATGAATTAAAATTATTTTTTTAAGATTTTCAACATCAGATATTTTAATACACGATTTATTCTAAAAACAAATTCCAATTTTCGACGAATTGCCAAAATTTATCATGCAGTATCTTGCCACAGCATGGGATAATAAATAAACTTGCACATTTTCTAAAAGGTTTGAGGTCATGAGCAATAATTGAAGTTTAAAGAAAGAAGCTGAAGATTACAACCACTTTAGATCGATATTTAGGACTAGTGTTAATATTTTATTTTTTTTTAGAAAATTGGTCAAATGTTGAAAACTTCCATATGAGATTCTGAAAAAAATAGCACGGTGACATATCTTTTTTATTTCATAAATGGATAGCCCATGCATTAAACAAACTGTATGCAAAGTACTGAACATATTTCAACATGGGAAGTATTTAGTAGCATATGTCCTTAATCAGCTTGAACAGTATTCGATATAATTATAGCTGAGTGGATAATGCGGGCAGTTATAGTACTCAGGGTCCGAGGTTCGAATCCAAGCAAGACAGCTTTTTCGTTCTATATCATATTTGTCCGTTTGTTCCTATTTCTGACAACTGCTAAGTACCCAAAACAGTTAACCTAAAATCTATACATTGAAGAAAGAAACTGACATCTTATTATTTGGGTAACTTTAATAGGCATCATGATTGTGCTTGTTCCAACATGTAGTTAGGGCGTAAGGTCGCTTTTATCAGATTGTCAGTCAGTTATTCTATCATGGACAGGCTTCTTATGCTTAGTGTATTATATTTTCACCAGTAACTGAGAGTAACGCGTTGGTGGTTTTGTTTGTTTAAAGGCCTGTTTAGACGGCATGATTTTGTCAGCCTGACAAAATCATACATGATTTTGTCATGTATGATTTTTCTGTTTAGATGGCATTACAATGTCATGTGTGATTTCTTTCAACAGTGAAGAAAATTGGCTGGGCACCTTGAGCTATCTCATCATGCTCTACATTTGTTGCATTGCTATAGCTAAGTACATGTGTAACAACTCATTCCCGCAAGTCACGACTTTTGTCATCTGCTATTTCATCTGCTTATGTTCTTAGGTAGTCTTTATGGCAAAGAATGTCGACCCAGATCAGACTGTTCCCTGGAAGCAGTCTGGTCAGGGTTTATAGTTTTTACTTCCATGATAAGATCTCCTCTGAAGTGCACTTGAATATATGCAGCAGACACCATTTTCAGGACAAAATACTGGCACATTTAGGGTGATCTCTTTTATCTTGCTCCGAAAGCAATTGACCCCAGTGACCTCAAAGCTCATTGGCTAATTCGCCATGATTTTGTAATGGCAAATAGAACCAGTTCTATCCCCCATGACATGTCGTCCTGACTCTAAAATCATATATGACTCTGTAATAGCAGTGTTTACACGAGCTGATTTGTAATGTACGACTAAGTCAGGACGACTAAATCATGCCGTCTAAACACCCCTTAATTTGATTCTTTACGTCCCAGTCAAAATATTTTCAGTTATGACGGGGCGGGTCTTCTTGGGAGCAGGGATAAATGTGTCATGCTCAAGGACACAACACAGTGACGCCGATTAGTCTCCAACCCATGGCCCCTCAATCTCGATTAAAACACTCTACGCGTTTGCGGAAGCGAGATACAATCTCAACAAAAGGATGTGGCCCGACCAGAGTTCGAACCCACTTCCCCATTTTAGAAGTCCATAGAAGTCAAATTACTAGACCGACTCGCTACTAACTAAATACTATACTTAAGGAATAAAGAAACGCAACAGACAAAAATATAATTTTTGCGTGTTTAACTGACTGTTTGGTGAAATCTCTTTTGAAAATTTCTTATTGAGTATTTAAAGCATGTGATGAAATACCAAAACGTCATTTTAACGCTACATTTTACGCTACAAGATGAAAACATGAAAACGTAAAATATGACGTTAACGTCAGAATAAAGATCAAGAAACCCCGTCTTTTCCATGTTTGATTATTTTGCGTCGACTAGACATTGTGAAAATTAAACAAACGTCCAATCATATTCGTAATGCAGTCAAATATTGCGTCAAAACAAGCTACTTGAATGGCAAGATACACAATGGTAGTGAATAAACGATAAACGTCACTTAGAGCCGTCGGATTTGGGTCGCTGGTAAATAAACGGTATCAGATAAACCTAGAGACATCAGAACATGCTTTCTTGGGAAAAACTGACTTTTCAGATACCCTAGAAATACGCTGGAGGGGTGTTTATATTGACGTTAGACAAACAAAACACGGCATAATGCAAGAGAAAACATCTGATTACATGCCAAGCGTGAACACCAAACCTGTTAACTGTAACCTAAACTTTGTCACTGGACCTTTTTATCATTAGAAAAACACATAGACATCATGTAAACCATTACAACGTAGGATATCGAATTTTGACGTCAGAATTGAGTTTTTTTGACGTCTGAAGATCTCAAGTCATAATTCTTGAACAAAACATTCTTGTAATGAATAAATCTCAAGCAGAAAAGAAAGTGTACGCGTTTCACGCAGTATTCAGAGTTGACGTTAATGACGTTAAGCCGTTTCAGAATCATACAGAAACGTCGCCATTTGATCACTTCCATGATCCGCAATCTATGCCAAGACTTTTTAAAACAATTAACCGATGTTTGATTCAAACTTTGCTTTTATTGACCCTGTTTCAGCAGTTTACTACGGGGGTCAGGCTGGTTACGCTTATACAAAAATGATTACGTAATCGATAATAACGTTGAACCAGCTGTAATTTGACGGACACATTATGCTCCTATGGATAAATATCATTTGCACTAAAAACTCGCATCATATTGTATGCTAACAATGGCTCGAAGTGTTTGTTGCGTTTCTTTATTCCTTAAGTATATATGAAGTTTGCAGTTCGAATGTTAAAATATGTGATTATTTTACTGATTTTAATGGAATTGGACTAAGTTTTAAAAAAAATGTTAATTTTTAAAAGCTAAAAGTATAGCGCATGTATCTATCGACTGTTACTGACTCGCTCCGTTTGGAACATCATTATGCCAGGTAGTGATAATTTTGAAATCTACAAAAAAAATGGAATAAACACAGACACCTTCGTTAAAACCATACTAAAGCTAAAGCTTCCGCCGCGTTACCGACTGCGCTATCGTGGATTGTATACCTGAAATCATTTTCAAGGGTACACATACCAAACAACCTGCAATTTACAGTTACTTTTCAGCTCCTGCTTTGAATAATATACTCTTCTTTGTTAACGGTAAAAGACTGTCACTTTTCGTGAACCAGACAGTCAAGCAATCTTAAATGCAAAAGTAAATATTCTGGTAGTTTACCTATACACGAACATGTCCCGTTTTCTCGATTGAGTCTACTTGTACGTGTAATTCTCGAAACAGTTCCATGTACATGCTTGGTTTGCTCAATTTATGTATTCTTAACTTACGAGGACTAGTAATGCATTTAGAGGAACAACATTTGAGCCGCGACATGTGTTTTTCAACAATGTGGCATTTTGACAAGTGTAGACTCAGGCGAGCCTGTGAAGCCTCCTTTTAAGCTTAGAAACTCCAAATGATGTTCGGCCAGTAGCTTTACAGTCATAGAATATTCAAGCGACTAGCAAAGGCTCTGAGACTTAGCTGGTCCCACTTTCCACTTTGTTGGAAATCTCATGCTGCGGCTCATATCACTAAATCTCTTCCTAACCGGCAAATAAGTATGACCAGGATATAGCACAATCACACACTGCAGACCAGCATACGGAACCGTAGGGAAGAGCCGCAGTACACTAACATTCACATGACACCAGCAAAACAAAGTAAAGCAAAAAGCACGCGCTTTTCCGTCAAGACGATTGCAGAAACAGAAAGGACACTACTGTCGTGCCAACCAAGAGTGACTGTGACGTAATATTTTGTTTGCAATTGTAAAGTAAAACATGCACTAGTAAACTCCAATTCAGCTAATTCGAATCGATAGATCACTTGTGTATTAATCCTACCCGCAGGATAGGATTAATATCCAAGTGATCTATCGATTCTAAATCCCTAATAACTTTGTAAACAAAACTTGACGTCACTGTCACTTTTGGCTGGCAGGACAGTAAGTACTGTATAACAAAACAAGGTACAAACACAGAACCCCCACACACACCGCGACAACTAACAACAATGAATCAACAACAACAGAGCCACCACCTTAGAACGGACAGCAGCACATACAATTGGGCCAAAATGCATTTACTGGTAAACAATGTTTCTCCCTAGATTCGTGTGGTTGTTACATGTAAAGACCTTCGGGCGTCACGTTAACTTTAAAAGAGACCTAACGTACATGTATTCACGATTCCATGAACATTCCAAAATTGAATTATTGCTTATATTTACATTTTATTATAAATACTATTATATAGAAATAATTTATAATTTAGGAACCAAAACAGTTTTGTATTTAATATGTAATCGTATCAACGGTTTTGTTGGAGTGTAAAACGAAAAAGCGGAAGAGCCAGTGTGAACACGGACAGCCCATGGAGCGAACAAGAGGTTTATTTTGCACACGAGAATCGGGTGTAGCTCGCTGTCAATCACAGCGTCAGTGGCCCACTTTGAATCGAACTAAAGTCCCTACTAAAGTTCTTACGTAATAGATGCGCGCGCAGGTTTACATCCGAACGGCTGCAGTTGCAACTTAAATCGGTTGGCAAGTAAACAAAGCAAATAACCCTGTATGCCCCACGCCAATTCTCACAAAAAGGATGTGTATAAACTGCACAGCCAACTCTTATTAATAATAATTTATATGTGGGAGCACAAATGATGCACAGCTAGGATTTATTTTGTAAAACCAAATAATTTTGAGACTACTGACAGGTCTGGAAGCCATCATAATAGATAGGTCTAGAGTAGGGAACCAGACAATCTACTATAGTAACGGTGCTCTGACCACCGTCGATCTCTAGTGGGTTCCTGACGTCACTATAGTAGATACTATTGGTGTTCGATTCAAACTTTAGTTACTAAAGTAGGAACTATAGTTCGATTTGAAGTGCGCCCAGGTCACTTCTAGCGAATAAAATTCAATGTTCGAAGCGTATTGCACTGGGCAAGTGAGCTTAGCAGCTGACAATAATATTTATGTCTTTCATGAGGATATGAACGTTTTCAAAAAATCTAAAGATTCATTAAAGGCTTGCTTTGGAAATGTGAATACATGTATATTGAAATATATTATCAGCGTACCTTATCAGTAAAATCCACTTCGATTGTTCCCGCTCATACCGAAATAGACCTTTAAAATACAAAAACTGTTGAGCTTGCATGAAGGCTTCCTAACTGAACTTATGCAATGTATCATCACAGAAAATTAAACGTATAATGTAGTATTTCTTTGCGTCTAAAGTATTAGTTTTCTTAATTCAGGTTAAAAAGTAGCTTATTTTCTGAACTTCAATGACCTCGCGTACTTATTTATAGACGATGCGTACAAAACTTTATTGCATAATCGTAAAGTTATGTAATAGGTGTTTCAGATAAAATTACCCACATGGCCGTGAAAATTGTGGTAACTCAGGAATATGAAGATGAAAAAATGACACATTCACTCAAACAGGTTACTTTTGTTTTTGTTGCAAAAAAAGTTAACTGCTTTAAGTGATATATTTTTTAACTTTTGGAGGTTAAGCCCAGTTACACTGTCACGATTTTTGCCACGACGGAGCTACGACTCACCCCGATTTATCAAGTCGTGATGCATCGGCATGAGTCGTAGTAGCACCGTAGAGACATCGGCGCGAGTCCTAGTAGTACCGTGGTGATTCGTGAAGAATCCTGGTGATTCGGGAACCTCCACGACAAGGCTACGACGAGTTTAAACCGTTTAAACTCGTCGGGGTGAATCGTGTTGGATTGTGGGCGTGGCCTAAGTCGTAGCTCTACCGTAGCGGGATCGGGATCATTCCTAGTGGTATCGTGGTAGTATTCGTGGTCATTCGTGGTCATTCGTGGTCATTCGTGGGCGTTCGTAGCGAATCGGGCTATCACTAACACAATATTCTGGTATAAAAACAGAGGTATTATTGCTGAAAATCATTTTCAAGAGTGAATTTTAGTGAAGCGCATCATGGAATATGTCATGTCATATTTTTGCAAACTGTCCCCGGGGGGAGGGGGGATGGTACTCTGACATTTTCATACATAGGTAGGCACGGGTAATTTTTGGGGGTTCAAAATTTTGAAGTTCAGTTTTTTTCGGGTTTTCAGAAAAAATTAACATTTTTGGGTATGAAGATTTTGTGGATATTTTTGGGGGGTCATCACAAAATTAGACTATATTTAGGGGTCATTTCTATGTATTTTGGGTCTTTTTTAAGGTCAATGTACAAAATGGTGGTATTTTGGGGGGTTGCTAAAATTTCAAATATTTTTGGGGGTTCTTGAAATTCCTATTTTTTTTTTTTTTTTTTTTTGGGGGGGGGGGGGGAGATGAACGGTAGATGCTGGGCCCGAGCCAAAGTATGAAGAAAAATGAGAGTACCCCCCCCCCCCCCCCCCCGGGACTGTCGCATGGCAACCACTAAATCGTGCAGATTCGTGGGAGGTCGTGACGCTACCGTAGCGCTACCGGCTTGAATCGTACTAGCACCGTATCGAATCGTGGAGGCATCGTGAGCATTCGTAGCTCCACCGTGGTGAATCGTAGCGCTGCCGTCATGAGTCGTAGTAGGTCCGTAGATGAATCGTGCTGACACCGTAGGAGCACCGTGAGACATCGTATTGATACTGGAATTTCTTTTTTTCCATCCCGACGCATCCCGATGCAACCCGATTTTACCATCTGTCTCAAATCGGGATGAGTCGTGGTGAATCGGGGCTTGAATCGTGACAGTGTAACTGGGGCTTTATGTACCTGACTGTTCAAAAACGTTTGGATTGGAAGCAATTATTTTAGTGACAAACGGTGCCTGAAAAGTGTTCTGAGAATGGCTAGAGAATTTTGTTTAGTTTAGTCATCATGTTAGTTGCAGCAAAATTAGGCAAATAAAGGGCATCTCGAAATTGTGTCCCCTCTTAAGTTTAACCTTGTCTGGGAGCTTTACATTTGTACATAGCAACTCTCTCTCACCCTCTCTCTCTCTTTCTCTCTCTCTCAGCTAAACAATGATTGGCTTACCTTCTATGGCGAAATCGCTAAGAATGGATGTTCCATATAATACACACACGGCGACCATAGCATATACAGTCGTAAATATGAACCATCTCATAAATGGTGGCAGAGTCATCTTCAACATCTTAACTCTGCGCCCACTGGGTATTGTTGATGCTTTGTGCTCTCGTCTACCGATTTTGTTTTAAAAATCAACTTTTTCAAAGTATTCCTTCAATAATATCACCATAGTGTAAAACAGCTTATCCAGATCAGGTCCGACGTTTTCGCAGGCCTGGTCTGGGTCCAAACTGTTTGCGAAAACTATCAGCAGACAGCAGTTACAGGTATATATCAATGTATCCAAGTAAAACCTAAATCAAAAGAATGCAGTAGTATACTTGAATTTCATTAATTTAATCCCCATTGGAGAATATTCCATCATTATGGACTACTGCAAAACTTAGACATGCCATGTATGAATATAATGGTTGATTTATAAATATTGAACCAGCAAATATTAAGCAAAAGAACAATTATCACTCAAAATTGAGGTTTTCATATCAACTTTGTTTCAATACAAACCGTGCTCCAATTCTGTTCGATACGATGGTGAACCGCAAATTTCACACTTCGTAAATTTCACACCGTAAAGAATTGGTACCAATTCCTCACAGCACGTAAAGATTGATACCAATACGTCGCATATTGATACCAATACATCTCACACTTTGTGAATAATACGCACGAAGTCAAATTTCATATAGCATCCATATATATTCCTCAGATTGATAAATTACCCCCCCCCCCCCAATTCTGCTGTATTTTGCATTCGATTCCAATTCTTCACAGTTTTGACACTGACATTAGTGACGATTATGTACCAGTTCTGAATATGTGTGATGATTTGGTATCAATCTTTCATATGTATGAGGATTTTGTATCAGTTTTTCACATGTGTGAGGATTTAGTACTAATCATTTTACATGTGATGAATTGACACCAATTTTTCACAGGTATGAGTATTTGGTACCGATTATTCACAGTGTGAGGATTTGGTACCAATTATTTGCATTTGTAAAAAATGGATAGAAATTCTTCACATCGTACTACTTAGTTTTTCACACGTTAAAAACTATAAAATGAGAAACTTGAGCACAAATTTTACACCCCAAAAATGATCAAAATTGACCATACGTACATTTCACATTTGCCAGAAGTGACGTATTGGTATCAATTTATAACATTGTGTGAAATTAAGGAAGCGTAAAATTTGCATCCCGCGTTATTTTTCATCTTCGGTCTATATATTATTTTGACGCCTTGATTTTAAGGTAGTCTTTCCATATAACAAAATCCACCAAATATCCTTAATTTAAGAATCAATAATTAATTTCCAGGTATTCAGCTATCAGTTTTAGGTATGAGGCAAGTGTTAGTTTTTAATTTCAAAGTTTAGGTTTTGGTAATACTATGGTCCAAGCGAAATAAATCAAGTTCCATCACAGATGAGCCACTACAAACACCATTTGGGAGAATTCTGTAATACTTTCTACCTTCTGTCATTGAGATCTGTATTTTGTCTAGTTTCTGAGTGGCCGCTTCAGAAAGGTTTTAAAGTACATTATTAGAATTTAATTATGTTATTCCCCTAAGTTTGTAAAATTACTTTAATAATGCATGTTATTGAATTGCGTTGATTAAAATGCAACAGATTGCATTTTCTTAGCAGTGGCCAGATAAAGATTCACTATACTGTCGTGCCAACCAAGAGTGACAGTGACGACATGTTTTGTTTGCAAAGTTTTAAGGGGATTAGAATCGATAGATCACTTGTGTATTAATCCTATCCTGTGGATAGTATCGTGCAGTGAAATGCTGGTACTTTGATGTTTAAATGTGTGTTGGGTTCTTTATTCAAGTACAAGAAATAAACAAGACAGTTCTCAATTTGACATCCTTTATGGAATTCCACAAATAAATATCCTGTATATCATAACAAAGTACATTAAAACAAATCTATCTTTCTTCTTTAATACTACTTTTAAAACTGTTCGACTGGTGATCCAGCTATTGATATATCAATCCATTTGGAAATCCAAAATCAGGTTTAAACTCTAACTAATCTCTAAAAGTAAGGTAATTCTCCACCTATTCGCTACTTGGCGGATAACCAATCAAATCGCTATATATAATGATATGCACCCTTAATATCTAAAATGAGAAATGGGCGGAGACATATGAGTCAAAGCGCTCACATGTTTATACCTTACATCATCATCATCATCATCATCATCATCATCATCATCATCATCATCATCATCATCATCATCAGCAGCAGCAGCAGCAGCAGCACCAGCAGCTCATCGAAACACCAATCATCATCCATTGTAATAGAAATGTGTATTTTTCAAACCCACGACTCATTATTATCATTATTACTATTATTATTTTTTTGGTGTTGCTGTTGTTGTTGTTTTGTTGTTGTTGTTGTTGTTGTTGTTGTTGTTTTGCATAAAGTAGTAAAATCATTCCCTATCATAGTCTGATCAACGAAAATGTCGTCTTCGCGATTATAGTTGTTGTTGTATTGTTGTTTTTGTTGTTGTTGATGCTGCTGTTGTTGTTGTTGTTGTTGTTGTTGCTACTGTCGTTGCTGTTGTGCCTCGAGAAATAATGGCATTCATTTTTTCTCGTCTTATCTAGGAAAATGTCGTCATCGTGATCATAGTTGTAGTTGTTGTTCTTGTTGTTGTTGTTGTTGTTGACACTGTGGCATTAATTATTATTGCTGACGTCGTTGTTGTTGTGTATTAAACAGTGTTTTTGTCTTATCAATTAAAGTGTCGCCATTGTGATCATAGTAGTAGTGGTAGTAGTAGTAGAATTAGTAGTAGTAGTTGTTGTTGTTGTTGTTGTTGTTGTTGTTGTTGTTGTTGTTGTTAAAAAGCCTACGAATCTAGCAAATCTTTAATGCTCAGTTTGTTAAACAATCTTCTGATGACCTATGTTATAAATAAGTGTTCGATAGAACATAGTTACATGTATCATTCAACTGATCGTTTAATACGAAGCTAAATTTAATGCATCAAAATCACTTTTCCAAACAATTTCTAGCTATTATTATCGAGTTTGGTATCAAAATAATGCTTACATTCTCTATATTTCAAAACTGGTACTTAAAATGACATATTTTATAATTTACAAAAAATGCTTTCGAGTCGAAATATACTACAGTATTTGTTCTTTCTTAAATGCCCGTTATCTTCTTACATAAATCTGTCAAAGGTTAATATCACGTAAAATTTCGTCATAAAGCCATATAATAATCAAACAGAATTTAGAAATTAACGATGTAAGATTACGCGCATTCAGATTGCACCCTCTGTCCAATAATAGATATACATGGTCTGACAATTAATTCTATCTATAAGAGTGTTTGATAAGCAAATATGTTAAGTTAACCGGATTAGATGAAATGATACGAACTAATTTACATTATATCACCTGTTGTCTGTCGGTACATGCATGTATGCCCGTCCGTTCGACTGTCAATCTATTTTCAATTTCGTATGCTTCATTTTTAAGCTGTTTAACACAGATATATTAATTTAATTTATCATTTAATTACGAATCCTTTTGCGCTGATTTTTACAGCACAACAATAGGATTAATATACAAGTGATCGCTCGATTCGCGTTAGCACAAATGGAGTGTAGAAGTTAATGTTTTACTTAACAATTGTAAACAAAATATTACGTCACTGTCACTCTTGGTTGGCACGATAGTAGACATACTCTTCCTAATCCAAACAGAACATATGAAAATTTTGACACTAGTGGTATCAAATCATTTATTGTGATGTCCACTATTAGGCTTTTCTCAAGGGTTGTCTGGATATCAGTTTCACTTTGAAAGAGAGAATGAAATTGGCTGACAGAGATATGCGCTAATCCTGAGGGGGTGCTCTGGGGATCCGGATGTTAAAATAGAGAATGCAACTGATTGACAGAGACAGAGACATGCGCAAATGGTTGAGTCCAAAAATCCCGCTGAGTTGTAGACACCTCACTTAATATTATGTATTATACATGTAAAGACAGGGCTAAGGCACGGAATACATGATTTATAATAATTTTAATGAAATACATTATATATACTAGGCCAAAAAAGAAACGCCGCATATAAAACCTACTTTGTACATGGGGGTCTTTCACCAATCTCCAGCAAACGATTTGTCACAATTTGAGCGCCGATTCTTGGATTTCCTAGGGTTGTGCTAGCTATCATTGTCACCGGACGAAATTGATTCAGCAGTTTAAACCTACGTTTTTATCGATCTTGAAGTCGCGTTATTCGGCGATGACGTCATGAATGCGCATGGTCTGACATTGTTCCAATTTGTCAGAACCGCTTCCTAAGACGTTCAATCATACTTGCATGGCATCGAAATTGTTGGGCTATCACCGATGGCGTCACGTTAGTTTGTAATATTCTTATCACCTTTCGCATCCGACATGTATTCGTTTTGGAATCGTAAATTAGCAACGTGTAACTTTTGATTGTTAAGTTAAAAATGTTTTCAAACAAATTGGACACTAGACAAGGGTTTCAGTAGTTATTACATGTGTAAACCGAAATAAAATGAATGTGCATGTGAAAACCTGAAAATAAAAAGACAGCCGGTACACTGGTTTGAGTTGACTGAGCTCAAAGAAACAATGAGAATAATGTGTGGCAGGAATAGTAGCGAGACATAGATAGCCGGTGAAAGGAGCTCTAGCGATAAGGCGTATATTTTCCCTAGTTGACATGATTACAAAACCTAAATTTTCAAATTGACCTAATGTTTTTGAAATTGAACTGTTTCGGTAGTAAAATATGCAAAGAAAGCATCAACATATGTTTCAAAGCGATTCATCATTTACAAAGCCGTGAAAACTTGGGCCTTCTACTCCCACCCCTCATTTTACGTCTTTAGACCGGGTGCCGTTTAGACGAGAGTTTAAGTTAATTCTTTGCAGGTTTTCAAAAAGTAAAAGTGCTAAAATATTAAGTATATAAGTGCCCTTTATTTCCAAAACTTTGTGGTATTCCTTCTGCGCATGCGTACAAAATATACTTAAAATTGTGACGTTTGTCATTGAAAAGATGAAACTTGCGTCTTTCAGTTTATTTTTAGATGCTTTCCCCCCCTAGACCCAAGATGCCCTTTGGACAATTAAATTTCGCCATATAAATATACAACATATGTAAAGGGCGTCTTGGGTCTAGGGGGGGGGGGGGAGGGGTCGTATAAGCGAAAGAAGACATCAAATATCTTACAAAATAAACCACTTTGCAAGATGGTCCTTTTTATTGTACATCAACTGTATAAATAGTTTTACTGTACATAGCGTGGTTCCTTGTTTAACGGTCTAGTTCCCATATATGTTACTGATTAACAAGCACAGTTGATGATCGAAATAAATTCTCATTCAATAAGAAGTAGAGTTATTACATGCATGAAGGAAACCCCGTTTTAAATATACAAATTTGGGGAAAAAGGTGCATCGACGGCTCGTCTATATAAATTTGTTAAATGTGCCTAGTTTCTCCAGTCATTATTTCAACAAAATAAATCGAACGTCTCGTTTAGGGAGATTGCTCGCCTTATCGCTATAAATTCTTTTGTAACTCTCATTTAACGCACAATATTTTTAATCTGTATATGCGGCGTTTCTTTTTTGGCCTAGTATATATCTCAAAGTATGAGGTCATCCTTAAAATTCTGTTGCTGTATCTGGTAGAGTAGGTATAGAAGGAAAATGCTCTCTAGATTTAATTTTTTAAATAGAGGCAGCTAGACCATTTGGTTTCTGGTGGGGAGGGGCTGGTTTTTTCCAACAGATGAATAGATTTTTTTGCAAAGTGAAAGCACTTATTTTTGTAACCATAAAAAGTTTGTTTTGTTTTTGTTTTTTAAAAATGCTATCAGGCCCTATACGCAAGTTTAACTTCAGTTTCATCAAGTAAGTGTATATCATATCAACATTTATCAAAGTTTTAATTAAAATCATCTATTAAATTACACTACCGCCCATCTATTTGTCCTTGTCGAATTCGCGTTGAAAACGCATTGAAAACGCACGTAATACGCATTAGTTTTCCAACGCGAATTTCGAAAATCCAATCAAAGCCCACTTTCGATACGTGTTGAACTGCAGTGCAACGCATTTACCTGTTAACCAATCAATAATTCAAGTATAGCAACGCAGTTAAACGTACAATTCACATTGAAACTCATTGTTGAACAGCCAATCAAAAAGGTTCAATTGCGTTGCTAGACCTGTTACATGTAAATCAATGATACTTTTATTATTGAAACCAAGAAAACAGCGAAAACATTATCCCACAAAATGCTTTGTTTATCGTTTCTTTTTTTTCTTTTTTGTGTCAATGGCACTCACTCATTTATGGCCATCGTTGCAAGAAATTTCATGTCAGCTAACTTCGCATCCCATGACATTTGTTTAACATCGGTTACAATTCAAATATGTGGACTAGTTCATCGTGTTTAGTCCAACCATATCAAACAGGTCCCTAATTCTGTGTTATCAGGCCTTGGGATCAGCTTTCAGAAACTGAACCTGCTGCATTTTGATCAAATAATTAGCTTGAAGTCTTTATCGATCAATCTCTTCTTACTGGCTCGATTTAATTTGGGTCTTCAGTCGTTGAGGCTCCGGGTCCAAGCCTCACAGAAGGCACTGTGTTCAAAGGGAGAGAGAGAGAGAGAGAGAGAAAAGAGAGAGAGAGAGAAAGAAGGCTGTTTAAACAGTGTCGGAACCTATCTGCCGGGCACTGTGCTGCAGGGGTGCAGCTGTTTAAGCAGTGTCGCAACCTAACTGCTGGGCACTGTGCTGCAGGGATGCAGCTGTTTAGGCAGTGTCACAACCAATCTGCCGGCACTGTGCTGCAATGGTGCAGCTGTTCAAATGGTGTGGAAACCTATCTGCCGGGACTGTGTTGCAAGGATGCAGCTATTTAAGCGGTGTCGAAACCTATCTGCCCGCACTGTGCTGCAGGGGTGCAGCTGTTTAAGTGGTGTCGAAACCTATCTGCCGGCACTGTGTTGCAGGGGTGCAGCTGTTGAAGCAGTGCCCCAACCTTTCTGCTGGGCACTGTGCTGCAGGGGTGCAGCTGTTTAAATGGTGTCGACACCTATCTGCCGGCACTGTGCTGCGGGGGTGCAGCTGTTTAAATGGTGTGGAAACATATCTGCCGGGACTGTGTTGCAAGGGTGCAGCTATTTAAGCCGTGTCGAAACCTTTCTGCCGGCACTGTGCTGCAGGGGTGCAGCTGTTTAAATGGTGTCGAAACCTATCTGCCGGCACTGTGTTGCAGGGGTGCAGCTGTTTAAGCGGTGCCCCAAGCTTTCTGCCGGGCACTGCGCTGCGGGGGTGCAGCTGTTTAAATGGTGTTGAAACCTATCTGCCGGCACTGTGCTGCAAGGGTGCAGCTATTTAAGCGGTGTCGAAACCTACCTGCCGGCACTGTGCTGCAGGGATGCAGCTGTTTAAGTGGTGTCGAAACCTATCTGCCGGCACTGTGTTGCAGGGGTGCAGCTGTTTAAGCGGTGTCAAAACTTATCTGCTGGCACTGTGCTGCAGGGATGCAGCTGTTTAAGTGGTGTCACAACCCAGTGCCGGGACTGTGTTGCAGGGGTACAGCTGTTTAAGTGGTGTCGAAACCTACCTGCCGGGATTTTGTTGCAGAGGTGCAGCTGCAAGTAGTGTCAGAACCTATCTGCCAGTACTGTGTTGCAGAGGTGCAGCTGTTTAAGCGATGTTGAAACCTATCTGCCGGCACTGTGTTGCAGAGGTGCAGCTGTTTACGGGGTGTCGCAACCTATCTGCCAGGCACTGTGCTGCAGGGGTGCAGCTGTTTAAGCGGTGTCTCTACCTATCTGCCAGCACTGTATTGCAGGGATGCAGCTGTTTGATATGTGTTGAAACCTACCTGCCAGCACGGTGCTGCAGGGGTGCAGCTGTTTAAGTGGTGTTGAAACATATCTGCCAGGACTGTGTTGCAGAGGTGCAGCTGTTTAAGTGGTGTCAAAACCTATCTACCGGCACTGTGTTGCAGAGGTGCAGCTGTTTAAGCGGTGTGGAAACCTATCTGCTGGCACTGTGTTGCAGAGGTGCAGCTGTTTAAGTGGTGTCAAAACCTATCTGCTGGCACTGTGTTGCATTGGTGCAGCTGTTTAAGCAGTGTCGAAACCTATCTGCCGGCACTGTGTTGCAGAGGTGCTGCTGTTTAAGCAGTGTCGCAACCTAACTGCTGGGCACTGTGCTGCAGGGGTGCAGCTGTTTAAGCGGTGTCGCAACCTATCTGCTGGCACTGTGATGCAGGGGTGCAGCTGTTTAAGTGGTGTCAAAACCTATCTGCCATAACTGTGTTGCAGGGGTGCAGCTGTTTAAGCGGTGTTGCAACCTATCTGCAGGCACTGTGCTGCAGGGGTGCAGCTGTTTAAGTGGTGTTGAAACCTATCTGCCGGGACTGTGTTGCAGGGATGCAGGTGTTTAAGCGGTGTCAAAACTTATCTGCTGGCACTGTGCTGCAGGGATGCAGCTGTTTAAGTGGTGTCAAAACCTATCTGCCGGCACTGTGTTGCATGGGTGCAGCTGTTTAAGCGGTGTGGAAACCTATTTGCTAGCACTGTGTTGTTGGGGTGCAGCTGTTTAAGCGGTGTCAAAACCTATCTGCCAGCTCTGCGCTGCAGGGGTGCAGCTGTTTAAGTAGTGGCAAAACCTATCTGCCGGCACTGTGTTACAGGGGTGCAGCTGTTTAAGTGGTGTCAAGACCTATCTGCCGGCACTGTTGTGCAGTGGTGCAGGCTGTTTAAATGGGGTCTGAACCTACCTCCTTAGCACTGTCGAGCAGTGGTACAGGCTGTTTAAATGGGGTCTGAACCTACCTCTGCACTGTCGAGCAGGGGTGCAGGTTGTTTAAGCGGTGTCAGTTTCTACCTCCTGAGCAGATTAGATGGGCAGAACTGGATATACTGCTCTTCTTTTATTTTAGGACTGATCAGGTGAAGCCTGGGCACATGCAATTGCTTTTGCTTAAGAGTGCCTCTTTTTTCTTTTGAGAGAGATCTATTCAGTTAAATTGTCAACAAGTGAGTTTGGCTCAATTATTTTACTTAAGAAGGAGAGTTTGCATCTAATCTCAGTTGACCCAATCTGAAAGTTTGAAATTGTTTGATGCGAATCCCAAGAAACAAAATTGAATGCAGTGCGACACATTTTCAATTCAAGGTTTCATGTCGTTGTTTTAAGAAAAATATTTTACATTGGGCACTAAAAGAGACCAATTATAGATCTATATCTGATGAGTATCGATGTGATTTTACTGTTATATATTCATTTTTTCGGACTTGAGTAACTCCATTCATTTCTCCGCTGAAAAGTCGTGATAGTCAGCTCAAAATATTGATCAATGAATGGAGTGAGATATTTGATTCAAACTGGGCTTAAAAACCTCAATGGAAACGGGGATTGAGATTTGCAATACAAGTCTCATCAGAAATATTCAAAGCAAATTTAAACCGTGAATAACAATGTAAACATTGAGCAAGGTCAACTCAATTTTTATTGGTTTACGCATTACTGCGTTGTAACAAAACAATTTGATTGGCTAAAGGAAGAAACGCATATTTTTATCGTTGAAACGCGTTAGAGGGCTGCTAATGAATATTCATGAGTTTCGAAATACGTTGATTCGCGTTTCATACGCAATTTAAACTCAACGCACGTACAATGCGTTGGAAACGCACATGAAACGCGAATTCGCAGCACAAATACGCGGGCGGAAGTGTACCTAGAGAGAGAGAATAACATACTAGGGGCGTAGGTAGCACTGTAATGATGTGGATTCACACTCATGCTAGTGGGTCTGAGGGCAGGCTCCACCGAAAGAATGATAAAAATGGTGTAAGCTGGTGCATTCTGAGTGTTCCAAAGTAAGTTATTATCAACAGCAACCCAAATTATTTGCTATATTTTTCTCCAAGATCAATCCAGATGCGCATGTTATAGTTCAAAAATAAATATATTCACATTTTACAAGGGGGGTCTGGTGGGCTGCCAGAAGCCAAAGAAACTTTTAAAAAAAATCAAACAAAATGGAGGCTTTTCCTTTTTCATCTAATAACCTAGAGAGAGAATTCTTTACCAGGCACGTAGGTATCCCGGTATAGCTATGGACTCACATTCGTGCTAAGGGGTCTGTGGTTATGCTCCCCCGGAAAATTAAAAACAAAACTGTATGATCTGGCGAATTCTGAGTGTTCCAAAATACGTTATTATCAACATAAATATCAACAATTTTAAGTACAATAATCCACAATAATACAAATATTATTCGCCATATCTTACTCTAATATCAACCCGGATGAGCATGCTAGTACGAAAGTAAGTAAATACATCTACATTTTACAAGGGCGGGGGGGGGGGGGTCTGGGGGCGACAGGCCCCTAGAAACCAAAGAAAGTTTTAAAAAATATAAATCGAAATGAAGGCTTTTCCTTTAAGGTATGATTTTTAAACTTAATTTTTACTTTTTTGCAGTGCTACCCAAATCCCCAAAACTATGAGCTTGCTCCCCAGATCCCTGAAAATAAATATCTGTGTTCCCCAGCTACCTTGAATAAATATCCCTTCCCCCAGATCCCCCAAAACCCCTTGTGCCACATCAGTAATAGAATATTCAAAAGACTAGCAAAGGCTCTGATCAGACTGCGTGTATGCACAGGATGGTCTGAGACTTTGTTGGCAGCACATTGTTGGATATCTCAAGTCGCGGTTCAATTATTATATTTTTCATCAATGGGAAAAGTACACTTATCTGACATTAAATTGGAGTTTCTAAACTCAAAAGGAGGATGCACAGACTTGTCTGCGTCTACACTTGTCAAAATGCCACAAAGTTGGAAAGCACATGTCACGACTGATACATGTATTACAGTAGCAAAGCTATTCTTAAATGCGAAGTTTAAATAGCGATCTTTCTAACCACTTTTCGAAACCTCTTGAGTCCATGGAACTCGGGCTTTTCAATATGCAAAAGTCTCCGAAGTAAACTATATCTTCTTCGGTCATTCTCTTTGCTGGAACTTGTATCATTATTTAAAACAGAACTCTTTGTAGTTGCTTGCATCCAGGCATTTCATACATCGATGGTAATAGTATCTCAATCAAACTACCCTGTATACGTAACAAAGGATGTTTCTAGTATACCCTGAATTTTTGACAAGGATAATCGGACAAAAAGAACTCGAGCAATTAGCAAGTGTAATCAATTTTCATATCTTTGGTGGCATATCCCAATGAAAAACATATTATTTTTGTTGCAAGGGATTTTTTTTTACATGTAACTACAACATATGGCGAAATAAAGGCAGGTACACTATATTTCTCTGCAAAGTCTTGACTAGCATCTCCTTGTATAATTGTCTGTGAACTGGGTCCAAATCATTTGCAAATGTTATCAGCTGACAAGGAAAGAGTGGGAAACTTAGGGAATAATTAATACAAAAGCGGCTAAAAACAAATGAAAGATGTAAAGCTCATCACAAGATGACGTAAAATATAAGAACAATATTGACTTAAAAAAGAAAGCAATTTGACAATTATAAAAAAAGGTTCCTTCCAAGTTTTGATCCAGGTATGCTTGATTTGTAAGTAGTCAACTAACCACTAGGCTATCAGACCATTTGCATTAACGAATTGACATTATCTTCATATTCTCTGTAAAAGCGTGACCAAGGTCGGAGTACTCCACGAAAACGCCCGAATATCACGAACATTTTAGCGAAAATTAATCAGTCTAAGGTCAATTTTGGCAGACTATATGCAGTATTGTTGATTTATGAGAAAACATAAATACTGACTAAACCTTTTTCTTCTGAGTATATAAACTTGTCAAATTTCACAAATGATTTTTAAATAAAAAGTCCTAAATGTCATTAAGGCATCTAAGTTTTCACAGCTTGCGGCTCAAATGTTTTTTATTTCCTCAATTACGATATTGAAAACGGGACACTATTTTGAATGCTGGTTAATAACTTCCATTCATATAACTTGGCACGGCCCTTATCAGATTTTAAGTAAAATGGGACCAGGGTGTGAGATTAGCAAACTTTTATACTTGCCCAGGGACAAGAAAATTTCCCTCCCATAATGTACATTTTCAAAGAACATTTTACTTGTCCCAAAGGGCAAATAATACACATTCAACTTAGCTTAGCCCTTACTGTACTGATGCCAAATGTAAACTTTTTTGAAAACAGTATGAAACCAGATATAAACTCAATTGAATACAGTGTAGATCCAGATCAGTTGGCTTCTAAAAAACTCAGCTAATCAGGATCCACACTGCAGCTGATCAGGATCCACACTTTTCCAAACAACATGTAAGTTTAAAATAATAAATCCAAAATACAACATAGAATTCCAGGCTATACCTATTATTGTTATGATTTGGTATCGAAGGTGGCTAATAAACACCCCAAGGGAAACCAAGGGAATAATGAATGCGTAAGTGACTGAATACAAATGAAAAGAGATGCCGAATCAGACCCACCCCCTTTAAAATTACAAGTGGCTATATTTGAAAATTATTTTTCTTATTTCTCAACCAAAACATATGTTGTGGGTACTCAAAAGAACCGTCTGAATGAGACGGTTCTTTTGAGCACCCAAAACACATGTCTAAATTGATGGGTAAGGAAATATATGCATATTAGGTTCACAAACGATCCTTATCTGGACCTATGTATAGGATTCCTTAAGAATGCTGGTACGGAACCCGCTCCTCGAGAAGCAATTTGACTCTCTCTGTATCATTTTTTAAGTATTCAGTATATGTATGGCGATTTATGTAAGCATTTGGGAATAGATTCGAGTACCGATCATCCTTTGATCAGGTTTGATTCACTATTGTTTTAAATGATAATATCCATAGAGTGTATACATCGTTTTATTTTCGTCAATGCTACTTTTACTTTTCCATGTAAAGTCTTTTTGAAACGGCTGATCCATGAAAGATAGATTTATTGCAATATGTTGTGCTGGATGATACTCTCTCCTGATCTTTTATGTTAACACAATGTATTAACAGTCATTTTCGGGTGAGCGACTCGAGGACCGCGCGCACTCTTGTTTTGACACATTTATACGAAAATCATGGAGATCCTAATAAGAGAAGCCAGATGATCAGGGTCTACACTTTTTTCATTTATAACTACATTATAGCAACCAACCAACGAGTTGTTGCCGCTTCGCGGCAACAACGAGGGTTGGTTGCTGTTACGATTAGAGGCTCTGTTCTGTTCTATTCATCTGCTATATGAAGGCCTGATTTCCATTCTGTCAAAACAGAGTTCCGGTATCTATACGGAGTCGATTCGATCGAACTTAGAACCTAATTCTACCTTTGAAAAAAGTGCTGTCATCATCATTGACATTGAAAAAATACAAAAAGTAAAAGTGAATCGCGAAGATGCTAGTTTTGTTGATATTTAACTTATACTTTAATCATAAGACTCAGGGATTTTTACGATCACTAGGAGCTTGAACGTTAACGATAGCTCTTTCAAGCAAGCGGCCGTGTGATCCCCATGACGTGACATCACAATTCTTATAACGTTACGTCACGACGTGATAAGGACTTTAGCCAAACGCCAACTGTCACGTGCATCGTCGCGCCTTTGAAAAAACACGGCCACAAATGAGCCGCGACATCAGATTTCCAACAATGTGATATGTGCGACCAGCAAAGACTCAGATCAGCCTGCATATACACGCAGTCTGATCAGAGCCTTTGCTAGTCGCTTGAATTTTCTATGCGTGTTATGCTACTTACTGAACATCATTTGGAGATTCTTAGCTTAAAAGGAGGCTGCACATGCTCGTCTGAGTCTACACTTGTCAAAATGACACATTGTTGGAAATCACATGTCGCTGCTCAAATTAAAATCCTTATGGTATCCTATAGGAACTTCCGTTCAAGAGTCCCAGCGCCTTTAAAATGGCTTTCAGGATTATTTTATTTCCTTATACTTTACTGAAACACTTTTGTCACTTTTCATAAGGTGTTCTGTGCCAGGTTTATTTGTCTCATGAGCTGGTCCACAAACGTAGACTTGATCTAGAGGGCTATTGGAATGAATCCATATGGGCAGAAATTAAGGTAAATATGCAAATCTACTTAATAGGAACGTTTTACAGTCCTCGTACATCTGATGCGAATTTCTTTGATTCTTTAAATAAAAATATCGAAAAGGCTCTAGATATTACAAATAATGTAATTATTGTGGGGGACATGAATGAAGACCTCTTAAACCCTAACGTACACAACTTGAAAGATATACTGATCCTAATCTCTCTTAATAATGTTATCTCTGAACCCACAAGACAACATGCTCTGCTAGATCCCATCATAATTCACAACATGTCTTTTCTACATCATGGCATACTAGAAATTCGACCTGAAATTAGTGATCATAGTGCTACATATCTTTATCTTCCTTTTCAATACCCTCTGCATAGATCATTCACTCGTAAAGTCTGGTTATATAAAAATGCAAACTTTGAATTGCTCAATAACAAAATTCTCCAATTTGACTGGACATGTTTAAATCAGGGCTCTGTAAATGACGCAAGTACTCTTTTTAATAATATTTTTATTGAATTTGTAAAAGTGTGCATACCTTGTAAATCTATTCTTGTTCAAGAATATGACAAACCATGGTATGACTCTGAGATTCGCCGAAATACACGGAAAAGAGATAGGCAAAAAAAGAAAGCAGTCAAAACAGGTAATATAACAGACTGGATTAAATATAAACGTCTTCGTAACAAAGTTAACAATCAAAGAAAACATGCCAAAGAATCTTTTTATAACAACTTAGAATTAATTATTACGGATTTCGAAAATAATGACAAAAGGAAATTTTGGAAAGTTATTAGGCATTTTGTTAAAAACAACAGTTCATCTTCAGCTATCCCTCCTCTGTCTTCTACCCTTCCTTCGGGCGAAACACAATGGGCATTCACTGATGAAGCAAAAGCAGACTGTCTAAACGATTACTTTGTCTCTATTTCTACTGTTAATGATGAAAACACTGTATTACCTCCTTTTGAGAAACTTACAAACAATTCACTATCAACAATAAACTGCACTGAAATTGAGATTGAAAATTTAATAAATGTTTTGAATATAAATAAGGCAAGTGGCGATGACGGAATTAGTCATAGGATGCTTAAAGGAGTCTCTAAATCTATCTCAAAACCCCTTTCTATTCTTATGAACAGATCATTTAATGAAGGTATCTTTCCTGAGGCATGGAAAGTAGCCAATGTTATACCGATTTTTAAAAAAGGTGATTAATCTCTACCTTCAAATTATCGACCTGTAGCACTCTTAAGCTGTCTTGGTAAACTACAAGAAAGAATTGTTTTCAAGAATTTGTATAATTTTTTAATTGATAACAACTTGTTATATAAATACCAGTCAGGATTTCTTCCTCACCATTCTACAGTTTTCCAACTGATTGATATATACCATAATATTTGCCAAGCTTTTGACAATAACCTGTTTTCCTGTATAGTTTTCTGTGATGTGTCTAAAGCTTTTGATAGAGTCTGGCATCGAGGTCTGCTATTTAAGTTAAGGCAAAATGGTATTGATGGTAAGTTGCTCCAGTGGTTAAATAGCTATCTAACTAATAGAAAACAAAAAGTTACCCTCAAGTCCTGTGCTTCGACTATAAAGTCCATCCTTGCAGGAGTTCCCCAGGGATCAGTGCTTGGACCCCTGTTATTTCTAGTATATATCAATGATATTGCAAAACAGTTGCTAAGTTTAACACGATTATTCGCTGATGACAGTTCTTTATTCTATGCTGCAGCACGTCTTTCAGACATAGCAGGTATTATAAATCATGATCTCATTATGCTTTCTAATTGGGCCATACAATGGTTAGTCAAATTTAACCCTCTTAAAACTGAAGCAGTTCTTTTTACTCTTAAATATTTTGAAGCTTTTCCTCAATTGATATTTGATAACACTCCAATAAAATTTGTCGAAGATCACACACATCTGGGCATAACTTTCAGCCAAAACGGCCAGTGGCACACACATATTGAACAGATTGCAAATACAGCGTCGAAAATATTAGGCATAATGCGCAAACTCAAATACACTCTGAGCAGAAATGCATTAAATCAAATATATCTATACCACTTATTACCCATCATAGAGTATGCATCATTAGTTTGGGATGGCTGCACACAACAAGACTCTAACACTCTACAAAAAATACAAAATGAAGCAGCTCGTATTGTTACTGGACTAGCCAGATCGGTATCGTTAGTCAAATTATATAACGAATGTGAATGGACTAATCTATCAGTAAGAAGACACCAACAAAAACTGCATTTTATGTATAAAGTATATAATGGACTGGTTCCATCATATATTACTGATTTATTTCCCCCATTAGTAAGTGAAATTTCGGGGTACCCCCTCAGAAACAACAACAACTTCTCCACACCATTTACTCGAACTAATATATCACTAAGATCATGTATTCCATCAGCCATCAGAATGTGGAACACTCTTGACGAAGGCCTCAAAAATCAGCCAACAATATCTTCCTTTAAGAACAACCTGCAAATTACTACTTTTCCTAAACTACATGTACCTAACTACTTCACATCAGGAAACCGATATCTATCAGTAATACATGCTCGAATAAGAAACAATTGTAGCAATCTGAATAATGATTTATTTATCAATCATCTTCGTGAAAATCCTCTCTGTAATTGGTGCAATGAAATAGAGGATAGCGAACACTACTTCTTTCATTGCAACATCTACAGAAACGAGCGTCATCTATTTTTCGAAGCTGCAAGAGACTTTCAACCACTAACTACACAATTATTGTTATACGGAAATGAAATAGCTGACAATACACTCAATTCAACATTATTTAGAGCAGTGCATGATTATATAAAGAGCACCAAACGTTTTGACAATACATAAACATATTTTCTTCTTTTTGACTTGGAAATTAAAGTACATTTATCTCACTATCTGCTATACCCAATCTTCCCTATGTCGGAGGGGCAGGCCTGCTCCTTAGAACTGGTGGACCCAATAACTGGGTGAACATTGACATGGAGTATTCGATCATTGTAATAAATGTTTCACGAGTGTGAAATGAATACAATAGACGCATATCAGATAATTAAAGACAAGCGGTTTGGATGTCGATCCACTAGGATTGGCAGACGGATCTTTTGCCTTTAAGGATCTGAATGATGCTAAACTGCACTCTAAAATGCACTCATAGACATTTATTTATTTATTTTGTTTTTATTTATTTATTTATTTATTTATTCGTTATGATTTTGTATAGTTGAAGATTTGTTTTGTAGCCATGTTTACATGCTTTGATTGATCTGTATATGTAGGGTGAGGGTCGTAACTAATGTTGCGAGAACTTGTGACCCAACCCCATTGCTGTAATTTGTGGCAATAAAATATGTATAAACTATAAACTTCTGTGCCAGGTGTGGTACTAATTGTATCGATTCTTGATATTTGCCTTCTTCCTTACTTTTTATACTCACACGCGTACCGATTCACAAGAAATACCGTATATTGTGCTATCCTCTCAGATCAAATAGTGGTTGGTTGCCCATTAGGTGTGCCTATTTCATATTATAAGTAATGAAACTGGATGACAGGATTGACGGAAAGCAATGACGGCCCTGACTGACGTAAGCTTTAATCCGTGGGTTGGTGTCTGGTACTTGGAGGTTTTCTTTATCTCTGACTATCTGTGAGTCATGAGCTCTTTTCTTTGTTTCGTCATAATGTGTTAATTTGATTTGATTGTTTCTCTGTGATGATGCATTGCATTAGTTAGGAAGCCTCCATGCGAGCTAAACAATTATTGTGTTTTAACAACAACAGAATCAGAATCTATATATGACTAGGGAAAAGATTTAGTGCTAGTAAAATGCATTTAAGCCCCCCTCCGATGGCTTAGACTGCTGTCCGTTCTAAGGCGGTGATTCTGTTGTTGTAGATCTATTGTTTTATGTACCTCCCAATGTTTGTGGGGGTTCTGTGTTGGTCTTTGTTTTGGTATGCATTCTTTTATGTCCTTTCTAGTTTTGCAATCATCTTGACGAAGAAGAGAGAGCTGGTTGCTTTGCTTTTATTGTCTTTCGGATGTCTTGTTAATGTAAATTTTCTGTGACTCTTCCTCACGTTACCGTGGGTTGGTCTGCGGTGTGTGCTTTCTTTTGTTATTTACTCTTTATTCAGAAACAAAACCCATCTGTACAGTATATGTAACATGAATTAAATATACCAATATGCTGTACTTGACAATGGCACAATATTTTATCAAAACGAGAACCAACATGGCAGAGGCAATAGAAATGCGATTGTTTATACAAATCCATATATATATGGATTGGTGTAATTTTCCCCCCAAATATACACACCTATATATCCGCTCTGTTTTGTTTTTGTTTTTTTTTAAATTAATTAACTACACTGTATTAATGCTTGTTTTCTCCGTAACCTCAACCATGCTAATACGCGCTAAAACATATACTAATGTGGTTTGCTTTAAGTATGTATTACATAGTAATGTTCAAATGGAACTCCAAACACTGCAGTATTTTAACTAACTAATTAACTATATATTATTTAATAAATAGTTAAATAAATGAATAAATAAATAAATAGATTAAAGTCTCAACTCCTGCCTCCAAATGTCTCTGCCAGTTTGTATTAAACGTTTGTTTTTTTAACACGCTAGCAAATAAGAGGATTTGGGTCTATTTTGTAACATATTTGAAGAAACTTTTGATGCTGTTTATGATTCTTGTTAGAATTATTATTATTAAGCAATCAGACAAAACAAAAGCAAAAAGGAAGAACAAAACCTATTCGAAGTCTCCCAAAAATCCCCATTTCTGATTATGTTGTTCGATTTTGTCCTTGGCTAAAGCAATATAGTGTATTGCTAACTTTCTATGGTGTAATGTCTTAAGAAAACCCTAAATAGTTGGTCTCTGCATTTTATACTTTGATGCAAATATACAATATTTGGCTATTAGAATAATGAAGTTAATAATTGATGTTTTTTTTTTATTTTTTTATCTATAATACCAAAGCTTATTCTCTAATACGTTACATGTATTTCTAAATTGTTATCTTGTAAAAACTTTATGATTTTTGACCAATACCCTTGCACAAACAGACAGTCCCAGAATAAGTGTGATTTTGGTATTTCCTGATCATACTCACTCACGTTTTGCTGGATAAAGTGAAGGTGTCCACGCCTGTAAGAGCACGTGAGCTTGTAAGATCGAATCCGGTAGCATGAAGGAGGTAGTTGGAGCTATCAGTATTTTGAGCTATCATCAGTTTATTGTAAATGCTGCAATATAACATTTTCACTCAGTCTTACTCTTTGGCCTTATGTGGGTTGGAATGCGCGGATTCAGAAATTCTCATCAGGGAATGGCTGGTCGGGGGTTGGGGGGAGGGGGCTGATGCGTGTGGCGTGGGGGGGGGGGGGGGGGGGCAGGCTCAACTGACAGAAAAACAACCTCTGAGGCTTTTTTAGTCCTGAATTTATTTTACAGTTTTACATAGGGGGTCCAATGATTTATTTTAAGGAAAACTATATTTTTTTAAGGTTCCAGAGGGCGTCCAACATTTTCCAGGGGGTCCACTTGTATTCAGGGGGGGGGAGGGGGGTCCAAATGCTAATTTCTATAGAAACCTATACAACTTTTGATTTTCCAGGGGGCGGTCCGGACCACCTATCCCCCCCTCTTGATCCGCGCATGGTTTTGGTACTCATCGGATATTTATCAGCAAACGCTTCTACATGTAATCAGCACCCCTGCTGACGTATCCAGCAAAGCTTGAGGTCTAAAAATTGTTCTGTGCTTCTCTGTACATCCATAATTTGTGTATGTGCACAACGAAGGCTCTGGCGAGTCTGCGCGTAACTCACCAAAGCCTTCATTGCTTGCTGATACGATAAGCGTCAAACTCTCGTTCACTGGTTCTTTATTCTTGTTTTTGAATTATCGAGAGTTCGTTGTCGAAAATCTACTGGAACTGTTTCGCCACCTTCTTGATTTACGTTGCATCATTGGATTCGAGCTATAAGAGTTTCTTGTTGTTCCTCTACTAGAGTCATTTCGGCGACTAAATCTTTGGATTCGAGTTATTTAAGGTTTCTCATTTAAGGTTTCTTGTAGTTGGTCTACTAGAGTCATATCTGTGACTAATTCATTGGCACCAGACACGCTATGAATTAATTGAAGTCCTTGGATTCAAGCTATTGATGTTTTTTTGTAGTTGCTCCACTAGAGTCGTTTCTGCGACTAATACTTTGGAACCAGGTGCGCTATGAATTAATAGGAATCTTTGGATCGGGTGTTTGAAGGCTTCTTGTAGTTGCTCTACTAGAGTCGTTTCTGTGACTAATTAGGCTAGGAATTAATTCGAGCTTTCGAAGGTTTTTTTTGTAGTTGCACTACTAGCGTCATTTCAGCGACTAATACTTTGGCACCAGGTGAGCTATGAATTAATAGGTATCTTTGAATTTGAGCTATTGAAAGTTCATTATAGTTGTCCTACTACAATCGTTTCTTCGTTCATTCTTTGAGGATGAGTTATGAATTAACAGGTATCTTTGGATTCGAGCTATTGAAAGTTCATTATAATTTTCCTACTACAATCGTTTCTTCGTTCATTCTTTGAGGGTGAGTTATGAATTAACAGGTATCTTTGTATTCGAGCTATTGAAAGTTCATTACAGTTTTCCTACTACAATCGTTTCTTCGTTCATTCTTTGAGGGTGAGTTGTAAATTAATGGGTATATTTGTATTCGAGCTATTGAAAGTTCATTATAGTTTGCTTACTACAATCGTTTCTTCGTTTATTCTTTGAGGGTGAGTTATAAATTAATAGGAATCTTTGAATTCGAGCTATTGAAAGTCCATTATAGTTGTCCTACTACAATCGTTTCTTCGTTTATTCTTTGAGGGCGAGTTATAAATTAATAGGAATCTTTGAATTCGAGCTATTGAAAGTTCATTATAGTTGTCCTTCTACAATCGTTTCTTCGTTCATTCTTTGAGGGTGAGCTATAAATCAATAGTGTCTTTAGATTCGAGCTATGTAAGGTATTTGTACTAGAGTCATTTCTGCGACTAATACTTTGGCACCTGTTGAGCTTGAAAGTTCATTGTGGTTGCTCTTCTAGAATTATTCGACTAATTGGGTTATACCAGGTGTGATTTGTTAAAAAAAGTATTCTTCTTTAAAGCGTTTGAGAGTTAACTGTATTTGATGCACTGGAACTATTTTCCTGATCAATTCTCTGCAATCCATTGACTTATCAATTTGACTTTTGAGCCAAGCCCTTGAGATTTCCAAAAATGTGGTATGTGCGACCAGCAAAGCCGCAGATCAGCCCGCGCATACGCGCAGTCTGATCCGAGCTTTTGCTAGTCGCTTGAGTATTCTATGACTGTTAAGCTACTGACTGAACACCATTTGGAGTTTCTAAGATTAAAAGGAGGCTGCACAGGCTCGTCTGAGTCTACACTTGTCAAAATGTCAAATTGATGGAAATCTCATGCCGCGGCTCATTTACATTGATAATCATGGTGTGAACTTCATGTACCAAGAGGTCACTGTAGTTGTTCAGTCAGATAGGTTTCTCCGACTAAATCTTTGTCGTCAAGTGTTATATAAACCTGGCCCAGACATTGTGAACTCCTAAGACGTCGCCTTTCTTGTTTCACTCGAACTCGCAACGTCATTTTGTGCATATCTTCTAAAATTATTCCTTTAAAATAGAAAATTTCTCCCTTGAATTCTGGATTATTGGACATGGCCACATATTCACTTTTCTTCTTTTGAATTTTCCCTGGAACCAAACAAAGTTGGGTGAATATTGAAGGAGATCCCGAATATGATGCAGGGTGCAGCAGATTCTTGGCTCTGATTAAAGTTACTTTTAATCTTTCAGTAATTATTAAGTACTGAATCTTCATCTCTATAACTCCGGCATTGCGACAACCGTCAGGCCACGTGCAGATACTGTCATTTCTTTGGCCAGAACGTCTTCTTCTGAACATATGTCTCTTATTACGCAGTGTATGAGTATCTCTTTTATCATGTGCTGATAATGAGCACTTAACATAGTCTTCAAATTCTCCATTGAAAGCTCTTAGATTTCTTGCTTGTTCTGTCGCAGTTTCATTTGTGGCTTTAATGATCTGTTTCTCCCAGCTTGAATCAAACAGGTTTTCTGTCACATTCGCTTTCATTCTGTTTGAATTCTGTCGTCTTTTTTCTTCCATCAGTTCCTTGATGCCTGCAGAGATGGGTCGCTTTGGTGTTGGAATCCCTATTTGCAGAAGTTCTCTTGAAATGTCGTTATTAGACTGTGATAGCTGGACCATGGTGAAACAATCTGTATCCTCGCTTACAGCTTTCATGACTGTATTTGTCAAGGTTTTCCTCCTAACAAGTTGTCTCTCGCTGTTGCCGATTTGATAGGACTTTCGAGAGACGAAGAATCCAATGTCTTTGAGCTCGCCCATCATTTCGTCTTGGTCAGAATCAAACACATCATCAGCAACTGATATACTTATCAGCTCGGAAAGTTCTGCTAGCCGTTTAATGTTGAAGCTCGATGGATCCTCAGAGCATGATTTGGATAAATAGTGTTCTTTTTCAAAATCGCATGTGCCACTGTGTGAACAAGAATTATTTTGTTGTATACAATATATAAAGACACTGATAAGCATGGTCATTTGTCCAGTCTAACCAGTGCCTCGACAAAGTATAAAGTATACAAGTAAACCTGTGTAACATGGGCACTCAAAAAAGTGACAAAACAAGTCTTTCAATGTCAAATGGTAGTTTAATGAAGGTCGAAAGTATTGCATAATGCTCCCCTATGAGCATTCTGCAATGCTTTTTACCTGCATCAAACGATAATATTGGTCTTGAAAACCAACTTTTGGACATTTGTAGAGTGGCTGTTTTGCACAGGTTTTACTGTATGTCAAGCTACATTCAAATAACGTCCATGTTTAAGGCGTATATTTCTCTAAAGGACCCCTTAAAAACTTTGCATTTACATTGTACGTGATACATGTGAAACATACTTCACAAAAAATGTTTCTAGATTTTATCGAGGATACTATGTTTTGATATCTAAATTCCTTGTTGTGACATTAATATGTCTAGCGCCAGGGACTTGCAGTCAGATTTTTATGGCTACTTAGTGTATTAATTAAAGAAAATTGTTAGCACTAATATTTTTTTCGACGCAGTTTATTAAAAAACAATCTCATTATAGAAAAGATTGGATATAATATAATGCGCCGGACTGCATGCTTGGTGGTCAACCCAATAACGATTGGCATCTCTGCTTAAATTTCCTCTTTAATGCACGCTGGCGGGTCGGACCTCAGACTCTATGACAGTACTGATTTAAAGTCTGATCTGTAGATAAGAGGGTTGGGGCCTGCTGTCATGTCTTTAGTCAGTCCCACTGTGGTTTAACTGTTGGATTTCTTTTACTCTGGTATTCAGTTGTATGTAAAAGTATATGCAAACATTATATGTATTTGTATATACTTTGTCTTGCTTAAACTTATGTACGATGGCTTGTATGTATGTATTAGGGTATCATGTCCAATTTTGTTTTGTTTGAGTCGAATCTTAACGTTCCATTTTTTCATTACTGACTGAGCTACGGTGCTGTCCGTCTTATGTCAAACAAACATCAAAGGAGATATGGAGAGGAAAGGAATGCTTAATTTCTCGTTCATTTACTGGATGAGCCTGGATCGAACATGTGAAATCAAACACGCAGGATCGAACCTGATGCTCATGGAAAAATGGCTTGCTATCTTTCATCATCAAAGATAGCAAGTCATTTCCCGACGGTTCTCAATTCAGGGTACACATTCAGGGTATACCTTATTTAAGAATTCTGAATTTAATATTATGCCTCTTCCCTTTTCTAAAAAAATAAAGCAAATAAATGCACATGCGTGCATCCTCACAAAACCATTCCAACTTTGCACAAATTATACTTACTTTGCGCAAGGCATCTACCTCATGGAGAAAACTGACAAAATCCCTTGCGCAATTCTAGAATGGTTCGATACCATTCTAAAATTGCGCAACCAAGTAGGAATTCTTACTTTGCACAGAGCCATTCTAGAATGTTATCGATTCCTACTTTGCGCAGAACATATACATTTGGAAATATTATAGGGATCACACACGTTCTTTCATGCATTAGCATTTGCCGGGTCCCAAGGAAGTTGTTTGAACAGGTGGCCATTAGGCTGAGTGTTTAGCATCTTTCGATGCGTATATGAAAATGACAATGGTTGACTTTGTCTCTAAGAGAACGTTCAACGATTGCATGAAAATGGGAGTTGGGTCAGGTGTAGTACTTGATTGTATCGATACCTGATCTTTGCACCCTTGCTTACTTTGATTTTCATGCATGGTTTCTGAAACTTTGGCTGTGGACAGAAGATACTTAGTGCTACAATAGTTCCTGACTATTTTAGCATATTTGCAACATGTACCGGGTATGAAAGGTGTATTTGGAACCTAAGCAAAGCGTACAATAGGCATACGATATACCATTTATATTGGAAAAGGTGTTACAAATCACAGTTGGCCATGGGTTTTTGTATGTGACTTAATATGTTAGATGTAAAGTATTTTTCATATATTTTGTTGTTTATAAGGTAGATGAAAGTGTTATGGTAACTTTAATTAAAAACAGAATTGATACTTCTATTTTAATTAGAAATGAACTACAAAACATACAGATAAGAGCTTGCTAAAATCCCTTTGTTTGTTCATACTTGACGTCATAAAGCGTTACTATGTTAAGACTGTTTTTGTGCCTCATACCAGGTGTTGGGATCACTTCAAAAAGTAAAACTATAAGGATATGATTTTCATTATTTTTTCAACCTGGGGTTGATTTCCCCACCCACTTTTTATAACATTGGGGTATGACAGCACCAAGAGCTACCAGGTACACGCCTTTATCGATATATCGATATGAACTATTTTTTGACGAAAGATCAGATATATTATGGGCTATACAAAAGTAAAAGAAATTATAAAATATATTCATACTCGTAATATCTCATTATTTGAGATAGGAATTCCAAATTGGTGTGTGGATGCATCTTGGGATGGCGGAGTGTCGCATGCAATCTTTAGGTCACTGCGACCTTGACGTTTGACTTCTGACTTCGTTTCTAGAATAATAGTGTCCGGAGCATATCTCCTACATTATTTGAGGTAGGAGTCCAAAATTTGTTTTGTGGATGCATCTTGGAAAGGCAAAGTATCGCGTACCATTTTGGGGTCAGTGTGACCTTGTTGACCTTGACTCCTGACCTCGTTTCTAGAATACTTGTGTCAGGAACATATCTACTACATTATTTGAGGTAGGGATTTCAAATTTATCAAAACCAATTGCTCTATTTATGTAGTCCTCCAGTCATGATGTGTTGGCTCATATATATACTGTGCAAAAAAAAGAAGCGTCACCTATATTGTAACTAAGATTTTAAGTCCAGAACGATGCCTTTAAACATCAATATGCGTTTTTATTGCTTGTTAGGCATCAGGCAACCATTTACGCTTAGTGTTTTTCGTGTTTCTTCATTCATGACAGAATGATCAAACAACGACTGAAAATGTATCTATTAAGCAGCGAAAAACACGAAATGCGCATGCACAAGGAGATTGACATACATTGTTTTCATAATCCCGGAACATTCATCAACCAACAACTGTATGGAATGTATGCCATTTTAAACCACATTAGGTAACCGTTCAAGATGCACATGTACTAAACATTGCGAGATAGTTTTGTATATGTACACTTCTGGGCCCGGAATTACAATACCTCTACTAAGTTAAGCAAGACTTAAGTTAAGTATTGATATTTCAACTTACTATATTAAATGCTAAATGCTAATACATTGCCTGGATCGATGTGGTATTAGTGGTCAAAGATATAACTGTGATCTTCACAAAAATTAAAACTTTTTTGATTCTAATCAGTTTAAAACGTTATTTGTCGCATCCTGAAAAATCAATACTTAACTTAAGTATTCCTTAACTTTAAGGAGGCATTGTAATTCCGGGCCCTTGTTCGCCAATGTAATGAATTGACTCTAGCGAATCTATTTTACAACATATGTGTGCATTTTCAAGGCTGTCTAAAAGTTTCCAATTTTACGTGAAAATAAATGTTGTCTAAAGAAATTGGCACACGATCGTCCCACTATATACGCACGCATTTTCAACGCCACATGTTGGTAGTATAAGGAATGGTTTCGAAAACTATCTTTCAATACCTTACGGCGACGGCGGCCATATTAGATAATTAATCTCATCCATACAGACAGCAATCTAATTGTAGGACAGTTATGATGTGTTTGTGTGAAAATAATCAGCTTGTGTTGCGGCAAATACAGATAGGGGGTGAAACGAAACATTACGTTTTAGCTGGTTGCATAAGGCACACAACATTGCATGCGTAATGATATAGCATATTCAAGTTCTTTGAAATTGAAATTAATGCTCAAAACTTTTAAAACAAACACATTGTCATTTCTGAAAGGTAGTTTGAATTCAATTTGATAACGCGTTACTGAGATGATAGCGTTTTCATAAAACGCAAGCATAGTTTTATGACGCACATGGGTATCATACTTTATTAGCTCTAGTGGCGGTATGCAATTCCGAGAAATTTGCTAAACAGTGGTTTTGTATGCACCATATATACTTCTTTAAAGTTATACTATAACAAACCTTGCTACTTTCTGGGTAACCAGGTTTTATTTTATTCACACTAAGCCCCAGCCTAGAAGGGATTATACAAATTTTACATGTGACTCTTGATTCAAATCGGCGATAATCGCGGATTTAATTCAAATAAGCGCATACTGTTTAATTTAACTTTGTGACAAGTATTAAGTGATACACAGACCAGTTTCGCATAGGAGACTTTGGTTATCGTCTGGAGTTCATAAACTGGTATTTTCTACAAAAAAAGAGTTCGTATACAGATTGTTTTCCGTACAACTAAGACAAGAGTTACCGTACTTGAAGTCTGTATCAAATGTACATTGGGTGACTTTCGGAATGCTATAGATGCAGTTATTTATTGGGAAAATAGCAATTTATTATAATACACGGGACAAACATTCCTTTTAAAAGGAAACGTTATAAAGTCTTGGTGACAAACGGTGTCTGATATGTGTTCTGAAAATGACTAGAGAATTTGAGCCGCTACATGAGCTTTCCAACAAGTTGGTATGTGCGACCAACAAAGCCTCAGAACAGCCTGCGCATACGCGCAGTCTAATCAGAGCCTTTGCTAGTCGCATTACTATTCTATAAGTGTTAAGCTACTGACTGAACATCATTTGGAGTTTCTAAGCTTAAAAGAAGGCTGCACAGACTCGCCTGAGTCTACATTTGTCAAAATGCCACACTGTTGGAAATTCCATGTCGCGGTTCATTTCATTTAGTCATTTCAGCAAAGTTAAGGGAAATAAAGTACATCTAGAAATTGCGTTTTAAAATTTTGACCCCTCCTACATGTTCGTTTAAACCTATCTGAAAGCTTTACTTTTGAAACTTTTGTTGTGATATTCATTTTCAATGCTTTCAATACATGACTTAATTATTAAGCTGCAAAAGAAAAATGGCAAAATTTTATAAGTGTCTAGAGAAAACATTCGTTGAACTTACTTGGGACGTTTCTTTTTTTGTTTATTAGTATATAAGGAGGGATCTAGTTAAAATATACTGACGGGCTTTAAACACGCTACACTAGGATAGCAGCTTTAATGTTTGTCTAAAAGAAGAATACAAAGCAATCAAATTGATTGTATATTAAAGAGTGTGCATTTATGAGTAACACATGCAAAATGTGTCCACTTAAGATTAGTTTAAAGCATTTAAATAGTAAATTATTTGAGATAGGGGTCAACTCTTTCATTTGACAAAATTTTGTCAATGAAAGATCACCTACTTCTTTAAGTAAGTAAGGGTGCAAAGATCAGGAATCGATGCAATCAAGTGCCACACCTGACTCAGGAATCCAATGGGAAAGTGAGACACCACAAACGAGAGCCAAGCGGTCAACCCTTTTCCAGCAGGTGACCACAAGGCACAAAAATCAAGGAACACCAGAAGCATCAAATGTGTGTCATGAACTTTGTAAGTCATCGAGAAGAGGCTTTCATTTTGATTGGCAGACCTATGATACAACAGTTCTGCTTTTTTACGTTCATCTGTGTGTACCCGTTCATAACTCTGCTACTTATGAAATGTTTCAGTGACGAAAACTTTCCATATAAGCAATACCGTCGTCGTGTTTAGTTGTACAATTAAAACGTAAGGCTCCTTATTTGCACCCGAGGCATGATTCGATTCTCGAATTGTGGCGGACTTTCCCGAATGATCCAATGACCATTAAAATGGACCAAAGTCACAAAATCATACTGCAAATTGTGACACTTTATCAATCAGGCATGACGTTCCCAAATTTAAAGATGTGAAGTCAATAGCCACACGTTCGCCCACATCGCCAACGTAAAAAAACTAGGTTTTCGTGATTAATCCATTTGATAACAGTGAAACCTATACCAATGTACAAAGTTGAATGGCCACCAAAATATTTGAAAAAAAACGAAATTGGGAAAAAACATGCCTTATACACAGATGCCAGTTAAAAGAATTTAGCCAGTCCGCACCACTGTACAATGTACAAGCCGGTTTGAGTCTTACCTGCTCCATAACTCCATTTTCTCGCGACATGGCGCTAACTTAGTTTCACTTAGGCTCCGGGTGATTCTAACCCTCGTTTTGGGAACGCAATCCAACAAATCTTGCGAATATCGTCGCAGCATTCTCTCGTGTATAGTGCTTTGTGGCTGGGTCGTTCTGGACTTTTCTTCCGTGTCAATGACCCGATCGACCATGTTAATCATTAACCGTTTCGTAGCAGTAAAAAGCTCCATATTTGTACTTGAAAAAAGAGATTTGTTGCGGCACCGAAGACAGAAAGACAGAATAATCAGGTGTAGCCACCTTCCATAAACTCAATGTCTTGGAAACCAGAGAGTTCACTGATTTATTTTGTCATTAAATAATTAAAACCACACCTTGATTATTTCTCATAACTTAATTTCAAACATACGTTGTGATTATTGTACAGAACCGTCTCAGCGAAACGTTTTTGAGGCAATCGCGTGTTATAATTTGAAATGAAATAAAGAAAATGTATTTCTAGAAACAGTCAGTATATCCTAAATTTACTTAGATTTTTATTTCTAGCTATCAAGTTCCGTAATTTAGAGGTTTCAGTCGCGTTTATTAAAATTCACTTTGAAGCTGATTTGCGACTAGTATCCAACAAGTCTTGGTTATCTGTTTCACTTTTGATTTCCTCAAGTTGTGCGCTACATCTCAGCAAGGGAAGGGTTTTATGTTAGTGCCTTAGCAGTTTCTCAACAGTGATAATGAGAAATACATGTACACGCTAGCTATAGAGAACCACAGTACTCGAACAGTGCAGTCATCTCGTGGTGGTTGCAGTCGACAAGTGCACAAAATATTATATATCTAGCTGTTAAAGGGGTAATATTTTGGTCAATTCTTTACTTCTGAAAATATCCATCGCGAATTATTATCTTTTATACACCCAGCTGTGCATCTGCGGAACAAAATGTGTGTGTTGAGTGATAGTCGCTACAGCGCCAGACTTATGCCAAAAATGTGATTTTTTCCTGAAAAAGATGATGAGAGAATATGCTTATGCTTACTTTCGATAAAATGCAAAATACCAGTCCTTTAATGTGCACAAGTTTGAAATCTGAGGACAGAGTATTTTGAAAGCTATTCAAGCTTTTTATACTGTACGCAAAGATCTGTATATCGGGGAGTCTGGCCCAGTAGTCCAATGTCTAAATATAATAAAATCAATATGTTGCAGTCAACCGCCCGACCACTGGGCCAGAACACCCGATATACAACTATGCGTACAGTATGAACGCTTGAATAACTTTCAAAATGCTCCAGCTTCAGATTTCAAACTTTTTCACATTAAAGTACTGTTCTTTTGCATTTTAGCTAAAGTAAGCATTAATTACAGAACACAAGCAAAAAATTCTTTCATCCTCCTTTTCAGGAAAATTTACATTTTGGCATAACTCTGGTGCTGTAGCGACTATCACTCAACCAACAAAAAATCTGTTCAGCTGATATACAGCTGGATTTATAAGTGACAATAATTTGCAATGAACATTTCAGAACTTAAATATTGACCAAAATATTACCCCTTTTACAAAATGTAACAGCTAGGTACACTATTTTGTGCACTCGTCGACTGCAACCACATCACGATGACTGCACTGTTCGAGTACAGCGGTTCTCTAGCATGATGTAGCAGATGTAAAAAGGGCCACTCAACTCGATATTTGTTCACTGTCAAAGTGATCCTGCCAGCATACATGCTTGGGCCACTATCAGCCCACCAACGAAATGCCATTCATATGTAGTTTCGCTGGTGGGTCCATTGTGGCCCGCTGTGGATATATACAAATCTATACCACATACACACATGTGGGATTCGAACTCATGACCTCGACAACACCGTATTATTCAACGACGTTACCAACTGCGCTACTGAGACAACCACAATAATGGTTGCCATTGATAATGAATAATGCAGTACATGACGTAAGAACCCTTAGTTTTGCTAAATGCATCGCAGCTATTTCGTTCGCAGACCTGATGGATCCTGTAAAGGATATAAGAGAAATTAGACAAAAAAGGTGAAAAACTTTAAAACCCTTTATCAAACCCGATCAGGCTAAAGTCATACCACCATTGAATATGAATGGACAGATCTACACAGAGGAAAAAGACAAAGCAAAAATCTTAAACAATTTCTTCATTGAACAACTCTGTTAGATGAAAGCTAAGCAACCTTGTCTCAAACTTTGTAAAATACCACACACAAACTTGACTCTATCACTGTAACACCTGAAGAGGTTAGAGAAACTTTAAAATCACTTCCTATTGGCTAAGCTGTAGGACCTGGGGCCAGTTTCATCAAAGCATTTAAGACGTGTTTTTGTCTTTAAAATGTCTTAGGACATGTTTAAGACAAAAATCGTGTTTCATCAAACTCTGGAGATTTAGGAAGTTCTCACTTTTTGTCCTATACGTAGGACAAATAAATCGGTGTCCCAGCAGATAATTTTTGTCCTAAATCATGTAAATTGTATACATGTACAATGTTCTAACGATGACTGCTGCTTTTCAAGTGATATTGGAGGCTGAAGAGGACGATAATCGGCCAAGGCTAACAAACCTAGAGTTTTCAGAGACAGGTGCATTTGCTTTACAATTATTCTTTTTACTGATCTGCCTCCATATTTCTATCCGTTTATGAATTGGAAGCATACCTCAGCCCCTCCCCCAACATCTGGCTCTACTTGTCGCCACATAGCCGTGCCAGGAAGTTGTTACCCTTAATTTCATTCACCATAATAAATATGGCATTGTCGTAGGTATTGCGAAATTTTTTTTTCAGTATCGCTCTACAGGTACCGATTGCTCATAAACGTAGCATGGCGATGGTTGCGTTGTTCGTGATTTCCGTCACATCAACAGTTCAAACCATACAAAGGCAAAACCTCGGTTCATCAGAAAGACTGAAGAAGGCCGTAAGCTGACCCATGATCCTAAAACGTATCAGATCAGTGAACTTAAAAATGGCAATTTCTATACTACTTTTGTTGTTAAAATTTGTTCTGTTCGTTTGCTTACTTTTTGTGTTTTAACAGTAATAAATGTGTATTGAATACGTCTTGATGAGCTACACAGTGACAAAAGAATTCCACCACCCGCAGGTGTGCACTATTATCTCTGTGTGAGTCCTTCCGTCCGTGCATACCTTTGCAACTCATGAAAATGCTATAACTCTTGAACCACGTGGTATATTTAGATCAAATTATGCATCAATCTGCAGGAAATTACCAATTTGCTATCTACAAACTCCTTCTGACGCCGGATACTGATCAATCTGTCATCATTTGTCGTGCACATTACGGTCAGTTGATTTTGAGATATTTTCGCTCAGAGATGGCTAATGTCGGTCGAAGCATCTATTTAGTCGGGTCAGAATTTTCGCTGTCCATGTAGTGTAAGTTGGTAAACCAAAGAGACAAATGTGTACATTGTATTTCTCTCTTTGGTTTATAGACTTACATCATAATCTATTTAAGATGGCGACTTTCCGCAGCATCTAGTTTCTCTGCAAGAAGTGACCTATAATATGTTTTATGTTAAGTGTATATGGTATTCCCTCGCGTAGATTAAAAAATATCCCATTATTGTACTTTCAAAGATAGATGAGAATCATTGTAAACAAACACTGGCGAGTTTACCTTGATTTTGGGCGTGTAGGTAGTCTCGGTTTAAAGTTATATTGAACCTAATACAGATTACTGCATATGCGTGTGACAGTGAAAAGTCATGCTTTACCTGTTTATAAAAAAATAGAATTGCCTAATTACTATGCATCTTTGAAACTACAATACCCATTCTTCCGTTTAACAACTTACCCACTTTTGTTCTAAAACAATATATTTCTTATATTTTTGTATTCTAAAGGCTGCCCACCAGACGGCTTAAGCGATGAGGAAATTATTGCTAAGTACATGATTACACTCCACGTCGTGGAATAGTCCGCAAAAAGCAGCATCAGTTACAAATAAATATTACAGTCAAACCTGTCTTAAGCAGCCACTCAAAAGAAGACAGGTTTGTTTTCAAGATTGGTAATCGCTTAATACAGGTCGAAAGTATAGCAGAATGCTCTCGATGAGCATTCTGCAACACTTTTGGCCTAGATTAAACTATCACTTGTTTTAAGACCTTCATTTTGGCTATTTTTGAGTGGCTGCTTAAGCTAGATTTTTTTTATACTATCTGTTGATGGTTACAGAGGAAAGTACCTGTAATCAGAAACAATACCCCGGGCACAGAAGACTAAGGCAACATCGGAGACTCTGCCCCTTGTGTATGTTGTAAACCGAGCATTTGAGTAAACCGAGCATTTGAACTATTTTGTAACCACCTCTCTATACCGACATTTTGATGAAACGCAAAATTATGTCGTAGGATCTTTTTAAGACGTTTTGATGAAACTGACATACGCATATCCTAGAAAATGTCCCACGACACTTTTAAGATTTGTCCTAGGAACTTTATTGATGAAACTGGCCCCAGATCTAATAGTCAATCGACTTCTCAAAGAACTTGCTCAACCACTCGCTCTTCCTCTCGCTGATCTTTTTAATTTCTCTCTAAGTTCTGGAAGTGTGCCAAATAATTGGAAGCAGGCTAATGTCACACCAGTCCATAAGGAAAATGACCCATCGGATGTGGCCAACTACAGGCCAATCTCTCTTCTAAGTACAGTCAGCAAAGTGCTGGAAAAAAGTGTGCATGAAAACTTCTTTAACTTTTTTTCGAGACAATAACGTCATTACAGCTTTTCAATCGGGCTTTGTCCCAGGTGGAGGGGATGGACAGGGGGTACCCAATCCCCACTTCCCTCCCCTTTCACCCCACTTCCCTCCCCCTCTCCCCCCACTTCCCTCCCCCTCCTACCCCACTTCCCTCCCCATGTCAGATTTTTCCCTCCCCCTGATAAAATTTTGTTCTTGTTCATGAACTTAAGCGTAGCCAAGAACCAAAATAAATTCTAAAAATAGCTTACCAAAGACCCATCTGCATTTTCAGGGGACAAAGAGTTAAAACATACTTTAGTTTTTTTATGCTTAACCCTTCTTGAATCAGCGGAAGGGAGCAGAATGGCCGTAGAAATTATTTCAAGATCAAATCTCCACTAAAGTATTGGACCAGGCCGAGATTGAACTCTCAGCCCCTGTATCTGCAGTCAGACATGCATCTGCACCCCGACACGTTATCGTCTGCGCTGCGCGGCCCCTTAAAAGTATTGTCACCAGAGATGGATGTCTCTTCTGGAGTGAGCAAAGTAAACATTATTTATGTTAGGCAAAAACACTTCTCGTTTCCGGTTACCCTAACGACCCTTATATTTTGGGGCCTCCTTTTTGGAAATGTTTTGGGATATTCAGTATTCTTATTTTAGAATTTTTAAGGATTTCTTTTTACTTTTTTCATGCAAAATTTTTATAAAAAGATAAGCGTTGCCTACCTATTGACCGTTTAAATATTGAGGATGTTTTCGTAAAATAGACATTTTATACCCGCTTTTTCTTGTAGAAAAAAGGGTACATTAATTTTGTACAAAGTTGGTCCATCTGAGTCTGTCCGTCCGTCTGTCCATGCGTGTGCGCGAATGTTCGTGCGTGCGGTTTCATGTAATTGTATCTTCTAAACCGTCGGCGGCAGCGGCTTTAAACTTTGTACATGATGTAGAGGATACTGGGCAACAATATTTCGTGGTCAAGGGAAAATTGCAAATAAATTATTTTCATGTAAATGCATCTCGTCCTGAACCATTAGCCGTAGCAACTTCAACCTTTGCAGCTGTATAGGTCACATGATGTATAGGATACTGGTCAACATTTCGTGCGACCTAGGTCAAAGGTCAAGTAATCTATTTTAATGTAAACGCATCATCTTCTACACCGTTGGACGCCGCAACTTCCAAAATTTCCAGGTGCTCAGGTCATATGATATAGAGGACATTGGGCAACATCTCATGTGACATTTGGCCCCAAGGCCAAGGCCAAATGCTGTACTTTCTTGTAAAAGCATCTACTCATAACTGTTGGACGTAGCAGCTTTAGGCTTTGCAGGTGCATACGTCACATGATGCATAGGATACTAGGCAACATTTCATGCTACCTAGGTCAAAGGTCAAATAATGTATTTTCTTGTAAATGCATCTTCTTCTAAACCGTTGGACGCCACTTCAACATTTGCAGGTGCACAGGTCACATGCTACAGAGGGCACTGGGCAACAGTTCATGTGACATTTGCCGCTAAGACCAAGGTTTAATACTGTATTTTCTTGTAAATGCATCTACTCATAACTGTTGGACGTAGCAGCTTCAGACTTCGCATGTGCATATGTCACGTGATGCATAGGATACTAGGCAATATTTCATGCGACCTAGGTCAAATAATATATTTTCTTGTATCTTCTTCTTTGCAGGTGCATAGGTCACATGATGTATAGGGCTCTGGGCAAAATCTTATGTGACCTTTGACCCTAGGTCAAGGTCAATACTGTATTCTCTTGTAAATGCATCTACTCATAACTTGAACGTAGCAACTTCAAACTTGGCAATATTTCAAGTGACCTTGATGTCACAGTCAAGTTCATATACTATATTTTCTTGTAAATACATCTCTACCTTAATGGTTGGATGTAGCAACTTCAAACTTTGCAGGTGCTTAGATCACATGATGCAGAGGGCACGGGCAACATTTCATGTAAAAGGCGGTCATTTGCGATGGTGTACCATCGACTGAAGTCTAGTTTATATATACTGAGGGAAAAAAGTTTAGCAATATACTTTGAGGATTCACAATTTAGAAATAAATAGGACTTTAATCTCAAAGTGTCAAAAATATATGTTAACAAACGTTCACGAGTACGATGACATTACCAGATTGACATTTCACATAATGTTTAGTCTGATTTTATTCCCCCTTGCTAAAACAACTAATCTGGCAATAGTGTGAATAATTTTCGACTAAAAGTTTCAGTTTTCTGTCAAATGTTTAGATCCAAAAGCAAGAAAGTGAAAAACGGTTTAAAACTGAATGTTATGTTTACCCTTTCCGTACAGCTTTTAGCTGAAAATCGTATTTTTCCAAATTACCTCCCTTTCAATTGAATAACGTTTGAAATTAAAATGCTTAGCAGACCAAATCCTCACTATGAAGTCGGATTTTGTTTCTTTTGACCACTTGCGGGTAGCCATTAGGTTATTTTCAAACAACTGACATGTTTGCGAACCTGCCAATTAAAAAGGTCTAATGCTTCAAAAGTCGCCTATGGGAAACCACATTATAAATAATTGGTGGAGGGGGCGGAATCGGGGGTAGAGGGGGCGGGGAGCGGGGATAGAGGGGGCGGGGAGTCTGGAAAGATTGGGGTGGGAAATCATTTACCACTTCCAGAATATGCTGACGTTGTGTTGAATAATTGCACTCAATACGAATAAAATGATTTAGACAAGATCCAAAATAAAGCTGCTAGGATAGTTACTGGTTCAACTAAGTTTACCTCCATTGATTCTCTCCACACAGAAACAGGTTGGGAAACACTGGGATCAAGAGGGATAACTCATAAGCTGATCATGTTTTACAAAATGAAAAAATGGATTTTGCTCTAATTAGCTTGCTTCCCTTGTGCCTGCTACTATTACAAAATCCCGTTGCGAGGGTTTTTTTCTATTATTGGCCCTGGGACTACTAGTAGCGGGCCGTTATAAGCCCGCCAGAGAAACACCATTTAAATGGCTTTTAGCTCGCGGGCCGATAATGACCCAACATAGAAGAATGCTGGCTTGGGGAGCTTTGTGATTTTCCAGGGGATCTGGACAATTATTGTATAGGGACCATATTGCTTTGTCCTTTTCCAGGGGGTGGGGTCTGGACTTCCTGTCCCACCCCCTCCCTCTAGATCCGCGCATGGGGTTTATCGGATTTAACAAATGGTGTTATAATAGTAACAGACGTGATGTCATTTAAGAAATGAATTCAATTTTTGTAAGTTCTTGGAATCATGAATGCTTCGGGTCTCTTGCAAAGTAAGTGAACTTTGCAGGAGACCCGAAGTATTCATAGTCGGGGAACCAAAGTCGCGTATCGTGCAAAAACACACATTTTTTGCACCCGAAAGGTATACGGCTGGAATTTTCTATACTGATAGTCTAAATAGTGCTTGATATTGAAACCAATGTATAGCAATGCGACCAGAATTGCATTTCGCGGAAACATGCATTTTTTGTATGCTACATAGGTCATGTTAAGCAATCTTTCATAGCATAGAAAGTGTGATGTCTCCCTTATCAATAAGTTAAAGAGCGTGCTTTTTGTCTTCAAAAGAACCGTCTCATTTAATAGGTCCATTTCAGTACCCACAACATATGTTTTGGTTGAGAAATAACAAAACTAATTTTCCATTACGCACTCTTATCTGGAGGATGGGTATGAGAAGCCGTTTGACTGTTCGATAATGCAATAATACACTTTCAAATACATTTAAAAGTATTGGCAGTCATTTGTGCACTAAAATAATCTTCTTAGGGACATTTATTCTTTACAAGTACTATGCGGTTACATTTCTGCATCTCAGACGGGGACAGACAGGTTTTCCCTGGTGATATGATAATAGTTATACGAGTTTTTTTATACTTATTTTACCACTGTTAAATGAAATTATTGTTTTCAGCAGATAAAAATCCCCTTGGTCCCTACAATGACCCTCTGTTTCAAAGATGCTGTAAATATGGAAGATAAACATGCTTTAAACCTTGATAAATTATATTTATGTGTTAAACTGCTCTTAAGTTGACCTGGTATTTAACTACCCACCCGCTGGCATGAACTAAATTACTAAGTATCAAATTATCGTGGTTTCATATTTTTACTTTTCAGCTACCTTTTCTAGTTTGCCATTGAAAATAAAATAAATTGTCTTAAAATATGTCCCACAAGCAAGTCTGTCTAACTGTATGCAGTGTTTAAACACATTCAATTTAAAATTTATTTATTAATGTAAAAAATATGCAATTCAGACCACGTCAGCGGGAGGACAAAAGTGAATAAGTAAGCACACATTTTTTTACGAGATATGCTTCCAAGCGATATATAGATAATTATCAAATATATTTTGGGGCAATAAATTCAGTTTTAATGAGATTTGAAGAAAAACATTTACAAATTTAATTTCAAAATGGGGTGCCCTAATCTACATGCTTTAAAAATAAATAATCAGTGTTCTTAGATGACCACCACTGCTTCTGAGGTATACGCCGATGTTGTACTATTACATAAACTCAATAAGTCTCAATCCTGAACTTTTTTGATAAAAATATTTAACATTTTGAAAAATAATATTTTGACATGTTCTTGCTGGGCTTCCGTAGAAAGTTGACTGCTCTGGCGTTATGCAAGTCGGCCGAGTCTGCTATACAATGGTTTCAGATACACCATAGAATTATCTTTGCAACTATACAAAATCCAGCTGTATACCTTTCGGGTGCAAGGGTTAGCATTTTTTCTACCTTGGTTCCCCGACTATTATGATTCCATGAACATACAAAAAATTGAATAAATTACTTACGGGGTATATAATAATTACACTTTATATTACCAAACAAGTATCGATTTTCAATGTTCACTTAACTTGGCTGGTTTACCTGATATTTTCAATGAAATCAGACATAACGTAGGGTTTGGAATAGCCAAAACGCCAAAATTCCGTGCTAAAAGTCATGGCGATACTTGGTGAACGTCACGCAAACGTCAGTAAATAAGCAACGTTATTGGATGGACGACGTTAGCCCACTCAAATGGCGCGTATGGGAAAATACAAAAAGGATTAAAGAAGTCTATGCATTTTAAATGCAGCATGTGACCATGTGGTCACGTTTATCTAAGTATGTGTTATAAAGTGGGACGGCTTATTTATGTTGATATTTTCGCAGTCCAATTGGAAAAGGTACCTTTCGTATGCCCGTTAAGTTTTTTTGAACAAGCAAACATATCTATTAACCTATCCAGAAAGACGATGTGTCATTCCATTTGCCTTGCTCTTCATTTACTCCATACTATGTGTATGTGTGAAGAGGAAATGTCTCTGTTAAGACGGCGCTGATGCGGAAGCTCGTTTGGGCCTTCGCTGGAGAGGTACTTATTCCTATATTGACTAGTTATCTATTTTAGTTGAACTAAAATGTTGAGTTTAAATTTTAGCACTAAATGTAATAATATCAAACTATCATAATTTTAAATTCTAAACCAGGATAAAGGAATACGTTTTAATTGTATAACGGAGATTACGTGCGTAAGTATAAATTACCACATTCTTGTTTGACCAAAAGCTGCAAAGACATTGTACTATTTTGACCCTAAGCCACAGGAGACGCTAATTATCCGACTGCGTATATCAGAAAAGGAGTGTACAACATTCAGATCCAGTTAAGTTATGATACGTTTTCATTTTGCCATTTTGAATGATTTGTGATTGATCGGTGACGCTCATTTGAAAGCCGATGCCTATAAGATTCCATCATGAGTGTGAGGGTAGGATAGAAAAATCCGTCCCTCGGGATCACCGTTTGTCATCACTCGGCAAGGTAGGATAGAAAAATCCGCCCCGAGGATCGCCGTTTGGCATCACGAGGCTTGCCGAGTGATGACAAACGGTGATCCCGAGAGACGGATTTTTCTATCCTACCCTCACACAAAACAAGGATTCTTGCTCACCACTGTTTTTATTTATTTATCTATTTATTTATTTATTTTTAAAATAAGCTTCCAGAAGTCCCTGAATAAGCTAAGATGCAATTTCATATTATGACGTTACTTGACGTTCTGGGTAAGATAGCATGGGTAAGATAAATAGAATCCATATTTGGTGTCCAGTGGGGACAGAAAAATCCCAACCAGAGGGCCCACTGTTCCAGTGGGAAACGAGGCTTGCCGAGTTTCCCACTCAGAACCCAGGACCCGAGGGTTGGGTTTTTTCTCGAACCACTGATTCTTTTTACCAAATTCTAAATTTAGCGACCGTACCGTACGGTACAGTATAATATCTGTTGGCGACGTCACTGTGGTCGATGTTTACAGTCAATGACGCGCGCTGTACAGAAATGATCTTCAAACAGCGAATAAACAGCATATTAAACAATGAACAAATAGATATTTCATCAAAAATGATTTACATGGACTAGCTTATCAGCCACAGTAATTCGAGTAAGTAATTTTGTTGAGGAAAATGTGTTTCTTTTTTTTTTTACATCGTCAAGGCTCCCCATCCCCGTGCATTCAAACACTCATTGCCCAACACGTCAATCGCAATGCACTCTGCATGTTCAAAGCATTGAATAAATGTTTTACTTTATACCACGTTGAAGGTCGACTTTTAAAAATTGCTAAAATTTCAACATTGACATTTTTACTGACTGTCAACAATCGAAGGAATACAGTCACGACCAAAATATCGCGTGTGGGTTATCTTGCATTAGTAACCGGCCGCGTGTGGCTTATCTCGTATTAGTTACGCTTATCTCACATGGGTAGCGATGTGGGACAGATTTTTCCGACAGCGAGCTATCATAGGGATCACACGTTTGCGTTGGTATGTGAAGTTTTATATCCCAGGGTAAAATCTCAGATATCCCTATCCTGTGTGCAAGAACTTAAACTCTATGCCTAGTGGGTAATTTTACATGTTTTTTTTTTCGTCTGCTGATTTTTCCTAGAATTAACAGTTTGGGAAAATTTATTGAGGAATACCATCAGAGTGTCAAACGGTTTGGATCCAGATCAGGCCCGACAAAAACTGATCTGGGTTCAAACTGTTAGCAAAGGTTATCATACGATGACACTAGTAGTCGAAATTTTAACAGTTGTGTTCGATAGCCATGTTTTATTTACAAGTTCTGATTGTCTTAAATTCTCTTTCAATTTCGATGCTGTTGACCATAAGAGGTCGGAAATTAGGAACTATAATGGTGACAGCTTTGGTGATTTGTGATTGGTGATTGGATCTACTTTTTATTCCGTTCAGATGGCATACATTCAGATAAAAATACACTGGTGAGATTGTAGTCGAAGTCGCAGAAGGTGAGCTTATAGGAGGAGACCTAGCCCGGCGTCCATCCGTCCGCGTGTCTCTCCAGATGCTCTGAGAGAATAACAATAGATTACATTTAGTTTTTAGTTCACCTGAGCCGGCGTCCGTGCGTCCATGTGAGCGTTCTCACTTTCAAACATAACTATCTCTAAGACCAGTAGACTGATCGAAATCCAACTTCATCTGGAGCATTGTTGGAGTGGGGGAAAAGGCTACATTAGGACTCGGACCCAATATACTGTGTCCGAGATAAGGACTAGAGCCAGATCAGATTATAACTCTAGTTTCCATTGAAAATGATAGCTCCCATAGGGTTGTAAATGGGAAATTCTTGACTACTCTAAAGCCTTCATTTTTTGGATGGAGTTTCTTCATTCTTGGGTTATAAGGACAGTCGTAAAAACTATATCAAAGTCTTGGATGTGTTCGAATTTCCGCCAGATCCAATCACCAGCTACGATGTTAGCTACTCTTGAACATCTGAACAATAAAAGTAAAAATGTTGTGACCACTCTAGTGCCTTCATGTTTATTGGACCGTCTTTATCATTGCAAGTTACAAGACTCCTATTAAAGCTTGATGAGTTTGGATTTTGGCCTCGGCCCGTCACCGACTACGAAGTTAGCTGACATTGAATGGCTTAAAATCGATGTTTAATGTTGTAACCACTGTAGCGCGTTTTTTTATGACTATGGGGCTTGGAAAGTCACTTTGTCCACTTTAGTTTTAATTGGATCTTATCCATTCTTGCAGGTAACACAGACAACAACGAAAGCTTGAATGAGTTTGGATTTCGGTCAGATCCCAACACTGACTATTCTAGAAACTAAATTTCGAAAGGCCTAATCGCTGTTTCAAGTCTAGAGTTATCTTCCTTTGAACATCGTAAAATATCGTGTCTCCAAACATTATTCTGTCTATTCAGATGATATGATCAAAATCCAAACTCTTTTTCATCCAAGTTTTGCAGATGTTAAGAGGATACGTAAGAAGTAATGTAATCAAATTGTATATATTTTAAGCACATGCTCTAATTTCACATTTTTCTATCCATTCGATTGATAAAATCTTACGATTGCCAATTTATTTTTTAAAGGTTTTATGAAATAAACTCCAACAGAAAAAAATGGTTTTCGGAATTATTGGCTCCTTAGAATTATCGAGTCTGGTACCCGGAACATGGCGCTTGTCAACGTCTATGGTGATTCAGGCGGCTGTATTAGCAGTGGTCATGTATGTCGTCTACAAGATTGTGAGCCTGGTTCAACGAGGAAGAAGGGTACAACATGAGTTTGGAGACATGCCTGGACCAGAGGGGACACATTGGCTCTTTGGTAGTTTCTACTATGTAAGTATCCAACTCCCATTGGTTAAGATAAACAAAAAAAAATGAGCGTAAAATGAGTATTTTCTTACCCACCAGTTTTAACATATGTTTTGGTTGAGAAAAAAGAAAAATAATTTCTTGAGTACCCACCCTTAACTAAAGGCATGCGGCGCATTTTCATTATGCATACTGGCATGCTCCTAATAATCGTAACTTTAAGCACTCAGTACTCATGACTTTTGGTTAACCATTTTTAACCAGAGACCCCTAAACAGGTACTTTTGCAAAAAAGAGAAGTGTTATTGCGACATTTCATCAGAGTTTGCATTGTTTGCTAAGACAAAATCGATCTTCAGAGATAGAAATACCATATTTCGTATTTAAACCTGTGAACCCTCAATATATGCAATGGTTTATCTTAACTTTTATGGAAAATTCCGTTGGTCTGAAAAGTGATAATTTAACATCGTTTTTGTAAAATCGTGTAGATCCAGATCAGCTGGATCAACGCTGTATTATATTCACATGATTGTCCTATTAGTCAAGATATCGGAAACTTCAAATGTGTCGACTGGGTTGCCAGGGTAATTAAACGAACCAATTCAGTGTGTGCTTAATAGAGCATTTGAGCGGCTTATAAGGTGAAAACATTTAGGTTTACAGTTACTATCCTGCCAGCCAAGAGTGACAGTGACGCCATGTTTGTTTACAATTATTAACTTAAACATGAAATTGTACACTTCACTTGAGTATACGCGAATCGATAGATCACTTGTGTATTAATTCTATCCCGTGGATAGGATTTATATCGATTCAAAGTCGCTGATAACTTTGTAAACAAAACACGACGTCACTGTCACTCTTGGCTGACAGGACAGAAGGTTTACAGTTAGGTAAGTTTCTAAAGCACGTCTCTTATAATCTATACTAGAGGACTTTGAAAACGTATAACCATATATTTGCACTTTTCTTGCAAACCGTATATGCGATTGAAAATTTTCTCGCAGGTTTGAATGTTCAACCCAGAATTGGTATGAATCAGTCGTTAAGTTGACGACGCTGCTTATGACGCAACATGGGTACATACATCATCATGTACCATTTTTCAAAGTTATTTGATGCTTTTTTATGTTTTTTGTGTTTAACTTGTGGAGTGTATGCTACCTTAACCAGCAACGCACTTTATAGACTTTTTATAATCAAAAGTAATTGATGGCTTCAATATTTCGAAAATAAACTTCAATTTACAGCTCCTTTTCAGAAACATTTCCTTAAGTTACCTTTATGCATACTTTCATTACTGATAATGAATGCTTACACTGAAAGTCATGTGGGAAGACGTTTTGATGTAAATCATGGCAGGAGAAACGCTGTCATGTGATCGAGAATGTCTTAAAAGTTTACGCTACCGTCACTTGCACAATACAAAGGAAACGCGATACAAGCGTAATGTATGCATAATCTGTCATTTGTATATGCTGTTAGCCTCATACAACAAAACCGGACGAAAAAATCGAAACTTTGAAAGGCCCCAGATGTTGAATTTTATTGCTAGACTATAGTAATCAGAGTGGGTGGGGTATGTCGGTGTCTTTAAAGTGTTGTTAATTTGAGCATACCGAACTGTCAATTCATTTCGAATCGTTCAATGATGAATGTGCAATCGTGAAAGAATCCCATCGTTCATAGCTGTTGAGTCTGGATCCCCTGGAAAATCACAAAGCTACCACGCCAGCGGCTTTAAATATTGTTGGGCCTTCTTCGGCCAGCAGGCGAAACGCCATTTAAGCTGGTTGGATCCTCTCTTTCACCACATCAACCAAAAAATGTTGACATGATTGAGTTGGATCCCCTCTGACAAAACTGTCTGGATCCGCTCCGGATCCGCGCATGTACATGTATACTATATCGTATATACTGAGGGGCAGATTATAATTTCTCGAAAATATTGTTATAATTATTCTATGAAGATCGATGTTTTCCTAGCAATCTGTGCAGACCCTGATGAAAAGTTGCATTTCATCTTAGTATTCACTGTTTGCCAAATTTTCCGTTCAGGATTTTCCGATTTTTTAAGCAATAAATAAGTGGATTTGTAGTCATGCCTTCTAAAATAAGTTAAAAATTCATATAAAACCCTGATGTAAATGTGCCGTGTTATTCCATTTTAGTTCCCCAAAGATTTGAATAGATGGATATATCATTTCTTAGAGCTGGCTGAGAAACATGGTACAAACGGCTATTATCGGCTCTGGCGAGCGTTTAATGCACCACCGGTGATTGTGATCTGTGGACCGACCCCAATGAAAGCAATTCTTAAAACAGCAGGTAAGCCACAAACCTGTTTTGTTTGTTAGTCTGTTTTGTTGCTTTACGTCCCAAATCAACAGCTATGGTCATGGCGGGACGGTCAGTTCACCTAACCACACTTTTTTCTGGGCAAGCTTGAACAAGCAGCCAACCAGTGCTTCGTGCACATACTTTCGCTTGTATCTGACAACAACCCTTCTTGAATGATTCAGCGGAAGGGATGAGAATGACCGTAGAAATTATTTCATGATCAATCTCCACTAAAGTATGGGACCGGGCCGGGATTGAACTCGCGACCCCTGGATCTGCAGTCAGACTCGCATCTGTAGCTAGACGCGTTACCGATTGCGCTACGCGGCCCGGTTCACACACTTGTAACATCATAATGGGACTTTTATAACACCATTTATTAAATCTGATAAACCACATGTGCAGATCTAGAGGGAGGGGGCGGGGCAGAGGGTCCAGACCATCCCTGGAAAATGACAAAGCTATAGGGTTCCTAAGCAATACTGATCCAGATCCCCTGGAAAATCACCAAGCTCCCCAAGCCATCATTCTTTTATGTTGGGTCATTATCGGCCCGACAGCGAAACGCTATTTAAATGGCGTTTCTGTGGCGGGCCTATAACGGCCCGCCACTAGTGTTTTTTTTCCAAACCCGACTGACAGTAAAAGCTCTCCTTTTCAGTCTTGAAATTATTATGCAGAAGGAGTCCAATGGCTAATTGAAAGACTACAATTTTCGAAAATTTCAGGGGGGTGTCCAACATTTTCCAGGGGGCTTCAACTTTTTATAGCGGGGGTTCCATTGTTTTTTTCTAATAGAATCTTATAGAAATTGTGATTTTTTCAGAAAAGTCCGGACACCCTGCTCCCCTCTATGGATCGATCTGCGCATGATTATTTTATATCTTGTTTCATGCGTTGCATTAGTCACTTCTTAAAATCGTCAATTTTAAATTTAAGGTGTATACATGTATATACAAACAGTGAGATTGGGAAACGTCGTAAGACTTCTTTCCGCATCCCAGTTTTTAAACTATGTCATAGATTAGTATTATGCTCTTGTTTTGTAAACATGTAAAGCGTTTATCAAATGAAAATATGTTTAAACTAAACAGTTAGATTAGATATATATTTAATGCATGTAAATGTTATATGAGTTTTATTTCAAAAGCTATGAATGGAGGCACATATGATAAACATCACACCCTATTAATCATTTCAATTTTGAACTACGTCATCTAGGTTTACTCTTTATTTGTGTAGTATTTGAAGTATTATCACTAAAATAGTGATAAGTTATTGGGCTTTCGGAATAATTAAAGTTAATGTTTCTAAGTCTAAACTGCGCTCTTAATTATCTCTACTATCAATATTTTTAAACACAATCTACACCTTATTACATAAAAGATGGCAAAGTAATGGAATAGACTAGACGCTTTGTACTATATGTAAAGTGTTTGTTGCTGCATTTTCTTTAATTAAGTTTAACAACATCCTCTCATATCAACCCATAGCTAAAATGGATGCATCTCACGTTATATGAAGTAATTCTAGTATCGGGATTTATAAAATTTCTGGCAAGATATGTCCCACAAACCAAGGGTTTCTGCAAAAATATTAAGAGTACTGTAAATTCAGAAATTTTTGCGATAATTTTATTTTCGTAAAAAGTGTTGAAATGCATGAAAATCATGAAGATACTAAACCAGCAATCAATGTTGCCCCCCCCCCCCCACACACACACACACACCTCTGACGAAACTTTCTTGAGCCGTGCATGTATATTGCAATTATACGTAGGAAAGAACATGTCTATAAATAATGGCGTATTAGTCAATGTATATTCCCTGAGTATGGGATTTATTTTCACATCATATTTGCAGCAGTACCCATGTTATGTCAGCCTCAGCTTGCGAAAATGAGTAGTACACAAAACTTGCGAAATGAGCTATTTTAACCATTTTAAAAATAGTAAGTGAGTATGATCAGGATATACCACAATCACAAACCGCAGACAAACCCAATGCACCGCGATGAAGAGCCACATAACCATCACGAAACACCAGGAAGACAAACTAAGCAAAGCAACCAGCGCTATCTTCCGAATTAAGATGCTTGCAAAACTAGAATGGACATAACGTAACGTACAACAAAACATAGAACAATTACAGACTCCAACAATGGGAGCAGCAATAAACAAAAAGTCAACAACTACAGAACTACCGCCTTAGAACGGACAGCAGCCAAAGCCACCGGGGGGGGGGGGGGTTGGGGGTGGTTGCGGGGGCTTAAATGCATTTTACTGGTACCAAATCTTCGTCCTAGATTCTGCTGTTGTTGAGAAACAAGGAATGTTTAGCTTGCGTGGAAGCCTTTTAACTTATGCAATGTATCATCATGAAAAAATCAAATTAACACACTACGAAAGACCAAAATCCTATGTACGGGTGTTCTGGCAAACAGTGAAGACCCATATGAAATACCACATCATGCGTTATTTAACCAGGGGCTGCAATGTTTCGCCAAGTCAAAATCGATCCTTAGAGAAATTAATACAGCATTCTTTTAGATAATTTAACCATATCATCTTGAATTACGGTAACTGCATCAAACTTAATGGAAAATTTCATTGGTCTAAAAAGGCTACAGATACAATTCTCTCATGCGTGGATCAAAAAAAATTTTTCAGAGGGGGTCCATTTTTGAATTATTATTATTTTCTTTTAGTTGATGAGGACAGAGAGGATCCAAATACCACTATAAGCGGGTCATCATCGGTCTACCAACGAAATGCGTTTCGCTGGCGGGCCGATGGTGGCCCAACATTGAATGCTGGTTTGGTAGCTTTTAGGTTTTTTACAGGAGATCTGGACCAGTATTGCTAAGAAACCAATATTTTTGTGATTTTTCAGGGGTGGGGGGTGTCCGGACCCCCCTGTCCCCCACCTCTGGATCCACAGATGTCTCTCTCTGTATTTTAGAGCCTAAACTGCACGACTTTTCTGGTCCATATCGTATGCTTAAGCCTTGGCTAGGAGACGGATTGCTATTGGCTGGTGGAGGGAAGTGGTCAAGGAATCGACGTCTACTTACGCCAGCGTTTCACTTTGACGTTTTGAAACCGTACGTCAATGTCTACAACAAGGCTGCTGATATTATGATTGTAAGTACTGTTTACCCTGTCCTTCATGCTTATAAATGCTAACGTCCACCCACTATGAAAAATTATAGAAATAAACTTTCACGTTTGTACATAGAGCAAACAATTAATTTGTTAGGACTACTAGTGTAGGGTCATATCTAACCGTGTTTCCATAAACAAACTTAGTAGACCCTGATTAGTCAGCTGTTACAAGAGCTGCCTGATCTGGGTCTGCACTTTTTGCAAAGTTTTAAAAGGCACCTCTATGAGATAAAGGTTTAACATAATTTATAAAAAAAGCTAAATGAGCTGAATCGTGCAATTGTGGTACTTTTTTGTATATGCGCAGGTCACTCGTTAAACATACATATCCAGGTACCTATTAGGGCCAGAGAAATACACTTAATCAATGTCCCTTCGTTGTATGTCAAAACAGCGATGTTTATGGCAAGAATGTGCATATGCGTATGCTCGTCTGAACCTTAGCTGCTCGCTATTTCGTTAAGCACTTATAATTGATGTACTAACATATGCTAAGGTTTACTATATATTCTACACTCTATCGCATGTTTAAACAATTTGAAAACTAAATTGATTTACAACAAATGGGATTTTTATGAATCTCAAGAAGCAAACTGAATGTGGAATTCAGTGAGAATTGACCGAAAGCCCTCTCCGGCGAAGCGAACAGATACATGTAAATAACACAGAATATGTAAGAACCATGGTTCGAAACGCTCTATATTTCCTCAGATCTGGTTCTGTACACATATCAAGTTATATATCAGAAACTTTAAATAAAACTATAATACAAATTGATTTTGGCATTTCCTGGTCAGACATGGGATAAACACATTCTTGTCTTAATCCAATAAATCCCAGAATTGCTGCGATCTGGATTTATTTGAGAGTGAACCAAATAAAAAATTGGGTTTTTGGCTTGAAATTATTCTTTTATGTAACTAGATACGTAAGGGTATGCAATTTTACAGATAACGGTATAAAGCATTTGATGAAGAGCGTAAATCTGTCAATAATAATAATAATAGTGATAATAATAAACTCTTTCGTCTTTTGGTAAGCCAATGGTAATAAGTCCACTTCGTATCATACATATGGAAAACAGTGGACTTAGTACCCTTGGTTTGCGAAGATTGACTTGCGAAGATGACCATCCATTTGCATTTTCCCTTTGCAGGAGAAGCTGAACAAATATTCTGAAGAAGAATCTAATTTTGAAGTATTTCAAGATGTGTGCGCATGTACATTAGACATAATCTTAAAATGTGCATTTTCCTATGATGTAGATGTCCAGAGACAAGGGTAAGGCATGTTCTGTTTACCACTATTACAGTAAATGCTGAAATATTTCAAATACTTTTCTTTTTTTGTTCATGAATAAAAAGTTGGTTATCAGGACTGGAATACACACAATGATTGTCAGAATAGCTAATAGGGAAGACCCTGACCAGACTGTTTCTGATTGAATGGCTGCTGGATTTTTACCGCCTTTCTAAGTGTGTAAATGGGAAAAAAATCAACCAAAAATTTGAAACTCATTTTATTGCATGAAATAGGTTGTTTCATTTCAATAAATTTCCAAAAAACTCTGGCTTCAAAGTCATTTGGATATCTAGAAATTTGATAACTATTGAGCCTATGATTAATAAACCTTACGTCCACGTATATCATGGTACTGTTTTAGCCATGATGATCCTTAAATTGTTCTCTTTTTTCTCATTTTCAACAGAGAAAGAAGTCCTTATGTGAAGGCTGTCACAGACTTGTCTGTTTTACTGGGGTACAGAATGAGGTATGTTTGTTACTTCATTGAGCAAATGCATGTGCTTTGGTACTTATCTCATAATGTGAGCAACGAAGCTCCAACGAGCTTGTGTTAAGGCAAAGTATCAACATAACCGTTGTCACTTGCCCTCACAAATAAAGATGTAGATAAAGGCACTGGGCAACATTTAGGCGTAATGCCCCATTCACTAGCTGCACATGTATACATTAAAACCTCGAAAATTCGAAATTCAGAAAAAACATTTGAATGATATTAAAATTATTTTAACTATATAACATTTGAGAAAATAATTTCCAAATAAAGTGTTTTCGTATCTGATAGAACTACAAATATGCAATGTAGCGAAATGCTAAATAAAATTTACAGGGCATTGGTTACGATACAGTACCACACAAAATTTACAAACCCTCTTTACCCAAAATTCACAAGCAAAAAAATTAGTGTTTATAATTTTTGCTGCAATCTTTACTTGGTCATTTCTTATGTTCTAATTCCAACCACAGACAAGTGTTCATACCCATTTGTCAGTAATTGCACCTAATAACGTGACAAATTCTTTAACAAAAATGCAAAGATATGGCATACGCCAGCAATTATGACAACAAATTGGAAGTTAAACACTGACAACAACTACAAAACTATGTGTCACACTTTGAACTGAGAGCCAGCAATGGTTTTGGAGCCAGTCATTATGGAATATAAACAATAAAAATGGGTTTTAATGATTTTGAATGATGTGACTTTTCAGTATAGAGGGTTGCACTATTTGGTTCTGTACTGTACTTTAATCAGTGAAGCGTGGCTTAAATCAAACATTCATTTTGATTGATCTTAATATCCTTCAATTGTTTTTCTGAGTATATATTTGAGACACAATGAATTAAGAGACTAGGACCTATTCATGATTTATACTAATAACTCTACAATTACATATGTTTTGGGTGCGTAAATAAAAATGTCTCATGGTTGCTGTCCATTCAAAGGCAGTGGTTTCGTTGTAGTTGATTCAAATTTCTGCTCCCATTTTAGTGGGACTCTGTGGTAGGTCCTTTCCTTCAATGTAGAGTACTTTGTGTCCTTTCTAGTTTTTAACAATGGTGTTTATGGGAAACAGAGTGGTGTTTGCTTTACTTTAATGGTCTTCTTGATGTCTTGTGACTGTTGCTCTTCGTCCCTATACCTTGGCTTTGTCTACAGTGTGTGATTGTATTTTTTCCTGATCATACTTACTTGTTTGTGTATTTTCTTGAGCGTTGGACTTAGTCACTCTACAATGAGTCAGTGCGGAATTTCAAACAGACCAAGCTGCATTTAAAAATACTAACCGTTTACATATCAGTAATTCATTTTAACAGACTGTGAATTCCAGATTAAATGCCACAATATATAATTTTATAATTGTCTGTTGCAGTGTTAAAGAGCTATGAATAGACCTATTAATACAATATTAACATAAAAATATAAATAATTTAAATGAAAAATACTCTTTGGTTGGTGTTTTTGTAGGTGTAATGGTAGTTGCCCACGTATAATTGCTTTCTAGGGCTGCATTGCTAGAGTCTGCTGATAAAAAACAATAGGGTTGTACAGTGGAGACCATGATAAAATTATCAATACCAACACTGTAAATTCAGGGCATGTTGTTCCTCACCAATCTGCACATGTTGTTCATACATCACGACATATTAACGTTATATCATGTAATGTATAATTGCAGCAGGCCCTACTTTCACTTTGACTTGTTATGGCACCTCTCTCCAGCAGGGAAGAAGTGGAAGAATGATTGTGACTTTGTTCATGGTGTAGCGGAGGATATCATCAATAAACGACGCATTGCTTTGGTATGATATGGGTCTCTTCATAAAAACAACCTAATTTTTCTTAATATGTTTGAAAAAGGTGTCCAGGAATGTCATATGAACGTTGGTGCCTGGATATAATGCTGCTAAAACGATTTTGGTTGATTGAAGGGCGTTTCATATCAACATTCTGAGGAAAAACCTGACAGAAATAACACATATGCGCATATTTTGCTTGATAAGAGTAGTTGGTAGGCATCAATGTCACACTGCTTCTAAATGTTGTGTGTTTTTATGATAAACGTCTTATGATATACTGGTTACCGTAACTTCATATATTGCTTGCTAAATAAATCACGTTTTATTGCTAATTTTAGTTTGTGTACTTCTGCTGAGCTATCTTTCTTTTCCTTTAACTTCTGGACTCACCTCGATTTAAAACCTTGTTATGAAATATTGTGAAAAAGTTAATGAAGGGAGGTGTAAAATTCTGTTTTAGTCAATTAAAATTAAGGTGAGGTTCTTAATAAATTATAATAAAAAAGTTTTCAAGCATCTGGTGTGTCTACATATGATTTCTCGACTATCTATCCTACAAAGCTTCATATGTCAATCAAAGAAAACTTACAGAAAACTGAACAAACTTTGAATATAGACGACTTTAGGCTTGTAATAGTAAGCACAATTGATTTACTTTGAAACAGCCAAAAGGATATGTTTTTGCAATGTTAGAAAATTAATAACGCACTCCATTATCTCTTGGACAATATACCAATCAGATTTGTCTCTAAACTGTATAAAAATGTAAAGTAAGTATTCTAGTCCATACTAATTGTGCTCCTCTTGTTGCATACTTTTTAACATGACCATGAATTCTAAAGTTTATATGTTCTAAAGTGGAAAAGCTTGTTTTTTCGCAAAGTAAGGAAAAGGGCAAATATCAGAAATACCACAACTGACCCAGGACACCATATGGGAAAGTGACTAAACACAAGGAAACAACACATACAAAAGAGCGAAGAGGACAGCCCTTCCCCAGCAGGTGACCACCAGGCTGAAAGGAACAGAAAAGACATTATGACACGAAACACAAATAACAAATAGGATCCACAAAAGAAGCACCGCTTTGGTATGGTCAGTAAGAATATTACTAAAGGGTCAAATAAAGAGAGCTGCCTCTATTAAATGTTTTTTCAAGTAATTCTCTAAGTTTGTCTTTGGTAAGATGATGTGGCAATGTAGTGTAGAAAGTAAAGAAATCACATTACAGGTTATTTTAATCCCTTTTGAAGACCAACATATTTGTTTGGCAATTCGATATCAACTCTCTGTGTTGAAAATAATAAGAATGCTTTAATATGTGTATGATATGTCGGACAGCTTCTTTGAAATAGCTAATAAGTTTGTCAAAGTCTTAATTTTGATCACCTGATTGCTGACTGAAAACAGTATGATATTTACCACTTTAATAAGATTGCAAGCTAGGAACATCTTGACAAAGAAGGGAGAAATTTATATTTTCAAATATCTCAATGTTCTAGTTAAATATGTTTATTTCTTAGATATTTTCTCTGTTATGGTACTTTTGTGTCACCTGAAAAGCATGGCTGACACATAGGGACATCGAATCCGTTGGCATCATCGGTGTGGGCGTCATTGGTGAAATCAGGGTGTCACACTTTTGGTTTCTGATCAATAACTTTTAAAGGGATGACTCGATTTCATTCAAAGTTTAGACAAGGATAAAGCATTATAAAATACAGGTTACGTTTGAGTTTGAAGTTCATTTGCAAAGTTTTAACTGAGTTAGGGCTCTTTTTGGACTTAGATTTAGGCTTATGCAAAAGCATATTAGCTTTTTTGTGTGAGAAACTTCCCATTTCCCCAACGATTTTATATCTGACAACTTCTCACTATAGGCCATGATTGCCAAACGCCTGTAGATAAACATGACAGTGATTAAAAGTTTACCCTACCCTCCTGACCCCTTAGGTGGGGTCGAAGGTCAAATATTTAAATTTTGCAATAACTCGGCCAGTTGTAATATTTTTACTGAAATTTTGCATGCAGACACTGGTACAATAGATATGAAACATATCCAATAGGATTTTAGTTTGAAGGCCAGGGTACTAGCCCCTGGGTGGACTTTAGGGTGGGGCAGAGGCCAAAATTAAACTTTTACAAAATATATTGTTATGTTGCATATCAAATTAAAGGGAATGCCTTAGGTTTCATCATGGTAGCAAATAGTTTGCCCATACACCCCCTCCCCAGACCCAGAACTTTTTCAGAAAATAGTCATGTTGCATATCAAATTAAAAAGGAATGACGAATGCAGCAATATGCAAGCATATATTCTATCCCTACACGTACCCTGGATCCATGGGGTGGTGTCAAAGGTCAAATATTTTTTTCTGAAAGTAGTCATGTTGTATACCAAATCAATTGAAATGGAGCATAGAGCACCATGCAAGCGCATATTCTGTCCAAACACACATCCTCAGTCCCTAGGGTGGGGTCAAAAGATTTTTTTCTTAAAGAACCCCTCCACTGTGTATATCAATTTAAAGGGAATAGAGCATAGGACACCATGCAAGCACATATTATGTCCTTACACCCACCCTTGACCAGTGGGGCTTGGTCAAAATGTCAAAACATTTTTTTTTCTGAATGTGGTTATGATGCATATCAAATTAAAGGGAAAGAAGTACAGACTGACGTAGGAAAAACTGTGACCATGCACACATCCCTGACTCTTGGTCAGGTTGAAAGTAATGAAATTGTGCAGATAAGCATATTTTTTATTAAACTAAGTACTAAAATAGTTGACTGGCTTTAAGCTATAATCTGTATGATACCCAAGTTAACCTTAGAGGATGAGAAATGAGATTTATGTTTTGTAATTTACATGTTTCCTTAAAATTTACCAATTGCCTTGGAATATAAATTCTGTGAATTCGCCTTGTTTGACATTGGTTCTGCTAGGTAACACATCCAATTCTCGAGTAAGGAAACTACAATGTCACCCTCATAGTATTGATCTATATAGAAATATCCATCAGAATGCACTTACACGAGTGCTAATGTTTTATTGAATTTATTAAATGGGTTGGGGAAAAGTGATAAAATGTGAGATTTGTCAAGCATTTTATTACTTTTTCGCAACGACTTTAATTAATTCAATAATACAGGAGCACGAATGTTAGATTATATTTATCTTATGACCAATAAAATTAATTAAAAATAGCTTTTTTGACGCTAAAACGTCAAGATTTTGCCATCTTTTTTTCAATGATATAATGGACGTCTTAATGTTTCCCGAAAATCTGTAAACCATATTGTCTTTTAAAAGCTTTAAATATTACCTTATATGTTTATAGGAAAAGAATGGTGAGATTACAGACAGAAAATACTTAGATTTTTTGGACATATTATTGACGGCACGTGATGAAAGTGGAAATGGATTATCTCCTCTGGAAATCAGAAATGAAGTGGATACTTTCCTATTTGAGGGTATAGCAATCACATTTCACCCTTCATATAAGGATCATCAGAATAACTGTTACATGCTCTAAGTTTAGCTTGGTTATATTACAGTTTTATATCATGTTTAAAAAATAACACACGAGTGTAAACCACTCCATATTTAGTAACGTTATGTAATGACGCCAATAACGTTACGTGTGTAACAAAAAAAAAAACTTTCATGGCAAATATATAGTTTCAAAGTAAGCTTAGTAACATATGATACATATAATGTAACACACGTGGTCTTGCTTTATTGAATGCATTAAATTTGGTGCGAAGAAGCTAGAGAATTTCTGAAAAAAACCTAACATTTTATTATTTTACCCCAATTTTCTTTAGTAATTTTAATAAAACATGATCACTCATATAATATCCTCTCTGTGTCCATTTAGATCAAAGTAAAGTTCATAGGATCTAGATAATTTGTAACTTAATTTTGCATATCTCAAACTCATCATAACAGCTCGAAATTGAAAGACAGGTTCTGTGACCAAAGTTGAAGGGGTTGACTGCTAAGTCAGATATATCCCACTGAACTTCAGTTAATTAAAGCAAATTCCTTAGATACTAAAGCTTCCTTTTTGGACTTAGACTTTTCCATAATGAATGACATAGTTCCATCTAAAACGTTTTGTAAACTGGATGACTTTAATTTTTAGATAGTTAATTTTCAATTTCTTGTTCCTCACTCACCTACCTATGGTGTATAAATTTCGCAACTTATTCGTTTTGAGAGAGTATATTCTTATGTAGATGACTTAAACAATAGAAACCAATTTTTAACTTTTAAGTTATTAAAGCAATGCTGTCGATACCATACATATAGTAGAGCTTTTTTTCTGAATTGTATTACAGACAATTGATTTTTAAATACAATGTCGGTTTCAAATTCTTTAACAACAAGACAAGGGACCTGTATTAAATGGTGATTTAGTCTATCAATTTAAAAAAAAAAGTTGGAGAGCCTAATTTTAGTGATCAATTTAAAAAGATTATTAAACATTATAAAAAAAAGTGGGATATTCCATGGATATCATGCAACGGTCTACATACCTGGTTGTAAACAAAATCACGGTTTAAGGTATGTTTTCCTTTAAGTTGCACGACAGTGGGCCTTGTTGGCCAGACGCAAAGCGTTAATCTGTTGGTTGGTTCCTGATGCTTGTCTTTCACTGGGCCCACCGTAGTTCAACTTGAGGTGTTCGTTAGCTCTGACTATGCGTGATGAGTCATTTTCTTTGTTTCGTCCTAGTGAGTTAATTAGACTAGATTGTTTCTCTGTGGTGATGGATTGCATTATTTTATTTAGGAAGCCTCCATGCAAGCTAAACAATTGTTGTGTTTTTACAATAGTAAAATCTAGTGCGAAAACTTGGCGCCAATAAATGCATTTCCGCGGCCGGTAGCTTGGGCTGCATTCCTTTCTAAGGAGGTGGTTCTGTTGTTGTTGATTCATTGTTTTATGTACCTTACATTGTTTGCGAGGGTTCTGTGCTTTGTTTTGTCAGGCATTGTTTTGTGTCCTTTCTAGTTTGCCATCATTTTGACGAGGGAGTAAACGCTTGTTGTTTTTTATAATTGTCTTCCTGATGTCGTGTTACTGTTAGTGTTTTGTTGCTTTTCCTCATGGTGCCTTGGGTCGCACTGCAGTGTGTGATTGTAGTATTTACTGATTATACTCACTAACTTTTAATGTATAATTATCTTTTTTTTATTGATAGGGCATGATACGACAGCAAGTGGGATTTCTTGGATTTTATATTCTCTAGCAGAGCACCAGGAATACCAGAAGAAATGCCAAGAAGAAATAGACAGAATTCTAGATGGTAGAGAAACAGACGATATTGAATGGTATTTGAGCAGCAATATGTGATTTCCAACAATGTGGCATTTTGACAAGTGTCGACTTATACGAGTATGTACAGCCTCTTGTTAAGCTTAGAAACTCCAACTGATTTTTGCTCAGTAGCTTAACAGTCATAGGATATTTAAGCGACTTACACAGACTCTGATCAGACTGCGCGCGTGCGCAGGCTGGTCTGAGCCTTTGCTAGTGACACATACCACATTGTTGGAAATCTCATGTCACAGCTCATTTAGTGTTATATTAGTCTGACAAATGCTTACTTAGCGTGCATTTAGTGTGGATTGGGCGTTTTGTATGCGTATACTAAAATATCTTAAACCTATTTGTTGTCTAAATGAGAAAAAAATGTGTTTGTCTGAAAGAACTAGGTTTCAAGCTAAGTTATCTGATGATTACCCCCACCCCCACTGAAGGTGGAGGAATATAGTTTTGCTTTTGTCCTTGTGTCTGTCTCCTCTCTGTATGCCTGTCAACACGCTGGTCTAGTCAAACAGAATCATATCTCAGTATCTTTTGATCAAATTTGATATAATCAGTAAAGTAATTAATCGACCATGGCATTCAATGATGATGCATTGCATTAATTAGGAAGCCTCCATGCGAGCTTAACATTTTTTGTGTTTAACCAATAACAGAATATAGGGCGTAGATTTGGCGCCACTAAAATGCATTCAACCCCCGCCAGGTGGTTTAGATTGCCATACATTCTAAAGTGGTGGTTCTGTTGTTGTTGATTTGTTGTTTTATGTACCTCCCATTGTATGTGGGGATTCTGTATTAGTCTTTGTGTCGCTATGCATTACTTTGTGTTCGTTCTATCTTTGCAATCATCTTAATGAGGAAGAGAGAGAGCTGGTTGTTTTACTTTGATTGTTTTTCTTATGTCTTGTTACTGTTAATGTTCTGTGGCTCTTCCTCACGGGCCGAAAGTTGGTCTGCAGTGTGTGATTGTGGTATTTTCTGACCATGCATACTAACTATTTGTAGTAAGTATTGAACAGTGCGATATGCTATTTTTAAAAATTGATTTGGAAACAAAGTTTTTACACGTCATCTAATGTCGTGATTCACTACTGTTTACTGAGTCTATATCCTTGGTTTAGATAATAATCACCATAAATGGTCAACATCCTAGAGGTCCTGTCACAGTGATTTGAGTTTACTGTCCTTGACTTAGTCAGAATAATCTTTTTATTGGTACTTGTGTTAGTAGCTTTAAGTTTCCTACTAGCTATTATGTTCTACTTTAGGCATGATAAAAATATGGCAGGCATTTTTGACACTAATTCCAACCAACTGGATGTGAATCTTAATAAGGACCACAGTTACTTAAAATGTTGTTTAGTGTTTTAGATCACATGAGACATATGCACAAGGTGAGCTGTTGTGATCATAGTTTGTCCGTAGTCTGTAATCAATCAGTCCATCCGTTCATTTGATGTTTCTCAACGATTTCCTTTAAACAACACCTCCTAGGAGGTCAATTTGATTAACCATCACAGGAATAGTTATTTGATGTTTTTCCAGTTTTTCTATCACTTTTATTTTATGCAGAATTCTGGCAGCCAAAGCAGACGAAAGGGAAAACAGCACATTTAAATCTTACAGTCAAAAACTTCTTGGCTTATTCGAAAATATAATGGCAGAAATGGTCATAAGGTGACTCTTTTTCAATATTGCTCAAATTATATTGATCTGTAAAAATATGCCCGCCTGTCGGGGTGGGGTGAGGGGTTTGGTCAGTACGTGAGTACACAAGGATATCCATGACAATCTCCTTGTCAAAAACTACAGGGCCGAATTGAAAATAATTTTGCACAAATGGGGCTTGGGTGATCCTTTACCAAGAATGTTTAAACTAGTTAGAACTTTCTATAAACCTTGACAATAGATTTGATTCACGTTTATTTTGTATCCTAATATCCATATGAATTGTATAATATGTACTGTACAACTTGTTATATATTGGAAATAAGATATGTTTTAACTTGAAATTTTCAACAGAGGTTCTATATATTCCCTCAATCTGCATTAGATTTCAGTAAGAAAAAGGACAAAGATCAGAAATCGATGCAATCAAGCACCACACCTGACCCAAGATACCAATGGGAAGGAGACAACTTCACAATTAGACATCACAAACAAGAGCCAAGAAGTTAGCCCTTTCCCAGCAGGTGATCACAAGGCAACAATAAACAGACGTGCAAACAAGCATAACGAAAACAATGCAGAAATAACATAAACGACGGACAAACTATGATCACAACAGCTCACCTTGAGCATATGGCTTATGTGAGTTAAAACACTAAACAACAATTTAAGTAACTGTGGTCCTTATTAAGATCCACATCCATTTAGTTGAAATAGTGTCAATAATGCCTGCCATATTTTAAGGCTGATTACTAGGTAGGATGATGCTTTCTCCTGACTTAATGAGCAGCCATCCCTAAATGAGCGACCAAGGGCCCTCTTGTTTTCTATAGGGACGATATATCAAAAATGGAATGCTTGACAATGTGTGTGAAAGAAGGTATGCGGTTACACTGCCCAGTGCCTATTGTAAGCAGACACCTTTTTAAAGATTTAGACATTGGGGATAGAGTATTGCCTAAAGGCACAGCCATACAGGTATATACATAAACGTAAATGCCTAGTGAATATGATCAAAGAAAGTCACAATCACAGATCACAGATAAGATCACGAAATTAAATAAAACACGATAAGAATCTGCAAAGCATACAATAATCTTTCATAAATGTTAGGTTTGGATAATTTTACACTAAACAAATACAAATGATTGGTATATATTCTTTAGGGACGATATATCAAGGATGGAATATTTGACCATGTGCGTAAAAGAAGGCATGCGGTTACATTGTCCAGTACCTATTGTAAACAGACTCCTTTCTAAAGATTTAGACATTGGGGATCGAGTATTGCCTAAAGGCACAGCCATACAGGTACATACCTTAATGTAAACAACCAGTGAATATATTGCTCACAGATCACGAATAAATTAATGAGAACCAATGTAATGGGCACTAGAACAAAGCAAAACAAATTCAAGAAGCCAGAATAAAATTTGCAAACTCATTATATTACTCCTTTTCAGTGAGATAATTGACAAACGAGAAACACAGTTCATTAAATAGACTCTGAGGATCTAACATAAGTGATCGTGTATTATTGAATCTATTGAATGTTTTATAAATGAGCCTTGACATGTGATTACCAACAATGTGGCATTTTGACAAGGGTAGTCTCAGACGAGCCTGTGCAGCCTCCCTATAAGCTTAGAACCTCTAAATTATGTTCAGTCAGCAGCTTAACACTCCTGAAATGTTCAGGCGAATAGAATAGGCTCTAATAAGACTGTGCGTATGTGCAAGCTGATCTGAGGCTTTGCTGGTCGCACATACCACATTTTTGGAAGTCCCATACCATGGCTTAAATTATATAATGATATATATGGCACCGAAAGTACATTTAAATTGCGTTTTTGGTGTGCGAATAAATCTGTAAATCACTTATAATCTATCAATGTTGATACATGGCTTTTTATCACTCTGAGACGCTACGTAAATGTGATAAAGTTTATTTATATAACCACTCCTTGGAATAAATATACAGTCAAATCTGTGTAAAACGGCTACTCTAAAAAAGACACAACATTGTTCTTTCCGACCTTCACTAAGCTACCATTCGTCATTAAGATATTTGTTTTGTCTATTTTTGAGTGGCCGCTTAATACAGGTTTTACTTTAAATTGGTTATAGAGTATTTTCAGAGCATATAGCCACAAAGCTAAAGTGTACAAGTGAGTATGACCTGGACATGTCACAATCACAGACCAAAGGTGATATCAGTGCATTACAAAGAAGAGACACAGAACACATACAGCCAATTTTATGCGAGAATAAAATAGAATAATACAAATGTCGTTTGGCTGGCGGGCCATCGATGACCCGCTTTAAGTGTTATTTGGATTATCTCTCCTCTCATCAACTAGAAAAAACGTTGTCAAAGTTGGACTCCCTTTGACAAAACTTTTTTGATCCGTGCATGTAAAACACACAATGCCATACAATGACAGTCACAGTCTTAGAACGACCAATTGTCGAGGTCACCAGGGTTTATTCACAAGGGGTTCATTTTGTTTGGTTAAATATAGGAGGGATTTGTCTCATTTAGAATTATCCTCCAGCATGTTTAAAATGAACGTTACAGATAAACATTTAAACACACCAACACATTAATTATAATAGTGTGCTTATTTAGCAGAGTATCATCTAGACGGCATACTAGAGCAAAGATTTTGCCATCTAAGATCTCTTCATGGGCGGATCCAGAAAATGTTGTTAAAGGTCCCGACAACGTTTTTCTTAAATCATGATCATCAATGTATTTCACAGAGGGTCGTATGAAACTCCATCAATAAGCAATCGGACCCCTTGGGTGCACTTACTTCTGGAGAAGGAGTCCATACCAGTACTTCTAAAGAGACCTAAAGCCACTTGTGATTTTCCAAGGGGAGTCCAGACTTCCTGCCCCCCCCCCCCACCTGGATCCGCCCAGGCTCTTTATTGCTCTGGCTGAAGTTCTCTCATTGTCAGTTCTTGTTGTTGCTTGGAGTGATGTACTTGTTTTATGTGAAATTCAGTGTTGTTTAAATACATGTGTCTGTTATGCTTCGATATTGGATGAACAATCGTTTTCCTTGAATATTTCAGATTAACATTTGGGCGCTACACCATAACAAACAAGTCTGGGAAAAAGATACAGAATATAATCCGGAGAGATTTTCAAAAGAGAATATTACAAATATTGGGCATTATAATTTTGTTCCATTTTCTGCCGGGCCGAGGTAAGTGTGAGAATAATCATTTCTGACGCAGGGCATAGCCACAATGAATGTTTAATGCCTTCTTATTTAACTATTTGTATGCTAAAAACCCCAAACTGGTAGTTTGGCAAAGGGGAAGAGATATCAGAATGATCAAATAACACATAAAGGGGTATTTAAGCTGGGTCCACACTGTCAATTTATGAAATAAAAAGGATATGTCACCAGGCTCTATTTTTCATAATCTCACATTGAATTTTTCAGCATTTTACAAATGGTCTGAAAAAAACAAGTCCTTAATATAACGCTAAAATACTTGTAACGCCATCCAGCTTCTTATTTTAAATTTTAATTAACACTGAAGGCATCAAGCTTTTTAGAAAAAGTGAAAATTAATTTGTTTTCCCAAACAGTGACAAGATACTGAATGATATATATTGGTAATTCCCCATAATAGAAATACGATTTTTAGAGTAAATTGTATATTAAAAAATCTGACATTGAAAACCTTAAAGTTTTGTTTTTCATAGCCTATATTTAATATCTTAGAAAAAAAATACAAAATGGGGGTCAGCAGACTACTTTTCGTTCAGGAGAGCATAATTTACCCCACCCCCGCAGATTATGAGCATAATTCAACTTAAAACGTTATGAAGTTGACTTTTTGAATATCAATTCATATTACTAGTTGGAAGTAATTCAGCCTTATAAAGCTGAAAAAGAAGAAGAAAAAAGTAATGTTTAATAGGTGCATATCCAGGAATCAACACTGGTCTGCTGGTTCCAAAGTCTGCCAGGCTAAGCACTTGGTCATGAGGTCAGATTGTGCACAGCCCAAATTAACTGTATTGGACACACAATCGATGTACCGGCCATACTTGTATTTGCATACACGATATAAACTTGGAAATTTTGTATATTGTTCTATTAGCCAGATCTTTATATCATTATTTGGTACTGAGATGATCATTATGATTACGGGTCAATTTCAGGGAGCGCAGTGGCTCAGTGGTAGAGTGCTTGACTCGAGACCGAAGGGCCGCGGGTTCGAGCCTCACCGGCGTCACTGCGTTGTGGTCCTTGAGCAAGACACATTTATCCTAGCTTAGAACTGGTTCAACCCAGGAAGACTCGTCCCGCATAACTGAAAGACTGTTGAGTGGACGTAAAGAATCAAATCAAACGGGTCAATTGATATTTCGATAACATTTTAGTTACTTTATTTTGTCCAGAAAATGCGGAAATATCCATCTGACATAAGTGTATCTGAACTCTGTATTGATCTGAATTTGTAAATGGTAAAAAAGACGGGGACCCAGACAACTTTCCCTGTTTCTCGTCGCAGGAATGGTGCACATGGGAAATACCAGAAAATGTTCTTTAGGCATGCAGTGTCACTGTTAATTTATTGTTATATATGAGCCATGGCATGTGATTTCCAACAATGTTGCATTTTGACAGGAAAAGACTTAGATGAGCCTGTGCAGCCTCCTATGAAGCTTAGAAACTCCAGATGATGTTCAGTCAGTAGCTTAATAGTCATAGAATACTCAAGCGACTAGCTAAGGCTCTGATCAGACTGATCTGAGGCTTTGCTGGTCGCATATACCACATTGTTGGAAATCCCATGCACTGGCTCATATGTGTCTATATACAAATTATCTGAATAAAATACTGTTTAAACCAAACATACTGTGCGCCTTGTGCCTTTGATGGACATGTTGTGATGACATGTTCTCATATGTAACGTCATATTTGCATTCTTTCAGGAATTGTATTGGTCAACATTTTGCCATGAATGAGGAAAAGGTTGTTCTTGCCAAGCTGCTGCGAAAGTAAGTAACCTCTGTTTGCAATTATTGTGATATTGGGATCTACTGTGATTGCAAGATTTAAATGAACATCGCTGTGGGTAAATACTTTTATAGGTGCTGTTTGGTGTCATAATTAACCTTAGAATTGAACACCTGTATTCACTGCCTAATTAGTAATTTTTGTTACTAAATCGATTGTCACAGATGTTTTGATTTGATAGAAATTATCCTCATGTGTACATTTACTATTCTATGCACCTTGTAAGTATAAATAAACCACTTTTTACAAGTTGATAATCATTATATTATTATACTGTTAACATGTTAACAGTACTTTTTCGGGGAAAGCATTTTTCATATCAAAACAGTCACACACAATGCCAAGTAAGCCATGATGACCTTTATGCGCCTAGGTTGGTCTCATAGATATTTTGTACGTGAGAAAATTTGTGATTTACATCTTATTGGGTTTATATTTCTCAACTTACCGATTCGCTGAAGCATCTAGCCATGTTGCAGAGTTTTGTAAAAAAAAATCTAAATTTTACCGCTGATACTATGATTTGATATCTATATTCCATGTTGGGATTAAATTTCTCTTGCACCAGGGACTTTTGGAGGCAGAATTTTATAGAAACTCAGTGTATAAATGAAAGAAATTTGTTGGCACTGAAATGTTTTGGCACTGACTAATATTTTTTCTGCACAGTTGAGGGGAAAAGATTGTATCCTTGGTGATCAACCAAATCAGGGTTGACAACTTTGCTTTAGCCTTTAATTGAATATTAGTGGGTCGGACCTCACTCTATGAAAGGGTTGGTTCCTGGTGCTGTGAATTTGGCCAGACCCATCAAGGTTTAACATTTGGATTTTTTCTGCTCTGGTATACAGTTGTATGTACTGTTAAGTCCTTAACTTTGTTTTACCTCTTTTATATATCTTGATTTGTATACTCTGGCGGATTATCCATGGAAAAGTTAGGGATCTATCATGCGAATAAAACATTAATATATCTTCATACACATCAGAACTAAGGTCGAGGTTGGTACCATTTAACATGTTTAAGCCCTCCAGTATCTTTTGCTTACCACTCTAATGCAGTTCTTTATTTGCAGATCCTGTTTTATTTATTTATGTTCCATGTTTATCTTTGTAATGCTGCCTTTGCATGTTCCTTGCAGCCATGTGCTCAACTGCGGGGAAAGGGCTGGCCTCTTGGCACTCATGTATGTTGTGCTTTTTTGTGTTTTGTCACTTTTCCATATGATAATCCAGGTTAGGTATTGTACTTCATTGTATCGATTCCTATAAGAATCTACCATGAGTCTGAGGGTAGGATAGAAAAATCCGTCACGGGGATCGCCGTTTGGCATCACGAGGCTTGCCTAGTGATGACAAACAGTGATCCCGAGGGACGGATCTTTCTATCCTAACCTCACATGAAATTATGGATTCTTATAGGAAGCGATACAATAAAATACCATTCCTTTACCTGAAACTTGTTCAAAGCCGATGGCATACTGAATAAAATGCGTTAGATTGTTTTTGTCTCTCGTTTTTATTTTCAGTTTTACATTTGAACTAATGCCTGGTCATAAAGTTGAGAAGAAACTTGCTGGAGTGATGCGTGCTGAGAATGGAATAATGATGAAAGTGAGGAAACGACAGCACTAATCATAACTAGGCAAAAACATTGTTAGCCACAATTATTGATGGGTCAGTCATTGTTATTGAGTGGTCAGTCATTGTTACTGAGTGGCCAGTCATTGTTACTGAGTGGGCAGTCATTGTTTCTGAGTGGGCAGTCATTGTTTCTGAGTGGCCAGGCATTATTACTGAGTGGCCAGTCATTATTACTGAGTGGCCAGTCATTGTTACTGAGTGGCCAGTCATTGTTACTGAGTGGCCAGTCAATGTTACTGAGTGACCAGTCATTGTTACTGAGTGGCCAGACATTGTTACTGAGTGACCAGTCATTGTTATTGAGTGACAAGTCATTGTTACTGAGTGGCCAGTCATTGTTACTGAGTGGCCAGTTATGGTTACTGAGTGACCAGTCATTGTTACTGAGTGGCCAGTCATTGGGATAATGGTACTGTTATTCTACTTTGTGTACTTGCTAAAAGATAAGAGCCGTGGCATGTGATTTCCAACAATGTGGTATTTTGACAAGTGTAGGCTCCGACGAGCCTGTGCAGCCTCCTCTTAAGCTTAACAACTTCAAATGATATTCAGTTAGTAGCTTAACACTCATAAAATATTCAAGCCACAAGCAAAGGCTCTGATCAGACTGCAGGTATGCGCAGGCTGGTCTGAGACTTTGCTAGTCGCACATATTACATTGTTGAAAATCTCATGTCACGGCTCATATAGTATTTGAGTTACTTTGAGGAAATATGTTCTTTTTGTGTGTGAATAGGGAATACACCAAGGAGCTACTCATCTACAGAAGCTTATGCGAAGACTGGACTTTGGAACCTACATGTTTAGCTAGCGTATAATAGGATCTGAAATAATGAGCCTGATGAGGTTTAAAATGAATGCCAGTTAACATGTTAACTGAAATGGCATAATATTCACATCAGAACAATGATACAACTTACAACATTTGCCTTGCAATTCCCCTTTCAAACATTTTAATTTACATATTTCACTACATACGTCAAGGTTACGTTTCACAGTTTTAAGATTATATTCTATATACACATCTGGTTTCAGTATTCATTATTTAGCTTATAAAAGACCATAGCTCTTAATTCATTCATCTTATTTCAAAGGTAGACTACCAGTTCATACCTCGTACTTCACAACTCATCATTTATATTTCTTTACTTCACCTCCATAGTTCATAAGTTTCACTTCTTTTGTTGGAAAGGACTGACCTCTTGACTTTCGTTTGTGATGTCTAATTGTGAATCTGCCACTTTCCCATTGGTATCCTGGGTCCGATGTGGTGCTAGATTGTATTGATTCCTGATCTTTGCCATTTTTCTTACTTTAACAAAATAGTACAGATATAAATTTCAGGCCTCCAGATAAAAGCATATAGTCAAAAATTAGTTTGCTTATTTGATAACCAAAGCATATGTTGTGGGTACTTCTTTTGAGCACCCAAACCAGATGTTTAAACAAATGGATAAGAAAATATCAACAATTTTGCATCACAATTTTTTGTTTATCTGGAGGCTATAATAATAATGGTTGTAGTTCAGGTGTTTCTATCATCATTTCACATAAATATAAGTTTATGGAAAAGTAAAAAAACACTAAAAGTTTGAATTGAATGTTTGACTTTGAATTTCAACTATAGATTGTGACGTTTTAAGTGTGAGGTATAAAGTGAACTGCAGGAACTATGAAGTTTTGAAGTATAAACTGTTGTTTAATTATAAGAAATGAATTCAATATTTTGAATAATCATGGAATCATGAATACTTCGGGTCTCTTGCAAAGTAGCAGCTTTGCAAGAGACCATAAGTATCCATGCATCCATGAACAGACCAACAATTGAATTTTTTGCTTAAATTTACATTTTATAATAAATATCTAAAATATAAAGATTATTTAGGAAACAAACAGTTTTGTATTTAATATGTTATCGTATTAACTATTTTGTTGGTGTGTAAAGCGGAAAAGCAGAACAGCCAGCGTGAACACGGACAGCCAATGGAGTAAACAAGAGGCTTGATTTGCATGTGCGATTTGGGTGTGGCTCGCTGTCAATAACACCACCAATGTCACTTCTGGTGAATGAGTTTGATGTTCAAAGCGTATTGCATGGACAAGTGAGCTTGGCAGTTGTCAATCAAATTAGTGTCACTCATGAGGCTATGAACGGTTGCAAAAATCTTAAGATTGAATCAAGGCTTGCTTTGAAAATGTAAATATTTAAGTATGAACGTTGAATAATGAAGTGTGAACTATAAAATACAAGGTGGCAAAGTTAAACTGTGAAGCATACATTTCAAAGTATGACCTGTAAATTAAGAAGTTGGAACTGTAAACACTTGACCTGTTTAGTATTAGAAGTGAAGTACAAATCTGAACTTTGAATTGTGAAATAAGGCATAAATTTCATAAATATTATAAGATGTTCACATACAGTGGATATAGTACAAATGGCTTAACTTTGTCCAGAAAAATATCCTCTTCATAATGTAAAAACACTTATCATTGGCATTGGCAGGTATTTTCATATATAAAATCAAAAATTTCAAAAGTATGAGACTGTGAAATGCAGTTTCGAAGTCAGTTACACAAAAAGCAATATATGGATATACCACTGGCAGTTAGTATGTTGGTGCTCGTCTCCTCAAAAATGCCAAATTTAGAATGGAAGAGTTTCAACGTCGGGGAAGCCACATCTTAAAAAGGGATCACTTAAATATAAATAATAGGGAGAATTATTCTTTCCTTTAAAAGTAGTCCCTTTGAAAATAGAAATTAAATTTAAAGGGCATCAAATTGAGAAACCGCAAAATCTTTTTATGCCAATATGTCAGTCTTTTAAAATCTCAAAATTTGATGCCATGAATATTAAGTGGTTTATAGTAATATTAATTGCCGATGTATATGTGATCATATAATGATGACAAGAGACTTTTGAATATAAGAATCTATCATGAGTATGAGGTTTGGATAGAAAAATCCATTCCGAGGATCACTGATTGGCATCACGAGGCATGCTCAGTGATGACAAACGGTGGTCATGAGGGACGGATTATTCTATCCCATCATCACACAAGTATTGAAAACTGTTTCTTGCTCACCACTAAATACATAATTTTATAAAGGAAAAAACTTGAAAAGGCCTTCCAAAAAATCCTGAATACGCTGAAATGCGATATGGTAACGTCATTTTAACATTATAATGACGTCACGGATCGACGTGCAGCCGGCGTGCGGCTGTTCTATTTTTATCTTTCCCACTGGCTGGTATGGAAGTTATCCCATATGTGTAAAAACAGTGAAATTCCCGAATATGATTTCCCACGATATGTAGTTTGTCTGTATCAGCTGATGCTTACCCTTCCAGCCAACATTTTTCTTGTCACGTAATAACGTTGTCCTGTGATGACATAGCCATGTTAATATTTCTAGCTTCTGTAAACAAGATTGTGCCTCCAATAAGGTTCTGCCAAGGTACCCTACGATATTGGGTTCTTAGCGCCTTGTGTTAACTCATTTCCTACTAGCGTCGTCTGCCCATAAACTTTGCAAACAGAAGCCCGACAAAACGTCGGACCTGATCTGGACACTCAGATAGAATTTTTGAAAGGATAATTCGAAAATAAAAGATTATTGTGAGAAAAAAAAAACAGCAGATGACAGAAAAGATAAATTTCCTAGGGGGAAAAGAGTTAATACTTTCGCTGCCAAACGCGACTGTAGTGGATTTTCCCGTTCACTGCCAAACGTGACTACAGTCGAAATTTACAGGAACGATGCATAGCGGTCTGTTTAAACAACTTATATGGGAGGCAACTCTTTGCGCTTTATCTCAAATTGTTCAGGGGACATAACAACATAATATTACAGAAATCTAAACGGATTTTACGTTAGACAAATGGGGATATAAGACGAAGTCTAATTAGATTTCTCAGTCACCTAAAATAATTAAAATCATGTCCAGGGGAATAGAACACAGGACAGAAGAGGTCTTCGATAGGTTCTTTAACGATTCTGATTCAGATATAGGTTATTTATCACCGGAATATGAAAGTGAAGATGATATTTTGGTCTCAAACAGGTCAGGAACAGGCGATTTTGACAATCTGCCACCCCCACCCCCGACCCAGAGAAGGGCTGGAAAGAATAAGACAGCAGGTCCAACAAGCGCGACAAAAGGACCAAATGCCCCTCACCAAAACCTTGCAAATTAGATATTAAACAATGGTAATGGTGTTGACAGGGGCTTTGAAGGGGAATGTTATACTTTTATGGAGCCCTATAACCCTGACAGGATACGAAGCTATCAAAGACACGACATAATTTTCAGATTGCACAATCCATTAATTGTGAAACAGTCCTCGAAATGGCGCATTAAACCCGTTAATTGCAATATTTTTGCATTATTTCTGATGGAACAATATATCAGAATTAATCATGATGTTAAATACTTTGTGTAGATGGATTGATATAAAAATAGTCGTACAATATGGCTTCCAAAATGGCCGCCGATGGTCTCGTGACTATTTATTATTATTATTTATTTCAAAAAATAGTTTCATACACTAGCAACATTCTGGGAAAGTTTCGCAGCAATAGGTTGAATGGTTCTGGAGATACTCAGTGTTGAACCAATATACCCTCAATATTCAGGAGTCCTTAAAACATGCTTGGCACTAAGGTATTGGTTTTTTAAGGTGCTTGACAGTGAACGTGTTAAACGTGTATGCAGCTAGTCAGTGAGGCTTGTAATCTAGGGTAAAGTCAGGTAACATCGGACATTAGGTAAATTCGGGCATGTATTTGCAAACAGTGGAAATCCAGATAAGACGGCTCATTATGAGTGAGCCGTCTCATCAGGATTTTCACTGTTTGCTTGGTTAACTGATTTTGATTCCAATAGGAACAAGGTCGCTGTCCGTATTTAGCCGACTGTCTGAATTTACCCGGCTTTACCCTAGTTATTTGTTTACTATTTTTGCATAGGGTAGCAGGGAAACCCCTGGCGAGACTGTGCAAATAATATATATAAGCTTATCTATGCTTAAACAAATATCAAATATCCTGTGCTGGTTTATTATTTATATGTGGCGTACTGTAGCATTGCCAGTTGTTGGCTACTTTTTACACTGACCCAATATCAGCCCATTGCATGGGCGTAGATACCGTATACGCTAAAACACATTTTCCTATACTTTTTGCACCAAAAAATTAATATTAACCTATCCCAATTCTGAAGGTTTCTTGGTGATACACATTTACAAATGTGTGTGGAAAAGCAATTCTAATGTGTCGAATTCCAATTTTGCCAGATAGGGGTTATATATATGATGACATTTTCTGCTCTAAAGCCTCGTTTATATGCACAATTTGCACCCTGGTGCAAATTTACTCCCAGGTGCAAAATTGCACCCGGGAGTAAATTTGCACCCCCTTATGTAGCGTTCATATGTCAATAAATTGTGTTCATATGTTATAGGAGTTGCTCTTTAAATATATCATAAATGTTTCAGTTTTACATTAAGGAGAAATTCAATGTGTTAAGAATGTTTCGATTATTAGTCAGTTTAAGATACCGTCGTGTGAGAAAAATGCAACTCCATTTGGTTTTACTTGCTTTATTTATTTATTTATTTATACAATATTTAAAGAGGATAATGCACCAGTCATTTGTATCCACGCCCCCCCTACGGGGATAGCCGTGGGATAGCCGGGGTTAGGTGCTGGACAATTTCTTTTTGATTGTCCCCGCAGTGCCGGGGAAGTATGGGGGTATAACATTGGGAAACTTACGTATACCCTGCTGGGATTTTCTATTGTGTAGGGAGAGGCAAAGAGCAGGGTTGTTATCATCAGCTTGTTCCCCACAGTGCGGGGCTTATACCAGGGCTCTGGAAAGTGAAAATCATTATCCCCGCCCATCCCCGTAGGTGGGGGAATAGTGGAAACCAATGATTGGTGCATAAATGACACTTATAGAAGCTGTTTCAGCAGTACTAACTGAATATATGACTATCTGGCCAAGAGAGGTGTACGAACGTCGTGCTTGAGACTTATACATGTTCTGATGATCCATGGCTTCCGAATGTCACGGGCTCTGCGACAAACTGCGTAAATAGCTGCAACGGAATGCGCGTGTGCGTTAAGTTGTTTCAATTGAACTGCTGGAGACAGTTTGAATTAGGACTGCTCACAGCTGAACAATTGAGAACCTCTTCCTAATAGCAAAATAAACGTCTTGTGAATGTGTGAAACGGGTTTTGTCATCTCTTCTAAATCTCTGTTAAGTTTCCGAAGGGAAATGGCTCAACTGAGGTTATCAATGGCTACAAGAGGTTTGGATTCCCCAATGGGGAGGGGGGGGGGGGTAAGATAGAGGGTAGACATATTTTAATTATTGCTATGTCTGAACATCACGTTGATTACATGAATCGTAAAGGTGGTCACTCCGTTATTATGCATGGGGGGGGGGGCTTTTCACCGATGTGTACATCAGATAGCATGGACTCGTGCACAGCACCAGGGTTCTGGCAAACTATGATTTCTATTGCTGGAGAATCAGTTAGGAAGAGATATTGTTCCGAAATAGAATCGTGCAAATCGAAGCCCATAGACCAGATATTCCAGTTGTTCTGCGTGGCAACCCGGCATAGACGATGAAGTAGTGACTACAGAGAGAAGCCATGACTTTAAATGTGATAAAGGGACTATTTATATATACTGACGGACTTTAAAAACGCAACACTTGGATAACAGCTTTGATTTATGTCTAGAAAAAGAAGGCAGAACAATAATTTTGATTGTATGTTAAAGAGCATTCATTTGTAAGTACCACATGGAAAACTTGTCCAACTAAGATGAACTTAATGCATTAAAATATAACTTTTTTGAGATAGGGGTCAACTGTTTCATGTGACCAAATGTTATGAATGAAAGATTCCCCACTTCTTTAAATCAAGAAACACTAGAAGCATCAACTTCGTAAGTCGTCGACAAATTACTCTCATATTGATTGGCAGGCCTGCGATACAGCTTATTTGCGTATATGACGTTTATCTGGGTATACCCTTTCATTCAATAGCTTAAAATCTCCTCTCCTTAAGAAATGTTAAAATGGCTAAATTCATACGGAGCAAGTAACGTCGCCCAGTCTAGTTGTACAATTAAAACTAAAGTGTTTGCTGAAGAAGCCAACTCATGATAGTAAGTAGCATTATTAGTGTAGGGGCCAAACCGAGATATATGGGCTATTTTGCGAGTTTGTTGCACCCCCCAGGAAGAAAAAGTTGGTCACTATTTCCAGCCAGGGACATGTCTGGGGGCCTCAGAAACCCATGTTTTACTAAGTTTTCTGTGGTCAGGTTTCTGTAAATGGCCTGTAATCACCGTTACCCCACAAACATTGAAAATAGCAGTATACTAAATACAAGACTAATAATATATTTTATAATAGAATCAATGAGTTTATTTGATGTTTAAATGTTTGATCTAGTCATAAACATTAATTACAAACATCTGTGAGATGTTTTACCGCTCATCAGCGTTACGTATGTTACATTTTATACGAAAATGCAGATTATGACTTTATATACTGCATATAAGAATGAACAATGTTCCCCAGCCACAAGAAGATAAACTTTGTTACTATTTCCAGCCTGGGACATGTCTTGGACCTATAGAAACCCATGTTTTAGTAAGTTTTCTGTGGTTAGTTTTCTGTAAGGGAACTGTAATCAATGTTACCCTAATTTTGAAAAGAGCAGTACACAGAATACAAGAATAGTAGGATAGTTTACAATAGCATTAATGGAATTATTTTAGTTTTTTATGTTTAAGCTAGACATAAACATCAATTGCAGACATCTGTAATATGTATTTCTGCTCGTCAGAGTTACTTACGTTACATTGTTTTACGAAAATGCAGATAAAAACTGTATAGATTGCATATTATAATAAACCATGTTCCCAACCTTAAATGTACGATAAAGATCCCTATTCTAATGATGAATATCCATTTTTCCAAATTTGAATCTATTTGTAATTTGTAATTAGAAATAATTTGTAGTAAAATAAATTTTAAAATATGCTTATAAGCATATCATTTCTACTAACATACAGGTTTTCTATTTCAACCATATTCATTGCATTTGAATTGACAGTGTCTTCTTTCATCTCTGTCGCAATGAAATGAAATAACAGCATTAAAAACAAGTTTTACTACCATGGACATTTAATTTCTGTCAATATATAAATAAGGTAATATAACTAACAACAATGGTGTTTTGCGTAAATGGATATACTAAAAATTGTGGAGAGTAGACTCCTATTTTACCTAAGCCTGACGACACGAAGAGTCTTCTCTCCACATATTTTAATAACTTCATTAATAGACAAATTATTTTAAAATAAACATTCATCTAAGAGAGTTTTGAAATTTTGTTTGATCCTGTTACTTTGATACATGTATGGTAATTCACAGATTTTTTTTATCAATGATTCATAGCAATGAACATAATATTTACTTAATGATTCAAATATTGGACTGAATATACCGTACCTCAATAAATAAATTTAAATAGAAAAGCAATATTTCCTGCATCTGGTGGCAAGGCATGAGGATAGTGTGGGTGTCTTCCAGAGCAGGGGCTTTCTGTCGACTTTACACAGAGGACATATCTTAAAACTAGTAAAGGTCCAGCTGAGCTTTCTTTGAATGGGTAACAAATTGGTCTAATTTGACGATTCACTGTTTTACAAGATATTAACCCTTTATATCATATGCATATATTTGTCAAACCCATAACATATGTAACAGCACATTGTGATTATTTTAGCTTTAAATATGTTTCCCTGCGACAAGTTGCTCCTTTTTTGCAGTTAGTAGAAGTACTTTATCATGCCTGAAAAAACTATGTTTGCTAAAAGTGAGAATGACCATGAAATGTTACAATCACAGACTGTAGATCAAACAAAGGTACTGTGTGGAAGAAACACAGACCATTTTAGGTCTTGGCTGCATTTTGTTATAATCTAAAGTTCCTCTACCATTTTTAAAAGTACAAATATAATATCAATCAAAGTACTTTACATTACAGAAATAGCACAGTTGATACCAAAATGTACCTGGTGCTTTGTACATCTAGCATTTACTTTTTTCTTGTATGCTTAATACATTAATTTTCACTGTTGATAATTACTTTTAAAAAACAAATCAATGTATCCCTAGGCCTGTCACAATCGCAATCGTCTATTCTCACTATTCTCATACGATCTCATTATATCATATTGTAAAATGCTCATTATCTTATTTTATTATACAGCAATTTCGAAAGAAATTATTTTGTTTGTTAACCAAGCAAGTTTGAAGTAAAGCAACCTGAGCGATACACGTAGACATAAAAGCATATTACGTGGTAACATTAATTACAAAGCTATTTCATGTTAACATTAATTGCACATGTTTTTTCTGTTAGTGAAGCTTTATTTTAAAGTCCATTTTGAGGAGTTTTTGCAAAGCTTTAATCATAAACATGACTCACTGTAATTCAACAACATGGTTTGAATTTCTGAAAACCAGAGATTAAATTGTTGCCTGAGTGTCTGTTGTAAAACCAGTGCCACGACTCACGCGCAGTTGTTAGCTTTCTTACATTATACACAAGGAAGTTCTTTTTTCTTTCTTTTTTGCAACTTTGGGTCTTGTTGAGCTATTTGTAATACTGATACATGTTTACACATGAGGAGTAAGAGACTTATGATCAGTTTGTTGGTTTCAAAGATTACTGAATTAGCCTTATTGTATGCAAAACAATCAAAAATTGTGAGCAATACTGCAAACAACAGCATGTAAACATATTTTTAGTTATAAACTTACTCATTCTTGCACCCATATCCATGTATATATTTGTTAATACTTACATTGTTTGAGGGTTGTTTCTGGTTAAAGGAAAGTGTTTCAATTTTATTTTAGGTGTAATGCCATATTAAGATTACAAATTATGAGTATGTTACAAATTACAAGTGCAAGCTAATCTTGTGTATAACACTAGTTTATACATGTAGTGGATAACTTTAATGTAAAGACCAACCTTTTATGCAACGTATCACTGTTTTAGCAAACAAATATGGTTAAAACACAGATGCATTTTTTATATGTAAGTACAAGCGAGTTTTCCATCTTAGGGACTTTTTCTACATCAAGCAAATCAGACATTAAACCAATTCATTATGTTCGTAATTTTGTGTTAGATAAACATTTTGTGGTGTAATTTCTCTAAACATTAGTCATGACCATAGATAAACTGATGATAAACTGGGTGTGCACTCAAGCTATTAGCTGCTGCAATATGGTCAATGATGGATTCTTGCATAGCATTTGTATATATCATTGAATAACCTTGTTAAGAGCCTTAGTCACCAAAAGGCCAACCAAGACACACTTACCTAATAGGATATTTTTCTATAGTATCAATGAGGTTTTTTTAGCTTTACTTGTTTGAGCTGGGCATAAACATCAATTGCAGGAATCTGTGAAATATGTTTCTGCTTGTCAGCGTTACTTATGTTACGTTGTATACTCAATTGCAAATAATGACTTTATAGATTGCATTTAAGAACGAAAACATGTTCGCCAACCTTAAATTTATAATGTAGATATCTATTCTAATGGTAAATTTCCATTTTTACATATTTGAAGCTGTTGATTTCTTGTAGCTGTAGTGAAATTGATTTTCAAATATGCTTATTAGCATGTAATTGGTACTGGCTTACAAATTTTCTATCCTCATTCATTAGGTAACATAATTTACAGGCCTATTATGACACTTTGACAATAGGAAACGTGGTAAAACAGACCATAGGAAACGTAGTAAAACATTCAGTACAATATTTGACTTATGAAGTAGATATTCTACATATTGACATGTACCATTGATTCAAAACCTGTAAACTGTCATATCAAAGTAAAAGAATCAATCAAAATTACAAAAATCTCTTGAATGAGAGTTTATTTAGAACAATTTGTCCATAATTGAAAATATTTAAATGATATGTGGAGAGAACTCAAATATATTCTGAGCCTGGCTGGTTGTCAGGCCCAGGTAAAATTAGTAGTTTTATCTATTTATGCAAGGGACAATGTTGTTACCTACGTTACCTGATATATATTTACAGCAACAAACTATCCATCGTAGTTAAATTTGTTTATAATTATTATTTCGTTTCATTGTGAAAGTGGTGAAGAAGACATTGTACATTCCAATGCAATGTAAATTGTCAAATAGAAAATCTCTACTTCTAATATTAGAAGTGACATGCTCATAAGCATCTTTAAATATTTATTTTTCAACCTCTATTGCCAGTTACAAGTTGTAAATAGCCTTAGATATGTAAAAATAGAAATTTATCATTAGAATAGAGATCTTTTATACACATTTAAGGCTGGGGGAAGGGTTTGTTCAAATATGCAATCTATAAAGTCATTATCTGCGATTTCGTAAAAATGTAACATAAGTAACTCTGACAAGCAGAAATATCTCTCACACATGTATGCAATTGATGTTTATGACTAGCTGAAACATGTAAAGTTCAAATAATTTCATTTATACTTTTGAAAATATCATATTAGTCTTGTATTTTGTGAACTGCTATTTTCAATGTTAGTAGGGTAACATTAATTACAGGCCATTCACAGAAAAAAGACCAAAGAAAACTTACTAAAACATGGGTTTGAATACCCCAAGACATGTCCCAGGCTGAAAATAGTAACCAAGTTTCTCTTCCTGTGGCTGGGGAACATGGTTCATTCTTATATGCAATCTATAAAGTCATTATCTGCAATTTCGTATTAAATGTAACATACGTAACGCTGATGAGCGGTAAAACATCTCAGAGATGTCTCTAATTAATGTTTATGACTAGATCAAACATTTAGACCTAAAATAAATTCATTGATACTATAATAAAATATATTATTAGTCTTGTATTTTGTGTAATGCTATTTTCAATGTTTGTGGGGTAACGGTGATTACAGGCCATTTACAAAAACCTGACCACAGAAAACTTAGTAAAACATGGGTTTCTGAGGCCCCCAGACATGTCCCTGACTGAAAATAGTAACCAACTTTTTCTTCCTGGGGGTGCAACAGAACTCAAAATTTGAGATTTGGCCCCTAGACTATCGAAGCAAAGGAAATTTACACTCAACAGTATTTTGGAAGATATAAGGGGCAGTTAGTGTTGCGTAATTAAAGTCCGTCAGTAGTTTATTTTCATACACATGCACATGTTCATATAGAAAAGATGGGTAATTTATCAAAATCTAAGATCAAATTGTACATATGTGATAATAAGTTGCGTTCATGTGCGCAATTTGCACCTAGGGGCAAATGTGCACCCGGGTGCTAATTTGCTCCAATGAATTTGCACTACCTACAAAAGTGGACCAAATTAGCACCCTGGTGCAGATTTGCACCCGTGTGCATTTTCAGATAGCACCGTTTACATGACCAAAATACACCCCAGGTGCAAATTTACACCCCGGGTGTATATTTGCACCGGGGTGTATATTGTGCATATGAACGAGGCTTTAGACCCCTCATGAAGGGCTAAGGACTCATTGACGAAGTGAAAGAGATCTTGATTTATACAAGTTTAAATATTGTCCACCGTAACCTGGCAGATAGCGCAGACCCTGATGAGACGCCACATTTTGCAGCGTCTCATCTGGGTGCGCTATTTGTAAATACTCATTTGTTTCATTTTTTTGCATAAATACATAAACCCCCACATTTGGGTACATTGAATTTTGGGAACGCTACGCCCCTGCCCGTGTGATATAGGCAAGCAGTCCAGAGCCAGACCAGAAACCACAGACGTTGCGGTCTGATCAGGTCCTCTACTGTTTGCTAACAAATGCCTCTTAAGATTTTAACGGGATAATAAATACCATCCAACAACCCCAAAATGGATATAAAGCTGTCAAACTGATAAGGATGTACATGTACTAGCCCATTAGGCTAAAATGTGATGAAATAAATAAGCTATGGGCATCGACGCTAGAAAACCTGTCTCCAGGGGGTTGCGAACAACACAGGCGCAGACCAGCCTGCGCATGCGCGCAGTCTAATCAGCGTCTATGTTATTCATTTTTTGGAAAGTACCATATATGAGCTTGCTGCAGGTAAAATTTCAAGTTTATAGATAGTCTCTTTAGCTTAGGAGACTGGATGGAAACTCAATTTGTCGGAAACCCCGAAGACCGGTTTTCTCACGGCGAGGCCCATATAATACTGAATTTTGATTTAAAGAGTTCAGAGTTTTCATAAAGCAAAATCGGGTGGTATATCAACACTTTTAACTGTCAAATCCATCTGATCCGCATGACTATTAAACGTCTTATAACCTAAAACATCATAAACGTCTTTGCATATTTCGTCTATCTGTTTTGTTATATCCCACTTCAATGTTTTCCTCCACCAAAATGCTGTATTTCTCTCCCGTTCTGTCTTTGCACCAGTGTTATTAAACACTTTAATATTAGATATAGCTTTGTACTTAGATGGATCTAATGGCATTCCCAAATATTGGTAGATTAATTTAACCTTACCAAGAGGATCATCATTCAGATCTTCATAGTATAAAAAGCGAAACCTGTCTGGATAAAGATTGTATAATCTTAATCCCTCATGGAAATCATAGAGCATTTTACGGCACAGACCTTTCGCATTAGAAAGCAGCTCCTTTACACTCTTTCCTGGATACCACTTTGTCTCGATTCGAGAATTGATTATTGCACGTGGATCTCTGAATAAATGAATTATTTTTAGATTGTCTCTAGTCTGTAGCAGGTATTCAAGATTGTCGAGCGTCATTCGGAGAACCTTTGTGACACGATGTGAGGCAGACTTACACACCTTTGGTATGTTCTTAATAACACAGCTTGCTTGCTGTTTTGTCTTCTGGATACACGCTGACGTATTTGACCAACCCGGACCTGTAATAGATAGTACATTGGCGTGAGGGGTACTTTTGCATGCTTGATTTTTTCTCAAAACATTCTAGTACACTCTACTAGATTGCCATCAGAGAGTCAAATAGGATAGACCCAGATATAGTCTGTTGGTCCTGTTGATTGTTCTGATCTGGGTCTAGACGTTTGCAAAGACAATCAGCAGACTATGAAACTCCTACTTGAGGCTTCGTTGTTTTGCTTACATGTTGCGGCTTGCCACATGTTGGCTAAAAACTAAGACTCAATTCAGAAGTTTGTGTTCTTTTTCAACTAAATACCTAGCACATCTACTTTAATTTAAGCAGGTTTTTTGACATGTCATTGTTTGAGCTGTTGAAAATTTTGAGGTTTCACGTTTCTATGTAGTTTAGGACAAAACTTTTGGAAAGAAGATAATGTTACAATTATGATTTCTAGTTAATGTAAAACTTCAAATGTGTATTTGAGCCTTAACATGAGATTTCCAACAATGGGGTATGTGCGACCAGAAAAGGCTCAGACCAGCCTGTGCATACGCACAGTCTGACCAGAGCCTTTGCTAGTCGCTTGAATATTCTATGACTCTTGGGCTACTGACCGAATATCATTTTGAGTTTCTAAGCTTAAAAGGAGGCTGCACAGGCTCATCTTTGAAATCACATGTTGCGGCTCATTTATGTTCAACAGGGCTGGAGTTCTTCATGCATTGAAATAATGCTACGTAAAGGGTGCAAAGGTCAGGATTCGATACAATCAAGTACCACACCTGACCCAAGATACCAATGGGAAAGTCGCAAACTGACAGACACCACAAACGAGAGCCAAGAGGTCAGCCCTTTCCCAGCAGGTGACCACTAGACGCGCACAAAAGCATAGCAAACACCAGACAGAGAAACATAAGATATCCACAAAAGAAGCACCGCCTAGGAACGGTCAGTAAAATATTTTACTGGAGGGCTTAAACTGGTTTAACGGTGCACCAACCTCACCCTTAGTTCAGACGCTTTTTAGATCATCAATAGAATCAGTGCCACTCAAAAGAAGACATGTTGTTTTATATCGTTGTTATTTAGGGAATAACTTTATTCACAATTTTCCTTTGGGGAGGAATATCATCAAAATTTAGTTTTACGGCGTCGCACGATGATATACCTCCCAAAATAAAAAATCGAATATGCTTATTTCCATTCTAATGAACTTCTGCAGTTTCCGCTCACATCGAAGCGTTGCAAGCCTCATACAGCCGCAAATCATCCAACGAAATGTGACCTAATTAATGACGTCAAAAGACTTTCGACAGTATATCACAGGATATACTGTCGCAAAATTTTGACGTTATATAATTAGATGTTGTAATAGAAAAGCAAGTGCATTAGAATGTCTTTTGTATGCGTGGTGTGTGTGATTCGATATTTTTATATTTTAATCTTTCAAAATGTTCTGATGTGACATCTAAAACGTTTAAGTTCTATCTTCCAACCTAAAGGCATGGTCCTTGTTGACGACCAACTGTTAAAATAAACTTAATGTCGATAATGCTACCTACCTCCCAACCGAACGGTAAGGTCCTTGCTGACAACCAACCGGTCAAAATCGTTGAACTGACAGTCGTAGATCTTGTATAGAATTTTCTTGGCAAGCACCAAAGACCCAGTCATACTAAAGAAAATCAATACAGTAAGTTAAAGATTAAACACAACTATTCCTTTAAATCTTAACATGCTAGCTAATATTACACTCTATTTTTTTATAATAATATACCTGTCTACCCCCCACCCAGTCACATAGCAACCAAAAGGTGGCATTGTTTCTCTGGTAGAAACCTTTTACAGTAAACCTGTGTAAGACGGCCAATAGAATATAGACAAAAATACCTTAATGACAAATGGTAGTTCAATGAAGGTCGAAAGTATTGCAGAATGCTCCTCTTGGAGCATTCTGCAATACTTATGACCTGCATTAAGCGATAATTGTTCATGAAAAATAATTTTATGTCTCTTTTAGAGTGGCCATTTTACACAGGTAGCTGTCTTCTACCATTGAATAATGCAACCAGACAACAGTACATTTTGTAAGAACTGCTCCTTATATATTCAACACTATTTGTTACCTTTCTTATGCTGATCGGAACTGCAACCAGACATCTGTACTGTTTGTCAGGATTACAAGAATTATATTATTAAAGGGACAACAGCAGAGACTAGCCTGTGTAATTCCTGGATTGTAACCAGGCATTAGATCTATTTGTCAGGTTAAATTTTAGTGGTAGATTCAAAAGGATAATAAAACATTACAAAGAAAGTTGAGTATAACATGGATATCATGTGACAGTCTGCATGTCTGGTTTTGAACCCAATCATGGTTTATAACTATGATTTTGTCTTTAATTTCACGAAGTTGGGTCAGGCCTCAGACTCAATGACGGTCCTGGCGTAAAGCTTTAATCGGTTGTTTGGTGCCTGATGCCTGTCTTTGGCTGGGCCCACAGTGGCTCAACTTCAGTTTCTCTGTGATGATACTTTGCATCCGTTGGAAAGCCTCTATGCGAGCTAAACGCTTTTATAGGTTTTACAACTATTATCGAATCTTTGGCAAAGATATGGTACCCGTAAAATGCATTTAAGCCCCTAGTGGCTTAGACAACTGTCTGTTCTAAGGCGGAAGGTCTATTCTTATTGATTTATTGTTTATTGTTGACCACATTGTTTGTATGGGTTCTGTTTTGGTCCTTGTTTCTTTATTCAGTAATTGGTGTCTGTCTAGGTTGGTAATCACCAGAGCTGGTTGTTTTACTTGAACTGTCTTCCTGATGTCTAATGACGGTCAGTATTCCGTGGCTCTTCCTCGTTGTGCCGTGGGCTGGTCTGCGGTATGTAATTGAGATGTTTCCTGATAAACTTCACTTGCCTCCTTTACACAATATAAGAATCTATACTCCTCAAAATAATTGAAGGACCAATGCTATCAATTATAACATGATGATTTTTGTGTAGAACGTATTTTGAAAACCAATTTTACGATCTAGCCTAAATTTTTCGGACACCTTTGTCGCCCAAATTGCCAGGTGAAACGGCAAAAGAAAGTGGTAGAAAATGTTACTAACAAGGATTTTTTGTCATTTTAAAACTTGACCTAAATGCATTGGAATGTCATTTTTTTGTGTGTGATCCATGGACCACAGAATTGCATGAAATGAATGAAAAATGTTTTTAGATGCTGAAATCTCTGTTTTCACATGATTGTATGGTGTTTTAATCTGGTCGATACCACCCACCTCTTCCTGTGAGAGAAAATTGTCCCTTTTGGCTGCGGCATAATGGGCAGACTATGGGTTCAGACAACTGGTTTTGGCGTTTGTCTGTGACAATCTTTAAACAATTCGTCGGGACATCTTTCTAACACTCAAAGGCATAGAATGACGATTGAAAATCTGATTCTTGATGGCCAAGTACACCCATTGTTTTCAGAAAACAAAACACTGTCAAAACTCCATTGTCAGAGATGAAAAGGCTAGCTTCCCAGTATATTGAAACTGTTTAAAATTTTTTTTTGCATGCAAGCTGAACTGTTTAAAACAAAGTTTAATTTGATGTCACTATCATTCTACTCGAATGACCACAGAAGAATTTCTTTACCCCACCCACTGCCTTTTGAAAGTGTGTTTTTGGGGGTATGTTCATTTGAGACACAGTTATGGCAGAATTAGGCATGGAAATCAGTAATAATGATTCTTGACTTATGGAAATAAAGAATAGAAAGCTTTGGGCCAAGTTTTACAAAATTTAAATGTTTGAGCTGATTATACTCGCATTCTAAAATCTTGGTCCTTTAATTATTTTGAGGAGTATATTATGTGTGTGAGGGTAGAATAGAAAAATCCGTCCTTAGGATCGCCGTTTGGCATCACGAGGCTTGCTGACTGATGACAAATGGTGATCCCGAGGGACGGATTTTTCTATCCTACCCTCACACGAATAATGGATTCTTTTTCTTGCTCACCACGAATTTTATTTATTTATTTATGTATTTATTTTTTTTTAAAAAAAAAAAAAGCTTCCAGAAGTCCATGGAAACGCTAAGATGCAATTTCATATGATATGATACTTGACTTCCTGGGTAAGATAGCATGGGTCAGATAAGATTTTCTATCCCAGGGTAAAATCTCAGATATCATTATTCGGTTGGCAAGAATATATATTATTTAAGGGACAGCAGCAGAGGCTAATCTGTCTAATGCCTATCTACGTTGTAACCAGACAACAGTTATATTTCTCAGGATATCACTATATATTATTTAAGGGACAACAGAAGAGACTAACCTGTCTAATACATATCTACATTGCGACCAGACAACAGTTCTGTTTGACAGGATATCATAATATATTATTTATGGGGGGAGCGCAGTGGCTAAGTGGTAGAGTGCTTGACTTGAGACCGAGGGGCCCTGGTTCGAGCCTCACCTGCGTCATTGGGTTGTGTCCTTGAGCAAGACATTTATCCCAGCTTAGTACTGGTTCAACCCAGGAAGGCCCTTCCCTTTATAACTTAAAGATTGTAGATGGGAGATAAAGAATCAAATCAAACAAACAAACACAAATATTATTTAAGGGACAACAGCAGAGACGTACCTGTCTAAGACATATCTACCTTGCGACCAGACAACAGTTCTGTTTTTCAGGATATCACAATATATTATTTAAGGGACAACAGCAGAGACCTTCCTGTCTAATACATATCTATAATGTAACCAGACAAGAGTTATGTTTGTTAGGATATCACCACATATTATTTAAGGGACAACAGCAGAGACTAACCTGTCAAATACATATCTACATTGTAACCAGGCATCAGTTCTGTTTGTCAGGATTACACCATATATTATTTAATGGACAACAGCAGAGACTTACCTGTCTAAAACATATATACATTGTAACCAGAAAACAGTTCTGTTTGTCAGGGTTTACCCATATATTATTTTATGGACAACAGCAGTACCTATCTAATACATATCTACATTGTAACAAGAAAACAGTTCTGTTTGTCTGGATTACACCATATATTATTTAATGGACAACAACAGACACTAACCTGTCTAATACATATCTACATTGCAACCAGAAAATAGTCCTATAATGTCAGAGATACACCTTATGCAAAAAAAGGAACAATGGCTTACTGTTGCTGTCTAACAAACAATTGGACAACAGTTCTGTTTCATTTTATCAGGAATTATTAATACGATATATTAAGAGTAACAACAACAGTTAAATGTTATGCTTCAGATTTCAGCAAAAAAAGATAAGAAAATTGTGTTTATGGGCCTATAAATAAAGATCTAAAACATTGTAAGAATTAAGTATTTCACAGTATTATACTGTTTCCCTTTGGCTTTCAATGGATGCTTTATTTGAGTTTAAAGAAACTATAGCGGCTGAGAAAAACAGTGTCTAAGTTAAATTGTCTTCGCGTCATTTTTCGCGAAATTTCAATATATGGATCAAACATTGGTTTTCATACATTAACTTTTGCAAGGTCCCTTGGGATATGTAAAAACACTAAACCAGAGTCTTTAATTTTCCAAACCTGACATTTTAAGGCTATGGTGAAAATAGGACCTATACTTATTTCATGTTACATTCAAAGCAATTACATTTCAAGTTATGTAAACTTACACCATATTCATATGTTTTGCGTGAAAAGAGCGGACATTCGGTAGACACTTATATTGCGAAAAATGACTTTGATTTGACGGTTCCGAATTAAAAACTTATCTACATTGATGAGATGGTTGGGGCCTGATGCCTGGCTGTTGTCAGGCCCACCAGGGTTTACCTGTCGGATTTCTTTTGCTCTGGTATTCAGTTGTATGTACTGTTTGTCTTTGCTTTATCTCTTTTTTATATCTTGATTTATATGTTGTATGAGATGATGCAAGGATAAGTAAGGGGTCTTACAATGTGTCCTGATCCACATCTGAACTAAGGATGTGGTTGGCTCAGTGAAACCGGTTTAAGCCATCCAGTAAAATATTTTAAGTGAGCGTTCCAAGGCGGTACTTCTGTGAATCATTTGTGTTATTGTCTTGTGTTTGTCATGCTTGTGAGTCTGTTTATTGCTGCCTTGTGGTCACCCGCTGGGAAAGGGCTGACCTCTTGGTTATTGTTTGTGGTGTTTAGTTGCGCTTTTGTCAGTTTTTCATGTGGTATCCTGGCTCAGGTGTGGTACTTGTACTTGATATTTTACCACGTGTGTGTATGTGCGCGCGCGTCTGTGTGTGTGTGTGTAAAGCGCTACGATGGTTTTACAATAACATTGTGATCTACAATACTGCAGCCTGTCGCTTTACAACAGATAACAGTGCGCATCATTACACAACAGAAACTTTTGTTCATCGTTTAACAACAGAAAACGTTGGATATCGCTCTACAACAAGACATATTGCTTATCGTTTTACAACAAATATATTAGCAATAGTGTTATTACATGTAGTGAAGTAATATTCCTTATTGCACCTTTCATTGAAATGCCAATGTTAAACATCAAATATCTCGCAATGCACATATTGCAAATGCATGCTGGTGCAATAAACAAGTCATTTTATGGTTTTGCGTCTGTAAGGGTGATAATCCATTCGATAAATCTCGTGGAGTATTTTTCCATACAGTCACTCAAACCCAACAACTTACACTTACGGCTGTGAAAAAAGTTGATACCTTTTTTGCATCCTCAATGTCACGATACTACAAAATATCAATACTTATGATTTAAAGCAAAATCATGGATAGTGATTGCAAAATAAAAATAATCAAGCTGGATAAAACAGACGTTTCCGAAGCACGCCCAGAATGTCACTCGAAATTCACCTAATACTGTATAATTGACAAATGCAATGATGACTTAGCGCTTGACATATAGTTCCCCCCCCCCCCAAAAAAAAAAAAATCGCACGTGTTCAATCTCCCACACCTATTTGAGGTTTACTTTACAGTTAGTTAGTTAACTATTTGCTTGTTGGGTATGTTTTTAATGCGTTTTGTTGTTTGCTGATTTAAGTTTTAAATCGTCTTTTTTCCAACATTATTTCAGGAATATCGCTAGATTGTCAAACTATTGTGATTCAGATTAGACCAGACATTTTGTCGGGCCTGATCTGGGTCCAAACGGTTTGCAAACATCAGCATTATACAGAAAGACGACACTAGTAAACAAAGAGTTGAAGATAAAGTAGGCGTGGTTTTCGGAATGGTGAATATTCGGAAGGCTGACTAGAGTGACCCCGGAAGCGTGCAGAATGAGTATCCTGCAGAAATTGCAGACAAAAGATCAGTATGAATATACATTATATGCTAAATGTTTTCACCCTCTAGAAATTATAATGTCTTTATTTGCATATAGTTTCTTAAAGGACCTCGTCAGGAAAAAAAACTGCCATTGGAGTTTGAGACCATAAACTACTCAAACAACCCCGCGCAGCTGAGGGGGTCATGGGAGGATCCAGAGGGGGGCAGAGGGTCCAGACCCAAACTCCTTGAAAAATCACAAGAAGCAATCGATTTCCTTAGAAATACTTGTAAGGACCCCCTCGAGAAGCAATTGGACCCAATTGCTTCTCAAGGCAGATTCGTACGGCCCTCTGTAAACAAAACGTTGTCAGCACCACCCCCCCCCCCCCCACACACACACACACACATACACTAGCCTCCACCTCCCACAGTTACATGCAGCTAGAGTTTGAAATTATGCATGTAGCAAGTTAACTTATCATATTGTCGAGGGAGAGAATTTGGAAAGCGATTATCAGTCAGCGTAGATACACAGGCATGCTTGTACCTCTGACCTTCTCATGCAACAAAATCAGGTTATCTCGCCAGAATGCCTCTGTATGTCAATACTAAAATTGATGTCGCTTTTTAAAACTAAGATCTATTATATATGGTACCTGCTTTTATTGTCCAAAAACTTTGGATCCACATTCTGCTCTGCTGATTTTCTCCTGAAATTCATAAAAATAAACATTCCATAATTATTGACTTCATTGAGGTAGACAAAATGTTCTACTTTTACTTTTGTAACTAGATTTGCACTCCCTTGTGTGTGGTGTTTTGTTGTGTTTATCACTTTCTCGTATGGTGTCCTGGGTCGGATGTGGTACTTGATTGTATCAATTCCTGATCTTTGCCTCCTTACTTACTTGTATTGTTGGAGCCATATGCAACCTAAAGACTTTCTAACAAGTTTTAGCTACTGCTTTTAAAACAATTAGTGTAGTACGTTGCATTTTGAAATCTATATTTTTCTGAATCTTGAAAGAAAATCATGAAACACTATTTTTTCATTTTGTTTATTCAAACAAAGCAAATCATGGAAAGGAAAATATAGCAGTCGAAAATACCAGAGTTTTTACTTTGAAATAACTTTTGCATTCGAAATGAAGTTAGGATAAATTCAAGCCAGAGATGGAGCGCATTCATAAACTATAACAATACATGTATATCGAAACGAATGACAGAGGTGGATCCAGGATTACTGGACAGTGGGTTCATATGTATAAAAGTGTGTGTGTGTGTGTGTGTGGGGGGGGGTTCGCTTTGCAGAATGTATCTATTTTTTTTATTAAATATCATTTTCATAGGATATTTAAAAACAGAGGGAAGTTGAAGTGAACCCCTGGAACCCCCTCTGGATCCGCCACTGTATACTTTTGGTGTCTATAAATTATTTACGGTAGGTATCAAAGAGACATTAATTCTAAGTATGCAATGTATTTCGATAGTAGTAAGTGAGAAAATGATCACTCTGTTGTTAGGTGTTATAAAGTGACTTAAAATTTGCTCCTCAAATTCGAAACTACAGATTATTCAAAGTATAAATTATTGTCCTGACGACATTGGCTGGGTCACTCAACATAATTCGGTTGTATATGCAAGGGCTCGATGGCCTATATTTCACAGAAGTGTTACATGTAAAAGTACTGACTATTTGTGGGTCGTGAGCCCATTTTCTTTGTTTCATCATAGTGTGTTAATTTGATTAGGCTGTTTCCCTGTGATGATGCATTGCATAACTTAGGAATCCTCCATGCAAGCCGAACATTTTAGGTGTGTTTTAACAACAACAAAATCTAGGGCAAGAAGTTGGTACTAGTAAAGTGCATTATGTACAACCAGTGATTTAGACTTTAGATTCTATAGCTGTGCTTCTTTTATTTTTAATTCGTTGTGTGTTGTTGCCCCCATTCATCATTCATTCATTTGTGGCAATTCTGTGTTTGGTCCTTGTGTTGCTACATGTATGTTGTACATTGAACTTAGTGTCCTTTCTAGTTTTGCAATCATCTTGATGGGGAAGAGAAAACTGGTTGCTTTACTTTAATTGTCTTCCTGATGTCTTGTGACTTAATGTTCTGTGGCTCTTTCTCACGATGACGTAGGTTTGTCTGCAATATGTGATTGTTGTATTTCTTAATCATACTCAATTACTTTTTAGCCTGATTTACCATACATTTTATGAAGCCGCGTCTGGGAGTGATATAACGCCATGCAATAAAATCGATAAACAGATTTTCGGGCCATAACAACATTGCGTACATAATGACAAAATTATAACGTTTTTACGGCAAAAATTATTTCAAAGTAATCTTAATGTCATATGATAAAGAGAATCTAACATTCGTGCTCTTGTATTATTGAATTTATTAAACGAGTTGCGACAAAGAGATAAAAAGATCGCAAGCCTCGCCTTTTATATATTTCCCTCGACTCGTTTAATAAAATCAATAAAAAATGGACACTCATGTAAGATCCTCTATATCTGCAACAAGAGGAGCACTCATGTACTGTCGTGCCAGCCAAGAATGACAATTACGTTATATTTTGTTTACAATTATTAAATGAAAATTTCAATTGTACATTCCACTTGAGCTAACTCCAATCGAAAGATCACTTGCGTATTAATCCTATCCTGCGGATAGGATTAATGTACAAGTGATCTATCGATTATAAGTCCTTGATAACTTTGTAAACAAAACATGACATCACTGTCACTCTTGGCTGGCCGGACAATACGTGTAACATCCTCTATGTAAACAACTTACCGACACTCTTCTCTATCTGAGCGGCACACTGTATCATTTCCCCGCCAGTACACCCATCGTCCTATCTTCCATATGGGCTCATAAACGTAGAAGGCGTCGCTGCGGAACCCTAGCACCACCCCTGTAAGTGTGCTACCCCCTCTCATATAGGAACTTAACACGACATCATACTGTTTAGTTTCTACAAAATAAAAATAATACAATAACTTAATTAGGGACAAGGGCAACGTGATAACTTTCTTGTTTTCAAATTTAGCAAAATGACTTCACGATGAAAGTAAGTTTGAACAGTATTTATTTTGAACATGCAAAGCATGTATCAACACTACAATAATATATAAGCAGCTAACATGATTTGATAGCAGGGAATACTGCTTATATGTTTCTAACTGGTCATGATCCTAAATACAGCATTGTATTATAAAACAAAGTCATACCGCTACGTAGGTAACGTGCAAGTGCCCGTGGTGCTCAGTGCAGGACCTTCGAACATTATCACAATACAACGATGTAGTAAAGGGGCTCTGCTTTGCTGATTTTATCTCAATTTTCTTAAATATCCAATGAAATGAAATAATTTGGTCGCACTGATAGGATATTTATAAACGGGGGGGGGGGGGGGGGGAGGGGGGAATGGGGTGGCGGGGAGCGGGTTCAAGCAAAACCCCTGAACCCCCTCTGGATCCGCCACTGCACTTAGAACTTTAAACGCTTCCCTCAAATTCATCTATGCATATTGAAGCCGGTCGGAGAGGTCTTGAATAATTTAAACGGTGATTCGGGATGAGATTTTCGGATAAAAAAAACCCGATAGAAGGATATCGTGCAACATTTTTTTCTTTATTCATTTTTCATTAAATACATCTACATACATGTATATAAGCAACTCTGATTAAAATCGGTAAAACGTGTATTCGCACAGACGAGCAGCTCAAACCAGCCTATGCAAAAGCGCAGCGTCATTTCGCTGTACTTAACCTATTAAAGTACATGAGCCGCGACATGTGATTTCCAACAATGTGAAATGTGCGACCAGCAAAGGCTCAGACCAGCCTGCGCATACGCGCAGTCTGATAAGAGTCCTTGCTAGTCGATTGAATTGTCCATGACTGTTAAATTACTGACCGAACATCATTTGGAGTGTCTAAGCTTAAAAGGAAGCTACACAGGTTCGTCTGAGTCTATTCCTGTCAAAATGCCACATTGTTGGAACTCACATGTCGCGGCTCACATGTAGATGAAGTCTCAGATGTCTTACCTTCTTTAACCCGTGTCTCATTCTTTTCTAGTGCCCCCTTAAATACTGAAACAGAACATGAGACACTTCATAAATCAGTCAGCCCAAGTGATGTTGGGTACCAGTCACATATTCGAGCCTTCATTGCTCCTGCAGCACAAAGTGAAGGCATGTACATGCAGGCGCGCTACATGCAGGTGCGTGCATGTTTCATGCATGTTTAAAGACTCAATTCACACGTAAATGCATTTCTCCTCGGTTAATATTTGCGAGTTTGGTTACTCATGAATGTAAACTTCCAAAGGATACCCTTTTAAGAACATATTTGACTTCCCTGCAGCTGGTGAATGGAACTGTGTGGCGGTGGTAGAACGTCTCCCGGCCCTTCACTATAGCGTAGATTTTATTTTCTTGTCCTTTGGGATCATGGGTTTCATTGTGGAACTTTGAAACTATTAGGGGGTCGCTGATGAAGCCTAAATGGCAGAAACTAGCTACATGTAGTCTGGCCCAGGAAACATGCACATTCTAGTTTCAGTTCTTTGATGCAGTCTTTGCTTCCAAAGGATACCTTTTTAAGAACATTTTCTCCCCACCCCCACCCCCCTCCCCCTAAAACAACTAATACCACACAGAGAATGAAAAACTTTAGTACGAAAACATCTGCATCGGTAGCTTTTCGAATGTATTACAGCTATTTTGTGGCTAAAACTTCGTTTATATGCACAATTTGCACCCTGTTGCAAATTTGCACACAGGTGCAAAATTGCACCGGAGAGTAAAGTTGCATCCCTTATGTAGCGTTCATATGTCAATATATTGTGTTCATATGTTATTGGATTTGCTCTTTAAACATATCAAAAATGTTTCAGTTTTACTTTAAGGAGAAATTCGGTGTGTTAAGAATGTTTCGATTAGTCAGTTCAAGATACATCTTGTCCTACCAAGGGTTGCGATTGTCTAATCTAACCCTTGGCCTCACAGCTATGATTTTCTCCGATTGAATACGTCATAAGCCGAAAATAGTAACAATTAATATGATCAATCACAAAGCGGTGCAAAAATCGATAAACACCAGGCCTCCAGATAAGACGGCGTGATTAATTTACATTCACTTTTCTTATTTAACAACTTAAATGTACGTTTAATGTGCTCAAAAGAGCTGTCACATTAAGATGGTTATTTTGAGCACCCATAACATAATTTTGAACTTAATTATAGAAGAAAAATAAATAATTTTACGAACAAAATCTTTGCTTATCTGGACTTATGGAGACTTAGCGGGTGAGGCACATTAGATGCCGATAAACTGCTACATTCAATCTGATTGGCAGGAAGGGGTTATCGAAAAAATCCTTCCTGGCGTTTTCATTGGTCGATTAGTCTGCGCTAATAATAAATTTTGAGGGTCGTGAGGCGAAGGGTTTGTCGAAAGGTAGATACGACGAAACCTTCGCTGGTGAAGATGTTCAAGATACCGTCGTGTGAGAAAAATGCAACTTCAATTGGTTTTATTTGCTTTATTTATTTATACAATATTAAAAGAGGACAAGTGTCACTTATAGAAGCTGTTGCAGCAGTACTAAGTAAATATATGACTAATTGGCCAAGAGTGGTGGACAAACGTAGTGCTTGGACTTATACATGTACTGATGATCAGTGGCTTCCGAATGTCAAGGACTTTGCGACAAACTGCGCGAACAGCTGCAACGGAATGCGCGTGTGCGTTACGTTGTTTCAATTAAACTGCTGGTGACCGTTTGACTAGGACTGCGCAGAGCTGAACAATTGATAACCTCTTCGTAATAGCAAAATAAACGTCTTGTGAATGTGTGAAACGGGTTTGGTCTTCAATTGTTGACGAATTCTTCTGACTGGTCAAATGATTCAGAATGCTTGTAAGTCGTCAATAGATCTTATTCTGCAATGGAATTGAGGCCGAAATAACGGTAATCATAATAAGTCACATTTATTTAAAGTGGAACCGACATTATAAACAAGCTAGTCTGAAATGTACATGTTAGCCTTTAATAAACCAGGCCAGATCAAACTTCGGATCTATAATAAGAAAGTTATAGCAATCCGAATGGAGGCCGACATTTTTCAATACATTTAACTTCCTATATACTAGTATTGGCAATAATGTATTGCTATTTGCTCTTATTGTTTTCGAATTGAAATGTTTAAGAAGGAACAAACAATTTGAGAACAAAGGTAAATGAAAAGCAGGAAAACAAGTTATTCTGTTTTTGCATAGTTAATCAGGGCTGTGTGACGTCATGTCTCAATGTGTACCTAAGTTGGAATAGAACTTTATTTGATCAAACAACTTACCTGGTATAGCATTTCTTTGAATCATTCTTGTTATGGCTGAAAAATGAAGTAAACATCTGGATTAGAACAAGAATCAAGGGGTCAGTTAACCGAGCAAGGCAGACAATCCTCATAAAATAGCGATAACACGCACAATGTTTCTGGTTTCTTCAAGAATATTTTGACCAAAGTTGTGTAACCCTGTTTTCGGGCTTTCGACAAGGTCAAGGTTAAGCTCCCACCAGTCTGAATATCTACAGAGACTAGCTAGATTATTGACATGTTTCGTGTAGCAAGTGGAGATATAATGCTCTCCAGAAAGCGAACAACAAATGCGCTGATCAGACTGAGCATATGTGCAGTCTTGTCTGCGCCTTTGTTTTAGTTTAAACTGTATTTATTGGTACAAAACATAAACAAATACAAAGCAACACAATAATAAAAGCACTATACAAAAGGGGTTCAGAAAGAAGTCAGGAGACTTATTCGAATCTTTTTATTTTTTCGCTTGCGACGTTGCCAAAATGATCAAGTGCATGATAAAACCAAGACCATGAAGACTATGAAAGATGGTCCACCGACGACTCAGATCAGCTCGGAAGGGTGGACATTGACGTAGCCAAAACGCTGAAAGAAATACGCACATCAAAGGGAGACTACTGGATCAAGCAGTGATTGTCTTCAATCGCATCCCTTTTCAACATGGAAACTTCTCTTAAAGGAAATAATTTGCTCCCAGGGGAAGCGAACTCTTTACTTTAAGAGCAGTTCCTTATGTGATAAAAAATCAATTTTACCATATTAGGTGACCACCCTTGAATGTTACTATTTTTTATTAAGCACGTGCGTAACTGCATAGTGGGAGCTACGCCAATGATGGACACTTATAATTGGTTAATTTGATGGGACTGACTATGAGTCTACCGTTCATGCGTCCAGCGAAGACTATTGTCCGACTAGGTGGATGCCCTGGCTGACCAGAGTCTCAGTTGGAGGCACACACCAAGTTTTAGATGGATATCGTGTGTACAAGCTAATATTTATGTGCACATTGAAATAATCACGTTATACGTCTTCGATGAGCACACATTCGATGTTTATTTGGAGAAAGGAGTATTAAGAATGCCCTGTTGTGTTAAATTTTATACCATAACTTTTATAATGGTTACTATATATACAATGTATTCTTAACCCATTTAAGCCGATTGTACTAGCCGGTCATTATGAATTGGACGAGTCCGTTTCACTTTTTAGGGCTGTTGGATGGTATTTCTTTTTTTTCAAATTTTAGTTTAAACAATATTTATTTCGAAAATACAAAGCATGTACTAACAAAAATACATGGTTTTAAAAAAAATCAAATTTTGATAGAAGATCTGTTGTCAAAAGAGAAGAACCTGGTTCGAGGACGCGTTCTGTGGTGTCAGATCTGGGTTTGCATAGTGTGCCTGTCCCTCAATAAAAAGTAGGCTACTCTAGACTTAGATCTGTTTAGATGCTAACTTTTGGAGATTTTCCGAGATGTTACTATTTATATCAACGATCACAGAAGTCACAGATTAGCATGTTCTCAATTCTAGGCTTTCATCCACGTCCCACCGGTGAAGTTATCAGTACCTATGAAACGTGGGTTAACATAGCTTTGTGACAAACATTTTATTTGTCTTCTGCTGTTCAAGTTTGTTTTGCTTTTTCAAAGAGTGTCGTACATATTGTATCCAGATCAGTACTAATGTTTTGTCTGGTCTGATCTTAGTCCAAACTATTCATCAGTAGACAAAAGCATCAGGTGAAGAATTATACTTAACAAAGAGTACTCGACTCTTGTATTTTAAAAGAATGTTTGAAATGAAAGTACGATATATATTGTGCAAACAAGAACACTACACATTTGAATAAATAATTTTTGAACGAAGTAGGTGAGGGCCGGTACGGACAATTATATATATTTGAAAGAACACAATTAACCCTTTGCATGCTAATTAATATTACATGTTTATTGGGTTGTTTTGCTTTTGTCGTCTGCACATATTTTTTTTCAAGATTTAAGTTTGACAAAAAAAACGCTTTTCGGGGATATCATTAGAGCAACGCACAAGGACCGACATTTTGCCGGGCCAGATCTGGGTCAAATCTGTATATTAATGCGATCAGAAGACGACCCAATTCGTCACAAGCTAGCAAAAGGTTAAAATCGAATTGATCTATTTGTATATGTAGTGAATACAATGGAATAATGAAAGACTCAGTATTATAATTGTATCAGGTCAGGGACAAATGTATACACTCATCTGCTCAAGCCAGGTCTTGAAAAAAATATATTCAGTGGAGCTGGGGCTGAAATTTAAGGATCTAGAAACAGCGCATGCGCTCTCATATCAGACACTGTGCACGTCAATCCTAACATACATGTACAAATGGCAACATCTGATCTCGCTGATGTTCTATTGTATTAAAATAAATCACCATTTTACTCCAATAAATATGCATGTAGTGTCGTCTGCTAATATACCATTTTGGACGCCATCATTGTAAAAATGTGGACCAAGACCAGACTTTTCTGATCATGTTTCAATGTGTTTGCCTGCAGCACGAACACTATACGAGCAAGCAATAAGGTTTTTGGTACATACCACACTGTCGGGCAACGAAGGATCAGACGAGTCTGCGCATGTGCGCAGACTCGTCTGGGTCTTCGCTGCTCGCATACACAACGTACAAAAAATGTACTACAAATGTAGGGTATAGGTGATGGTTTAGATCTAGAGTCCCTAAGACGTAGACAAAGTATAAAAAAACAAGTTCTGACTTTCTCAAAAAACACACAGCAGACAACGACTTCAGCAGACGTGAGTTTGTTTTTTTGTTGTTGCATGTACTTACCCAAAATCCAAATAACTACAATAATCGTGAGCCAAATCCGTCTTTTGAAAAATAATTTGAAGTTTCCACAAGCCCGCTTGTTGCAGAGCATATTGTCATATAAGGTTATGTTATGCATGCATTCAGCCTTGTGCTTTTTTTGTTTAAAGAACATGTATCTAAAAGGCGTCTCTATAAGACTGTCAAACTTTTATGGACTGCATTATATTCAGTTGTATTGAGATTCTGACCACTGACTAATACTGGTTCCACAGTGATAACCATATTTCTTTAGTTTTGACATACACTGTAAACGTATGATACATCTACGAGTGTGACAAATGCTTAACTCATTGCCTACTGTGGAAACGTGCAAGCTTTTTTGTCGTCTGCTGATTTTTTTCAAAATCAACGTTTTCGGATTTTTTTTTCAGAAACACCATCAGGGTGTCAAACAGTTTTGATCCAGATCGGACCCGACGTTTTGTCGGGCTTGGTCTGGGTCTAAACTGTTCGCAAAGGTTATTAGCAGACGACACTAGCAGGTAAATAGCTTAACGTATTTCTGTAAAAAGAGTTAAACGTACATAATGCATCATGTACTTGTTTATCATTCGCAGAAACGGATCAGACACAGTAAAACATGTGTAAAACGGCCACTCTAAATAAGACCGAAAAATGGTTTTCAAGACCAATTATCGCTTAATGAAAGACAAATACTTTTGACCTTCATTAAGCTACCATTTGTCATTAAAATCCTTGTTTTGTCTATTTTTAGTGGCCGTTTTACACAGATTTTACTGTACATATACATGAACATCAGTTCAAAGCTATTATTGCGCTTCTTTTATTTATTTATTTATTTATTTATTTATTTATTTATTTATTTATTTATTTATTTATTTATTTATTTATTTATTTATTTATTTATTTATTTATTTAAGTATATTTAAATACATTAAACTAAATCAGTTTATTTAAATAAATAAATTTATTTATCTATTTCTATTTATTTATTTATTGTCTTCCGATGATGTAGCACACCATTTACCAAATTGCAGATGAACTTAGTCTCCCTACACATTATAAATTCCAATTCAATTACTTAAGATAGAATAATAATACAAATACTGAAAAATATCTCCTACACTGCACTTCAAATATATATTCACTATTGTAATTATTATTGCCTGTCTAATTTTCTTCAAACGATGACACTCTCATGTGCCCAATTTTAAGAGTGACGTGTAAAAAGAGCCCTTATCGTCTTGGGCGGATGACCGATCGCAATAAGGCTTATTTGCAAGACGATACTGCTATAAAGGATACGATGGGGATAGAAAAAGTATGAACGGGGCTAATTTACCTGTATTTTTATTAGAAGTCAACAGGACAATTGGGCTAATCCTGTATTTAGCAGAAAAATGTAATGTTGCTAAACTTTTCAGCTCTGTAATATACAATTAAAGACAAAGATTACTGTCCATTAGAGATCATTAAAGGATTAACTGATAAGGGACAGTTTCAGTAGCTCAAAAAATTATAGGGCCTCAAGAGGGGACTTACCTGTATAAATCACAATTCCAATCACTAAGATAAAGATCAATATTTTATCATAAAATACCAAATCCCTTCATTGGACCACTTTATTGCCCCTGTAAGGAAGTCATAACCACCTCATTATGACTGTCCTTTTGATCTGCCCAGTATGACCCCTGGAGAGAGTCATAATTAGTGGTACCAGTATTATTGCTCAAATATTTATCTCTTTAAGACCAGACAAAGTAGAATAAGCACACAGAGCAAAATAAGTACGTTTAGAATTTAAATTATTCGATAATATATGGAAATACTATGAAGCTATGCATGTTAGTCTAATACGCCTCGAAGAAGTATTGCTTCGAGAATCAGCACTTCATAAATATTCAGTACGGATTGAATATGCACGTCCTACGCATTAAGCAATAATCGGTCTTGAAAACCATTTTTGGTCTTCTTGAGAGTGGCTGTATAACACAGGTTTTACTGTACATGTATTTGATTTTGACAAACCGTGTTCCACAGCAATATAAGGATATATGGCAAAATAGTGATATTATCTAACTTTTTAGACTGTCCAGCTACAGTGTGTAGCTAAACTTACAACTAGTAGTCTAGTTGCTGACCAAGCAGATATTTAAGGTCCGTTTTTAAATGTATATTTTCTGGAGTACCTATTCTTAATTAGTAAAATTATAATTATTGTTACTAATTAAAACGTTACTCGCAAAATTTAACTTGACAATTAAAATAAGACTTCTATTGTCGCTAGGGGGTTTTGGTAGTAAGGTTGACTATAATGATCTAAAATTGAGATTTTCTTACATATAATTATATTCAACACAATATGCCATTATAGAGAAGAACAGAACAAGAAAATTATACTAAGTAAGTATATGACTGAGCCGCGACATGTGATTTCCAAAAATGTGGCATTTTGTCAAGTGTAGACTCAGACGAGCCTGTGCAGCCTACTTTTAAGCTTAGAAACTCCAAATGATGTTCAGTCAGTAGCTTAGCACGCAGAATATTCAAGCGACTAGCAAAGGCTCTGATCAGACTGCGCGTATGCGCCGGCTGATCTGAGGCTTTGCTTATCGCATATACCAAATTGTTGAAAATCTCATGTCGCGGCTCATGTCTAGCGTCCTACAGCATGGATGGAAAACTTCATAAACAGAACCGCCGGCCCGAAAAAGAAAATCTTATGGATTCTTTTCCGGTTCTGTTTATGGAGGCTAAAAATCGCCTGACAACGTTTTTTTCCATTCAGTGCTTCAATGGCGTAAAATAACGGAATAGGGAGAATGTAGTGATCCGATCTGGTCTTTGAACATCTAAAATACAGACTTTGAAAAAATGTCTCTTACGAATTTCAACATTTCTATCTAGTTTCAAATTATTTTCCAATTAAATTATCATTTATCTTAATTGTCATCAAAGTGGCCCACAGCGAAGTGCCTGTAGTACACCTTGTGCATTTATGGTTATAGTGATATTTGTTCGAGTAACACGTCAGCGGGTACATGGGCAAAAGAACTGATAGGAAAGGACACAATCTGGTCACATGACCCTTCCGCCGACATGTCACTTCAAAAACGTCCCCATGCTTATTGTTTTATTCCTTTGCCTGCTGCGAAAAATGCGTCTAAAATTGTCGTCTGCAGAAGTCGTCTGGTGAGGTCGTCAGCTGCATCTAAACACGTGATCAAGTTCTAATTCCGGCCTACCGGCAAACAGTGTGGACACAGATCTGGGTCCCCATTTTTTGCTACACGACAGCAGACGATATGTTGTCGCGACTAGAAGCGGAAGGGTAAAGTTTATTTTGATTTGTCTCATGCTTTCTTCGTTATAAGGGGATGGTGGTCTATCTGCTTTTGCTAGTTATTTGGCTAGCAAACCTCGCAACATCGCTGTTTAACCCTTAAACGCCACCTATAATTTGCAGCAGACGACAATTTCAAATTTTGCTGATTTTTCAAAAATAACGAATAAGGCATGATACATGTGACGTTCTAAAATTGGCAAAGATGTCGCAAAATGTGTCGTCTGCTGCAGTCGTGATTGGCGTTTTATGGGTTAAGCTCTACAACAATCAAAACAAAATGGCAAACATTCGTTTACAACTCTTTTCCAACAAGCGTCTTATGCTGGTGATCTTTGCAAACAGTTTGAACGACAGGACGTGGGACATGATCTCAGTGGTTCCAAACTGTTTGATACTCTGATGGTAAAAATTGAGCCGCGGCATGAGCTTTCCAACAATTTGACATTTTGACAAGTGTATACTCAGACGAGCCTGTGCACTCTCCTTTAAGCTTAGAAACTCCAAATGGTATTCAGTCAGTACCTTAACAGTCAAAGAATACTCAAGCGACTACCAAAGGCTCTGATCAGACTGCGCGTATGCGCAGGCTGATCCTAGGCTTTGCTGGTCGCACATACCACATTGTTGAAAATCTCATGCACTGGCTCTTAATGTATTCCTATTTCTCTTTCAACAGACGACAGTAAAACATGAAGACTCTCGTCAGAAGGCAAAGGATAAATGACACGCGTTCTGTTTAGGATACCATTAAGAAGGTTCCGCTTTCTACCAACGCGCCTCACTCAAATTATCCATTATGTCAATATTTCAGAAATAGACTTAAATTACTTACGGACTATAGAAAACACGATATTTGGTTAATAATTATCTTAAACAACGAAAGATTTTACTCTTGTTAAATTCAAAATACACGTACTTTTAAAGTTTCATGTGCCAGTTTTAGGGGATTCACAATAGCTCAACGGCAAACAACTGAACGCCAAATCTATCGACACCGATGCTAAATCTAGGTCGACATGAGGATTTATCTCCCTGGAAAAAAGTGAATATCACTTTTAAGGGTAGATTAATCCTCATGTCTACCGAAAATAAGTCAATACATGATAGAATTTTTTCTACTTTCACTTTTGTTGTTGAAGTCATGTTCAACTTAAGGACTTTCTCATATGCTTTAGCAACTGTTATTAAACTATCTTAATGTATTATTTTGTATTCTGAAATGTATATAAATTCTCTGAATGTGAAATGTCAAATTCAATCACAAAACACTTTTTTTACATTATTATACACCGGCGTCACTGCGTTGTGGTCCTTGAGCATGACACATTTATCCTAGCTTAGTACTGGTTCAACTCAGGAAGACCCGTCCCTGTTGAACTGAAAGATTGTTGATGGGACGTAAAGAATCAAATCCAACAAACAAACAAACAAACAAACATTATTCAAACAAAGAAAAATGAATAAGCTAAACACAACTGTTGTTTAAGTTCATTACCTGTAGGGATGTGAAACAGCAAATCATGTCAATTTCATGCAGCCCATGCTAATTTCATACTCGTCATGCTATTTTTTTTACCTCTCTAAATGGTGATATTGCAGAAGTGTCAAAATATGAAATTCTGGAAACTAGTTTGAGCTGGTTTTCATCCAATATCATCTTCTAGGTCAGTTTAGACCAGTTTTCAGGTAGATATAGAGATTTATGAATACAAATTTGGCCAGTCAGGAGACAGGATTCTCTCGAGTCATTTAACAAACCCCTTATGTATAATGGATTCTTCCTTCTGGTTTGGGAGCAATTAACTTTCTTAAAACATGGTATTGCATGGTATGGCATGGTAGGACATGGAATGACACGACATGACATGGCATTGTGGGGCATGGTAGGTCTGTCCAGGTATGCTATGGTCAGGTTTGCTATGGTCAGGCTTGGTATGGGCGGGTATGGTCAGGATAGGGAGCGCAGTGGCTCAGTGGTAGAGTGTTTGACACGAGACCGAAGGGCCGCGGGTTCGAGCCTCATCGGCGTCACTGCGTTGTGGTCCTTTAGCAAGACAAATTTATCCCAGCCTAGTACTGGTTCAACCCAGGAAGACCCGTCCTGGTTAACTGAAAGATTGTTGATGGGTCGTAAAGAATCCAATCAAACAAATGGTATGGTCAGGTATGGTCAGGTTTTGTATTGTATTGTTTGGTATTGTATGATATGGCATTGTATGGTATGGTATGGTATGGTATGGTATGGTATGGCATGGCATGGCATGGTATGGTATGGTATGGTATGGTATGGTATGATATGGTATAGTATGGTGTGGTATGGTAAGGCATGGCATTGTATGGTATGGCATGGTATGGTATGATATGGCATTGTATGGTATGGTATGGTATTGTATGGTATGGTATGGTATGGTATGGTATGGTATGGTATGGTATGGTATGGTATGGCATGGTACGGTACGGTAGGGTAGGGTATGGTATGGTATGGTATGGTATGATATGGCATTGTATGGTATGGTATGGTATGGTATGGTATCGTATGATATGGCATTGTAATGTATGGTATGGTATGGTATGGTATGGTATGGTATGGTGTGGTATGGTGTGGTATGGTATGGTATGGTATGGTATGGTATGGTATGGTATGGTATGGTTTGGTATGGTATGGTATGGTATGGTATGGTATGGCATGGTAGGACATGGAATGACACGACATGACATGGCATTGTGGGGCATGGTAGGTCTGTCCAGGTATGCTATGGTCAGGTTTGCTATGGTCAGGCTTGGTATGGGCGGGTATGGTCAGGATAGGGAGCGCAGTGGCTCAGTGGTAGAGTGTTTGACACGAGACCGAAGGGCCGCGGGTTCGAGCCTCATCGGCGTCACTGCGTTGTGGTCCTTTAGCAAGACAAATTTATCCCAGCCTAGTACTGGTTCAACCCAGGAAGACCCGTCCTGGTTAACTGAAAGATTGTTGATGGGTCGTAAAGAATCCAATCAAACAAATGGTATGGTCAGGTATGGTCAGGTTTTGTATTGTATTGTTTGGTATTGTATGATATGGCATTGTATGGTATGGTATGGTATGGTATGGTATGGTATGGCATGGCATGGCATGGTATGGTATGGTATGGTATGGTATGGTATGATATGGTATAGTATGGTGTGGTATGGTAAGGTATGGCATTGTATGGTATGGCATGGTATGGTATGATATGGCATTGTATGGTATGGTATGGTATTGTATGGTATGGTATGGTATGGTATGGCATGGTACGGTACGGTAGGGTAGGGTATGGTATGGTATGGTATGGTATGATATGGCATTGTATGGTATGGTATGGTATGGTATGGTATCGTATGATATGGCATTGTAATGTATGGTATGGTATGGTATGGTATGGTATGGTATGGTGTGGTATGGTGTGGTATGGTATGGTATGGTATGGTATGGTATGGTATGGTATGGTTTGGTATGGTATTGTGGTATGGTATGGTATGGTATGGTAATGGTAATGGTCACGTATGGTATGGTATGGTAGGGTATGGTAAGGTTTGGTATGGTATTTTGGTATGGTATGGTATGGTATGGTAATGGTAATGGTCACGTATGGTATGGTATGGTTTAAATGTATAATATGGTATGGTAGGCTGGGTCAAGGCGGGGCGATGTAGATCGGGGCAGGTCAGACACCGAGACAGACAGGAAAGAACGATTTTGCATGAACGCATGATGCCGCTTTACTGTTTGCCGACGCCACTAGCATTATGGTTAAACTTACGTTAACGGTCTCATGACAAGTCTGTATCATTTGTATAACTTTTCAAAAGCTTAGACATTGCCTTGTACAACTGGTATAGCTGCAGAGGCAACTTTGTGTGTGGGGGGGGGGGGTAAAACATTTTACAGACCAGATGTTAGCCTTAGATTCTGTAGTTGTTTCAACAGGATTCCCTAGCAGAGACAGATAACACAATAATACATGTCACGCATGATGATTGCATCCCACATTTTAATAACGTTTGATGATTGTTTCAATTGTTCAGGAAAATAAGGCTTTCCAACGATTCTTTTTAATTTATAAACTAAATCACTGATAAATACCCTGTTTCAAAAGAATTTTTAAATCAACATAATGATTATATTAAAATATCGGCACTGGATGACAGAAACAGATTCTAAGAAACTAATGTTATTTCGAAGTTATAGCCTAAGTCATATCCCTTCGTGGGCCTAAGGGGTTGGACAGGGGCTAAATATAAATATATATTTAAAAAAAATTGTTATTCGCAAATAAAATTGAAGGGAATGATGAGTAGAGCGAGATGCAAGCAAAGATGGCATAACACACGCCCTGATTTATGGGGTAGGGACGGGGACCAATAAACGAACTAATGCAAGAAAGTGGTCATGTTGCCAATCAAATAGCAAGTATAAATAGTCGAGCAGCTGGCAATGAGAAATATAGATTGACCCCTGTGGTGGGACTTTGGATCAGATGGCTCATATGTGTCACTTACAACACATTTTGGAATTCGTCAATCTTTTAAATTGAAGCTTAGATAAAGATATTTCCCAAATTATGGATCATTTTGGCACCAACAATTGCATATGAGCCGCGACATGAGATTTCCAACAATGTGGTATGTGCGACCAGCAAAGCCTCGGACCAGCCTGCGCATACGCGCAGTCTGATCAGAGCCTTTGTTAGTCGCTTGAATATTCTATGAGTGTTAAGCTACTGACCGAACATTATTTGGAGTTTCTGAGCTTAAAGGGAGGCTGCACAGGCTCGTCTGAGTCTACATTTGTCAAAATGCCACATTGTTGGAAATCACATGTCACGGCTCATATAATCATTGAAGGCTAGTGTTATTCAACCTGAAAATATTCCAATTACATTTAGCGGGCTATATTATTTGGAGCCCTACAGCTACGTCTGTACCAAACACACCACCACATACTTCCAGGTCTTTAGTAAAGAAAATATTTGCTCTAAATGCATATTTTAATTTTTTCCATTGGTAAAAAATACATAGATGTTTATAACTGATGCAAAGCTTGGTTTGAAAAGGGTACATTTGATTAAAATGGGTGGAATACCTGTTTTTCTTACTTTCTGCCTCGGTTTAGCCTCAGACAAATTTAAAAGTGCACACTAAAATTTATCGAGTTTCATGAAATAAAATGCATTATACATGTACATTGTAATTTAAATAGATATGATTATAAATGTTTGGGATTCAATAAGTGTTATTTTGCCTCGGCTTAGCTTCAGACAAAGCAAATTGATTTTCTGCAAGCCCAATGTCTTGATCGTATTAGAATCATCTGTTTGGGAAAACATGGGCGAATCATGAGGGGAGGGGGGTCCGAACACCCCCTGGAAAATCACAAAATTATAAGGTTTCAGCAATCCTGATCCGGATCCCCTGGAAAATTACAAAGCCACCAAGCCAGCATTCAATGTAGGATCATTATTGGCCCGCCAACGAAACACCATTTGAATGGCGCTTCGCTGACTGGCCGATGATGGCCCGCTTCAGTTCGTGGTACATGTACATGTATTAGGATTGGATTAAGTTTTTCATCAACTAAAACGGGAGCGAAGTGGCTCAGTGGTAGAATGCTTGACTTGAGACCGAGGGGCCGCGGGTTCGAGCCTCACCTGCGTCACTGCGTTGTGGTCCCTGAGCAAGACACATTTATCATAGCTCAGTACTGGTTCAACCCAGGAAGACCCGTCCGTGTTAACTGAAAGATTGTTGATGGGACGTAAAAAATCAAATCAAACAAATCATCAACTAAAAAAACTCCGGCGTTGTCAGAGTTTAGAGGGAACCATTTTGACAAAACTGTCTGAATTCGCGCATGGACAACTATCGGATAATTACAATTTATTCTGTTGCTGTTGATTTATTGTTGATTGTTTCTCTCATTGTGGGGTTTTGTGTTTGTTGGATGTTTTGTTGTCCTTTCCAGTTTTGCAATCATCTTGATGGGGATGAGAGAGCTGGTTGCTTTACTTGTTTATCTTCCTGGTGTCTTTGTGGTTGTTTTGTGGATCTTCCTCACGGTGCCATGGTTGGTTTGTATTTGGTGATTGTGGTGTCTCCCGGTGATATTCACTTGCCTCTCTGGGAACAACTTTCTGAGTGATAGAATTTTAAGCTACATGTAACTGATAACAGACGGACCGACATACTGGATATAGGGCAAAAATATGTTCAGTTTTGGGTCGTACAGTTTTAATATCGATGTGCATTCGCGGACCCAGATAATTCCATCCGGGGTGTGGATCTGATATTTTTAGTTATCAACGTATTTCACAGAGGACTGTACGGACCAACCTTCGTGAAGCAATTAGACCCCATGGGTCCAGAAGCTTCACAAGGGGAGTCCGTACCAGTATTTCTTCAGACACACATTACAACCTATGATTTTCCAGGGGGTGGGGCGGGACCCCCTGTCCCCCCCACCGAGGTGACAAGTATCAACGTTATAGTGCATGGAGTTTAACCTTGTGATTATTGAAGAAGGCGTTTTATGGGTCATACATATACGTACATCATTAGATCGTTGATTCAATGACCCATTATATTTCTATACGGTTCCAGAAGATTGCTTTAGTTTAGTATGTAATTGTGGCGCACTAAAATGAGCCGCGACATGATTTCCAACAATGTGGCATTTTGACAAGTGTAGACTCAAACGAGCCTGTGCAACCTCCTTTTAAGCTTAGAAACTCAAAATGAAGTTCAGTCAGTAGCTTAACAGTCTTAGAGTATTCAAGCGACTAGTAAAGGCTCTGATCAGACTGCGCGTACGCGCAGGCTGGTCTGAGCCTTTGCTGGTCGCACATACCACATTGTTTAAAATCTCATGTCGCGGCTCAAGTGTTTTATCTTACCTGATCCTGTAAGGAAAATGCCAAATAACAGGGCAACAGAACGTTTACTCTTCACCATTTTCAGCCAGTATATGACATCGAAAATTTTCATCAAGACGTCAGAACTCGTGGCCGGTGAGGATTCATGCTATAGACATAAGTCTAGATAAACAAAAAAATATTATTATAATTCTCTTTTCCATTAGTAAATACACATTCCTATGGGTGCTCTGTCGAACCGAAACTTTCACACTTCGCAACTTTCACACCGTGAAAAATTGGTACCAATTTCTCACAGCGCGTAAAAAATTGGTACATTCTACCAGTACGTTACGTATTTCATACCAATATTTCACATTTTGTGAAAAATGCGCACGTAGTGAAATTATATGTAGCATACATGCGTATTCTTCACATTGATAAAATACACCCCACCCCCAAATCTGCTGCATTTTGCATTCGACTCCAATTCTTCACATGCATGGCATGATTTTATAACTGGCAAGTTTCTAACAGGTTACAGGTAAATTTCATATTTTACAGTTGAAACATCTGGGACAGGAGTTAGAATATTCAAATACAAACCAATTATATGAGCCGCATCGCGAGAAAATGTTTCTTTGGAGTTTATTCTCCAGATTCGCCAGTTTGCGTCCATGTACATGATGTATATACAGAAACAAAGACTAGTCGGAAAATCTTTTGAGCTTTTTCAATCATTGCAGGAAGGTTTTCAATCAGTGAAGCAAAGAAAAATAGGCTCTAATCCACATGTGAAGTTGCCAATCTTATCTGCGCCTTTTGGTATTATATATATATATATATTATGCAAAAATAAGATTTTCTCATTATGCGCCTCGCATTTAGATTAGGAGAGCTAGATTCAGCTTTCCCTCTTTGAATGGTGGATCCCTTTTTTAGCTCTGATTGTGGTCATCGGATGATCGTCGTACGTCAGTCCGTCCTGGTATGTAGCATCAGCTAGTGGACCTCTACCACGTTTGTTCACAATATGACCATGGGGCCAGGATGTCAGCATCCTGTTAGTTATACCTCCCCGCAAACTTTGTTTGTGGTGGGTATACTGTTTTCACGTTGTCCGTCCGTCCGTCCGTCCGTGCGTCTGTGTGTGCGTGCGTCCGTCCGTAACGTTTTGTTTCCTTAATAACTCGAAGAGTCATTGATGGATTTTCATCAAACCTTGCAAACATGTTCATATATGCAAGACAAGTACTTAAGACAAAAATATAAGGGCTAGGGGCCAATTCTATTAGAGTTATTTCACTTTGTAGTACTAAATGGCTTTTAATATAGGGTTTTATGCTTATGCTATTATAGGCCATACACGGGCCGATCAACTCCTACATGTACCACAGCTTTTTATGGAACAATTTGATACTTTTCCAATACAATGTAGACACATTGAACATATGCATGAAGGAGTTTAGTTCAGAAAACATAATTTTTGACAAAGTGACAGCTGTGAGAACTTAGACAATTTTTCCCTAATTAGGCTTTGTATATGCATAGACGGTGCCTTTATGGGATGATCAACTCCTACCACAGCTTTTAAAATAGCAATTTGATACTTTGCCTATACAATGTAGACGCATTGAACATATGCATGAAGAAGTTTGGTTCAGAAAAAATAACTTTTGACAAAATGACAGCAGTGAGAACTTAGACAATTTTCCCTAATAAGGTGTTTGGTGCCTTTATGGGCCGATCAACTCCTACCACAGCTTTTGATGGAGCAATTTGATACTTTGCCTATACAGTGTAGACACATTGAACATATGCATGAAGGAGTTTGGTTGAAAAAAATAATTTTTGACAAAATGACAGCTGTGAGAACTTAGACATTTTTTTCCTTAATTACGCTTTTGTACATTTGTATATACATAGATGGTGCCTACATGGGCCGATCAACTCCTACTACAGCTTTTGATGGAACAATTTGATACTTTGCCGATATACAATGTAGACACATTGAACATATGCATGAAGGAGTTTGGTTCACAAAAATAATTTTGACAAAATGACAGGTGTGAGAACTTAGACAATTTTCCCTAGTATGGCTTTTGTTTATGCATAGATTGTGCCTTCATGGGCCAATCAACTCCTACCACAGCTTTTAATGGAGTAATTTGATACTTTGCCTATACACGATAGACACATTGAACATATGCCTGAAGGGGTCTGGTTGATTTTTTTAGAAACTTAGACAATTATTCCCTTATATGGCTTTTGTATATGCATTGGTAGTGCTTTTATGGGCCGATCAACTCCTGCCACAGCTTTTGATGGAGCGATTTGATACTTTGCCGATAAAATGTAGACCCATTGAACATATGCATAAAGGAGTTTATAATTTTTGTTTTCACAGATTCTACTGAAATCTTCTTTTCAAAACTAAAGTCTGCTGGTTTGAACTATAACTTGCCAAGTTTTTTCACTGACTCTTACTCTGCGGGGGGTATCTTATAAACATTGCTTGTTGACTTTTTTTTCATTTTGTCAACATAATAAATGGGCACTTTTCCATGAAAAACTTTCTAATGGAACTGCTGATCAATAAAACATCATAGCTGGGATATGGGAGGAGCTATGATTTGCTTATATCCTTATAAACAGTCATTCTCAGACAAGCTAACCCCCTCCCCCCTCGAAGGCCCTCTTGTTTCTATACAATGAATCGTGATCCGGAGAGACAAATTGATTTGGCCTGTGTCACCTGTTACGAAATCATGTCCACTCTGTCATTCAATATTATGAAGACAAACACTCAAAAATTGTAAAACATTTCACGAATTATTTTTGTGGTGATTAAGGGCATATTGAAGGATCTCGGACAGTCTTACTGAAGAATTGCCCATAAAAATGGTCAGAGAAAAGTTTCAAAGAAATTGATATTTATTTCATGGTAAAAGATAGTAGGCTCAACTCTCGAATTATCCGCAAAAGTGTTTTTCTCATTGGACAAATACCAATAAAAAATATGGGTTGAAAACTCTGTTTTTGCTATTCAACATTTAGAAAATAGAAAACGTTTTACTGAAGTACTTCCCCGTCCCGTGACCAAACTTATCCTTTTGCATACAGTTGTAGTTTTACATTTCACACATCATGTAAAAATTGCATGATTGGTCACGTTGGGGGGACGCTGTCAAAATGCTCAAAAACAATTTATAATAAAAACTTATTAAGGAACTAATTTTGTACAAACCTGTAGGTAGATATCAATTTACAATGGTATATGTCAGGGATTTAGTTATGATTGCGTACCAAGTAATTAATTGTCTTATTCCTCGACCGAAACATATGTTGTGGGTACTCAAAAGAACCGTCGCAATGAGACGGTTCTTGTAAGCACCAACTTATAGGTTAAAATCTCCCGAGTAAGAAAATATTTGCAATTTGACGCTCAGAAATTCTGTTGATCTAGACTATGGTGTATACAGTATGCTCAGTGAACATCCCAACTGATTGAACTTCTACATGTAATTATGCCTCGGTCACACGAGATCGCGCGATTACCGAATCGCGCGATTAGTCACGAATCTCGGAGATGTAAGACTTGTCGCGACTACTAAGGACCGGTCCTTGGGATTTATCTACGACCTACCTACCGTTAATGTCATTTGGAAAATGCATTCTATTACTGGCTGTAATATAATCAGAACGGTCATGTAACCCAGCTCATGAATTTGTAATCTTTATCGCGAAGGTTTGAACCTCCGTATATGTGAGAGTTCACTCCTCTCATACACACATTATGAAAATAGATAAAAGGACCGGCATTGGAGGATAAATATTGAGCACCGTTATCATATGAGCAGACAAATATATTTTTCCGAAAAAAAAAATTGATGAACCAATATACTGGTGACGCATAAATGCGTACCGTTTGGCAAACAGCGAAGACATAGACGAAATAACGCATTTCATCTGGGTCTCAATGTTTGATATATGTTTGACAAAAAGGGATCATCAGAGAAAGAAATGCAATTCTATTTGGAAATTATAAGCTGTAATCCTCTATATATACATGTATAATGGACCATCCCAAAATTTATGCATCTAATCATATATATACTCAATAAGAAATTTTCAAAAGAGATTACACCAAATCGTCATTTAAACACGCAAAAATTGTATTTTTGTCTGTTGCGTTTCTTTATTCCTTAAGTGCATTTCTTTTAACTTGTTGCAAACACAAGGTCTCAATTCATCCTTTAAAATATTCTATATATATGTTTCAGTGTAAGATATACTCAGTACTGACTTGATTTCGAATGCTCATACTAGTCTGAATATTGTAAGAAGTGGATAGTGCTTTTCCCAAATATGGAGTGGAAACGAATAACACTAAACTTTAATAGTACATTGTAAGTTCCACATCTCTTATTTGGCCCTCGTCGCGAGAAAACCTGTCTTCGGGGTTTCCGTCAAAGCGAGTTTCAAACCAGTCTCCTCAGCTATAGAGACTAGCTAGAAAATTGAACTTTCTCCTGTAGCAAGGTTAAATATGGTCCTTTTCAAAAAGCGAATAACAAAGGCGCTGATCAGACTGCGTGGATGCGCAGGCTGGTCTGCGCATGTGTTGTTCGCAAACCCCCGAAGACAGGTTTTCTCGCGACGAGGCCCATTTAATGAAGTGCTTGCACAATAATTTTACCTGAAATGATACAATACGATGACAACATTACTTAACACACCTTAGTTTCTAATGTATAAACGTCTAACCAATGTTTAGCTTAATATGTAGTGTGTTTCAGAATGCTAATTCATACAGGAAAAAAACCTTACACAAAGTCAGTTATTGCAGGAAAAGAACCTCATACCCATGATATCATAGTTGCAAGTTTCATTCAAAACCCAGTTCACAAAGCCTACCCCATGTAGAACCCATTGGTTAAATGAACTATTTTGTTTACAAAAAACACTTGGCCCCGAAGATATTGCTAATTCAATGCCTAAATCTTCTCTTGTTATTTTGTTCTGTTCTGTAAACTGATGCTGATTTCCATCAGTGAGCATCATTTATACGTAGGTAGCTGGGTCTCCTTATGTCCGTGTTCTACAATGAAGACGTTAAAAATTGTTTCAGGACATCGCTTGTTCATCTAGAGCACTTTGCTCTATGATAATACTGGTCAGTCTCTGTTACACATTATCCTGGTGGTGGCACCAACATGTGGCTACTTTAGTTTGATTAGGATATAAAGGAAATGGTTTGACTTCTCGCTTTCATACATGTATTGTTACAATATCTTGTTTCTGCAACAATGTTCAGTGATTAATGAAAAATCGTACAATTTTGAAATGGAAAAAAGTTGAACAATGAACTAAATAAGACTTCAAATATAACTTGTTTATTTGAGAAAGTGCACTATTTTAACACCGGATTCAAATTTTTGGTCACACAACTTCAGTGGTATTCGAGCTACAGTCTGACGAATGCCATCATTACGGAGTAGAGATTCGAGCTATTTACTCTGTGACATACACCAGCCCACACTTAAAATTTCAGTGTATTTACGACCTCCATGTGATTGTTCTTGCAAACGAGGAATAATTTACTATGCTACTAAGCACCTGTCTGAGTATTCAACACTTCTCTCTTCCGAAACAATCCACCTCACCTCAATAACATATCCTCCGTTACAACTGAAAAACGCAAAATTATGTACTTAAACAGAAAGCAGATGTTAAATTTCTGTGCAGTCGATTAAATGGGTATGAAATGCAGTTTATGTACCCATAAAGATCGCGATGCATACAGTGGTTTCGGTTTTTGTTATGGAGGTGAGAAGTTACGGAGTAGTATAGAGGGGACATTTTAGTCAAAGTTTAAGAGTTAGCAATCTTGCATTTTTGTTCCAGCCATCTGTATACCATTTCATATCACATCCTCGCCCAATCTATTAAGCATACATATCAAATTGTTTATTGATCTCCCTTACTGCTTAAAACCCCAGTTGGGGAAGAAAGTGTCTGAAGAGTGACAAATAAACGACACTCTTTTAATCGTGATGATATGTTTACTTTAATAAATTAAGAGACATGAATTGTTTTCTTCATCAACAGAATCATCTGGTAGGATGCACTATTTCATCTTCCTAATATACATGTTGACAGTAATTAGTTCTGGCGACATTACAATATTCATAATTGTGTCAAGAAGAAATAGAAAAATGGCTCTAAATCTTTTACAAGTTTTTATTTAGTACCATAGTTTGTAACAGCAATGGCGATTACAAAGGTCTTGGAACAGGAAACATACAATATTTCACACCTCAAATATGCAAGCTATCACTGGTGGCATGGCAAAGTTGCATACCTCATTATCATATAACCATTACCAAATAAGTATCTGGGGTATATAACATTGGTGTTAATATGAAAAAAGGTTTGTTTATGGTTGTAGTGGATTTTGAACCATATTGGTACATTTAGCATTTGAAATCTGGTCGTCACAAAGTGAGAAACATTTGCAACAGGGTATTTTCGAAATTGTACAATTTTTTCAAGAATCACTCAAAACATGACATGGTGATTTGCCAATGTCTTGGCACCATGGTGATGTTAGACACAGCTGGCTGTCCAATCAATCAAAATCATCTAAACATGTTTTGTTTAAGAAAGGTGTAAGTAGATTAAAAACCAAAAAAGTAAGTGAGTATTATCAGGAAATACCACAATCACAAACTGCAGACAAACCCATGGCATCGTGAGGAAGAGCCAAACAACAATCACCGGACACCAGGAAGACAAACAAAGCAAAGCAACCAGCTCTCTCTCTCTCTCTCTCTTCCACATTGAGATGATTGCAGAGTCTCTTTCTGAAGTTCTTGATTCATTTTAACAAAATTATTAAGTTTGTAAAACCCGACCTACATCTATAAAAGGTCATCTTAGTAAGGAACGAAGTGGACTTAATACCCTTGGCATGCGAAGATGATAAAATGTAAGAAATGGCATTGTAACTGATTCTTACTTGACTCAATTTTGGGAATTAACTCAAGATAGGCAGCACCCAGAACTCACTCAAGAAACTTAGAATCATGATTGGAATGTCTCCCCCTTTCGGTACCCTGTGACGCAGTTCTTAAGTACTAATTAGAATAAACACTCTGAGGTGATTTAAATTTTCTATAATTTTAATAAATGAAAAAATGTTCCTTAAACGTGATGGATGCAGACTGAATATACTTTCATTAAACTGCCACAATATGTATTATTCACTGTTCTTCTCAATTCTAGAATTTCACTGTTCCAGTAAATCAAAATGTTCTGAATTTGTATTCATTAAAACGCGCAGTCACAAACAATAAAATATTTCACTTTAATTCTGTCACCAGCAATAAAATTTCCAAAGAATGTGTTCATTAGCTGATCAACTTGAAGACTTCATCAATATTAAATCTAATCCTATAATGCCTTGCTTTATTCATTTAAATTCTAGGTCCTAAGTTCACATTCTATAAAGGACCTCGGACAGCTTCCTATTCAATCTGCCCAAATTTTGACAGCCTGTGGCTAGGATAATGCATAACTGACAACTATAGATTTGTGCTTAAATCAAACCCTTATATTTAGTGCACCTAGAAAAATAAAAATATTTTGAAAATATTGCATAATTATGCCAGGACTCTAGGGTTTAGGGGGTGGGGGTATTTTTTGTGACCAAATTTTATTTCACAGAAAGTCAAAGTTTTGTCGAGTATTCACCTAAGTTCATGTAAATATTATGTCCGAGCATAAAATTTGAGAAGAAAGGGATGCGTTTGCATAAAATTCGGATTGAGAAGATTTCATTGTTTCATCTAAAGAAGTGTGCTGTCAATTACTTTTGACTATTACCTGTAATGTTCCAAGTCAACTAGTATGTGTGCACTGAGGTGTATCCTATCTGCATACTGTATAAATCATAGTCTAGATAAACACAGTTTTTGAGCGTATAAGCGTTAATATTTTCTTACACATCAGATTTAATCTATAATGTGGTGCTTAAAAGAACTGTCTCATTGAGAAGGTTCTTTTGAGTACCCACAACATATGTTTTGGTTGAGAAATGAGACAATTAACTACTTTGTAAGCACTCATAACTAAAGCCCTGATACATGCCATTGCCAATTGATATTTACCTACAGGTTTTTACAAAATAAATTTCTAATAAGTTTTTATGACAAAGTGTTTTTGAGCATTTCGACAACGTTCCCCCCGTGACCAATCATGCCGTTTTTATATGATGTGTGAAATGTAAAACTACAACTGTATGCAAAAGGATTAGTTTGGTCACGGGGGGGAAAGCACTTCAGTAAAACGTTTTCTCTTTTCTATAGGTTGAATAGCAAAAACAGAGTTTTCAACCCATATTTTTCAATTGGTACTTGTCCAATGAGAAAACTGCTTTCGTGGATAAGTCGAGGGTTGAACGTACTATCTTTTTCATAGAAAAAATATTGTTTTCTTTGAAACTTTTCTCTGGTCATTTTTATGGGCAATCCTTCATTAAGACTGTCCGAGGTCCTTTGGCACATACTATTTCCCAAAACTGTCATACAGGCTAAACAAAGATTTATGATATGTAAACACAGAAACCACAAAGTCAACGGTCCAAGCAAAGTCTACAATGTCAAAATCCTATTATTCAGCTTCGAAGAAGGATCTAGCCTGATTTGCTCCCAGGTTAAGACTGCCCGATGGACCCTCAAATTTGGGTCCCAGGAAAACTGGCTAAATCCGAAAACAGCCAATGAAAAATCATTTTAAATTGGCCCAACCAAAATATTCTGAAATTATAACCAATGGACTCCATCTTAAGAATTCACTGCGGACCTGTGCCAAAACTATGCTAGAAGCCAATCTGCTTAATGGGTGAGAAATTGTTATCAACACACGCAAGAGGTGATAACCATTTCTTCAATGTACAACTCGTTTGTTCGCCCAAGTGAGCTTGTAGCTAAATACACACCTCAAAGACCCTTAATAGTATGGCTTGCCAAAGGTGTCGACAGCATCAAAGTCTGTATACCTGTTCAGTGTGATAAGATCTCAAGTTAAATGCAGTGACCCCGCCGATTTGCGGCTTCTCTACGACATCGAGATATTGCTTGGCAGGAAACACCTTTTAATTGCATTTTTAATGCAACAGATTGAAGGAGCATACTATTTTTCCTTTACTTATATTTTTCTTTGATACTTTAATTGCTGTTCTAATCAATATATCTTTAACCTTATATACTTAAAAACAAGTAATAACATACTTTTGTTTTCTATAGTGCGCTTAGAAACAGCTTGGGTGCTTTAGCGTGGCCGCATATGTTATCTTAATTGATTGGCGAAAACAGCTGTGTCGATTTTACTACGCTACGTGGATTAAACCATTTGTGCCTAATAGAATGGCCCACCCATATCTATTGGACGAATTCATTTCTAATTTATGGGTTGTTAGGCAGTAAGTTTCTAATTTCACTCCAATTTTAAAAGTGCAATCTGTAAGCAAACAATGAAGGACCTGGTCATACGTTATGTGGCGTCTGATCTGGTCCTGGCGCCATAAAAAGGACACTAGGCTTAACCCATTTAAGACAAATGAACTTTCCTATCTCTATCATCTGGACCAATCCATTTCCAATATTAGGGGTGTTGGGTGGTATTTTTTTCATTTTTTCTAAATTTCAGTTGAAGATTCTGTAAGCAAACAGTGAGGATCCTGATCAGACACCGCATTGTGCGGTGTCTGCTCTGGTTATGCACTGTTTGCCTTTGTCCCATAAAAGGGACGTAAGGCACTTTCCAAAATGTGTCCTGGTCAACATCAGAATCAAGGGCGAGGTTGGCGCCGTGAAACTGGTTAAAGCCATCCAGTGAAATATTTTAAAGGCGGTACTTCTTTTGAGGATCTTTTGTTTTTCTTTCTTGTGTTTGTTATGCCTTTGTACGCGCCTGTTTATTTGTGCCTTTTGGTTACCTGCTGGGAAAGTGCTGGCCTATTGGCTCTCGTTTGTTCTGTATCACTTTCCCATTGGTATCCTGGGTCAGATGTGGTACTTGATTGTATCGATTCCTGATCTTTGCACCCTTATACTCTATACCTACAAATGTACTTGAATGGATTAAATGGGTTAAATGGGTTCTATATGATAATGTTGAATGTATCGACGTCGAGGCTTACTTAGTTGGCTCCGAATATCCAACGTCACCACCCCATCCCAAAATCCTGTAGTTTTCAATTACTTTGGACAATAACAAAAATATACTACGATGCGTATCCTTGAGTCTATTCTTAACTTCTAACAAAGAAACTAAACACAGTTTGCATGTTGGCGCGCTTAAATGTGAGCAATTGAGCAGCGTGACATGGAAGGACGTTGTAGACCTTGATGAGATCTATTTATGAAATGCTTGTAAAAGCCCTGCCAGTAACACAGCTTACTTAACCCTCAGATCTTCTCATTGCCGAAGTTCCTGCCGTCCAGCCAACATGACACCAAACTTTCTCTTTTTTTTTGTATGGCGAAAACTTGCTGTGACTATATACAGTGCAGTATACCACATAGCAATGACGACGTGCAAATCAACACGGCAACATCTCTTGCTCGAATCTATACAAAATTTTGTGTGTTGCTCACGTCTGTGAAGCCGCCTTAGAACTGATTTTTCACGACACTTGGTACACAAATACCTGATTATTCTCAGTCCGTGCATGACGACTGAGTAATAATATGCTGCACAACCTTTGTTAATGCTAGTACCGACTAGACAAATATTCTGCTCTATTCGATGAAACAAGCAGAATGTTAATTCTGTTGCCAATGATCAGAAATGAAGTGACGCACTAGATAAATAGCCACACGCAAGGACAAACACAATTAAGGTAAAGCAACCATCTCTCTCTCTCTCTCTCTCTCTCTCTCTCTCTCTCTCTCTCTCTCTCTCTCAGCAAGGTGATTCAAAAACTAGAATAGACACTTATAATACTAAACAGGTATCAAACACAGAACCCCAACAAGCATCACGAGCAGCAATCAACAAAGAATAAAAAAAGCAGAAGCACCACCTTAGAACAGTCATCAGGGGGCTTTAATCACTATTCGCATTATGTTCTGCTGCTGTCAAATCACAAAAAAAATGTTTAGATCGCGTGCAGGCCTTTTAACAAATGCAACTTACTCATCACAGGTAAATAATGGGCCTCGTCGCGAGAAAACCTGTCTTCGGTGGTTTGCGACCAACAAAGCCGCAGACCAGCCTGCGCATACGCGCAGTCTGATCAGCGCCTTCGTTATTCGCTAACTGGAAAGTATCATATCTAGACTTGCTACGAGCGAAAATCAATTTTCTAGCTAGTCTTTGTAGCTGAGCAGGCTGGTTTGAATCTCGCTATCACGGAAACCCCGAAGACAGGTTTTCTCGCGACGAGGCCCTAATAATAAAACAATCAATATACTGTGATGAAACAAAGAAAAGGACTCTGAGTAACCTCCGAATAAAAGCAGGGTGGGCGAAGCCAAAGACAAACATAGAGCACTGACTCATCGATCAAAACTATAGGCCAGTCATGCGCGGATATATAGGGGGTAGTGGGTCCGGATTCCCCTGAAAAATCACAAAAAATATGGGGTTCTTAGTAATACTGGTCCGGATCCCCTGAGCAATCGTAAAGCTACTATACCAAACCAGCATTATATGTTGGACCATCATCGGTACGCCTGAGAAACGTTTCGCTGGCGGGCCGATAATGGCCCGCTTTTAGTGGTATTTGGATCCCTCATCAACTACAAAAAAAAAAAAAAAAATAAAAAAAATAAAAAATAAAAAAAAAAACGTTGTCAAAGTTAGACCCCCTCTGACAAAACGTTCTGGGTCCGCGCATGACGGTCGTCATTGAGGCTGAAGCCTGACCCAGCGTCATGTAATTAGGAAGGAAACCATTTAAACTACAAACTGTGATCCATTTTATAACCAGGCATGTAGTCTGTGTCTGTCACATTATATCAATGTTATACCCCTCTCTATTATTACGTTTGATGATCTTTTGTAACTGATCAGGATAAAGACTTTCCAACGTGTTTTATTATTATTATTATTATTATTATTATTATTATTATTATTATTATTATTATTATTATTATTATTATTATTATTATTAATTTATAAACTCAACATGGATTTCTCCAATTTAGTATGATAAAATGTAATCTGAATGAAAAAGTATACGAGTGTCTGAGTGGGATTTTGTGTACCACAAGCTGGTCATTTAGCCGAACTCATCGATTTGACCAGCTCAGTTCCTGTGGTCGTACCTTTTCTATTGCTATTTTAATTCTAAAGAATATTATGTAAGCAATTAGTCGAGACGATAAACAGACGCCGCGTATCCCAGTTTCATATTGGTTGAAGTGCAACATATTCACTGCGCATCTACGCAGTCCGGACAGAGGCTTGTCTGTTCATACACTAACTGGATGTATACACGAAAACTAGGCACTTTAAAGGCTCGTTTAATCTCACGCTTGACGCATGTTATACAGTTAGACCTGTGCATAACGGCCACTCTCAAAAGACCGAAAATTGGTTAGTGAGTTTGTCACTTTCCGATTGGTATCCTGGGTCAGGTGTGGTACTGTATTGTATCGATTCCTGATCTTTGCAACCTTACTTCAATACTAGTACCAATTATAGCTAAATGCAGGTCAAAAGTTTTGCAGAATGCTCCAAGGGGAGGGAGCATTCTGCAATACTTTCGACCTTCATTAAGCTAGCATTTGTCGTTAAGACACTTCTTCTTGTTTTGTCTATTTTTGAGTTTCGGTTTTAAACAGGTTTTACTGTAGTAGTTCTTCTTATGGGTGACATATAAGATTCGAATGAGAGTTTCACAGGAGCACAATTTCGACAGAGCCCTCACTGTTTGCACACAACACGTATGGTGGTAGATGAAGCTATACACCGAAATACTGGGGCTGACATATCGCAAACTCCTCTTTCATTTTTATTTTTATTGAGTATGTTGAGCGTGTTATTATTTAGCAAAATTATTGCTGCCTATGTGTATAACAACGATTTCAGATATGACTTTCGAGACCAAGGTAAAGGCCACATATTATACTAAAAACCTGTCAAAGATTTTAAGATACATTTAATTTGCTGTGGCCAAAAATGTCCACCGACCATTGGGTGCCACATGTTGTACATAAGTTTTCGAGGCATAAGACAAGATGAAAAATAATCCCCTGTATTATTTGCCTTATTTTTAAACGACTTAGAATCTTTCCCTATGCGACAAAAGTTGCAATGGTGTTAATTTTGAGTTCCAATATGATGATATATTATTGTATTTGAAACTGCTTGTGCTGCTTTATGCCGACGATACAGTTGTTTTTGGTACAGAAGAAAAGGAATTTCAAAATAATTTAGACATGTTCTATGAATACTCAGAATTATGGCACTTATCTATAAACTTTGATAAAACTAAAATTATGATCTTTGGTACTCGACAAGACCAGCGCTTTAATTTAAATCTGGGTGAGCACAAAATTGACATCTGTACTGTATTTATGTATTTTATTTTACTGCATAACATGTTTGCGTTAATCTCTTACGCCACCTGTGAGTGGCCTAATATGCATAGTTTTCAATAAAGTTATGTTCTGTTCTGTTCATAAGGAAACATAAAACTTATCTTCTTATCTGAAACCAGTAAGCATACAACCTTAATACTCGATATGTAGCAACATCTGGTGAACCTCAACCAACTTTGGTTAAATTATGTGTGCGCCTTGGGTTAAAATGGCCTCACCACGGGGGCACATGTTTCATAGGGTTTTCATATATGGTGTCCTGGGTCAGGTGTGGTACTTTATTGTATCTATTCCCGATCTTTGCCTTCGACCTTACTTTTATTTGAAGAAAAATAACACACCATTGCCCTAGAGCTTTGAGTATTGGTGTGTAACTTACGAGGGGCGTTCAATATATACATGTAATGAAAACAGGCTGAACATCCAAACTTTTATATTTGTACGCAATGTAATAACTTTCATAAAAAGATCTGCTTCTTGGCTACGGAACTGTAAAATTGCAGTTGCACAGCTCCTTTCCTAATTGATATATAAGTTAAGAAGATTGCAAATATCAGGAATTGATACAATCAAGAACCACACCTGACCCGAGACTCCGCATTGGGAAGTAACAAAACACAAGGTAACATCACATACAAGACAGCCAAGAAGTTAGCCCTTTCCCAGCATGTGATCACAAGGCTGCACTGAGCAGACAAAAATCACTGGAGGGCGTAAACATGTTCAACGGCGCCACCCTTAATTCTGATGTGAGACAAGGCACATAGATGCGTGGTTCGCATGAAATATCTCTAAATTGTCGATGCATCATCTTCTAGTACATATATATCAAGATATAAAAAGGAGATAAAACAGAGCTAAGGACTCAGCAGTACATACAACTGAATACAGAGGAAAATGAGCATGCTTTTTGATGGTCGTAAGACAGGGCGTTAATAATTTAGAAAGTTCTGTTGTTGTTGTACAATGACTGAAATTCGTAATAAATCTAGCTTTATAGGGTTTTATGGAGTTAAGGGAACATAATAAGGTAGAAAGCTTGTTTTGATTTCCTTTAATTTAACACCAACTTTTAGGGCTGTACGACAACCATGCCCATTGACAGCAACCTTCTCACTCAGATAACCCTGCAGTTTCATTAGTGTCAATCAGTTCACGTTTTAATGTATCACCAAACATCTACAAGATTGTTTGCAGCTTGTTTATATTTTGGAATTTATGACCAAGAGAAACTGCATGTACAGTAATACCTGTCTGTGTAAAACGGCCACTCTCAAAAAGACCAAAAATTTGGTTTTCAAGACCAATTATCGCTTAATGCAGGGCAAAAGAGGAGCATTAAAGGGGAGCATTCTACAATACTTTCGACCTTCTTTAAGCTACCATTTGTCACTAAGATCTTTGTTTTGTCTAGTTTTGAGTGGCCGTTTTACACAGGATTTACTGTACCTGTGCGTTTTATATAGCATCTGGGTCTGGTTGTGTATTATCACAGATAAGAGAGCGTAATTGAAAATTAAAAATCAAATTTCTTATTTCTCCAATTAAAACACCTATTATGGTACTCAAAATAAGTAAGGGTGCAAAGATCAGGAATCGATACAATCAAGTACCTCACCTGACCCATGATACCAATGGGAAAGTGACAAACCCACAGTAGACACCACAAACGAGAGCCAATAGGTCAGCCCTTTCCCAGCAGGTGACCACAAAGCACATATAAACAGACGCGCCAAAAGACATAGCAAACACAAGACAGAACAAAAACATAAAAGATCCACAAAAGAAGTACCGCCTTGGAACGGTCAGTAAAATATTTTACTGGAGGGCTTAAACCGGTTTAACGGCGCCAACCTCACCCTTAATTCAGATGTGGATCAAGACACATAGATATTTGGTTTGCATAAGAGACCCTATTTTATCAATGCATCATCTCATAAAACATATAAATCAAGATATAACAAGGAGATAAAGCAAAGATAAGGACTCAACAGTAAATAAAACTGAATACCGGGGCAAAAGAAATCCAACAGGTAAACCCCGGTGGGTCCGACAAACAGCCAATGCATCAGGCCCCTACCATCTCATCAATAGATAAGTTTTTAAGTCGGAACCATCATAGAGTCTGAAGTCCGACCCACCGGCGTGCAATTAAAGAGGAAAGCAAAGTTGCCAACCGTGATTGGGTTGACTACCAAGCATGCAGTCTGTTGCAATACATTAATGTTATAGCCAATCTTTTTATAATGGGAAATTATTTTAATGAACTGCGCTAAAAAATTATTAGAACCAACAGTCTTCTTCAATTTATACACCAAGTCACCATAGAAATCAGGTTCCGAAAGTCCTTGGCGCAAGAGAGATTAAAGTCAAACTTTGAATTTAGAAATCAAATCATAGTATCGTCTATAAAATTTTGAAAAAGTTTTGCGAAGTTTATGATACCGATAGCCTTGTTTAAGAAGTTTCTGAGTTAACAATTTATTGCGAGTGTTGAAGTCAGCAACATAGCTAGATGCTCTAGCAAATGAGTTGAGATATATAGACTCCATAGGATGTAGAACGAGGAACATCACCATCTAAAAATGGGAAATTGACAATTTCAAAATCAAAGTAGTCACGTTTATCATAAATTTTGGTAGAAACAATATCATTAGAAATTGACAGAAGCAAGTCTAAAAATGCGGCTTCGGTATCATAGGCATTGGCTTTATTGGGTTGGAGAGACGGCTAGTTTGAGTACTGTTTAACCGCAAATTTCACACTTCGCAAACTTCACACCGTGTGAAGAATTAGTACTAAAACGTCACTTTGGGCAGGTGTGAAATTTGCGTTTGTTCAATTTCGATAATTTTGAGGGTCTAAAATCTGTGCTCAAATTTCAAAGAAGATCTAGCGATAAGGCGTATATTTTCCCTAGTTGACATGATTACAAAACCTTAATTTTCAAATTGCCCTAATGTTTTTAAAATTGGTCTGCTCAAAGTAGTAAAATCTACATGGAAAGCATAAAAATACGTTTCAAAACCATTCATCATTTACAAAACCGTTAAAACTTGCGCCCTCAACTCCCACCCCTCATTTTACGTCTTTAGACAGGGTGCCGTTTAGACGAGAGTTTTAGTAAATCCTTTGCAGGTTTTCAAAAAGTAAAAGTGCTAAAATATTAAGGATATAAGTGCCCTTCCTTTTCGAAACTTTGCGGTATTCCTTCTGCGCATGCGTACGAAATATATTTAAAATTGTGACGTTTGCCACTGAAAAGATGAAACTGGCTTCTTTCAGTTTGTTTTTAGATGCTTTCCCCCCCCTAGACCCAAGATGCCCTTTGGACAAATAAATGTCGCTATACAAAAATATAACATATGTAAAGGGCGTCTTGGGTCTAGGGGGGGGGACAGGGGTTGAATATGCGAAAGAAGACATCAAATATCTGACAAAAAATAGACCACTTTGCAAGATGGTCGTTTTTATTGTACATCAACTGTATAAATAGTTTTACTGTACATAGCGTGATAGGACGATTGGTACCCTTGTTTAACGGTCTAGTTCCCATATATATTACTGAATAACAAGTACAGTTGATGATCGAAATAAATTCTCATTCAATAAGAAGTAGATTTATTACATGCATTAAGGAAATCCCGTTTTGAATATACAAATTCGGGGGCAATGGTGCATCGACGGCCCGTCTATATATATTTCGTGAATGTGCCTAGTTTCTCCAGTCGTTATTTCAACAAAATAAAACGAACGTCTCGTTTAGGGAGGCTGCTCGCCTTATCGCTAGAAATTCTTTTTATACTCTTTAACGTGTGACGAATCGGTGCGTATTCGTCTTTTCTGTGAAGAACTGGTTCAATTTTTGTCTCAGATGTGAAACATTTGTACTCAATTTTCACAAATGTGAAGAGTCGCTACCATGTGAATAATTGGTACTCATTTTTCACAAATGAGAATAATCGGTCCCTAATGCTCACACATGTAAAAATTTGGCACCAAATGCTCACACATGCGAAAAATTATCACAGATGTGAAGAATTGGTACTTAATCTTCACAGATATCAATGACAGAATTTGTAATATCCAGTCACATGTGAAATAATCTATTTATCACATGACATGCGGTTGCAAGCGACTGGATGACTACATATCTCTCTCTCTCTCTCTCTCTCTCTCTCTCATTCTCTCTCTTTCTCTCGTATGTCTGTCTGTCTGTCGCCCGCGCCCGCGCGCTCACACAGAGAGAGAGAGAGAGAGAGAGAGAGGGGGGGGTGGGGTTTCGAAATAATTTTTAAAGCGCGTGTAAATTGGTCTTAGAAACAGCTTCGTAGTACGTAGATCAAAGGGACACAACTCAAAAGTGTAAATGCTTGAGTTATTGCTGTTGCGTTCTGCATGTCTTCAAATATTGGTAAATATATTGTATGAAATTGCATGTAATATACATTGAGTTATTGTGCGATATCTTAAGTAAGTAATTACATTTGTAACAAAAAGGAGAGACTTGAAACAATGAATTTGAGTGATTTTATCAACAGTAAGCGAAATATGTGTGTTTAAACGATTTTTTAAAAGAATAACTAGATGTCGAAAGGACCTCGGACAGTCTCCCATTTAATCTGCCCAAATTTTGACAGTTTGTGGCTATGATAATGCATAATTTAAAACGATATTTGTGATCTTAAATCAAACCCTTACCTTAAGTGCACCTAGCAAGATAAAAAAATGAAAATATTGCATAATTATGCCAGGACTTTAGGGTTTAGGGAGTGGAGGTATTTTCCGTGATCAAATTTTATTTCACAGAAAGTCAAAGTTTCGCTAGGTGTTCACCTGAATGCATGGAAATATAACGAAAAAGAGGCTCAGATCCATCCACTTGTGAAATTACCAATCTTACATGTATCTGCGCCTTTTGGTATATATATTATGCAAAAATAAGATTTCCTCATTATGCGCCTCATATTTATCTTAGGAGAGCTAGATTCAGCTTTCCCTCAACATCATATATCTTTTAAATATTTAATTTCTTTCTCTGAGGATCCTTTTTGTAAAACATGTATCAAACAGTGTAGACCCTGATGAAATGCGTAATTTCGTTTATGTCTTCACTGTTTGCCAGACGGTACGCATTTATGCGTCACCAGTATAGTGGTTCATCAATTATTTTTCGGAAAAAATATATTTGTCTGCTCATATGATAACGGTGCTCAATATGTATCCCCCAAAACCGGTCCTTTTATCTATTTTCATGTGTGTGCATGGTGGATGAGAGGAGTGAACTCTCACATATACGGAGGTTCAAACCTTGCGATAAAGTTTAAAAATTCATGAGTTGGGTCACATGACCGTTCTTATTATATAGCAGTCAATCATAGAATGCATTTTCCAAATAACATTAACGGTAGGTCGTAGATAAATCCCAAAGACCGGTCCTTAGTAGTCGCGACAAGTCTTACATCTCCGAGATTTGTGACTAATTGCGCGATTCGGTAATCGCGCGATCTCGTGTGACCGAGGCATTAAGGCCCGGTCTCACGAGTGTTGCGACCTGTGTAGGACCAGTCACGTGGTTAAATTGCAAGTAGATCTCATACGAGCGCGTGACAGGATCCAAATACCACTATAAGCGGACAATCATCGACCCACCAGCGAAACACCATGCTGGCCCACCATTAAAAGCTGGCATGGTAGCTTTGTGATTTTTAGGGAATCCGGACCAGCATTGCTAAGGAACCCTTTTCAGGGGGTCAGGACCCCCTGCCCGCCCCTCTGGATCCGCCCATGTAAGCAAGAAACAACATTTAAATCATAACACGAAAGAAAACCGTCTTAAGTTTATACTGGTAAATTCCAATGCAGTTTGATTTCATTCTCGCGAGACCTGACGATACCTCATCTAGATTTCTCGCATTTCGCCCTTTGCATCATGGGAAACTAGCGATATTTGGCTAGTCCCGTTCCATTCTCGCGCTCCTGTAGTGACAGAATTTAGTGTTAAAAATAGCAAAAGGTTAAATTTTTGACAGTTTATCATTTCTCTTTTAGTCAATATTTTCTGAAGTCATGCAAGCAGTAATCGCATAATATATTTTTTAATAAAAATGGCGGTTCAATCCCAGTGTGCACCGAGCGAAAGGCGACAGGTGAGTACGTGCTAGCGTGCTTCATGTTTGCGACAATGAGTTTGATTTTAACCAAAAGAAAATTGTTATCACTGGTTTACGAGCCTGTTCACCAGTTACTCCGCGGAAATTATGCAAGACTGGAAATAATTATAATAAAAAAAAATGTTGATTCTACTTTTTGAGAAATGCATGATCAAATTGATATAAAATAGAAAACTCGCTGCGCAAAAATAAATCAAAATGGTATGTAATCATTTAGATAAAATCCTTACCTTAATGATGTGATGATTAAGCGCTGGTCTTTTTTTCGTATTCAATGCAGACGTTTTTGATCATGGTCTTTAGAGGTGCGTGTGAACCGAACTCTATTTTCCCTTTCTTTAGCACATCGCATACCCAAGAAACCCCTCAACTGTTCATCTTTTCAGTCTGCATGACAAATAAGCGAGTAATCCGGAACTGTAATGAACCAGATGTTGTAATCAAGAATCAATGTTTATTCATCAAAAATTCATCGGAAGATCGCCCACTTAAAAGAATCGATACAGCTCCTTTAAGAATACTCGGGTACATTTACGGAAAAAAGAATGCGTACACGCATGTGTATTGTCTACAGGGTACATATTACTCGTAGACGTTGACTTGTCCGGTAGAAAACAAGGGTGACATGCATCCGCGGATGGAGAAAGTATTTTCAGAGGGAAGATATGGCCCAAATACCGCTATAGGCGGGCCATCATCGGTCCGCCAGCGAAACGCCATTTAAATGGCGTTTCGCTTGCAGACCGATGTTGGCCCAACATTGAAAGCTGGTTTGGTAGCTTTGTGTTTTTCAAGGGCCCGGACCAATATTGCTAAGAAACCCTATATTTTCAGGGGTGTCCGGATCTCCTGCCCCCCCCCTCCCCCTCTGGATCGGCGCTTGACATGGAACAGGATTTTAAAACCATTTCTTTGTTGATTCATGTTGTTTATACATTGTTCTTGAAGACTTCAACTGCTGCCACTCTGGTATCATTGAGCGTTTTGGCATATAAAAGATGCTTTATTACACCGGTATTGCATGGTTGAACGTTTGTAGGACTATTACTGAATAAGAGGATTTTGAGGCTGTCTTTCCATTGGACATCAGCCTCTAAATGCTGAATTTAGCACATTATACATGTAATAGCTTCTCAGATTTATTTTCAGTTTATCGTAAGACCACTGACCATTTAAACTTTAATTTGTTAATGTTTTAAAAGTATACTTTTTTATACTATAAGTTTTTAGATCTGAATTTCTCAAGTTCAGGATTTTTCAAATTTTGAACTTTCACCCATGGAATTGTATAATCCTACGTAGAAAAGCTGATGAACTTACATGTACATGACATTGTACTTTTTAAAGTCCAAACTGAGTTCCTGCAACAGAATGTTGATTATAACCAATTTAGCAAGTTTGTTCGCAAATTCAATTTAGTGAGCCATAATTACAGCACGACTGCCCTGTCCATTTACTCGAGGACCCGCACCAGGTGCGTTCAACATAGTACGCTCTCTTGTAGGGGTCTTGGATACTCGTATGCTCTCCTATACATAAACTTACATGTACTTTTTAAAGTTCAAACTGAGTTCTAGGAACTATGTTACATGTAATAACAGCATGTTGATAATAAATCAAAGAAGGGTTTGGCAAGTTTTTTTCGCAAATTCAATTTAGAGAACCATAATTACAGTTCTACTGCCCTTCCTTTAACTCGAGGACCCACTCAGGCGCATTCCCGAGGCATTTTATAGAGTACACACTCTTGAAGGGGGCTGGGGGTACTCCCCCTGTATGGTGCCAGGGCTGAACCCCTGTGACTGAAAATGGTTTTAGAGCATTCCAGTTGATGAGTCAATAAGACACGCTACTAAACACTATTTGTGCAATTTTCTTCCAAAATCAAATTTATACTGTAAACATGTCTTAAGCGGCCACTCAAAACGAAGATCAAAAATTAGGGTTTAAGATCGATTGCCGCTTAATGCAGGTCAAAAGTATTGCAGAATGCTCCAGGGGGAGCATTCTGCAATACTTTTGACCTTCCTTAAGTAATTGTCATTATAAGATCGTTTTTGTCGAGTTTTGAGTGGCCGCTTACGACAGGCTTTGCTGTAACTGAAAACCCTATACTTGCAGCGTCAAGTTGTACACACATGCGTATTTGCGTTCACGTAGGTAAGCCCCTGCGCATCTTAGAAATAAGATTATAAGCTTTCCGGACACTTAATATGAATATCTGTAAATTGTCCTTTTTGAGCAGGGACAATCAAGAAAGTCTCTAACCATTTTTTGAAGAAATAAAGGACCATCATTTTTAAATTCGACTAGGAATACAGCAGTCACGCTTATTGTAATCATTTACTGTTAAATTTCCATCATTTATTTTCCTGTTTGTATTATTTGGCATACATCAGGCTAGTTTATGCATTAAGTAATTTTCTATTTCCACCATTTATCGCAGACTGATCAAACGGCACTTGAAAATGCAACATGCAGTCTAAGCGCACGGTGCGCACGTCCAAGGACATTAATATTGATATTATCGGCTTATATTCATCCGACAAATTGAATTAACTTCAAAATTATCTCCCTTGCAATTAAGCGGAAAGTTTTCCTCTTGAACATGTTGAATGTCTGCTTTTTCAATGCCTACAAGACACAACTTTTCTTTGCTTATAGAAATCACAACGCATGTTGTAATTCGACTAAAGGGCCATATTCCAAGTCAGGATAATCACAAATATTGTACATGTACGTTTCCATTTGAAGCAGTTGACGCTTTAAGGGTCGAAAACGTGAGTTAAGTATATAAACGGTCACGGTTTTCTTAAAATGTACGCACGTTTGCGCGGCTCAAACAAATACCAAATTATAAATAGAACCTGATTTCCCTAACAGCTGAAACACGCCCATTTATATGAATATTAAAGTTGCCGCCTTTACACTGAACCAAAAGCTCAAATATACACGTGTAGTCTAAATTACGACCTTAATTGGCTTTTATGTATGGACTAGTAACGAATGCATTGGCGAGAGAGCGGGGTTGCTAAGGCTTGTAGTAGATTTCGCTCCCAAATCCGTATGTGCTGGCTCAAATATATACTTAAGGAATAAAGAAACGCAACAAACACTTCAAGTCATTGTAAGCATACAATATGATGCAAGTTTTTAGTGCAAATGATATTTATCTATAGGAGCAGTATGTGTCCGTCAAATTACAGCAAGTTCAACGTAATTATTGATTATGTAATCATTTTGGTATGCGCGTAGCCAGCCTGACCCCCGTAGTAAACTGCTGAAACATGGTAAAAAAAGCAAAGATTGAATCAATCATCGGTTTATTGTTTTAAAAAGTCTTGGCATAGATTGCGGATCAAGGAAATGATCAAATGGCGACGTTTTTGTAGAATTCTGAAACGGCTTAACGTCATTAACGTCAACTCTGACTACTGCTTGAAACGCGTAAACTTTCTTTTCTGCTTGAGATTTATTCATTACAAGGATGTTTTGTTCAAGAATTATGACTTGAGTTCTTCAGACGTCAAAAGAATTCAATTCTGACGTCAAAATTCGATATCCCACGTTTTTATGGTTTCCATGATGTTTGTGTGTTTTTCTAATGATAAAATGGTCCAGTGACAAAGTTTAGGTTACAGTTAACAAGTTGGGTGTTCACTCTCGGTATGTAATCAGATGTTTTCTTTTGCATTATGCCGTGTTTGTTTGGCTAACGTCAATATAAACACCTTACAAGCGTATTTCTACTTTATATGACAAATCAGTTTTTCCCAAGAAAGCAAGTTCTGATGTCTCTAGGTTTATCTTATCCAGTATATTCACCAGCGACCCAAACCCGACTGCTCTTAGTGACTGACGTTTTTCGTGTATTCACTACCATTGTGTATCTTGCCATTCAAGTAGCGTGTTTTGATGCATTATTTGACTGCATTGCGAATATGATTGGGCGTTTGTTTAATTTGCACATTGTCAAGTCGACGCCAAATAACCAAACATGGAAAAGACGGGGTTTCTTGATCTTTATTCTGACGTTAACGTCAAAATTAACGTTTTCATATGTTTTGATATTGTAGCGTAAAATGTAGCGTTAATATGACGTTTTGTTAATTCATCACATGCTTTATATACTCAACAAGAAATTTTCAAAAGAGATTTCACCAAACCGTCCTTTAAACACGCAAAATTTATATTTTTGTCTGTTGCGTTTCTTTATTCCTTAAGTATATAAGACAATATATAATCTTATAACATTTGGCCATTTTGATACTGTAATGAATATGAAGTCTTAGAAAAACATATAACCGAGGAACTCTTAACAAGCCGAACAGAAACCAAAGGGACTGCCAAGCCAGCATACTTACATCTGTAGGAAGTGATAAACACAGGAATAAAATGGCTTGTTTATTTCTGAAAGCAACATTTGAGCTGTGGCATGAGATTTCCAACAATGTCGCATTTTGACATGTGTAGATTCAGACGAGCCTCTGCAGCCTCCTTTTACGCTTAGAAACTCCAAATGGTGTTCAATCAGTAGCTCAACAATCATAGAATACTCAAAGAACTAGCAATGGCTCTGATCAGACTGCGCGTATGCGCAGGCTGATCTGAGGCTTTGCTGGTCGCACACAACACATTGTTGGAAATTTCATGCACTGGCTCATTTCAAAGATAAAACCGTGTCATTGCAGACTGTATTTCCTGACCATACTCACTTACATTTTTATAGTATACTGTTATATGACACAAATATTAGCCGCATGTCAGTCTACGCATGCGATAGGTGCCAGTTTCAGATGCGCTGACCACTATTACAATAAACATCGCTATTTCTGATCCATTTATAGTAATTTCATCCTACTGAGCCAATGTAGTACATTATACTTGAGGTTAAAAACTGAGCAAATGTCATATGTACCTTACAATGTCAGTTGCATATAATTACAGAAATTATTTTTGAAGATTTGGTACCAGTAAAATGCATTTAAGCCCACCGGTGGCTTAGGCTGCTGTCCATTCTAAGGCGTCGGTTCTGTTGTTGTTGATTGTTGCTCCCACTGTGGGGTTCTGTGTTTGTTCAATGTTTTGTTGTACATGTACATTGCTTTGTGTCCTTTCTAGTTTTGCAATCATCTTGCAATTGATGGGTCGAGAGAGCGTGTTGCTTCACTTTGTTCGTCTTCCTGGTGTTTTGTGACTGTTATTTGGCTTATCCTCACGGTGCCAGGGGTTGGTCTGCAGTGTGTGTGTGAGTCTGCTATTTCCATATCATACTCACTTGCATTATTTGCAGCATTGTGATCGGCTGCGGGGGAGGACCGGCTTTCTGGCTCTCTTGGTGTTTTCTTGTGTTTTGTCGCTTTCCCATAGTGTGTCCCTGGTCAGATGTGGTATTTGATTATATCGATTCCTGATATTTGTCTCCTTCTTACTTTGTCTTAAAACCATGATGCACGATTTAAACAGTCTGAGATTTTCTAGAATACAATTAGTCATATTTCATTGTAAGCACATTAACAACTTATGTTATAGACGTACGAACATTTTGGATTATAAGGATCACACATTTTTAACACATTAACATTTGCAGTGTTCCTCAGGTGAGGGTCACAGGAATAATGCAGTTGTAGTTTTACAAACAGTTAGCTGATACAAAAGGCAATCTCATTCGGCATGGGTTTGTATTATTAGGCACGAATAATAATAAGATTTGAAGCACTATAAGAATCTATAACGTGTGTGAGGGTGGGATTGAAAAAGAAAACATCCGGATGATCGCCGTTTGACATGATGAGCCTTGCCAAGTGATGCCAAAAGGACGACCCCAAGGGACGGATCTTTATATCCCACCCTCACACAAATAATGTATTTGTTTTCTTTCTCACCATTGACTTTTTTATTTTTAAGTTCCTGAAAACGCTGAGATGCAATATCAAATGACGACGTCACTTTTGTTAAACATCGACGTCACTTGACGACCATGTTTGTGAGTTCCATGCAACTAATGAATAGTCATCGCATGGCAGCCTGGATAAGATTACATGGGTAAAATAAGAATTTCTAACTCCGACTCATGGTTTATACACAAAGTATCTAGTATTGACTTCCCTGGCATGTTTTGTGTTAGAGACAACAGTCATACATTAAATATTTACATTTTGAAATATGTGTTCTCAAAATTTTGTTCTAGTCACACGGTTATTCTCTTGGACACCCTTGCATGCATTCATAAGAAACAACAAAACTTTGCTTAGCATGAGAGCTTATAGATCAGCCGCTAATTTATTACTTGAACACATGGGACTTCCAATAAAAATCATAAATCTTCACTAAGCCTGTTTTTAAATCCTTGGCGAAAAGCATTATAGTTTTCAATACCAGTTTTCAACTGCCTGAACATAAAACTAAGATGAAATCACATTGACGCCAGAGCCACAGTTCAGACATCATTGTGCTATCTTCTTAACAATTGCTTTATATAGATCCTTTAAATTCTTCAATTACTTTTTGCAGTAGATATAAATTCGCTAGTGCGACTGGTAGAACGAATGCATATAAAATTCACCTTATTCAATCACTTTATAACCACACAGAATCTCGTTAAACACTTTAACCGCCGTTTATACCCTTAACAACGTGATATATGTCAAGAAAATCTTTCAACAGGTAAATTCATTGAACATGAAATTGTCAGAATACGTTAAATTAGTAAATATATGCACAACCTAGAGGGGACAACTTGACCAAATGTGACTGATGATCGTATCAGTGATACCACCGAATTCTGAAAAATCGTGCTTTCCAGGCACATCGTTAAATATATTGTACGTATAAATAATCATAAAAAATCACGCCACGCTAAATTGTCATTGTGTTCAGCAGCGGATCCACAGCTAGAATGCGTTTATCACGATATTCAACAGACCATATCACTCCACCTTCTACCTACGAATGCTTATATAGGCCAAGAGAAAATAATTAATTTCTAATTCTCTTCTTTCAAACGAAATTAATTTTATTAATTGCTTGTATCTAATTGCTAAGAATACGCACAACTGAGATAATTGCAGACTTTCTTTATTATTGATATAATCCTTTAGAAAATTTGTCATGGATGCCCTCAAACTTAATACACCACGACCTCTATATAACAATAGTATTGGTATCAAAGCCAAGTTCCATGTTAGCTATCCACTCCTTGTTATAACAAGAATAAAATGTATTAATTCGAAAATCCATCGTAAATAATCATTTGGAAAACAAAACCATGTTATAACAAACAGTGTTATAAAGAAGTTAAGGTGTATTGGGAATAAAATACGAGGGATGTTCCAGAAATACGCGAAAAATTTAATAACAACTACAATTTACATTTAATTAGATTATGCTTTTGATACATGAAATTAAAACATATAAGTAATTATTTCAAAAAGTTTGAGCAAAATATGTTAAAATATCATGATTCAGCGGTTGCTAAGGCAACTGTGGGTTGGCCCTTGTGGGGCAAATTTCAATTTCATCTTATATTAAGCTTTATTTCAAAACTGTCTAGCACATTTAATTTAAATGACAGAATACCAATTTTTGGCGTGAAACATCAGTATCCTTATCTCTTATTACTGATGACGTCATTTTACATTTGACGTTTCGAGTGACGCCATCTCGCGTTTTCTGCACGTGCATACCTTCTTTGAAGCTAAAATGGATGCTGAACAGCGGTACGCGATAAAAAATATTTAGTTAGAAAGAAGAAAACTTGGCATGAAACTCTCTGTGAAATTAAAGAAGTATATGGGCCTGCAGCATAACAAAAAAAAACACGGCGGTACACAAGTGGTACAAGCAATTTTCCGAAGGCTATAATTCCGCAGCTGATCTGCCTAGAACTGGACGTCATGGAACGTCAAACAGCAAAAAACAAAGTTCTGAAAGTTAAAACTATCATAGATCAAAACAGGCGCATAACTGTAAGAGAGCTGGCTTCTTGTCTGGATTTATCCGTTGGAAATGTTCACAGAATAATCCATAATCAGCTAGGCATGAGATGAGTCGCAGCTCGATGGATTCCGAGGCTTTTGAATAAAGACCAAAAACAGGCCCGGGTCAGTGCTGCTCAATTCTTTCTTCAGAGATTCCACAGTGGAGGACAGCAGTTTCTGGACAGAATTGTAACCGTCGACGAAACCTGGGTATCAACATTTGATCCCAAGACAAAGCAGAGTTCCTCTATGTGGAAAACACCGTCATTGCCCTCCCCTCAAAAAGCGAGAGTCTGCAGATCACAGAAGAAACAGATGTTTATTGTTTTCTACGACACGGAGAGTGTTATTCGCTGCCATGGGGTTCCAGTTTGAAAAGTTTTAACGGACCAAGGACACTAACAGTTAGGAGACCCTCAGACAAACGGCTGAACAGTTTGTTTGTAACGTCATATTGCAAAAATGACGTTGCCCCGCCTACCCTCGTGTAGTGTTGCAGAAATGTTAACATATCATTCATTTATCAACCGATTTTCTCCATTTTTCATATTTATTAACCAAATATGCCATTTTACATCCTAATTAAATTTCATGAATGAGCGGCATGCAGTTTTAGAGGTAGCTAACCCTTCCGCGGAATTCTGGTACACCCCTCGTACATGCTAATGGTCAAAAATAAAACGGCATGTGCTGTATTGCATCTTTCTACTCCCCAAAAAGGCAGTAAAATAGTGAATTTATTCCAAAATATCAGTCTTTCTGTTTTGGCGGCCACCTTTGACGCTCAAGGATGACAAGGTGTTATTCACTAGGATTCTTAAAATAGAAGGTCTCCGCTAGCCAAATATGTTAAAACAGTTTGTATGTACTCCAAAACTAGGTTCTACTAAAATAACCTAAATATCTGCCGGACTAATTTTACTATTATATTGAAACATACAAAAACATCAGTATAGCTGATATCATCAAAACAAACACATTTTGCTATGTTGAAACATGCAAAAATATAACTATAGCTAATATCTATAAAAGAAACATATTTTACAATATTGAAACATGCAACAATACCAGTATTAGCGATAACACTAGAACAAGCACGTTTTACTTTATTGTCACATTCAACAATATCCATCAGAGAAAACATATACATACAAAATAGAGGATCTTACATGAGTGCTCATGTTTTATTGAATTTATTACCGAGTTGGGGAAAAGAGATAAAATGCGAGGCTTGCCAAGCATTTTATCTCTTTTTCGCAACGAGTTTGATAAATAATACAAGAGCACGAAGAAAGCATTGAGCAGCACTGACCCGGGCCTGTTTTTGGTCTTTATTCAAAAGCCTCGGAATCCATCGAGCTGCGACTCTTCTCATGCCTAACTGACTATGGATTATTCTGTGAACATATCCAAATGTTAAATCCAGACAAGAAGCCAGCTCTCTTACAGTTATGCGCCTGTTTTGATCTATGAAAGTTCTAACTTTCAGAAGATTGTTTTTGCTGTTTGACGTTCCATGACGTCCGGTTCTAGGCAGATCAGCTGCGGAATTATAGCCCTCGGAAAATCGCTTGTACCACTTGTATTCCGCCGTTTTTTTTGTAATGCTGCACGCCCATATACTTCTTTAATTTCACAGAGAGTTTCTAGCCTAGTTTTCGTCTTTCTAACTAAATATTTTTATCGCGTACCGCTGTTCAGCATCCATTTAGCTTCAAAGAAGGTATGCACGTGCAGAAAACGCGAGAAAAAACGCTGTTACTAACAGCGTTTTCAGTGTGAATTTGGTTGGAATAATATAAATAGAAGAAAACAAATAGTTTAATGACAAATGGTAGCTTATTGAAGGTCGAAAGTATTGAAGGGGGCATTCTGCAATACTTTTGACCTGCATTAAGCGATAATCGGTTTTGGAAACCAATTTGTGGCCTTCTTTTTTGAATGGTCGCTTAAGACTGGTTTCACGGTACAAATTGACTCCCTCTTTTTTGTTTTACTTGAGCCAGTGTGCGACAAAACCAAATGGCATGTGTGCATAAAGCGTAGACTCGGATAAACTTGAATATAAACCCTTTCAGACCACCATAATGCTTGGTATTAAATTGGCAGCACACGTGGTTACATGTAGTTTGAGAGCTCACCGAGGTCATTTTGACGGAGCGGAATAGAAACGTTTTTCATCTGTAGTCCCATAAAGCCTTGTTGTATCGTAAAAGGCTAAAATCGAAATGTAGCTACTCCATAGCTTTATTCGAAGGAAGCCTACGAATACAGGTACTGTACTATACAGCTATCATATCGGACAGTAGCTATATTCGATTATGTCATTTATTTCGCCGAATATTGCAATTCTGGAATACCAATACATGATATAACCCTAAACATAACCTTGTTTTCAGGTATGACACTTGGATATCAGTTCATAAATATGTACAAGGTGGATATGGAACGCCTGAATCATTCTTTATTCTGTGGGACGATTAAGCCGAAATTACAGCACAGCAGCAGACTATATATTGTTTGATTTGATTGTTTACGTCCCATCAACAATCTTTTAGTTAAACAGGGACGGGTCTTCCTTGGTTGAACAAGCACTAAGCTACTAGTAGGATAAATGTGTCTTGTTCAAGGACCACAACGCAGTGACGCTGGTGAGGCTCGAACCCTCGGCCCTTCGGTCTAGAGTCAAGCACTCTACCACTGAGCCACTGCGCTTCCAGACTATATATTGCATACGTTATATATTAAGCTGTAGCTTTATTTGTAGCAATGTATGACCGTCTTTGAATATAGCTACTCGTCCCAGCAGCTGTATTCGTACGAATATGGCTCATCGAGTAGCTCAACTCGAAGGAAGCCGTATCCGGTACGTGTACATGTACTACTCATACACAGCCTTTTTATTTGTAACACAATTTGTATAGTTCCATTGTGTTTTGTAGATTTATAAGTATAAAGTAGTACCTGAGTCTTCATCTTCGTTCGTACTATACGTATGAGTGTTTCGAAACCTGTAGCGAGTATTAGCGCATGTACATGGTTGTTTGAGCAGCAATGGCTGCTTCCTATACGAGTCATGTGCTTGACAAAAGATGCGGAGAAGTCGATATTTCCACTTCCTATTGTATCATATTTAGCTTCGGTTTCTTTCAATTAATTGCTTCATGTATCAGGATACATCTTTTTCTATCTCACAAGAGCCGCAGCACAATTAATAAGTCTTTATTCCAGCTTACTTTAATTGATGTATGCATGTATCCAAAAATCGACGTTTTTTTTTTTTTTGCTGTTGTTTTTGCTTTGACATCTTATTTTACAGAGGGTAGGGAGGGGGGTGTCCGTACCAGTATTCCTAAGAGAACCATACCTATACCCAGTAAGCAAAGCGGACCACCATCGGCCTGACATCGAAAGCTGGCTAGGTAAAAATAGATGTCATTGTCCAAAGAGATCCATACAAGCATTTCTAAGCAACCTACATCTTTGTGAATTTACAGGGGGGGGGGGGGGATGAGGGGTTAAACCTGCCAGTTAGCAACGTTGAGTCTGGTTGGCATGGAATATGTTTAAACGCAATTACTATCAATGGATAATAAATTGGCCTGTGAGCCGAAATGATTTGGTTAATAATTGGTTGTATGTATTAGTTACATTGGTGAAAAGCATGTTAGACATATTGATAGTAACATTCAAACTTATAATGTTATGTTCAACTGGCATATTGCTGGCATTGGTTCCAACTATTTCCTTGCTAACGGCGACTTTTGTCGTCTTCTGATAACATTTGAAACAGTTTGGACCTAGAGCAGGACCGACATAACGTCAATTCTCATCTGTATTCAAGCCGTTTGACACTCTGAAACCGTTCCTGAAAGATTTTCTTGAATAATATAAGTTTAAAAAGTCGACGACAATAAAAGCATGAACATTTACCCAGTGTGCAAAGAGTCAAACCAATTGCAAAGAATTTCAAGACATTTCTTACACAAATGTTTGTTTTTGTTGATCATTTTATTGTTCATTTCTGGGAGGTAAATGTTTATCTTTGGACAGGATTTATTCATGATTCTTGCAAATACATGTAAACTATATAAATGTTCTTTGACAATATATAATTATGTTCACACTATATATATAAACCCTTTGTATACAACTAGATTGTTCCTCTGGTTTGATACATAAAACTTGGGATAGTCCATAGTACATATCTAGGAATGTCAGGTTATAATTTAAAAGATTATTGTATTATTTTGTCTGATGATGTTTTTTACTTTACATACAGTATAGACCCTGATGAAATGCAGCATTATGCTGCATTTCATCTTGGTATGCACTGTTTGCAAAAGTACACATTTAGGGGTTTCTAGAATACAAAGAGTTAAATAAATATCTGTATGAGTAACCTAAGCATATCTTGCAGCTCCTATTAGCTCCAATTACTGATCACTCATCTGAAAGCCTAGTCTCATGGACTTGGCTGTAACGAGACCCTAACGTAGTTACATGTACATTAACTTAAGCCTAATTCCTATTATTTCTTTCAGACTTTACCACGAGCTAATGAAGGACATTCTTGATAAATACAGTCACATTTCGACTCCATCTAATGTTCTAATTTTGTGAAATGAACCTCACATCTAAGAGAACCGAATTCAGTGAAGACACATCTATGTGACAGGAGCTTTATTCAAGTTCATTCAATTTGGTGATTTCTCAGATTTTTAATTCTTTTTGTTTACAGTAAAACCTGTGTAAAACGGCCACTCTAAAAAGACCAGTAATTAGATTCCAAGACCATTTATCAATAAGTGCATGTCAACGTATTGCAGAATGCTAAGTGGAGCATTATGCAATACTTTCAAACTTCATTAAGATTTTTGCTTTGTCTATTTTCGAGAGGAAGTTTTACACAGGTTTTTACTGTTTTTAATCTCAAAAAGACCGAAAGACCGAAAATTGTTTTTCAATACGTATTATAGCTTAATGCAGGTAAAATATAGCAGAATGCTCCAAGGGGAGCATTGTGCAAGACATTCACCTTCATTAAGCTACTATTTATCATTAAGATCTTATTTTTGTCTATTTGTAACAGGTTTTACTGTTCTACTTTCAAAAAGACAAAAAGTCGTTTTCAAGACCAATTATCGATTAATGCAGATCGAACGTATTGAAGAATGCTCCTATGGTCGAAAGTATTGCAGAATGCTCCAAGCAGGAGCATTCTGCAAAACTTTCGACCTTCATTATGCTACCTTTTGTCATTAAGATAGTTGCTTTGTATATTTTTGAGTGGCCATTTTACACAGGGTTTACACAGGTTTTACTGTATATTGAAAGACTAATGCCATTCTGTTTCATGGGGTGTGGTTGTCGGAAACTTTTAAGGCACCAGGAAACTGGTGTATATATGGATGAGAAACCTTTACTTTCAAACTGGAGTAGTGGCCACAGTTTCACGTCTGTCCAGAAGATGGCAATGAGGAACATCTGGAATGCTCTTAAAATGGATGTGACGAACGTTGGAGTATTAACCTTTATAAGGTAAGTTAATAAACATTATCTAACTGAACATTTAAGACACTATACTGTTTCCAATTTTTTATCATGTTAATTTGCAGCATTCTAGTCATAAGAATGCATTTTCAAGCAGATTGAAAACAGTCTGGATCCTGATCAGATGGCCTCGCTTATTAATAAATTATAATATGGATATGGATTGATTGATTGAGCGGATGAAAGCGGTGAGAAGCCTGATTATCAGAAGTAAGCTGATCTGGATCCACGAGGGTACATTATTAGGGAAATGTATCGCTTCTTTATTTTGAGTCAGAATAAATTTCTCCTACCTTCGTCATATTTAAACTACCACTTGGGGTCACGTTTTTGTGTGAGCATGTTTTGGTGGTGAGCCAGATCTCCAGGAAACCAGCAGTAAAAAGTAAACATGAACGCTCAGTGGTGTATCTCTTAAAAGGGTAGCGTTCAAATATAAGTTCTACCCTTACAGGAGCAAACCTATCATATTCAGTTTAGAGCCATGTTTTCTTATTTAGAGTGTTTTCTGTCATAAGTATAGTGACGTCATCAAGTACAATTATCATGCTTTATGGCGATCTGTACCCATGCAGATGCTGACCTAGTGCTCTAATCGGAAGTACATGTAACCCAATGACATGACCGCCAAAAGAGACTATTCACCATACTGTGTCTTTTTCTCTCAGTAAAGCAGTTAAGTGGGTTTGCTACCACAACCCCAACCTGCCATAATTAGTCCCGGGCCATTATCGTTCCACCAGCGAAACGCCATTTGAATAGCTCTACGCTGGTGGGCCAATTGTAGCAAGTTTTTATATGCTTACTGGGAAATATATAATTTTTATGTGTTTCGCTTATAAAATACTTTTTGACACAGGACTATAAGTACTTGAAAAGATTTTTGGCGTGACTGCTGTTGAAATAGTGAACGATTTGTATACAGGTGATTTCTCAGAGGTACAACGAATCTGTACACAACATACACATCTACATTGCGAAATATATATTAAGAAACACCTGATTTTTTTCCATCGGTGACAATGTTAACCCCTGATATATAGACACTCATTGAATTTCAATAGACGATGGGGCAGAAATCAGTTTATTTTGCAATGTTTTTCAAGAATACTACTGTACATCATTTTTGGTCAAATGAAGTTTATGTCGAAGTCCAAAGATCAAATATTGTATTTTTTTCTGAATATAACATTATTTTGGAAGAAAATGATTTGATCATATCGTCATAAAATGATTCCTGCTGTACTTGAACTTTGACCCAAATGTCATACCAGCAATACTGAAGCATTCATTGTCATCTACACACCACAGGCATCCATTGAGCCAAATGTGTTTACATTTTCGAAGCAATCATTTAATGAATCTTTAGAATATGGAACCGTTCATAGCCCCATGAATTACACAAAATCAATTGACATCTGCCAAGCTTTAATATAAGCAATAACCTCAATTTTTGGAATGTTCATCGTAATCATAAATACTTCGGGTCTCTTGCAAATTAGGGCTTCACTTACGAAGTATTCATGATTCCATGAACATTCCAAATATTGAATCCATTTCTTAAATGAAGACAATTAATCGCAAAATGTAAGAGGATTTCATATAATGAGCCAAAAAGATAGTGCGTTTAAGCAATTTTGGTATTGATATAAGTAGATTTCATCTCTAAGATAAAATCAGCAATCCACAAACACAATAATCAGCCATACTGCCATATGTACTACACACCTGGTAGAAAAATGAAAGAAAAGTTCGAGTGACGAGCCATTTTACATATTTCATACCCGCTGATGGTATATGAATTTCGTACCTAAGTTGGGTTTTCACCTTTCTTGTAAATGCATCTCCTAAGCAGTTAAACGTTTACAGGTGCATATATCGCACGATGTAGAGGGTACTGTGCAACGCTTTGTTGACCTTGATCGCAAGATTAAGGTCAAAGGTAAATTAACCGTATACTTTCTAGGTTCACGGGTACCATAATGTTGATGATACATGACAATATTTATTGAAACATTGACCCGAAATCAAGGTCAAAGTTCAAATAAGGTATTATCTTGTCAATTGATCTCCTCCAAAACCATTTGACGTAACATTTTCAGACATTGCCGGTGCATAAGTCACGTAATTAAGAGGTGACCAGGGGTACTTTGTGTGTGACCTTTTTATTTCCTTTTCTTTTAATACTGGCACGATCAAATTATGATCATTACGCCAGGGAGTGCGATTTTGAAATTTTGAAGAAAAAAAAAATCTTTCTTTTGGCCCCAAGGTTAAAGTCAAAGGTCAAATAATGTATTCTCTTGTTAATACATTCTATTCTTAAACGTTGGACACATCAACTTCAAAGTTTGCATATGTCGCATTATGTTTAAAACAAGTATACACGTATATTTGGAAATATAGCACAATTAGCAAATTTAGGCCCCCAAGCACTTAAAAACTTAGCATACAATCTAAATACAATACAATCACATGGTGTAGAGGACACCTTTAACATTTCGCGTGACCTTGACCACAGATCAAAGGCAAAACAGCGGATATTTGTGATGGTGTAACATAAACTGCCGTCTAGTAAATATATTAGCTTTGACCTTCGACACTTAAGTCATAATAACAATCAACACTTCCGTTGTCATATACAGTCAATGGCAATCATTATTCAAAATATCAATTCATTCACCAAAATGCAAGTAGAATTCGTGTTACACGCCATAAACATACTATGTTTAGTATATTTGCATTTGACTTTTGACTTGGAAAGACATATTGGCGATCAGAAACCTTAGTTGTCATCGCCATCAAAACCAAAAGAAAGAAAAATGCCTTACGAGCGGTACGACGTGTTTCAATTATATTTGACCTTGACCTTTGACTGAAAGGTCATATCTGCAACCTGCAACCTGAAATAGTCGTTGCCATTTACTCAGCATAAACAGCCATTGTGCTAAATATAAGTATCCTTCTTTGAATAAGAAAAGAAGAGTTCGTGTTGCAAGCTACACACCATACGGAACTAATCTGCTTAATATTATCTGCTATCAAACAAAAAATAAAGGAGTTCGCATTACCAGTCTTTAAGACCAATTTTAAGTATACTTAACCTTGACCTTTGAATGGAAAAGGTCACATACAATTGGTGATCTAAAATCTGTATTGTAACCTACATACCATATGCAAAACATCGCCGTAAGACAGTGTTGAAGTATATTCGACCTTGACCTTTGACTCCAAGGTCATATTAGTAATAAGAAAACGTCGTTATTATATTCACACCATAGGCCATCATTATGTGATGAACAAACATTCTTCATTGCAATTAATAAAATGGGCTCATTTTTTAAGTACATGTGTATGGGTAACCTTGACCAAATCACAAGAGGTCAGAACAAGCCTAATAAAACTAAGCGTTGTTTTCTTAGGAGGGATATACATAAATGTGCTCATATACCCTCGCCTGTACCAGCAAATCAATCAACACTGTTGGTTCGATTTGGTAAAGAGGTAAAGGAAGAAATAGCATAACTGACATATTAGATGGACGGATGCGAGTACAATGTCTATGTTGCCTTTTTTCAAGAAGCGAGCGGATAAAATGTTTTTGTATGTAATATGTTTCCAGATATTCTCTTTGACACCTTGTTTTTATAAAATAATTGCCTTTGTTCCCCTGTTTTCCTTAAAAATGCCTTCAACCCTGATCCAGAAAACCTACGATGGACAAAGTAATTGCATTATGTATAGACCTTAATCTAGTTTCTCATGTAGCATAGCATTGAATGTGTTTTCCTGGAGAAAACGTAAACGAATGAAAGTATTCCATATCTTCCGGTAGTAAACGTCTAATTAGGGTCAATGTCATTGTAATGCTTACATAATGAGATCATGGTAAGGTCTGAGGAATCAGCCTTTATCCAGTATTATCACTTGTGTAATAAAGAGTCATTTATAAAGATTAAGACGGATTCACCAATAGATGTCAGAATCATACTTCACAATTATAGTCTAGGTACATTATGTATCAATTACGTTTTAACTGTTGTAGAAATTAGTACTACCTTGAATACGCAAATGACCCTGATGGGTTGATGCGTCGTTGAAACCAAATTCATCATCATCATTATAGGCAACAGTAAGGATAGCAGCAGAAAACAACAGATGCGTCTGACGTTCAGTGATGTTTCTATCGACTCTGCCCAGTTAATATCTTCAAGCGTGACACCATCGGCCAGCCAGAAAAACGCCACTCAAATGCAAATTACGTTTCGCTGGTTGGCTGACCGTGGTCCAACACTGTATACTGGGTGCGGTCTTTCCATCAAATGATGCTAAGATTAGACCGTTTTCTATAGAATCCACTACCTTCTGTTATGTGTTATATCCGTGCCCCCTCCCCACACACGCAATTAGAAAAAGTAGAGTGTTACATTTTGAAAACGATGTTTACCTATGTCTTTGTTATATACCCCCATCAAATTCTAGCAGGCAGGGTTTGATTGATACCTGCGTATACGATGAAATTCTACAAAATATAGTTCATATTAAACACATTACAGCTGATGCTTGTAACTTTATTATATTGGGGGATATGAATAGCAGGATAGGTCAACATTGTGATTATGTGACTGAGGACTATGCTACCCACATGGATGTATTACCAGATGATTATGTACCTGATCTAAAAATACCCCGTAAATCGCAGGACAATACTGTTAACTCAAATGGTCAGCTTTTATTAGATTTTCTCAAACAGACAGGTTTGCGGATTGCAAATGGGCGTGTTTGTGAAGATCGTGATGTTGGTGCATATACATTTGTGGGTAGCAGAGGTAGCAGTCTGGTAGACTACTGTATCGCAAATGTGGATTTATTTGAATTGTTTGTGTCATTTTATGTCCATGACCCCAATCCCCTCTCTGATCACTGTCTTATTGAATTTTCGTTGTCTTCAAACATTGATCTTGAGACACCTGTTGAGTGCGATAATGATGGCAGTAATTTTCAGTATTTCAAGTGGAGCAGTGAGCATAGAGAAGAATACAAGGCCCGCATATCGTCTGGCATATTTAAAGAGGAAATTACGTCATTAATGCATGAGGTTGATGATGCCTCATGCGAGAATGATATAAATTCCTCTATTTCATCATTTTCTGCCTTGATAGATACAGTCTGCACACCACTTTTTGGTAAGACATCGCATTCAACTTCAACCAAAGACCGTGATCAGAAGAAGACTGATTTTGAATTTGATCATTTATGTGCTGACAAAAGAAAACAGTTTTATCATAGTTTAAACATATTTCGAAAAAATAAGAGCAGTGAGAATAGACAACAAATGGTTATGGCTTGCACAGAATATAAAAATTCTGTACGGAATTTTAATTACAATAAACAACAACAAAAAAGCATAAAGTTATTAAATGCTAGGTACAAAAATGCAAAGGAATATTGGAAACTCCTCAAAGAATCGGTCACACGTCAAACAAGTAAGCACCCTTCTGCAAATGATTTTGACGAATATTTTAAAGCAATCAATAATCCTGATAGTCATTTTTTTCAACCAGATGATGATATTTTATATTTTAATGAACGTTTCTTAAACTCAGAAATTCAAATTATGTTTGATGAATTAAATTGCACAATCACAGTACAAGAAATAAATAAAGCAATAAAAAATTTGAAAAACGGACGAAGTGGTGGCCCAGATAGGTTTTTGAATGAATTTTTTATCCATGGTAATACAGAAATAGTATCATACTTACATGTGCTGTTCAATAAAATATTTGATCTTGAGTATTTTCCAGAATCATGGAGTGAGGGTTTTATTGTTCCACTGCATAAAAAGGGTTCTCAAGATGATGTCAATAATTACAGGGGCATAACACTTTTAAGCACTTTAGGTAAATTGTTTACAAGTATACTAAACAATAGGTTAAAAACATGGGCAGAGGAATATCACGTATACGTTGAGGCTCAGGCAGGCTTTCGGGCATCAATGGGCACAACTGATAATATTTTTGTTATGCACGGAGTAATTAATCATTTATTAAATAAAGGGGAGAAACTTTTTTGTGCTTTTGTGGATTTTACTAAGGCGTTTGACTATGTTGTTCGTGAAGTAATTTGGTATAAATTGATTAAAATTGGGGTAAGGGGCAAAATACTAAATATAATTATGTCAATGTATAAACATGTTAAATCAAAAGTGAAGATCAATAATAGTATAAGCATTGGATTTGAGTGTAACCTGGGCGTCAGGCAGGGGGAATGTCTGTCGCCATTTCTTTTTGCTATGTACATCAATGACCTTGAAGAAGAATTTCATCTAAAGGGAAGTGAGGGTATAGATTTGGGAATGCTAAAGATTTTTCTATTACTTTATGCAGACGATATCATCATATTTGCCTCATCAGCAGTAGAACTTCAAAATAATTTAAATATTTTATCAGAATACTGTGAAAGATATAAACTGGTAGTTAATACAAGTAAAACAAAAATTATGGTATTTAGGCGAGGGGGCTTTTTATCACAAAATTTAAAATTCTATTATAATGAAACAGAAATTGCCATTGTGAATACATTTTCTTATCTTGGTATTGTTTTTTCTACGGGAGGGTCATTTTCAGCATGTCAAAAAACATTATCAGGACAAGCCTTGAAAGCTATATATAAGCTTAATAGCTATCTTTATAATTTCACTAACATTAGTATAAGACATAGACTCGAACTCTTTGACAAACTTGTGACACCAATAATGAACTATGGAAGCGAGGTATGGGGGTTTTGTCATGGAAAACAAATAGAAAGAGTTCATATGTCATTTTGTAAACAACTTCTTGGCGTAAAAACCTCGACCCAAAATGATTTCATATATGGCGAATTAGGTAGAACAAATTATTATACACGTAGAATTTATATTATAATTAGATATTGGTTGAAGGTAATACACGCTGAGGAACATAAATATATCAAAAAAATATACAATGTGATGCTAACCGATATCAACGACAGACCTAATATCCAAAATTGGGCATCATTAGTCAGAAATACATTAAGTAATCTTGGTTTCTTTAATGTTTGGATTGCCCAGGGAGTGGGAGATGTAAATATTTTTCTAAGTGTTATTAAACAAAGATTAAGCGATACCTTTGTGCAAAATTGGCATGAGAGATTGAACGAATCAAGTAGAGCTTCATTTTATAGACATATTTGCAATTTTCGATTTCAGCCATATCTCGACACATTAACATTAAAACAATATAGAGTAGCAATGTCAAAATTAAGAGTATCATCACATAGACTGCTGATTGAATCAGGAAGGTGGAATAAACCGCAACCAATACCTAGGAATGAACGATTGTGTCAAATTTGCAACAAATTGGAAGATGAACATCATTTTCTATTGGAGTGTTCCCTTTTTACTGATGAAAGAAAGAAATATATTAAACCGTATTATGTAAAAAGAACAAGCATGTTTAAAACAGTTCAACTATTGGGGTCCGATAACAAAAATGAAATAAAAAAATTAGCAGTATATATTTTTAAAAGTTTTGAAAAACGTAATGAAGCCCTGCTGCTTAATTGATTTATTTATTGGTTAGCATTGCATACTTGATTATATAATTGATTTATTTTATTGGTTGTCATTGCTGGTTTTATTTCTTCCTTATAAGCCTTTATACTGTAAACAGTATGTTTGAATCTCTAATACTCATGGGGCGATACAGGTTTCTTTTCAGGGGTTATCAAAATTGAGTAATTACTTATTATTAAGTTTAGAATATATTCTGAGCACTCAGCAGAGTGGTCTCTTTGAGGCGATTTCTTTTGAGTGCCCATACTATATGCTTGGTTTATAGTTATACAACATTAATATACATGTCAATTTAAAATCTGCATATCTTGAAATTATCTAGAGGTCTGAATAATGGTTTCCCGAATGGTTGTTGACTAGGTATCTGCCGTCTGCTCACTATGTATACTGCATTTTACGTTCATTCGGACCAGCAAACAGTGTGAACCGTGATCAGACTGCATAAAAGCAGTCTGATCTGGGTCATATTGATTGCAATATTTGTCGAGAAGTAGTATCAGCGGACAAGAAGGCAGACACTACTTTAATTGAGTCTGATTAGCCTATTAGCATTATGGTGTAGCTATATAGTGTCCTGAAGCCAGTCTTTTACTTTCGCTTTCGGAAAGGCCGGCGATTGGGATCAGGGTATACATGCTTATTACTCTGTTTTGAGCGGTTTCTATGTTCTTTATTATAAATAAAGAAGTGGAAACTGTACAAAACATACAATCATGTTTATTTTCCTTCAAACAGCTTAATTGCGATTTCATTAACTACAGGAACACGTCAGGTACGCACACCTGTGTAAGCTTGCGTGTATCTGTCTTTGATATAAGATACCATTTAAGGCAATATAGCAGAGGTAATGGGTATCTTTAATGGCGATCATGTTTTCGGCGACCCACCGCCTTCTTTGGTAATTGAGCTAAGTTGGCGGCGCTGGAACCATGAGCGTTGTTAAAGCAACCATTATGTTTCGTGCTCCATAGTATTGAGATAATACTCGAAAGTTATGTTGGTTAAATGAAATACTCAAAATCTATCTATCTATCTATCTATCTATCTATCTATCTATCTATCTATCTATCTATCTATCTATCTATCTATCTATCTATCTATCTATCTATCTATCTATCTATCTATCTATCTATCTATCTATCTATCTATCTATCTATCTATCTATCTATCTATCTATCTATCCATCCATCCATCTATCCATCTATCCATCCATCCATCTATCTATCTATCTATCTATCTATCTATCTATCTATCTATCTATCTATCTATCTATCTATCTAATCCAATGCCAAACACAAACACACACACACACACACACACATCCTATTAGTGTTAGACGAATATCCTAATTGGCGAATAACCTAAGAGCGCACCAAGAATAGCTATTTACACCGACTGTTGTCTTTTTGCTGTTTTCCTTTTCGCCGTTTTTGTATATACATGTTTTGTTGGTAGACAGCAAAATAAATTGTTCAAAGTAGTAACTTTAAATATTTACGCAAGCTCAGGATAGCTTGCTGATCATTGTAATTATATACTAACCCGGTAGTGAGAGTATTGTAACCATGTGTGAGAGGCATGGATGCAGATCGGCCTGCACAGTAAATGTAGACCGGTCTGCACCCATGTCGGTCACCGAATATCGAATGCCAGTTTGTTTTGCTCCTCCTGGCATAAATGATTTAGCTCATGCTAGCCTTTGCACAGTGATACAGGTGAACTGAAACAAAAAATGCAACCATTTGATAAAATACTTACTTTTAGACACCAAAACCAACATCTAAATGGAAGCATGGCCACCTCTGAGTGACATCCTTTTATATCTGGATCAAATATCTCAACACTTTGCACGTGGCTAGAGGTTGATTGTCACACCGGTTCGCTAGATATTTCTGCAGCATTTGTCTCCCTTTGACCAAATAAGCAATTGTCTGAACAACAAGCTCGGAGGAGTTCAACCTCTTGAGTATTATAGGTCGAAAGCAGAGAGTGCCTGTGTAGGCATGTATTGATGTACTGATCAGCATGTGCGCTCTCTGTTTTAATAGACAGACCAAACATGAATATTTGTGCCCATCTTTCGGACCTAGGAAAATATCACAATATTGTCAAAATAAAATTTCAATACGTTTCCCATTTTAGAATTATCACACTATAAATATGCTAGCAATTTTTATTTTTTATGTGCTGTAACGATCCAATTATCAATTTTGGACTGCACATTATCCCTAAAAACATTATTTTGTAATACCAACCTTGTTGTCACGTATGTTTATGTGTTATTCCCTGTATGGCATATACATGAGTATAAACGTTTTGTCTGTCTGTCTTTAGTGGCGATCATGTTTCTGGTGACCTATTGTCTGCTGTGGCAATTGAGCTAAGTTGACTGCACTGGAAACACGAGCGCTATTAAAGCTACCATTTTGTAAATAGTTTGGTAGTATCAATGATCTATCTATCTATCTATCTATCTATCTATCTATCTATCTATCTATCTATCTATCTATCTATCTATCTATCTATCTATCTATCTATCTATCTATCTATCTATCCATCCATCCATCCATCCATCCATCCATCCATCCATCCATCCATCTATCTATCTGATATGTATATATACCTATATATGTATATATTTACGTCTTTTTTGTGTGTTCTCATTGTAAGTAAGGTAGAAATACACAGTATTGTGTTATTTGACATAGGAATTTGTATTTTTGATTCTTTATGGCGATCAACAGTAAATGCTGGTTTAAATGTAATCTTGAAAGATATTGATAAAAGTAAAACATAAGTAAAGCATAATTAAATTCAGGGAAAAGACGAGAGGTCGTGCGTCATGACATTTTGTCAGTTCCTCTGAATTAAATCGGTCTAAATACAGAGCCATATAGTTTCTACACTGTCCGCCATGCAGATACTTAGTAAACATGTTTATATATGATTATCTGCTCAAGGGCCTGTATGGCCTATTGCAGATAATATTTGTTTTGATTGTAAGGTTAATGGGGGATGGCCTCAACCCCTATTGACCTATTACGAGGTTAATAAAATTTTTCTTCTTCTTCTTCATCATGTTGATGAGGAATACATAGAGGATCTTACATGAGTGCTCATGTTTTATTGAATTTATTAAACGAGTTGGGAAAAAGAGATAAAATGCGAGGCTTGCCGAGCATTTTATCTCTTTTTCGCAACGAGTTTAATAAATTCAAAAATACATTAGCACGAATGTTAGATTCTATTTATCATATGATAAAATCTCATTTCTGCCGTAAAAACGTTATAATTTTGTCATTATTTACGTAACGTTGTCATGGACGTCATAACGTTTCCCGAAAATCGATAAACCACTAGTGGTTTACAGATTTTATTGCATGGCGTTATTTCACTCCCAGACGCGACGTCATATGATAAATATTTTTAACACAACTATTTCAGGATTTTAGTGAAAGTGTCATTTTCGTGTAAAGTGTGTAAAGCATTGACAAGACAACGAGGGCAATTAAGTCAATCTATTGAGGAATTAGATGTAGCCTGAAAATGATCAGATGAATATGATGTTCATTTCATTGTAATGTATGGAAAAGCATAACGGATTTATTTTGCTATGTGTTCGAGGATTGTGAAAGTTTGGACATAACACTTACTCCCCAAAGTGTTCTTATTTTGTAACTTATAGCTATGCCATGATAAGTAATTTTATAAAATGCTGAAGTATACTGCTCAAAATTTAATTAGGATCAATGATATAATCATATTTGCTTTATTGATTGAATACATATATCATAAATGTTTTACTGTAGCCAGCACATACATGCAAAGTGTTTTATTTAAGTTCTTAGGTAGTGAAAATAAATAATGAATGTTAAGCACAATCTATTACATGTACCATACGTAGTTTAATTGATAACGTATAATATTTTCAGCAGTATATTTGCAAAAATAGATGACCTGCTTATCCGACTCATTCTGGCCGACTTAGTCTTCAGACTCATGCAATGCTAGTTGTACTCACTACGTGGTCCTTATTTGAGCCGCGACATGAGACTTCCAACAATGTGGTATGTGCGACTAGCAAAGCCTCAGATCAGCCTGCGCATACGCGCAGTCTGATCAGAGCCTTTGCTAGTCGCTTGAATATTATATGAGTGTTAAGCTACTGATTGAACACCATTTTGTGTTTCTAAGCCTAAAAGGAGGCTGCACATGCTCGTCTGAGTCTACACTTGTCAAAATGCCACATTGTTGGAAATCACATGCCACGGCTCATTTGTCCAGTTATATGTGTCAATACAGGTTGACTGCAAAGCGTAGCGTTCCATAAACTAGAAAATTGCTGCCATACCATTAGACATTTGGTCTATAATGTTTTAAAGTTGACATATGCAAACATTTGATTTCCTTGACGGTTGTACTGTGTAGCATTTTTTTCTGTTTCATGCTTACAACACAAGCCTGATTACAAATATCTGAGTGAGTATGACACACACACACACACACACACACACACACACACACACACACACACACACACACACACACACACACACACACACACAGAAAGATGATTAAACACAACTTAGTCAGTATGACACACACAGAAAGATAATTAGAAAATACTAAGTCAGTTTGACACACTTAACAAGATAAATACAAAAAACCATGTTCGTATGACACACACAGCAAGATGATTACCAAAAACCTAAGTGAGTATCACACACACACACACACACACACACACACACACACACACACACACACACACACACACACACACACACACACACACACACACACACACACACACACACACACACACACACACAGAGAGAGAAAAATTACTAAGACAAGAAAAAGACTAAGTGAGTGTGACACATACACAGCAAGATGATTACAAAAGAATAAGTGAGTATGACACACACACACACACACACACAGCACAATGATTACAAAAAAACTAAGTGAGTATGACCCCCCCCCCCACATACACACACACAGAGCAAGATGACTACAAAAAAAACTAAATGAATATCACACACACACACACACACATACACACACACACACACACACACACACACACACACACACACACACACACACACACACACACAGAGCAAGCAAGATGATCAAAAAAAACAACTAAATAAGTATGACACACAAACAGCAATATGATTACAAAAAGCTAAGTGAGTATGACACACACACAGCAAGATGGTTACAAAATAATCTAAGTCATTATGTCCAGTAAATGCTTTAATGGCACACCGCCGAACTATCCCACAGCAACAAAGAATGAACACTGATACCACATTTAAAGACAAGGACCAAACATGAACCCCCGCATACAATGGCAGCATCATCTTACATAGGATCAGCTACAACATAATCAACTTAATCAGTTACATTATAAACGTGTGCATTTCTGGCCAATTGTCATCTACTGTAGGTACCGACTCCTGGAATTTTATAATAATTGTAAGGTGTATTATGCGAAGTTAAGGTACATAACAAATAGAAGAAGTTTTAAAAGACCTGTAGATTTTTTTTTAAAAAATGTTTGTTTTCTTTTTTCACAACCAATACATTTGTTGCGGATACTACAATGAACCGTTTCAACGAGACAGGTCTTTGGAGTACTTAAAACTAGTTTTAACTGAAATGTGCACACACAGGGCAACAAAAAATTACACTCAAATATTCTGTTAATATTTAGAAAAACTCGATCTCTCTAGGCTTGAAAACTCAAATTACTCGCTTAAGTCGAAATACTTTTTGTGACAATACATGCACAATAAAGACTGTATTTCTGAAGTGGGTTCCTTCATTCTAGCAGAATATATATTTCTTAGGGTGATGGTTCTTTTTGTACAAACTGTGTATATATGGGAATGAATTAAGAACACCTATCATTTATTCGTTTTTATTCAAAAACATTTACAAACAAAGTGCCTTCAGCAATATGAACTCAAAGTTAAAGAGAATCAACTGTAATCCCGGATTTAGATTTGTTTAGGAACTTCTAATCAAATATTTGTAGTTGTTTGAAAGGCATAGTATCAGGTTCTGGAGGGTACTTATATTTTTAATGGTGTAAATGGGCTGTGTATCGGACAAGGTAACAGTGTTGACTGGTGCCAGGACTGGACAGAATACCTATTTGATTAAACATCGCACCTTTCCATTTACACAATCAGAGAAGGCGATGATGATGGATATCTGGCGAATGTTGAAGATGCACGTGGCTAACGTTGGAATCATGATGTTTACAAGGTAAGAGGTACTGTCGTGCCAGTCAAGAGTGTCAGTGGCGTCATGTTTTGTTTACAAAATTATCAGGGACTTAGAATCGATATATCACTTGTGTATTAATCCTATCCGCAGGATAGGGTTAACACACAAGTGATCTTTCGATTCGCGTTAGCTCAAGTGAAGTGTACACTTTAGTATTTTACTCAGCAATTGTAAACAAAGTATTACGTCACTGTCACTCTTTGCCGGCACGATAGTACTTTCGCCTTTTCATTCGTTTCATACGTTCTATAACCCCTTCACTTAAGGCAATTTCGACTTAATAAAGAGAGAATACTAGGTGAGTGTCTTCAAGGCCGTCGTCGCCGGTCCGGCAGGACGGCGAGCGCCGGACCACTTTTTATGGCCGAGTATGCTTTCCGCCGTGTCCCTTTTTCTCGTTTCGGCTCATTTTACTTTTTACTCTGTTTTATTCAATCTGCCAAAATTTATTGATGCAATTTAGAAATAGATCAGCTCCAGCAGTGAATTGTTGAGTAATAATTCACTGTTTTGAGGTCAGTTGTAAAGAAGATCAAATCACGAGCGCTGCGCGCTCGTGATTTGATCTTCTTTACAACTGACCTCCAAACAGTGAATTATTACTCAACATTTCACGCACTGCAGCTGATCTATTTCGATTCTAACACACAATAAACGACGAAAACACATTCGAAGTCTTCAGCTTCTTCCAACTTTCCGCCATTGCACTGAAGAACTCCCGCCAATACTTAGACTGCGTCGCATACGTTTACATGTAATTGTAACATCTTTCAAGCGTTAAAACGACGTTACACCGTCTAACGCCATGAATGACGTCATTTTCCAGTGACGTCAGCTATCACACACTTTAGCAGTGAATTATTGTCCGATATATCACAGTTTGTAACCGTTGGCTCTATACGCGAGGTGTGTTAGAATTATCAATGACACTCGTTGTGCGTGTCATCAGTAGACCGAACAAGCCAAAGTGTGAAAGCATTGGAAAATTTTATTGACACTTGATTAATTTCATAATCTGATGGTCTTATAGTCATGCAGTGGACGTTATCATTCTTATGGACTGTGTCGAGAGAAAATCTGACGTAGCTGCATGCGAACATCAAAGGCGCAGACCAGCCTACACGTCCGCGCAGTCTGATCAGCGCCTTTATTGTTCGCTCACAGGAAAGCATAATTGATAAACTTGCTACACGCAATATTTCAGCATTCTACTGAACGAATCTCTGTAACTGAGTAGGTTGGTTTGAGCCTTGCATGGTCGGAAACCCTGAAGACAGGTCTTATCGTTGAGGTCCAGATTTCTGTGATCCAGTTTCATTCCCTCAAATTGACATATTGTTTTTTTCTTCTTATAATTAACGTGTCGAGAGACAAAGTATGTTTCAAACGTTTTGACTTTACATACACTATATATGAGCATCGTGAGCCTATGTAATTACAATGCATTCCGTTCCGCCTGTTGTTCCAATTCAGCCCAAGACTTTTCGGTTCTCCCAACGTCCATTCGACTTTAAGAATCTTGAGCAAAGAAGTGTTTAGCCGTCGTGGTTCGACAGTTGTTAATATGAAGCGAAAGATCTCATATTATGCCTACCGAAGCCAAAACCTAAATGAAGCCTGCATCCTTAACGGGTGTTCTAATTGAAAAGACGTTAGACTAAGTGTAAACATATCTTTTCGAAAACATGACTCTTTGAAGTACCACCAAGGATCAGTGCTAAAAGTACTTTGATAAAACCTGCGGGGACATAGATCAGGGAAAAAGACTAACAGGGGCCCAATAGCCCAGTGCCCCTAACTTTTGGGCTGGGCTCCTAAAACTAAATGGTTCGGGCCCAGCTTGCCCATGACAAAAGGGTAGTATGTAAAGGTATGAAGTCTTGTCAAATCAGACACTAGCTGTTGTAAATTTACACAATCTTTATTCAGCTTAGGAGGAATACAGATTTTGAGGGTCTCTGACTCCAATTATGAGTAAAGCAGCAAATGCTTGGCAATGGTGTTGAAATGAGTTAAATTATCAAAAGAATCCTGGGCCCCTTAAATTTCGGCTGGGCCCTCAATCATTTAGTTTTAGGGGCCCAGCTTGCTCCTTGCGAAATAAGGTTAGTCTGTATCCCTGTAGATGAAATAATGTTAAAGAAACATGCTGAAGAAAAAAAAGTAAAAACAAACAACATGTGGTTGTCTGAAAACAATTTTGTCCAGCATTCGGTTTCTCACGCGACAAGAAATATTTTGTGACCAAAACGACTAAAATTTGGTCCCAAACGCATGAAAACCCCATTAAAAACGCACATAGAAGCGCTCAAAATTCAAAAATTTTCTCGGGGGAGGCCCCCTCAACCCCCCTCCCCCTCTCGTGCTCTCACCCCTCTCGTGCCTTCGGCACTCGATTGCTTCCTCCGCCGGACCACTTTTAAATACGCGGCGACGGCCCTTGTATTTTGATATCAAATTTACCAGGCAAGGCTTTGAGAACGCTTGTTGACATCGCGAGGCTTGCCGAGCGATTCAACAAGCGTTCTCAAAGCCGAGCCTGGTAAACTTGATATCAAAAGACACTCACATAGTATTCTATTTATCAGTTTATCCATTGTTTCACTCTTCAAACTAGCGATTATGACGTAATTTTCGATTTTTGTGTTGATTCAGCGTCATTAGCGACGTTATTCAAAAAGTGCAACGTCATCATGACCTGATAAAGGCAACATGCCGTGAGATAGACAACGTTTATCAGGCAACGTGCAACAATGCAGTTGATACAAGAGGTAACTGATAAAAATGTTTTTCAGCGTTTAAAAATTACCCACTATCCTTGAATGATTTGTAGCAACATGTCAGTATGAGCGATCAACATATTGTCTTTGAGTTAAAACTAAAGTACTGCCGCATTAATAAGAAACGCGAAAAATCGACTTAAAGTGCATCTTTTCACGTTATTTTCTCTGGAACTTTTCGATATGCGGATAGAAAAAGCTGCAGTATTTTTTGACAAAATTTTCAACCTGATGTTTTTGCTGTGTTTTTCTGTAATTAGATGGAATTTTGGCATATTTTTGGTTCTTTTCAACGGGGGAGTATTACTGTTGGTAGAATGGACATAAACTGACCCAGTTTATTAATAATATGCAACGGTTGACTAAATAATTCGATGGCGTTTCAGGTCAGTGATCCCCGTGCAGGTTATATACTGAACAAAAGTGAAAACGCTACACCTGAATTGTTTGCCATTTTTATGCAAAAAAAAAAATGCAATCCAGTAAAGCAAATGAAAGTGTATCTGACTGTTCAAATGCTTGGTTATGCACAAAGAAAAAGGTTTACGGATGATGTCCCGAGGAAACACATGAAAGTAAGAAAGAGGGCAAAGATCAGGAATCGATACAATCAAGCCAACACCTGACCCAGGATACCAATTTGAAAGTGACAACTTCACAATTAGACATCACAAACGGGAGCCAAGAGTTCAGCCCTTTCCAAGCAGGGGACCACAAGACACCAATAAACAGACGCACACGAAAGTATAACAAAAACGAGACAAAAATGTCATTTAAATGTGACAGGGCTCCAATTTTTCAGATTACAACTTTGAACAGAAATCTCACACAGTTTTGGCCTTCAGAAATCCACTGCCAACCAGATCCGACTGAACGAAATTGTAGGCTTAGACATGTGACAACCAAAAATATGCGTTGATTGTTTAGAAAAGCAACCTAAGAAAGCCGGTTTTTCACCAAATTGGCCAAGCTTGAAAATTTAACACTGAAATCTCCATAGGAAAATCAATGTGTTGTTGCATCTTAGTCTGAGCACATTACTGGTCAAGAAATGGTAGGAACAATGTGCTGATAGGTCTACCTGATTTGGCAAAAGGAAGAAAGTTATGGAGAATCGTGATAAATCGAAGATTACCAAATATTTAATATTCCCTATTTGTTTTTGACAAAGGGAGACATTTTACAATTTTTTTTACAAATTTGAAAAATTCGAAATTGATTTCTGCGCCTGTTTCAAGTGGTAATACAGTTTTCTTGTGCAACACAAGTATGACGAATTCTGATAAGCCTAATAACCTTTTTTACGCATGCGCAATTGCAAAATTCCGTGAATAAAGCTTTAAACACACACAAAAAAGGAGTTAAATCAGACATCAAACGAGACAAGTTGGTAAAGCTTCGACTAATCTCTTGCTGGATGTCTTGAAAACATTATTAAGCTTTAGTAAATACTCTTCGTTCAATGCTTTCTTACAAAATATAAAGGATTGTAGTGTAGCATTTTCACTCTTGTTCAGTATAGCATAAAGTGTATCGTACATATAAAGTACTGCTGCATAAATTAGAATCGCGAATAAATGACTTTAGATGTACGTTTTCAATTTACATCGCATTGAGCATTCAATAATCGGGAATCATTTCAGGCAGTATTTTGACAAAAGATATTAGTTGGTATTACGGCTAATTTTTGCTCTAATAATTCTGATGGTAGAATTTTGGCATTTGACACTTGGCAGGGATAATCCTGGGATAGGTCTTATCAATTTTGTTAGAAAATTATTATTCTGCTAAAATGCACGTTATTTTTAGCTGAGCCTCATACATGTATATAAGCTATTCAAAGCTCATGTCATTTATGCTCTAATATAAATATTTAGGATGCTTGGGCCCATCAAATTTTGCAAAGGGCTCATAGAAATTTCAAAAGGCCCCTTAAAAGTATGTAATCTGCATGTATTTGAATAGGATATGGGTCATTGGCCCATTTTAAGGGCCCATCATAATTTTGGTCCAGGATTATCCCTGACTTGAGTGTTACCATTGAAAGAATGTACGTAAACAGCTCAAATTAACTAATAACAGAAAACGAATGGTTGACTTTAATACTAACAAGTTTAGCTTTTAAAAAAGCGTAGAACCATCGCATGGCGTTTTACAGTTATTAAAGAAGAACTTACATAGTGTTTTAATATTGTATTTGTCGAAGCCACTCTTTTCAGCGTTTCATGTGCTTCAAGCTCTGGGTATTTTTTGTTTGTTTTAGTTAACGATTTGTACATAGGTGATCCGTTGGAAGCAAATAAAACACATGAAATATGCATATTCCAGTAAGGCTCTGCTCATGAACACATTGAATAATGGTAAGGTCAACCCCCTCCCCAGCAGTATGTATTAAGTCATTCAATCGAATTCCTCAATCGAAGACAATGCACATAATGCCTAGGGGGCATATTGAAACTGACCCATCTACATCCAGTTATTTCGTCACACTTAGTCTAGAATATCCGAAGACTCCATGTTTGATCGAGATTCTAGCTCAATGGTAAGGTCTCTAATAGGCATTTTCGCTTTTAGAAGCAATCCGGTACATCCAAAGCAATGGTTGAACTTTGGAAGTAGCTTGGGCGACAGGGAGTCTGAGAAAGAACAGTAAAATACACTGCTGCTGGGGAGTTATAATCGATCCATTTCCGCAACTTGCTAATGGAACAGGCCCGAATCGAACACGCGCCATATGGAAGTTTACTAACGTATATCACCAGCGCTGACGCGCTGGTGAAATATGTTGTTGATAATGTTTAGGCCGTTTACCACTGTAAAAGTTGTTTTTATGAAACTGTCCATAATAGCCACATCAGGGAGCGCAGTGGCTCAGTGGTAGAGTGCTTGACTCGAGACCGAAGGGCCGCGGGTTCGAGCCTCACCGGCGTCACTGCGTTGTGGTCCTTGAGCAAGACACATTTATCCTAGCTTAGTATTGGTTCAACCCAGGAAGACCCGTCCCTATATAACTGAAAGATTGTTGATGGGACGTCAAGAATCAAATCGAAATCAAATAATAGCCACATCACGCTATTTAGTAGAAAATGTTCTTACAAACATAGCAAAGAGTATTTACAAATGTACCAGGATCAAACTGATCGTAATGGATCAGTTGGATATGTGTCTACGCTGATTGAATCGATACTATCAACTGAATGGCAGTGCTTAAAAATAAAACTGGCATGTACAAAGCAATCACGATGTTGAAATGTGTGATGCTTTTGACACTCACCTGTAGAAATTTAAGTATTGATATATAGGCCGCCACATGGCTGTTACACCGTTTAAATTCCCCCCGCTTTTCAGAAAGCCTAAAAATGTCGTAATTCCCAAGAGATTAGGGGTCAGGGCAGTGGTAGTAGATTTTTCAAACAATTTTCTTCTGACACTGCAGGATATTCTAAATCCAGATTGGAGCATAAAGTTCGGAAAAATGCAAGTAATAAAATAATATTCCAGATTTTCGCGTTTCTTATAATTGCGACAGGACTATAGTTTAACTGTTGGTTCGTGGTGGTGTTTTGTTTATCATTTATTTGCATACATAAGGAGGCTTTAGTGAAATTTAACAAAAACATTTCGGATGTTCGCAACTTTCACAGAAACATTATATATATAAGTATATGGGGATTTTTCCTTAAAAATTCAAGAAATTTTACAGATTTATTGTATCGAAGAAATATACGCTCGTCTATATCACTAGTATGTTCGAAGCATTGAGTATGTTAGTATACTAAAGACACCCTCATTAAAAGGGCTATAACTCGATAAGTATATTATATTTTTCATTAGGTCTGGTGCCAGTTTAAAGGTGACATATAATCCTTTATAGAAACGTATACCATTTTGTCGTAGCATATATGTGACGAAAGTTATGAAGCTACTTGCATTCCTATTTGAACAGCCCTCGTATGTTATATTGAAAGTTGATATTATAAAAGTCCCAAAGCATACTATATTGGTTAAAACAGATTCTTCTGCAACGGGGCATATTGGAGTTTATGGTGATTTAGTTTATCATTTTGAAAGAATTTTTGGAAAGATCAAACAAACCATGCGACAAATTGCATGCCTGGTTATAAACCAAATCACGATTTATAGGTATGGTTCCATGTTTAATTGCACCGCGAAGGGTCAGGCCTTATACTCAATGATGACCCTGACATAAAGCCTTCATTGGTTGGTGGTGCCTGATGATTGCCTTTGGCTGGGTCCACTGTGGCTCACCTTAAACTTTTTTAGCTCTGATTATCTGTGAGTCGTGCACCTTTTTCTATGTTTCATCATAGTGTGTTAAATTGGTTAGATTGTTTCTCTGCCATGATACATTGCAATAGTTAGAGAGCTTCGTTGCGAGCGAAACAATTCTTTTAACAACAAAAAAATCTAGTGCGAATATTTGGTACCAGTAAATGTAATTATGTCCCCCAGTGATTTCGGCTGCTGTCTGTTCGAAAGTGGTGGTTATTTTTCGTGTTGATTCTTTGTTTCTGGTGTTTCTATTGTTTGTGGTGGTCTGTTTTTGTTCCTTGGTTTATTTAACATAACTTAGTGTCCTTTCTAGTTTTGCAAACATCTTGATGTTGAAGAGAGAGATGGCTCTTTAAATTTAATCATACTTTTATCACAAAAATGGTAATTCTTAAAGTAATTGCAGCTCTATATTTGTTCATGGCTCTGCTGATTTAGGGCAGTAACTCTCTGGTAACTTTAAATGTACTGAAAGGTGCAGTGGTTGGCCTCACCATTGTGGTATATCAACACGATACGATTTCAGAAACAAAACTGAAATATGTTTTTCTAAATTTTACTTAAAGTTTGTGTTTACGTTTTAGAAGAGTTTCAGAGAAATAAAAGTAATAAACATGACACCTGACAAAACAACCAAATGCTATCTACATGTTGATGCTATGTTGTTCGAATGCAACACAATCAGGTATTCTCGCTTACGATGAATTAACATAATTTCATAAAATTGATTTTGTTGTTTGTTTTTGAGCAGTAAATCTTTGTTTCCCTTTGCCACTGCTGTCAATGTTTCTGCATTCTTCATTAGTGTCGTTTTGTATTCTTATTTGGCTCACGGTATTCATTCTGTTTCATACCAAAAAACAAAGGGCAAATTCATGCAATGCTCACGGATTATATGGCTTTGGGGTTTGGACGTGTTCGTTCATCTCTACTATCGGTATGATAGGTTTGCTCTGTCTTATGGCAAGTATTGTACGACCTTTGGATCTGCACTATAACCACTATGTGAGTCCTTCTGTTATCCGTCCGTCCGTTTATTACCAGCTAGTGAAAATGTACTTAACTCATTGTCACATTTTGCATACATATGCATGTCAACATTGCATTACCACTGGTATGCAAACCCACCTATTTTGGATATATATGGGTTTGCATTTTGTGGTCAGTTAGTGAAAATCCTCATAGCTCTTCTACCTTATAGGATATTTGGATCAAATTCTGCATACTTAATTTTATTAATATTGTCCATCAACCCTGGTATGCAAAACGGTGGCGAGGGTTTGCTGAGCATTATTTTGCCAGTCAATGTCGATTAGTGAAAATGCTCATAATTTTTGAATCGCATTGTATATTTAATCAAATTTTGCATACTACTACATTATAACATCATCGAGACACAGGTATGCTAAACCGTGATTAGGCTTTGCTAAGAAAATGTTTTTGGCAAAGCCTAGTCACCGTTTTACATACCTGGGTCTCGATAGTGTTAAAATGTATTAGAACTCACTTTCGTACAGAACCTATTTCAGAAAAACTATGTTGAAACAATCAGTTCGGCTACTCGAACGTTGATTTTAACTTAAATAGCTAGAGTTTCATTCAATTTAGCAAACCTTCAACGTGGGTCGTGCACAAAGTTACATTACTATCAGTTGATTCTCAGTATAATCACTACTATTCTATTTATGACATCTAAGATGCCATTGACTGTCATTTATTAACAAAGTTCAGATACGAATCTGCATGATGACGATCTTACATGTGTGCTCATATATAATTGATTCTTGTAAACGAGTAAAATATGGCAAGCATTTTATTGATTTTAGCAACGATTGAATTAAATTAAATGATAAGGGAGCGCAAATGTTAAATTCCACTTTTAATATAAAAAACAACTTTGAAAATTGCTGTTTTAGCGTGAAAACTCTTAGAATAATTCAGGTTAACGAAATTTTGTTTTGACCGCAATTACATAACGTTACTTTATATGTAATCCACTTGTGGCATATATATTCTAATTCATTTTGTAATATCACTACCAGACGCGCGACGTCATTATGCATAAGGGAGATCATGTATTTTGTGTATTGTATTCCAAGGAGGCTATAATCATATGTATTATGTTTAATGCCTAATAAAATTAGATTATGTTATGTTATGTTATAATTGTCATTTATTAATAATTCTCAGATTGCCTGATATATGTAATTACTTTGACGCTGTTGGTACACATATGAAAGTTTATTTTAATGCACGCACTTATATATTTGGCATTTTCTATTATCTTTTAATCTTGCTTATATCAACTATATTCACATTACTGGCAGACAAAACACAGCGTGTTATCACAATCTGCACGGTTAGAGTAAAGGTCATATTCAGCAACTAAAATAAAATGATATTGTAATATCGACCGAAAATCAAATATAAAAAAGAATGCCAACGTTATTGCTAGCTTATATGTATAGGTTATTCAATGTTTTGTTTGGTTATGAAATATATACGTGGGAGCGGAGCTCCGGAGTGTATATTTTATAACGAACACAAAATGAACCAACGTAACCAACACAAAACAATGTTCAATGAAAGCCTGGTCAGTTTTTTCTGATGTTGCAACTTTCCCCGCGAAACAGCTAAAATATGAAATATTAATCATTTTGTGTCAACATCACACTTTTGAATTATTTTTGTGTGTGTGAAATTGACATTTTAAGACTGAAACTTCCTATCATCGAGTTATGGGAGGTGATTGCAAAAGTGCGAGTTATGGAAAATATACCAAACTGAATATGGCCCTTTTCTTGCATCTGTTTGGCTGAAGGAAGTGGGCGGGTCATGGGTTTAAGAAGTAAACATGCTGTCATTGATGTAACATTGCTGCTTTTACTGGATGTAACGCTTCTTTGTAGAATATCAAGACACTTGAGATTAGCAACCAGATATGTCTGTCCAATCACCTTTTCATTAAGATTCGTAATATAACGCATAATTAGCAGCATCACGTAGTCAGGATACTAGTATAGTTATGGTTGTTATTGCGTTTACAAAATGTATTTATTGATAATCATGATACAATGGTGATTGGCTTTAAAAAAACTACAATGCTAAAATTGACATTTTTTTCGATTATACTGTAATGCATTTTTTTACATAAAATGGGTTGTGCTTCATCCAAGCTGAATTCGCGTCCGGAAAACAGAGGCTTACAAAGAACCATGCATGTTACAGGCTTAACGAAACGTCATACCAATATAGATAAGTCAAATATTACCAAATCTTGGAATATAATCAAAACACAGATGGCGAATATTGGAGACAATATGCTCATCAGGTATGTACATAGATATAATAATGAGCCTTGACACGAAAAAACCTGTCTTTGGAGCTTTGCGAACATCAAAGGCAGAGACCAGCCTGCGCACCCGTGCAGTCTGATCAGCGCCTTTGTTAATCGATTATTGCAAAGTATGATATCTAAACTTGCTATAAGCCAATTTTCAATTTCCTAGCTAGTCTCTGTAGCTACCATAATAATGTATCCGAACTATTTTTGTACGCCCCAAGTCACCAACGTGCTGTGTGTTTACTTATACATTGTGGCATTATGCAATTTCTTTTAAAGAAGAATCAGTTGTTGTTTGTCACTCGTCTAGCACGATCATTTAGTCATGGGGTCAGCATACATGTTAACGTTTCCACTTCCTCTTGGTAGCTCAAAATGCATTCAAATTGTTTTTATGAAACTACTTTAAAGCGTCAAAAGACAGTGTGCAAAGGCTTAAAAAACTATAACTCTTGTTTGGTTTCTGAAACTAAAGATAACAGCTTGCTCTGTAACGTCATTCAATTGTTAGATGTTTTATATTATTGTTGATTCATTGTTTATTTTCACTCCAATTGTTTGCGGGGGTTCAATGTTAACCCATACAAGCCTAGCGTCCTTTATGTGGTACATCTGCAAACAGTCAAGACCAGATCAGATGCCACAGAACTGATCAGGTTTTCCACTGTTTGCTCACAGAAGTTGCTTTTAAAATTTTAATAAAAAAGAAAATTAAAACCCAACAACCCTAAAATTGGAAATTGACTCGCCCAAATAATAATGTAGGGAAATTCCATTTGGCAAAAATGGGTTAAGTCCTTGTTTTGCTATGTAGTACTAAAAGTGTCTTTTCCTGTTGTTTGGCAAATCATCTGGTAGGGGAAACGAGAGCTGGTTTATTTACTTTAATTGTCTTCCTGATGTCTTGTGACTGTTAGTGTTCTGTGACCCTTCCTCACAGTGCCATATGTGGCCTGTAGTGTGTGATTGTGGTATTTTCTGATCATACGCACTTACTTTTATGTGGAAGATCAAAATGTTAAGACAAAAAAGACGTCAACTGAAAGATGACTTTTCTGTTTTTTTCATTATGGCCATTTATTGGAGTTACAACATATTCGATATTGCAGCATATTCTTGAGTAGCAATGGTTACCCTAAGGTTACCCAGGCCTAACATATTTATCAATTAATACTGTCATTGTCTGTCTGTAAGTATGACAGTATTGGGCATGAGCATAGAACTGAGACAACCAAAGATCGCAAGCATACGCACGATAAAGAACTAAGAAAGCATATACATATTAATGAAAATAAGGAAGAAGGCAAAGTCAGGAATCGATACAATCAAGTAACACACCTGACCCAGGACACCACATGGGAAAGTGACAAAAACATAAGAACACGTCACACACACACAAGAGAGCGAAGAGGTTCGCCATTTCCCAGCAGGTGACCACAAGGCTGCAATGAATAGACAAGAACGCATTACAAACACGAAACATATATAACAAAAAAAAAATCAGAAAAGAAGCATCGTCTTGGAACGGTCAGTTAAAATATTTTTACTGGAGGGCTTAAACTAGTTCTATGGCACCAACCTCACCCTTATTTCTGATGTTGATCAAGATAAATAGACTAAATTTACTAAATTTGATAAGACAAATAGAAATGGCTCTTATTCCAAAAACAGTCAGAGTAAGGTAGACAAGTTCTATGACTCTAAATTTCTTTGTTCAAAACTGTACATTCTGGTTAAAAGGTAAATATGTTTAATTTGCATAGCCAGCTAGAGGGTCATCTAGCATTCATTGTTGTTTTATTATAGGGCCTCGAAGCGAGAAAACCTGTCTTCGGGAGTTTAAAAACAACAAAGGCGCAGACCAGCCTGCGCTTCCGCTTATTGAAAAGTACAATACCTAGTCTTGTTACGGGTAAAATTTCAATGTTCTAGCTAGCCTATGTAGCGGACCAGGTTGGTTTGAATCTCGCTTTGTTGGAAACCCCAAAGCTAGGTTTTCTCACGTCATGGCCCATATGTATATGTGTGTAGGGTGTGGGTGTTCTTTATTGTTGGATATATGTATTTTCCTTATGTTTGAGGGCCCCAAGGAAGATTGATTCGTCAATTGGGTTACCCTCACTAAATAAAGTCGTTACTTACTTACTTACTTAAGTTGAGAAATGGTTGCCAAAGTCAAAGACAATACATATGGACTGCCATTAATGAGAAATGGACTTTTTTCTTCTAAATATCATAAAAGATATGATTTGGAATCATAGTAAGAAGAGGGCAAATTTCAGGAATCGATACAATCAAGCACCAAACCTGACCCAGGGTAACACTAAGAAGGTGACAACTTCACAATTACACATCACAAACGAGAGCCAATAGATCAGCCTTTTCCCAGCAGGTGACCACAGGGTATCCATAAACAGACGCGCACGAATGTATAACAAAAACAAGACAGAAATAACATAAATGATCTACAAAAAAGCACCGCCTTAGAACGGTCAGTAAACAATATTTTACTGGAGGGCTTAAACAGGTTTCACGGCGCCCTACCTCGCCCTTAGTTCAGATTTGGATCAAGACACATAGATGTTCGGTTCGCATGAAAGACCAATGACTTATCCCCTAGAACATAAAAATCAAGATATAAAAAGGAGATAAAGCAAAGATAAGGACTCAACAGTAAATATACTGAATAACGGAGCAAAAGAAATCCAACAGGTAAACCCCGATGGGCATAACAACAGCCAAAGCATCAGACCCCCACCACCCCATAGTAAGAAAGAGGGCAAAGATAAGGAATCCATACAATCAAGCACCTAGCCTGACCCAGGATACCAATGGCAAAGCAATAACTTCACAATTAGACATCACAAACGAGAGCCAAGAGTCAGTCCTTTCTCAGCATGTGAACACAAGGCATCAACAAACAGACGCACACGAAAGCATAACAAAAACAAGACAGAAATAAGCTCTCCATTATCTTTTGAACAGTAAATTTACAAGTATGGACACGTTGTAAGTATTCTAATGGGTACTAACAGTACACCACTTGTTGCAGATTTGTTTTTGTTTTGCAACCAGAGAGACTGCACATACGCTGATCCAGGGGGGAGGGGTAGGGGGTCCAGAACCCCGCCCCCTGAAAAACACAAAGTAAAGGGTTTCTCCGCAATACTGGTCTGGATGCCTTGAAAAATTACAAAGATACCAAGTTAACTTTCAATGTTGGACAATCATCAGCCTGCCAATGAAAGCCATTTCAATGGAGTTTCGCTGGCGGGTCGATGATGGCCAGCCTTTACTGGTATTTGAATCCTCTCTCCTCTCATAAAAATAAAACAAAAGCGTTGTCAAAGTTGGACCCCCTCTGGCAAATCTTTCTGGGTCCGCGCATGCTGTATAAAGCATATGAGTTTGACTAGGACATGCCACAGTACATACAGTAAACCAACCCAATGCAAAACGATAATGAGACCCAGAGCACTGACATCCACACGACAGCATGAACACAATGAACTATAGCAATTAGCTCTACCTTGCTTAGTAACTAGAACAAAAATTAAGTCTTTCTCATAAATAAACTAAAACAAATCTGCTACATGAGGAACTCAGCTAATACCCATCGGAATAAGTTTCAACTTGCCTGTATAACTTAGAACCATGTCTGTCGCCACAACTTATTTATTGTTTAGTAATGCAGCAGCAAACCAAAAAACGTGTTTTCAATTGATTTATTAAGGATCTCACCTTAATGTTTGAGAGCCAAAAATTGATTTATATCATTCCTTTTATAAACTTTTCCACACTATTTTATGGCATGTTTTTAATCAAAGAGTGGCCAGTGTGGGCATCTATATATTTTGTCTTTTTCATGTGGTACCGTGGGTTTGTCCGTGCGCTAATGGTACTCCATGGTCATACTCACTTGTTTTTGTGCAGAAATGAAATCCATTGTTAAATACATGTACCTCTCTAAAAATAAATTAAATTAGTTGGGTGTCCTAGCACAATTTTTTCTTTGTCCAAACTAGACTGATCTTTGTTTTATCTCCTTTCTAAATCTTAATTTATATGACCCAGGAGATGGTGCATCGATAAGTTAGGGATCTTTCAGGTAAACCAAACATCTATGTGTATTGATCTATATCAGAATTAAGATTGATGTTGGTACCATTAAACATGTTTAGCCCTTCCAATGCGGCCCTTTTTTGTTTATCTATTTTTATATATGTTTCATGCCGTTTTGTCAGTTCTTTGCATCCTTGCAATCACCTGCTGACATCTGGGCTGACCTCTTTGCTGCTCCCTTGTGTATTGTGTTTCCCTGTGTTTTTGCCACTTTCCCATATATATGGCGTCCAGGGTCGGGTATGGTACTTGATTGTATCGATTCCTGATCTTTGCCTTCCTCTTTACTTTGCTTATCCCTTACTTACCCTGTATTTTAAAATCTGTTACAAAAATACCTTAAGGGACTGTCGTATCAAAATGTTCTGAAAAGGTTGATAAAACAATTATTTGAAAATATCAAGCTCTACACTATTATTCACTCAAGATGTAAACCCTGTAAATAGCGTGATTATTCGTGCCAGTAAAGGCCAGCTGACCTCCTCGCAAAATCTAGCATGTAACACGTTTTGCGCAAAGTTACTTTCATATCATATAAGAACAACTTTATTTTCTTTCGTGTGATTACCTTTAAATTATTCTAAGTGTTATTTAAAGAATTCAAATTGAACCGTGTAGGGAAATTCTGCGTAGATGATTCGAGAGCGTTTCCGTTTGCATTTGTTCAGATTGACAGGCATACATAACCGTTTACGGAATGGAAAATATCCATTAGCCTAATTCTGTCTCTTTTGGCTTCAGGGCAACATATTTAAAAGTTTAATGAACATTTTATTGCATAGTGTCAGTTTCTAGTCTACAGGATATTACTTAACTGATCGACAGAAAATCGAAGTGTTGTTTGGTCATTAATTTCATTCTTATATCATGATATGGACATTATAAATCAATTCACATTAATGTAGTGGAATAGTAAACTGTAATGGTTTGTATGCAATTTCTTCCCGGACATCTCTAAAGTGTTGGTGTTTTTATATATCCTGGTTCGTTTTCGGCAGACAGCAGACTTCCGCTCAAGCTGGTGCTAAGGGCATGAGAAGTGTAGTACATTACAATTGTTCTCATGAACTGACTAAATACAACTGAGGGTCCGTTTTTAGATCTATTTTATATTCTGAGAGATACTGCATGAATTGAAAAAATCATTTTTCATCAGTCTTACATTATTGATCGCCACCACATTGGCAATGTTCGATAGTGGCACGCTTTTATATACTAAATCGGGGAGAAAAAATTGTATTAAAACTTTAATATCACTTTTTATTTTGCGTATACAATACGTCTAAATTGTGTATATTGATAGCGTTGTTGAATTTCTAGCATGGTACATGTACATGTATAATTCCCAATGGGGAAAAATATGCCAATGTGGCTTCCAACCAAGAACGAGTTATTTGTCAGTATGATCATATTTAAATTTTACATGTTTCAAGTTAAAATAAACTTTGTAATACGAACATACTAAAGACGCTAATCAGTCTGTGGATCCACAGGCTGGTCAGAATACAATATCAGCAGGTCCATACTGTCAATGTGCATTTCAATTGTATAAAAGCTTCAGACAAAAACAATAATTAAGGTATGGGATGCGCATGTGGATTACCTAGACCTTCACGTGATATTTTGATTACACAAAGGCCCCTTGTAGGATGCACATATCACTCTTCAATGACGCGCAAAGATGCAGTGACAGTGAGACGGCATTGGGATAAACTGAAAGAAAATGCAGTTTATGTTGGAGTTATAACATTTACGAGGTAGGTAAAATTATTAAATCCATACATAAAGGAATGCATTGTACGTTTGATGTGTCGTATATCAATGTATCGCTCACAAACAGAGAATCACTAACGAATATATGTTAAGATGTGAGTAAATGGTCAAGAGTAAAGGTTTAGAATAAAGTGTAACACCTATCGAGTACGCTAGAGTGCATGTATCCTATCTGTCTCGTCTTTGCTGTTCGCAGACATAAACATTGAGAATATACGATGAGCTAGGCCCTAAACCAAACCTATTGATATAAGATAGCTCCATGACTTGCATGTGATCTATAAATACCGACAAATATCTTCTCTATGGAAGATTTTTTTTGCCATAAAATCAAACATATTTGCAGACATGTATAGACATTTCTCTAGTTCTAACTATCATGCGTTCAGCGTCATCGTAAAAATTATGTTTAGAACTATTGAAAAAGTGAAAAAAATAAACATTTCATACAACTGAATCGTTTTGATAGCCCAATAACCATTTTATGACATGTACTTTCTTCCATACATAGACCAAGCCAGCTTTTCGCCAACATATAAATTATAAGACTTCTGTTGTGGTTGATTTATTCTCTTGTTTGGATGGGGGGGGTGGTCTTTGTTTTGGTATGCATTATGTTGTGTCCTTTCTAGTTTTTCAATCATCTTGACGAGTTGGAGAGAGCTGGTTGCTTTGCTTTTATTGTTTTTCTTATGTATTGGTGTCGTTAATGTCATGTGGCTCTTACTGACGGTGCCATGGGTATACTGGCGGGTTTCTAAAAGGTTTCGAACTATCGTTTGCACGCTGTCAGCTTTACTTACCGCAAGTCAACTGAGTTTGTTGTATTTAGTTGTCTCTTACTTCGTTATCATAGTTTTAGGCTTGAGTGGAAAAAATAAGCTCCTGCAGATGTTCAAAGCTTGACTGACATGATGAAAGTGGTGAAACACTGTTTCACCACTTTCTTCATGTCAGTCAAGCTTTGAACATCTGCAGGAGCTTTTTATAAAAGAATCAATAACCTTCTGTTTCACCACTTTCATCATGGCAGTCAAGCTTTGAACATCTACAGGAGCTTTTTTTATAAAAGGATCAATAACCTTCTGTTTAACCACTTTCTTCATGGAAGTCAAGCTTTGAACATCTACAGGAGCTTATCTTTAATTAGTTCTCTAACAAGTGCACATTAGAAACCCCACCAATTCTGGAGAAGTCTAAAACATTTGATTTCATAGCTGCTCAAAGTTCATTTATCAGCCAATATATGCATATGACAAAATTTCCATAACATCTGAGTTGCCTAGGCCCTCGCAAGCTTTGCTATGCAGCTGCAAGCCATGAGCAAATTCTGAAATAAAAGCTGTCACTCGAAGTTTTTTACCGGCTAATACTATCGAAACAATTACTGTTTTTTTTAAAAAAAGCAAAAAATTTTCAGGCAAATGCTAGATAAACTGACTATTGTCTGAAGCAGTATCAATTTGTATTGTTGGAGACTAGTAGTAACCAACATAAGAAAGTTATAATGAGTCCACAAAGTAGGTCAATATTCTGAGGTACAAATGTTTGCATGTCTTAAATAAATAACCCCGATTAATTGTCTGAATGTGCACTATTAAATATCGAAAAACGATAACAATATAGGTTAAAATGGAGAACAAGGTATCCAACAAATTTGAAACTACTTATTTAAAATCAATTATTTATTTGGAGAAATATTTTGTTACAATATTCCAATTAAGATAAAGATATTTTTAGATTAAAATACTATTGGTCTTTTTGTCCATATACGGTTTGACATCTATTAAGTCCAACTGGATAGACAAAAATAAAATGTTCTCAGAATTGGAAATTCTGTCATGTATTCAAAATGACGTAGTTATCAATTTCAATGATGTCTTAATAATAACGCATTGGGCTCTAAATATTGAATCAACACAATCTGATGTCATTCTAAATTTTAAATTGACATTATAAGTAACCACATACATAATTACAAGATAGTGTTTGTTGCGTTGAGGCCCATATTTGAAACTGATATGCACATTTATCAGTTACCTCTCATAATAACTGCATTATTGCACATTGACCTGATAAACGTTTCCTATCTCATGGCATGTGCCTATATCAGGTCATGATTACGTTGCCGCTATTTGAATGACGTTGCCAATGACACTGAATCGAAACAATAGTCGAAAATTATGTCATAATCGCTAGTTTGAAGAGTGAAACCATGGGTAAACTGATAAGCTTTGTTAACGCATTTTGAATCGCTCGACAAGCCTCGCGATGTCAACAAGCGTTCTCAAAGCCTTGCCTGGTAAACTTGATAAAAAAGACACTCACCTAGTATTCTCTATTTAACCAGTAGGGTTAGAGTTATCACGCTTGGTCTGAGCCTTCAACGACTTTGAAACATTGTTTGCTGTTCTTCTCGTCTATGTGTTGAGTTCACAAATATTATACGTCGACCCAAATGTATCTTAATCTGCATTTAATGATAACATAAATCAAGAGTAAGACATACTGACGGTTCAACACCAGACGTGAATGATTACAAGTATGTTAAGTTTTTTGTAAAGCACAAACATATTATGATAGTATCATTGTTGTTGTTGCCAAGAACAAAACAAACAAAACAACAGTCATGTCATTCTTTATGTATTTTCATTTGTTGGAATTTGCAAGTACATGATTGGTGTATGTATGCGAATACCACAAAGAAATCAGGAAATTAGTCATAAAATAACATAGCATGATACATTTCCTTATAGTTATACTTTTGCCAACAAATTCGAAATTGAAGGGGATGATATTGGTCTTAGACGCGATGATGACACTATACCATTTATCGTAGACCGTGGAAAGTAACGTGAGTGCAATTCGTTTTCAGACCACAACGTTCATACTTCTATGATACACTTCGCTTGATTTTCATAAAATTGTCAACCATGATATGACAATGGGTCTCATATATGACCCACTTCCGTATGTCTAAATTCAAGGTCACATACCAATGTCAAATAGAAAATTACTTTGCAGAACATAACCGACACATCCTACGCGGAATTTAAATATTACTTTGCTCAAACAGGTGTCCATCAAAATTAGATGTACTGCGAATATAACTATGTCTAAAGTCAACGGCACAGACCAATGTCAAATCTAAACCGTTTCATCAAACTTTATTTCAGAGGGGTGTCTTCCACATCCTCTACTTGATTTTCATTTACAGTCGGCAAATTTGACCACAGTAACATGATAATGTGTCTTGTAAATGATCAAGGTATATTTGTTAGATCAAGATAACAGTCCAGCCAGGCAGCGTAGCGCAGTAGGTAACTTGTCTGACTGCACATTGTGTATGACTGAGATCTAGGGGTTCGATCCTTGCCTGGTCCCCTACTTTCATGGAGATTAATCATGAAATAATTTCTATGGTATTCGCCATCCTCCTGCTGATTCAGGAATGGTTGTTGTCAGTTTCAAGTGACTGTTAATGCACACAGTACTGGTTAACCGCTAAGTCAAACCTGCACAGGAAAAAAAGTATGGTTAGGTGAACTGACCATCCCGACATGACCATAGCTGTTGACTGGGACGTTAAGCATCAAACCAAACAAGCAAAATCAGTCCAATGCTAAATTGTAATTTCGTGTCCAGTGAATTTGACCATTTTTCATTTAAGTAAGCACACGTGTGTCACATGTATAATTTAGGTCACTATGTATATATACAGATGGGGGTTTTCAAATATAGACATAATAACCACATCTCCTACTCTGAGATGTACAGGGGCTCTGCGATATAGTCATAATAAGCTGTCGTCAGAGCTCCTGTAAGGCAGTTCTGATCATCAAAGGCTTACAGCCTGACAGCAAGAAAAGTTCTAAAAAGATAGATATATGGTACATGTTATTTAATTTCTCTTCTACACTATGGTATGTATTTTCCTGTGTCCCACTTTTAAATTATTCAATTCCTTATATATCTCTTTTATAACTTTCCTGCTTTTCAGTACAACTCTGAGTTCAATAGAACAGTTTTGTAACTTAGACTTTTCCTGTACAAATGTTAGTCTTTGGTTATGGGCACGTCCAAAAGTAAGTGAGTATGATAATATTTGGAAATAAGTCATTTTTTAAATAATACTATGCAATATCACTTAAAAATCCATTCCTTAGCTGTCAAAAACAGTTATCAAGCAATAGGAAGAGTCAATAAATTATTTATAAACCAGTTCACCATTTAACTAGTGGCGGAGGGAAGCCATAAAACAATTGACCTAGTCACACACTGTCAGGTAATATGGCTGCTATCGTTCAATCTTGGTTTGCAAGAAATTGACCAAGATTATGCAGTTGCTTTTTAACTGAGTCTTTGGCTCCACCGTCTGATATTTTGGGTTGCATGGTACCTCCACTAAATGCAAAAACAACTTCAACATTAATCCCTATAATCATTTCAGTGCTATTTAAACACTAATTATTGTAATGCATTGTTATCTTTATAATAGTCTAAGTCTCCCACAAATAGTAGTGGATTCTTCGAGCCTTTCCTTATTGTTTATTGTATTATATTCATCTGAGCTCGCAGTGCAGTTTTGTTTTCACTGGCAGGCTCAATCCTTGCATTTTTCTCGTCTTCTAAGTCTTTAAGCGAGCTGTTAAAGCTGTTTTGCTGATCTCATCTGTGGCTTCTATTAGTTTAGGATTTTCTTTAGCAGTATGTTTATCAAGGTCTGTTCCGACATTGTTGCATCTTTCCCAATAATCATATAGTTAGGTACAAGTGTCAAGTCTGTCTTTTCTATGCGTCAATGCTTTACTTGTGATCTGCGATTTGGTCATTTCGTCGCTTCAGTGCTATAGTGTTCTATCTACCATTGCACAGGTTTTGAGAAAAATGAGTTTGAAGATTTTAGCATCCTGAATTTTGATGCCTTTGTTATCGCAGACCTTTGAATCATACCAGAGGGTTAAAATGATTACATACAGTATAAATGACCTTGGTTTGAAGAAATTTTTACAGTAATATGGAATTTACGGGCATTTTACAGTTTGCAGATAGAACATTATGACCTTAAAATCGCGTTCAGCGTTCAATGCTATAGTGTTCTATATTTTCCTACAGCTAATTATGCATAACTCATTTTTGACCAAAATGTCACTTAGAACACTATAGCACTGAAGCGACGATTTTAAGTCGCATGTACTTATTTTCATATTTCTAATTTCATTTAGAATATATACCTTCAAATACAGAATAGGACTGAGTATTATAGCCTACAAATCGTCGCTTCAGTGCTATAGTGTTCTAAGTGACATTTTGGTCAAATATTAGTTATGCATACCGTTGGAAAGGGGATCAAATATTCTATCTACTGGTGAGGGTTTCATTTGCCTATCTCCTCCCAGTAAGCTTCAAATCGATGTGCGTTTCTGTTCTATCTACAAAAAGACAATTTCGATCAGTACCATAGTGTTCTAAGTGATTTTCATCCAATGGCCAATGATCATTATGTCACGTGACTGGATGAGTCCAGTGTCATACTGTTCTATCTACCAAAAATCACTACCCTTGGAGAAATTGGGTAAAAATTGCAGTTACCCCACTTTCATAATTTACATTTCCTATATTGAAGCGGTTTGTCAATGTAATTACGAACTTATGGCTATATCTGCTACTTTTTGTTCCAAATAATCCACTCAGTCAAAGAATTTGTGCAAATTGGTCCATGGACAAAATAATAAGCTGTAGAAACAGATTACTTCCCTTACGCATATTTTAACTGCTTTAATTGAAGTAATTTGTCGGTGTAATTACAAATCAATGGTTAAATCTACTACTTTTAGGTTCAAATAATCAGTTAAGTTCAAAATATTATACTAATTGACCGCATTGACAGAAAAATAAACTGTAGATAAAAATTACCTCCCTTACATACATTTTGATGGCATAATCTGTGCGGTTTGTTAGTGTTTTGCCAAACAAATGACTAAATATGCTACTTTTAGTTATAGATAATCATTTCTGTTGAGAATCGTCTTCAAATAGACTCCATGAACAGAATAATAAGCTGTAGGAAAATATAGAACACTATAGCACTGAACGCAGAAGGCGATTTTTAGGATATAATGTTCTATCTGCAAACTGTAAAAAGCCCGTCATTTCCATATAACTGTGAAAATTTCTTCAAACCAACGTCATTTACACTGTATGTATATATTTTAGCCCTCTGGTATGATTCAAAGGTCTGTAATAAATGTGGCATCAAAAATCAGGATACTAAAATTTTCAAACTCATTTTTCTCAAAACTTGTGCAATGGTAGATAGAACACTATAGCACTGAAGCGACGAAATACCACATTTTATTTTCAAAAGGCAATAAAGTCACCATACAAACATAATAAGCTGATTGTGGCGCTGATTTCCGCATTTCCCTACAACCCATCATGGAGTGTTGTTATATTTTCATTTAGAGATGGCCATTTATCAACTATTGACATTTTTGACAGTTTAGAAACAGATTAATTTAGCGTTATTGAAAAACTCTCTGTTGAGGTGAAGATGGTCTCTGATTAAAAAACAAATCATAATTGAATACACATTTTTGAGTAATGAAAGCAAAACACAACGTTTTTGCATAAAATAGAGACGGTAAGAAATAGTAAAAATAGGTACATCTTTTTTGGGTTGCATTTCTTTCTAGTGTGTATAGCGCCATTTAAAGCTCATTATCATATTTCCATGTAATTTATTTTTGTGCATATGAAAACACCATCCAGTGATCAAGTCACATGTTGAAGGAACTCGCTGAGCATTAATACCAATTTCAGATGGCATGCTCTTTAGTATTGTTCTCCATTCAAAACACTTTTTTCTATCATTATACAAATATAACAGAAAAGCATTTGTTCTTATCTTTAGGCACTACCTTAAAATTTAGATGGCGTGCAGGTTACATATGCGATAAATATACGTGCCATCGTTAAAAATCGTGGCAATCCTGATAAGACGACACTATGGATCAGAAATAGGTGGTGGTTCTGTTGTTGATGATTTATAGCTTATTGTTGCTCCCAGTGTTTGTAGGGGTTCTGTGTTTGGTCCTTGTTTTGTTATTAAGTTCTTAGTGTCCTTCTTGTTTTGCAATCATCTTGATAGGGAAGAGAGAGATCGTTGCTTTACTTTAACTGTCTTTTTTATGTCTGGTGGCAGTCAGTGTTCTGTTCCTCTTCCTCACGGTGTCGTAGTTAGATCTGCAGCGTGTGATTGTGGTATTTCCTGATCATACTCAATTGTTTTTTAACTGTTATATTTGAGAATATCATTCTCAGCAATATCACCACAAATATCTGGTTCAGGGCCCGGAATTACACTGCCTCCTTAAAGTTTAGCAAGACATAAGTTAAGTATTGATTTTTCAGGATGCGAAAAATAACGTTTAAAACTGATTAAAATATAAATATTTTTAATTTTACTGAAGATCACAATGCTATCCTTGACCACAAATACCAAATCGATCCAGGCAATATATTTAGCATTTAATATAGCATGTTTAAATATCAATACTTAACTTAAGTCTTGCTTAACTTTAAGAAGGCATTGTAATTCCGAGCCCAGATCTGTACTCTTACAGAATAGCATTATCGATCAATCCCGATATAATTCAGTAAACGCTTTACGAATTTCTATATAGCTATTTACTGAGCTAAGCACTCTCATCAACGGAATATGGTGGCAAGCAATGAACTTCTTGCACACTGGATAAGGATATTTAGTCTGCCTATCTAGGGTCAGGTACAGGCTAATCGATTTTGACCATCAACGAGAATCTCGGGATAGACATGATCCAGGGGAAGTAGCTCTGAACTGTGAGAAAATGGCGCGGATGATCGAGTGTATGATTCATGAGAGCTTAAAATACAATAAATCAACCACATTTGAGGCAGGAATCCAGTAACTCATTATGTATTTGTTTTTTCGCAAACTTGCTTTGCTTTAGTGATCAAAATTAGCAAAATATCGTTACTGTTCAACAGTTTCCAACCCACGCTAAACTTGAAACGTAACAGGCAATCTCATTGGGCGATCAATGAACTAATCACAGCCGATGGTAGATTAGGGGATACCTGTTGTCGAATTGAGACGATAACAGGGCACCAGTTTAAAGGATATACGGTACTTTTTGGCTGGGTCGGAAATTCGTATCTTACCCATGCTGTCACGTGAGGTCTGCACATTAGTTGCATGTGTCAAATTGATGCAGCCATGTATTGTCGCATTTCAGTGTAGTCAGGAATGTCTAGTAGTGTATTTTACAATAAAGATGCAGAATTGAGTGGTGAGCAAGATACAGTGAGATTGCCTTTATAGAACCACTAACGCATACTATATAGAGGATCTTACATAAGTGCTCATGTTTTATTGAATTTATTAAACGAGTTGAGGAAAAGAGATAAAATGCGAGGCTTGCCTCGCATTTTATCTCTTTTTCGCAACGAGTTTAATAAGTTCAATAATACAAGAGCACGAATGGTAGATTCTATTTATCATATGACAAATACTTTTAAATCTCATTTCTGTGTAAAAACGTTATACTTGTGTCATTGTGTACGCAACTTTGTTATTGACGTCATAACGTTTCCCGTAAATCTATAAACCCTTAGTGGTTTATCGATTTTATTGCATGGTGTTATTTCACTCTCAGACGCGACGTCATATGATAAGGTGATTTATTTATTAGACAGAGTAATTGGTAGATTTTCTAACGGTGGATTATTTATGCCTCTTACAAAATATATATTTGTTCCTTGAAATATTTTGTAGGGATATATTCCATTGTTTACGTCAACAGCAATAAGATTGCTATAGAGAAACACTTTCGCGCTTGCAAAACCACATACATTGGTAAACTCTATATCCTTCAAACATTTCAAAATCACACTTAACTCTCAACACGAAACATTATCTTGATATTTGGCTTCATTTTTCATCAAAAATGACGACTGTACTAAATCTCAAAGGTATCTTGCTCTTTAGTTTTCTATATATAGATAGTATGTAAATTTATGACACCTTGGTGTTTTATTTAAATTTCAGTTTCTGCTTTGGAAAACTTAATTGCCTTTTTGTATCTTGTAAGTCTTAGGTACCCTAATACAATAGATAAACAAGATAATATCCTAAACATACTTTTCAGGATGACATTGCAAGACAAACAACAAATACATGTAGATTATTTATTTAGCCTCTAACGATAATCTTACTAACTCAAACTTTTTCGTCTACAAGTCGACTATATAAATCAGTAACGAGATGTTAGTTGGTCATATTAAAGTCAGTATTAAATGTACTTTAATTTTTCTCCACTTTCAATTACCTTTTTCAAACAAAATTGTAAATTATACACATTTTTTCGAAAACGTGCTTCTGAAATAAGCCGAATAATTATTGCGTGGAAATGGTAAACAGGTTTTCTATCACATCTATAAATATAATGCAACAATTTGTAAACAAAATATTCAATGTGTTGAAAATATTCAATGTGTTGAATCTGAAGTCATAAGTAGCGATGACAATAAAATCAAAATATTTGTTATTCTTTTATGGCAGTAATCTCACTGTATTATAATTTGTATGAGGGCGGATTGAAGGGATCAACAACACACCTCGTGATACCAAACGGTGAATTTCTTGACGGAGTTTTCTTTCCTATCGTCACACTCATGGTAAATGCTTATACTTAGCATCTCATGTGTGGATGCGTGGGTTTGGTCGAGGCTTCGCAGCTTGCATATAATCTTATGAGCTGGACCAAATAACGAGACGTCAAATATATCCACCGTCCAGGAACTAACATCAATGACAGCTACGGTGGCATCGTAAAAATGTTCACACCCATACGCGGATCTAGAAAGTTTTCCCAGAGGGGGTCCAACTCTTTTTTTCTTTTTTTTTTTGTTAGGGGATAGAGGATCCAAATAGAACTAAAAGCGGGCCATCATCGGTCGGCCAGCGAAACGCCATTTAAATGGCGTTTCGCTGGCGGACCGATGATGGCCCAACATTGAATGCTGGCTTGGTAGCTTTGTTATTTTTCAGGGGATCCGGACCAGTATTGGTAATAAACCCAATATATTTTGTGATTTGTCAGGGCGGGGGGGTCCAAACCCCCTGCCCACCCCCTCTGGATCCGCGCATGACATCGATGAGAACATTCACAGACAGTACGTTGAAGAATATATATCCAGGATACTCTTTGTCGCCCCTGATGGTTCTGCTTGTCAGTTATCCCCTTCTGGAAGGAACCATGCGTGTTTGGTCCTGGTTTTATAATGTAGGTTTTGTTCCTTTGTCTACTTTGGCAATCAGCTAAATTGCTTTTCGCATTTTTTTCTTTAATTTGTCTTTTGGTGTGGTCTTGTTTTGTCCATTTCCACTCCGAACAGATTGTGTGAATATCCTGTACTCGCTGACCTGACTCATCGCTGCGTACCAGCACAGCTTCTTTGTGTCTGCAAGCGGCGAAGGCTCTGACGAGAAAAAAGCTAATGTACAAGCTCGTCTGTGTCTTCCCTACTCACAATTACAATAAGTACAGTGAAATCTTTATAAAACGACCAATCAAATATAGACAAATATATCTTATTAATGAGAAATCGTAGCTTAATGAAGGTGGAAAGTATTGCAGAGTGCTCCCCTTGGAGCATTCTGCAAAACTTTTGACCTGCATTAAGCAATAATTGGTCTTGAAATAAATGTCTGGTCTTTATGAGAGTGGCCGTTTTACAAAGGTTTTACTGTAACGATATTTCATCTGATGATTGCTTCAAATAGATAGAGCTGTGTTCGAAGGGTGCTTTTCTTAGTTTGTGGCTTAAACATGAGTTGTAACTCCAGGAAACATTTCATTTTGTGGCTAAAAGGCATTTTTGAACAGCTTTCACCAGATTACTTAAACATGTCTTGGCAACGACAGAGGCACCTGGACAAAGCTGAAATAAACATAATTGCAAATAAATTTGTCACTTTGGCAGTTCCGTTTGTAAAGCTGCATTTCAAATCATCTTTGCAGAAATAGCAGCTGCTTGAAATATTTGGACCACGTCTACGGGGTATGCAACCAGGTCAGGCGCTATCCAGTCTGCTTAGCTACACATATTATCTAGACTGTTTGAAATATTGCAATGCAGCGACTCAAATTATTATTGATTCTGTAAAGTAAATAACAGATGTATCGATCAGACTGCGCGGCTGAGCAGGCTGGTCTGCAGCGTTAGTGTTGTTAGCATGCGAATAAGTCGGGTTTTCAAGTGGCAAGGCCCATATAGCCACAACAAAAAATGTAATCACACTGCGCAGTGTGGACTGGCTTCGACTGGGACTAAGGTAGGACCTTGATAGAACGTTAATAGCTGCGCGCAAATGCGTGCGCATCCAAACAGCCGAACGCAACAGGTATTAACTAGAATAACTTCTCAGGCTTGTCTGTGTCTACACTTGTCAAAATGTTACAGTGTTGGAAATATCATGCCGCTGCTCATTAAGATATTATATTCTTGTTTAATTGTTGGTTCGTGATTCATTTTAGGAAGATAATCAACAAGCACGAATTAGTTTCTCCAGTAGAATTTTTGTGGCTCGTGATGGTTGTGTGGCTCTTCCTCAAGGTGCCATGGGTTTATCTGTGGTTTGTGATTGTCGTATTTCCTGATCATACTCACTTGCTACTTTTGCTAAATGGAAACATATTTGACATTCACTACCGATTGCGCGGGGTGGAGCGACACTCTACATTTTTGTTTAAAGTTAAGAAACAAATATGGTAGCCCAACGAAGTTACTAAACGCTGGGGTACGTGCTTTAAGGGGCTATTGTGGCCCCCTCTAAAGCCAAACACTGAAAATTTCTTTTCAACAACTTCTTTTGATTGGTTTATTAGAAGAACAAATGAACTGTAAAAATTTAAAATTCATTTAAATTTGAAAACAGAGAAATAGCCATTGTGGACAAAATTTAAGGCTTTGGGAAACCGAATTTTTAAAAATTATATATCAGCACAACTAAAGACCAAAACATTCTTTTAATATGTTATGTGCTGTGGTAATTCTCATCTTCTGTTAAAACATCTTTTTTGGTATTTGCTTGTGCTCTATGTTGATTTCTCTGTCAAACCTCTCAATTTTGCTCATAAATGGTCAATTTCCTATTTTCAGCCTATTTTAGTGGCCATTTGTGTTACCATAGCAACGGTAAAAGTCAAAGCTATTTGAGACTTTTACACTTTGGTTATTGTTCTAATAAACTAATAAGAACAAATTGGTGATATTTTTTATATTTTAGTTTCTTAGGTGGGGCGGGGTGCAAAAAGTCCCCTATTGCACGTAGCTTTTTAGTATATGAACTTGCAACACGAATTGTTTGTGTTCATCAAATCGGATTGCTGGTAAAAAAGGACACAAAGTAATACAATCCAATTGCAAAAGATAGACTTAACACTGAACCCCACAAGTCATGGAAACAAAACAATGAATAAACAACAGCATAACCACCGCCTTAAAGCTGCATAGTCTGTAACTTTTGATCTTTTAATTTTAGAACATATGTTTCTATTTTTCAAGAACACAGTAAAAAAACTAAAATTCAGGTATACATTTTACCAATATCGTAAATCTTAACAAATTATCAGTATCAAATGAACAGCATTTATGTTAAAACTGAAGGGACGCAAATAGTTACCAACAAGAGAAAAACACACCTGTTTTATAAGATAACTCACTTTTCCGTGCAGTTTTCAGCTATAGTGAACTGATTTATTGTGAAGACATAACTTAATTCTACTTTTACAAATAATTTAAAAAGAAACTAAAAAATTCGAAGAATGTTCATAGTTGCAGACTTAGTCTCTTTAAAACTTGCACGTGTAATAGACCGAAAGATAACAATGGTCACACATACATGTATCATTCATCGTAACGTTTTGTGCAATATGTTTGCAATATTTTGAGCACCACTGAGGCAAGATCTTATGAAATTGCCGTTGCAGAGTGAACGTACTAGAATTGGAAATAAAACGAGTAGTAGTACTACTACGTAAATTGCATCTAGCTATAAATTCCTTATAAAACGCATATGCAATTTATAGATTATTTTAAAATTGCAAAACTGAATGATCAAGTAACATTCGGCCATTTTTAATTCTCGGCAACATTGCCAGATGCCCTTATAATCGAATTATATGCTCGTAAATATGGTACGTGGATTTTGTTTCAACACATGTGATGATGATGATGATGATGATGATGATGATGATGATGATGATGATGATTGAATAAGCAAAACAAAAAAGAGCATGCGCGCCTAGCTTTTTATTTCGGCTAGAAGCCTCGTTTTCGGTACAAGAGTAGTAATGGGTGGCACTCTGGGTACGCCGAATTTTTAGCCTGAAAAGAACTTAGAATTTAAAAAAAAATTCGGCGTACCCATAGATGCCTACCCTGGTAAGCTTGAGTGACTAGCTGTGAATAACTTAGTTTATTTTAGGGGTATTTTGGTTGGGCCTATGATTGTGATAGTTTCCTGGTCATATTTACTGGTTGGGTTGTGATTATGATAGTTTCCTGGGCTATTGGGAAATAACATTTTTTGAGGGGGGATAAAGGTTCTGCTGTGGTGATATATAAAATAACTTAGTTAAATTCAGCTTTGAAGATAACTTAGTCATTTTAGGGGCATAGTATGTGGTGGGTTATGGTGTGTGTAATAGTCAAGGCTACTAAGTACCATGCGTCTTAGAGTCTCTTGGTCAATTAAGACCTCAACTCCTAGAGGCATCACTCTGTAGCGTTAACTAGTGTTTAGCTAGCCGTCTCAAGCTTACTACAACTGATTTTTTGAAACGAACAACAAAGACTGGTGAACATTTCTATAACTTTATTGCCCCGCTAACTATAACTGATTACAATGACAGAGGATTAGGTCCGTCCCTCTGTTCATTGTTTACAATAATTTTCCTTAACATATTTACAACATATTATACTTAGGATACTTCTTTGAAAGGTGATGTGAATAATTATGACATTTACAAGTCTGTATTCTGTGTTTGAATAAAAAGTCAGGAGGAGCCATGCGTCTCGTTCCATTCTTGGATAGGATGACTCTGGCATAGTTATAGATGAACCACATCTCGATATATCTGTCATTCTGGTATAAATCTTCTCCAGTTCCATATAGTTCTTGATGAATGGCTGTGTTTAGATCTAGTCCTTTGTTGAGCTGGTGAATAATGTAGATACACCAAATTCCACATGTTTTGCTCCATGGACTCTGTAAACATTCTGTGTTATGGATCCATCTTGTAGAGTTTCTTTCAATAAATGGTAGAACATATTGTTCTTCTGGTGGTCTTCCATATGAATTGAAGTAGATAACTTGATCTCTTCTGAAGTAGATAGCCACCCAATGTTCTCCTGGATCTGTGGATATATCTGTATTTACAATGTAAGCCTTCATATCCAGTGGTTTCTTCTCTGGTAGTAAATCCTTGGCACATACTTCTCCTTTCACAGGTATATTGTTTATGACTTTGATAAGTTCAACAGTGTTCATTTTTATTCTGTTTCTGGGCTCTTCTCGTTTTCCTCAGTTTCCTTTTCTTCATAGGATTCTATGAGTTTCTTGGCCCAGTACGTCTTCCACTGTTCTGTTAAGTCACTTTGATTTTTCTTGAAGTACTGCCAGTTTTTATAGGCTTCTTGATTTTCTTCTGGCGTCAGGTGATTGATCCCTGTTGTAAAGTCCATAGGGTGTCGCAAACTGTCGCCATACAGATAGTTCCAGATTCTATCGTCAAAGTCTTTCATCACATCGTAGATGTTTAGGCCCTCTAAGGCTGGATCATGACATCCATAATCTTCAATCCATTCTCTTGGAGAAGTCCATAGACAAATATCGTGGTATTTCTGACTTGGGTGGTTCATTTTGCATCCATGACATTCATGCTTCGCACAGTCTCAAACTGCTATCTTTAGACAAGTCAATATGGCTTATTTTAGAAGAGTTTTCATAAGACAATCAATATCCTCATTGTCTTCTACTTCTTTCTGTAAGGTACTCTTCTCATCTGATGGCTGGACTGTTGCACTGTATGCATCTGTTTGGTACATCAAGTCCTGTTCAATGAAGTATCCTGCATTCATCTTTAGTAATCTGTGGTAACTTCTCTAAGTCCGTTGATTTCTATCAGGTTGTCAAACTCTGCATACACAAGCACGTTGATCGTCTTGTCAAGTGATGTTGCAAACTGAAGCTCCAATCTGAGGTTTCCAGTTTTTATAGGGTGCAAATGAGACTGATCGACTGCTTGATCTGGTGTCAAATCATATCCCCAAAAGCAGTAACCTCCTTTGTAATCTTCATAATCAATGTTGCAATTTTGGACCTGATTCTGACTTGCCAATGCTTGGTAAACTGATAGGAAAGATCTGAGATACTGATCATTTCCAAATCTAGGTCCAAATGGTTTTCCATAGACACTATGTCCATCACAAGTGACATCCATTTTACTTAGGTTGAAATGTTGGAAAAAGAAAGGATTAGTTTCCAAAGTCCCATTAAATGCCTCATTTAATACTAAGCCAATAAAAACTCGTTTTGGAAGTTGACCAGTGAGAAGATGGTCTTCAATTTTAGATCTTGTGCCACTACTGATTGTAAAAGTTTTGACTTCAACTCTTCTGATCGGAAATTTAGCATTATGATGAGCAATAGTTTGATTCAGTTCATTGCTAATGGCAGGTAGAAGCTGTACATTTCGTACTCTCAAGATAGCAGTATCAATTTTGATTTTTGCAGGAGAATTATCACTCATCAAACAAAACTGAGGAGATGATCGATTGAGTCTAAGTTTGAATTCTAAGCCCTTAGGTAAATATTTTTCCGGCATAGCAAGATCCAAATGTAATTTACCCTGAAGCTCCACTGATTTGCTTTTTGCTACGCGTTTGCCACGATCAGTGATAGATGTATTTCTTATATCTTCAAAAGCTCCTGCTTCATCCTCAGTCCAAAATTCTGCTGCTTTCAGTTGATTATCTTTGACATCAGAACCATAAGAAAACAAATTTTCAAGGTATGCTCTGTATGGATACGTGTCTGAATTATTCGTGATCAATTTATTGTTGATATACAAATCGATGCCACTGAACATACTGTGAAAAAAGTTGTTAATTGGAAATACTTTTGCACCAGTTTCAAGATCTTCACCTGTTTGCTGTAAGATTCTGAATTTGATATACAGATAGGCTTGAGATAAATCAGTGTAAAACTCGGTGTGAGGTGGAATTAGAAATTCAATGGGTGCATGATGACTATCGAAAGAAGCGATGGGATGATAATCATTCCACTGAGTGCCTTGCATGGTAGTCATGGTGGGTGGAATGGATTCCATATCCAATTCCGTTTTAGTGTAATCGCAAGAACCTTGTTGAATCATTTTTCGTCAAATATATCTTTTTCAAATACCAGACGTTTAATTGGATTAAACTTTTTTGCTCTGCTTTTAAAACCCCTCTTAACAGTTCGGTGTCTAGATTGAGACTGAGGCTTTTTGCGTTTTTGAGTTGAATTTATAGCCAACTGATTTATAGTAGACTGACCAAAAGATTTCAAAGCTGTTTTTCCTCTTTGTTTTAAAACTTTTTTTACATTTTCACCACCCACAATGTCTTTTAGAGCTTGAACCCCTTGATCTTTAGCTACTTTTTTCACACTTTTTAAACTTGCTTTTGCGACAGGTTTTAAAATAGGAATCACTGTTCTCAATGCAGCTTTAAAAATGGATCCTAAACCATTGCCATATTGTCTTGAAACGCCTCTGTACACGGGAAAGTCTCCTTTCCCAAATTGAAGAGACATAATGCTTCTCGATTGTTTCAACATTATTCTTTCTGTCGAAAATGTAGTTTCACTAACGTTTTCCCAGAGATAAATGGCACATTTTCACCTGTATCACCTTTTATACTAATGTGCACCTGATCTATGAAAGATTTTGCCACTGGTACATAGTGTACATTGACAAATTCTTGATGTAAATGATTGTTTTCTCTTTTACTTTCAAATGGCAATACTCTCAAAATAGGTGCAGTAACATCACCAATAAATGTATAGCTTGCTAAATCAGAGTAAATGTAAAGTTGGTGAATTTTTGTATTCAAATCCACACCATATCTGAAAATGTATTTTTCATTTCCTAATGGTTTATCAAAATAATTTCTATCTACACCTAATATTTCTGCAATTGCCTTTGGAAAAATAATTTGGACTTTTGTAGGATCTTGAATATCAAGTTTGACTCGAGCACTGTTTTCACCATAAGTGATTGAAATGGTAGCATTGCTATTTTTTAGTGTCAGTCCATATCGAAAATTGATACTTTTTTGAATTTCTTCAACTAAGTAGCGTGGAGAAGCATAATAACCATTTTGGATATAGATTCTTTGGTCTACATATGATACATACTTTGTACAATTATCAATATCTTCACACATTTTTCTATCAGTAAATCTTAAAATCACATAATTGTTTTCCTTAGTGATATTATTTACTTCAGTTGGAGTTATGACTTCTACCAAACCTACTTCCCAATTATCTTTTTCAATTTGTATGGAACGATCTAATTTCACTTTAAAGTCACATTGTGAATTTTTTGAAAATGTACTGAGTGAACTATCACTCAAGAGTGTCAAATAAAAGTTATTCATGTTTTGAGTTTGGGCGAATCTGTTTCGTCAGCAGAAATTGGATTAGTTTGTTTTCTAAATTTTAAACCTGGGGATGGTAGTATGTAACCAATAGAACTACTGAGTAAAATTAGCCACAATTCTTTATCTGGACTTCTCAGACTGATTTGAACTAATGATGTGATAATGATCATGTATACAACAACGATCTGAGCAAAAAAAGTGAACCGATTTTTAACAATTCGATCACGACCTTCTGCAAATTGTACTGAAGCAGTGTCACCACGTACAAATGATCCTCTGAGATCCATTTTCATGCTTTTATACAAGATCAGATTCTAAAATCCAACTGTCGAATTTTGAAGGGTAACCTTTCCAGTGAACTTTAATTTCTTTCACCCACTTTTTTCCTATTTTACGTTTTCTGTGATCTAAAACAGAATCAATTTCGTAAATTTGCTCTTTCTCTACACGTTGTAACTCGTGTGAATAAAAGGTACCTTTGACCACTTCACCCTCAAGATCTTTTATTTTATAGGTGATAGGAGTTTGAGTTTTGACCACTGCTAAAATTTGAAATAATTCTTGTGTCCAGTTTGGTAAATAACCTTTATCAAATGTGCGTTTTGTTTTATTGATACGCACAAAATCACCCACTTTGAATTTTGGTTTGACTTTTTTAGAATTCGATTTGCCATATAAGTTTTCTGACACCTGTGGTTCATTTTTAAGAGTCACAGACACAGGTGCACATTTAATACTTCGATGATAAGCGTGATTGTAACCATGTACTAATTTGGGAAGAATGTCTACATATCTCAAAGTGCGATGATGAGTAAAATATTTCCACATGCGAGTTTTCAAAGTTCTTTGAAAACGCTCGACAATACTGGCTTTGGTTTCAGGATTTTCAGTAGTGAAGAAATGAATCTTCTTAGTTTTCAAGAAATTTTGAAATTCTTTATTTTTGAATTCAGTTCCTTTATCTGTTTGCAAACTTTTTGGACATCGTCCACTTTTTAACACAGATTTGAAAGCAATTACTAAAGTTTTTCCAGTTTTACCACCCATGCATATTTTGAAAAGACATCTATGATGCAAAGTAAATATCTATGCTTGTCATTAGACTTTGATAATTTTGATAAGTCTGCCAAATCTGCTTGCCACTGAGTATCTATTCCAGCCACTATCGTTTTGCGTCGCAAAAACTTTTTACGAATAGATTTATGTAAAGTATAAGTTTGTTGTTTTCTTAACCAGTCTCTAACATCTTGAAGTTTAACTTTTTTGGATAATTGTTTAGCAAGTTTGTACAAAGCTTGTTCACCTGCATACGCAGCAGGACTTTTAGGATTGTAATACAACTGTTCAAGCTTCATTGTAACTGAGCCATGGAGAAGAAAACTCTTCTTTTATACGTTTTTTGGTGGCAGATAAAAGTGCAGGGGATGAAAAATGGTCTTTGATACGTTTCCTAACACCCAAACTCTTTGCAGACCTGACAGAAACGGGAATACGACTTGCTGTTTTTCTGATAGTGCGTTTTTGTTTGGGAGTAATATAATCCGTTTCAGGAGTTTCTGGAGCACGATGCATTCAGTCCCACCTTTCCCTATTTCCAATCACATCTTGGGGAATATTCATGTCTCTTAAACCTTCTGCAAAAGCTTGCCAACCTGTAGGTTCACTGCCTTTACGATGTCTAATGACATCATTGACCAAATCAATAATATTAGACCCTGGAATAGATTTGCCATACAGTTTGACTGTACCATCATCTTCCCAGGACACATTTGGGTTATTTTTTAGAAGTGAAACTAAAAGCTGAGCTATACGTTTCATAGTGGAAGGCACACTATCTATAACCAATTGATTCATTTTGGAAGAACTAGGGTCAGATGGTGAAAAAAGAGCTGTTTCTTTTAAAGCTTTTTGATGAGCCGTTTTAAATTTGTGTAAGGTCTGGCCATACAATTGAGATTTTTCAGCTTCAGGCAAATCTTCATTGGCCATGACAGAAGATAAGTCTCTTTGAAGACTGGCTGTGGCAGATACATTAGGATTGGGAGGCAGTCTAGGTTTTTGAATTTGTTCCTCTTTCCATCGTTTCATGTCTTCCCAAAGTTTAAATGGCACAACAGCCATTTTACGACCATCCATATTTTATTTTTTGATAATTTCACCCAAGACAGAACCTATGATAGGAGCAATTAAAGGTTTTAACAATAATCCTAACAAAGCTCCACCTTTTTGATTAATAATTTTCTTTTTTGTGTCAAGTGGAACTTGCTTAGAACTCAGTAAACGTATATGTTGCTTTCTAGCTCGTAACTGATTCTTTTGAGCATTTGTCAGACGTACATTGCCTTTTATAAGATTGATGCAACATTCCCCTACACAATCAATGACTTCTTTAGGAGATTCTTGAATCATTTTCTTACGACATTTATTGGATAAATGAGTCAATCCTTCCAAAAATGTACCATAAGTTTTAATCAGAGATTTTTTTCTCATTTTATTTTGCAATTTTCTACGACGTGTTGTTGTTACAGCCATGTTTATGAGTGTGTACAAACATTTGATGTACAGTCCTTTTATAGTTTTTTCTTAAAAATGAAGTCGTCGACGTTCAGAATGAGGTGGCGATGGATATTTGTTTGGATTTAACATGTGCATGGTAGCACCAAATCCATGTCTTTTTAACAAATCTTGTGCTCTCAAAGGAGTAAATCTTGCTAAATTTATGGACGATCGTCTTGTATTTGTGTTTGGAGAATCAAGACCTAAATTTTGCCATGAGGCAGGACTTTTACTTTTACGTTTTGTTACAAAACGATCATCAACCTTTCTTTTTTTCTGTTTTCTAGGTTTTTTCACTGATTTTTTCTTAGGATGTTTAGGTTTAGTTTTCTTGTTAAATTTTCTCATCAACTTATTTCCATCCCATCGAATCAGACTTCGAATGATCACACCACCAAAGAATCCACCACCTCCAGGTTTTAAAATGATACTGCGTTTGACTTCAGGGTCAACAATTGCACTTGCTAATTTTCGAACATCATCCTGATGTCTATACATAAATTTTTGAGTTTGTTTAGGTAATTTCATCTTACCCTGAACAATTTTTGAGCTGCCAATGAAAACCATTTGATCATTTCAATTAAACCAGTATTTAAAAGTGATTTTCTTTTATGACTATCATGTTCTCTGCTTAAATTATACAGAGCACGTATCAGATTAGCTGATGTTCGTTGAGCCATTTTGACACAAATGATGGATTTAAACTCAAACACACCTTTTTATACTCCTGGAAAATAGACAACAGGTCCTTGTTGATCTGATTTTGTAAACCAGTTTTGAAAAAATTGTGTTCTGAATCTGAGATAATCAGGTGTATTTGGTTTCAAATCGACCAATAAATATCCGTGAGGTATAGATGTGGCATCGTTAAACGCATGAATCCTATGGGGAGCTTGAAGTTGATTGGCCAATACTTTAATTTGCATCTTATCTCTTGGACTTTGAAATAAAACTAAATAATGAGCATTCAAACTGATGGTGCGAGAAGATTTACTTTGTTGAAATAAATTTTGTGTGATGTACACCACACTTGCATTTCTATGATGTCCTTTTCTTGTAAACCATAACTTAATTTTTTCTTCATCTTTATCTCCTAACATGTCATCAAAAATCACCAAGTGCGTTGCACTGGGATCGGTGACAATCTCATCTTCATCATCGGGAATACCTTGAATAAATTTGATATTTGACCCCTCACGTTCTTGTAAGATATTATAAGATTTTTGCCATTCCTTGTAACACCAAACAATACGTTGGGGTAAAATATAAAAAAAATCTTCTTTAAAATCAATCATCTTTTTAACAAATTCAGTTTTACCCGATCCACTTAGACCAGAAATAAAAATATTAGAAGGGTGTTTAAAAAACAAACTTCCAATATCTTGATTTGAGTCCAACTGGTGTGTAGAAAGGGCCATGTCTAACTGAGAAAAAATAACAAACACAACTTTATTTATACTCAAATTTTAATGAACATGAACCAACAGTTTAATACATAATTTAAAAAAAACAGTTTAATATATCAAAAAAAACTGTACAATACATGTTTATCAGACACAGCTCAGTACCACTCCCCCCGCTCTCTGAGGCATGTCTATAGTAATATTAGAATAGACGTGCCGGAGAAGAGAGAGAGGCAGGTCATGCAACTAGTGTTGTGATAATGAATAGTGTTAACATGGAAATTCTATAATGGAATTTATTAACTATATGGTGGACAGCTCAGTACATGTTTATTAGAAATAATACATGATCATCAGAACTACTCTATGCCAAATACCCATAAGGAACAGTATATCCATCTCCAACAATGACACGCTTAGTATAAGTGAACCGATAAGTCTTGGATTGCAATTCGGTAGCCACAGTCTTGTCTTTATGTTTTCTGATCCGATGGTAGTTGACAGTTTCTCTGAAGTCTTTAGATTCTCCCTTCACCCAGTTGAGCATACGATCAAAGTGAATGACTTGAGATGTATTGTAATCTAAAGTGAGTCCTTTCACTTTGCAAGTTGATTTCCTCTTTCCATCTTTGTCTACAAATTCATAGCCATAGTTCTTTGGTCCCATGCCTACAAATTTCACAATTCTAGCATTGGGCACTTCATCTGTCCATTCTCCAAGTCTATTGTTGACAATAGTAGGGTTCCATAAATGGGGTTTGTGATGATAAATGATAGAGTCTGTATCAAAGTAGAGTACACGTTCATTCAGCTTTTCCAAGATTCCATAGAGCTTCAATCTGGCTTGAGCAGTGACGAAGGCTGCGACAATTACATTACTGCAAGCATGCGGCTCCACACTAGATTCTGTATCGTCCCAGTTGACCAGTAGAAGATTTTCTCTGCAAATGTCCACATTCTTGACAATCTTGTTTGGATTCGTCACCAGATCAAAGAACTTGGAAGGTTCTGAGATATATTCTGTTTTGGTCATATTCTCTCTCTGTGCCAATTTTCCCCAGAGACTGTTTAACATGATCTTGGCAATAGCTCTCATTCCTTTATTCTTCTCAACATTCTCCAATCTGATTCCTTCAGCTTCAAAATAATCTTGCTTGAACTTGATCTTATCTTGCTCAGTCATGCACCAATCAGGATATCCACTTGATTCTTGTTTGATTCTAAGAAAAGTATCGATATAGCCAGCAAAAATCCCTCCTTCTCCAGATGCTTTATCATATTGAGTTGTCTCTGAGAAATGCCAGACTTCATACACGTCCAATAACTTGTAACCCCTGTCCAAAGCCTCAAACAATTCGATGGTAACCCAAGTCCCTGTAAAACTTCTATCTTCTTCCTGTAAATGAGTACATCTCATATGAGGATCTGTCTTTTCAGCACAACTTCTACACAATGGAAACATCAATTTCTGACTGCATTTTTGAGGAAGTACTGGATGGTACAAATTGGTGGGTGGTAACACTTTACACTTGATCAATCCACAGTACTGTCTGATGTTGTCTTTATCAATATTCTCTTGAGAATAGATGGTGGGATGTCCAAGTGGAAACAGTACGTACTTGCAAATAGTTGGATAGAGTGAACACACATCGATGTACTTGATTTCTTCATTGGAGGATTCATCGATTTCCTGATAGAGTTTGGTCGAGTTAGTTCTTCCACCAAATAAAGCATCTCTTGGTCTCAAAGGGTCTAAGTTTGTAAATTCTTAGTCCACCAAAGATCTAAAGTCTGGATCTTCCTTGTATCTCTTGTCATAGTCACATTCCCAAAGTTCCACCACCTGATATCCTGCTTTTCGTAACTCTTCTTTCTTGCCAATAGTCAAAATATACAACTGATGCATGGTCAAACACTGATGATGTTGAACTCTGTTTCTGTCTGGAAAATGAGTAGGACATCCATGCCAGTAACATCCATAGAATTCAAATACGGTTCGAGATTCTTCATGGTAGCCATCCACATAATGTCCATTGATTCTCTGCTCACCACCATTCAATGCATGTTTGATCTCAATACCACGTGTCTTAGCTTCACTTTGAATCCATCTTACAGCTTTGATAGAGTAGTTCTTTTGATTAGGATAGCCTTCAGGTGGGATGATGGCAATACTGTTTTCAGGCATATGCTTTTTTCTACATACTTTTGAACAAGCTTGAGCAATAGTGCAAGCTTCAGACAAAGGATCGAGTCCACTAATGTTGATCAATTCTCGTCTGAAACAAGCACATCCTCGTCTTAGAATATCAACATCACTACGACAGTATTCTTCCATCTCCTGTCTGAAGTCAAATATAGCACCACTCTCAATTTTCTCTTTATGCCAAGCTAAAAACACCTCACGATCCTTGACAGACAGCTGACCAGGATTGTACATGTCCACAGGAAAGTAAGGTCCCACATACTTTTGGTTTGCCAGTGTATTTGCAAGATGAGGAAAGTAACCTTTCTTCATCTCTGTCAAGCCAAATGTATCTGGGAAATTAGCCAGTCTCATATGCAAAAACTGATAAGAATCAAGGAATGTGACACGTCCTACTTTCATTCTTAGTATAGTATTTCCATTCATGATCACTTCAGGTTTCACTGTACCATATTCAAAGATATAGTGTAAGATGAACTGACCATCATATCCTCCAAAATTATTTGCAATACATGTCACTCCTTTATTCTCATCTCCTAAAATCCAATTGCAAAATTGTGGTAAAGTGTCTATGCCTTCAAAGATAAATTCTCTCAGACCTGTTTGTGTTGAACAAGTTTGACAAAATATATCTATAGGCAAATCCATGCAATCATCACAAGCTTTATGAGCAACACAGAAATTCACCTGATGTGTACCCGTTTCTTGATTTGACTCGAAATCAAAGAAGATGAAACGAGATTTCTTAGGTTGAGAAACCTCTTCTTCTCCTTCATTTTCAGTCAACTCAGATTTACATTCATAACTTTGAATATAGCATTGATGATTGGGTCCAACAATTTCTTTACAATTTCTACATTTTCTCTGTCCTGGACATACATGATTTTTCTTATTGCCCACAATCCTTAAATTACATTTACCACAATTATACACAAGTTGACAAATAGATTTACGAGGGCTGAGCAAAAAGTTCATAGAATTTCTTCATAACTTTTTTATTTGAAGTCCCATTGTCTTTAGATTTTCACATGCATAAATATGGGCTAATATCAATTTCCAAGTAAAGTTTCATAAGTCTAAATCTATTTTAAATATTTTTATTTAAACCTTAAAAAGTGCAGGGTCCACTACCCTGGAGCACGCCGTTAATTCACTGATGTCATGCTTTAAAAAATCATCAAATTTCAAAATTGTCTTATTCAAATCTACTGAAACTGCTTCAGCATCAAGAATGGTACCATTTAATGTTCCATACTAAATTTCCGATGTCACTCTTGAAAAATAAAGGAATGGCGATAAATTTTGCGAGCCCTATTGGAGGAAAAATACAGCAAAATGCGGTTTTACGAGAGGTGAAAGAAACTCGCACAGCGATAAAATTATTTTTGAATTTATGATATTTGCCAATTGAAACCTATAATTTATTACAACTAGTTGAGAAATCATCAGAAATGTAAAAAATGTCAGTGTTCAAGTGGCGCAAAGGTTTTAGCAATGAAGAAAGACCTTTGCATAAGCCCAAGGAATGGGCGTGCAAAGATAATAAGCGATAAACGTGTGACGTGTATGTGTGACGTCGTGAGAAAGACCGCACTCAAACGTTTAGAGAGCTGTATAAACCTCGGATTGAAATGTAAGAACTATTTTGCATGATCTCTTGCACATGCATCATCTATTTGCATGATGTGTACAAAAATTATTGACATTTGAGGAGCAGGAAAGAACGATTATTGTCTGAAAGTAGTTTTGACGGCCAAATACGCATGAAGATGATAGGTTCCTTAACATGATTATCATGTGTGATGAAAATCGGCTTTGGCAGTTTGACTCCAAAATGAAGCAGCAATCTAAACATTAGAACAGAAAGAGCTGGAGGTCCAAATTTCCAAGAGTTGAGAGAGATTTAAGTTAAAAAAAGTGTGGATAAACAGGGAATCTTGTTATGCCAAGCTGTAATCATGGGGTTATGGTCAACTCACAGTATTATGTAAAAGTCTTTTATTTATTCTATAAATTTCTGATCGAATAGAGATATAGATTATTTTACATTCAGATATATTAATTACCGCTGATTATGAGGTACATCTGATGTGCATTCATGCAGCAAAGACCATAATTATACGCTGATAGAGCGTCGTCATAACGTCAAATTTTGTCAAATGACGTTAACGTCATGGAGTGCTCCGGGTACACTTTACATATGTTGTAGAAGGAGTCATAGCGACGAAAGTTTTCTATTGATTTGTCTGAAACTTTTCAATTTTGTCAGGTATGAATGGATCTTAAACATGTAAAAGTTTGAGTGCAACAACACTAGTACTTTTGTTTTAATTAACAAATTCTACGAACTTTTTGCTCAGCCCTCGTATGTTGCTTAGATTTCATTGCCTTATGCTTAGCATAACAGTCTCTACTACGAAATGTTCTTTTACAGTCCATACAACGCGTTTTTGTCCAGGAATACAAGGAATGTCACTATAGCAACCATCACATCCATCAGCACATCTGTGATCTCCCCTGTTCGTATATCCAACATCACAATACTCGCAGTAATAGCTAGCACCAAGAAATCCTGTCACCTTCGTAATCGCATCATAGTGATCTACTCCATTGTAGTAAATATGAATAACTCTCGTCTCAGACTTCTTCTTGAACTGAAATGGGAATATTAGTCCATCTTTAGGATACTGAGAATGGACTTTGATCAAGTACTTGGGAGCAAGTACAGATTGGATCTTCTTGTATTCCTCAATACCACAAGACTTGGTATGAGGAATCTTGGCTTGATCCAATAACTTCATGGCTTCTCTGGTCTGCATAGGTCGATCTGATCTTCTCATATGATTCCAACTCTTCTTCCAAGTTTCTTAATCATCTTTATCCACATTGCATTTCGCCACCACCACAGCTCTCGCCATACACATCACATCTTTGGTATTGTTGATCTGGATAATGCTCTGCTTGTTCTTGCTCATATTTTCTGACTCAAAATAAGGTCCAGCATGTAATGGTTTACGTCCGCTGCCTACTGGAAGTCTCACCACTGTGACTTGAATAGTCATCTGTCCATCATTGATGCGAAAATTCTCATTGGACTGGAGCACTTTCATAATCTCTTCTAACACAGCTTCTCCAGTCATAGCTGAGACATCTCTCCATGTCACAAAGACACCCAGTTTCAATCCAGGATGAAGAATAGTCATCCGCATCTTATCATTGGATTCCATCTGGCATCGTTCTTTAATGTCTTCAACCAGCCGATCAAACAATCTTGATATGAACTGATATGGCGAAACATTGTCAGGGAAAGTCTTGATGTTGAGTTGAAATTCTTTCCCTTGAGCTCGAAATAATCTAGACTTCTTCTCGTTGACTGCCTTGATAGTGAAATAAGAAGTCAAATCTTCATCATCTTCATCGTCTGAATACATAGTCATAGCTCTTCTTTTCCTTGGTGGTGGTCTAATATCATCTTCATTATCTGAGCTCTCTGTGTCTGAATAATCCACCAATTTCGGTTTAGGCTCTTCATCATCAGAAGTGGGTGGGGTATTATCTCTCTGTCGTTTAACCATCTTGACTGTTCGAAGTTTAGTAGTGAAATGAGGCTGCAATGGGAATGCGAACTCAATTTATACTGGAAAAACCCAGATTTTTTTTCTGAAATCAACAGCACCCTATAAAAGCTTAGAACAATTGCTATCTTATCACATTAGAAATAATTCATTTGCAGGTAACACATAAAGAGAGCAAATCAGTTATGGCATATCAACTACCGACAGAAATACAACATATGATATGGACTTATTCGATGTACAATTCAGCTAAAGGGTTAGGATTCAGGAAGCAAATTCAAGAAGGATGGTTTAAACTTAGGTTGAGACGCTTGTCAAATGCTTTAGAGACTAAATCTCAGGATATCTATCACCAAGAACTAGGCCAACTACTTCTAAGCATGGACGAATTACTAAATCTTCCTGGCGAGATGCGCTTAAGATTTCATACGGAGATGCTCAAGATACATTACTCCAAATTTCACAGTATTGATAAAGCTCGTGTTTGGGTTGTAAGAATGAAAAATTTGACAATGGATAAACTTTACTCTATTCGTACTCGTGACACAGATATCAAGTATTTTTTGAATGGAATTATCTATGACAGTAATAAGTTTTATGGATGTTTGTACTTAAAAGAAGAAGCTCCTAAACACCAGGTCCAATGGTTATTGTCTGCATGGAATACTGAAGATGTATCTTTATCTGTGGCATCTTTAACAGCTGCAGGGATTAACCACTTTATAACCAGTGAACTGATTAGGTATGTAAACAGACCAGATTCATATAACGTTGCCATTGGACATTATACTCCAAGACAGATAGAACCACAAATTATTTTGAAGTTTCCAAGTCGTGCATCTGATTATCTGCTGAATAACTAATATGTATACGATCACCAAAAGTCTACCCGTGTGCTTAGATCAAATTTTACATTTTGATGTCTACAAAATAACTTTAGACCACATCTTATCATTAGAACCATCCAGTGCCGAGTTTTTGAAAACGAGAGCAGGAATCAAAAACTGGTTAAACCGATTTGAGACATTTGATACATTCAGATTTTGGACTAAACGTAATGCTAGAGAGATGTTGAGAATCATTGATGACACTCCTGTCACCTATATGGATTGGGTAACTTATGTGGCAAACAGCGAAAGTGTGATTTCTCACATCGAAGCAGTATTGAAAGAAATTCAACAAGCCTCAGAAGAAGAAGATATGAATTATGAAGATCTCATTTCAAACATAGATAGCTTGATCACGATATAAAAAGAATGATCAAGTCATTTTGATCATCATATCTGAGTTCAACATCATGGAAGAAGCAAGAGAGATGAAATATTTGGAAATTCCACTTTCCAAGATATTGAAGTTCAGACCTTATAGAAGATTATTGTTCTGCATTTACATCTTGTTTTCTCATGATGAGATCACTTTGGAAGAGATTCAACAGAAACTCAATAGTCCTGAAACTTTTGAAGATTTCAAGAGACTTTGGTGGATCAGTATCAGTTATTTGATGGAAAAAGAGACACTGATCACATTTGAGAATTGGAAAAGATGTGTCGCTGACAATCCTAGTGTGATCGAATTTCTCTACAATCATAGAAGAGACAAAACTTTATCTGGACTATAAATAGGTGGACACCAGTGAGAGAGAATCATTTCACTTCTGACTTTCAAAGAGTAAAGATGGCAAACAGTAGAGATCCAAGGATGGCTAAAGTCTATGATAAGAAGAGCATCTACTATCATTGTGTATCATTGAAGAAACTTTTATCTCAAGAGGAACAAGCTTTGATGCAGCCATTAGAAGATAGTTTGAGACAACAAGACAAGTTGAGACCACCTTATGGAGAATGTCACCATTGTCATGATACGGGACATTGGATTGGAGATTGTGCAGAGGCTAAGAAATTAAGAGAACAACAGATGTCTACCGATAAGAAGAAGCCTGCATATGGACAATGTTTTATCTGTGGACTTGCAGATCATTGGGCTCCAAATTGTCCTAAGAGAGAAGAGGATTTTACATCTCAACAGTCTTCTATATCTACAGAGAAGCAACAGTCTTCAGTTTCTACAGCGAAGCCTTCAAGGAAACGAAAGGCTCCAGAACCAGATCTATCTGATATCAGTCCTAAGAGAAGACGCTTGGATACTCGTTCGACAGCTATCCGTACAAAGACAGGGAAGAAGCCATATTGTTTCATTTGTAAATCAGACTCTCACTCACCTCGATCCTGTACAGAGATGGTGGCGGAGAACTGGGATAGAGTGATTTCTCATGATGAACCAGACAGTGACTCTATAGTGCATATTCATTAAAGACTGGACTTAAAGGATTTATAGTGACGATCAGTTCTGTTTTTAAGATAGTGTAAGTTGTAAATAAAATTACGGTGTTGAAATTGTGTTTGTTTTTTATTTTGAGGTTATTCTTTAACGAAACAATTGAGTAGCCCTGAAAGAACTGTTTGTTTTTTTTCAAGTCTCCTAAGTAACAAAATATTTCTTACTTAGAAGATTTTAAAATAGGTTGAACAATGGCTACAGGTTTTCTGGAACCAATCCCTCTACGAGCAAGAAATTGCTCTAATCCCAACTTATTTTGCTGTCTCTCCACCTCTTTCCAATCTTTTCGCTGCAAAGCAGCACACAACTTAGTCAAACTGAATTTTTCAAAGAACTTCATTTTTTTTAGAGAGGCACAAAGTACGTGGGGTTATATAGTTGGATAAGTGGATTGACCTATATTCTACTCCTACGCTAGATAGAGCAACTTTAATCTGATTGGTCCATTTAAAGATCACGCCATAATCACCCCATTGCTGTGAACATGGTTAGGAAATACTACAATCACACATATCTTAGGCATAGCCTTACATACAAAACTAAGTGCAACATATTAAGTTATTCTTTCTTGAAGAAATGGGTGGCCCTGAAAAGGGCCGGTATGGTGGTTATATTACCACAAAGGCAAAAATTTAAGAGCAGGGGCATCTACTGGGGCGGCCACCACAGGCAGGGCATCGCACAGCCCACTGCTCTACAGTTATAGTTCTTTTCACTGGGATGTAGAAGGGTGGATGGTCTGCCTCCGCATCCCAATCCTCAGAAGGTTGAGGTGTGGGGGAAGAATTATCCCCCAATCTTCCTCCTCGTCACTGATAGTTTCCACCTTCACTTCCATTTTCGCATCATTAATCAAATTTTCGACCCTTCGACTCATCTCCAACATCTTTTGATGATTCTCAATCATTTGTAATAGAACTTCACCCGTATCCTTCACAGCATTCACTGTCTCCAGTAACCTCCTAGTAGCATCAACCATAGTCTTGCCCTGCTCCTCCAAATCCTCCAAACGCGAATCCAAATTGCAAGCCATTTTGTTGTTGTTGTGTAACACAAGAACAGAATGAAGAATTTGAGATTTGAAACGAGCTTTTATAGTTTTCAAAGGGATTGACCTACATTGAACTCCTACGCTAGAGAGAGCAACAATACACTGATTGGTCAGTTCATTTATTTTCACCCAATCAGAGTTGACTTGATTTCTTGAAACGCGGGAACTTTAAACTAGGTCAATCCGCTTGACAAGTATAAAAGGCTTGAACACACTACACTTTCACCATTCATAATCATGGAGCCATCACTGACAATAGATGATATGATCAACAATCCTGACCTTTTGCTATCAGCAGTGAATGAGACATTTGCTAGCAATACGTCACAACAGTATTATACGCCGCAAACACCCTCAGCGTATATGCCTCAACCTGTTCAACAGATGCTGCAAAAACAACAGTCAAAGACTCAAGTCATTGAAGTCTTACTCAAAGAACTAAATGAGTTAAGATCTAGAGTGAAGAACTTAGAAGAACTGTCTCAGCAACGTGCACAGCAGCAACCTTTAGAGATGCCATCCATCCAGATTCCCATTAGACTTGACATTACGACAAATGATCGAGACACCAGTCAAAACATAGGAGTTGGAAAAGCAACTAAGAAAATTAGAATTACTAAGAGGAAATGCTAAAAATCACCTAGACAATCAACAAACAGCCCTTTTCAGGGCTACCACTTCCCTAGAAAGAATACCACTAAACTTGCTAAATAATATACACTAGTTAATGCTACAGAGTGATGCCTCTAGGAGTTGAGGTCTTGATTGACCAAGAGACTCTGAGACGCATGGTACTTAGTAGCCTTGACTATAACACACAATAACACTATATAGTGATTAAGGTCTTGATTGAGCAAGAAAAAATTGCATAAATTAACAACATAGAACTCAATTTTTCACATGATATATTTTATTTAAAAAAGTTAAAACTTGTTTTTTTAAAAAAGTCATACTTGTTTTTGTGACATTATCAGAATCTTATATACGTAATACATTACGTCATCGATTTTAATAAACCACTTCCACTTCTCCGAAAATCTAAAAATAGATTTTCCGGGAAATTGGAAAAGCACGCGAAATTCTGACGTCATCACAATGACTGGTTCCCAGTTCCGCTATATGTTATATACTATTATTGATTTTTTTGCATTGGTTCCCTGTCTCCCTCTCCCAGTCTCCCAATCTGCGCGGCACGTCTATAGTAATACTAGAATAGACGTGCCGGAGAAAGAGAGACTATATAAAAAATGAACCAGTAATTTATCACAACTGCACTTTTCTCGCAAAATAAACTATCTAATAATACTCAACGTATGACAGACCAGAAAAAAACTATCACAATCACAGATCAGCCTGCGCTTTTGAGCAAAAATAAACTAAGTTATTTTCAATAGTCCAGAAAACTATCACAATCACAGATCAGCCAGCGCTTTTGAGCAAAAATAAACTAAGTTATTTTCAACAGCCCAGAAAAAACTATCACAATCACAGATCAGCCAGCGCTTTTGCGCAAAATAAACAAAGTTATTCTCAACAACCCAGTAAACTATCACAATCACAGATCAGCCAGCGCTTTTGCGCAAAATAAACTAAGTTAATCTCAACAGCCCAGAAAACTATCACAATCATAGGCCCAACCAAAATACCCCTAAAATAAACTAAGTTATTCACAGCTAGTCACTCAAGCTTACCAGGGTAGGCATCTATGGGTACGCCGAATTTTTTTAGCCTGAAAAATTCTAAGTTCTTTTCAGGCTAAAAATTCGGCGTACCCAGAGTGCCACCCATTACTACTTACAAGTTTATGATATATGAACGTGTTTGGGTAGTAAAGGCAATACGCTGGCTCACCCGTGGCATCGGCGATAAAAAGGAAAATAGTATGTACTGGTAAATTTAACATTAGAAGGCAAAATCATATCTCTATCTGCAGTGCATCAGATATAAACATTCAAAAATTCGTTTCTTTCTATCAGTGTGAACTTGGAATGATTTTATAAAAGATATAATGAAGAATCATTAGAAGTCTTGCGGTGTTCTTGAGAACATTGACGATAAAGCTATTATACAAGGACAGGATGATTGATTCGTGCATTCTGTTGCATATTGAGCCATGCTGTGAGAAGTTTCGCTTCAGTATAAGCAACATTTTCATGCGCGGATCAAGATGGGGGACAGGGGTCCCCCCGTGAAAAATCACAAACATATTGGTCTTCTAAGCAATACTAGCCCGGATCACCTAAAATTTCAAAGCTACCAAGCAAGCATTCAATGTTAAGCCATCCTCGCCACGCCAGTGAAACGCCATTTAAATGTTTAGCTGGCGGACCGATGATGGCCGGCTAATAGTGCTATTTGGATCCTCTTTCCCCTCAACTAAAAAAACAATAACGTTGTCAAAGTTGGACCCCCTCTGACAAAATTTTCTGGATCCGCGCATGCCTTTAATTCTGTTCACACTAATGCAATTCAACAAAAAGGTACGTACAATTAAATCATGATTATTTGTCTACACAGAACCAAAGTTATAAGTAGCCAATTAACATTTTTGGGGCTTTACAGAAAGTATCAAACTCGGTCCTACAAAATTTAAATTTCATTAAAAAATATTGAAGGCTTTGCCGGGAATGGGCAAATCATATAATTTCAAAATGACTTGTACGTCTTGCACAGACGAAGTTCGAGTAAAGGTACCCTAATTTCAAAAAGTCAAAAAAAAAATCCATAGATATGTTATCCATTTACATTTTAATTCGTTTGAAGGGGTTTATAACAGCTAAGATTTAAGATGAAAAAGAATCAAACGTTTTATTGTTTGTACATTTTAATGACTGAATACAAAATCTTTGCTGGCTCTCGACAAATTTTCTAGTCATTGCCGATGCTTTACTGCCAATCTGATGTCATATTGGCTGGGGTATATTTTAAAACCACGCAAGTAGCAGCTTAGCAAAAGAATAGTTTATGAAAGTAAGTAAGGGTGCAAAGATCAGGAATCGATACAATCAAGTACCACACCTGACCCAGGATACCAATGGGAAAGTGACAAACTCACAGTTAGACACCACAAACGAGAGACAAGAGGTCAGCCCTTTCCGAGCAGGTGACCACAAAGCACATATAAACAGACGCGCACAAAGACATAGCAAACACAAGACAGAACAAAAACATAAAAGATCCACAAAAGAGGAACCGCCTTGGAACGGTCAGTAAAATATTTTACTGGAGGGCTTAAACCGGTTTAACGGCGCCAACCTCACCCTTAATTCAGATGTGGATCAAGACACATAGATATTAGGTTTGCATGAAAAACCCCTAACTTATCAATGCATCATCTCCTAAAACATATAAATCAAGATATAACAAGGAGATAAGGCAAAGATAAGGACTCAACAGTAAATAAAACTGAATACCGGAGCAAAAGAAATCAAACAGGTAAACCCTGGTGGGCCCAACAAACAGCCAAAGCATCAATAGATAAGTCTTTAAGTCGGAACCATCATAGAGTCTGAAGTCCGACCCACTGGCGTGCAATTAAAGAGGAAAGCAAAGTTGCCAAACGCGATTGGGTTGACCACCAAGCATGCAGTCTGTTGCAATACATTAATGTAAAAGCCAATCTTATTATAATGGGAAATTATTCTAATGAACTGCGCTGAAAAATTGTTAGAGCCAACAATCTTCGAATTTATTCACCAATTCACCATAGAAATCAGGTTCCGAAAGTCCTTGGCGTAAGAGAGATTTAAGTCCAACTTGGAATTTAGAAATCAAATCATAGTATCGTCTATAAAATTTTGAAAATGTTTTGCGAAGTTTATGATACCGATAGCTTTGATTAAGAAGTTTCTGAGTTAACAATTTATTGCGAGTGTTAAAGTCAGCAACATTAGCTAGATGAAATCAAATTGGTGATATAGATGTAATGTAAATATAAACAATTTGTTGCATAGTGACAGGTATTTTAGTACTGATTGTCAGTTTGAGATGTTTAAAAGGGGCAAAGCCAATTGACATGCTACTTGTTTAGTGTATATATCAAAATATGGTTCCTTAATGTCAGTAACATATGTTGTTGGTACACATTGGAAAATGAGGCAATTATAATGTTCACCTAAAACATATGTCAATTCAATAAATAAGTGTTTGTCACCATAATCTTTTTTCACAAATTTCTCATTTACTTTTTAATTTTTCAGTGTAATTAGCATGTAGAAATGATCAAGATTTTGTGTAGTTTAGCGTGCACCTGGATAACGATAATATATAGAAAACCAATTTTATATTATTGACAGTTTATCTTTAGATGTTTCGTGGTTTGCTGGTTGTATGTGCTCATATCTTTACAAGAGGATTACGCGCTTTGGGGTGTTATGAATGTTAAAGGGGTGTTAAGATTAGCATGTGGTAAAATTAAAGGGTAATCAATGACCAGGTCTCGTTTTAGCTAAACGTGGAAATCGAATTTTTGGGGTGTTACATTTCGGTAGAGAGTCGAAGTTTGTTACATTTGGAGTGGTACTGTATCTTAACCAATGACCGCATTAATTTCTTTTTCACATTATTTCAATGCTATGTTGATAGATACAGAAAATAATTTTGACCAAATAATATATTCTCAAATATAAAACAATGTAAAGAATTTTAATATCCTTCAATTGTTTTTCTGCTTATAAATATATTCCATTTAATTGTATATACAAACCATATATTACATATTTCCATTCATATTTTAATTAATGATCATAGGTATGGTTCAAAATATCTAAAGATGAATTATTCTATTTTAAACAAATTTTATTGACAATTTTAATACAGCAATTGGGTGAGAGCTTAGTCTTAGAACTCGTGACCGAACTTACTTGCTTCATTGCTTTATCAAATTTGAATATATCATTTTTGCGCAAACTAAATGAATATTGAATGGTGGAAAAGTAAATGCTTTTCATAAATTTTGGTACCTACATGCACAGCTATCTAGTGGAAAAGGAAATCTAGATTTTTAAGCTTTCATCTACATCACTTCTACACTGTCATGTGCAATTAAGCCCAAAATCCACTACAGAAATCACTTTGAGTTAAAAAAAACACATTAATTCGTATTTGTTAATTGCATGCCAAAACAGGGAAATAATATATAATTGAGGCCTAAGACAATGCTCATGCTTTCTCTACGTTTCCCAATAACTTCACTTGAAGATTTCGTATACAATGTAGCATAGCATTTCTTTCATTGCCGCGATTACACATGATCTTGGAATAAAAAATGATTTCAACTGATAAACACAGTATGGATCTTTAGCCAATTAAAAAATCAATAAAACACACATTTGCAGAATATTATATTTAGTTATCTCTAAGTTATGTCATATATATGTTAAAGCTGCATACTCTTTAACTATGAACATTTTTCGAAAAAAAATATTTTCTTTTTAAATCATTAGCAAAAGTAGAAAGTTATGTTGTCACAATAAATCTAATTTCTACAGCTGAAAACTGCATGAAAAAGTGAATTATCTTATAAAAACAGGTGTATTTTCTCTTTTTTGTAATTATTTGCGTCCCTCCAATAATTCTAGACAGTTAATTTTTAACATAAATGCTGTTGTTTTGGCACTGATAATTTGTTAATTATTACGAAAAAGGTAAAATGTATACCTGAATTTTAGTATTTTTACAGTTTTCTTGAAAAATAGAAACATTATTTTTAAAATGAAAATATCAAAAGATACAGATTATGCAGCTTTAAAGGCACTAAATATCCGCTAATAAAGATCTATTGGCAAGATCATAAGAGTTTGTTACTTGTGGAAAGTTACTATAAAACATGCATACACGGCTACCGTATGGGACTAGAGGCCAAACTTTAGTCGATGCTCTTGCCTACTTCAATATGAGTTTGCGAGCAGTGAAGGCTCTGACGAGATTGCGAGGATGCCAAAGTTTATGAGCTGACCAGTTTAAATGCTAGTATGGCTATATATGTTTGCCAGTAAAATAGTATCCAAAATTATGACAAATATATCGAAATGTTCACAGAATGATTTAGTTTCCAAAGCTACCAGCAGTGATATTGTATTTTGTTCCAGACATGTGTTATAAGTGTTTAATTTATACTTTCCTATGCATTTTAGTGTTAACCGCTATAAGGATTAATATAGGTATATCTGACATTGCAGTCCTTCATTGTTGGAAACTTCCGTTGTGTCTGATTTAATTCAAAATATTCGGAAAACCAAGAAAATTTAGGTAAAAAGTGATACTTGACTGATAATATAAAATGTAAATTTAAGTAATAAATTCACCTTTTGTTTTTTCATGGAATCATGAACACAGTGGGTCTCTTCGAATTTTAACGTAAAGCAGCCTGTGCTTCACTTGCATTGCAAGATATCTGATTTGTATATGATTCCATGGACTGACTAAACATGAATTTATTTCTTAAATATCACCCACAGACGCGACTTCATCTGATAAATTCAGCTTCCGTACGATACAAGGGTACTTGCCCTCAGCAGCGCAATATTCATTATTATACGCTTCAAACATATGTTTAATGTTTCAACTCTTGCCAATGAAAGACAAGTTTAAACGAATAAAGAATCTGAAACACATTCAGAGATTATTTAATATGTTTAATGTACCGTATTCATACATCTACATGTACGTGTTAGGTGTTTTACATTCCATTTGCGTTATTTGACATCCAGTTATCGATATTGTGTCATTTGTTTTGTTTCTGTCTTTTTTCTTTAAGTTTCAGTCAACAATTTTCAGTCAGGTCCATACGTGTCTCCATGGGTTACACCAACACTGAGCACGGGATAAATTGTCTTGCTCAGGGACACAACACAGTGTCTTCAGTGAAGCTCGAACCCGCAACCCCGGGAACACGAATCAAGTACTCTACCACTATGTCACTGCGCTTCCCAACACTATGTTTGTCATCCAAACTAAGCACCATTATTCGAACGAAGTCCTCACTCGCCTTATAGACGAATGTACTACATATTAAAAGTGGCCAAAAAGACATCTCATTGTGTACGCGAGATGTCGTAGATTCAACAATATTGTACATTTATTTAAAGCTGCATAGTCTGTAACTTTTGATATTTTCATAATGTTTCTATATTTCAAGAACACAGTAAAAATACTTAAATTCAGGTATACGTTTTACCTTTTTAGTAATAATTAACAAATTATTAGTGCCAAAACAACAGCATTTATGTTAAAAATTAACTGTCTAGAATTATTGGAGGGACGCAAATAATTGCAAACAAGAGAAAATACACCTTTTTTTATAAGATAATTCACTTTTTCATGCAGTTTTCAACTGTAGAAATAAGATTTATTGTGACAACATAACTTTATTCTACTTTTGCAAATGATTTAAAAATATTTTTTTTTTCGAAAAATGTTCATAGTTACAGAGTATGCAGCTTTAAAAGGCTTAACAATCTAGACATACGGACAATCTGCAGTTACCTCTTGGCGACTCAAAATCAGCGAGCCTGGTGTGTATATTTTGCATTCTTGCACACCAGAAGGGTACTTTTGAGATTTTACACTGGGATAGAAAGTCTTATCTTACCCATGTCATCATAGTGATGCCATCATGTCATGTCGCATTCCGGCATACCTAGGAACTTCTCGATGCATTTTAACATGAAAATGCGGTATTGCATAATGCATCTATTATTTGTGTGAGGATGGGATATAATCCGTCATTAGCTATCGTCGTTTGTAATTTTTCAGCAAGCCTCAATATTCCTACCGGCGATCCTCGGGACGGATAAATCTATCCCATTCTCACACATACATTCCTATATTATTCACATAATTAGAAGTTTGGAACGAATAGAGTCAAGTATGTGGGCCTCGCCCCGAGGAAAACATCGTGGTTTTTGATCAAGTATACTTAAACCGGTCTGCTCAGCTACAGGGGCTAGCTTGATAACTGAATCTCTTCCTGTAGATAATTAAGTTAGCTTATATCGTTTCCAGATAGCGAAAAATACAAAAAAGGTGCTGATCAGAGCTGAGGTTATAAAAAACATCATGCTCAACTCAGCTGAGCACGAACTTTATCCTGCTCATAAATGTTAAAATGCCAACAATTGTTGTCATTCTAACATTTATTAGCATGATTAATACCACATCGGAGAGACTTAAAGCAATAAACGTCTTTATTTATCAGTATTCTAGTTGTAATGAGCAGTTGAAATTTCGCTCTCAGTTGAGTTGAGCATGTTTTTTATAACCTCGGGGCCAGGCTGCGATCGATTGAGAATGTGCATTTAATAATGTAGATTTTATGTGTTGTTGTTATTTTTCAAACTCTCTTTGCTAACATTCAGCAGAAGTATGGTATGTAAGATCAATGTCTTTCTGTCGACAGGGTTACGAAGTTAATTACTAGTATACACTACAGGTGTTTTGTTGAAATATTTCTGGAGTCAAGAACAGAGGCACTTGATGCAGATGCATCACAAAGAGGCAAAAAGCTATTGATCTATTAATTAATATTTGGCAAAAGCGTTTCTTCGAGTTAAATCACAAAAAGAACTTAGCAATTGGCAATAATGCTGGCAACCCATAAATAACATCTTTCTGTATTGTCCCTGTCGGGAGAAAGTCTAACTTCAAACTTCGAGATATGCCGTGGATGCAACGCTACTGCCCATCTGTTTAAAAGGTGTTTACATCAAGGTATAACTCACACCAAGCTGTTTTGTAACATAGACTTAAGATAATATTTAAATTGTGAATGCAATAGGTTCAGCTAGAAAATTAATAACAAAGCTGCTGATCAGCATGTTAGCAAGTGTCTTCGATTTTATTATTGGTATATTTGGACGAGATCACTAGGAAGCACGTCTTATGTATAAAGGTACCACTTATACAGATTTGTTCAGCTAAAAAGACTAACCAAAATGATCAATCTTTATAAAGTGCTGTATTTTTACAGACAGATTCTTTACGTCACATCAACAATCTTTCAGTTAAACAGGAACGGGTCTTCCTGGGTTGAACCAGTACTAAGCTAGGCTAAATGTATCTTGCTCAAGGACCACAAAGCAGTGACGCCGGTGAGGCTCGAACCCGCGGCCTCTCGGTCTCGAGTCAAGCACTCTACCACTGAGCCACTGTGCTCCCCCGAGAATGATATAATTTAACAAAATTTATATCAAAACGATGCACTATATTTCAATGATCTGTGTCATCTAGACGCTTGTGAAATTTGTTTAGCTGTACTATTTGTATACGAGAAAGAATCATGAACAGTATATGCACGGAATAAATCTAATTTATTATATGTATATGCGATTGATTCCGTAAAAGTGTGTGTTTGTGGCATTTCAACAATGTGGACTGCTTGCATATGGAATATTTGCATAGGGGAAAGAATCAGGAACAATATATACACGGAGCAAATATATTTTATATGCACGTGATTTATTCCGTAAAACTATGTTTTTCCTTTTTATGTTCAATATATCTAGAACAATTAGTCTCTTCTTGTACGTGGAAAATAGTGAAGAACAGCATATACTCGGAATAAATCAAATTCTATTTACTTACGTTGTCTTCCGTAAAAGTTTATTATCGTTTTTTCTCTGTCGTCAGTATTTTACTTTAACACATAACATATTATATTTTTACCCACACTGCAGGCCTATGGATTGTTATTTGGAAGATGCAAGCGTCATTGTAGATTATTACGTCATTGTTAAAGGGATTTTAAGAGCATGGGAAAGAATCAGGATACAGCCGCTGTTTATATATTTATATACACATGTATATGAAAATATAGTTTGCTCACGGCGTACATATATGTCATATTTGTTGAATTGGGTGAAATTGGTACCTTTAGATATAGAGTAAAATCAATCAAGGTGATCTGCGTAAGTCTTCATCATCTGAACTGATACAATTGTGTGAGAGAGGGAGACAACACAGCAGTGATATAACAAATACACTAACGAATACCAAGCAAACAAAGTACAGCCCGAGCGTATAATCACACGGTTTCGCCTTTAGGTATTAATTTCAATCGCAAAACAGGCATTGTTATATGACTCCTATAAAAGACCTACTCTGATTGGCTGAAACTAGCTTGCACTGGTTGTGACAGATCTTGATGTCAAACAGTGATGAGCTCAGGACAGGTAACATTGTGAATACCAGTTCTGACAGAGAGCTAAAAATAGATTGAACTAAATCTATCCCATGTAACATTACTTTTGTCACTGTTGATAGAGAGCTAAAAATAGATATTGCAACACTGAATGATTTCTTATGTATATTTCACAGGTAAAATGTGTTGAATTCGGAATTTGTTCATTTTATGAGAACAGCTTTTAACCCATTCATGCCAAATGGAATTTCCCACCGTTATCAGTTGGAACAGTCCATTTCTGTTTTAAGGGATGTTAGGTGGTATTTTTCATTTTTATTCAAGTTTTATTCAAGAGAAAAGTATGTAAGTAAACAGTGGAGACCCTGATCAGATGCCGTATTTTGTGGAGTCTGATCTGGGTCTGCACTATTTGCCTATGTCCCACAAAAAGAATGCTAGGCATATATCGTTTAAAAATGCAATTACTCTGCATGTCTCATAAGAGTTACAGAAATTTGGGAAAAATCTTCCTAGTGAAAGTGCACTATGGTTATGGTAAGAAGATGGTTACTTCCTAAAATATTTTTTCAATGTATTATATACCATATTCAGCTTGGCCTTACTGAAGTTGGTAAACCTTTCCAAGTAACCCTGACTTGCAACATATGCTTTCAAGAATGTCGAAAAACTGCCATATCTTAGTACATTGTAACCCCACCCACTTTTTTTACAACATTGCTATATGAAAGAATTACCAAAATTATTAATCATACCATCCTTGTATTCACATGGAGCAATACTGCCTAGTACAGGTTTACCTAAGGTCAAAATTTTTCATTCTAAAAGTTGCATTTGGCAATGAATGTCTATTTTAACTGATTTTCCGGCACTATTTTGTCAAAAAGTTTGACACTTCATTTACTCCCCTTTGAGCCCCTTTTTGACCCCTCAATTGAGACAACGCCCTATATTTATTTTTCATAAAAAGTTAGCTATAAGATCAATGACTTGAAAATATTTTAATGTAATTTCTACGCCACTTATACATGAGTTTGGCATTTTTTACAAAATAGTTGGGGTTTTATTTGCCTACAGAGACCTCTAAAAGGGCTATTATCAGGTCCGTTTTAGGCCTTGCATCAATTATATATCCAAAAGCAAAATATAAGTATTATTTCAACATTTAATTGTTGATTGTGTCAGATGCCTTCATGTTCTGAAATACAAAAATGCCTAACAAGCTGCATTGGTCCATTTTTGGCTTTTTGAGACGGTGGCATCAGAGTTGCCTTAGTAACGATAAGATGGTGGTAACTTCCTCAAAATATTTTTTTCAGTTTAGTACAGACCATATTTAGCTTGGTCTTACTACAGTGTGCAAACCTTTCCAAAAAGCCCCAACTTGCAAAATTATGGTTTCAAAAATGTCAAAAACTACCATATTTTAGTACATTGTTACCCCACCCACACTTTTGCAATCATTGTTATATGACAGAATTACCAAAATTATCAACCATACACTCCTTGTATTTACATTGTGCAATACTGCTAAGTACAAATAATCACAAGGTCCAAAGTTTCTCATTCCAAAAGTTGCATTAGCACAATGTATGTCTATTTTTTACTGATTTTCGGGCACTATTTGGTCAAAAAATTTGACGCCTTATTTACCCCCTGTTGAACCCCTTTTGGACCCCTATATTGAGATAACGCCCTATATTTTCTTTTATAAAATGCTAGCTATAAGATCAATGACTTGAAAATATTATTATGTTATATCTACACTACTTATACATGAGTTTTGCATTTTTTTTATTTAAAAAATAGCGTTTTCTCCTATGTAGACCTCTAAAAGGGCTATCATCAGGTCCCTTTTAGGGCTTTTCACCACTAATTTGTCAAAAAAACAAAATATAACTATTATTTAAACATTTAATTGTTGATTGTGTCAGATGCCTTCATGTTCTGCAATACAAAAACGCCTTACAAGCTGCATTTGCACTTTTTAGCTTTTCGAGACGGTAGCATCATAGTTGCCATGGTTACCATAAGAAGACTGTAACTTCCCAAACATTTTTGTCCAATTCATTATATATCATATCTAGCTTTGTCTTACTAAAGCATGTACACTTTTCCGAGTAACCGCGGCTTGCAACAATATGAGTTCAAAATTGTCGAAAAACAACAAATTTGAGTACCTTGTTACCCCACCCACTTTTCCAACACAATTGATACTAAATAGAAATATCAAATTTAATTCCATGTCCCTCCTTAAATTTACATAAAGCAATACTGTGGAGTACAAGTTGTCACAAGTTCAAAACGTACTTATTCTAGAAGTTGCCACTGTGCAATTTATGTCTATTTTCAGTGATTTTTGGGCACTTTTTGGCCAAAAACTTTAGATTCGGTTACCATGGCAACGGAAGTAAAAATTAAAGAATTAAGCATGAATGATTTCCTTCTGGGTGAAAACAATCAAGTACAGAAAGTTTCGTTGAAATCTGAGACTATGCGTGAAAAAATTTGCTCCATATTTACAGAGAATCGCTCTAAAATGTCATATAAGTTAGTGATCATGATCGTTTAGCGCCAAATCGAAATCATATATGTAACACGAAAGTAAGTGAGTATTATCAGGAAATAGCACAATATCGCACAGCAGATCAACCAACGGCACCGTGAGGAAGAATCTCAGAACTTGGCAGTCACAGAACATCAAGATGATTGTTAAACTAGAAAGGACACCAACTACTGAATAACAAAACAAGGGCCAAAAACAGAACCCCAACAAACATTGAGAGCAACACTAGGCAGTGAATCGATAACAATAGAACCACCACCTTAGAACAGACAGTGGCCTATGTCATTGGGAGGCTTAAATGCATTTACTGGTAACAAATCTTTGCCCTATAATCTGTTATTTTTATAAATATATACATTTTCAAAGAATCGCGTGATCATGGTGGAAATTTGCGTTTGGGTTTGTTGTGAACATTTTAAATAATTCCGTATTCCATGTACCCAGGAATTCTGTTATCCATGCCCCTGCGTGTACCCCCTTTATCAGCATGTATTGTCATCTTTTCATGCAATACATTTTCTATTCCCAATGGGGAATTCTTAAAGATATTAATTTGCTGGAAGGCGGTTGAGAATTTATTTCCTTTAAGAGTACCCCTTTTAAGAGGGGGTGGGTACTCCATGGGGATGAAACACTACTAATCAAAAGTTGTTTTAATGATCAAACATGGTTAAGCCCTCAAGTAATTTCCTTACTGACCGTTCCAAGGCGGTGCTTCTTTTGCGGATCCTTTATGTTATTTGTGTTTCGTGTTTGTCTGTCATACTGTCCTGTATGTTCCTTGCAGCCTTGTGGTCACCTGCTTGGAAAGGGCTGGCATCCTGGTTCGCTTGCATGTTATGTTTTCATGTGTTTTTGGCGCTGCCCCGCATGGTGTCATGGCTTGGTGTGATACTTTATTGAATCGATTCCTGATCTTTTCCTACTTCCTTACCTTTATTGATATAGATAGCAAAGTACTTAAAGATGAGTGTCCGTTTATTGCAAAATGTGTTACTAAATTGAGATTAACAAGGTAACGCATCTAGTTGTGCGCATTGTTTTGAACTCAGCCTTAATATTCAACTGTAAATTGTGTCGTTACATTAGGCTCTCGTATATCGTAAAAAATAAAAAATGTGCATGTACTTTTGTGCATTCTATCGAGATTTTAATTTCTGTGAGTCACTGCTACGTAAATCAAATATGTCTTAACTTTGTGAGTGCCTGGATACAGGGTTTAAAGAAACCTATCTGTTTAGTACGATGGCCCAAATGGCTCACTTTTTCATTTCAGTGACAATTCACAATTCTGAATTCTGAATTCCGAATTCTGAATTCCGAATTCTGAATTCTGAATTCCGAATTCTGAATTCTAAATTTTGAATAAGTTTGATAGACGTTTTCATTTACTATATCATACACTTGTGTAAAGCGACAGACAGACTGAGTTAAAATGGCTGTGCAGATTTGATCTGTGGAAAGGGGATAATAATATCTGTCCCCGCATTGTGTTATAAATAGACGTTATAAATAGACGGCCAAAAAACCCATGTCTATTAAGAGCGCTTAACAAGATACATCTTTTAAAAAAAATAATAGCTCATGAAGAGATCTTATAATGGGGATGGATATTTAATGTAAATGGTCGCACATAATTTCCTACAATTTAAAATTGCCCCAATCCCCCAATCGTCCACTTAGACTCAGATCAGCCTGTGCAGTTGTAAATGTATCAGCGTAATTGTTATTTCCTTTATAAAGATGAGAAACACAAGCACTAGTTTATTTAACTATGTGAGACGATCTTATATCATACAAGGCTAGCCTGCAAACATGTCCAAATGCCCGTAATAGAAAGAAAGCAACTATATCATCATTAACATATCAATATGTTCTAATCATTGTCATGAGACGGACAGCACTGAGCCAACTGACCGAGCATGTTTCATTCCCTAGGGATTAATAAACATACTCCGTCCGTTGTCATGAGATGATGACAATGGGAGGAACATGTTTCATACCTTAAGGGTATATCAACATGCTCTGACCTTTGTCATGAGATGATGACAACAAACGGAGCATCTTTGATACCTTAGGGATTAATAACCATTCTCTGTCCGTTGTATCTCTTGACGATGACAACTAACGGAGAATGTTTCTTACCTCAGGGATATATAACCATGCTCTGACCGTTGTCTTGGGACGATGACAACTGACGGAGCATGTTTCTTACCTGAGGAATACATTACCATGCTCTGACCGTTGTCATAAGACGATGGCAACTGACAGAACGTGTTTCATACGTGAGAGGTATCACCATGATCTGACTGTTGACATTGGACGAAGACAAGTGACGGAGCATGTTGCATACCTAAGGTATGAATAACCATGCTTCGTCTGTTGTCATGAGACGATGACAACTGACGGAGCATGTTTCATACTTGAGGGATAAAAACCATGCTCTGTCCGTTGTCATTAGACGATGACAACTGACAGAGCATGCTTCATACTTGAGTGATATATAACCATGCCCTGACTGTTGTCATGAGACGATGTCAACTGGCGGAGCATGTTTCATACCCGAGTAATACATGACCATGCATTGACCGTTGTCATGAGACGATGACAACTGACAGTGCATGTTTAATACATGAGAAATACATTATATGATCTGATCGTTGTCATGAGATGATAGCAACTGATAAAGCACGACTCATACTTGAGGGGCTATCATCATACTCTGACCATTGTCATGAGATGATGACAACTGACGGAGCATGTTTCATACCTTAAGGTATTTATAACCATGCTTTGTCTGTTATCATTAGGCGATGACAACTGACGGAGCATGTTTCATACATGAATGATATATAACCATGCTCTGACCGTTGTCATGAGAAGATGGCAACTGACGAAGCATGAATTATACTTTAGGGATATATTACCATGCTCTGACCGTTGTCATGAGACGATGACAACTGATGGAGCATGTGTTTTGACTGAGGAATACATTTCCATGCTCTGACCGTTGGCATGAGACGGTGGCAACTGACGGAGCATGTTTCATACATGAATGATATTTTACCATGCTCTGACCTTTGTCATAAAACGATGACAACTGACGGAGCATGATTCATGCCTAAGGGATATATTACCATGCTCTATCCATTGTGATGATGCGATGACAACTGACGTAGCATATTTCATACATGAATGATATATTACCATCATCTGACCGTTGTCATGAGACGACGACATCTGACGGAGCATGATACGTACCTTAGAGATACATTACCATGCTCTGACCGTTGTCATGAGACGATCACAACTGACAGAGCATGTTTCATACATTAATGATTTATTACCATGCTCTGACCGTTATCATGAGACGATGATAACTGAAGGAGCATTTTTCATTCTTGAGTGATATATCACCATGCTCTGACCGTTGTCATAAGACGATTACAAATGACAGAGCATGATTCATATCTTAGAAATATATATTATCATGCTCTGACGGAACGTTGTCATGAGGCGATGACAACTGAAAGAGCATGTTTCATACCTGAGGGATATATCACCATTCTCTGACCGTTGTCATAAGACGACGACAACTGTCAAAGCAGGTTTGATCGTCCCAGAACAACGGTCAGAGCATGGTAATGTATTCCTCAAGTATAAGTCATACTCCGTCAGTTGCCACCGACTCATGCCAACGGTCAGAGCATCGAAATGTATTCCCCAGGTAAGAAACATGCTCCATCAGTAGTCATCGTTTTATGACAACGTTAAGAGCATGGTCATGTATTACTAGGGTATGAAACATGCTCTGACAGTTGACATCGTCTCATGACAACGGTCAGGGCATGGTTATATATCCCTGAAGTATGTAACATGCTCTGTCAGTTGTCATCGTCTAATGACAATGGACAGAGCATGGCTATTCATCCCTAAGGTATGAAACATGCTTTGTTGGTTGTCGTCTCATGACAACGGTCTGAGCACGGTTATATATCCCTCAGGAATAAAACATGCTCCGTCAGTTGTCATCGTCTCATGCCAATGGACAGAGCATGGTTATTTATCCCTCAAGTATGAAACATACTCCGTCAGTTGTCATCGTCTCATGACAACAGACGTAGCATGGTTATTCATCTCTTAGGTATGCAACATGCTCCGTCACTTGTCATTGTCCCATGACAACAGTCAGAGCATGGTGATACCCCCTTAAGGTAAGAAACATGCTCCGTCAGTTGTCATCATCTCATGACTACGAACAGAGCATGGTTATTAATCCCTAGGGTATGAAACATGTTCCTCCCATTGTCATCATCTCATGACAACGGACAGAGCATATTTATTAATCCCAAGGGTATGAAACATGCTCCGTCAATTGGCTTAGTGCTGACCGTTTCATGACAATGATAAGAACATATTGATATGTTAATGCCCATATAGCTGCTTTCTTTCTATTAAGGGCATTTGGACATGTTTGCAGGCTACTCCTGTATGATATAAGATCGTCTCACATAGTTAAAGAAACTAGTGCTTGTGTTTGTCATCTTTGTCACTTTCCCATTGGTATCCTGGGTCAGGTATGGTACTTGATTGTATTGATTCCTGATCTTTGCACCATTACTTACTTTAACAACTGCGCAGGCTGATTTGAGTCTAAATGGACGATTGGGTGTTTGCGGCAATTTCAAAGTGTAGGAAATTATGTGCGACCACTCACATTAAACATCCATCCCCATTATAAGATCTCTTCATGACCTATTTGTTTTAAGTACAGCTCTTGCTAAGAACCATGCAAAACCTGCAAAAGGTGATACATCGCATGTTACAAAAATGAACACTTTTTGTTTTTCCCAATTGATTATGTCCTAAAATAAGTCAAATGACCCCTTCTACTGGTAAACGATTTTGTAGAAGAATGCTATCGATGGATTAAAAATCATCATTTGAGATGAAATTCCCATAGGGTTCCATTATGAAAGTTGAAGTTAAATTTTCTCTCATGATGGTCCTTTTATTATTATGAAACTGGGTCTATTATATGGCAACAGCCTTTGTTTTCTTATTTCAAAATTCAAACCCGTGTGTTTTTTAGGTTATCTATGGTAAAAAGGCTAAAATGCAGTTGTCATGGAGATACCTCCCTTAATATTCGGGAGAAATCGTCAATTTGAAACGAAAACATTATAATTTCTATAACTATTTTAAAATAATTTCTTTGATCTATGCTAAAAACAACAGTTTATTTTTCTAATTATTTGTAACACTGTAATATAGGTTTTAACTCCTTAATTATCCAAAAACTAAATTATTTTATATTACTCCTGATTTATTTAATGAGGGATCCCTAACAAGTATAGCAGCTTTTTTAAAAGAGTATTTTTGTGGTTTTTTTTATACCAGTACTGGCCGGGTGGGTTTATGCTTTTTGTGGTTCTATGTCCAGGAACTCCGGAAGGCTGGTTTTGAAAATGCCCAATTTAGAAATCATTTACTAGATCTATCATATCTATATATATTTTTTTATTATTTATAGAGGGTGATCTTCCCTCTTTTCAAATACATAACAAATGATTTAAAAATTCTTCCCTAATACTGCAAATCATCCATTACAAATAATTATGAGGCAAAAGCGGTTAACCAGTAATTCATGCACATACTTTCAAGTAAGAACTCAAGTAAGAAAAATATCGGTAAAAATTTATGCAATTGCCCTCCCTTGCCGTTTTTTAATTAGCTCCCTTGTTGAAATTAATTTAGCAAGTTTTGTAATTCCAAGGTGATTATTTGCTTGTTTTAATATATATATTTATTACAATTTACAATAATTTTATTTTAAATATTTTATAATTTTATATTCTACCAAAGATGCCATTGACTGCAAGCCTTTAATTACTAAAAACAATAATAAAATATAAGAAGTAAAAAAACCCATAATATTTTAAATTAATGTCATATTTATGCATTATAAAATTGGATGTTTGCTAAAATAATTACCTTCTCACGTTCAGGCGATTAATACTGAATGGAGGTGTTCCACACATAGGAAAGGTTGACTATCTCTCAAACTGGACCATTAAATGGATCTAACCAAAATAAACGTAAGCCTGAACAATATGAGCTCTGTTTGAACATTGACCACATCATCATTCATGTGCAAAAATACAATGATAAACACACATATCTACTATAGGGATACTTGACCTTTTCATTCTGGGTACTGGAAACAGGTACTTAGGCAAACAGTGAAGACCCAAACAGTGGCATTTCATCAGTGTCTGCACTGTTTATTAAGATATTTTACCAATTTTCAGGTAACTAACAAATTATAAGGCGGAAACAGAAATGACTTACTTTGCATACATGCAAACAGTCTTGACCAAGATCAAACTGCTCTGAAAAGGATCCACAATGTGTGCTACTGAGACACTAAACTGGATCTATAATGGTTGCAAGACTCGATCGCTAGCATACCAGGTAGGCATCACACGGAATTCCGCGGCTAGCCTTTGTCGCGGAAGTCCGCGACTTTGCAACGAGTACCTACTTTTCCGTTTTCCCAACTTATCTTAAGTGCTTGAAAACCAAAAGTTTCCTGGAATATGTGCCGGTAACCAATCTTCTGATGACGTAAGATAAAGTTTACAGCCAGGTGATTTTGAAGCGAAGAGAAGGAAAACATGTGGTCAGAAGGAGCTGGAGACGCTGGTAAAGATGACAATATATTGCTGTTAAAATTCAATTTTTTCTAACAGGACAATAACGATTGCATAAAATACTGCCTTTAGCTTCAACTTAACTTCGAGTTGTTCAGGTTACTCGGCATTTATATGGAGTTACTCGGTATCAAAAACTTGTTTTTTTCTTAGTTTTGAAACGAGAGTCACGGATATCCGTGACCTTGAAGTTTTCGATTGTAGCGGCTTCCCGTCACCTTGAACATTTTTGTAGAGGCTATGGATATCCGTGACTTTGATTTTTGGCAGGGAGCGGTTGTTGAGTTCAGGATGTGTACAGGTACATGATCTTACAACTTACAATAATTGAATACTCGAGCATAGGTTACATAGACAACTCGGATTTCTTATTCGGGTCTGCGTTTCAAATTATGCACATGCATAGAGACTTATCAACTTACAATGGTGATCAGACCCATACTTAAACAATCGTACCAATTGCATATGCGAGCAGCGAAGGAGCATACATGTATTATTAAAAAGCATTTCGTCTGAGCCTTCGCTTCTCGCATTTACATACACACAGCAAGAGCAAAGCCTGATGATGCAGGTTCAGACCGATATCTAGGCGTCTTTCTCCCCACCCTGAACCCGTAGATATAAGAATTGAGCCAGTGCATGAGATTTCCAACAATGTGGTATGTGCAACCAGCAAAGCCTTAAATTAGCCTGCGCATACGCACAGTCTGATCAGAGCCTTTGCTAGTCGCTTGAATATTATATGAGTGTTAAGCTGCTGACTGAACATCATTTGGAGTTTCTAAGCTTAAAAAAAGGCTGCACAGGCTTGTCTGAGTCTACCCTTGTCAAAATGCCACATTGTTGGAAATCACGTGTCACGGCTCAATTAATACTTTTCTCGAATAAGTTCTAAACACAGTGCGAATGTGTGTTACAAGTATAGGCTTTCGCAATAAACTGCCGGTGAGCCTTCGGATGCTCCTGGACATAAAACCACACAAAACATAAGCCCACTCGGCCAGAACTGGTTATAGCCAAGGAACACGACCACAACCATTAAACAACAACAACAACTACAACAACAACAACAAACAATCGGCGTGGTGTATTCGACTTATACCAAGGGGTCCCGAGTTTGATCCTCTTCTCCACGTGAGTGTTACAGTATCGGATGAGACTTTAAGCTGTGGCCCTGCGCTTCTGGTCATACTAAAGTTACACACAACAATAAACACTCTCAGCTAAGTACTATACCGGTACAGCTACGGAGCAGCCATAAGAAAAACTTCCGTGTTGTAGTGATTAAGTCGCTCGCCTTGTACAAAACGGCAAGGTACTGGCACAGACACGGAACAAACACAACAAAAGCTTGGTTTCCGAGGGTGGGGGAGGGGGGGTACTCTCATGTTTTCTTCATACTTAGGCCCGGCCCCAGCATCTACCGTTCGCCCCAAAAATATCACGAATTTCAGGCACCCAAAATAATATTTGAAAAATAAAATAAATATCCCCCATGCTGTACATTGATCTTAAGTAAAGACCCTGATATGCATAGAAATGACCCCTAAATATAGTCCAATTTTGTGATGACTCCTCAAAATATCCAACAAATCTTCATATCCGAAAATCATTTTTCTGAAAATCACAAAAATAATGAAATTCAAAACTTCGGACGCAAAAAAATGACCCGAGCCTACGTGTATATGAAAATATCAAAGAACCCCCCTGGGGGCGGCTCTGTTTTTGAAATTTTCTACCCTTGGTTGATGGAATCTTGAACTGGAAATGTATTTTACAGCATGGGTTTAAAGGGAGCGCAGTGGCTCAGTCAGTAGAGTGCTTGACTCGAGACCGAGGGTTCGAGCCTCACCAGCGTCACTGCCTTGTGTCCTTAAGCAAGAACATTAATCCTAGCTTAGTACTGGTTCAACCCAGGAAGACCCGTCCCTTCATAACTGAAATATTGTTGATGGGATGTAAAGAATCAAATCAAACAAAAAACAAACAAAAGTATGGGTTTAAAAGCTGTACACATGTATATTTTTCTATATGATTGTCTGCACTAAGAAGACAATTTCCACTGCGTTGTCCACACTGATTACATTAGATGGCATAGCTGAAGTTAAACAACCCAGTTTATTAAGCAGTCTAAGGGAAAATGGGCATAGTCAAGCATGAAAACTTATGCTACTGTGAATATCAGAATAAGTTTAAGCTCAATGTATGATGTCTGTTAAACAGACATGCATGATCGAATGCCTTTTATATACTCGACAAATTAGACCATTTTTAATTCCCTCAACGCAACCGACTTCCAAATCACTGAACTGCTGTGTACCCTGGATTTTGGCTATAAAAAGTTGAAGGCCTATGATAAAGAGATCAACATTTTATTGAGAACCTTAAAATCACATGACCTAGTTGGCCGTCGTGCTAACATAGCGTAAAAACCCTACAAAGATATTCTTCAGAACCGGATGGGACTTTGTATATTGTATTTGGGATATGGGTCCAAAAAATTGTTCAAAATAATGATGAATATAGCTTGGTTGAATTTGGCCTTCTTTGTGATAATGTCAAATTTCTTTCCTAATACATTATATGAAATTTATCTTGATGTGTTTGTTATTGGTGAAGTGTAAAAGAAATCGATTATGACCAGGAAATACCACTATCACACACTGCAGACCAACCCATGGCACCGTGAGGAAGAGCCACAGAACATATAAAATGGCAAGACATGGATGAGACAATAAAACAAACTCTTTCTCTTCAAGATGATTGGAACACGGGAAAGGACACACAGTAATGCATACCAAAACAAAGACAAACACAGAGGACCAAACACACACACAAACAGTGGGGAGTACATAAACAATTGATCAACAACAACATAACCATCTTGGACTTGTCCATAACGAATGGCACAGTAGACGGATGGCTGGGAATGGGTTTGCTTCCCCCTCTTGGGAGTTTTGCAGACATATCCTGTCTTGTAGAGAATTAAAAGCCGAATCTTTTAAGAAATGTTTGCACTCTATGCATTGGGGCGTTAGTCTGTAAGAGCCTGTAACATACGTTACTTTATCAAATTAAGAAAAGGTAAATTGTAAGTTTGGGCTACAAATTAAAGACATTAAATATTTATTTTTAAAAGTCATTCATTTAGTCTGCATACTGGATATCTTAACTACGTATGACAGGCATTTGAACAAAATTGCGGCTTCCTAAGGTGTCATTTGCGTTACATAAATCAGATAACCCATTAAAATTTGCAAGTGTGGCTAACATCATTTACATTCACAATCTCTCTGTGTGTTTTTCAAAATGTTTTAACAATTTCAGGCTAGCTTATGCAATTAGCTAACAGAAAAATTAAAGTATTTTTCCCTATCTTTAATATTTTTTTGGGAATTAGCAATTAAACAACCCTACCCAGTTTTAAGGTGAAAATTTGGTATTAAAACTAGAGTAAAAATAGTTAAAAATATTTGCAGTCGATGATTATCTTTCATTGTTTGGAATTTATTTGCTTTTTGAAAAGACTCATAAATCTGCAGGTTTGTTGCAAAATGTCTAATATCAGAGGCTGTAACATATGTTACCTGATGTAATAAATGGGCAAGCTCATTGTCTTTACGTAAGATATGCCTAAAAATGTTTTAATCTCCTTGAGGAAATTTTGCAGACACATTCCTGCTAGAAGTACAACTCAAGCTGCATTGAATAAAGAATGTTTGTTCTCTATTAGTTTGGGCGTTAGTCTGAAACAGCCTGTTACATGCGTTACTATATCAAATAAAGAAAATGTAATTTGAAAGTTTGGGCTAAAATTGTGAAAATACTTGCATGTTTAGGGACTTTAGGCTGGCTCGTATGATAAAGAATTATAGATCTGCAAGCTGTCACCAAGTTTTAAAGATCAGAGAGCGTTACATATCATACATGGCATAACGAGTGAGCAAGTGTCTTTACTTAAGAGATACTATTTCTGAAAGAATGAATATATTTTACCTGTTTCCCTATAAATCTATTATCATAGGTGCCTGAACCTAAGAAATTATATTCAGTGCATGTTATCAAACCTATAGATATTTGTTACACATGTTATAAATAAACTTACTTTCATATATTTCTTAATATGTAAAATGCTAAAACATATAGGGACACAAACAGAGAAAACTGTTTCACATTTGGACAGGGCAGTTTATAAATATTCAAAATCAATCATCATCTGAGCCTACTTCATACACAACATCTATCATTGTGTCTGCTTCAGTGTCATCATTATCATCGTAATAAGTAAAATCATCAAACAGTATTTTGACTTTAAAGCTAAGTAAGGGCCTGCTCCATCCCAATCCTCTTTGGATGTGCAGACATATTACATCTTATATAACCATTCAAGGTGCATTGAATAAAAACTGTTTTCACTCTGTAAGTTGGGCCGTTAACCTCCAACAGCTTGTTACAATTGTTACTATATCAATTTGAGAATAAGAAAGAGCTACGTGCGTTAAAGGGCAAATTTGGCCTCCTCTGGAGCCAAAAACTGAAAGTTGTGTTTTATTAATTTCATGATATTGGTTTGTTAGAAGACAAACCAAAGTGTAATATTCAGGCTTTTGTTTTACTTTTACCGTTGCTATGGTAACAAAAAAAGGCGGACGAATTAGGCTAAAAATAGAGAAATTGCCATTTTGTGCCAAATTTAAGGCTTTTGGAGACCGATTTTTTTAAGAATTAGGTATCAGCACAAGCGAATACCAAACAAACCTTTTGATACATTGTGTGCTGTAATAATCCTCACCATCTGATAAAATATCTATTTGGTATTTGCTTGTGCTCTATATTAATTCCTCTGTTACATGTCTTATATTTGCTCCAAAATGGCCATTTTCCTATTTTCAGCCTGTTTTTGCGGACCATTCTTGTTACCATAGCAACCGTACTTGTCGAATCAATACCAGACTTTTACACTTTGGCTATTGTTCTAATAAACTAATTAGAAGAAACTTGTGAAAAGCAACTTCTATTTTTTGACTTCATAGGGGGGGGGGGCAAAATAGCCTCTTAATGGACGTATCCATTTGAATGTTTGAGCTACAGAAAGAAGACATTCAAATTATCTAATAAATTGACATTTTTATAGTCTGCATACTGGATGTCTTTACTACATATGGAAGCTGCTTAGCATTAATACGACTAACTGTGGTGTTATGTGCGTTACGTGAACCTAATTATAATTTAAAAGACACAATTGTGGCTGTCGTCATTTAGTTAAACAACTACTATATCTTGGTTTAAAACTGTTTTATTAGATTTTACAAACATATACTCAATTGATGAATAGGAAAAACCAAGTTTGCTTTTCTATTTTAAATAAATTGTCTTATACACAGCCCTACTCCTGGTTTTACTGTGAAGCAAATTGTGTTATTACCGTTTAAGTAAAACACATGAAAGAAGGCAAAGATCTGGAATCGATACAATCAAGTACCACACCTGGCCCAGCATACCAATAAGAAAGTAACAATCTCACAATAAGACATCACAAACGAGAGCCAAGAGGTCAGCCCTTTCCTTGTAGGTAACCACAAGGCATCAATAAACAGACGCGCACGAAAGCATAACAAACACATGACAGAAATAACATGAATGATCCACAAAAGAAGTACCACCTTGGAACGGTCAGTAAAACTATTTTACTCGAGGGCTTAAACCAGCTTGTGGATATTTTACATTTTCTTAGTCTGTCTTGCTCATATATCTGCAAGCTGTAATCAAGTTTCTAAGATCAGGACATTTAATGTGTACTTATAAGTCTTTGGTGCCAAAACACTAGAAATTATAATCCTTTCAGATTATCAAGCCCATGGACTGTTGTTACAGATGCTATCAATGACGTTTTGGACACATTTCTTAATACTGTGTATATAATGCTAAATATAGAGCCACAAATAGAAAAAATAGTTTTACACTTATACAAGCGAATACAATAAATGAAATGGTCCAAACTAATTCTCATCGATTTAACACATGTTAAACGTTTGTCGTTGTCCGGGTCTGTGGTAATAATTATTATCACCCGCCTCCTTGCAACTAGTAGAATCATCATACAATATTTCAATCATTTACTGTATTGCAATTTTACCACCAGTCCACTCAAAATTGATGATTCATTATCAACTTTCCAATGTTGCCATTCATGGCTTGGAACATTCGGAAACTGATATGAATTCCTAATAGTTGGCTCTTTTTGAATATGTGTTTCAAGTGACACTCTGCAAGTAGGAGAAAGACTAAAGCTTTACAAGGAGGAAAACTATGCCATTAAAAGCAATGAGTACCTGGAATGATGTACCTTGATATTTCTGAGAAAAAAGAATCATATCTTAACTGGTTAACTCTTATAAATGTAGCCTTTCCATACATGCAACAAACATATTTTCATCTAATAATGTCTCTGCACTTATTATCTTTCCCCAAGCATTCAAAAACTTATTTAAAGCCTTAGTACTTCTAAGGTGCTGAAAAGGAGGTAACTCTTTCCCTTCAGATAAACGAGCTAGATGTATCACAGCAGGTAAAGCAATGACATGCAGGATGAACAGGGCGTAAATTAGACCCTTTCACCTCAAGGATTCACTAGGTTCCTAAGATTAGAGCGCTTATTAAAGGATGTAACATATATAACTCGTCGTAATAAATGAGCAAGGGCATTGTCGTGACATCCTTTTTGATAATACAGTCAGAGGCAAGTGTTTTCAATTTCAGTGTTTTCAATGGATCATGCAATGGGGTAAACTTATCAACTTGTTTACTCTGTATAAATCTTCCATAAGGCAAAATATAGAACTACTGGTTTTTCATTCTACGCATAGTCCACTTTCCTTCTTTGAATGCAACAGCTGATGATATGGCTGCAAAAACTGAGAAATCAAAGGTTTTACATTCTTTTAAGGCTTGCTTCAATGTACTGACAACAAACAACAACCAGTAGCAAGCATAATTGATAGCAAAGTCCAACTTCATGTTCTTTCTAATATACCAGATGATTTTCAAGGTGTAACAGAAATTGTTTCTGACTGTCTGCCAAAACCATCAAGAGTCAACACTGTAACTAAAGAAAACGTATTAAGTTCTTTAGGCGCAGCAAAATACTTTTGATCTAAGACCTGATGACTTAAGCACCAAAGGACTGGAAAGGTTTCATGGCAAATGATGCAAAGAAAAAGCAGCCAATCAAATTTCTGTTTGACCAATGTTAGAAATCTTAAAGTATTCTTAGAGGTACACGGTAGAGACATAGCTTTTGCAAAATAAGAGCAAGGTTATCACTTGACTAGCACGGATGCAGAGGCAGTTGCAGTAAGATTGCTATTGTCACTTCACAGGAAGAGACATATACCAGAGTCTTACTCCATTGTATGCATATATGTGAAATGGCATTAAACCCATATTTAATCAGGTGTTTGATCCCATGACACTGACATGCTGTTTCTGCTTTTGAAGAATGCTAAGGATTCAAGTTATAGCTGAGTCAATTTATTTGACAGGCCACACATACAAAGAAAATTAATTCCTTTGATGGCAAAAGATGAGTATTACACGAAATGCTTATAAGTGATGTTTGTCACAATTACCAATTTTAAACGATAATCTTAATTAATGTAACACATATAACACCATAGGAAGCTGTATATTTGTTAAAAAAAACCTTCATGTGTATCAAAGGTATTCAGCATGCAAACTACACGAATAATTCAAACAAATAGATAGTTTTATGTCTTCTTTCTGTTTCTCAGGCTTTCAATTCATTTATTCTAAAATTGATATGGTAACATACCTAACATACTGTACCAGGTTAACCCCCTGGTTAATAGAGTGCAAACATCTCTTATTTGATTTAGCTTGAATTGTACTTTAAGGTAAGTATATCTGCACAATTCCCAAAGGGGTGAAGTGGATAAGGATTGTACTCAGTTTGCAGTCCTAATACAATGCAATGATTCTACTGGTTGTGACGAAATGGGTGATTATTTTGCCATAGAAGTAGACACAATGATAGACATTGTGAGGTTGACTTGAATAAAGATTGTTTTTGAATATTTATATTTAATAGGAATATTTGTTAAATAGTGTCATTTAAATGTGAACTATTATTTTCTATTTTTATGTCTATATATTTTAGTATTATAGACATAAGGAAATATGTGATAAAAAAGATTATAAATACATGTAACATCTGTTACACAAGTCCATGGGCTTGTAATCAGCAATGACAATAATTACTAAGACTAAAGCACCAGAGGCTATAGATTGATAGGAAAACACGTGAAAAATAGTATTTTTTCTGAAATATCATCTCTTACTTCCAAGACAATTTCCTTGCTCATTCATTATGCCATGTAACATACGTTACATGCTTTGATAAGTACTCTGATCCTAATGTCAAACTTGCAAATCTAAGATTCTTTATTGCATTAGCATGACAGTCCCAAAAATGTAAGATATCCACCAGTGTCAAATATTTTCATATAATTTTCTTCAATAATAGATATCAAAATCGGATACTTAAAGTTTGGGGTAGAGTTGTTTAATAGCTCATATAAAACAATTTATTTGAGATAGAAAAGCAAACATTTGTTTCTTTCTATTAGTCGAACGAGTAATTTAGCTAACTAAGATTAAAACACTTGAAGAAAAGCACAAATCGATTATAAAATTAAATGATTTTAGTCACGATTTCAATTTTCAAAGGAAAATTTAATCTATGTAACGCATATAGCACCATTTGAAGCTGTTATTTTGTTTAAAATGCTGCTTTTATGTAGCTTAGGCATCCAGCTTGCAAACTACATAAGAAATTAGAATAAATAGATAGCTTAAAGCATTCTTTCTGTAGCTCAAACTTTCATTTTGCTTATTTCCTTAGTTTGTTACAGTAACATATGTAACAGGCTGTCAGAGACTAAAGCCCTGGCGCACAGAGTGCAAACATCTCGTAAAAGATGCGGATTGATATTTTCTTCAAGATAGGATTTAGCTTGAAGTCTAATGATTCTGATTTTGAAATAGTAAATTTCCCATTTCTTGATGGAGATGTTCCTCGCTCACCTTCCTATGGTGTATATATTTCGCAACTTATTCGTTTTGCGAGAGTGTGTTCTAATATTGATGATTTCAACAACAGAACCCTATTTATGACTGCTAAGTTATTAAAACAAGATATCATAAAATTCGAAAAGCATTTTCTAAACTCTACCGCAGACACTCAGAGTTAATGGTTAAATACAACATTGGGTTAAAAGCTCTTCTGCAACAGGGCATATCAGTACCTATATTTTATGGGGATTTAGTTTATAAATTCAAAATAATTGTTAGAAACCCCTTATTTTCGTGATCAATTCAAAAAGATTATCAAACGTTATAAAAAAGATGGATATAACTTGGATATCATGCGACAGTCTGCATGCCTTGTTGCAAACCCAATCACGGGTTTTAGCCATGGCTTCCTCTTCAATTGCACGACGGTGGGTCAGGCCTCAGACTCAATGACGTCTCTGACGTAAAGCTTTAATCGGTGGGTTGGTGCCTGATGCTTGGCTGTAGCCGGGCCCACGGTGGCTCAACTTGAGGTTTTCTTTAGCTCTGACTATCTGAGAGTCGTGAGCCCTTTTCTCTTTTTCGTCATAGCGCGTTAATTTGTGTGCTTGTCTCTTCGATGATGCACTGTATTAGTTAAGTATCCTCCATGCGAGTTTAACATTTTTGTGCTTCAACAACAGCAGAATCTAGGGCGACGATTTTGTGCCAGTAAAATGCATTTAAGCCCCCCCCCAGTGGCTTTGGCTGATGTCCGTTCTAAAGCGGTGGTTCTGTTGTAGTTGATCCATTGTTGATTGTTACTGCCATTGTGAGATTCTGTAATTGTTCTATGTTTTGTTGTGCGTTACTTTGTGTACATTCCAGTTTTGCAATCATCTCGATGGGGAAGAGAAAGCTGGTTGCTTTGCTTTGTTCGTCTTCCTGGTGTCTCGTGTTTGTTGTGTGGCTCTTTCTCATGATGCCACGAGTTTAACTGCAGATTGTGATTGTTGTATTTCCTAATGATACTCACTTACTGTTTTTGTTTTAGAACGGATTTCAGCCTAAGCTATGGGGAACTTAAATGCACTTAATAGCCGCCAATTCTTCACCCTAGATTTTTTTGTTGTTAAAACGCAAAACTGTTTAGCTCGCATTTAGGCTTCCCAACTAATGCAATATATCACCACAGAGAAACTAAGATTGTTTTTCTACGAAAAAAATGTCTCCCCCTTTTAGGACTCAAAAATCACAAAAATGTGTTACAAGAGGAATAATTTGAAAATACACATATAAGAGTTATGGTTCTTGTGAAATACACATCATCTGAATGCACATTGCAAATGTATGAAGTTTCCTTTAAACGCCTCTAACGGTTATCAAGTTATAGAGCGGACACGAAACAGCATTACAAAAGATCAAAGGGAAATAACTCCAAAAATATCTAAAACAGAGTTACGGTTCTTGTGCATGACACATTGTCTTATTGTACCCTAGAAATGTATGAAGTTTCAATCAAATAGCTTTAACAGTGTTCAACTTACAGAGCGGACAAAAATTGCAATTAGTTATGTTACAAGGGGAATAATTTGAAGAATAAACATGCAAGAGTTATGGTTTTGTGCATGACACGTTGTCTGAATGTGCTTTACAAATATATGACGTTTCATTGAAATATCTCCAACCAAAGGTTACCAAGTTATAGAGGGGACACGAAATAGCATTGCAAATGATCAAAGGGAAATAACTCCAAAACAACCAAAGCAGAGTTATCGTTCTTGTACATGACGCATTGTCTCATTGTGCTCTAGAAGTGTATGAAGTTTCAACCAAATAGTTTTAACAGTGTTCAACTTACAGAGTAGACAAAATACCCTTATTTATGTTACAAGGGGAATAATTTGATAAATAAACGTGCAAGAGTTATGATTCTTGTGCATGACACGTCGTCTAAATGTGCTTTACAAATGTATGAAATGTCATTGAAATATCTTTAACGGTAATCAAGTAATAGAGCGGACAGGGTTTTGACACGGACAGACAGACAGACAGACAGACGCAAAGGGAAAAACAATATATCACCAGACCCATCCAGGGGGGCATAATAACACATTAAAATGAAACAAAGAAAAGGGCTCATTTCTCACCGATGTAAGAGATAGCAAACCTCAAGGTGAGCTAAGGTTGACGACGATACAACAAATATCATGCGTGCACAAACTTTAAAACGGTAGATATTTACAAAGGATGTCATGAAATTCCGTGACCCTTATAAAGTACAAACAATAACTGCTCCCCAATGAGATATATTTAGCGTTTTTTAAAGTCACGGAAAACCGCTACCTTCCAAAAAATTCAATGTCACGGAAATCCGCGACAAAGGCTAGCCGCGGAATTCCGTGTGATGCCTACCTGCATACTGTTATATGGGTCTGCTAAGTCAATAGTTAATTTTGGCAAATACAAGTTTATGTAGCAACTCTTGAGTCTAATGCTTAGCCTTGACATAGCTCACCATTAAGGGGAGCGGCAAACTTAAACAAACGATAACAAAACTCCTTGCCCTTCCAAGCGGAATAAAAAACTTACACTTTCAGGAACAGTGGGGGTGACACTGTGCAGACAAATTGTCACGTCAATCCCCACAAGATTGAAACCTGTTTTAGAACATTTCAAAAATTCAAACTAATTAATGCCCCACACCTTTACTTAACGCAGATAGGCGTAGGATAAGGGCAGGATACAGCCCGAATTCCTTTTTTGAAGCCAAAGTGGGTGCATAAAACTGGGTGTGTCGTGTGTGCTATATAGCCTATGCCTCGTGCGCAGGGACCGCGGCACACCGCCACAATAACGAGATAATGTATGTAGCTTTGACATAGCTTTTGGGTGCTCGAAAGAACTGTCTCATTGACGGGCGGAACATATTATTAAAAGTACAATGATTTAGGTATATGCAACAAACTGAAGCATTACTGTAATCATGCTGTTCGGTATGCTGTGAATAAATTCTTATCCAGCTTTTGGGTGCTCAAAAGAACAATTTCATTGGTTGGGAATAAAGAAAAATATTTCAATCACGAAATCTGATCTAGGTTCCTGGCAGACGGACGGATGGAGTGGCAGACAGACGGACGATCAAATATACATGTTTTTTTCCTTTCATATCCATCTGGATTTCATGTTCATGCCGCCGCTAATACAGTGTTAAGATACTTCATGATATCGTAGAGCTTGTCTTGTTAGAAACTCTGCCCTTGCAGCTTTCAAAGACTGCGCGTTTCACTCGAAAAATTGCACAGCTTCAAGGATGATTGGTCGTTAATTGTGTATAATTGTACTGTTCGCGAAAATCGTATCACAGCTTTACGATTATCTTTGTCGGGTACGATAGCAATTAAACAATGTGACTGCAATCGCTTTTTGCTAACTATTGAAAGTGCAATGTGGCAAAGACAAAAAAAAATACGACAAGTCCGTGGGTTGAGCCAGTTATTCAACAATGTGCTGGAGAATGCACATACTACCAGACCCTGGGTCACTCCTTATAGGTGGGGCTCGGGGTCTGGCATCTGACTCTGAGACTCTGTGTCTAGGTGTCCGATACCGAACTCAAAGAATGCCCGGTACCAGACCCAGAGACACTGAGTATTATTTATTTATTTTATTTATCTTTTGCGTCAAACTTCAATATTCTAGATGTAGCCCCCCTAACATACTCTCTTTCAGGCCTGCCAAAAAACACATGCACAACTCATTAAACACAAAAATTCCGTTCTTCATGGCTTTTTTCAGCTATGTCAAGACTTACCACAACGGGTTAGGGCGACCTCCAAGACACGGATTTATCAAAACTACATTTTCGATCGCCGAAAATAGGGTTTTCGATTGTCATAACGGTAGTATAGTAGAATGCAATTATAGTGTTATCGATCGCCAATATGAAACAGTGTGATTCTGTTCAACGTTCAACCAACAGTTAAGCAATAACGGTCATGGAAAGACTGGAGAAGCCAAGAATCAAACCAACAACCCCTGGTTTATAACCGAGTGGTTTATCCACTATGGGAGAAAAAATATCTTGAAATGTGCCTTTTCCTCCATTTCTTAGATTTTGAAAGTGGTTTAATACATATTCCTTAAATTTAATACAATTGCACACAAAATGCATGTATGCTTTTAAAGGACATCGGACAGTCTTAATGAAGGATTGCCCATAAAATGGCCGGATAAAAGTTTCAAAGAAAATGATTTTTTTCCATGAAAAAGGTAGTAGGTTCAACTCTCGAATTTTCCACAAAAGTGTTTTTCTCATTGAACAAATAACAATTTAAAGATATGGGTAAAAACTCTGTTTTTAGAAAATATCCAAAAAATTACTGAAGTGCTCCCCCGCCCCTCACCGTGGTCAAACTAGTCATTTTGTTTACACTTGTACTTTAACATTTCACACATCATAGAAATTTTATGTTAAAATGTGTCATTTTGCTGATTTCTTCTATTTTGAAAACGGTTGCTGTTACCTTAACACAATTGCACGCAAGAGAAGAAAAAAACATGGGTTTCTTGCATTTTTGTTTTAAGAACATACATTACTTTATTGGTTTTAAAACATCATTGTCTTACATTAGTATGGTCATGGGAGAAAAATATGTTAAAATGTGCCATTTTGGCAGATTTCTTAGATTTTGAAAATGGTTGCTGCTACCTTAACACAATTGCACGCAAGAGAGGAAAAACACACGGGTTTCTGGCATTTTTGCTTAAGAACAGACATTACTTTATTGGTTCTAAAACATCACTGTCTTACATTAGGGTGGTCATGGAAGAAAAATTATGTTAAAATGTGCCCATTTTTGCAGATTTCTTAAATTTTGAAAATGGTTGCTGCTACCTTAACACAATTGCACGCAAGAGAAGAAAAACACATGGGTTTCTTGCATTATTACTTGAGAACAGACATTACTTTATTGGTTCTTAAACATCACTGTCTTACATTAGGGTGGTCATGGGAGAAAAAATAAGTTAAAATGTGCCCATTTTTGCAGATTTCTTAGATTTTGAAAATGGTTGCTGCTACCTTAACACAATTGCACGCAAGAGAGGAAAAACACATGGGTTTCTTGCATTTTTGCTTAAGAACAGACATTACTTTATTGGTTCTAAAACATCATTGTCTTACATTAGGGTGGTCTTTGGAGAAAAATTATGTTAAAATGTGCCCATTTTTGCCGATTTCTTAGATTTTGAAAACTTTTGCTGCTACCTTAACACAATTGCACGCAAGAGAGGAAAAACACACGGGTTTCTTGCATTTTTGCTTAAGGTTAAACATTACTTTATTGGTTTAAATACATCATAGTCTTACATTAGGATGGTCATGGGAGAAAAATTATGTTAAAATGTGCCGTTTTGGCAGATTTCTTAGATTTTGAAAACGGTTGCTGCTACCTTAACACAATTGCACGCAAGAGAAGAAAAAACACATGGGTTTCTTGCATTTTTGCTTAAGAACATACATTACTTTATTGGTTTAAATACATCATTGTCTTACATTAGGATGGTCATGGGAGAAAAATTATGTTTAAATGTGCCTTTTTGGTCGATTTCTAAGATTTTGAAAAGGGTTGCTGCTACCTTAACACAATTGCATGTTAGAGAAGAAAAAACACACGGGTTTCTTCCATTTTTGTTTGAGAACATATATCACTTTATTGATTTAAATACATCATTGTCTTACATTAGGATGGTCATGGGAGAAAAATTATGTTAAAATGTGCCATTTTGGCAGATTTCTTAGATTTTGAAAATGGTTGCTGCTACCTTAACACAATTGCACGCAAGAGAAGAAAAAACACACAGGTTTCTTGCATTTTTGCTTAAGAACATACGCTACTTTATTGGTTTAAATACATCATTGTCTTACATTAGGATGGTCATGGGAGAAAAATTATGTTTCAATGTGCCTTTTTGGTCGATTTCTAAGATTTTGAAAATGGTTGCTGCTACCTTAACACAATTGCATGTTAGAGAAGAAAAAACACACGGGTTTCTTCCATTTTTGTTTGAGAACATATATCACTTTATTGATTTAAATACATCATTGTCTTACATTAGGATGGTCATGGGAGAAAAATTATCTTGAAATTTGCTGATTTTTCATAATTTTGCTAAAATCCAGAATATAAGTACCCCACCTCCCAATACTAGTTTGATTTTCGTGTACGAGTTATCATAATACAATTGTTAGTATATCATTTATTAAAGCCAAGATCAATCTACAGAACTGATATACCAAATTAACTATTTTACTACCACGGCACAAACTCTTGGTAAATCAAAATAACCAAAAATCAGCTTTTTTGTAGCATTTACACTGGAAAATGAGGTAAAATTGAAAATTTTTGGTTGCCATGGCAACGAGCTTCCAATCAAAGAAATATTGTACCAGTCTGTGTTTGGTGACAAGTACTACATGATAGGACACAAATTTACAATTTCTGTAACCATGGATGTATCGCCATTTGCATGGTGCTTAGCAAGAGCTGTACTTAAAAAGATGTATCTTGTTAAGCGCTCCTAATAGACATGGTTTTATTAGGGGCTGTCTATTTTTAGCGTCTATTTATAACGCCATGCGGGGACAGATGTTATTATCTCCTTCCTGAAGATCAAATCTGCACGGCCATTCTGAACTCAGTCTGTCTGTCGCTTTACACAAGTGTATGATATAGTAAATGAAAGCGTCTATCAAGTTTATTCAAAATTCAGAATTCCGAATTCTGAATTCTGAATTCAGAATTCGGAATTCAGAATTCAGAATTCAGAGTTTAGAATTATTGTTGACATTCAAAAGTTACCTCCGATGGTATATAGGCCCTATCTTATAGTGTAACTCTTATGTACATAATAACCCTTGCTGGACAGATTACCATTCTAGACCAGGGCGATCTGGTAACCAATAAACACCCGTGCGTGCCTCCTACTCTAGGAAGAACTTCTACTCTACAGAGTACCTCAACCCCCATGGAATATCTACAGAGAACACCCACTCTACAGGTAACACATATTCCCCATAGCGTACTCTGTCGGGTAGGGAGTACCCGCTAGAAGAAAGGTGCCCACTTCAGTAGGGCTAAAGCGCTTGCGCAGGAGGTACTCTATGGATTATGCGTTATTCTATGTGCAAAAGAGAGTACCCCGAACTCCACACAGGAACTTCTACTTCACAAAGTACCCCCTATTCTACTGAATAAACCCTTAAGTACAATCCTCTGGAGTGTAGGGTGTACTCACTCTGTCTGACGTTTTACACAAGTGTATGATATAGTAAATAAAAGCGTCTATCAAGTTTATTCAAAATTCAGAATTCAGAATTCGGAATTCAGAATTCAGAATTCGGAATTCAGAATTCGGAATTCAGAATTCGGAATTCAGAATTCAGAATTGTGAATTGTCACTGAAATGAAAAAGTGAGCCATTTGGGCCATCGTAGTTTCGCATGCGTATGCAGCATACATTTTTTTAAGGAGGCATTACATCACTTTAAATGATAACAACCCATACGTTGGCCTGAAACTACGACCTAACGCACATTTTATGTCAATGACAAAAAAGTTGTCAACAGAATTCTAACCAGCTAGACCTGTACCTGCAACATGGTACCATTCACCAGCGCATCGTTATATACATGTAGCATGCTTTTGATTTAAGGGTTGTTTTCTTTTCGTTTGGTACTGATGAGTTGGCATATTTACAGCTTTGTTTCAATGATCATAGATTCATCTTCTGAAATGAAATTTCTGTCCTTGGACCTGAAAAACATGAGGTTTTAATAGGAAGACAAATGCTTCTATCAGTGTTGCGTGTTTCCTTGAGAAGTGTAATAACATAATGCAACAGCAAGAGTTGAACAAGTGTTATAATTTTTCGTTTGCATGCTTGTGATATCAGCAAGAACTGGACATTTTTGTATTAATATTTCGTTCAAATGTATGAACTCGTGTCATGGTTTATAATAATTTGAACGGTTTTCTATGATCATTTGTAAGTGTTTTGTTATATATGCATGTACATAATTATCAAAGGAATTTTAATGTCATATGATTAAAAGTATCTTAAACATATTTACATGCTTCTGTATTACTTGAATTTATTCAACTTGTGAAAATGCGACAAAAAGCTCAGCAAGCATCTTAAACTATTCAATTTAGCTTTAAGGATAAACATAAAGAAAGGTTTTGAGAGAAACGACGAATCATCTCTGACAATGCAGAGTTTCAATCCAAAGCATTAAATGGAAAAGAACGGTCACAGATTTATTGAATATGCATTCGTTTTACAACAGTCAGAATTGTGTCGCCAGAAATGCATTTCAAATGACGCAAATGTGACTGTAATCGAATTAAGCTTCTTCAGACCAATGAAAGATAACTGCAGTACGTGCCTCTAATCTGTGTGATATATGAGACGTGACATATGATTTCCAACAATGTGGCATTTTGACAAGTGTAGACTCAGACGAGCCTGTGCAGCCTCCATTAAGCTTAGACACTCCAAATCCTGTTCAGTCAGTAGCTTAACACTCATAGAAAATTCAAGCAACTAGCAAAGGCTCTGATCAGACTGGGCGTATGCGCAGGCTGATCTGAGGCTTTGCTGGTTGCACCTACCACATTGTTGAAAATCAAATGCCACGGCTCATATAACTTTCACCCACTCGTGGCTGCTTCACATCCGTCTTGTACATTGCGGACAAATATCATCGGCAATATTCGTAAATATTAGTTAATAGCTATGGAAGATATTGAATCACAAATAACTACTGCTTCCTAGCCGGAACTTTTGTCGTCTGTTGATAACCTTTTCAAACAGCTTGGAGCCTGTTCAGGACGACAAAATGTAAGGTCTGATCAGGATCCAAACCTTTTGACACTCTGATAGTGTTCCTGAAAGTATGGTTTGTGGGAAAAGGTTAATTTTTGAAAATAAAATATAATATTTGAAAAAGTCAGATGGCAAGAACAAAAGCATGACACATTACCCATAATGCTAAGAGCAAATTTACAGTATAACTTATGTAAAACGGCCTCTCAAAAAAGACACAACAAAAACCTTAATGACAAATGGTAGCTTAATGCAGGTCGAAAGTATTACTTTACAAATACTTTGACCTGCATTGGGCAATATTTGGTATTGAAAACCAATCTTCGGTCTTTTTGAGTGTGGCGGTTTTTCACAGGTTTTACTGTAGTTTTTTTCACATATGGACTTCTTAGAAATGGCAGGTATCACCACTAGTTGATGACCTCTTCTAAGTACATCTCACAGGAAGCATGCACGTGTTCTTCGACATTTCCTGTTAATCATGACATTTAGCAAATACGTGTAGAAGACAAGTTGTCAAAAACTCTGAAAGCTGTTCCTGCATCAAACATAGGAAATGTACCAAGTCTTGCACTCATATTTTTATATACAAGATTTATCGGCCAGCATAATGAGAGTTTCGCATTTATTGCTTATGTGCAAAAGCCTCATCCTGGTGTATCCCGCGGGAATTGGTCCGAGTCTTCATCTATATTCGTCAAATCTAAAATGTTATTTATAGTATATAAGTGACAGTTTCAAGCGTTCTGATGTTCTTTGACAATACCAAACTTGCGTCTTGTTCCATTGTACGTTTCAACTTGAGTGAAAAACGGAGTTTCACTTCCCAATAACATATATACTCAACCATCAGTTACTTTTTTGGGTATTAATAGAAAAATAAATAAGAAATGAATATATATTCTATACCATATTCTTTAACAACCAATTATGCATCAAAATATTGAACAATGTAACAGTTTTACTTTAACCCGTTTATGCTGTACGCCAAGGTATAGACAAGGGGTCGTTTCTAAAAATGACAAGTTTCAGATAATTGGTTTTCACTCGAGTTCCCGTCTAAATCAGTTCACTTCGTCTAATAACCGGTATGTCCCTCTCTGACGAGGTCATCGAGTGTGTGTAGAAGCCAAATCAAACCGCGATAGCTTAGTAAGTCCGGATCACAATCCGATAGAGCAGCTGTGGGATGAGCTCTTGCGATCGTATCCAGGATCGTTCAGTGCAACCTCCAATTATTCGACAGTTTCAGGTTATTCTCCATTAAGAATGGGCTCGGATTCCCAAGAATGGTGTGCGCCGTTACGTGTTTTCGATTCGACCTCGTTATGATGAATTTATTGCTGCAGGAGAAAATCATGCCCTTTTTTGACGAATTTAATTCAAGTGAACTGAATTGGACGAGATCGAGGTATTCATTCTCCAGTGAAAAACTTGTCATTTTTGAAAATGACCCCTTGTCTATACACTGGCGTACAGCATGAACGGATTTAAGTAAAACTGTTATATTATTCAATGAATTGATGCAAAACTGATTGTTAAGGAATATGATATAAATATATTTTAATTTCTTCATTCTGCTTTCCATAATTTCTCGGAGAAGTGACTGATGGGTTTCTTTTGCAGTTGAGTAGTTGCTTTACTTAATCTAGCTATTACTTTGATATTTTTATGTTTGATTTTTATGCTCCTTTATTGCATGTGGACTTTCTTCTCCAAAGTTTATTTTTTTCAAACTGTATTTTTAAAAATGCTGTCAGAGTGTCAATCAATTTGGGTCCTGATCAAGCCCGCCGAAATTCCGGCCTGATCTGAGTAAAAACTGTTTGCAAAGTTTACATGTATCAGGTTATGGTACAAATCGTCATTTTCGCAAGGAGGCAAAGGCAAAGAAGTGAGCTCTCTCTTATACAGTATCTTTATTATTTCCTATATTCTGCCTGAATGTCAATCAGTTTGGATTCAGATCAGGACCGACAAAAGTTTGGGCCTGATTTGAATCTAAACTGATTGCAAATGTTATCAGCAGATATAAGAAATTGTCATTTTTGCAAAAAGGCAAATGCAAAAACGTGAGCTCTCTCTAATACAGTATATTTATTATTTCCAATATTTACAGAAATATCGACTTACATAAATCACATTATCAAATAAATACAGATAGAACGAATGTGGCAAGGTTGCATATGTTCAAGATAAGGTCTGCCGTCAGAATGATTATTGCGCACCTTACGTAACCGATAACACACTCAATGAATCAACCTAAAGCTTCGATCTATTCAGGAAAGTTTCATTAAGGATTTGTGACAGTTTTTATTCAGTACCAACTTTAAGACTTAAAATGGGAAACCTAAATGACAAATATCGCCTTGCGAAAATTTTAACAGTGCAACAAAAGGATATAATCAGAGTGGGATGGCGAACTCTCAGACATCATCAGGGGGATATTGGTACTATTGCATTATACAGGTAAGTGATATTGTGAAACATATTGAGCCAGTTCATGATACGAGGGACGTTTTTTATGTTCGTAGAGTGGTCGATTTAATGAAAATAAAGATAGTAAATGCATACATCATGTACATATTTGGAAAGATTGAGCAACCTGAAATTATTTCAAATGCATTCCTTTAATGACTTCCAAGAGGCAAAGACATACCTAATAATCGGACACTGGAAATATGGTAGAAATATGACATTTATGGACATACGAGGGACGTTTTTTTATGTTCGTAGAGAGGTGAATTAAATGAAACCAGCGAAAGTAAATGCATACATCATGTATATATTTGGAAAGATTATGCTTTCATCTATACATGCAACCAAATTTATTTCAAAATGCATTTCTTTAATGACTTCTAAGAGGCAAAGACTTACCTATATATTAGACACTGACAATATGGAAGATTTATTTGGAACCTCAGCAAATTATACAGAAGGCATATACACTTTTATTTTAAAAGTTGACCAGTGGAAGTTGAATACGGGCTTTTGAATGTGGCTTAACATGTTAGCTATAAAGTAATATTATATTTGTTTACTTGTTTATATGGTAGATGGAAATGTTATGGTTACTTGCATCCCAGTAATATAAAAAAAGTAAGTGAGTATGATTAGGAAATACCACAATCACAAACCGCAGACAACCCTGTGGCACCGCGAGGAAGAGCCGCTCAACCATCACGAGGAAAAGTCCATACTTTTGTTTTATAAGAATAAACTGCAAAATGAATAGCCATAAATGGCGTCAAGGAGCGTTACTATATATAGAAAATACATTAAAACTGTTTTTGTGCCCCTTAACAGGTGTTGGAAATCTCTGAAATAAGAAAATTATCCACACCTGATTGTTATTGTTTTTTCTATGTGGGGTTGATTTACCCCACCCACTTTTTACAACATGGGGTATGACAGTACCGGAAGTTGCCAGGTGCACGCCTTAATCGATGCAGTCATATAACTGCTGACGAATGATTGAGCATATCATGTGCTATGCAAAACAAGAATAAATTTTAATATTTGCTCATAATGGTAATTTTAACATAATTAATAATTAACAATTGACTGTAGTTATTCTAGTGTATTGATGGATGTTTTAGTTGTTATAGAAGAGGAAACAACATACTTATAGTTTTGCTGCAATTGTCTACAACTAGAGTTTAAAAATTTAATTTTGATTGTGCAAAAGATAAATCGGCTTGACAAATGCTTATATCACCATAGTGAATGGAACTTAACAGAGTCTAATTTCCTGCTGGCTGCTTGGTTAAAATGACATGGATTTCGACCAGTGTGCTTTACTATGCCATATTAAAAGCTAATTATCTTGACTTATCTAAGCGCTAATGGTGTACAATTTCTGTCAGTTGATAGACAGAAGCTTGACCTTTCAAAAAATATATACTTATGGTAAATTCTATATTTGTAGAGATACAGCCCGAATCTACGAACATAAAAAATGACCCTCGTATCTTGGAACTGATCGCATAGTTTGTATTATTTTCAGTTTTGATGGCGGCTTAGTGCACTGCGGCCCCACAGGTTGCAACTTGTTTAGCGTACAAACCACTGATTGCTTTATGCATAAAGGCTAATGTGATTAACCTTAATCTAAACTGCTGGCTCAATAATTGTATTTATTTTAGAAATTTGGAGGCTCATTTTTTTAGATATTCAGATACCTCCCCCCCCCCTCACCATATTTACCCTTGCGTACATGAAGGGGCCAATTTATCATTTCATAAGGCTGAACCCTTACAACACAAGTTGTCAATAACATAAAATGTGCATGTGTACCAACTTACATATTCACCGAGGTATTATCACTAAAAGAATAAATATAATTTGAGAGATGTGTGTAAAATATTTTTAATGCAAAATCCACTTAATATACGTTGTCGTTTCATGATGGAATTGCCTCCATGAGGAAATTGTAGAATTGACTCTATGGGGCAACTCCAGTGTGTATCAGCAGCGTAGTTATGACACTCGAAATTAAGTAAGATATTTGTTTTAAAAATAATAACGCTTACCAGGTTTCAGGCACATTGTTTTTGCCACTTTACAACTCTTCAAACTGTCAATCAATGTGAAAATGCCTATCACGTTAAGGGGGGCAGCAATTCTAATAATAAGTATATTTTATCAGAAAGAGCTCGTTGAACCATGGATTTGGTTACAAGTATCATCAAAATCGGTTGATAAATGGGGAAATTATAGGCATTTAAAGAATTTAATATGCCCAACATTTAGCCACCATTTTTAATATTTAATTAGTTTTCATAATTGTTTCAACTGCTTAACGTTAAGTTATCAATACAATCACATCATCTGTGTTTCAGCGGATATGCAGCTTTATACACAAGTAAAATGTTTTATTAAAGATTAATGCAAATACCCCATTGGTTTGTCTTTTATTTTATTACGCATATTTGATTAGGCTGTGTGATTCTGAACTGTTACTTGCAGCCTTATGATCACCTGCTGAGAAAGGTTGAGCTCTTGGCTCTCTTGTTTTTGATATTTCCTTGTATTTTTGTCAATTTCCCATATGGTGTCTCAGGTAGATGTGGCACTTGATTGTACCGCCTTCTTCTTCATCGGTTGTGAGCTATTTTCTGTACTTCATCACAGTCAATTAATTTGATTTGATTGTTTCTCTGTGATGACACATTGGATATGTAAGCAAGTCATCGTGCAAGTTGAAACGTACCTGTGTTGTATAGGGTAAAGAATTGACTTGAAAATTATTATACGAGTATTTAATCCACCTGGTGGCAGTAATTCTCTCATTGTAAGTGCATTATTTCCTGTTGTTGCCATTGTGTAATGAGATTTTGCTTTAACCCATTTATAAATGCCAAATGAAATTTCCCAATGTTATTTATTTGACCAGTCGATTTCCATTTTAAGGGTTGTAAGGTGGTAGTTCTAATTTTGTTAGAGCGTTATGTAAGCAAACAATGGAGACCATGAGAAGATGACGCGTTCTGTTGCATCTGGTCTGGGTCTCCACTGTTTGCCTATGTCACACAAAAAGGAAGTCAAGCTTAGCTAGTCCGGCACAGATAATATGCACACTCTAGTTTCAGCTCTTTGTTGCATTCTTTGCTTTTAACTCAGAAACTTCTTAAACAAGGCTATCGGTATCATAAACTTAGCCAAACCTATTATAAATTTTTAGACGATACTATGATTTGATATATAAATTCCAAGTTGGACTAAAATCTCTCTTGCGCCAAGGACTTTCGGAACCTGAATTCTATGGTGACTTGATGTGTAAAATGAAGAAGATTGTTAGCTCTGATAATTTATCAGCGCTCTTTATTAAACTAATTCCCATTATAAAAAGATTTGCTATAACATTAATGTATTGCAACAGACTGCATGCTTGGTGGTCAACCCAATCACGGTTGGCAACTTTGATTTCTTCGTTATTTCGCGCCGGTGGATCGGACTTCAGACTCTATGATGGTTCAGACTTAAAGACTTCTCTATTGATAAGATGGTTGGGGCCTGATGCTTTTGCTGTTTGTCGAGCAAAAAGGTTTACCTGTTGGATTTCTTTTGCTCCAGCATTCAGTTTTATTTACTGTTGAGTCCTTTCCTTTGCTTTATTTTCTTGTTATATCTTGATTTATATGTTCTCGGAGATGGTACATTGATAAATTAGGTGTCTTTCATGCAAACCAAATATCTGTGTTCTTGATCCACATCTGAATTAAGGGTGAGGTTGGCGCCGTGAAACTGGTTTAAGTCCTACCGTAAAATATTTTACTGACCGTTCTAAGGCGGTACTTCTTTTGTGGATATTTTATGTTTGTTCTGTCTTGTGGTTGCTATGCCTTTGTGCGCGTCTGATTATATGTGCCTTATGGTCACCTGCTGGGAAAGCGTTGACCTCTTGGCCCTCGTTTGTAGTGTCTAATTGTGGGTTTGTCACTTTCCCATTGGTATCCTGGGTCAGATGTGGTACTTGATTGTATCGATTCCTGATCTTTGCACCCTTGCTTACCTCCAAAGGATACCCTTTTAGGAAAATAAATGACTTCACTACAGCTGGTGACTGGGACTGTGTGGTGGCCCTCGTTCTAGTGTATACTTTATTTTATTGTCCTTTGGGATCATGGGTTTCATTGTGGAACTTTGAAACTAATAGAGAGTCCCTGATGAGGCCTAAATGGCCAAAACTAGCTAGTCTGGCCCAGGAAATATGCACACTCTGGTTTCAGTTTTCTGATGCATTCTTTGCTTCCCAAGGATACCCTTTTTAGCGCACATTAAATGGGTAAAGACATAGTTGTTCTGTCCTCTCCAACGCAAAAACCATCTCGCCAAGGAAGCAGCGCAATGCTTAAATTAAATGCATACTTGCTTGTATGTAAACTCGTCCTTGTTTTTCTGTATTCTATAGCTTGTAGTCCGAGCGCGGATCCAGAGGGGGGGGGGCAGGGGTCCGGACTCCCTTGAAAAATCACAAAGCCATGGGGTTCCTCAGCAATACTGGTTCGCACCGCCTGGAAAATCACAAGTGGCATTTCGCTGGTGGGCCGATGATGGCCCATTTTAAGTGGTAGTTTAATCCTTTCTGCACTCATCAACTAAAAATGTCAGAGTTAGACCCCTTCTGACGAAACTTTGCATCAGTTTGTATCTTGGCTTGTTTACACAATTCTGATAGGTGAGAAAATAATCGCAAGTTGACGCTATTTTTTTTATTTATTTTTTTTTTTGCTTAACTGGCCCTATGCAACTAGAGATTTCTAGGGCATTTTGCCTGACTATGACCATATAAGCAGACAACATTTGTTTGAGATTAGCGCTTTATTTAGAAAGTAAGTCATCATAAAGTTTTTACTGACTTCTATCTTTTTTGCATGAAACTAGCATCTCTGTCAGTAATTTGTGTCTTGTAAAGATCCTTTATTTTGAATTTTACGCCAACTGATGTGTTTCTTTTTGACGTCGTTTTCAATGCCGTCAGGTGACGTCCATGTCACTTCCTATCTATTTGTTTATATTAGACTTGATAAAGGCCGATGTAGGCTGAAACTTTGTGATAATAAATAATATGCCATTTTGGAGTTGCTCTCTGATATTTTGCTAATATACAATACAATAAAGAAAATCACTTTTGTTCGTTTGCCATTTACGCTTGTAAAACTACAAGTCTTGATCTGTTTAATCGCTACAGTCGCACGTTTGCAGACAGCCATTAGAAAAATGTTCGAGTTATTTGCAATAAATGGCTTTGTATGATCTAGAAAGTAATAAAACTAATGGAAAGTTTAATATTCATTTCATTTTCAGGCACATACATCATTCGCCAAATTGATTTTATTACTTTGGATTTAAGTTCCTTGAAATTCAATAGAATTGAAATGCCAATATGGAATTGAAACTTTGATACGATACAGTTAGCCTGTCTTCAGGCCCTGTATTAAGACATCTAAATGAAAGTTCTATAACTGGTACAGAGATAAATTTATGATACTTTATTACTTCCCCATTGCTCAGAATACAGGGCCTGTTGAATTACGTTTTGGAAGCAACCTGTTTTCAGACCGGCTATTATCTGTGATTATATTACCTGACCTCTCTAGCAGACGGTCACAAACAGTTATAATGGGTACTGTCTCAGAGATTAATTATTTTACAACTGGTTCTGCTGAATCCTGTTTTATTGCAGAAGCATAACTAATGTTGTGGTCAGACTTTATTTTGGCCAGTTAATCCTTAAAGCGCAAATCAGGACTGCAGCAGACGACAAATTTTTTGTGACACCTTTCTTAATTTTCGAGAAATGATATTTCATGAGAATCATCTGCTGGCAAAGGATTCTCGTGAAATATAACTTAATTGTTATTTTTGAAAAAGCCACAAAATTTGGAATCGTCAGCTGCTGCAAATTATAGGTGGCGTTTTATGGGTTAACTCTTTGCTTGCTGGGTAATTTCTCATGCTTTTGATGTAGCCTGCTGACATTTTTTCTTCTTCAAAAAATCATCCAGAAACATGCCTTCCAGAAACACTAACAAAGTGTCAAATAGTTTAAATCTAGATCAAGGCTTATGTTCTGTCAGTTCTGATCTGGATCCAAACTTTTTGCAAAGATTATCAGCAGACAAATGGTTTTGATCCACATCAGGATCAATGTTATGTTGGTTCTGATCTGGATCCAAACTGTTTGCAAATGTTATCAGCAGACAAATGGTTTCGATTCACATCAGGAGTCTCAAGACCAATGCTCTGTCGGTTCTGATCTGGATCCAAACTGTTCACAAAGGTTATCAGCAGACAACAAAGTTTCCACTAGAACACTATCTGAGTTAAATATGCAAATGCCTTGTTTTTTTAAATAAATGCCCCCTCTCCAGTCATTGCACCCCCTATATCTATGTGATTTAAATATATTTACATTTTTAAAGCAAGCCTTTAATATTTAGAATTTTTGCAACCATTCATAGCCTCATGAACGACACAAAATTTGACTGACAGCTGCCCAGCTCACTTGCCCATGCAATTCGCTTCAAACATTGAATTAATTCCCCAGAAGTGACACTGGTGTTGTGATTCACAGCGAGCCACACATGAGTTGCACGTGCAAAACAAGCTTCTTGTTTGCTCCATTGGCTGTCCGTGTCCACACTGGCTGTTCTTCTTTTCTGTTTTACACTCCAACAAAAATAGTTAAGACGATTAAATGTTAAATACAAAATTGTTTTATCTCCTAAATTATAAAGAAGTTCTATATATTAGTTATTTAAAACAAAATGTAAATATATGCAATAAATTCAATTTTTGGAAGTTTCATGGAATCATGAATAATTCGGGTCTCTTGCAAAGTTAACGTGAAGCCCTTCGAGTTTCCCTTACTTTGCAAGAGACCCGAAGTATTTATGATTCAATGAACCTTCCAAAAATAGAATTCACATCTTAAATATGCATTTGGACAATAAAATGAGATTTAAACTAACCTGGCCGAACCAATTTTTATGTGCAGACCTACAATTTTTATTTCCATGTAAAAAGTAAAAAATATCATACTATTCCATGCTTGTTTTTACATTATTCCAATGAACATAGTCAAATTAAGGAAAACATGCATGATTTCAATTGAAAACATTGGAATCTGAGGCCACATGGAGAACTGTAGATTCTGATCAAATGAAATGGTCAGATGCCAGCTGATCTGGATCTACATTATTTAGTTGTAGTAAAAGAGGGTATTATAAGGTTCAGAAGGGCAAGAGTTAATTAGTAGAGCTAAATTCAAAAGCATATACGAATATTTTTTCGGCATATCAATGTTTCAGAATGGAGCCAGTCTAGAGCATTTCTAACAATATCGGTTCAAGAAATTTCAAAACCCCAAAAGCCTAGAAAATCTTGACTGATAGTCAAATCAACTGACCACAAAGCCATAAACCTTGAAACATTCTGCTGCTACTGTATATTTCTGATTAGTCAAGGATTATTAGCAATGACCTCACTGGATGGGATGAAAATTTCCAGCTTTATAGACCGTTAGGCAATTTCATGCTCCAGCGTAATTCCCCAGACCAGTAAATAAGACAGTCAGTGATTTTTTTTTCTTCAGAGATGTAAATGCTTGTTTATGTATGTGCACATATTTTACTATTTTTCTATTTACTGGTCTGATACCAGTCTACGATACAGTTTGTATAATGAAATACGTTCGGGTATAAACATGTACAAATACAAGCAAGACTTTCCAATTTATTTTCTTAAATGTACTTAGACATGCATATGTGATTATTTTACAAATGACGCATTTTTCTAAGTAAGTAAGGGTGCAAAGATCCGAAATCGATACAATCAAGTACCACACCTGACCCAGGATACCAATGGGAAAATGACACACTCACAGTTAGACATCACAAACGAGAGCCAAGAGGTCAGCCCTTTCCCAGCAGGTGACCACAAGGCACATATAAACAGACGCGCACAATGGCATAACAAACACAATACAGAAAAAAACATAAAAGAGCCACAAAAAAGTACTGCCTTGGAACGGTCAGTAAAATATTTTACTGGATGGCCTAAACCGGTTTCACGGCGAGAACCTCACCTTTAATTTAGATGTGGATCAGACACATAGATATTTGGTTTGCATGAAATACCCCTAACTTATCAATACATCATCTCCTAGAACAAATAAATAAAGATATAAAAGGAGATAAAACCTACTGAAATCATATACGTTATGCATTGTACAATGCAATAACTTAGTGCCTACATAACAATATTGCAGGATGCAACATGATATTGAAATGCATGACTTAGAAAAGCAATTGAATATGGCCGTGTAATACAACCATCACAGACAAGCCCATGGCTCCATGTACTGAGGAAAAGTCACACAAAAACAGCCGGCCACACAGTAGCAAGAACACAATTTATTAGAGTGGCTGCTTGTTTTTATAAAGAAGCAAACCAATGATTAGATACATGTATTAATCTAAAATTATTTTTGGTGTAAGTGTATTAAACCGATGCGTTTCATGAGATTTGATTGAGCAATATGTAGTCAAATACTTTACAGTTGTTTTTGTCTGTTTTTCCTGTGGCCAAATTCAGTATTGACAAGTAAAACGAATAAAAGTCGTATTGTAGCGATTTATCGAAGACAATACATACTTTGAATTCTTAGTAATTTTGCATATTTCAATCCCGTCAATGCATGATATCGATTTCCGATATTCTATTTGCTGGTTTCTATCATTTTGATACTAAAATGCGCGAAACCAAAAGTGCATTAGCATACGTTTGAACATACCGTGATATAATTTCTATGTACTTTGAAAATCAAACAATGAAAATATTATGGATCCCCCAGCCAGCTGATTAAATGACGCCCCGGTGCATTGATAAATGCATTGAGTGTACTGCATGTTTTGCCAATAGAACCGAAGTCTCAGCCAAGAAAGTGCACTTAATGTTAGGTTTGTTAAACTGCCTGGTACAAAAGTTTTCTCAGTATCAGATCAGTAACATCCTACGTCCTTATTTTGAATAGTATACATCAGCGTGTGTGTGTGTTACACTGAACAGTTTAGTCCTTTGATGTATGCTTTGCTTCCAACCTTTTTTAGAATTGATTTGACTTACATATTTGTACTTGTGATATTGTCGATTCTTTGCAGCCTTGTGAGCACCTGCTGGGAAAGTGCTAACCTCTTGGCTCTCTTGTGAGTTATGTTTCTTGTGATTTTTGTCACTTTCCTATATGATGTTCCGGGCTATCTGTGATACTTGATGTTATCAATTCCTGATATTTGCTTTCCTCACTACTTTCACTACAGCTTGTAAGTTGGACTGTGTGGCGACAGGAAAAAATGTCTCCCTGTCCTTCACTATAGTGTTTTTTCTTTCTTTCTTGTTCTTTGGGATCATTGAAACCGTAAGAGGATTACGGGTGAGGTCTAAATGGCCGAAATTAGCTAGTCTGTTCCAGAACACTTGCACACACTACACTTTCAGTTATTTGGTGTATTCTTTGATTGTGCTCTTAAATCTTGTGTTTGTCTGTGTTCGGTGCCTTTTCCTTGCGGTGCCGTGGGTTGGTCTGTGCTATGTGGTTATGGCATTTCCTGATCATACACACTTTCTTTTCATACGGCTGATTACTGATATGTAATTACAACCATGCAACTAGCAGGTTGGCAAAGAGGTTGTTCATAAACTCAAATTTGGAGAAATAGCTGCTATGCAAATATAAACAGCTTGCAGTAGAGAGACAGGTATTGTAATACTGATTGGCAGTCTGTGATTTTTAAAAGAGGTATAGACAATGAACATGATACTTGGAAATTTTCAGTAACATGTGTTGTAGGTAAACATTGGAATTGCCTCTATTAGGCAATTCCAATGTGTACCTACACCATATGTCTTTTCAATAAATGTGTTTTTCACCAAAAGCTTTTTTTAAACAAATTCTCAACCACTTTCATTAACTCAAAGAAATAAGCATATAGACATTAACAACTTTTCATGTAGTTTGTCAATCACCTGGATGACAATGAAAGACTATCTATTTTATGATTCTGGCAGCTTATCCTGAGATGTTTTATGGACGTATATTGCTTAATTGCTAGTTGGGCCCAGACCAGTAATTGTTTGCACATATAAAAAGACGTGTACAAAGGCATAACAAACACAAAACACAGGGTTTGCATGAAATACCCCTAACTTATCAATACATCATCTCGTAGAACACATAAATCAAGATATAAAAAGGAGATAAAGCAAGGATAAAGGCTTCAACAGTAGATAAAACTGAACACCGGAGCAAATGAAATCCAACAGGTAAACCCCGGTGGGCCCGACAAACAGCCAAAGCATCAGGCCCCTACCATCTCATCAAAAAAAAAATAAGTCTTTAAGTCGGAACCGTCATAGGGTCTGACGTCCGACCCACCAGCGTGCAATAACGGAGGAAATAAAAGTTGCCAACCGTGATTGGTATAACCACCAAGCATGCAGTCTGTTGCAATTCATTAATGCTCTCGCCAATCCTTTTTATAATGGGAAATTATTTTAATGAACTGCGCTGAAAAATTATTATAGCAAATAATCTTCTTCAATTTATACACCAAGTCACCACAGAATTCAAGTTCCGAAAGTCCATGGCGCAAGAGAGATTTAAGTCCAACTTGGAATTTAGATATCAAATCATAGTATCGTCTATAAAATTTGGAAAATGTTTTGCGAAATTTATGATTACAATAGCCTTGTTTAAGAAAGTTCTGAGTTAACGAGGCTTTTTTTGCACATTCGACTCAGGTATGGCTCGTTGTCAATCACAACACTAGTGTCACTTCTGGCGATTGAGCTCGATGTTCGAAGCGCATTGCACGGCCAAGTGAGCATGGCAGCTGCCTAGCATAGTTGTGCGATTCACGAGACTATGAACGGTTGCAAAATTCTTAAAGGTTCATTAAAGGATTGCTTCGAAAATGTGAATATCTATTTTCGAATGGCAAGTGAGCAGTTCAAATGGGCCTACTAATGGTCTAGGGGCCAAATCTCAAATTTTGAGTTCTGTTGCACCCCCCAGGAAGAAAAACTTGGTTACTATTTTCAGTTAAGGACATGTCTTGGGCCTAAGAAACCCATGTTTTACTTAGTTTTCTGTGGTCAGTTTTCTGTAAATGGCCTGTAATCTACGTTACCCTACTAACAAAGAAAATAGTAGTGTACAAAATACAAGACTAATATGATATTTTACAAAAGTATAAATTAAATTATTTGAACTTTAAATGTTTTTTTCTAGTCATAAACATCAATTGCAGACATTTGTGAGATATTTTTTCGCTGAACAGCGTGACGTATGTTACATTTTATACGAAATTGCAGATAATGACTTTATAGACTGCATCAAGAATGAACCGTGTTCCCCAACCCCAGAAAGAAACACTTGGTTACTATTTACAGTCAAGGACATATCTTGTGGCCTTAGAAACCCATGATTTAATCAGTTTTCTTTGGTCAGTCATCTGTAAATGGCCTGTAATCAACGTTACCCTACTAACTTTGAAAATAGCAACTCAAAATACAAGACTAGAGGGGTATTTTCGAATAGTATCAATGAAATTATTTTGGCTTTAAATGTTTGAACTGGACATAAACACCAATTGGAGACATCTGTGGTTTGTATTTCTGCTCATCAGGGTTACTTATGTTACATTTTTACGAAAAAGCTTGTGACTTAAATTTATAGATTGCATATTAACATAAACTTTTAATATGTGATAAACATCTCTATTCAAATGATGAATTTCCATTCTCACATATTCAAGCTTTTTATAACTTGTAACCGGCAATATTAGCACGTAACTTCTACTGGCGTACTTTTTTTTTATTAGACTTGATTAACATTGCATTGGAATATATTGTACAAAACAAGGTCTTCTTTCATCTCTGTCACAGTGAAATCAAATAATAATTATATACACAGACTCAACGATGATGGATAGTTTGATAGTTTGTTGCTGTTAAAATATAAATAAGGTAACGAAGGTAACAGCATTGTCCCTTGCATAAATAGATAAAAATACTGAAGTGTGGAAATACTCAAATTTTCTCTTAGCTTGACGACAAGGTTATATTTGAGTCTACTTACTACTCATTTTTAACAATGGTTCATAACAATAAACATAAAATTTACTTAATGATTCAAATATTTGACTGAATGTTTTATTACGTTTCCTGATGTCAAACTCATAAAAGGCCTGTAAATTACAATACCATATAAAATCAGGATAGAAAATTTGTAAGCCAACTTACAAGTTACATGCTAATAAGCGCATTTAAATATTTATTTCACCACATTTACAAGTTATAAACAGCCACAAATGTTTAAAAATGGAAATTTCCATTAGAATAGAGATCTACATTATAAAATTAAGGTTGGGGAACTTGTTTTATTCTAATATGCAATTAAAAAGTCATTATCTGCAAGTTTGCATAAAAGGTAAAATACGTAACGCTGAGGAGCAGAAACATATCCCACAGATGTCTGGAATTGATGTTTATGTCTTGGTCAATTATTTAAAGCTCAAATTAGATAATTGATACTGTTGGACAATATCCAATTAGAGTTATATGTCTTGGTTGGTCGTTTTGTGACAAAGGCTCTAAACAAGGTTATTCAACGATGTATACATGCTACGCACGCAGCTTGCATTCACCACATTTGAGCAGTTGATAGCTTTAATGTACACCCTGTCTTTTGTTAGTTAATTAGAGGCCATGTCTCATATTAGGAGAAATCACTTCACGAAATATTAATCTAATACATATTTACAAGCATAATTAATTGGTTTTATATTTCTGATTTGCTTGATGTAGAAAAAAATACCGTAGGTGGAAAGCTCTGCATCCTATCATATAATGAATCATCTGGGTTTTAGCCATATCAGTTTACTGAAACAGTGATTTGCTGAATATAAGGTTGGTCTTTACATTATAGTTATCTATTACATGTATAAACCAGTGCCATATACAAGATTAGCTAGCACTTGTAACTGGTAACATACAGTACTAAAATCTGTAATCTTAATGTGATGTTACACTTAAAAATAAATTGAAAGGATTTCGTTGCACCGTAGACAAGACATGTAGCCCTCAAACAATGTTAGTATTAACAGATGGGTACAAGAATGAGTCAATTTAGACTAAGATGCTGTCTACAAGCTGCTGTACGCAGTATTGTTCACATTTTCGGATGGCTGTGCATACAATAAGCCTAATTCAGTAAATCTTTGAAACCAACACACTGGCTATAAGCTTATCTCATACTTCTCATTTCGTAGACCATGTGTAAACATGTATCATTGTTACAAATAATTCAGCACAATCCAACTGTGCAAAAAACAAACAAAAACACAGAAACAACTACCTTGGGAATAATGTAAGAAAGCCAATAGCTGCGTGTTATTTGTGACACTATTTTTTCAACAGACAATCATTCGACACTTTAATCTGTGAGCTTAAGAGATTCAAACCATGTTGCTGAAATTTGGTGAGTCGTGTTTATCATTAAAGCTTTAACTCCTGAAAATGGACTTTAAAAAGATTCAATAACTAACAAAAGAGTTGCAACTTATGTTACCATGAAATATCTTTATAGCTTTGAAATTAGTGTTACCACATATTATGTTTTTCAGTCTATGAGTATGGCTTTACCTTATCTTTCCTTAGTTAAAAACAAATTAACTTCTTTCAAATTTGCTGTATAATATAATAAGATAATAAGCATTACAATAAGATATAATGAAATCGTGTTCAAAAAGAATAGAAGATTGCAATTGTGACAGGTGATACATTGTTATTATTTTTTTCCTTCAAAATGTAATTGTCAACAGTGAAAATTAAATGTATTAAGCATACAAGAAAACCCGTTAATGCTAGATATAAACAGCATCAAATACATTTGAGTATAAACCATGTTACTTCTGTTCTGATAAGTACTTTGGTTGTTATAATATTTGCAATCTTTAAAAAATGAGTTGGAAATTTAGGATTATTACAAAATGCAGTCAAGACCTAAAGTATTCTGTGTCTCTTCCTCAGGCTTCTATTGGTTGGTCTGCAGTCTGCGATTGTGACATTCCCTGGTCATTTTCACTTTTTAGCAAACATAGTTTATTTCAAGCATGATAGAAATACTTCTACTGGCGTAAAAGGAGCAAGAACTTGCAGGAAACACATTTAAGCTAAAATAATGGCAGTGTGCGGTTACATATGTTATGGATTTACCTTACATATGCATTAAGTGTAAGGGTATACAACTTGTAAAACAGTAATCATCAAATTTGACCAATCTGTTACCCATTCGCTCTTGCTAAAAGATGGCTTAACCAGAACTTTATAAATTTTAAGATTAGTCCTTCTCTGTGTAAACTCAACAGAAAGCCCCTGCTCTGGAAGACACCATCCTCTCTGCCCTGCCACCAGATAAAGATGGAGGAAATATTGTTTTGCGATTTTACTTTTAATTATTAATTGATGTACCATATCTTCGGTCCAATATTTGAAGCATGAAGTAAAATATCATATAAAATGCCATAAACTATTGATAAAAATGCGAATGGCCATTTCAAATTAACAGAACCAAACAAAATTACAAAACTTTTAGATTAGTGTTTATTTAGAATAATTTGTCTATAATTGAAGTTATTTAAAATGTGTAGAGAGTAGACTAGAATTTTATCTGGACCTTGTGTGTAGTCAGACTAAGGTAAAATTTGAGTTTACTCTCCACAATTTTAAGTATCTTTATTCATTTATGCAAAACATCATTTTTTACCTACGTTATTTTATTTTTATATTGTCTGAAATCAAAAACCCATGATAGTTAAACCTGTTTGTTTAGTCGCTATTTAATTTCTATCTGACAGAGATAAAAGAAGACAGTGCCCATTCCGGTGCAATGTAAATGGTTGAAAAGAAAATATGTATGCCAGTAGAAGTGACACGCCTTTAAGCAATTTGAAATACTCATTTTACTACACTTTTTCGCCAGTTGCAATTTATAACTAGCTACAAATATGTAAAATTGAAAATTTCGTCACTAGAATCGAAATCATTATACCAAATTTAAGGTTCTGGAAAATGGTTTATTCTAATATGCATTATTTTAAGTTATTATCTGCAATTTCGTAACAAATGTAACATAAGTAACTCTGGAGATCAGAAGTACATCTCACAGATATTTGCAATTGATGTTTATGTAAAGCTGAAACATGTAAAGCTCAAATAATTTCATTAATACTATTGGAACATATCCCATTAGTCTTGTCCTTTTTGTTCGTATTTTAAATGTTATTAGGGTAACATTGATTGCATGCCATTTACAGACGACTGTCTGAAGAAACCTCAGAAAACATGGGTTTCTAAGGCTCCAAGACATGTCTCTGACTGAAAATAGTAACCAAGCGTTTCTTCCTGGGGTTGGGAAACATTGTGCATTCTTATATGCAATATGTAAAGTGATTATCTGCAATTTCGTATAAAATGTAACATACGTCACGCTGATGAGCAAAGATTCATCTCACAGATGTCTGTAATTGATGTTTATGACTAGAACAAACATTTAAAGTTCAAATAATTTCATTGATACTTTTGTAAAATATCCAATTAGTCTTGTAATTTGTATACTACTATTTTCAATGTTAGTAGGGTAACGTAGATTACAGGCCATTTACAGTAAGCTGACCACAGAAAACTTAGTAAAACATGGGTTTCTAAGGCCCCAAGACATGTCCCTAACTGAAAATAGTAACCAAGTTTTTCTTCCTGGGGGGGGGGGTGCAACAAACTCGCAAAATAGCCCATATACATGTATCTCAGTTTGGCCCCTACACCATAAACTAGTATTGTGGATGGGGGAAAATTTGGCCAATACAATGGTTTTGCTAATGTCCGTTCTTACGCGATGATTTTGCTATTGTTAGTTTTTTCCAACCTTGTGTTCGGGATTCGTGGTTAAGCAGTAGATGCTGTTTTGGAAATATGAATACGTGATTTACCGCATGCATTTTAAACTTTATAAACCTGCATGTATACAACACATCTAAGCGAAAGCTATTAACTTGTCTCTCTAATCTGTGTCTGATTTGATGGAGGTGTAAATAAATAACATAGAAAGACAAGAAGGTGATATGGTATATTCGACAAAAGTGTTGAATATAGGTTTATCTTATCAGACACTGTAAACATATCATAATCAGTTTACAGAAATAATAACTGCTGTGAGCATACAATATCTGATACAATATGTACCAGATCAGGAGATGCGCTGTAATTTAATCATTGGTAAAATGGCATTTCATGGTTACTTTTTAAACTTCTATTCGAAACTAGTCAGTGTGACTAGATACCTCATTTTAAAAATAGTAAGTAAGTATAATCAGGAAATATCACAATCACAAACTGCAGACAACCCCATGGCACCGCGAGGAAGAGCCACTCAACCATCACGAGACACCAGGAAGATAAATTAAGCAAAGCAACCAGCTCTCTCTTCCCCATCAATATGATTGAAGTACTAGAATGGACATAAAGTAACGTACAACAAAACATAGAACAATTACAGACACCCACAATGGGAGTAACAATAAACAAAAAGTCAACAACAACAGAACCACAACCTTAGAATGGACAGCAGCCTAGGCCATCGTGGGGCTTAAATGCATTTTACTGGAATCAAATTTTTGCCCTAGATTCTGCTGTTGTTGAAGTACAAGAAATGTTCAGCTCGCATGAAGGCATTCTAACTAGTGCAACGTATCATCATGGAGTAACACTCTAATCAAATTAACACAACATGATGAAACAAAGAAAAAGGGCTCATGACTCATAGAAAGTCAGAGCTAAAGAAAACCTCAAGTCGAACCACGGTGGGTCCAGCTACAGATAAGCGTCAGGCACAAACCCACCGATTAAAGCTTTACATCAGAGCCGTCATAGAGTCTGAGGCCTAACCCACCTTCAGCTAAGAGGAAACGATAGATTTAAACCGTGATTGGGTTTAAAACCAGGCATGCAGACTGTCGCATGATATCCAAGTTATATCCAAAGTAATAAGGTTGCAAAGATCAGGAATCGATACAATCAAGTACCACACCTGACCCAGGATACCAATGGGAAAGTGACAAACTCAAAGAAGACACCACAAACGAGAGCCAAGAGGTCAGCCCTTTCCCAGCAGGTGACCACAAAGCACATATAAACAGACGCGCACAAAACATAGCAAACACAAGACAGAACAAAAACATAAAAGATCCACAAAAGAAGTACCGCCTTGGAACGGTCAGTAAAATATTTTACTGGAGGGCTTAAACCGGTTTAACGGCGCCAACCTCACCCTTAATTCAGATGTGGATCAAGACACATAAATATTTGGTTTGCATGAAAGACCCCTAACTTATCAATGCATCATCTCCTAACCCTTATATAAAGTTTTACAATATTTTTTGAATTGATCACTAAAATTAGATTTTCCAACAATTCGTTTGAATTTATAAACTAAATCACCATAAAATATAGGTTCTGATATGCCTTGTTGCAGAAGAGTTTTTAATCCAATGTTGTATTTAACAATTAACCCTGAGTGTCTGTGGTAGAATTTAGAAAATGCTTTTCAAATTTTATGATATCTATAACCTTATTTATAACTAAGCAGTCAAAATCAGTTTCTTTTGTTGAAGTTATCAACATTAGACCACACTCTAGCAAAACGAATAAGCAGAGATATATATACACCATAGGAAGGGAAGCGAGGAACATCTACATCAAGAAACGGGAAATTAACTATTTTAACATTAAAATCATCCCGTTTATCATAATTTTTTGAAGAAACTATGCCATTTGTTATTGACAAGTTCAAGTCCAAAAACGGAGCTTCAGTATCCGCAAAATTAGCCTTATTTAACTTAAGTTCAGTAGGATATATCTGACCTACCATTTGTTCAAAATAAGGATTATCAATATTAAGTAAGTCATCTTAATATCTGGAGATGGAGTTAAAAGCTTCAATAATGTCAGTTTGATTATTGTCTGACAGAGACAACATAAAGCCACTCTCATAAAAAACACAAACAAATCTGCAACAAGAGGAGCACAATTAGCACCCATTGGAATACCTACAATTTGTATAATATAATTTGGAGCCAAATGTTATAAATATATCGTCCAAAAGATAATGGAGAGCATCACACATTTTCTGACATGATAACAATTTATATCGTTTAAGTTGTTCAGACTTAAATATGCATTTTATCATTACAAGCCAAGTAAATGCCCTCTCTGTTATATGTATGTTCAATTAATTCTGTGAGTTTTTCTTTGATTAGATTATGATGCAATGTAGTATAGAGAGTATAGAAATCATATGTAGACAGACAAGATGCTAGAAAATTTCTAGACTTGAATTTTTTAAGAATTTCACCTGAATTCTTTATAGACCAAAATAACTTTTTACCATTTCTGTCATAAACTGTTGTGCAATATTTAATGACATGGTGTTTAATCGCAGGAAGGCAAGATGTCTAGACAACTCAGCAGTTGTACATGCACTAGAATTAGCAATAAAACGGGACGTATAGGGCCGTTTATGAAGTTAAGGTTACCAGTGTAAGGTAGTAGTTGATTCTAATATTCAAGTTCGCGTTGTGTTTTAAAAGTCTCTTTAGAATTTCTAAGTCTTGTAAATTTCACCAACAACTTTCAAAACTTTATAATTTTATTAAATCTTCTTAAGTCCAACTAAAATACTTCTAGAAACTATCCATAACCCAAAGTTCCGAAATCTTCCCAAAGTCTAACCAAAGTCTGAAGCTCTGCCACTGGGTTTCATCTTTTATACCATGAAGTCACGTGATAGAAGCTGACCACAGCGCCACCTAATGACATCATCACTAACCAATCATATTTCAAGTTTACTATATAACGCCCTCTACATAGGTAAGCTTCCATTTATATCAACCAATCAGAAGATACAAAAGTGACTCATAGTCGCTTCTGTGCTATAGTGTTCTAAGTGCTATTTTGGTCAAAAATGAGTTATGCATACCGTTGGAAAGGGGATCAAATGTTCTATTTACTGGTAAAGGTCTCATTTGCCTATCTCCTCCCACTAAGCTTAAAATCGCTGTGCGTTTCTGTTCTATCTACAAAAAGTCAATTTCGTTCAGTGCTATGGTGTTCTAAGTGATTTTCATCCAATGGCCAATGATGATTATGTCACGTGACCAGATGATTTCAGTGCCATACTGTTCTATCTACAGAAAGTCACTTCCCTTGGAGACATTGGTAAAATTTGCAGTTACTTTCCTTACATAGATACAAATTTCCTAAATTGAAGCGGTTTGTCGGTGTGATGGCAAACTAGTGGCTATATCTGCTACTTTTAGTTCCAAATAATCCTCTCAGTCAAAGAAAATGATGCAAATTGATTCATGGACAGAATAATAAGCTGTAGAAACAGATAACCTCCCTTACACATATTTAAACTTCTTAAGTTAAAGTTATCTGTCAGTGTAATCACAAATCAATGGTCAAATCTGCTATATTTAGGTCCAAATAATTAATTTAGTCTACAATATTATACAAATTGACCCCATTGACAGAAAAATTAACTGTAGAAACATATTACCTCCCTTACATAAATTTTAATGGCATAATCCGTGTGGTTTGTTAATGTTTTGCCAAACAAATGACTAAATCTGCTACTTTTAGCTACAAATAATCATTTCTGTTCAGAAAAGTACACTAATTGACTCCATAAATTGAATAATAAGCTGTATGAACATATAGAACACTATAGCACTGAACGCAGGAGGCAATTTTTAGGGCATAATGTTCTATCTGCAAAATGTAAAATGCCCATAAATTCCATATTACTGTAAAAATTTCTTCAAACCAAGGTCATTTACACTGTATGTATATGTGCAATGGTAGATAGAACACTATAGCACTGAAGCGACGATATGATTAAATGTATTGCGCAATTTTGCCAATCAATGTCAGAATTGATGCAATCCATTTATTGGGCTTATGTAATTTTACTAAACTAAGAAACATCTGTCATCATGACCTTTTGAAAGTGTTAAAACATCCCATTAGAATTGACAAGCAAATAAATATGACATTTGAGAAGCAATAACAAACTGGTGCCAGAATCCCCTATAAAAACATAAACATGTCAATCACAGATGTCAACACCGCACCTGGCTGAACACCTGCATCCTACCCAAACCAAGCATTTACAAATATTGTAAATACCCACAGGCAATTCACAATTATTATGAACCCTCACAGACGAAACCAGTGACTACTTTATACCAGTATAACGTAGGAAGCTTGCTATGGTCCTCATTAAGTCTGAATTTCACAAACAACCATAATTTGTGTGTTTGAAACAGCGATATCTTTGTTGATACTGCGTGAATTTGAAGGATTATTGCCCCCCTCACTATTCCATGAAACGCAAGGAGACATAGCATCTGGCATTCTGTCCTTCCGCCCCCCTTCAAGTAGTAAGAACCTTGTATATGGTACTCCTCCTACAGTTCTATACCAATTCCTTTGAAACTTTACAAGTGTTTAAGGCATTGTCAGCTTCTTAGATTGCTTTTGCACTTTTTCCACAAAATGAACTTGTTGATTGTCACTCCCGTTGTGGGAATCTTAATTGTTGTATGTTTTGTTGTTGTACATTACTTTATGTCTATTCTGGTTATGCAATCATCTTGATGGAATAGAAAGAGCTGGTTGCTTTGCTTGGTTTGTCTTACTGGTGTCTCGTGATGGTTGTGTGGCTCTACCTCACGGGTCCATTGGTTTGTTTGCGGTTTGTGATTGTGGTATTTCCTAATCATACTTACTTGCTATTTTAAGTCATTTTTTTGGCAAAACTGAATAGATACTACAGCAGGTATCTTGTGTATGCGACTCCTCCTACAGTTTCATGCCAATATCTCTGTGACCTTACAGGTGGTTAGGTCATGGTTTGAAGATGTGCATATTGTGTGGATATTGTCCTAAGATTGCTTTTGTCACTTTTTTCACAAAATAAACTTGGTCATTTTTTGTTGCCAAAGCGAATAGATACTGGGTATTTCATGTATGCAAATCTTCCCACAGTTTTATGCCGATTGCTTTGAAACTTTACAGGTGTTTAGGTCATGGCCTGCAGATGTGCATATTGTGTGGATTTAATCCTCACATACTGTTTTGTCAATTGTTTAACAAGTTGAACTTAGTCATTTTTGCGACCAAAATGAATAGATGCTGGGTATCTAGTATGCACCCCCTACTACAGTTTTATGCCATTCCTTTGAAACTTTACATGTGTTAGGACATCGTTTAAAGATGTGCATATTGTTTGGATATAATCCACATATGGCTTTTGTCACTTTTTTCACAAAAAATAAGTTGGTTATTTATTTGCTTAAGTGAATAGATACTTGGTATCTTGTGTATGAAGATGTGCATATTGATTACATACTATATATAATACTCAGAGTATTTTATGTCACTTTTATCATGTTGCACTTAATCATTTTTCTGGCGTTAGTACATCTAAAGTAAATAGATTGTGGCTATCATGTATGCACACCTCCTCTTACAGTTTTGTGTCGATTCTTTTAAAACTTCACTGATGTTTTGGTCATGGTCTGAAGATAAGCATGTGATTTGTTTTTGTTACTTGTTTCCCAAGTTGCGCTTATGTTACTTGTTTCAAAAGTTGAATTTAGTCGTTTTATAGGCATTTTTACTATCAAAGTGACCAGATCTGATACTGGGTACATTGTGTGCACAACTCCTACCAATTTATGCTGAATTTCTTTTGAACTTTACAGGTGATTTTGTCATGGTCTCAGTGTTTTTATATAATCCTCAGATATTTTTACCATCAATGTCTATCTATAGGCGGTACATAAAAGATTCACAAGCCCCTTTTATAAGATTTAGAATTGACCATAACAAATGATACAGTGTCGTGTCGTCTAAAATGTACGCTAAACGAGGTGATTTCAATAATAATTTTATAGACTAAGTTAATTTCTCATTTTTGGATGGAGATGTTTCTCGCTCACCGTCTTATGATCTATAATTATATTTCGTAAGTATTTTATAATGTCAGTGACTTCAACAATAGAAATATATTTGACTGCTAAGCTTAGGCAATCGTTATCACACACTTCGTACGTAGGGCATTTACTTAAACATTGTTGGTTTGAAACTGTTTTGCAACAGGGCATATCACAATCAGTATTTAAGGCGGTAGTTGGGTTGTTATTGCTGCATGGTTTATTGCTGATCTAAATGTGTATGGGAGTTTGTCGTTTGGTGCTTTATCTATTTCAGTACTTAATGTCCTTTCTAGTTTTGCAATCATCCCGCTGGGGATGAGCGAGCTGGATGCTTTATTTTAATTGTCTTCTTTCTGTCATGTGGCTGTCTGTATCCTGTGACCGTTTTCAGTGTCTCTTCCTCACGATGCCTTAAGTTGGTCTACAGTGTATGACTGTGGTATTCCCTATTCATAACCACATACTATTAAGGTAATCCGTGGAAAGTCGTATTTTCCTGATAAATTCAAAAATATTTTTAAACGTTATAAAAGTGGATACAATGGGATTTGAACACTTTGCATAAATGGCTATAAGCCAATAACGGGTTATAGTTACGATTATATCTTTGATCGCACGATGCCTTAAAGTGAATGAAAACTCTGACCTAAAATTCGTATCGGTTGGTAGGTGCCTGATTTGCTTCTTTTGCTGAGCCGATCGAAACTTAACTAGTGGATTTCTTCAGGTATGATTGTGAGTTAGAAACCCTTTCTTAGTTTCATTTTCGTCCTCCTCAGTTAGTTCGTGGTCCGTAATTGTTGCATTTCCTGGTCATACTGTCTTGCGTCTACATATTGGCACATGCGGTATTTTAGAAAATGTCCTGAACTGGCGGGTCCAGAGGGGATGGGGCAAAGGGGTCCGGACCCCTGAAAAAAAACACAAAAATATAAGATTTCTTGGCAATACTCCGGATTCCCAAAAAAATCACAAAAACAGTATTCAGTGTTGGGCTATCATCGGCACGCCACCGAAACGCCCTGGTGGGCTGTTGATGGCTCGCTTATAGTGGTATTTGTTTGGATCCCCTCTCCACTCTTCACTCTGACAAAACTCTCTGGATCAGCGCATGATATATTTATTTGATTCTCTATGATGAAGGTAAAACTGTATCTCTTGAAGCTTAAAAATACTGTCAATTCAGATATGTTCACTAGGGTTTTACTTTTGCAGTTGCAAAAATAAAATACACACGATGTGGCAAAATCATACTGTACTTTACTGATGTAGGTAAATATAACTCCAGTCGCGGCTTCATTCTGAAACATTGTCATTGTTTAATGAAACAATATCAATATTATGCAATCATAACATTTTTTTCGGTTATCAACAAATTTTTGCCTCTTCTAGTCAGATGTTTCAGCCATCAGAATTAGACTATAGCTACCAGTATATGAAATGATATATTTATAGAAAAACAATTGTGGACAGAAGCCAGTGTTATAATTTTTAACGCCACAGTACGTCTTTAAACGTTATTCTCGAAAGTAAGATTCTGGCGAACATTTCTGAATATACAATACAGTAAAACCTGTGTATAACGGCCATTCTCAAAAGGACCGAAAATTGTCTTTAAAGACCAATTATCGCTTAATACAGGTCAAAAGTATTGTAGAATGTTCCAAGAGCATTCTGCAATACTTTTGACCTTCATTAAGCTACCAGTTTTCATAAAGACCTTTGTTTTGTCTATTTTTTAGTTGTTTTTACACAGGTTTTACTGTACATGCCAATAAAGTAGCACAATGAGCCTTCTGAATATATCATTAAAGTCGACATGTCAGATAGCAAAATTAGTTGCATACTTTTTTCATGTATTTGCCATCAGTTTTTAAAAACCACTAATTTTCCGCACAATTGCCATCTCTTGAAAATCAATCAGATTTTGTTAAGAAAAGTAGCTTTCCTGCTTTAGACCCTATGGGACAAGGCAAAAGTTCTATGATCGTGAGGTGAATAAATACACATACTAGATAGCTTTGTCTTTTATGTTAGCGCTAGGGGTGCAAACGGCTGATTGAACGAAATTACCTAAATATTCTGACATATACAGTGTAAGGTCTGGCAAAACAGCATGAGCCTGCTGTTGTAGCAGCAATCTAATCAGTGTTAACACTATCTTACAGTTCAACACAGCAATATACAGCTTCATCAGGTAGGAAGAAAGGGTTTTTAGGATATATGGGCGTATATGTATATGGACAAGCACACGAGATATTGGTGCGAACACTCCTCTTTTAAACGCCCCAGCTTACGTATCTAGACAGTGGAACTATGTGTCATTTTAGCATCCATCTGCACCCATACGTCGTATATTCTAGTAACGCATACTAACCTGAGTCTTCGCTCGCCGCACCTTTGCTTAATAAGTATCGACTTTTCATGCAAGTTGCCCATACATGGTGGAACGCGACGTCTTGTCAGGGTATCCACTTATTGCTTACAAAATGTTATATATCAATTTGTGTAATAATAAAAAAAATACCACCCAACAACACTTGAAACGGAATTTAAGCACCCGGGGGCCTAGGCTGCTGCCCTTTCCAAGGCGGTGGTTATGTTGTTGTTAATTTATTGTTTATGTCTCTCCCATTGTTTGTGTGGGTCCTGTGTTGGTCTTTGTTTTGGTATGCATTACTTATTGTCCTTAGTTTTGCAATCATCCTGACGAGGAAGAGAGCGCTGGTTGCTTTGCTTTTATTGTCTTTGATATGTCTTGTTGCTGTAAATATCCTGAAGCTCTCCCTCACGGTGCCGTCGATTGGTCTGCAGTTTGTGGCTGTGGTATTTTCTGATCATACTCACTTTTTGGACTGGTTCAATCGATAAGGGTGGGAAATTCCATTCGGATTAAATGGGTTATATTAACCCAGTGGATACATATCTCTAATAAGTAGGCTCGCTGCAGTGGTTTATGTGTATGTGTGCGTCTGCAAAAAATCAGTTTGCTTGTAATTTCCTCTTAAACCAAGCCTCACCTGCCCATGGTCAAGCATACAGGTCACCAAAATCAATTCTCACTCACTTGCACTTGCAACAAAAGAACATTAACATGCATAGAACTATTACATGTAGCAGTACAGGATCAGTGTGCCTTCTCCAGGAAGGAAACATAAAATGAGGATCTGAGGACAGAATACTCAAATGAAATCACATCTGAGCCAGTGTTGATAAATACAAGACAGTACACATGCCCTAAAGGTGCTTACATACAGTTGTACAGGTACATTAATTTTCTACTGCAAGCGAACGTTTTATTTTCTGTTTGTGCCAAATGAGCGGCAGTTATGATAAGTCGAAGGATACAATTATTGATCGCAGTACGGAAACAGATTCCATATCCCTGTAACGGCTCCAAGCTTCCAACTGGAAAGGTTCACAATTACAATGTAACCTTTCAAATATTGATGGACCATTCTGTCCGCTTTTTCAAATTTAGAACGGGCACTAAACACTATATCACATCACCACGACCAATCACAAACGGAAAAAAAACACAGGGAGCGCACAGCGTACGTGCATTAAGGGGCTAAAATGGCCCCCTTTGGAGCAAAAAACTAAACTTTGCTTTTCACATATTTCTTTGGATTTGATTATTAGAAGAATGACTGAAGTGTAAATTTTTGGCATTTATCTAAATTTTACCGTTGCTATGGTTACAAAAATGGCCGACAAAATCGGCATAAAATAGAGAAATTGCCATTTTTGACCAAATTTAAGGCTTTTAGAGACTGAATTTTCAAAAATTGGATATCAGCACAGCTAAATACCAAAAAATCCTTTTAATATGTTGTGTGCCATGTTAATTCTCATCATCTGTTAAGATATCGTTTTGGTATTTGCTTGTGCTCTATGTTAATTGCTCTGTCAAAGGTCTCAAATTTGCTCCAAAATGGTCAATTTCCTATTTTCAGCTTGTTTTGGCCGCCATTTTTGTTACCATAGCAACGGTAAAAGTCAAACTTATATCAGATTTATACACTTGGGTTATTGTCCTAATAACCCAATAAGAAAAATTTAGTGATGAGCGAATTTCATTTTTTGGCCTCATAGGGGGGCCAAAATAGCCTCTTAATGCACGTACCCATTTGACAATCTTCTCGATAGTTTAATTTTCTGTTTCTTTTTTTTAAATGCTATAGGTTGAGTCATGTTTGTGCTTGTGGCATATCTTGACTATATGCATGACTTAAACTTTAGTGATACGATACATTAGATATTGGAATTGAGTGCTAAGGACACAAGCTAATATCCTTAGATTTACAAAGTCTGATGAGGGTTTTTGTTTAATATTGATGCCTTTAAACTCAATTTAGTATTTCTCTCAAACACACGTTTTTTCTTCTGCTACCTCATCACAGTGTGTTAATTTCATTAGATTGTTTCTAATGCGGTGATGCATTGCATTAGTTAGGAAGCCTCCATGCGAGCTAAACAATTTTTGTGTATTAACAAAAACAAAATCTAGGGCGAAGATTTGGCGCCAGCAAAATGCAACTTAGCCCCCCTCCCCCGATGGCTAGGCTGCTGTCTATTCTAAGGCGGTGGTTCTGTTGTTGTTGTTGAGTTATTGTTTATCATACCGTATCATCCCCATTGTATGGGGGGTCCTGTGTAGGTGCATTATTTTAGGTATTTTCTAGTTTTCCAATCTTCATGACGAAGAAGATAGAGAGAGAACTGGTTGCTTTGCTTTTATTGTCTTTTTGATGTCTTGTGTGTGTTGTAGATATCCTGTGGCTCTTTCTCACGGTGCCGTGTGTTAGTCTGCGGTTTGTGATTGTGGTATTTCCTGATCATTCTCACTTACATTTTTATAAAGTCTGATAAGATCATGAAGATGTTCTTCTTTTTTATTGCTATTTATTTCTTTAAACTAAGTTTATCATTGCTCTCAAATGTTTTTCCCTTCTGCTATCTCAGATGTTCGAGCCAGCATAAATTATAATTCTGGACTGGAATGTAAGCATAAGATAAGATGTGGAATGATAGCGGTTAATATGGATTCATATGGGCAATATCAACATCTACGACTGATATCTGTCTAGCTAATGCTCAGACGAAACCATGACTGAGTCTCGGCAGAGGCTTTGCCGCTGGTACACACAGTATAGGAGGTTGTATTCGATGCTCTGGTCAAATAGTAAGCATTTAGTATCACTACATGTACATGTAGATAGTCGGGGAACCCAAATCGTGTATCATGCAAAACAACAAAAGTTTTGCACCCGTGATAGTCAAAATAGAAATTTATGATTTAAGACGGTTACGTTCGCGGACATTGGAGATTGATTAAAAACTGATGGTGTCGTCTCAAAAACGAAACTAATATAGTAGTGTAACCCTAATGAATTCAAATCACGTTCTTTTTTTTCTTCCCCACAAACAAGACCTGTGTAAATTGACACTAGTCACGTGGTACCACTTCTCGCCGGTGTCTCTAAGTACCGAGTAACTTTGTTCATTGCATAACCTATAAATCTCATCTGAGGTCCTGTCGATAGCTCCAACCACATGAGATTTACCCATGTGAAAGTCATGTCTCGCCAGTGTTCAAAAGTTGGCCAAACTATATACATGTATGACATCAGTCTTAAATACAATACTGGAATCCGAGTACTGTTTTCATTTCTAACTTGTTGCCACACTACCGTTAAACAGTGCAGGAGACGTGTGGTATGTGTCGTAACAACGTAGCCACGGTAGAGCCCGTACATTAGAAAGGAACTGCCTCCTGAATGGGAGACATGTAAATATTGTACTTACTTTAGATACATTTCTGGAAATTCGTGCATGTAAAAGTATGGACAGTCATTTGTGCACCAACTACTATGCGATTACATTTCTGGATCTTAAACGGAGACGGATAGGTTTGTATGAAGATATAATAATATGTATACGAGTTCTCCATCTTTATCTTACTACTGCTAATGTACATGTAATATGTAATGTTTGGTGTAATTTATTGGATGTCTTCCATTCTGTCAAAAGTATATGGGCCTGCACTCGAGATAATGGTACTTATCTTATTGGTGAGGAGGGAAAGCTCAGACGAGCCCATGCTCGGATCCAGAGAGAGGGGGCAGGGGTTCTGACCCCCTGAAAAATCACCAAAATCTAGGGTTTCTTAGCAGAATCACAAAACTACGAGGCCAGCATTCAATGTTGGGCCATCATCGACACTCCATTGAAACGCCAATTATATGTCGTTTCGCTGGCGGGCCAATCATGGCCCGCTTATAGTAGCATTTAGATTATTAAAATCTCGTGTGCTAGAACACATAAAGCATTATTTGCATAATGCACTGAACATGATCGAAATAATGCGCTGCGATGGGTTCTGTGATCGTGTTAGTAAGATGTCGTGCTGAGAAAATATGTTTTACATATTTTGTCGAATACAAAAATAATTTTAGGAGTAAGTGTTGTTAGTCTGAAAGCGATAAGCTATATTTAACTGTTAATCACGCACGCAATGGATAAACTAATCTAAACAGTTTCCTTCCGATGAAATGTGAAAAAAATGTTTGACTGTTAAAAAGCAATTCATGCCATTTAAGATGCATTTACATTTTACTTTAGTTCTCTGAATATCGCATAGCCACAGAACAGATTGTAGGTCAGCGTATGCGTTTACAAAATCATTTAAGCTTACATCGTACCGTTTTCATAAGAGGATTCGGAATTCGAGAAAAAATGGAATGTGCACAGTGGGTTCATAACTTCGAATACCGTATCTAAGACACCGGAAGCTATTTTGTAGACTGCAAAATAGTGAGTTAATCCACCTGTACAAATAACAGGAAAACCGCATGCAACTAAGCTTATTAGGTCTCAATTTGTTTCTCCGCTAGAATATATCCGCAGAAATAAATCATTCAGTACTGTAAATATGGCTAGGGTTTTGACACCACTCCCATTTATCTTCCTTCTTTCAAAAGGTGTGACATGCTACTTTAAACATGTTTCTCCGGCTTACGTGGAGCAATACGTTGCTATAATGAGGTGGCGCAACACTTCGCCATGAGTTTTCGCGTGTACACAAACTCATATGAATATTAATGTTCATCTTTTTTCTGCGTTGTAATGCCTATATTGCATTTGAATAGTATACAGTTATTTCATGCCTGTTTGTAGTATAGTCAAAACTATTACCCCCAGATGCCGTGGACGACCTGATGCACTATTGCACGAGGCCGAAGGCCAAGTGCAATAGTGCACCAGGTCGTCCACGGTACCGAGAGGTAATAGTTTGACTATACTACAAACAGGCATGAAATAACTGTTTTATTACCCAACCCATTTGATGAAATACTGAGCAGCGTTCCTTGAATGGAGTTGCTGTAGACGATGCGGTTTTGTTGCAAAACGAATAATTTCACCAAATCTGCTCAATTTTGTTCTCAAAATGTTCCGCTCGTTCTAACTAAGAAAACGAGTACCCACACTTTATGTTTCTGACCATAAACAACGGAGTTATTGGAGTTCAAAGTTGCCAAATTCACCATTGTTGCATAACGTCTCCTTTCATAAACGAACCGTACGCGCATCGTCGTCGCATCGCGTATCGTATCGTTTAACAGGGAAGCGGGAAACCAGGCCCATGGTATAGTGCCAGTCTTTAGTCATATTTATTGACCGGTGGAATAGTTTAGTGACTCATGACATAGCAAATCAAAGCACTGAGAGTACTGATGGAAACGATGTCTTGTGATTTTAGTTCTTGTAGGCTAAGCAGAGTGCATTTTTGTAGATGATATTTTAGGAATATTTGAATTTGTATATTGTATATTTTTCTGACCAATGATGAAGGAAAAGTTTGATATGATTTCTATTTTTAGTTTTTAGTTTTAGCATAACAGAATTTTGAAGGGGCATGCGACAAAATATCAATCTTATCATTTCAAACATGGGCTGGTATGTCTTTAAACCCTATTTCACTTTTAAGCTCTGGTGGCCATTTTGTTATGTGGGATCAAAAATAGTAAGTGAGTATGATCAGGAAATACCACAATCACAAACCGCAGACAACCCCGTGGTACCGGGAGGAAGAGCTGCTCAACCATCACAAGACACCAGGAAGACAAATTAAGCAAAGCAACCAGCTCTCTCTCTCTCTTCCCCACCAAGATGATTATAAGACTAGAATGGACATAAAGTAACGTACAACAAAACATAGAACAATTACAGACTCCCACAATGGGAGTAACAATAAACAAAAAGTCAACAACAACAGAACCACCGCCTTAGAACGGACAGCAGCCTAAGCCACCGGGGGGGCTTAAATGCATTTTACTGGTACCAAACCTTTTGCCCATATTTAGCAGAGGGCATTATGCCGAATACATCACTGAAATTATTTTAAGAGTTTGGATTACTGGTTAAGAAGTTTAGATATCTTTTTAGATTTTCCATTCGGTTCATTGTTGCCCTATTTTGAGGGTAATGCGATGAATTATTGCAAGCAGGAAACAATGGTTAAGGAAAGGTGGTTTATAGCCATTTCCTTTTGCCTAGCTCTTGATAACATTTTGTTCAGTGGAGCAACCCGTTAACATTTTGCTAACATAGACTTGCATTATAATTGCCTAAAAATTCCAACAAGGGCAATAACTAAAGTTTTAAGGGTCGATTTTGACGAAACTTATAGGATATCAGAGTACTTGATACTTATTGTGTACCAAATATGTATCAAATCTGACCAGTAGTTCTGAGATGTGGATGGTCAAAAATGCGACGGACGGAGGACGCCAAAACTATATCCCTCCAACTTTGTCAGGGATTATTAGATATCAGCATAGCTACATACCTATAAAGCTTTTAATATATTATGTGTTCTGATAATTTTTATCACCTGGTAAAATATTTTGAATGAGTTAACGTTAATTACTCTGTCAAATGTCTCAAATTTGTTCCAAAATGTTCGCTTTTCCATTTTTTAGCCCATTTTGATGTCCGTTTTTTTGGTAACCATAGCAAAGATAAACGTCAATTTAAAAGTTTTACTTTTAAACTTGGTATATTGTTCTAATAAACCAATAAGAACAAAATGGTGAAAAGCATTTTTAGCCCATATGTGGGCCAAAATAGCACCCCCCTGATGCATGTAGCTCTTTGGCAATATTAACTGTGTATATCTAGCATATAGTATAGATATAAAAAGAAGATTTATAGATGGTAAACTTAGGTTTCATTAAGAATATTGGCAATAAAAAGTAAAAAAAAGCACTTAAAAATAAAAAAAGAGCAAAAAAAGAGCCATGACATGTGATTTCCAAAAATGTGGAATTTTGACAAGTGTAAACTTAAGCGTTGCATCGATGATCAATTATAATCACCAATTATAATCGATGATCAATCAAAAACTTCGTTTGATAGTGTTTTTGGTAATAATCGATGATAATTGAAAAACATCACACTTGATCCAATTTTAAGCTCCTATTCTAAATATGCAACTTTGCTACAAGGAATAGCAGTTAAATGGAGAGTTAAATGGAGTTTGCTGTCAGGACCAGTTGTGGTATTGGCTACTAGCACAAAGGCTCTGATCAGACTTGACCCGAACCTTTGCTGGTCACAGGAAATCTCATGTCACCTAATTCCTTGAATTATACCCAAATCAGCATTTGTAATTTGTAATATTCTTACAACCACCAGGTTGAGTTTTGTTCATAATGGCACAGAGTGTGCTCAAATAGCAAAGGTACAAGCAACAGCAAATTGTAAATTTGCAAGCAATTTGTTGACAAAATTTTTAAACAATATAATATCTGGTTTCAGCATCTATTTAGACTTCTTACAGATCAAACATAATATGGAGTTTGTCAAAAAGCAAATAAAGCATTTTCACATGCTTCTACAAAATATACTGTTTGGTTTTTTATTTGATTTGATTCTTTACGTCCCATTAACAATCTTTCAGTTATAAAGGGACAGGTCTTCCTGGGTTGAAACCAGTACTAAGCTAGGATAAATGTGTCTTGCGCAAGGACACAGTGCAGTGACGCTGTTGAGGCTCGAGTCTGGGCCCCTTCATCTCGATTAAAGCACTCTACCACTGAGCCACTGCATATACATATCTTTAACAAACATGCACTTTGTAAAAAAAATTAACTCATTGTGCTACCAATGTTTATTTTAGGACACAAGGCTGTGACTCTCGGTGGGTGAAATTATTCTGGACTTCAAAACTATATGCAATGACACAATGACAATACATTCGTTACCTCAGACCTACATACAATGACTAGAAACATGTATACAATCTATACATAAACTCAACTATCGTATGGCAGTACTGTTATTCAGTAGATAACTTCATGTTATACAAAGTAGATCTTGCACAAAAGATTATTGCATAGAGTTTAATATCAAGTTTGTGCAAATGTGAATAAAGCATTTTCACACATTTCCTTTACTTGGCATATGCAAAATATACTTATCTATAATGAACATACACTTTGCTGAGAAAAATTCTAATCCATGTGCTACCAATGGTTATCTTAGGACACAATGATGTGACGCTTGATGGGTGCAATTATCTACTTCAGAACTATATGCAAAGACACATTGACTATACATTATTTCAGACCTATATGAAATGACTAGAAACATTCATACAATCTATACATAAATTTAACTATCATATGACATTACTGTTATTCAGTAGATAACATCATGTCATACATAGTAGCTCTTACAGAAGTGATCATTTCATGAGAAATTTAAAAAAAAAAATATTGCTTTACTTCAAAGAGTGTTTAGAGTCAAAGAGACTCTATGATGGTTCCGACTTAAAGACTTGTCTATTGATGAGATGATAGGGGCCTGATACTTTGGCTGTTTGTCGGGCCCACTGGGGTTTACCTGTTGGATTTCTTTTGCTCCAGTATTCAGTTTTATTTACTGTTGAGTCCTTATCTTTGCTTTATCTCCTTGTTATATCTTGATTTATATGTTTTAGGAGATGATGCATTGATAAGTTAGGGGTCTTTCATGCAAACCAAATATCTATGTGTCTTGATCCACATCTGAATTAAGGGTGAGGTTGGCGCCGTTAAATCGGTTTAAGACCTCCAGTAAAATATTTTACTGACCGTTCCAAGGCGGTACTTCTTTTGTGGATCTTTTGTTTTTTGTTCTGTCTTGTATTTGCTATGTCTTTGTGTGCATCTGTTTATATGTGCTTTGCGGTCACCTGCTGGGAAAGGACTGACCTCTTGGCTCTCGTTTGTGGTGTCTTACTGTGAGTTTGTCACTCTCCCATTGGTATCCTGGGTCAGGTGTGGTACTTGATTGTATTGATTCCTGATCTTAGCACCCTTACTTACTTTTATTCCAATTGTGTTTCTTGTCACCAAAGAGTTATTTAACTTCTGGCTATGACATTATTTTTTGACATGATTTGTTTGTTTGATTTGATTCTTTACGTCCCATTAACAATATTTCAGTTAAACAGGGACGGGTCTTCCTTGGTTGAACCAGCACTAAGCTAGGATAAATGCGTCTTGCTCAAGGACCACGACGCAGTGACGCCGGTGAATCTTGAACCCTCAGTCTCGAGTCAAGCACTCTACCACTGAGCCTCTGCGCTCCCTTTTTGACATGATATATTCCACTGAATAACAGTAACATCAAATGAAAAAATAATGTTATGGCCACAGGTTGCATAATTTTGATACAAAGAAGTTATGTTAATAACAATGTAAATTTTCTTTGAAATAAACCAGCTTTGGAGGTGTTAATTTCGCAATAGAGTTCATATCATGAGAGAATCTTCCATTTGTGCCCATTTCAAATCATTTTTTTAAACTAACCTAAGGCTGAGCCTGTCTAAACTGATTGACTTAAGCTTTAAGTATTTGGTCAATATTATTCAGTCTAGTCAGACTCCTCCCACAGAGGAAGGCAAAGAAAAGAATATACTTCCTGGCCCCCATCCCTCAACAAAGTTTGACAAGTAAATTTAATCCTGCCAACAATAAAGGAACCATCTCTCAGAAACCTTCAGCAGAAAATATAATGCCCCACTCTACCACCTTGTTATGAAATGATAACTTGTGTAAGACCCTCTATAAAATACATAGAACAAATCAGAACGAATGGAATAAGAGACCCTATTTCTGCTTGTTAAAGTACCATCAGCACATCAAAGAACAAACATAAGAGTCCCTGTCAAGGCTAGTCACCAAGTCATTTTCTATTTCATCCTTGCTGGGAATCTATCTTAATATATTATCCCAAGGAATCCTAGTTAGTTGGATTTTATAATACGGTAAATCTTGTATTAGTTCGTACACTCGAATAGTTCGTTAAATGTTATGTATTAGTACGTACACTAGTCATTTTTATATGCAATTCTATTAGTTCGTACACAACGTTTTTTTTCTTCATTGGTGCTTGTTTTTAATCAGCGTGGCTGTCTACGATATGTTCCTGTTAACTTTCGCGTGCTTACACCAAACAGACCTTATCGTCTGTCAATCTAACGACTTCGGTCGCTAACGTAAATCCAGCATTGACGTCGCATGTTAATAACATTAAAATTTGTTTTCTGAAAATCGAGCGAATGCTAATTTACACGCCCTATGTCGCCGATGCGTCGGAGATATATTCTGTACGGTCATTACAAAAAGTGTCCTTAGAATAATGGAAAGTTACATTTTACTTCTGTGTCATATATCTTTTATAATCGGACACCCAAGCCGCGTGCGACCCGGAAAGCATTTTTATACTTGTGCAGCTCGGACCCGACACGAAATCAACTTGCGCGGTGCCTCACATAAACTGGTACCAGAATATTTCGTAAATAGCCTGCTGGTTCTTATGACAAGGCCCAGGAGAGCATGTGCGTTTGCGCAATCTCATCAGGGTCCCGCTGCTCACTAACATAAAGTTTGAAGTGGATGAAGACTCAGCATGCTCAGACCAAATCAAATTCTAGATATCTACGTACGTTTTGTTTTATATAGTTGAATATCAATTTCGGTTTTCTGAGCGTAAATAACTCAATAAATGTAGTAATAACGGCTTTTCCTAGGTTCAAACAAATGGAACATTTTAACAAATTGTTTAGCCGATCGTGGCGTGTCTTGCTGTCCTCATGAAACTACATACGGAAGGTCCTGAGAGTTCATGATTACCGAGATAGTGTACGCACAGACGCACAAACCGAGCATAATTTGATTGTATCATGATTCTAGGGATTGATGAATGGCATTTCCATGAAATAAGCCAGTTCATGAGACTATGGTACATATCGCATATGCGAGCAGCGAAGGTTCAAACGAGCCTGTGCATCTGCGGAAAATCGTCAGCGCCTTCAGGCTTAACTGCGAGCATAGAAGGAATGTAGATGAAGGTACGTTCATTAATTTAGGATAATAGCCCCACTAGGTGGCTGTGAATTTGAAAACAGGAAGAATTCGCTTTATTTTAACCACCACGCATCTATTGATGTATGTATCCCGACTTTCAATATATTAGTTTTCATGAACAGTCAGACCGTGTGTCTTTTTTGGAAGGAAAAGTCTTCCAATATGGATGGATTTTCCTTCCATTTAGTTTTTTTACAGAAAATTGGAAGGTCTTTATAACATCCATCTTAATGAAAACAGCAAAAGACCAGAATTTGCAAAAATCCTTACCACACGTCTGTAAATGTTTTACCCCGACTTTGTTGTATGAGACCAACAAAGTCGCAGATCAGCCTGGGTACCGCACATTCTTATCAGCGCCTTTGTTATGAATACAAAAATTAAACATTTTGTCGGGCCTGGTCTGGGTCAAACCTGTCTGCTAATAATATCAGCCGCAGACATGAAGATCAAATCCGCCGCTTTCATGCCACGTGCTGTTTTAAGAGTTGGGTAGTACGTGGTGCATTGGCGCATAACATAAAACATAATTGCTCAACTGCATGCGCGGATCCAGAAAGGGGTCCAACTTTGACAACTTTTTTTAATTGATGATGGGAGAGAGGATCCAAACACCACTATATGCGGGTCATCATTGGCCCGCCAGCGAAACACCATTTAAATGGCGTTTCGCTGGCGTGCCGCTGATGGCCCAACATCGAATGCTGGCTTGGTAGCTTGTGATTTTAAAGGGAACCGGACCAGTATGCTAAGAAACCCTATTTTTCAGGGGTGGGTCTGTCCCCCTCTGGATCCGCCCATGAGCTATCTGGCATGAAAAGACAATTTCTGTAAACTCATCACTTTCGCTCATTGCGATCGCGTACACGTTCGCAAACATGTGATATAAATTGTTTTGGATCTCGGAAATTTACTTTACAAATTCAAACTATCAAATGGCGGGCGACAGCCAGAACTCCTTTTTTTAAATTTCCAGTGGGTGTGCATAAAAGGCCTCGATACACCGTCACAAAACCGAAAAATCGCACCGGAAATTCACTTTTTTCTTAACGACGTGAAGAGCATTAGACGCTAGTAGTCAAAGATGAGCCTGTGCATCCAACACTGTTGACTTTACGGTAGTATCATGCGCGGATCCAGGATTTTTTGTCATGGGGGGTAGGGGGCTCCAGGCTCAACTGACAGAGAAAAAACACTCTGATAACGTTTTCTTAGGCATCAGCCTTTTACGATTTTACAGAGGGGTCCAATAATTTATTTTAAGGAAAACTATAATTTTTTAAGGTTCCAGAGGGGGTCTATCATTTTTCAGGGGAGGGGGGTCCAAATTTGTCCAGAGGGTGTGGGATCCAAACGCTAATTTCAATTGAAACCTATAGAATTTTTGATTTTCCAGGTGGTCCGGGCCCCCATACCCCTCTGGATCCGCGCATGCGTATGATAGATCCACTTGCGATATCCAAATTTTCAAGTCAACAGTAAAGCCAATCCCGAAGGACAGGTTTTTTTCATGCAATTGTTCATTTTCCATTCCCGGAGCATCTAGTGACACCTCAAAACATGATGAGGTATATGATTCTGCAATATGTTAGTGGAAAACAAATGTTGAGACCTCGGACCCTGGTCCGAGTTGAGACACAGTGATTATCGCGACTTTTAGTCAACTATTGATGGTTTCAGTCTTTCATTATGAATATAATACTAGGCCTTGATTTCTGGCATCAGTTTTAGAAAAACGGGCTGTCCAATGTTGTCAGATAACGTTCATGCTAGATACATTACAATAACATACCATGCATAAGCAGGGTGCTTAAGATCAAGCAACATACTCGCTGGAAGAATGTGTTTAATGGTAAAAAAAATTACAGTTTAAACGTAAATAATCAGATCTTAGAACAAATCTACATGGATATGCTCGAGAAGCTCAAAATGGAAGCATGCAGTGTGCAAGAACACATACAATAATATGGCTAAACAAGCGCCAGCTTTTTTGAAAAGCTAATACTTGTGTAAATCTTTTCGATGATGATATTGTTGCGCGAAACGCAACGAAAGTTAAGGTGTATTTATTTTATTATTATTATTCGTTTCTGTCTATCGACAGTGTCTTTTCATGCAATTGACTTAATTTCAAACGCCACTGCTATCATTCTGTCCATAAAAACTTATACCTAGCGCACTATATTTTTAGAACTATTTTAGTGGCGGTCAGGTTCATAAAGGGCGGGAAAACATTAGCAATCCACAAGAAAACGTGTCTTCTTCACGTTTATGACAAAAGGACAGGGCTGCGTTTATTGTCCGTCTCGTAATGTTTAAAAGCAAAGAAAAGTATAATGATAAAAAACGATTGCAAGATATTGTGCTTTTAACTGCAATATCTGGCTGCATCATAGATATTGCAAGCGGTTCTTCGTCGTACAAGAGCAGGTTTTCTCATGCTAAGGCATTGTTTTTCTGACACTCGTTTGAGGCATCCAATGGGGTTTACTGTTTTGCGAATTTGTCCCAAATTTTTACCAATTAGCGTCTTCATAAAACTCATTTTTACCAGTAAGCACATTCAGCATTACAAAATAATTTTTTTATCACTGATTTCTCTTAAATCAAACTGATTAAAGCGTAATTTTAACAAACGAAACACTGATTTTAAGGTACCCCGTTGAGACCCTCTCCGTTTGATGTACAAATAAACTTATAATTCTGTTTCAATCATATGTAAGCTTTCAATAATCAAGTTTTCAAGCACAACAACGTTTTTCTGACCGTTGGGTTTACATTTCAGAGCTGAAAACCGCAACAAACTAATAAAATACCAATATTGATTTTGTCTAGCAGCAGGACAAGGGTTGTTTGCATTAAGGACATTTGGTTCCCAGCGACTTACACAGGCTGTAACGGTATAGGTAGCGGACTGGGTAGCAATGTTGAACGGGGGTTCGATGATATGGGGATTTTGTGTGTATTTTGTGTATATGATACCATTGGAAACAGATGTTTTGAGAAACATCGTTTCCAAAAATAGACAATTACTCCGTATATAGACGGTTGGGTAATAGTCAGTACTAAACACTTTTTCCTTTAATTTATATATTGTACATAACCACAACAGTACAGGGTTTTAAATAATATAAAGGAAACATTTCTCGAACAACTGAGGCTCAGTCGCGCCTGCGTTATGTGCGTAATCTCGCATGGTCATGGTCACTCAAACAATTAGTAGCTAATTGCTCAACCTAGTGCATTTATTGACTAGATGCAAATTATATTCATGCACTGAAATAAAAGGATATACTCTCGGAAGATTGATGTCAGAATTTGCGTATTTTTACTTTGGACGGCGTATTGATATTTATCAGTCACTACTAATATTAACTGAATAATTTCAACATAACCTAATAAACGTTTCCTATCTCACGGCATGTTACCTTTATCAGGTCATGATGACGTTGCACTTTTTGAATGACGTCGCCGATCACATTGAATCAACACAGAAATAAAAAAAAAATACGTCATAATCGCTAGTTTAAGAGTGTTTAACAATGGGTAAACTGATAAATAGAATATTTGATATCAAGTTTACCAGGCTCGGCTTTGAGAACGCATGTTGAATCGCTCGGCAAGCCTCGCGATGTCAACAAGCGTTCTCAAAGCCTTGCCTGGTAAACTTGATATCAAAAGACACTCACCTAGTATTCTCTATTTATTGCTGCTTTGTCACTTATATCTGCAGTTTGCAACTCTCTGCATGGATGCAAAGTAAGTAAGACGCGTCGCTAAATCTGAACGTCTATCTTTTGTTCGTACAAATACATTGAGACATCCGTTGCCTAAACAATAAGTACCATTTGCACATGAGTTGAATAAAATGTTTTAACATGATAACCATGATAACAGATCGTATCAAACTTTCGACTTTAAATAGATTCAGAGTCAGACTACTGCCTAATAGCTATCACGTCAAGGGAAAAACGTATTTTAAGTCATTCACACATACATGTCTAATTGCATTCATTAGAAGACATACTAAACATTTAGAAGTAGCATTTGTAAGTAGTGATTTTTCTATCTAAGAGGCGAGAATAAAATTAAAATGACGATCACATAAAACTGCCTGATATACATGTACGCTTGCTACTCGCACGCAACAAAATCTTTTTCTCCTGACTTGAATCATAATATGAGCCAGTGCTCGAGATTTCCAACAATGTGGTATGTGCGACCAGCAAAGCCTCAGATCAGCCTGCGCATACGCGCAGTCTGATCAGAGCCATTGCTAGTCGCTTGTGTATTTTATGATTGTTAAGCTACTGACTGAACACCATTTGGAGTTTCTAAGCTTAACAGGAGGCTGCAGAGGCTCGTCTGAGTCTACACCTGTCAAAATGCCACATTGTTGGAAATCTCATGCACTGGCTCATATGTTTTTTGCATCTGAACTACTTTTCTGAAAATAGTGCGTCTTCAATAGTCTACAAGTTGTTCCAGACGTTATACCTGGAATTAATGAGCTCAGCTGTTATGTTTTACAGAAATATGAGAAATGATTTATTTTAATAGAACTTGAACTTTGAGAAAAAATCTTATTGGCCTAGTGAAAAATAGTAATTGAGTATGATCAGGAAATACCACAATCACAAACCGCAGACAACCCCATTGCACCACGAGGAAGAGCCGTGCAACCATCACGAGACTCCAGGAAGACAAATTAAGCAAAACAACCAGCTCTCTCTTCCCCATCGAGATGATTGCAATACTAGAATTGACATAAAGAAACGTACAACAAAACATAGAACAATTACAGAATACCACAATGGGAGTAATAATAAACAAAAAGTCAACAACAACAGAACCACCGCCTTAGAACGGACAGCCGCCTCAGCCACCCTTAAATGCATTTTACAGGTACCAAATCTTCGCCCTAGATTCTGCTGTTGTTAAAGTACAAGAAATGTTCAGCTCGCATGGACACCATCTAACTAATGCAATTTATCATCATGGAGAAACACTCTAATCAGATTAACACACCATTCTGAAACAAGGAAAAGGGCTCATGACTCACAGAGAGTCAGAGCTAAAGAAAACCTCAAGTTGAACCACGGTGGGTCCAGCTACAGATAAGCATCAGGCACCAACCCTTCGATTAAAGCTTTACGTCAGAGCCGTCATGGAGTCGGAGGCCTGACCCACCGTCGTGCAATTAAAGAGGAAACCATAGCTATAAACCGTTATTGGGTTTAAAACCAGGCATGCAGACTGTCGCATGACATCCAAGTTATATCCAACCCTTATATAACGTTTTACTATCTTTTTGAAGTCTGTCCAAAGACCATATCTTTCTTTTTGTAATCTATGAAGGGACACACATCTTGAGCAACTCTAAGTACACGTAGTTTACAGGCTTAAGTTCCCTGGCTGAAAAGCCAGTGTTACAGGTTGAGCTTGGATTAAAGAGGCAATTAAGAGAAATAATAACAATAACGACAGGGGCCAGTCTATGCCTAGTGTTATGTGCATCGGATTGATATTCCGCTCAGATTATGCATCGAAGGCGTACATGATTGGAAATGTATTAAATAAGACAAAACTGATAGTAAAAAGGGTCTAAATTGAAGATATAACCTTGTTTTAATCCTTTTACTTCCAATACCAAAGACTGAATGCATAGAAATTTAGAATTTTCATTTCAGATGGTCATTTTGATAATGTGTTTTTTCTCCAAATTCTGAAGTTGGAAGATAATTGCAGAACAATTTTATTGTAGTGCTATTCTCTTCCAACTTCAGAATTTGGAGAAAAAGTTAAGGGTATGGGGTAAAAATTCAGGATAGGTCGGATAACCTGATCCACACATATTTTCTTTCTAGACCCAGACGGGTGGATGGAAGTGATTACAGTCAGTATACAGTAAAACCTGTCTTGAGTGGCCACTCAAAAAGAAGACCAATTTTTTTTTCAAGACCGATTATCGCTTAATGCATGTCAAACGTATTGCAGAATGCTCCAAGAGAGCATTCTGCAATACTTTTGAACTTTATTAAGCTACCATTTGTCTTGAAGACTTTTGTTTTGTCTATTTTTGAGTGGCCGCTTAAGTCAGGTTTTACTGTATTCGACTTTTCTTCAAAACTTCGGATTAAAAAATCTACAGTTCATGTTTTCTGCATTGTGTTTAGTAGATGACTTACTTTTGATTGTTTGTCATGATAAAAGAGAAAATACAATTGTTTATACTGTATACAAAGTGGCATGCCTTGTTTGATTGTTTGTTAGTTTTGTTGCTTTACGTCCCAAGTCAACAGCTATGGTCATGGCGGGACGGTCAATTCACCTAACCACACTTTTTTTCCTGGGCAAGCTTGAACAAGCAGTTAACCAGTACTTCATGCACATACTTTCGCTTGTAACTGACAACAATCCTTATTGGATGATTCAGCGGAAGGGAGAATAATGACCATAGAAATAATTTCATAATCAGTCTCTTCGAAAATATGGGACCGGGCCAGGATCAAACTCGCGACCCCTGGATCTGCAGTCAGACTCGCATTTGTTGCCAGACACGTTACCGACTGCGCTACGCAGCTCGATGACATGCCTTGTTAAACTAAAACAAATTATACCTAGATGCGTTTCTAGAACAACATTCAAACCCCTAACACATTGTAAACAGAATCTCATCTAAAGATTTAATGAGGCATTACACGTTTTGTCATTAAGTTTTTTTTCTGAATATGATAAAATGAAGTTATTTCAGATATCTGCAACATATAAGACATCTTCACACGTTACCACCATCTAATTTGATGGTTCGCCTTTCTATACCATGTACGAATCAGTCTTACACTTGAAAGTAAAATAAATCTTATACAATACATCCTTGGAGTTTTCTCTGAATCTGGTATCTGATTACCCATAAATGAAGGGATTTATTGATATATTCAGTAAATATGATCTAAGCAGTTGCAGATACAGAGGGGGTTATGGGGGTTCAATTGAACCCCCTCCCTGTCCCCCGTCAACATGAAATAATTTATTCTCAAGAAGACCAAAATAATTTGGTCTCAAGGAGACCAAATTCTTTCAATTTCATGGGATATTTAAGAAAAGTGAGATAAAATCAGCACAGTGAACCCCCGCCGCTTTATACATGTGAACCCCCTTTCCAGAAACCCTGGATCCGCCCCTGCTAAGGAAGAACTTATACCCGGCTCTGCCAGCATCGGCTAGTGAAGCTTAGAAATCGAGAAAGGTCAATTCCGTTGCTTACTCCATGAAAGATTAAGTCTTACATTTTAAAGTAAAATATATTTTATACAATACATCCTTGCAGTTTTCTCTGAATATTGTATCTGATAACCCATAAATGAAGGGATTTATCGAAACATTCAGTAAATAGGATCTAAGGGAGAACTTATAGGCGGCTCTGCCAGCACCAGTTAATGTGAGTTCAAATTCATGATCAATACTCCGTACCATAAGCAAACATAACATCGGGAGATAGCTCAGTACGAAGGCTAATGATATCAAAAACATAATCGAAGTAGCTTTTCTTGTGTGAGCCATGGATTGACTGAGACTTACTTGTCTTCGAGCTTGTTGCTTGTGAATATGATGTTTGATATATTTGCCAATGAAGCAATACAGAACACAGATTGTTGTTAGTGCACATATGAAAAGAACAATTCCAAATAGAACAAAATAGAAGGCAAAAGATGAACCTTCAGTTGTTTGTTTGAATGAACATTCGCTAACAGTCACATTATAATCGTTGAGTTCATACCTATGTATTCCATACGCACCGAGCACCGGAAGCGCTATAAGACATCCTGTAATGATACCACAGATTGTCAGGAACCTCGCCTTTTTGAAATCTATCTGCCATCCCAGTGGTTTACAAACTTTTCTGTACCGATCAACAGACACAACAACAAGCGTAAAACCTAGTGTCAGCATCGTCCATGCGAACAGATACACTGTTATTTTACAGGCGGCACCATTTGTGAAATTGTACTGGTAAAGACTGGTACCAATCTCTGATGGAAGAATAACAACACACATGACTAGGTCAGCGATAGCCAAGAATAATATGAACCACTGCGAACTTGACACTCTATATTTAGTACTGTAAATATAGCAAACCAATCCATTTCCGGGTAACCCGATTATACAGATGATCGACAAAAATAAGATCATAGGGATCAAAGTGATCACTTCATCTTCGTTTAGCTTCTCTATCTTTTCTAGTTCGTTTCTTTTAGTATCATTTATTTCCATGCTTGACACAAAAAGCTTTTCAATTATGCAGTTTATCTGAACGAAGTTGTAAAATCCAGCGCAGAAATGTTATTTATTTGCGAGTGACTGCTTTTGTACTATAGCATAATTTATTATTGTACAGAATAAAGAATTCAATTATTAACTTTATTTTCTTAATAACGAACAAACCTCTGCTCTTTGAAATAAGCCTTTCTGAGGGAAATTTTAAACTCATAAACGCATTCGCAGTTCCAATGTGTCTTTTCGCTGAAAATGAAGTCCAATATTTGCACAAATAAGGTACAATTATTTGCTTACTATACAAAGATGTTATCCCATTTGTCAATATGTGATTCTTTTCTCTGAATAAGGCAGCTTGACTGAGAAAAACTTAGCAACATACATTATATCAGAAACAATTGAGTATTATTCATTTAATCATGTATGGTGGCTTATTGATGTCATAGCCATCAGTGCCTGCATACTCACATTTTTGACCATAAATTACTTAACACCTGCACTCAGTGTGTTTTTTTTTTCTTTTTTTTTTGGGGGGGGGTGGGGGGGGCGTGGGGTTATCTATTGTTTTTGTGGAGGTGGGGCTGGGGGATGGGGGGGCGTAGGGGACACTAGTGTTTCTTTGCTGTTGGTAAATACATATTCACAGATTTGGTATTTATCAAAGATTGCTATTTGATTTATTTAGTTTAGCCTTTACCATGTAAATCAGTAACACTGCTTGTGTTTGAGGCTTGTAGTTTTAAAAACATTTTCATGTTTATCAGCAAAGATATAATGGAGTTATTGTCATCAATAAATGACATAAAAATGCGTTAGAGATGTAACAGGACACCTTTTAATGACGACTTAGTTACTCTCGATATAGTTGGCTTTGTTTCAAGTGACTACAAACATACAGACCTGAAAAGATCATCAATGGATTGACTAACAGCATTTACGCAGAATTAAGCATCACCTCTTTAATGTGATGCAGATTTCTCTTGAATATTCTCCTTTATAAACCTGGCTGTAACGGAGACACTAGAAGATAGTGCCCACGTAACATAATTTAATATTAGTCTTGTTTTGATAAGCATTCTCCGCTAAATGACATTTTTCTGTGCATGAACAACAGAGATGCAACACTTTGTATGGCAGTTCCTTTGCATGTTTTACTATCACAGATATGAACAGATATGAACAACCAGACAGTTTTCTCTGGCCAATACGTAACGTCATGCTTAAATAACACTGGGGTATTTTCATTTCCCTCCAACCTCCAACAACACAGCCACTTATGATGCGTACAATGTATTTCAGTTGTGTATACCCGCGTGACAAAAAGCGCTTAGGTACATTTAAATATCGATTTTTTTCAAAAGTTGCTGACGTAACATACTGGACACAAGATAATACCCGAACATTTTAGGTGACTGGTCGATATTTTTTATTTGTGTTCAATGTTCTAAGCATACTGATTGGTCCTCGCATTGTTCCAAACTCGTTAATATTCGTATTCCAACTGTTGGCACTCTTCTTACTGTCAATATAATTGAGTTTAAGTACATTAAGACATGCCGTAACATTGTTGGACACGACATGTTACATCAGCAAACACTTTTTTGAAAGTGATTTTATTTACCAAATTATGTAATAAATAATATTTAAACATTTCAATCTGAATGAGTGGGCTTTTAGAAAGACACTAAACACTTGTTGTATTTCCTAAGTCTTCATATTAAGTTTGCATGGACGTGAGTTTAAACGCGCTTCTCAAAATGCCACCTGAAATGTCCAAAATCGTCATTTATTTTTGTTTTTTCCCTATTTCATGCTCACATAAAACACAAGCTTTTGAGTTTTACAATAAGAAAACGCACTATTCTTTCGCTTCTTAACAAATTTTGTATTACACGGCACACTAGGGGAAATATATTTTAGCATTTGAATAATTATTGCTGATGTAACCAAAAGTGACTGGACAAAAAAAAACGTGTCCATATGCAGACACGTTGTGAAATTTACATGCTGTACTGTAATGTAGATTGTTGATTGTAAAAATACGTATAATAATACAAATTTAAACGTTGAGAAATGACTGGCTCCTATCCTATGAGGACAGTAAAGATGAGTATACAAGGCTGGCCAGAGCTAAGAAAATCTTCCTGACTTAGCAATAAATTCTTGAACTTGTAAGAAGAGTTGGTCATTTTCTAACACTGGTGCATTTTCTCTTCCAAACAGAAGATATTTAGCTGTATAGATTCAAAGATTTCCAGGTAGAAATCTTTGCTCTTCATTCATAAAAATTGGGCAGGGTTGCAGGAAATGGGCAGCGCTTTCACAATGCCCACATTGACATGAGACACTGTTTTCGATATGTTTCATGTAGAGATCTTATTCAAATACATGTAGCTGCACTCGAACCTTAGTCTAGCGTGAAGGACCTGTCATTTGCGGGTAACAAAATTGTAGTACTTTGGGGGTTCCTTTAAATTTCGCTCGATTCGATGTTTAAAAGAAGCCACAGACGGTACAGATTTCACATCGCTTGGAAGATATTTCCATGCACGTACTGTTGATGGAGAAAAAGAGTTGAGAAAAAGGTTTGTGCGAGCTCTATTGTTTAGGATATTATCAGAGTTTCTGATACTATATGAACCGCGACATGAGATTTCCAACATTGCGGTATGTGCGACCAGCAAAGCCTCAAGTCAGCCTGCGCATACACACAGTCTCCCTTGCTAGTCGCTTGAATGTTCTATGAGTGTTAAGTTACTGACTGAACGTCATTTGGAGTTTCTAAGCTTAAAAGGAGGCTGCACAGGCTCGTCTGAGATTACACTTGTCAAAATACCACATTGTTGGAAATCTCATGTCACGGCTCATATGTGGTGGTTTCTTGGACTAGAGGAGGCACAAGTTCAGAAATGTAGTTAGAAGCGATGCCATAAATAATTTTATAAACATTAGTAGAGTTTGTGCGTGTTGCGACGGCTTTCTAGTGGCTTTTATCTTTAGTCCATGAAGAGTTTATTAATACTATAAAGTTTGGTGGCGCCAGACCCCTGTATGGATTGCATCCAACGGTTTTTTCGACTCGGCTGAACAGTTGTCACATACAGTATCACTATATACGAGCATTGGGCGAATGTAAGAGATACAATGTATATATTTTCTCGAGTGATTTCCTACTAATTCTAAATTTAAGGGCTCTTAGGAAGTTCATTCTTAGACATAGACATAGAAATTTTATACTGAGGGACTTTAATAACGCACCATTTTACATTCTCTGTCTCTTCCACATGATTGATTTGAGGATGTTTTCTTTATTATTTTTTATCCACTTACGTAATATCGACGTGAGTGTATTTCAACAATTGTCTTCTGACAGATGTGGATCTGATTCAATTTGAAAGCAAACACTTTCAGGTGGTAGCCAGATGTCTTAACAAATGGAAAAAAAAACACAAAAGTTTTCAGAAATAATTGTTTTATTACACTCCCACTCGCAGCGTTTCGTTGCTAACGCCAGTCTTAAATTTTCAAACATCAATAACAGACGGTTGACGTCCGCGCCAGTCGCGATACTTTTATCGTTTATGCAACTGATTGAGGAGTATCTGTTGGCAACAAAAATATTTTGATTTCACCTGATCCTTAGGATATAAACGGCCAATTACGTCAAAAATCAATGACGCCATGTAGACGTAATGAATGTCGCCAGAGGCCTAAAGTTTCATGATTTGATTTTGTCATTCCTTTTGCTTTCAAGAACAAACATCGATTCGAAAACTTTTTTTCGTTCATAATGGAAGGTATGGGTACTCTGTGACTTTTTGAATTTGAGTTGTGTTAGAACTATCGCGACGTCACGGCAATCATAAGCCACAGCGTTTCGATTTTCTTATTGAATGCAAGATAAATGACGGAATTTGTCAATTTTATTTTTCGCATAATGAAAATATCCAATTTTCGACATAAATTAGCATTTAAGCAGGTGGTGCGCTTTTAAAGTCATTCAGTGTGTGTCGAATATTGTACAACATGTAACATAAGCCCAGTAAGGCTTTTACTTTGAAAAACAAGAATAAACAAACATATTTTTAAATAACGAGCATCACAGCATGTACATATATAAAACAGTATAATAATAAGAGACAAAGCACTATGTACAAAATAAACATAGCATGCAGAAAGCAGCTAAGATATAAGACGGTAAAATGTATATACCAATAGAGAACATCAGCAGGGGGATTGATGAACCATCGACACCCCTGCTGACGAGAACTATTGGGCACTGCACTAAAGCTGGGGATTTTTTATGATGAGATTCAAAAAAAATTGATGTTAAGATTGCAGTAAATAGACACCCAAAGTAAGTAAGGGTGTAAAGATCAGTACCACACCCGACCCAGGATACCAATGGGAACGTAACAAACTCACAGTTAGACACCACAAACGGGAGCCAAGAGGTCAGCCATTTCCCCGCAGGTGACCACAAAGCACATATAAACAGACGCGCACAAAGACATAGCAAACAAAAGACAGAACAAAAACATAAAAGAGCCACAAAAGAAGTACCGCCTTGGAACGGTCAGTAAAATATTTTACTGGAGGGCTTAAACCGGTTTAACGGCGCTCCAACGTCATCCTTAATTCAGATGTGGATCAAGACACATATATATTTGGTTTGCATGAAAGACCCCTAACTTATCAATGCATCATCCCCCAAAACATATAAATCAAGATATAACAAGGAGATAAAGCAAAGATAAGACTCAACAGTAAATAAAACTGAATACCGGCGCAAAAGAAATCCAACAGGTAAACCCTGGTAGGCCCGACAAACAGCCAAAGCATCAGGCTCCTACCATCTCATCAATAGATAAGTATTTAAGTCGGAACCATCATAGAGTCTGAAGTCCGACCCACTAGCGTGCAATTAAAGAGGAAAAGAAAGTTGCCAACCGTGATTGGGTTGACTACCAAGCATGCAGTCTGTTGCAATACATTAATGTTATAGCCAATCTTTTTATAATGAGAAATTATTTTAATGAACTGCGCTGAAAAATTATTAGAGCCAATAATATTCTTCAATTTATACACCAATTTGAAAATGTTTTGCGAAGTTTATGATACCGATAGCCTTGTTTAAGAAGTTTCTGAGTTAACAATTTATTGCGAGTGTTGAAGTTAACAACAATGCTTGATGCTCTAGCAAAACGAATGAGTTGAGAAATATAGACTCCATAGGATTTAGAACGAGGAACATCACCATCCAAAAATGGGAAATTGACAATTTCAAAATCAAAGTCGTCACGTTTGTCATAAATTTTGGTAGAAACAATATCATTAGAAATTGACAAATGCAAGTCTAAAAATGCGGCTTCGGTATCAGAGGTATTAGCTTTATTCAGTTGGAGCTCTGAAGGGTATATTTGACTAACCATATTGCCAAAATAAACATTATTAATATTTAAAATATCGTCCAAATATCTGGATGTAGTGTTAAACGCATCAATAACATCAGCCTGCTTATCATCAGAAAGAGACATCATAAAGTCCATCTCATAACAAAACAGGAATAAATCTGCAACCAGATATAAAGACACACAGCCTTTGCAACAAAGCGAAAGAAAGCGAAAAAAGGGGGGGGGGGTCGAAAAACGAAAGCTTGTAAGGACATCCGCAAATGTCACCATCCCAAGCATGGAGCAGTCTCTTGAACTGAGGGAAGGACTAGGCCAGCCTCAGGTCACTAGGGAGACAGTTCCAGATTGGAGCGGCTTCATAGCGGAATGACCTTAGACCATACATTGTGCTCTTCACAGCTGGAAGCCTTGCCTGATTTACTCTCCTGAAATTGTTATTTGACTGTTTGAAATTGATTAAATCTTTAATATAGTCAGGAGCAATGTCATTAACGATTTTGTAGACCTCGGAAGCCGTTTGCTTCATCCTTCTTACATGTAAGGGGGCAGTGATCGTCGAGGTCAAAAGAGCTTGAAGGGATGACGTGAAATCATGTTGATGATGTTGATGAAACGTTAAGCCCTCTCTTGGATTTTTTCTAACTTATTGGTGCTAGAAGTACTACAAAATGCCACGCTAGCGGGCAGTAGTTAAAATTGGAAACAATAAAAGAATTGTAAATAGTCAACACGTCATTGTTGGCGTGAATAAAAGACAGTGTGTTGTCATCCGCATAGTTTTAGATAACTCCTTGATTGATAAAAAAGAATATATCATTTAAAAAAAACATTAAAAAGAAAGGGCCCTAGGATTGAACCCTGGGGGATACCTTTTAAAATATTTTCCCATGTGCTGGTGTGTGACCCCAGTCTAACCTGCTGCACTCTGTCACTTAAGTAGCTGCTAAGAAGATCAATAGCTTCAAGCTTTATGTGCAAGCTGTATCACATATGCTGTTCACGTGTTCAGTCAAGGTGCGTGTACTTGAGGAAGTACGACCTAAATGTTTATGACTTGTGATTTCGTAAATCATAGGGCCGTTCAAGAAAAGAGATTGGTGTTGTACAGTATTAGGTTTACGTGAGAAGATTATGTATAGGGTTTTGTTTGCATTAAATGTTAAGAATCCTTGCAGCTTCCCCGGGTAGGTCTATGATGATGTATAGGCTGGTGTCATCTGCAAAAAGTCGAATAGAGCCACCAAAATGAATATGTTTCACAATATCACTAATAAAAGAAAAAGAAGAGGACCATGGGAAACCAGCAAAACTTCGACAATCTGAGAGTATTTACCATTGAAGACTACCCTTTGTCGACGATCTGAGAGATAGCTAGAAAACCAGGCCAGACCCTTTTCAGAAAATCTTATACCTGGTAACTTATGGAGTAGTTCCTTGTACCAATCCCTTTCGAAGGCTTTGCTGATGTCACAGAATACAGCCCGACTTCCTTATATGCATAATGAATCCACTTAACATTTTTTTTCTTCTTTTGTTTTATAAGTGGTCCAGGAAAAACGCTTGAAAAAAAAACACAATATGTTATTATTATATATATAATAAGTGGAGTCATTATGCATATAAGGAAGTCAGGCTGTATTCTTTATCAAGGCTACGCTCATGGACATCGTCAAGTTTCCATTTTATGCGCGCGCTCTTCAGGCCACAATACAGCCTGCTGAACAAATATTAAACGACTGGGTATTATGAACTGTTTCCGCGTTATTGTTACACTTGGTATTTGCTGGAACACACACAATACAGTACTAAAAACGTTAAAGGTTCGGACCAAGAACTAAACATCCAGCATGGGCGGATCCAGAGGGGGGAACAGGCGGTCTGGACCCCACTGAGAAATCACGAGAATAGGGTTTCCTTGCAATACTGGTCCGGATCCTCTGAAAAATCACAAAGCTACTATGCCAGCATTTAATATTGGGCCATCATTGGCGGGCCGATGATGGCCCATTTATAGCGGTTTTTGGATCCCCTCTCCCCTAATCTACTAAACAAACGTAAAAAAGTTGGATCCCTTCTGAAAATACTTTCTGGATCCGCGCATGTCCAGCCACATTGAATAGCTAAATATACATATACGTATATACCTGCATGACCATAGTTATTGTGAACAAGATTTGCTAGAGGCCTTTACAAATCACTTAGCTGCTACTAATCTTAGCGAATACTTTGAAAATTGTCACAGCATGCTTCATATATCGTTCGTTACATAACTGTCCACTTGGCAAATGACATGCGCGGATCCAGACAATTTTTTTTTTGTTTGTTTTTTTTAGTTGATAAGGGGTGGGAGGATCAAAATACCACTATCGGCGGGCCATCATCGGCCCGCCAGCGAAACGTCATTTAAAGCGAAACGCCATTTAAATGGCGTTTCGCTGGCGTGCTGTTTACGGCCCAATATTGAATGCTAAGACTCATTGTATGCTGGGTAATTTTTCAAAAAAAATCCTGTCGTCTGCTGATATGTTTTAAAATTAACTTTTTCGAAAAATTCTATCAGGAATACCACCAGAGTGTCAAACAGTTTTGATGCAGATCAGACCCGACGCTTTATCGTGCCTGATCCGGATCCAAATTGTTTGCAAATGTCATCAGCAGACGACAATAACAGTCAACGAGTCAATGGTACCGTGAAATCGTCCAGTCCAGATCATGACTGACAGCCCTGTGCAGTTTTATTACTTTAGTTTTAGCTACAGCTGAGAATCGTCAACTGTATATATTGTACATAAAGGCCATGTTTAGCTATGCGCGTCCACATACCTGGTATCGTGCCGTGATTAGCTGGTATTTTTACGTTTAAATGTCGTATGGGTTCTTTAGTCAAGTACAAGAAATAACGAAGACAATTTACAGTTTGACGTCCTTTATGGAAATCCACAAATAAATATATCCTTCATATAATAGCAACGTTCATCAAAATAAATCTAGCTTTTCTTCTGTAATATTACTTAAGTTTTCGACTGGTACTCCAGCACTTGATATCAATCTATTTGGCAATCCAAAAACTTTTATTTTACAAAGTTCAACAAATCAAATATAATTTTCTCCTATCAAATAGTTTCAAAGTTCAACTGGTATTCCAGATATTAATTAAGACTACTTTTTGGAAATCCAAAACTTGTATTTCACGACGGTGTACCGATCGTGCTCAGATCTAAACTCTAATTAATCTCGGAAAGAAAGGTAATTCTTCACCCATTCGCTACTTGGCGGATAACCAATCAAATCGCTATATAAATAATGATATGCACCCTTTATATCTTAATTTTGAGAAATGGGCGGAGACAAGCAAATCATGGCGCTCCCATGTTTATTCCCATCATCATCATCATCATCATCATCATCGAAATACCAATCATCATCCATTGTAATAGAAATGTGTATTTTTCAAACCCATGATTCATTATTATTATTATTATTATTATTATTGTTGCTGTTGTTGTTGTTGCTGTACATAAAGCAGTAAAATCATTCACTATCATCGTCTGATCAACGATAATATCGTCGTCGCAATTATAGTTTTTGTTGAATTGTTGTTTTTTTGTTGTTGCTGTTGTTGTTGTTGTTGTTGTCGTTGCTGATGTTTTGTTAACATTATCATTGCTACTGTCGTTACTGTTGTGCCTCGAGAAATAATGGCATTCATTTTTCTCGTCTTATCAAGAAATAATGGCATTCATTTTTCTCGTTTTATCATCGTCATCGCGATCATATTTGTAGTTGCTGTTGTTGTTGTTGTTAGCATTTATTATCATTGCTGACGGCGTTGCTGTTGTGTATTAAGCAGTGCTATCGTCCTATCAACTATAGTGTCGCCATTGTGATCATATTAGTAGTAGTAGTAGTAGTAGTAGTAGTAGTAGTTGTTGTTGTTGTTGTTGTTGTTGTTAGAAGGCCTACGAATCTAGCAAATCTTTAATGTTCAGTTTGTACAGCATACTTCTGATTACTTATGTTATAAGTAAGTGCTCAATCAAAAATTTAATTCTCATTTAAACTTACTTTTTTTCGAAACAAAATTTGAGGCATCAAAGTCTCTTTTTCAAAAATAATTAAGCTATTATCATCGAATTTGGTATCAAAATAATGCCTACATTTTCTAGATTTCAAAACTGGTACTTTTAATGGCATATTTTATAATTTACGAAATGCTTTTGAGTCGAAAATACTAAAGTGCATGTTCTTTCTTAAATGCCCGCTATCTGTCAATTGATAATATAACGTAAAACCTTGTAATACGTCCCTAAGAGATCCTAATCAAACAGAAGATAGAAATTAACGATGTAAGATTACGTGCATTTAGATAGCACCCTCTGTTCAATGATAGATATATGCGGTCTGGCAATTATTTCTATCTAGAAGAGTGTTTGATAAGCAAATATGTCAAGTTAACCGGATTAGATGAAATGATACGAACTGATATACATTATATCACCCGTTGTCTGTCGGTACATGCATGTATGTCCGTACGTCCGTCCAACTGTAATTTACCATTTAATAACTAATTCTTTTGCGTTGATTTTTACAGCACAACACCATCCCCTCCCTCTTTTAATTTCACTCCTGTGAAATGCAAAGAAGGTTAGCGGTGTTTCATGGTTTAAATATTTTTCGAAATGCAGAATCTATTTGAATTGTACAAATTCGTTAGAATATTTAATTAACTAAGTCTGTTTGTTAAAACAAAAAAGTTACTATTATTCAATGTACGTTCAAACCTTGACGATTGGCAGTATTTACTTTCTGGGAGGTAAAGTTTCATCGAGTCTCCTCAATATGTCTAAAACTGAAGAGTCAGCCTGAATCGGTTCTAATATTTTCCTGCATGCTGCAGCAAAGTGATTAGATTTACCGCAGATTGCACATGTTTTTCCTTGGGACATGCATTTCGGATGCTCGTGAAAACTCGAACTCCCACATCTGCCACACTCAAAATTTCTACGGGGACGAACTGCACTGGCTGACATTTTGTACAATGTATTTAGTACATGAACTAGCTCCTCTTTAACTGCCTTATAACGTTCCCTTGCGTCGAATGCATAATTCAAAGCTTTGGAATTGAAATAGTAAATCTCATTTCTTTGAAATGTCAGACTTTTTATTTCTAATTCCATAGTACGTATTTTAGTCTCTAAATCAAACATTTTGGATTCCACCTGAGAAATTTGAGATTTTTGATCTTGATCTATTTGCGCTAATTTTGAGCTTTGAATTTCTGCATCCGTTTTCTGTTGCTCACACAAAGTCAGTCTATCTTTAACCCGTTCAAGCTGCAGTTCTCCTAGATGGATCTGTTGTTCCGCATCGTGACGTCGACGCTGTTCCCTGTTCAACTGATTCTGTGCATCCTGTAGTTTCATTTGAAGATTCGTCTTGGCTTCGATGTCTTCCTCTTTCTTACATAAAGCAGCCACGTGTGCTTTTTGCAATTTCACCTGACATTGTTCCACCATTCCTGCGTTCTTGGGAAAGAATGAACAAAGTTCATCATTGGGAACATCCCAAAAAGGTAATATCTCCGACGTCTTCTTAAATATAAAGGCTTGCATTCGCTCAGTACACGTTGTTTCGCCTTAGTTGATTTAAGCATATTTCCTTTAAAGCAGCATACTGCTTTAAAATGTCCCACTCTGGAGCAATTGAAGCAAAGCGCATTCAAAGCATGACACTGTCCTAGAAGATGAACGTGTCCACATCGTGTGCACGGCGAACTTCGAGACACATGCACAGATCCTCTACCGTTCCTGTTATAACAATCCATGTTGAATTTAATGTTTCTGGGGAATTTAACGTTGATTTAGAACCACTCGCTTTGCTAATCAAGAGGTAGGATCGTCCTCTCTTCCCACCACGTATCGTGCAGTGAAAATGATGGTATTTTTACGTTTAAATGTCGTATGGGTTCTTTAGTCAAGTACAAGAAATAACGAAGACAATTTACAGTTTGACGTCCTTTATGGAAATCCACAAATAAATATATCCTTCATATAATAGCAACGTTCATCAAAATAAATCTAGCTTTTCTTCTGTAATATTACTTAAGTTTTCGACTGGTACTCCAGCACTTGATATCAATCTATTTGGCAATCCAAAAACTTTTATTTTACAAAGTTCAACAAATCAAATATAATTTTCTCCTATCAAATAGTTTCAAAGTTCAACTGGTATTCCAGATATTAATTAAGACTACTTTTTGGAAATCCAAAACTTGTATTTCACGACGGTGTACCGATCGTGCTCAGATCTAAACTCTAATTAATCTCGGAAAGAAAGGTAATTCTTCACCCATTCGCTACTTGGCGGATAACCAATCAAATCGCTATATAAATAATGATATGCACCCTTTATGTCTTAATTTTGAGAAATGGGCGGAGACAAGCAAATCATGGCGCTCCCATGTTTATTCCCATCATCATCATCATCATCATCATCATCATCATCATCATCATGATGATCATCATCATCGTCATCGAAATACCAATCATCATCCATTGTAATAGAAATGTGTATTTTTCAAACCCATGATTCATTATTATTATTATTGTTGCTGTTGTTGCTGTTGTTGTTGTTGCTGTACATAAAGCAGTAAAATCATTCACTATCATCGTCTGATCAACGATAATGTCGTCGTCGCGATTATAGTTGTTGTTGAATTGTTGTTTTTTGTTGTTGCTGTTGTTGTTGTTGTTGTCGTTGCTGATGTTTTGTTAACATTATCATTGCTACTGTCGTTGCTGTAGTGCCTCGAGAAATAATGGCATTCATTTTTCTCGTCTTATCAAGAAATAACGGCATTCATTTTTCTCGTTTTATCATCGTCATCGCGATCATATTTGTAGTTGCTGTTGTTGTTGTTGTTAGCATTAATTATCATTGCCGACGGCGTTGCTGTTGTGTATTAAGCAGTGCTATCGTCCTATCAACTATAGTGGCGCCATTGTGATCATATTAGTAGTAGTAGTAGTAGTAGTAGTAGTAGTTGTTGTTGTTGTTGTTGTTAGAAGGCCTACGAATCTAGCAAATCTTTAATGTTCAGTTTGTACAGCATACTTCTGATTACTTATGTAATAAGTAAGTGCTCAATCAAAAATTTAATTCTCATTTAAACTTACTTTTTTTCGAAACAAAATTTGAGGCATCAAAGTCTCTTTTTCAAAAATAATTAAGCTATTATCATCGAATTTGGTATCAAAATAATGCCTACATTTTCTAGATTTCAAAACTGGTACTTTTAATGGCATATTTTATAATTTACGAAATGCTTTTGAGTCGAAAATACTAAAGTGCATGTTCTTTCTTAAATGCCCGCTATCTGTCAATTGATAATATAACGTAAAACCTTGTAATACGTCCCTAAGAGATCCTAATCAAACAGAAGATAGAAATTAACGATGTAAGATTACGTGCATTTAGATAGCACCCTCTGTTCAATAATAGATATATGCGGTCTGGCAATTATTTCTATCTAGAAGAGTGTTTGATAAGCAAATATGTCAAGTTAACCGGATTAGATGAAATGATACGAACTGATATACATTATATCACCCGTTGTCTGTCGGTACATGCATGTATGTCCGTACGTCCGTCCAACTGTAATTTACCATTTAATAACTAATTCTTTTGCGTTGATTTTTACAGCACAACACCGGTCAGAAATTCTGTTGGGCGCAAGGGTTTGAATGACATTTCCCCCCTTAGTGGTTTGATTTTCAATTGAGTTTGTATAGACCAATATCAATGTTCTCTACAAAATATTAGTTTATAGGATTTTAATTTTTGAAAGGAGATTTTGCGTAATTCTCGAACTAATGAGAAGAGGAAATGTGTTCTTAAAGTTTGCAATAAAGCGAAAAGTGTGAAAAAGTTTCGACTCATTTGTGAACTAATCATTCGCGATTTATAATGCTTCCTTGTATAAATGTAATGTGAGTACGAGAAAAACGCCCTTAAAACGTATGCGGACCGTGATCATAGGCACCGATTCTAGCCTGCGCATACACTGTAATAATATATGTTTCATTGAATCATACTTTAAACCACTGGGCTTTATTTTCTCTGAATAAAAGTTATCTCTTAAGCCCCAGTTACACATTCACAATTTTGGCCACGGTAGAGCTACGACGCACACCGATTTATCCAGTCGTGATGCATCGGCATGAGTCATAGCAGCGTTGTAGAGACATCGGCGCGAATCCTAGTACATGTAGTACCGTGGTGATTCGTGAAGACTCCTGGTGATTCGGCAACCTCCCGGTGACGACAAGGCTACGACAAGTTTAAACCGTTTAAACTCGTCGGGGTGAATCGTGTTGGATTGTGGGCGTGGCCTAAATCATAGCTCTACCGTAGCGGGATCGGGATCATTCCTAGTGACACCGTGGTAGTATTCGTGGTCATTCGTGGGCGTTCGTAGCGAATCGGGTTATCACTGACACAGGATTTTGGTATAAATACCAACGGACGTCATCTGACACCACTGGACATAACACTGGACTTGGGACAGGACTGAGCCTAGCCGGTGGGTCCGGTGACTTTTTTTTAATTTTGCTGCAGCTTTTCTTTTTGATAGCATGACTTACTTTATCAAAGGTTGAAGAGATAAAGCTATTTGTTGTTGTTGATCTTTTATTTAATGTTCTTCCTGTTGTTTATGGGAGTTCTGCTTTTGTCTTTGTTATGTTTTGCATTACTTTGTGTCCATTTTAGTTTTGCAAGCATCTTAAAGAGGAAGAGAAAGCTGGTTGCTTTGCTATTATTGTCTTACAGATTACAGATATATTGTTACTATAAATGTTCTGTGGCTTTTCCTCACGGTGCCGTTGGTTGGTCTGCAGTATGCGATTGTTGTATTTCCTGATCATACTTACTTACTGTTTGGTATCTTAATTTAGCAAACTGTCACATGACAACCACTAAACCGTGCACATTCGTGGGAGGTCGTGATGATACTGTAGCGCTACCGGCTTTAGTCGCACTAGCACCGTATCGAATCGGGGAGGCATCGTGAGCATTCGTAGCTCCACCGTGGTGAATCGTAGCGCTGTCGCCATGACTCGTAGTGGATCCGTAGATGAATCGTGCAGACACCGTAGGAGCATCGTGAGACACCGTATTGATGTTGGATTTTCTTTTTTCCATCCCGACGCATCCCGATTAGACCATCTGGCTCAAATCGGGATGAATCGTGTTGAATCTTGGCCGGAATCGTGACTGTGTGACTGGGGCTTTAATTCATTATTTTTTTCTTTAATGGTCGTGAAGTTTGGTATCAAGCTGTACCTATGGATTGTTATGTGGCTTTTTCAGTGTGGTACATCGTTCAATTGGTAACATCTCATGCGCATATATTTACATTTTCGAAGCAATACTTTAACGAATCTTTAGATTTTTGCAACCGTTCATAGCCTCTTGAATTACACGAATCTAATTGACAGCTGTCAAGCTCACTTACCCGTGCAATACGCTTCGAACATCGAACTCATTCGCCAGAAGTATTACTGGTGTTGTGAATGACAGCGAGCCACACCTGAGTCGCACGTACAAAACAAGCCTCTTGTTTGCTCCATTGGTTGTCCATGTTTACTGTTTACGCTGACTGTTCCGCTTTTCCGTTTTACACTCTGGCTAAACCATTAATACGATTATATTTTAAAACAAAACTGCTTTAATTCCTAAATTAAATATATTTTAGATATTTATATTAAAATGTAAATTAAAGCAATAAATTCATATTTTGGAATATTCTTCAGGCTTCACGTTATATTTGCAAGAGACCAGAAAGAAGCATTCATGATTCCATGAACATTCCAAAAATTGAATTCATATCTTAATTATTGTGTTTATTAGACCCCTACCGGTTTCACCGGTAAGGGCTAAATGTTTACTGGAATTTGAAAGTGAATATTGCATGAACTCAATTTCACCCTACAAAAAAGAACCATTATAGATTCTGAAAAAAAGGATGATTTTAAACAACTTGTTTTTAGAAGAAAATTCTGGTTAAATAGCTCACAAAATAAACATTCCTTAAAACGCTAAATTTGTTTATTTACCTGCTTTCTGGTCATCATCATTATCATTTTTAATTTTGTCATTTTTGAATGTTTGGCCTACCATGTTTTAGGTTTTCTGTCTAGATACAAATCACGGTAACTCTTAAAGCGTTATTCAACGGGTCAGGCCCCGAGGTTATAAAACTTTTTTCATGCTCAGCACAACTGATCAGGGAATTTCAACTGCTCATTAAAAAACAAAAATACCGAAAAATGAAGATGTACCTTGCTTTAAGTCGATCAGTTGTTGTATTTATCATGCTAATAAATGTTAAAATGCCAACAATGGTTGGCATTTTAACATTTATGAGCAGGATAAATTTCGTGATCAACTGAGTTGAGCATGGAAAAAGTTTTATAACATTGGGGTCAGGCTTCAGACTCAATGATGACCTTGACCTAAAACGTCCCCCTAGGGTTGTAGCCTCTTGCATGTTGGCGGCCATGGCGGCTAAACAGGTGAAGTTCCTGCTCGCTCTGGATTTTGAACCTTCTTTATTTTTCTACACCACAGTTTTATCATTGGCTTTGAACGTTGCTCTGTGATGATACTTTGAATAAGGAGCTAAAGACTTATTTACTTAAGAAACAATTGAATCTATGGCATAAAATAAAATTTAAGGCTCTTCCCACAAAATGCTTTTTAATGCTTCGATTCCTTTGTTGCCTTTCCTTGTTTTTGTTGTTTCCATTTTGTGAGGGCTTCGTATTTAGACCTGGCACCGAGGTTAAAAACTTTATTCATGCTCGACTCAACTGAGCATGGAATTTCAACTGCTCATCAAACGTAAAATGCTGAAAAAATACAGACTTTTCTTGCTTTCAAACTCTTAGATGTTGTAATTATCATGATAATAACTGTTAAAATGCCAACAATTGTTTTTGTTGGCATTTTACCATTTATGGGCATGATAAATTTCATGATCAGTTGAGTTGAGCATGAAATAATTTTATAGCCTCGAGACCTGGTTTTGCGAGGTTGTTCTTTGTTTCCTTTCTATTAAAGAGGAAGCTGGACCCAAGGTTATAAAAAAAGTTCACGCTCAACTAAACTGATCATGAAAGAGCTACGTGCATTAAGAGGCTAAAAACAAAAAAAATATATTTTCACCAAATTATTCTTATTAGTTTAATAAAACAATAGCCTAAGTGTAAAAGTCTTGTTTTAATTTGACATTTTCCGTTGCTATGGTAACAAAAATGGCCGCCCAAAGTAGGTTGAAAATAGAGAAATGACCTTTTTGGAACAAATTTGAGAGATTTGACAGAGAAATTAACATAGAGCACAAGCAAGTACCAAACTGGTATTTTAACAGATGATTCGAATTAATACGGCACGCAACATATCAAAAGGATGTTGGTATATCTAATTCTAAAAAAATCGATCTTCTAAAGCCTTAAATTTTGTCCAAAATGGCAATTTCTCTATTTAAGGCCTATTTTGGTGGCCATTTTTGTTACTATGGCAATGGTAAAAGTTGAATAAATGCCAAACATTTTACACTTGGGCTATACTTCTTAAACCAATCAGAAGAAATTGGTGAAAAGCAACTTTCAGTTTTGGGCTCCAATCAACTGCTCATAAAAACGAATACGCTGAAAAAATAAGATTATCTTGCTTTCAAAAGAGCAAGTGAGTATGATAAGGAAATACCACAACCACACACTGCAGACCAACCCACGGCACCGTGAAGAAGAGCCACAAAACACAGTCACGAGACATCAGGAAGACAATTAAAGCAAAACAACCAGCTCTCTCTTTCTCCACCAAGATAATTGCAAAACTATAAAGACAAACCCTTTGATATTGTATTTATCATGCTATTACATTTTGAAATGACAACAATTGTTTATGAACATGATAAATTTCAGCCTCATTTGAGTTGAGCATGATATAAAGTTTTATTTTATACCTATAAATGATACATCTTTTAAACTGTCTGTTTTCTGGCTATCTGATACAGAAAACCGGATCAACGAGCTGAGGTTTTCTAATTCCGTATCACTATCCTTTAAATCGAGGCTAACGTCGGTAACGCTACGTAAAGTTATTTTCAAGCATGGAACCAGAGGCGGAAAATATGATGACGTGACGTCAAGAAACGCAATGTAATAGCAAACGTTCCCGCAATTGGTATTTATGGTGAAAATTATGGAGTATTCAGGGTGTAAATTAAAGAGTATTTGGTAATTAGTAGGGAGGGTGTTACACCCCCTTATATTGCCTTGTCTGTTCCTTGCAGTCTTGTGATCACCTGCATGGAAAGGGCTGACCACTTTGCTCCCTTGTGTGTGATATTTTCTTGCGTTTTTGTCACTGTTCCATATGGTGTCCCGGGTCAGGACTGGTACTTGATTGTACCGATTCCTAATAGTTGCCTTCCCCCTTACACTGCTATGATAATGTGAAATATCAGTTGATGAAGGTCCAGTACAAAATATAGTTTTGTTTGTTCACATGCATGTAGTAGACACATTACAGAGGACAGGAAAAGAACATTAAAACTAATTGTAGGTAATTTTTGATAGATTTTAGGATTAGGTCGACATATAATGTAATATATTAATCTTATTTTCATTGTTTATTCACTTGGATTTATATATTTTTTTGCAAAGAGAATCAATCATTTGGAGCACATATAAACGTGGGAAAGTCAGCGTCAGTTTGACAGAGTCTGTTCATGGGAGGAGACTGAACCAAATAGTTCATGAATTTATGGGATAGAATATGTATATGGTCAATCGAAATCGATGCATTTCAAAAAATGTTAATTTTCGCGTAAAACATTAGTTTCTAGTAAGGTATTACCTATTCGCGCTCATAAACTGTAATCTAACCTACAATCTCGTGTGGTAATACAGGTATTTACAACTATTTAGTGTGTTTGCATTACGTATGGAGAACGTCTGCATTATGCAATATTTTGACAGGTACTTTGCACCTTGCGCATTGCATCATTTGGAAACAAAATAAACATTGAAAGTAAGTAATGGTGCAAAGATCAGGAATCGATACAATCAAGTACCACACCTGACCCAGGATACCAATGAACCCTCTTAGTGTTATGCAAGCAAAATCATTACAGCAGGTAACCTAATCACATGATTCCCGAACTACAAACATGAATGACTGAACAAATGAGTTATCACACACACACACACACAAACACTAACACACGCGCACATGCGCGGCACAATATCATCGAAATGATATTTTACTTCCTTAGCAAACATTTATTTGTGGCAAGAAGGCAGCAAAGATAGATTGTTTGTGACAAGGGCAACTACTGATAAAATGCTACATGCACTATGTACTATGACTTAGTTAAAGTTAAAATGATAATAATGTTGAAATGAAATTGCTTGCTTTTGTTAAAAGCAAACATGCATATGTAATTATAAATTTCATTGTTGGAACGTGTAATGCACGATTTCTTATGTTCAACTGGAGGAATGTGTCAACTTTTAAGTTATCAGTTTGAACCGTTTGGTGTATGACCAGACGGTTCAATAAGGGTTTTCAATGTATCATTCAATCATAAAAAATGATACAAGTAGGCCACTTGACAAATTAAACCATCTCTCTACTAGAACGGAGATTGGAATGTCGACATGGGTGTTTATTAAATGCATTTGCGCAGTATGTGCTATTGTCGAAATCTCGTGCGCTGACCCAAATTATTATTATTTTATGACGTGTGTGATAGCATTCTGGATTCAGTGAACGTATTACATTAGGGCTTCGTCGCGACAAAACCTGTCTTCAGGGTTTCCGACAAAGTGAGATTCAAACCAGTCTCTTTAGCTACAAAGACTAGCTAGAAAATTGATATTTCGCTTGTTGCAAGTCTAGATATGATACTTTCCAATAAGCGAATAACAAAGGCGCTGATCAGACTGCGCAGATGCGCAGGCTGGTCTGTGCCTTTGTTGTTCGCAAACCCCCGAAGACAGGTTTTCTCGCGTCGAGGCCCATTTTATAGTATATTGCCAGTCTCACACAATGATGAGGCGATTCGACTATGCAAAACCTACTACAGATTGCATCACTATTTGCCATGACCTTGTTGTATACTCCAAGTAGTAATTAGAATCGTTATTTTTGCTCGTAAACAAACGGTCTATTACGTAAATGAGATATTTAGATTCCGATATATGCAAATACATCTGGAATATTTTATATCATGACATCTATGAAGATAAATAGATACTACATTTACTTCAAGAAGTCAACCGACATTGTTATTAGTCCAGATAGGTACATTTTGTAAAAAAAAATAGCATAAATAGAGGATCTTATATGAGTGGTCATGTTTTATTGAATTTATTAAACGAGTTGGGGAAAAGAGATAAAATGCGAGGCTTGCCGAGCATTTTATCTCTTTTTCGCAACGAGTTTAATAAATTCAATAATGCAATAGCACGAATGTTAGATACTATTTATCATACGATATAAAGATAACTTTGAAATCGCATTTCTGAGGTTAGACGTTATAATTTTGTCATTATGTACGCAACGTTGTTATGGCCGTCATTACGCTTCCCGTAAATCTGTAAACCACTAGTTTATTGCATGGCGTTATTTCACTCCCAGACGCGACGTCATATGATAAATTGTAAGCATTGTCCAATCACTCAAATTAAACATTATAAAGATCTCTCCCACAACATATGTTTGAGTTGCGAGTTAGTATCTAAAATATTCAATACCATGAAAAATATATTACATAAATCGGAGTGGCTGCTGCCAGACAACTGGTAGCAGCGATTTTACGTTAAAATGGCTGCTGCCAGTTGACTGGTAGTTAGCTGGTAATAGCCATTTTAACTTGAAATCTCTTCTGCCAGTTCGCTTCAGTATTTTTATTGTAGTGTGTATAGAAAGTTATTTTGCATCGACTGAAGTAGCAAAATGTTAGTGAATGCCTTACTTAATAAATTGTTTAACGTGTTTCCGAATTTGTTTCATGTTAAAGTGTGAGTATGGGCTACATGTATGTCGAGCTTCCAAAAACGTAAAAGAGTGACTATATAACAAACAAACAAACAAATATGTTGTTGCTAGTTTTGATTAATTTTAAAAGCGCACATCTTATTATTACGGAAAATAATAGTTTTGCTGTTTGAATCCCATGGCCTTTTTAATGGACACAACAATGCAAGAATTTAAACTAAAACATCTTCTGCTGAAATTATTTGAAATGTCAATCTCCTATCATTCTTCGGGAGTTAATACTTTGCAGTGTCACTTCATGTACAAAAACCCAAAGAGTTTTGTTAGTCGCTGTGAGTGCGTAAGCTGCTTCGATAACATCCTGGTCGTAAACCCCGAAGACGCGGCTCAAAAAAAGTTGGATTCTTGTTTTTGGGTCGGCTTCGATTGATTTGTCTTATATATATATATATATATATATATATATATATATATATATATATATATATATATATATATATATATATATATATATATATATATATATATATATATATATATATATATATATATATATATATATATATATGTTCTTCAAAAGCAAAATAAAATTAATAAAACTTAAAATCCCATTTTGTTTCCAAACCCTCTGTGAATAATTACATGCGCGGATCCAATGGGGGAACTGCGGGTCCAGACCTCAGACCCTCCATTTTAAATTGTGCAACTTTTTCTGAACCACCCTGGTCTCCAACTAGACACCCTCTCCCCTCCTGAGACACATTTCTGGATCCAGGTTTACATTATTGCATGTATAAACACTGGTTTGCACCATGCGTCACCGACTCAAACCTTCTTGTCAAAATAAAAATAAAAGATTAACTGAAAGCAGCGAATTTACGTTAAAATCGCTGCTACCAGTTAACTGGCAGCAGCGATTTTAACGTAAATTCGCTGCTGCCAGTTAACTGGTAGCAGCGATTTTAACGTAAATTCGCTGCTGCCAGTTAACTGGTAGCAGCGATTTTAACGTAAAATCGCTGCTGCCAGTTAACTGGTAGCAGACCTTGCCTAAATAAATACTACAACTATTCTATGGAGTCAACCTAGATTGTGTTGGGCTAAAGATTACAATTTCGGTCTGCGTTTTCATCCTCAATTTGTGTGTGAGAACAGCGAATTCTCTAGAGTGTCTACACATTGGCACAGACTCGTCGGAGCCTTCGATGTTCGACAATGCGATGCAAAAATCATACCAAAGACAACCTTAAAACATTGACTGCGATACTATGCAACGTTACATGTCCCGTTAATAAGAGCGTCCTTGCCTATTGTGCACATGTGGTCAACAAGCCCGTCTGGTTCTGCATCATATACATGTATTCCGTTATATACTCAAATTTGAGCGAGTCAACAAAAATAGTAAGTGAGTATGATCAGGAAATACCACAATCACAAACCGCAGATAACCCTGTGGCACCATGAGGAAGAGACGCTCAACCATCACGAGACACCAGGAAGACAAATTAAGCAAAGCAATCAGCTAGCTCTCTCTTCCCCATCAAGATGATTGCAATACTAGAATGGACATAAAGTAACGTACAATAAAACATAGAACAATTACAGACTCCCACAATGGGGGTAACAAAAAACAAAAAGTCAACAACAACAGAACCACCGCCTTAGAACGGACAGCAGCCTAAGCCACCGGGGGGCTTTAATGCATTTTACTGGTACCAAATCTACGCCGTAGATTCTGCTGTTGTTAAAGTACAAGAACTGTTCAGCTCGCATGGAAGCCATCTAACTAATGCAACATATCATCATGGAGAAACACTCTAATCAAATTAACACACCATGATGAAACAAAGAAAAGGTCTCATGACTCACATATAGTCAGAGCTGAAGAAAACCTAAGGGTTGAGCCACGCCGGGTCCAGCTACAGATAAGCATCAGGCAACAACCCACCTATTAAAGCTTTAAGTCAGAGCCGTCATGGTACCTGAGGCCTGACCCACCGTAGTGCAATTATAGAGGAAACCATAACTATAAACCGTAATTGGGTTTAAAACTAGGCATGCAGACTGTCGCATGACATCCCAAGTTATATCCAACCCTTATATAACGTTTAACTATCTTTTTGAATTGATCACTAAAATTAGGTTATTCAACAATTCGTTTGAACCTACAAACCAAATCACCATAACATACGGGTTCTGATATGACTTGTTGCAGAAGAGTTTTTAACCAAATGTTGTATTTACCAATTAACTCTGAGTGTCTGTGGTAGAATTTAGAAAATGCTTTTTGAATTTTATGATATCTATAACCTTGTTTTAATAACTTAGCAGTTAAAAATAAGTTTCTGTTGTAGAAGTCATTAACATTAGAACAAACTATAGCAAAACGAATACACTGAGAAATATATACACCATAGGAAGGAGAGCGAGGAACATCTCCATCAAGAAAGGAGAAATTTACTATTTCAAAATTAATATCATCCCGTTTATCATAAATTTTAGAAGAAACTATGCCATTTGTTATTGATAAGTTCAAGTCCAAAAAACGGAGCTTCAGTATCAGAATAATTCGCCTTATTTAACTGAAGTTCAGTGGGATATATCTGACCTACCATTTGTTCAAAATAAGGATTATCAATATTAAGTAAGTCATCTAAATATCTGGAGGTTGAGTTAAAAGCTTCAATAATATCAGTTTGGTTATTGTCTGACAGTAACAACATAAAGTCTCTCTCATATCAAAACAAAAACAAATCTGCAACAAGAGGAGCACAATTAGTCCCCATTGGAATACCTTAATGTGATAGTACTCCTGTAGCTGTTTGGCTGAATGTAAGAGAGCTGATAAGTTTTACTTTATTTATTTTCATGCTTTTATGTGTGTGCATCTCGTCCTCACGGTGCCATATGTTGGTCTGTGATTTGTGATTGTGGCACTTTCTGGTCATTCTCAGATGCTATAAGACAACCGATTAAAATAATACGGTAGTAAATCGTTACACGCGGCATTAATTTCTATGATAACAACTTAATACAATGCGGATATAAAAATAGTTCTTTTATCGGTGCTTATGTAGTTAAAATAGTTCAGAACAAGCGTTCATGTTAGTCCATTAGAAGTAAAGAAGAATGCAAAGATCAGGAATCTATACAAAAATCAAGTATGATAACAAATTAATACAATGTGGATATTAAAAAAAGTTCTTTAATCGGTGCTAATATAGGTTAAATAGTTCAAAACAAGCTTTCATGTTTGTCCAATGGAAGTAAAGAAGAATGCAAAAGCTTAGGAATCTTTGCAAAATTAAGTACGACACCTGACCCTAGACAAGCGACCAAAACACAAGAAGACATCAGACACAAGAAAGCCAAGAGGTCGGCCCTTTTCCAGTAGGTGATCACAAGACAGTAACTAACAGACAAGGCAAGATAACAAAGACAAAAATAACACATTAATAACAAAAAAGATCCAGAAAAGAAGCACTCAGAAAAATCCAGAAAAGAAGCCTTGGAACTTGGACTCTTTTCGAAACTATAAGCTTAGATTTGTACGGAATCTCTCCGAAGAAGTAAACGCATTTTGAAATCTTTATTATCCTGCTGTGAGGATAAGATCACAGGATGATACCAATAAAACAAAGTGTTGATTCAAAGCATTCATGCACCTATCACTCAGCACTGATCCACCTGTCTGTCAAAAATAATCGTTTGCTTGTGCTAACAGAACGATGGATGTTCCTTATATAATGGAGTAGGGTGTGGGAAAAGATAGAAGTAGATTGCCATGAGATTTGACAGGCATTTTGTCTGATTTAGAATTCACCTGAACATAAGTTCTTTGTGGCATTCAATGGACCCATTTTGATCATGATAATTACCAGACCGAAACATATACCACACACAAAGACAGGCCCAGTAGTGTTTGCCAATTCAAGGGATCTGGAGACTACACTGAAACGAAGCTATAAGTTGCCACTTTTCAATTTCACTTTTCTGTGCTTTGGCAAAGTTTTCTATCGCTTCACAACTTTTGGGCTTAAGAATGCAAAAATCATTTTTCTGAAGAAAGTATACGGTTTAAGTGCAGTTTTTAAAGAATTGAAGTACAGTTGATTACAAATATATTAAGTGAGTATAATCAGGAAATACCATAATCACAAACTGCTGACAAACCTGTGACATCTTAAGAAGAGCCACACAACAATCATGAGACACCAGGAAAACAAATAAAGTAAAGCAACCAGCTCTCTCTTCCCCATCAAGATGATTGCAAAACTAGAATGGACATAAAGTATCTGCATTGCACTGGTACTAGATTCTGCCGTTGTTGAAGCACAAAAATGTTAAGCTCGCATGGAGGATTCCTAACTTATGGCATGTATTATCATAAGGAAACAATATAATCAAATTAACGCACTATGATGAAACAGAGAAAAGGGCTCGCGACTCTCAGATAGTCTTTGCTAAAGAAAATCTCAAGTTGAGCCACGGTGGGCCCAGCTACAGCCAATCATCAGGCACAATCTCATCGATTAAAGCTTTATGTCAGAGCCGTCATTGCGTCTGACGCCTGACCCACCGTCGTGCAATTAAAAACCTGTCTAATCAATTTGAAAGAAACACCAAAATGTTTGCTTATGAACGATTTTTTATGATTTTTTTTCTACAAAGCTCATTTTCTGATTTTTTTTTTCAAAAATCATCTGCTGCGCACTCTAAATTCATTATATGCGTTTTATTTCTTGTAAACATGTTAGACCAAACAAACTACAGTTTGATCAGCCCATTTTCTAATAATAGTTGTTACAAGACTGGTGTCCACTTTCGGTTTTAACGTGAAACTTTTTTATGGGTCATTTCTGTTTTTTTCTGTCTTGTGTTTGTTATGCTTTTGTGCGCGTCTGTTTATTTGTGCCTTGTGGTCATCTGTTGGGGAAGGGCTGGCCTCTTGGCTCTCGTTTGTGGTGTCTAACTGTAAGATTGTCACTTTCCCATTGGTATCCTAGGTCAGATGTGGTACTTGATTGTATCGATTCCGGATCTTTGCACCCTTAATTACTTTAAAGGTCATTTAAATGATAGTATGTCAAAGATTGTTTTCAATGTTTAAATAGAAAAGTGACACCTATTCACAATGAATATTCGCTGAAAATTCCAATGCCCTGTCACAGATAATAAAGCATACGAAGCAATGTAAAATTCGTATGCAAATTGCGTAGTTAAAGCTAAAATTGTTTAATTGTGCTGCTGATAGTGGGTGTCTTCATGTTATGTTAACGTAGAAGAGAAACGGAGGTTTCAGTTGTCACTAAACTTTTGATTCATCTTTATCTTATATCACAGCTGTTATTTACAGCTTCAAACCAATTGAAACATTAATGGATAACGTATCTGAGGAATATAGTATATCACAATAAAAACTGTGACTTTTTGAAATATTCAGTGTAATTGTTATTATTTATGTATTGTCATTTTTCCTGTTCGGGTAAAGTCATCGTGTTAGCTATTCATTTCGCTTTTTGTTTTATCTGATTATTTTTTTTTAAATATTTTTTAGATAATTCAAGCAGTATTGTTCAAATAAAGATCTTATAGAACTGATTCATCGTAAATAAGATTATCAGTATCATAAACGTCACAAAGTAACTGTTGTAATAAATTATAGACACACTTTCATGAGACAGGACCTAAACAGAAAAGTATGACTGTTTCGCGGCAATTTAACAATGGCCACTTGATAGTACATATTTGCACATTTAAAAGATATGTCAATCAGAAACCAAGACACCAACGAAAACACAAAACCAATGTCAAGTTACTTCCAGGAAAACTATATCAAGCCATTTTCCAAAATGCTTTTAGTGAACACTAATTAAAAAAGTTAACCAAGGTAAGTAACCTTCTGTAACCTGCTGTCAGATATATAAACTCAAGTATCCATAAGGATAAGAATATGGAAAAAAATGCTAATGCTCATTGATTATCTCCACGTACATGTTGACAGACAATGTTACAACGCTGTCTAGCAAAATATCACGCTCTCCAAGTATGAATCGTGTTTTCGCTTCCAGACAGAGCGCATCATTATAAAAGATATTATCCAAGAACTTGCAGAACAGTACGTCGTCCAAATAAAATACAAAATGCATTGCTTCCCCTAGATCGCAAAAACCATCATTGGAAAGGTAAGGTTTATTTCAAGCAAGACTGCTTAATTAACACAAACGGAAACTTTTTCTAGTTTTGTTTGTTTAATGCTTTTCGTCCCAGACATCCTTTTTTGAGTCATGTCGGGACGATTTCCTGTGTTCCTGGGTTGAGTCTGGATTCAGTGTCTTGCTCAAGGACACAAAACAGTGCCTCCACAAATTGTGTTAATAGTTTTAAATTAAACAATTTAAGCACTCTTTCGGAAACCAGCCAACGGGTACATATGTTATTTATGAGGGATTTCTATAGTCCTTCTAGAACGTATACCATGCAAAGCACGCATCAATCTTTATATTGTAACACAATATCAACTACACTTGGAATGTATTACTGTAAATTCGGAAATTTTCGCGAGAAGTTTACTTTCACGAGTAGCGTTAAAAGTAAGATCAGAAATAGACACAATCAAGTACCACACCTGAGCCAGGATACCAATGGGAAAGTGACAACGTCACAATTAGACATCACAAACGAGAGCCAAGAGGTCAGCCCTTTCCCAACACGTGATATATTTGCGACGCAAAAATTCGCGACTATGACATGATTTACCATCATCAGTAAATGACAAAGTAATCTCGACTTTGCGCGAGGATTTTAATTTTCACGAAACTTCGCATATGCGATGTTTCGCGAAAATAAAACCCTCGCGAGAATTTTCGAATTTACAGTAACAAATGTACCTTATTTTATTAAATCAGAAGATGTCTTGTAATCATAGAGGTATATCCACAAGGTTGATATTTCAAAATCATTTGTTAATCTCCCTCCTCCAGTTTCGCTTCAATGAAGCTACATTGTAGTAACTTAAAACTGGTAAGCATAATAAAACATCATACTTACTTGGCATGTTAGCAAAATATCAAATGTAGCATGACAGGGGTTATTTTGATATCAAATAGACAACATTAACATCTACGACCGAAATCAGTTTATTGCAATCTATTTTGATTACGGCCGGCCGTATATATAAACTTGTCAAGTTCAGGTTTTGACCGAACCTTTATGCCGTGCTCAGGCTATTCTTTATGCGCTGCCGAACAACGAGCGATGTACCAAATATCGTGGGTTAACATACAGCGCGAGGCAAAACTGTCCGTGAATCTGTAGGGCTACCTATACCGCGAGGCAAACTCGTTTGCGAATTTGATCTGTTAGCATAACCGTCGTGCGGTCCATTGAAACACCCCAAACCACCCCAAACTCCACCAAACCATAAACGTACACATAATGCGCGAAAAAAAATACTTTTTAGGATACTCACGTCCTTTTCGTGAGGGTGGGGGCATGAGCATCTAGCCATGTTGCAGACTTCAACACTCGCAATAAACTTTAAACTCAGAGACTTTTTAACAAGGCTATTGGTATCATAAACTTCGCAAACCTTTTTGCCTATACTATGATTTGATTGAGGCACTAAAGGCGGTAATATCACTATATAGGTGCATTGAAGATCGAATGCCTTTTAAAGACAATTAAATTAGTATTTTATATTGTGCATTTCAGACTTCTTTCCTTCTTTCAATGATTGTGCTACTGTATAAAAAAATGAAGAGAAATTAATTAACAACTTAAAAGATGTTGTATTCTAACTTAGAAAAAATAATAATGTAATGTAATTTTGAGGTGGTATTAAAAGAAATTGGTTCCTGATTAGAATGCTTGTAAATGAAAATAAAAGCAAGTGAGTATGGTCAGGAAATGCCACAATCACGCTGCGGACCAACCCATGGCACCGCGAGGAAGAGCCACAGGACAATACCAATCACAAGACATCAGGAAGACAAACAAAGTAAAGCACTCAGCTTTATCTTCCCAATAAAGATAACTTCTAAAGCTAGAAAGAACACAAAGCAATGCACAACAAATTATGAAACAAACACACAACCCTATAATGGAAGTAACATTCAATAACGAAACAACAACAACAGAACCCGCCGCCTTAGAATGGAAGTCTGGTTAGATACTTACCTGATCACACAGTGATATTTGTTGATTGAAATGAAGTTGGTATTTTCCAACTATTTGGTAGTTTTTAAAAGTCCTGATTCGACTGCACTTAATTGAAAATAGTAAATGAGTATGATCAGGAAATTCCACAATCACAAACCGCAGACAATTCCATGGCACCGCGAGGAAGAGCCACATAATCATCATGAAACACCAGGAAGACAAACCAAGCAAAGCATTCAGCTCTCACTTCCCCGGCAAGATGATTGCAAAACTAGAATGGACATACAACATAGTACAATTAAAGACTTCAACAATGGGAGTAACAATACCCAAATAGTCAACACCAACAGAACCACCGCCTTAGAACGGACAGCAGCCTAAGCCATCAGGGGCTTAAATGCCTTTTACTGATACCAAATCTTCGACCTAGATTCTGCTGTTGTTGAAGTACAAAAAATGTTCAGCTCGCATGGGAGCTTTCTATCTAATGCAATTTTATCATCCTGGAGGAACACTCTAATTAAATTAACACGGCACTATGATGGAACAAAGAAAAGGGCTCACGACTCACAGAAAGTCAAAGCTAAAGAAAATCTGAAGTTGAGCAGAGGTGGGTCCAGCTACAGATAAGCATCAAGCACCTACCCACCGATTAAAGCTTTACGTCAGAGCCGTCATAGAGTCTGAAGCCTGACCCACCGTCGTGCAATTAAAGGGGAAACCATAGCTATAAACCGTGATTGCGTTTAAAACCAGGCATGCAGACTGTCGCATGACATCCAAGTTATATCCAATCTTAATGTAACGATAACTTTGATAATCGTTTTGAATTGATCACTAAAATCTGATTAAAGTCTTATTTGATAATTAACTCAATATCACTAATATGAAATGATTGATTGAAGTACGAAAGAGAGCAAAGATAAGGAATATATACAAGCGAGTACCACACCTGACCCAAGACACTATATGGGAGGTGACAAAAACACAAGAAAACGTCACACACAAGAGAGCCAAGAGGCCAGCCCATTTCCAACATGCGATCACAACGCTGTAAGGAACAGACAAGAAAGTATAACACAGAAAGTGTCTTGATCCACATCAGCATTAAGGTTGAGGTTGGTTTCGTTAAACATGGTTTAGTCAATTAGTATTTTTTACGGACCGTTCCAAGGAGGTGCTTCTTTTGTGGATCTGTTTTGTTATTTATGTTTCACGTTTGTCTTAATTATGCTGTCTTGTCTTTTCCTTTCAGCCTTGTTATCACCTACTGGGAGAAGGCTGACCTCTAGGCTCGTTTGTATGTAATGTGTTCTTGTGTTTTTGTCACTTTCCCATTTGATGTCTCGATGAGACGTGGTACTTGATTGAAACGATTTTTATCTTTACTTTCTTCCTTACTTCGGAGTGATATAATGAACAGTTCAATCGATAAACTTAACCTTGCGTAATCATACCAATAACAAGTCGCGTATATATAGTAAATCCTTAACGTTTTTGAGCCAAAAGTACTTGCAAGGCTTTCAACGTAAGTAAGAAGGCAAATATCAGGAATCAATACAATCAAGCACCACACTTGATCTAGGACACAACATGGGAAAGTGACAAAACACAAGAGAACTTCAAATACAAGCGAGTCAAGACGTCAACCATTTCCCAACAGGTGACCACAAGGCTGCAATGCATTAAAACCGTCAAACATAAATAACAAATATGATCTACAAAAGAAGCAACCGAGAACGGTCAGTAAAGTACTTTACTGGAGGGCTTAAATATGTTTCACTTTTAGTGCCATAAGATAAATATAGTTTTATATTCGCGCGGCTTAACTATCGAGTCAGATTTTGGTACAGTGTCGATCAACTAAAGAGAAAGAAAATGCAAAGCCATGATTAAGTGAAAATGAGGCGTAGCACTTCTTTGGACTACTCTTTTTTTAACATTTTCGCTTTATTTTATCCTACCGAAAGAAGTGAGTATGATTAGTATTTAGTATGAAATACCACAATGATGAACTGCAGACCAACCCATGGCACCGTGAGGAAGAGCCACATGACATTCAAAGCAAGAACAGCTAGTGCAATGCAAACAGCTGTCTCCTCCTCGTCAAGAACTTTTTTTACATGATTGGTTTGCATACGCGAAGCCAAACAAGGAAAAATGAAGATCTGGGCAAAAAAAATATTATATCGACCAACATACGAGATTTCGGAACTTCCATACATCTCATCGACAAGCAGCATTGACTTTACGCACAAACAATGTCTCGCCAGAGCATTCGCTGCTCGCATACACAATTTGTGAATGTTGATGAAGGCTCAAACCAAAAGTAAGACATCTATCCTTCCTGACTAATAGACTGGCTGCAGTCCTTAAAACAATTTTTTTTATCAATGTGTCATACCATATACTTGTAGCTAGTCTAACCCTGATGGTTCTGTTTTAAGAGCCATCAGAGTTAGACTAGCTACAAGTATATGATATGACACATTGATGAAAAAATTATTTTAAGGACTGGGGCCAGTCTACTTGACTACCTCAGAATAGGCGCTTTATTGAGCCTGTTGCGCATATACGATAGTACCGAAATCTCGTGCTGAGGCCCACAACATACATGCGTATGTAAAGGATACCTTAATGATTTTGTATTACGTACCATTTTCTCATGAGATGACCCAAATACTGGAGTTTAATACCACGTGAATGTATGAACGTAGATTCTTAGTTTGAAATATACCAGCCGTCTAAAATAAAATAAATCAAAATAGAAGTGAAACTAGAATTCTATTTAGACTAATCATTCAAATCCTTTGGGAAGTCTTAAAATAGAATCAATATATTCAAGGAAAGGTTATTGCGTAAACATCAACAAAGATGCAATGCATGCTCATTTTGAATCCATTAAAATGTTATTTTACTGATGCAGTAAAGAATTAGACTGAGCTGCAAAAGAGCCCTTCTATAAAGCTCCCGATCTCTTAAGCTTTAATTATTTTAAGAATGAAATATGACGTCGCGTCTGGGAGTGATATAATGCCATTCATTAAAATCAATAAACCACAAGTGGTTTGCAGATTTTGGTAACACATGTACATGTAATTACGTCCGTAATACCGCCGCTTATAAATGGCAAAATCTAAGCGTTTTCACGCAAAAATTGCGATTTAAAAGTAGTTTTAGGGTCATATGATAAATAGAATCTAACATTCGTGCTGCTGTATTATTGAATTGATTGAACTCGTTGCGAAAAAGCGATAAAATTATCGGCCAGCCTCGCATTTGATCTCTTTTTCCCAACTCGTTTAATTAATTCATTTAATATTAGCACTCATGCAAGATCGCCTATGTAATGTTATCGGAACGTTCTTCTAGGAATACTATTCGAATTACAAACAGTTTCTATTAAGATAAATTCCAATATGACTGCTGTAACCCTTTGTATACTGAACTACAAAAGAAACCCATCAGTCTCTTTTTCGGGGCAATCATTAAAAACGAAATACGAAATGAAAAAATATTTAATATCTTATCCTTCAACAATCAATTCTGCACCAATTCATCGAAAAATGTCTCAGTTTTACTTAAATCCGTTCCTGTATTATGCCAGTGTTTACACAAGGGGTCATTCAGAAAAATGACACGTTCTAGTCACTAGGTTTTCTCTGGATAATGAGCATCTCGTTTTCGTCTTATATTAAACTTGTCTAATAGCGGGTATGACCCCCTACTGCAGCAATGACTGCGTCACAACGAGATCGCCTCGAATGAACGTAACGTCGCACGACGTTCTGGGGAATACGCGCCCATTCCTGATTGAGAGCAACCTCAAGTTGTTGAAGATTCTGAGGCTGGACTGGACGATCACGGACGCGTCGCCTAAGCTCATCCCATAGAAGCTCGATCGGATTGAGATCTGGGCTTACTGAAGGCCATGGCATGACGTTGACGGCTTGTTGGCGAAGGAAGCCAGTAGTTATCCTAGCCGTATGCAGTCTGGCGTTGTCTTGCTACAGCAACGTGAGGCCGTTGTTTCTCATGAATGGAACGACGATGGGTTGTAATATGGTATCACGATAGGTCATCGCATTTAATCGGTCACGCATAATATGCTAGTCCGTTTTGAAGTTCCGACTTATTCCAGCCCAGACCATCAAACCACCACCGCCAAATCGATTCACCTCCACGACACAACATTGAGCAAAACGTTCACCAGTTCGTCGGAACACTCTGCGTCGACCGTCAGAATAATTTAAGTTAACTTTACTTTCATCATTGAAGAGAACGTTTTCCCATCTCTGGCGAGGCCATCGAGTGTGTGCATTACGCACCTGTTTATGCCTGGGCAGCAAGACTTGTCCAATGTTTGGGCATCTTGATTTAAGTCCAACGTCCGCCAAACGTCGTCTTACTGTGTTACCATTAATAGGCCGGGTATGTGTGCCTACTGTATGCCTAGCAGTCTCTGCAGCTGGTAGGAACCGGTCTCGAGCATGTGTAAGACGCATGTATCGGTCTTGATGTGCTGTCGTCACGTGAGGACGGCCGCTGCGGGGACGGTCCCTGGCGTGTCCTGGCTGCTGGTAGCGATTCCAAAGGTCAGATATCGTGCTCTGGTTACAGTTCATTACAAGCAGTCTGGCACTGGAAGGAAAACCTTCCGAACTACTATGATCTGATTTTGGAAGGAAAAACCATCCATTACAAGCTTTTCTAATTGTTGGTTTCATTATTCATTGTACGTTGCTTTTCGGCGCCAAAATGCAGCAGTTTCGGTTTCCCCCTGTTTGGATTTCCCAAACGGTTATTTTAAGCTCAAGTACGCGTCATCAGTGGTCATGTGACAAAAATTAAAACTCAAAAACATGGCCGATATCAGCAGTGTTAAGAAAGCTGAATTTACCGCTATTTTGACTAAAGACATGATTCCAAATTTAGATATTTGTGTAGAGCAGATATAGTACTTTCATAAAATACTATAATTATGAAGAAAAAACCACGGGAACACTGCGACCGGACGACCGACCGGATTGGAATTTTTCGAGAATGAACGATTTTGGAAGGAAAATCGGTCCAAAAACAAGCCTGTGTTTTGGATGGAAAAACGGTCCAAAATGACAGAGGTATTTTGGAAGATTTTCGTTCCAAAGCAGTGCAAGGTTATTTATAGATGCGCTTGAAATAATTGCACGTTCAATCTATTTTGCAAGTTTTGAGCGTCACGGAAGTGGGCTGATTCGCCCCATGCATGTTCGTACGTTAATTGCGCCCTGTCACAAGGCTGTGAATATTATGTGATTTGAAAGCCACGGGTTTTATATTATTCGCGTATGCAAAAAATTATTTCCATTACAGACAGAATCTTGAAAATAAAATTCAGTATAGTCCTTGTGTTGTTTATTTTGACCTTTCGCAGTAAGCACGTAGAACTGGTCCACTGATCTAGATCCAACCCGTTTGACAAGGAGTAGCGGAGGATTGGACGAACCCATTTTAATGAACGTCGGAAGAAAAAGATGGAAGACAGAATCACATAATCGGCAATGCATGTACGGGCCACTATCACAAAACATCGACGCGTAAAAAGTCACTGACCTATCAAATAAAATAAAAAAAAATAAAAACATTTTTTTCTCTCTTTCCCACTATAATACAATCGTCCATTTTGCTTCCTGCAAGCATATGGAACATTTGAACCAGCGTATGAGATTTGTGTACTTATCGAATTTGCAACCAACGAAGGCTCAGATGAGCCTGCGCACATCATGTAAAATTTCCAGCGAGCCTTCGCCCCCCCCCCCCCCCCCCCCCCCCCCCCGCTCTCACACTCAGTCAGTTAAAAACAGATAACTTTTTTTACAGAGGTGTTTTGTGATAAAATATTGCGACAAAACTCCACTTTACTTGGGGGGTACCGTCAGCATGGTCAGTGTTCACATGTGTTTTGGGTGCACAATATGACCATCTCATTGAGACGGTTCTATTTAGCACCAACAGCATTTTTCTGTTGAGAAATAAAACTAATAATTACGGACTCAATATTATCAAGGAATCAGGTCTGGTTGTATTATCAGTTTATGCGGGAATGGCGGTTCGCAGACAGCTCTCCGTATCGTCATCAACCTGCCATCGGAGTTTGTGACCAATCATGCTCTAACTAGCCTGACCAGCCACTTATACTGAAATTTTAGGCCCATACCGGAGTTGGGCTTTCGTTCGTACTCCATCTGCGAAAATGCGCATTCTGTTCGCAGGTTGCGGACTTGATTGGTGTTAAAACGCAAGGAGACCGCAAACTGGATTGCTGTCTTAGATTCTCGAGATCTTAGAACTTTTCCTTCTGCAAATCATAATCTGGTAGCACTTGTTATTCGCTAATTGGAAAGAATCTACTAGTACTAGCGAAATTTAATTTTACTATGTAGTCTCTGTAGCCGAGCAGACTGATTTGGGTATAACCTTTCCGGAAACCCCGAATTGGCATATCTGTAAGGACGCTTCGTAACTTCCGACGAAGTAAGAATCAAAAAAGCCTTTTCAGCTACAGAGACTAGCTAGAATCTTGATATTTCAATGTTGAAGGTGTAAGTTATTGTAATTTCCAGAGATAATTTATCAAAGACGCTGATCAGACTGCGCATAGATTTAGGAGGAGTACCCCTTCATTGCCAATACGATCAGACGGACGAAGAGACGACTCATCGACATACTGGAGGAAAACAATTGAAGAAATTACCTTACCGTGAATTTATCTATCATAATATAATCCCATATAAATATCCATGATTATTTATTTATTGTACATGTCAGCTAAATGCACTCATTTACTCCTCACATGCTTCCCAGTTGGACCCAAACCAGGCCCGAAAATGTCGGGTCTGATCTGGATCCAAACTGTTTGACACTTTGATGGTATTCTTGAAATCAGCAGACGACACTGTCCGTTATTCAATCACTGCATTATGTCACGTTCAGTATATACATGTCATTTATTAGCTTTGAAGTTTGAAGCCGACAAAACTAGAGACATCAAAGGTCATGTCAAACTTATTTCTCGTGTTGTGGGCACTCATAAGAAACGCCTCTACAAGGCGATTCTATCGAGGGTATAATGTCAGATACGACTTTTGGATGTGTATACTATCTTCGGTCGTTCATTTCTTCTTTTTTTCGATGTCAAAATCAACATAATATCTTCCAACCAAATGCCATAACATGTTTTTCCGAGAATAAGAGAAAACATGTTGTTTGATGGAAAAGTAAAAAAAGTTACGGATTAATGGATTAGTTAGTAAATCATTTCCAGGTAAGAAGCATGTGCGGATCCAGAGGGGGGGGGGGGGGCAGGTGGTCCAGATCCCCCCTGAAGAATCACAGGAATATATAGTGGTCCGGATCTCCTGAAAAAGCACAAGGCTACTAAGCCAGCAATGTTGCGCCACTAGCGGCACGCACGCGAAACGCCATTTAAATGGCGTTCCGCTGGCGGGCCGATATTGGCCCGCATATTGTGGTATTTGGATCCTCTCTCCTCTCAACAACTAAAAAAAACCCCTCAAAGTTGGACCCCTCTGGCAAAACTTTCTGGATCCGCGCATGAGAAGGCGACACATGACGTACATGTAGGAACAGTTAGACTCAGATCACATTGGTGGGCGGATCCAGGAATTATCGTCAAGGGGTGGAGGTCCGGGACATACTGACAAATAAATTTGACTTTTTTTAGTCTAACTATTTTACAGAGGGGTCCGATTTCAAGGAAAACAATACTGTTCAAAGTTCCAGAGGGGGGGGGGCAGCTTTATTCAGGGTAGATCCAACTTTTTCCTGGAGGGGGTGGGGTCCGTTTACTTATTCCAATGGAAACCTGTAGAACTCGTGTTATGCTCTCATGGTTCTGAAAATGCAATAAACAATTGCGTGTCTACGTCTCCTAAATGTACTGACGTGGTAGAGGCTCTGACGAGACTGCTGTAATGCGCAGACTCTGAGCTTTCGTTGCTCGCACATGCAATAAAACGGCCATGAAAACCAACGTCTCTTGTGTGTCTTTGTCTTCTAAATGCACTTATGTTTTGTATGGGAGTTGCAAAGGCTTTCGCGAGACTGCTCAAACGCGCATACTCGTCTGAGCTTTCGTTGCTCGCACATGCAGTCGTTTGATTGCGTGTCTAAACTGTCTATGACTTCTAAATGCCCTTATGTTTTGAATGGGGGTAGCAAAGGTTCAGGCGAGACTGCTCAAATGCGCAGACTCGTCTGAGCTTTTTGGTTGCTTGCACATGCAATAAAAACCACCGTCGACTGCGTGTCTATGTCTTCTAAATGCACTTATGTTTTGAATGGCTCTGGCGAGACTGCTCAGGTGCGCAGACTTGTCTGAGCTTTTGTTGCGTGATCTACTTATATTTTGAATAAGAGTAGTAAAGACTCTGGCGAGACATTTTTTGCAGACTCGTCCAAAGTTGGCAGCCCGTGAAGAGTTTTTCCAAGAGGTTGAGCGAGCGAATACATTCTTATTTTGGAAAGAAAAATGTTAGAAAGATACAAAATGCGGCCGTTATTCCCGCCATTTAGCTTTAATTTCCAGGAAAACGTCTACTTTCGCTTTTTGAAGTTGCATAGGAGAAAGTCAAGGAAAACGTACGCTCTTTTCGTAGATCTTAATAACGCTATTCAATGAGTTGATATAATGTCCCTGATCACGGACTGAAAACTGGTCAGTCTGTGCTGAATTTAATTTCCCAATAATTGAAAGACCAAAAAATGTCAAGCAGCTAATTATCAACAAATAGACATTGTTTTGCGTGCGTCTTTACAATTTCATATTTTCATTCCTTCAAGCATGTTACAAGTTGTATATTCCTCGCCTGTCACCAGTGATATTTTTATGTTGGGTTGAATCGATCGAGGTGCAACTGCAACTAATTCCCGTGTCATGCGTGATGACTCTCGAGCGTCTCGCAGAAAATACCAGCGACTCGCAATAAAAACCGCGCGGGACTCGTGCGAGTTTCACGCGAGACGCACGCAAAATCCATGCGAGTTTTTAGTTTTTCTTCCGTGAAAAGGATTAAAAATCCCTGCAAAACACAGGGTTTATAGAACCTTCCTGGCAACTGTACTGTACATTGCAATAGTTAGAAGGCTTCCATGCGAGCTGAACATTTCTTGTATTTCGACAGCAGCAGAATCTAGGGCGAAGATTTGGTACTAGTAAAATGCATTTAAGCCCCCCCCCCCCCAGTGGCTTAGGCTGCTGTCCCTTCTAAAGCGGTGGTTCTGTTGTTGTTGACTTGTTGTTTATTGTTACTCCCATTGTGGGAGTCTGTAATTGATCTTTGTTTTGATGTACGTTACTTCATGTCCATTCTAGTTTTGCAATCATCTTGATGGGGAAGAGAAAGCTGGTTGCTTTGCTTAGTTTGTCTTCCTGGTGTCTTGTGATTGTTGTGTGGCTCTTCCTCGCGGTGCCATGGGTTTGTCTTCAGTTTGTGATTGTGGTATTTCCTGATCATACTCACTTACTAATTTTGTGGTTAGGTTAAATGACCATCCCTACATGATTATATAGCTGTTGACTAGAATGTTAAACATCAAAATATCAAAGTGAATGGGTACATTGTGTTCGCAACTCCTCCTACAATTTTATATTGATTCTTTTGAAACTTTACAGATGTTATATTCATGGTCTGAAGATCAGAATAGTCCTCAGATTTTCCCCCTTGGTTTTGTGAAGTTTTGGACTTCAGTGCGAGGAGTACCTTGTGTGGGCAACTGCTGCTAAAGTTTAATACCACATTTTTTAAAACTTTACAGAATAGACAGTTCCTTTCATCATTGTCTGAAGATGTGCATGTGGTTCGCTATAATCCTCATGATTAGTTTTGTCACTAATTGCATGATGTGAACTTATACATTTTAGACCCACAGTTTTGTACCATTGTGTTTTCAAACTTTGCAACCTTTAGTGGTTCAAGATATATAATTTCTGAATTTGTTTTTTGATTATACATGTGACACCCGCAATACCAGGCCTGGGTGTGGTTCATTGCATAATAAATGCTACCCCTTCATATGTTCAGGGATAAGTTCTGTATCCACGCAAGAATAAGATTCAACTTCGTTTCCCTTCCAAAGTTTCTATAAAATATGGAAGGATGTCCCTTCCAAAATATATTTAATCTTTTGGAAGGATTTTCCTTCCAAATTCTTTGTCATGAAAATGGAAGGATATCCCTTCCAAATTTTTTGGTCATCGAATAGGAAGGATTTTCCTTCCAATTTCTTTAACATGTAATTGGAAGGAATTTCCTTCCAAAGTTTCTTATATTGAATTGGAAGGAAAAGCCTTCCATAAGTCATAGTTTTGACTTGGGAAGGTTTTCCTTCCAGTGCCAGACTGACAAGAGCAACATGGCGTTGAGAAGCACCAGCTGATAACATCCATATCGCCTGGTTTCCCTGAGCCACATTTAAGCGCGGCATTACTTATTAAAAAAAATCTAAGGATGGCAAAATATCAGTCTACTGTTCCACTTATCATGTAGAGAGTTTCTCGCGTGTTCATCGAACCGTACTACTGCGCGGGCAGCATATGCTAAAAGTACAGTCAACCATTGCGCACTCGATCGAACTATAGTCCCTACTTTAGTAACTAAAGTTTGATTCGAACACCTATGGTCGCTACTAGGGTGACGTCACGAACTTACTAGAGATCAACGGCGCTTCGGAGCACCGTTACTCCAGTAGATAGGCTGGTTCCCTACTCTACTCTAGACCTATCTAGCACGATGAGTTCAAGATCTAGCACGATGGGTTCAAGATCGGTCAGTTGCCTCAAAATGTTATTTTTTTTTTTGGTAAAATAAACCTAGCTGAGCATAATTTTTGGTCCCACTTATTCATGATTGATTATTAAAAAGCGCCGCGCAGTTTATAACATCCATTTGTCTACGATGAAGAATTGAAGTGGAGCATACAGGGCTAATATTTTTGTTTACTTGCCAACCAACTAAAAGTTCCAACTTTAGCCGTTCGGGTGTGCGCATGTATTACGTAAGAACTATAGTAGGAACTTTAGTTCGATTCGAAGTGCGGAATCTCAATTGTGTTTCGGAGAATTAGAACGGAATCCAATTGAATGTTTCTCTTTAATAACAACACATAATGCCTTGATAACGAGCACGTCAGTTAATGGATCGTCCAAGCCATTGTGTGTTAAAATACATACGTTTTCTTACATAGTAACCATGTTCTTAAATCAAAAAAGACTCTGTCACAATGTCAATTTTCGATACTCTACATTGCAATAATGCATTTCACTCTCAGAGAGGTCCCAGAACATTTATGATTAGCGAAGTACTTGATGCAATACACGTAGCGACATCTCACGGTATAATAAAATTGCTTTGCAATTGTCTAGAGTATTACCCCTACAGTTAGTACTAGTAAAGTACCTTCACCAAGTTGTTGTATGTGTTCAATATGTTTTTCAGTTAGCATATTTGCTATACTTCCGTTCAAATTGATAGGGATAGGCTAACTGGAACAATTATGAGTAGTGTAGATATTTGTGCAACTCTGAATTAGCTCACAATAAACTAAATAGCTTTGCAATTATCTTTAGTCATTCCCCTCCAATTAATACTTGTAAATGTACCTTCACCAAGTTGTTGCATGTGTTCAGGGTGTTTTTCAGTTAGCATATATGTTATGCTTCCTTTCAGATTAATGGGGATAAATAAATCAGTTGAGCATATAGACAGACAACGAATGTAAACCAGCCGATGAAAAATGGTTCTTATTGTATTCCAAAAAAACCTTCTTTAAGCGCATATACCGATGTATTCCGTAGGGCTACATGTCTAAATTTTGGTCTAAGTATTTATAATCTTCCATCTTGACTGTATGTGAGAAGCAAAGGCTCTGGCGAGTCTGCGCATGCGCCTTTTCTACTCACCAATGCGATAAGAACCAAAATTTCATGATCACGTGTTGGCTCAAATAAATCAACTGAACATATAGACAGACAACGTATGTTTTCAATAATGAAAAGAGTCAGGTGAAATTTATTTCACACATAAAATAAAAAAAGGTGTGATAAGAAAGCTGGTTAAGTTCGAAGATTCCTTGAAAGATTCGTAGTTTCAGGTACGAGATATAACACATTAGGCGTCATAGAGCTTTTGTCGTTGTTGGAGAGGTCGATTATACATTATTTATTGTTCATCAAAAATGTTCGCTGGTCGAAATATTCAACTTTTTATTTGTGAATATGATTTTTCGGTTGGATTATGGACATTCTTTAGGTTGAGTGCGGATTTATAATATTATTGTGAACAGTACAGATTCTGCTGTGAAATTGTTTTTTTTTTTTTTTTTTGACACTTCACCTGGCTCTGCACGTTTTGCAAATGGCCATCCTGAGAATATCAGCCATTTACTGATGAAAACGTTAATTGAAGCTGCATAGTCTGTAACTTTTGATACTCTAATTTTGGAAATAAAGTTTCTATTTTTCAAGATTACAGTAAAAATACTCAAATTCAGGAGAACATTTTACCATTTGCATAAATTTTAACACAATGTATCTATCAAAACAACAGCATTTATTTCAAAAATCAACTGTCTAGAATTATTGGAGGGACGTAAATAACAAGAGAAAAATCGCCTGTTTTATAAGATAATTCACGTTTCCATGCAGCTTTCAGCTGTACTGAACATATTTATTGTGAAAACATAACTTAATTCTATTTTTACAAATTATTTAAAAAGATTTTTTTTTCGAAAAATGTTCAAAGTTACAGATCTAGTCTCTTTAATAGTACAATTCCAAAAATATGTTGTATAGTCTTGAATATAGAGCATTGCTATAAGAAATTTGAACGATAAACGAACAACATATATTTTTTCTTCCTTTTATAGTTTTTCGTCTATTTTGCTGCTTGCCAACACCTCATAGATGATTGCAATCTTCTCTTTACCAACCCACGACTAACTGGACTCTAGCCAGTATTTTATGTTAAAGTACAGACAGACGGTTTCACAATTAGCCAGTAATGAGCATCTATGCAAAACTGGGCTAGGCTAGAAATGGTTTATTTTTGAATAACCGTGCACAGTTTTGAAGTCGTATTCTTATCGTTGTATTCACACTGGACTCCATGGATCAAGTTTAAGATTTTTAATTGCTTACATAAAAACAATTTGCAGAAAAGTGTTAGTGAACTTACTTTTTATTGCAAATAAACTATTTTTGTGCGTTGTGTATTCGGATTTATTTTATACTTAGCAGTGAAATCAATGCATATCGAAACAAATAAAAGTGATATCAATCACTAGTGAAATGAAATAATATCAATCACATCACTAGTGATTGATATCAACCTATATTTTCACTTTAGCGTTTTTTGGATCACCTCTGACTTTTCCATTCACCCAATGCAGCTCAAAATTTCAAACGCCTATCACTTTCTTATTTGTGAACAAAAACATCAAGTGTGGGTAGGCATATTCTTAGTTAGAACATGAGGGACATTTTCGTTCCAATATATTTCAGATTTGCTGATTTTTTTCGCTTTTGCCTTTTCAGCACCTCTCGCTTCAGTGAGTAAGGCAATGCATGTAGCCTATGTTATGTGACGCCATCAACAATTTATGACGTCGCCTATGACGTCACTCGTCTCGCACTTTGCCGCTGAATAAATTTCTTTTTATCTGTAAGTCCTGATGACTATAGATTGATCCAGGTATTCTGTCACACATACTCCTTTGTCTTCTTTTACATTATTTTGATTCGGCTTAAAGCATAATTAATTGATTAACTATAAATCTTCTAAAAAGTATAAAATAAAAAGAAAATTTACTTTTTGTAGTAAATACCAAATATATGTCATCTCGTTAGTTGAAATCATCGAAATTTTCATTCGTGCTGCGCACTCATGAAAATGCTGATGTTTATAACGCACTCAATGAAATATATAAAGTATTCACTTCAAAAAATTAAATATCCTCTATATGTTTGCAATTTTCTTGCTTAGGAAGGAACATAGAGAGCCGTACTTGCTTTCGAGTGACTGTTAGTGTTCTGTGTCTCTTCCTCGTGGTGCCGTAGGTTGGTATATGGTCTGTGGTTTTGGCATTTCCTGGTTATACTGGGTTGTTTAACCGCAGATTTCTTAGTAAAAATGAATAAATATGAATAATACCCTTTTTATATATGCGCGGATCGCAAACAAATATTGGCTTTCTTAGCAATGCTGGTCCGGGTCCCCTGAAAATCACTAGGTTTTCAAACCGGATTCAATGTTGCATGCTGATCAGCTGTCTAATGCAAGCTCGCCACCATCGTGTTTATTGAACGTCATGACGTGTACGTACGCGTCATAGTACACGCCATCGTCTAAATGCGCGACACGTTATTACCTGAAAACGTATTTTTAAGGAAAACATATTTAAAAAAAAAAAACAACACTTAGGAGAAAGAATAAGGAAAGAAGTTGTTATTATAAGAATTGAAAGTTATTTCTCTGCGTTTTTAAGTCGGAAAAATTACATCTAATTTGCATTAAAACCGAATATGCTTTTAAACGACATTTCATACCTCAGTGAAAGGTAGATAAATAGCTTCCAATTCTTAAATGACACATCGATAGGTTAGGGATCTTTCATGCGAACCAAACATCTATAAATAGGAGGTTGTTACCAGAAAAACTAGTTTAAGCCCTCCATTAAAAATATGTTTTACTGACTGTTTCAATACGGTGCTTTTTGTGGATCCTTTTTGTTATTTATGTGTCATGTCTGTCACGCTGTCATGTCTGTTCATTACAGCCTTGTGGTCGCCTGCTGGGAAAGAGCTAACCTCTTGTATGTGTTGTTTTCTTGCGTTTTTGCCACTTTTTCACGTGGTGTCCTGGGTCAGGTGTGGTACTTGATCGTATCCTTATCTGTGCCTTCTTCCTTACTTTAACAATTTAGCAAGTGCTTAGTTTGAGCAGTGAACTTTCAGTTACTAGAATTTTTGATATCTTGAATCTATTTTATCTGACCTATGGGTACTTGAACTGTGATAACTAGAAACATAGAAGTATAACTTGGATTTAGATTAGAACATTTTATCATGTTGTTTTCATGTATTTCTTATCAAAGGATATAGTCAAGGCGATGAATCGTCTCTGTGAGAGGATTTTTTAAAGATCCCACAATGAGTATATATGAATAATAAAATGGATATAATTACACTTAGGTCTAGTGTAACTTAGATAAACCTGATTTGCTATGGTTTTCGCATTGATTTTCGTGGACAACTTGTTTTTAAATTAAAATTTGTTTGCCATGAAAGATTTAGAGGAAACTTAGCAAGAACATTCAAGATATTGCAGTTAAATTTGAGATAAAGCTATGCCGTTTGCTATGGACAAGTCCAAGTCCATCCTTTATATAGCCTTTTTTTTTATCGCGAACACATCTTTTAGTTCAAAAATAAAAACAGTTGTGCTGAAAATCATTGTGAGAAACATAAAATATCGATTTATTCTTGTTTCTATTTTTTTTTTAGATTTTAATTTTAACTGTTGATAAATCACAGTGGAGTGTCTAGTCATGTCGAGTATATGTAGGCGACAGTTGATTGTATTGATTACATTTTAATTTTAAGACAATGGAATTATAACCTGAAACAAGTTTTACTGAGTAAAAGAGAGAACGAATTGTTTCCAAATGGGCAATTTACAGGATACGTGTATACATGTGTCTACTCTTACTGCTAAACAAAAGGATATTATACATTCTGGATGGAGAGTTTTAAGGAGACATGTTGGAGATATAGGAGTGACAACATTTGTTAGGTAAGCTAGCATGTTAGTGAAGTTGGTGTTCATATGGTCCAAATAAGGAAACTATTTCAACGTAAAAGTTGGAGCATAGCTTGCTCCTATCAAAAAAAACTTCAGGAGTTATAAGCTGTTGAATATAACAACCCCTAAGAAAACGATATGTACTGTAAGAACCTTTTGATTTAGAAACAAAGCATGTAATCCTATCTGTAAGCTTTTAAACACCATAGATGAGCTTTATGTTAATAAAAAAGTGAAAGGGGATATTAAACATAGTTTCTTGTGTAAAGTATCAGTCACGTGTTAATTTGGCAATATGTAACGTATGTTACAGACGTTAAGACTTTCTATAGATTGCTTAATTCAATAAATGATACATCAAAGGGTATTTCATTTCATTTTTAGAACTGATTTTTGTGTTAAATAGACATAAAGGTACTAGTTTGTCCAAAATAGAACTCATCAGTTCTTATTAAGAGACGATGTCATATCATATTTACTTTTGTGAAATAGTTTATTATAGAACTTTTTTTAAAACAAAAAAACATGTCGATTTGGCCAATGTTATAAGGTATTGAATCTCATTAACGAAAACAACTTTGCTCTCAATAAGGATTATATCCCATGTTCTGTCAAAATTGCTAAAGTAACATATATTACCAAATAAAACATATCATAAGGTACTATGTAAGTCTAAAATGCTGAGAAATACAGTATTAAATTGAGTCCGAAATGTGTATATATGGTGGATTTAGATTTTTGAATTACTTATCTGAAGAACACTAAGTTTAATTATGTCACTTATTTAACTGCAACCAAAATATTTTTGTGTACCCAGTTAACTGTTGTTCAAATTATACAAAGTCAGCTGGTATTCTTTGTATATTTTGGTTAATCTACCATAACAAAAACGTTTTTTTACTAAATGTTGTATGGTAGGTTGTAGCATACAAAACATTTGTGCTTTTACAATCCAGATAGAATCAAGTATTTATAAGTTGGTAGGGCAACAATTGATATATTTTAAATAGATACTATGCATTATAAGTGTATTTTATCATATACTGTTTGAAGAGACTGTCTCTAAATCAAATTTTATACTTACATTGTTGTATTTGCGTGTTCATATGTTGATGCATTACTTTACTTTTTGCTTTAAATAGACTTTAGTTTATCTTCAGCATAGCTTTGAAATTCATTGTTTAATGGATGAAACTGATGAATAAATCAACATACATGTAGTTCTTCTGATCATTTGCTTAAGCAATGTAAATTTTATAAGTAAATGGTTTATTTAGAACAAATATTTCTGTGTAATAGGAAAGAATAAGTGGTAATGGCGGAGTTTACATGACAATAATCACAAGTGATATGATCATATCCAAGAAAACAAATCAATTGTTACTTATGATACCAATTTAAATTTATAGGACTTTATTTGCCAAAATGAGGCGAGACCGAATTGGACATTCAAGTTGATGTAAAAAATTCATAATGTTATTTTAGAATGTTGGATTGAAAAGTATAATATTTATAGTGAAAAGTGCAGTCATGAAATAGTACTTAAATGTATTGGTAGTTTTAGCAATTAATGCTAAAATATACTCAACTACAAAAGAAATCCATCAGTCACTTTTTAGGGCAATTATGGTGCAGTTATAAAGAAATCCAAAATATATTTATATCATATTCTTTAACAATCAATTATGCATCAAATTATTGAATAATGTTAGAGTTTTACTTAATCCCGTTCATGCTGTAAGCCAGTGTATAGACATGGGGTCATTTCTAAAAATGACAAGTTTCAGACAATTGGTTTTCACTCGAGTTCTAGTCTAAAAGTAAGTAATGGTGCAAAGATCAGGAATCGATACAATCAAGTACCACACCTGACCCAGGATACCAATGGGAAAGTGACAAACTCACAGAAGACACCACAAACGAGAGCCAAGAGGTCAGCCCTTTCCCAGCAGGTGACCACAAAGCACATATAAACAGACGCGCACAAAACATAGCAAACACAAGACAGAACAAAAACATAAAAGATCCACAAAAGAAGTACCGCCTTGGAACGGTCAGTAAAATATTTAACTGGAGGGCTTAAACCGGTTTAACGGCGCCAACCTCACCCTTAATTCAGATGTGGATCAAGACACATAGATATTTGGTTTGCATGAAAGACCCCTACCTTATCAATGCATCATCTCCTAAAACATATAAATCAAGATATAACAAGGAGATAAAGCAAGGATATGGACTCAACAGTAAATTAAACTGAATACCGGAGCAAAAGAAATCCAACAGGTAAACCCCGGTGGGCCCGACAAACAGCCAAAACATCAGGCCCCTACCATCTCATCAAAAGATAAGTCTTTAAGTCGGAACCATCATAGAGTCTGAAGTCCGACCCACCGGCGTGCAATTAAAGAGGAAAGCAAAGTTGCCAACCGTGATTGGGTTGACTACCAAGCATGCAGTCTGTTGCAAAACATTAATGTTATAGCCAATCTTTTTATAATGGGAAATTATTTTAATGAACTGTGCTGAAAAATTATTAGAGCCAACAATCTTCTTCAACTTATACACCAAGTCACCATAGAAATAAGGTTCCGAAAGTCCTTGGCGCAAGAGAGATTTAAGTCCAACTTGGAATTTAGAAATCAAATCATAGTATCGTCTATAAAATTTTGAAAATGTTTTGCGAAGTTTATGATACCGATAGCCTTGTTTAAGAAGTTTCTGAGTTAACAATTTATTGCGAGTGTTGAAGTCAGCAACATAGCTAGATGCTCTAGCAAAACGAATGAGTTGAGAGATATATACTCCATAGGATGTAGAACGAGGAACATCCCCATCTAAAAATGGGAAATTGACAATTTCAAAATCAAAGTCGTCACGTTTGTCATAAATTTTGGTAGAAACAATATCATTAGAAATAGTTCACATCGTTCAGAAACCTGTATATCCCTCTCTGACAAGGCAACCAAGTGTGCGCAGAAGCCAAAACAAACCGCGTAAGTTTAGTAAGCCCGGATCTCAATATGATATAGCAGTTGTTGGATGAGCTCTGGCGACGCATCCAGGATCGTTCAGTGCAACCTGGGAATCTTCAACAGCTTCAGGTTGCTCTCCATTAAGAATGGGCGTGGCTTCCTAAGAACGTTGTGCGGCGTCACATGCTTTGGGTCCGACCTTGTTAGGAGGCAGTTATTGCTGCAGGAGAGGGTCATGTTTGATTTTGGACGAATTTAACTCAAGTGAACTGATTAAGACGAGAACAAGTTATTCATTCTCAAGTGAAAAACTTGTCATTTTTGAAAATGACCCCTTGTCTAAAAACTGGCGAATAGCATGAACAGATTTAAGTAAAACTGTTACATTATTCGATGAAATGATGGAGAACCGATTGCTACGGAATATTGTATAACTATATTTTCATTTCTTAATTCTGAATTGCATAATTGCCCCGAGAAGTAACTGATGGGTTTCTTTTGTAGTTGAGTATAGCTGATGCTAATTTTCACTTTACAGAATGTGACATGAACAAATTATAGCAAAGCTTTATATGGATATCAAAAATAAGAATGAGTTACACACACATCAGGATATGGATTCAAGACAAATGCAAAAAGTCAACTGTTATGACAAAAAAGTATTGGGAGAACACTCAACTCCATATATATATATAAACATTGTTATCAATGTATTGACTTACATGCATTGAAAACAAAGTATACATGTGGTAAGTATCTATGCATTTCTAATTATCATGGGTCTTATAATTCAATCATCTCCAAAACAAATCATTTTTCTTTCACATTGAAAAGGATACCATAAAAAATAGTGAGTATGATCAAGAAATGCCACAATCACAAACCGCAGGCAACCCCATGACACAGCGAGGAAGAGCCGCTCAACCATCACGAGACACCAGGAAGACAAATTAAGCAAAACAACCAGCTCTCTCATCCCCATCAAGATGATTGCAATACTAGAATTGACATCAAGTGACGTACAACAAAACATAGAACAGTTACAGACTCCCACAATGGGAGTAACAATAAACAAAAAGTAAACAACAACAGAACCACCGCCCTAGAACGGACAGCAGCCTAAGCCACAGGGGGGCTTAAATGCATTTTACTGGTACCAAATCTTCGCCCTAGATTCTGCTGTTGTTGAAGCACAAGAAATGTTCAGCTCGCATGGAGGCGATCTAACTAATGCAATGTATCATCATGGAGAAACACTCTAATCAAATTAACACACCATGATGAAACAAAGAAAAAGGCCCATGACTCACAGATAGTCAGAGCTAAAGAAAACCTCAAGTTGAGAGCCACGGTGGGTCCAGCTACATATAAGCATCAGGCCCCAACCCACAGATTAAAGCTTTACGTCAGAGCCGTCATAGAGTCTGAGGCCTGACCCACCGTCGTGCAATTAAAGAGGAACCCATAGCTATAAACCGTGGATGGGTTTAAAACTAGGCATGCAGACTGTCGCATGATATCCAAGTTATATCCAACCCATATATAACGTTTTACTATCTTTTTGAATTGATCACTAAAATTAGGTTTTCCAAAAATTCGTTTGAATGTATAAACTAAGTCACCATAAAATATAGGTTCTGATATGCCTTGTTGCAGAAGAGTTTTTAACCCAATGTTGTATTTAACAATTAACTCTGAGTGTTTGTGGTAGAATTTAGAATATGCTTTTCGAATTTTATGGTATCTATAACCTTGTTTTAGTAACTTAGTAGTTACAAATAAGTTTCTGTTGTTGAAGTCATCAACATTGAAAGACACTCTAGCAAAACGAATAAGCTGAGAAATATATACACCATATAAAGGAGAGCGAGGAACATTTCCATCAAGAAATTGGAAATTAACTATTTCAAAATTAAAATCATCCCTTTTATCATAAATTTTAGAAGAAACTATGCCATTTGTTATTGACAAGTTCAAGTCCAAAAACAGAGCTTCAGTATCAGAAGAATTCGCCTTATTTAACTGAAGTTCAGTGGGATATATCTGTCCTACCATTTGTTCAAAATAAGGATTATCAATATTAAGTAAGTCATCTTAATATCTGGAGGTTGAGTTAAAAGCTTCAATAATATCAGTTTGAATATTGTCTGACAGAGTCAACATAAAGTCTCTCTCATAACAAAACAAAATCAAATCTGCAACAAGAGAAGCACAATTAGTACCCATTGGAATACCTACAATTTGTCTATATATAATTCGAGCCAAATCTTATAAATATATTGTCCAAAAGATAATGGAGCGCATCACACATTTTCTGACATGTCCACAATTTATATCGTTTAGGTTGTTCAGAAGTAAAGAAGGCATTTTTATCATTACAAGCCAAATAAAGTGAGCCCTCTCTGTTAAATGTTTGTTCAATTAATTCTGTTAGTTTTTCTTTGATTAGATTATGAGGCAATGTAGTATAGAGAGTAAAGAAATCATATGTAGACAAACCAGATGCTAGAAAACCTCTAGACTTCAATTTATTAAGAATTTCGCATGAATTCTTAATAGACCAAAATAAATTGTTACCATTTCTTTCATAAACTGTTGTGCAATATTTAATGACATGGTTTTTAATCGCAGTGAGGCAAGAAGTCGAAAGAATAGACAACTCAGTAGGTGTACATTCACTAGAATTAGCAATAAAACGCAATTTATAGGGCCGTTTATGAAGTTTAGGTAACCAGTATCACGTAGGAGGCTTGCTTTGGTCCTCATCCACAAACATTCCAAACTTAGCTGCCATATGGCATCGATGCCATATGGCAGTTCAGATATTGACAGCAGTGTGACTTTACAGACTTTATTGTCATTCATGTTACATGTGTGTATGATAAAGTATACCAACTATTGAAACCTTATATCAGATTTGCTTTTGACAGTATTGCCTTTAGATGAAAAAATAATTATTGATCTCATTTATTGTAATTTACAAAGCCTTCAAATAAAGATTTGACCAGTATGTGATATTTTGGTACTTATCACATATTAGCAAATGTCTCGGATCCATTGAATGCTCTTGCTGATGCAGTCGAGCTAGCCATATTAATTCTGGTCTGAGTTTTGCATCTATATATCCATACTTTGTGGATGCAGACAGCAAAGGCTCTGGTGAGTCTGCATATTTACAAGGCTTGCCTGAGCCCTCATTTCTTGACACTGCAACTTGTACCAAATCAATTGTGCTGGCTCATTTTATTTATTCTTTGTTACTAGTTATAATATATTGAGCTTGATTTGAAACATTCCAAGGGATTAATAGGATGCAACTTCTTAAAAATGACCATGTTCCCATGTGGCATGCTTAATACCAAATTTAATATAAACAAAATTACACGTCTAGTCTATTAAACTATTATTCCTATTGGCAGAAATAATTCAAATAAAAATCCTAATGAACTGTTGAAGCCCTGTCATTTAGTCATGTCTATAATATAATACTAACAATGCAAGGGATCTTTTCTAAGCATTAGCGTGTCTCTTTTAAATATATGACTAAATTGAACATTTTGAACAAATGCTGCCCTAGCTAGCTGTTTAAATGCTTCACAAAATTGTAGAAACAGGCAAACCAGATGAAAGGTGTAATAATCTCCTTAAATATTCTTGTTATGCATGCTACCAAGATTATTTATTTTCTTCCTTCGCCAAACTAGACATGCTGATTACTTCCATAAGTATCATAACCATAGAGGCAGGCATGTTGGGTACCATATTTGAGATAGAAACTGTTATGATTAAAAAGAACTTCGGTTTTTATTGAAAGGACCCGGGATAACACCTATATAAAATTTTCATTTCTCAATGTTAACAATGCCTGAAATGACTTAAAATTTTACAAATTGTAAGCTAGCTCACGTCCTTAGTTGTTTTGATTATAGTTGCTGTAATCAATAGCTGAGGGAGCTCAGTGGTAGAGTGCTTGACTCGAGACCGAGGGGCCGCGGATTCGAGCCTCACCAGCGTCACTGCGTTGTGTTCTTGAGCAAGACACATTAATCCTAGCTTAGTACCGGTTCAACCCCGGAAGACCCGTCCCTACATATACATAAACACCCTGAAGTGCAAGTCTTTTTGCACTTTACAAATTCATAAAAAAGAATCACATCTGTCGCCATCATTTTATACTTTGAATTAACATGCTTGACTGCTCGACATGATACAATACTTACAGTACCTTGTGATTGATCGATCCAATGCATGTCTCATCATGAAAGCATATGCGTACAAAAAGTGAACATACGCATCGTTCCTTCGCGTTTAGTTATATCATGTTCCCAGAGTCTTTAGTTTAACTTAGATATTGATATGTGTAATCGCCTTCTCAATACATACTTACGAATCAGAAGAGAATATGAATCTATGCGAGTTTCTAGTAACGACCGAACTATTCATTGTGATTGTATTATATATATTGGCAACGAAAACTAGGAAGGGTGTACTGATCAAGTGCAAGGAAACTATAAAACAGACATAATTATGCATCGCCCTCCCATACACACTAATTCTGTGACGTTTCGCCTACTGTAAAGGCGGCACCTCATGAATGCGTAATGAGGAAAGGTCAACATTAGACATAGGTAAAAGCTGAAAAAATGAGGCGTGGTTTTATTCCAAAGTAACTGTATCATCTTGTGCCATTACCTCAGTCATTATTTAGTCCTTAAAACGCCAGCAAAATAACTGCATCTAAAATGTAGATTTAACATAAGCAGAGAGGCAAACATTGTGGACCAAGATCAGACTGCTCCTACAGGAGCAGTCTGATCTGGGTCCGCACTGTTTATCTTTGAGGCTTCAAATAGTTTAGTGGACGACAAAAGCATACATTTTGTGAGTATGCGCTTTAAGGGTAAAAATATGAGTGCAGTGTGTATACGGTTACGATTTCCATGATATGCACGCACGTTTGCGAGGCCCAAACAACTTATTATTTCTTCACCAAATTATAAATAAAACCTGATTTCCCTTCCTTAGGAGATGAAATAGCCGAACCACGCCCAGATATGAATATTAAAGTTGCCGCCTTTACAGTAAGTGAAAAGTCTATTAATGCCAACGCACAATCTATTGAACATTGATATCGACTGTTTAAGAGATCAAACTTCATACAGGTTTGTCTGTAGACTGTGGTTGTTGTATTTCCTTGTCATGTTTACTTGTTTAAGTAATAGTTATACAATGGGTTGTCCGCCTGTACGTTGAGATAATCCACGAGCTTTAGCGAGTGGATTATCTTACGTACAAGTGGGCACACATGGTATAACTATTTTATGCACAACCTACATCAGTGTAGACCTTGCACATCATGAGATATTTCGTGCTAAAGTTAGTAAGGATGGTATAAAGGCATTAATTAACAACGCTGCTTATCTGCTGGCCACGTTCCATGCTGTCGAATAGTTTATGCTTTGAAACTGCCCATAGGTCCATCCGTCTAATAGAGCTAGTGGGGTATTTATCATCAACAATTTCTGCGTCTAAAACTTGATTAGGCAAACTGTTGGCCATGTAAATGTATACATGACATGCCACTATATAAGTGAAAGGCTGCCAATGCATGTATGTGTTAAACCAAGTATTGTGGTCGATCAATTACAACTGAGAGACTTCCGAGAGGTAGTGTAATTTTTGTCGTTTGAATGGAATGAATTAGACGAAAATTGCTTTCCCCTTGTTTTAGTGAGAGCCACTAGGTGGCACTGTTGTGGAGCTGTCGCTTTTTGGGAGGTACCTAGATATGGTGATGTAATGCGTCATTCAGCCGAAGAGCGACCGATTAAACACTCATTAATTTTTCTTTGGAAACGGTAAGATTGGCAATGCTTTTCAACATATTGTTAAATGAAGTTTTGTAGTGAAGTATTTGCATGTGTGTTAGTGATGGTAAGAAATAAAAAGTCGGGATAATCGGTCACCTTTTCCGGCTCAAAACAGAAACGTTGTCTATTTGTTGTTATGCATTGAGGAGATTTTCATCTCCTAAGATGAGCATCGTGGGTTGAAGGCAAGTCAAGGGAAATAACATACCTACTGTAATTTAGCCATTCAAACCAGAACATTTGCAAATTCTTGGTTGCTTCTGCTTATTTTTGACCTTGATGCATTGAGGAGATTTTCATCTCCTAAGATGAGCATCGTGGGTTGAAGGCAAGTCAAGGGAAATAACATACCTACTGTAATTTAGCCATTCAAACCAGAACATTTGCAAATTCTTGGTTGCTTCTGCTTATTTTTTTAAAAAATACTTCAAAACTTAACGTGTACATACACTATGCCAGGAAATTGGGTCTGGTCTGGTGTGATAGTTTGTGTTGTGTGAGTAGTGTCTACAAGAAACTTGCCAGCAATTATTGGCATGTTAATATTTATTGTTGGCATTTTAACATTTATAAGCAGGATAAATACAACATCCGAGAGATTTAAAGCAAAAAACTTCATCAGTTGTCGGTATTTTAGTTTTTTATGAGCAGTTGCAATTTCGTGCTCTGTTGAGTTGAGCATGAAAATAGTTTTATAACTTCGAGACCTGGCTGGAAATGAAAAGCAGTGTTTTGGAAATGCTGTCTTGTCCATGGTCCTTCATTATCAGACTCGTTTAACCAAATAATGTTTTTGATTTCATTTTTGTTTTTGCTTTTCAAATTACAAAGGTGCTGATTAGAGTGCACTGAAGCGCAGACAATCCATGCCTTTGATGTTTCCATATAACAAAAATCAATTTTTCTTATGTGGGACCCATATGAAGTTTTACAAATGTACAACGGGCCCTTTCTTTCAGATAAGCTAACATACAAAATTCCTGATTGTCTTATTATAAGATAATTTATGCATATAGTAGCCAACGCTGTTTTTACTTTTCAGAGTTCAAATGATAACGACCTTGATCAGACTGCGTAGAACACTAGATGATCTGTGCCTTCGTTATTTGCTTGCACGGAATCGATGTTAATATGATATATCATATGACGTCGCGTCTGGGAGTGAAATAACGCATTGCAATAAAATCGATAAAGCACTAGTAGTTTAAAGATTTTCGGGAAACGTTACAGTATGAAGTCCATAAGAAAGTTGCGTATATAATGACAACATTTTTATATCTCTTTTACGCCAGAAATGAGATTTCAAAGTAATCTTAATGTCATATGATAACTAGAATCTAACATTCGTGCTGCTGTATTATTGGATTTTTAAAGGAAGTGGCAACAGGTACGGGCCCGTATCCCAAGACTACGAGGCTAGAGGTACGGTCCCGTATCTCTAGTAAACACAGTCGTATACGTGATATCGTGTAGACTTGTTTGGCTGCAGTATAGATTTTCAAAGATGGCGGACGTGAAAAACAGCAAATCGTGAGTACACTTTCATTTGCAAAATATGGCCTGTTTACACCCAGCGGCAAGCCATAGACGCTAACACGCTAAGGAAGAATTGGATTTTATGATTTTCCTATTCTCTTTGCGTAGTTTGATCTGTTAAGCAAGAATTTGACCGAGAGAAGTGAGTGACTTGCAGAAAGTGGAAACGAAGCGGAGATCCAACAGATTTTCTTGTAATTTTGTCTTTTTAACAGGAAATATCGCGATTCTTTTACTATATACCATAGGCCCAGTCCTTGAAACTCACCCTCTAGTCCTGAAAGCCCAGAGAAAGCGTCTTGGATGATGATATGCGAGTTTCAAAATATCGACCTTGATATCGTGTAGACCATGGCTGTTTTCCGTGGTGTATCTTGTAGACAGAAGCGGTTTTTGTGAATAATGCGACAGTGTAGACACGGGTTTATGGATACTGTGTAGACACAGGTTATGGATACTGTGTAGATCCATAAAACTGGCAATCATCATCATGAAGCATTTTGTCTGATTTACATGTAATAAGTAACCCATTGTTTTTAGAAAGTCAATATTGTGAGTCAAACAAGGTGGATTCAAACCCAAATAGACTCAGCTACCTCTCATACTGATTTGAGCCTTCCCTGCACGCATATTTCATTTTAGCTTACACACCTTAACCTTAAGCTAAAAATGAACATCAACTAATAGCTGGATTTTGTCCAAACTTTAGAGTAACCATTCTACATGTAAAGAATGTCTCAATTTCAAAAGAGTATCGCAATACAGGTTGGTATGAAGAGATAAGAAAACACTATTAAATGAATTTTAACACAAAAGGTAGGCGCCGCCAGATCGTGTGTACACCGGTTTATATCAATATGTGGTTTTGGATCTACAAAAACAAAGTTGTCGAATGTCAAATGGTATTGATCACCACAATGTTTATTTTTTGTGATCAAAAACGTTGATTTTGGCAATCAGAAACGGTAGTGGACAGACCAAAGTGTTACTAATAATCACTCTAAGTCTGCTAGTATCTACTCCATTGATAACCTTTGCAAGCGATTTGGACAAAAAAAGGTCCGACAAAATTTTAGCCTTATTTCTCCTAATCTGAATTTAAACCAATTATTCTTTGATACTTTGCTTGACCTTTAGAGAAAAAAGAATGATTGGAGAATAGCAAATAAAACGATAAGTCATAAATTATTCTACATACTAAATGGTAACATACATGTACCATTAGGTGATTCTACATACAGAATATCAAGGTTTTATGCCTTTATGGTTTTAAACAAAACAATGTCTGTCGTTTCTCCAAATAAACCTGAACACGTGTTTAGAAGTCTAATCCCTAGGGTGCGTTTATTTTGCCAGATGGTCATTATGCTACAACTACACAATGCAGACTAACCTATTGCACCCCAGGAAGCCACATGAAATAAATGATAATAATACTTTAAGTAAAATGACCATACCTGGTAGCGATCCACTTAGTGATGTTGCATACCTAATACCTAGGCTGTAAGGCCTGTTGGTTTAAGACAGGAAGAAACTTTAAAAGTTATCTCCAAATAAAATTATATATTAAATATGTGACCCCTGATGTGTACCTGTAGCCCCAGGGTCATACTTTTAACAAACTTGATAAAGTACTACTACGTGATGCTACATACATGTACCTAATATAAAATTATATGCCTAGCAGTTTGAGTCAAGAGATTTTTAATGTTTTGCCTACATAAACCTGTGTAAAACATGTGATCCAAGGGCGTGGCCACTTTTGAACCAGGCGACATTTAATAAACTTGGTTAGGGTCTACTAGATGATAATACATATCAAATCTCAAGACTCTTTGCATGCAGTGGTCCAGATAAACGCCAATGTAAAGATTGTTGGGTGTGGCCTCTTTGGTCACAGTGCCATAATTTCAATAACTTGGTAGAGGTCCTCTGGCAGATGCTATATACCAAATATCAAAGCTCTAGGGGTCATATGCTCTACATTGGCTTATATAGGGAAAACATAAACACATGTTTTATCTGAGACCTCAAGGTCTAGAGCTTTGATATTTGGTATATAGTAAAATAATCGTGATATTTGCTGTAAAAAAGACAAAATGACAAGAAAATCGGTTGGATCTCCGTTTCGTTTCGACTTTCTGCAAGTCACTCACTTCTCTCGGTCAAATTCTTGCTTAACAGATCAAACTACGCAAAGAGAATAATAAAATCAGAAATTCCAATTCTTCCTTAGCGTGTTAGCGTCTTTGGCTGGCCGCTGGGTGTAAATAAACAGGCCATATTCTGCAAATGAAAGTGTACTCAAGATTTGCTGTCTCTCACGTCCGCCATCTTTGAAAATCTATACTGCAGCCAAAAAAGTCTACACGATATCACGTATACGACTGTGGTATACGAGTCTAGGGATACGGGCCCGTACCTGTAGACAGTCCACTGAGGACTGGCTACGGATGCGGCTCTAAAATATCACCTATATTTGGTAAATTTAGATATCTAATCCAACAAAAACTCGTGTTGCAAATTCACATCTGTTTGGCCGCCATCTTTGACAGTGGAAAGGGAGCCAGCGATCAATTGAAAGGGTAAATACTGTACAACCATTGTTGGATTTCCCGTGTGAACAAATGTAGATAAAGCTGCGAAGACCAATTAAATATTTATTTTTAGCGCCCCTAATTGCTTGTCTGCAGTGAACACACACTTATTGTCTGCTTTTATACAAACACAAATTTACATTAAATGGACCCCACGCGTGAAAACCTGTCTTAGGCATTTGCGAACAACAAAGGCACAGACCAGCCTGCGAAGTCTGACCAGTGCAATTGTGATTTACAAGTTCATTAAGAAGTATCATATCTAGTCCTGCTATGTTGTTGTTTCGTAGAGCTCCGCCGTTGACTTATCGGCGCACCCGGATAAACCGGTAAAAGGGGGGGGGGGTAATGGATAATATGTACTAAACACTAAAAGTCACCAACACCAGTGTACAATATAACACAGTGAGTAATCAATTGAATAAGTCTTACAACACCACAAGATGTTCTATGTACAAGAATGAGCTTTTTCAGTTTTAAAAGTCTCAAACACCTTCACCTGAAGTTCAATGTACAAAGTGAGCTATTACAGTTAATTTTGCGGGTTTTGAGATTGGATTGATTTGCACAGCTGCTTATGCTGTTTACAGGTACGGTCCCGTATCCCTAGACTCGTAGTCTAGAGATACGGGACCGTACCTCTAGAATCGTAGACTAGGGATACGGGCCCGTACCTGTAGCCACTTCCTTTATTAAACGAGTTGCGTAAAAAAAGATAAAATGCTCGGCAATTCTCGCATTTTATCTCTTTTCCCTAATTCGTTTAATAAATTCAATAAAACATGAGCACTCATGTAAGATCCTCTACGTTAACCAATTCTCCCTAATTACAATGGATCATATTTTGTTCATAACGATCCTAATTATGTTATTATAAGATTGTATTTCATCTCCAGTTGCTGTTATAACAGTCATCAATTATATGCAATATGATTTAAAGGTTTGCTCAACAATAATAACTTCGTCTCGAGAAACATCATCGTAAACTGCACATGATCTATGCTCAAATCATTTTGTGAGTTTCCACTGTCTTACCTGCAGGATTCCGTTGTGTATTGCCGGTTCAAAGATACTATCGTGCCAACTAAGAGTGACAGTGACGTAATATTTTGTTTTCAATTGTTAAGAAAACACTAACTTGTACATGTACACTCAACTTCTGATAATGCGAATCGATAGATCACTTGTGTATTAATCCTATCCAGAGGATAGGATTAATACTCAAGCGATATATCCATTATAAACCCCTGATAACTTGGTAAACAAGATATGACATCACTGTCACTCTTGGCTGGCAGGACAGTAGATGAGAATCGTTGTAAATAAAACTATGAACGTATCCAGGTACCCTGTAATGGGTGTTTTATGCAGGTATATATCCTAAACTGACTTTAACTGCAGTAAGATATTTACCGTTATTTACACGTGTCTATGAAAAATAGTATAGTCCTGTTATCATGCATCTTTGAACCGACAGTAAGCTTTGCTTTTCTAATGTATGCTTATTATGCCCTATACCTCTATTTCACACAGGCCACGACTCGGGCAAATCGCCACGAATTGATTTTTTTTTTACTCGTGGGGGGGGGGGATTTGTTTGATTGTTTGATTTGATTCTTTACGTCCACTCAACAATCTTTCAGTTATGCGGGACGGTCTTCCTGGGTTGAACCAGTACTAAGCTAGGATAATGGGGGGGGGGGGGATTTGTGAGGTTATATTTGTTTCTTCAGTCGTGATGTTCTACAAGTCGGTCCCGATTCAGATACGATGTCGTTACGAATATTTGGGGAAATAGGCTCAATTCGGCTGGAATCGCGCAAGAATTCGTTACGATTAGCAAAATAACATTAGAACATGCTGCACAAAAGTTAAGGAATCAATTACGAATCAGTTAAGAATATGCCGAATGCAGCACGAATTGAGCACGAATAAACAGAAATCCGCGACGATTCGCGAGATTTTCTCTCACAATAGTTATAAAAAAAGGCCCATACATGCTTCGGGGGCATCCGTTCCAAATTGAGTGTTTCTCGTAAAGTAGCTGTAGAATTAATCCTGCAAATTGAGTGTTGAAAACAGCTACTTATATAGCTAAAAGAAAATAACTTCATTAAAGTCGAGAGGCCCTGTCCCTGACTCTTTGACTTGGAAAAATATGGTAGTTTACCATTGGCAGAACACCAGTCAGGAGTTACTGACTGATCCTGATTGTGCCCCTGAATCTGCCAAATCTGTTTCCACTTCTAGAACTTGCTCACATGCGCATGACGGGTAGATACTCTAAGGGAAAACCCTTATACTATATCTTTGTTGGTTTTATTGCTTGTCTTAATCTCCCGGTTCACCACGAATGAGCTAAGAGTAGAAACGTCTCCGAATCGATTACGATTCAGTTACGATGTCCAAGAATGCATTTGAAACTTGTTATATACATGTACGAATCAAGCATGATTTTTCGAATCGGGGAATTCGTAGCTTAAGTTTTGAACAGTTCAAACTTTTGAGCCGAATTCCCGATAGACCTACGAATTGCAATAACTGTCTACGGACTGTGCGTTTCAGTTAAGATCTTCAAGAACTAATCAAGAAGTACGTTTCGGCCACGAATCCAAATATTTGTCAATTCGCGGGATTTGTGGCCTGTGTGGATTAGGGGTATTATTAATAATGTGTAAATGCATATGGGAGATTAGAACTTGTGTATTTCAAACTTAGGTAAGCATGTCTAAAGGTATTATTTCTACATAAACAACATATGTGTTTGTTTGTTTATTTTGTTGCTTTACGTCCCAAGTCAAAAGCTATGGTCATTGCGGGACGGTCAGTTCACCTAACCACACATTTTCCTGGGCGGGCTTCGTGCACATACTTTCGCTTGTAACTGACAACTTCTTGAATAATTCAGCGGAAGGGAGGAGAAATCTCCACGAAAGTATGGGACCGGGCCGGGATCGAACTCGCGACCCCTGGATCTGCAATCAGACTCGCATCTGTTGCCAGACACGTTACCGACTGCGCTACGCGGCCCGGTACAACATATGTGTCTTTGCGAACAGTAATAATGTAATCAGCGTAAAGCGCCCGCTCTCCCGTCTTCAGGATGATAGTAAAACAATAAAATATTAAGATTTTCATTACACAACAAGAATTTAACAACGAGAACCTAGCAAATATCTACCACAAACAATGGGATCACCAACAAACAACGAATCGACAGCAACATAATCACTGCTTTAGAATGGCCGGCAGCCAGGCCAGTGGGAAGGGTCTTGCATATAAAAGTAAGAAAAGGGGCAAAGATCAAGGAATCGATAAAATCAAGTACCACACCTGACCCAGGATACCTATAGGAAAGTGAAAATTTCACAATTAGACATCACCAACGAGAGCTAAGAGGTTTGCTATTTCCCAGCAGGTGACCACAAGGCATCAATAAACAGACGCTCATGAAAGCATAGCGAAAAACATGAAAAACAAGATAGAAATAACATAAATGAACCACAAAAAATCACCGCCTTGGAACGGTCAGTAAAAATATTTTACTGGAGGGCTCAAACCGGTGTCACGGCGCGCCAACCTCACCCTTAGTTCAGATGTGGATCAAGGCACATATATGTTTGGTTTACATGAGCGTATAAATATGAACTTACAGCTTTACTATAGGAAACAACTTTAACAATTGGACGTTTTGCAGGCTTTCTTACCACCCCCCGCCCTGAAGCACAACACCCTGCAGTATACAAACTAAATTGTCATACTCCATGAAAATACCAACTAATCCTTTGGGAAAACAAGTCTTTTGAAAACTCTTTCTTAAAGTATTTTTCACATGGAAATAAAGGAGCTCTAGCGATAAGGCGTATATTTTCCCTAGTTGACATGATTACAAAACCTAAATTTTCAAATTGCCCTAATGGTTTTAAATTTGGACTGTTTCGGTAGTAAAATATGCATAGAAAGCATTAAAATAGGTTTCCAAGCGATTCATCATTTACAAAGCCGTGAAAACTTGCGCCTTCTTCTCCCACCCCTCATTTTACGTCTTTAGACTGGGTGCCGTTTAGACGAGAGTTTTAGTAAATCCCTAGCAGGTTTTCAAAAATTAAAAGTTCTAAAATATTAAGGATATAAGTGCCCTTCATATCCAAAAACTTGCGGTATTCCTTCTGCGCATGCGTACGAAATATACTTAAAATTGTGACGTTTGTCATTGAAAGGATGAAACTGGCGTCTTTCAGTTTGTTTTTAGATGCTTCCCCCCCCCCCTAGACCCAAGATGCCCTTTGGAAAATTAAAATGTCGCTATACAAATATATAACATATGTAAAGGACGTCTTGGGTCTAGGGGGGGAAAGGGTTTGTATAAGCGAAAGAAGACATCGAATATCTGACAAAAACAGGCCACTTTGCAAGATGGTCGTTTTTATTGTACATCAACTGTATAAATAGTTTTACTGTACATAGCGTGGTTCCTTGTTTAACGGTCTAGTTCTCATATATGTAACCGAATAACAAGCACAGTTGATGATCTAAATAAATTCTCATTCAATAAGAAGTAGAGTTATTACACGCATAAAGGAAACCCCGTTTTAAATATACAAATTCGGGGGCAATGGTGCATCGACGGCTCTTCTATATATATTTGTTGAATGTGCCTAGTTTCTCCAGTCGTTATTTCAACAAAACAAAGTTAACATCTCGTTTAGGGAGATTGCTCGCCTTATCGCTAGAAATTCTTTAGCTTTTTTGCAAGTATTGCTAACATATCATGTACTTCATCTTTGTTTTGTTATGGGAACTACAGAGTATTTAATTTTGTTATAATTTCTTAAGAAATGTTACCTCTAAAGTGTACTCAGCACAGCTTGTTCTCTGTGATGCTACATTGCATAAGCGAGGAAGCCTCCGTGCGAGCTAAACAAGTTTCGTGTTTGAACAACAGCAGAATCTAGGCTGAGGATTTGGTGCTAGTAAACTGCAATTCAGCCTCAAGTGGCTTTGGCCGCTATTAGTTGTAAGGCAGTAGTTAAGTTGTTGATTTGTGTTCATTGTTTCTCTCTGGGGGTTTGTGTTTGGGCCTTAATTTGCCATGCAGTACTTAGTATCCTTTATAAAAAAGAGAAAGAGCTAGAAGCTTTACTTTTATTGTCTCACTGGTGTCTTCTGGCTGTTAATGTTATATGTCCCATCCTCTGGTCTGCAGTGTGTAATTGTGTTATTTCCTGGTCATACTCACGTGCGTTTTATTCATTTGGTCCATTTCCTTGTCAGCTGCATCACATTGCTGAACAAGATGCCTTAGAAAACCAAGAAGTCCGTTAGTCTTAGTGCAAATACTACTAACGTGAATTTCAGCTGCAATCCCCAAAGGTATTCATTTTTATCAGAATACGGAATGGCAGTATCCCGTTACGACGTTCGTGCAGTATTGATTGTTGTCTGTTCCTTTGCCAGTTGCATCATATTGCATTTGCCAGGCGTGAGGTTTCTAATTAATGCTCAACTCAACGGAGCATAACATTTCAACTACACATAAAACTAAAACGCTGCAAAGCAAAGACTGTTCGTGCTTTCAAATGCACATGTGATGTATTTATCGTGCTAATAAATTTCTGAACGGGATATATTTCATGTTGATGTTCAAATGATTTTTTCGGGTTCTGTGTTTGGTTCTTGTTCTGTTCAAGTTTTCAGTGGTTTGTGTCCTTCAACGTTTTGCAATCATCTTAATGGTAAAGAGAGAGCTGGATGCTTTACATGAACTGCCTTCCTTATGTCTTGTGACCGTCAGTGTTATGTGGCTCTTCCCCCACGGTGCCGTGGGTGTATCTGCAGTGTTTGATTGTGGTACTTCTCGATCATACTCACTTTCTTTTTTTCAGTACGTTAAACTCAACTCGTCTGATTACGAGTTTCAAAAATAAAAATATCAAGATGAAGACGACGCCATATTATCTTAATGTCAATTCGTTGCGGTACTGTATACACATTTACATCATTTATAGCACAAAATGACCATTAAGGTTATCCTTATGTCAATTAAGAATCGTTATTGCTTTCGAAATGTGAAAACGTAGATTTTATCTAAATAATGTACTAACTACGTTCAATTCGATTCGTTTAGATTAACTCACTGTTGAATGGAATTTAGCAGACTTGCACTTTATAGAACAGTGGACCCGCATACGACAATACAAAATGTGTATTATATTAGTGGCGGGGCTGTTTGCCATGCAAAACCATTTTCCAATGAGCCTTTGGCGCCTAAATGATGTAGAGTGTATGTGGAGCATTCAAACTGTATCCTATAAACCTAAATTGAAGCCACAATGGCCATTAAATGGTAATCATATCAAGGCCACATATATATACATTTTTCATCTTTATAGGCTTATCATTTGTCATATTTTGTAAAATAAAAAAAATTCTCGGTTGAACCCTAACAACTGCTGAGGTTGCTAAATATAGTACATTGCAATAGTTAGGGAAACAGCTATACAAGCTATATATTTTTGTGCTTTAACAACAGCAGAATCTAGGGCGAACATATGGTATCAGCAAATGCATTTAAGCCCCCGGTGGCTTTGGCTGCTGTCCGTTCTAAGGTGGTGGTTCTGTTGTTGTTGAATCATTATTGATTGTTTCTCCCATTGTGGGATTCTGTAATTGTTCAATGTTTTGTTGTGCGTTACTTTGTGCCCATTCTGGTTTTGCACTTATCTTGATGGGGAAGAGAAAACTGGTTTCTTTGCCTAGTTTGCCGTCCTGGTGTCTCGTGATTGCTATGTGGCTCTTCCTCATGGTGCCTCAGGTATGTCTGCAGTTTGTGATTGTGGTATTTCCTGATCAAACTCACTTGCTTGTTAGTATGGGCCAGCTTTGGCTCTATTAGGTTTTTTCTTTATTTCTGGCTCTTTTAGGGTTATATGCCATTTTCTTTGTTTCATCGCAGTTACGGTGTCAGTTGATCTATCTATTGATACAATATATAAGAGGGGAGCACAGTGGCTCAGTGATAGAATGCTTGACTCGATACCCAGGGGCCGCGGGTTCGAGCCTCACCGGCGTCACTGCGTTGTGGTCCTTGAGCAAGACACATTCAGCCTAGCTTAGTACTGTTTCAACCCAGGAAGACCCGTCCCTGTTTAACTGAGAGATTGTTGATGGGACGTAAAGAATCAAATCAAACAAAACAAACAAACAATATATAAGAAAAGAAGCCTCCTTGCGGGGTAGACATTCAAATGCCCGTTCTTTTTTCTTAGGCTGCAGATGCTGTAGCTCAAATGCGAGGGTCTGCTGTTTTAGAGGTAACCTCTTTGGTCTATGTTTTCATCTACATTCATACTTTTATGTATGGGGCAGCCAGAGCATTCGTTGTTTGATGATGCGATAAGTTCCAACATATTGTGTGCTGTCCCATATAGCGAGTGTAAGTTGTCATATATTAAGCTTAATCTTTGATCTTCTTAGGACTAGTTTAACATATAGCTAATATCATGTTAACTTCCAGAAAACACGATAATGCAATATGTGCCATCTTGGACAACAACCTATAATGTTGACTTTAAGAGATGCTTTATGCACCGGTTTAGACTTACAAAAGGCAATTTAGCGACATTAATTGATTTATGAAAATCAGTTGTCAAATGTTTTAATTAAGGCAAGTCCGCTGCAAAATCTCAGTTTCATTTCATTTAAAATCTTTGCATGCTTGACAATTCAGTATCCGTGGTGTCGTCCATTGTTCTATTTCTCTCCTAAGTTAACGTTTAAAATGTATTTAAGGAATAACATCAGAGTGTCCAACAGACACATGTAAGATGTAGATCAGGCCCGAAGTTGTATTTTACTTGAACTGGTCTTTACCTGGTTGCAAATGTTATCAACAAACAACAGATAAACTTCACTAGCAGGCAAAGTGTTAATTAAACAGTAATTCGGTGGCTGCATATTACAATTCCTCTGTCCATAAGGCAATGAACAGAAATCTAGAGGATGGGTTGTGTTTGCCAGAAAGAAAATATTTATAAGAATTCTAAATTGACCAGGAATTACCAGAAGGGACTTGGGCGGTCCAAACGAGCTATAATTCAGGAGGGATGGGAACGATTAAGGGATAACGTAGTAAATATTGGAGTACTGACATTCATAAGGTTTGTACTGCTTTCTGTTGGAGTTCTTGCTTTAGCGTTCGCATATTTTCACAGCTTGGCACGTAGCTTATATTTACCGAAATGATCATATATACGGGCCAACTTCCAATTTTGTGGCCCTCGGATTTCTTGTTGAATTTTCAATTTATGTTAAAAGTAAAGTAGGGATCCTGATCAGGCATCTCGGTCTGCACACTGTCTTTGCCTAAAATAGTAAACCAGATATTTATATGGGTTGATATTGTGTAAGATTCTTTTGGACTTTAGAAATGTATTTCAACGAGTTCAAATACATACATGTAAATTTAAGACCTTTTTCAGTATTACAATTTTGCTAACGTAACAAAGTGGGTACTCATCGGAATTCCTATTTAACGCTGTACAGAACATCTGCACTAATTCTGTGGTCTACATGTAGTTTCATTATTGAAAGGCATGTTGATTTTTATATAATGAATGTAACCAGAAAATGCCACAGTCACAGTCCAGTTCATGACATCAAGGAAAAGAGAACCTATAACATTGAAAAATAAAAATAAATAAAACATAAATGAGCCAGCATGCTAGAGTTCGATACATATGCTTATCTGTCCGGAATGAGTCTACCTGGCCTCAAGGTTATAAAACTTGAGTTCATTCTCAAACTCAAAATAAAGCGCAATGATTGGCTGCTTGCGGACACGTGTCCGAAAGCAGCCAATCATTTCGCCTTATTTTGAGTTTGAGATTGTACTCAACTTTTACAACCTCGAGACCTGGTCGCGCACCGAGGTAACTTTTTGGGCCGAGGCCAATACGTGTATAGTTCCTACATGTAGCCACTGTATATGGTGTTAACATATCAAGCAAATAGGCATAACCTTCTACGCATGCTTTGACGAATGCTTTGTGCATTTTTACCTTTCGAAGCTGTAAGTAAGCAGTACTAAACTGAACATGCATTCACAAGGTAGATATCAGTTCCAGTAACTGTTGACTCCTCGGCAAAGTTTCTATTTTTCCACCAAAAAATAAAAATATTTTTAGGAATGATCCTATCTGATGTATTCCTTTTAACTTTAAAATAATAAATACCTTATATTCTACCAATTATGATATGCTAGGGTGTCATTAACGTAGATAACCATTAAACAATTTTCGTAGACAAATATGGTTTGTTTAAATATGGGATATCGAATATATACTTAAGACCAAAAGTAACTTTACACTGTTATTATATATACCTTTTCTGGGTATTGGTGAGTGGTATTTTAAATGTGTTTAATTCATATAAAAGTTCAATCAATTATTCATATGACCTATTAAATTTCATGTTGTTGCTGTCATAAATGCAACCACAATGCCCTAATGATAGAAGCAAGGGGGCAAAATAAACTTTTCCAAAACGCATCACTTTTGATGTGTTACTGTAGCTTTTCAATTGGTCAATTTTTAATTTTATAGAACCAGTCTTAAAGACAGGCTCTTAAATTGTTGTTTAAAGTTCTACTCAGCCTGAATCACCCTTCGGGTAACACAAATTAGAGTAGTGTTTTTTTACGTACATTCTCCTTTTTGTGAACTTTACAATGCTTTCAATGGAATTTCCCATAAGAAATTGTTTGCCGTTTTTCTTCCAAACCGATGGGAATTTTTATCAGATTATCTCGTCACATACTCAGGGCAGAAGTCTCAACAAATCGCTGGTAAAAAATCCAAATGCCATCTGAGATAAAGCTTTTAGCAGGGACTTAAACTTACTATTGTTTTAATTCAAAGGGAGATAATTTCAAAGTGAACCAACTTTAAAATGCTGCCAAAAACAAACTATACGTTAGAGACAGAATGTCTTGCAGTATTTTCAATGTGCAATCGATGACCCTTAAAATAGCGTGTTCAAGTCCTAGGTTTACTTTGAATTTTGTTAGGAAATGCTGATTTTGTGTTTTTTAATGAAAGCACAGATAACTTGACAGAAGATTAGTTTACCTAAGTGTTTTTTCCGTGAATTAGGTCAGGGCGGGAACCAGCAACTCATTGCAATATTTAATTTGGTTGAACAAAAAAACAGTAAAGATATATTCGATAGTTCAAAGTGTAAAGTTACTTTTGGCTTTAAGTATAATATACAGTGCAGCCTATGTAAAAGTTGTAAAGTTTGAACTTCTTACTAGATATACTAAAACGTTTGTTTATGCGCCAGGCCAATATGAACTGATATAATGGGTGCTGCTGGAATATAAAGGCATTGACATGAAGGTTCAAGAACTATTGCATCGAATACATGAAGATATAGGTTTTCCAGCAAAAAGCACACGTCTTCATTTACCAGTGGGACAACTTCAATTCGGGCCTTGTCGTGGGACAGCCTGACTTGTTTGCATGTGAACAACAAGGACACAGATCAGCCGGCGCATTCGCGCAGTCTGATCAGCGTCTATGTTATTCGCTCATTGAAAATATAATATTGAAACTTTCATCATGTAAACTCTTAATATTCCAGCTAGTATCTGTAGATGAGCAAATTTGTTCGAGTCGTATTCAGTCGAAAACCCAGAGGACAAGTTTTCTCTCGACGAGCCACATTCCTAGTGCTGTAAGGTTTTTTGAGTAGTCAATTTTAATATTTGCATTGTGTTAGATTTCATAGATCATTATTGAGTATGGTCTTCGGTATAACCATGTTAATTGTGTCGGCAACTGCTGGTGACATAAGATATGTGAAAATATAGCTGCTTTACATAATGGGACCAAAGGCATTCTGAAATAATTAGATATTATATATTTAACAGATGTCACAAGCGAAGATGACGATCATTATGAATCAACAAACATAGTTTCTGAATTGTTGTCAGCTGCTGACTTTTTTTCAAATTGACTTTTCCAAATGAAATATTTAGGAATATACTAAGTGAGTATGATCAGGAAATACCACAATCACAAACTGCAGACAACCCCGTGGCACCGCGAGGAAGAGTCGCTCAACCACCACGAGACACCAGGAAGACAAATTAAGCAAAGCAATCAGCTCTCTCTTCCCCATCAACACTATCAGAGTGTCAAGGAACACTATAAGAGTGTCAGACGGTTTATAGTGTTCTATCTACCATTGCACAAGTTTTGAGATGTTCCTCGCTCTCCTTCCTATGGTGTATATATTTCTCAGCTTATTCGTTTTGCTAGAGTGTGTTGATGACTTAAACAACAGAAACTTATTTTTAACTGCTAAATTATTAAAACAAGGTTATAGATATCATAAAATTCGTAAAGCATTTTCTAAATTCTACCACAGACACTCAGAGTTAATTGTTAAATACAACATCAGGTTAAAAACTCTTCTGCAACAAGGCATATCAGAACCTATACTTTATGGTGATTTAGTTTATAAATTCAAACGAATTGTTGGAAAACCTAATTTTAGTGATCAATTCAAAAAGATAGTAAAACGTTATATAAGGGTTGGATATAATTTAGATATCATGCGACAGTCTGCATTCCTAGTTTTAAACCCAATCACGGTTCATAGCTATGGTTTCCTCTTTAATTGCACGACGGCTGGTCAGGCCTCAGACTCTATGACGGCTCTGACGTAAAGCTTTAATCGGTGGGTTGGTGCCTGATGCTTATCTGTAGCTGGACCTACCGTGGCTCAACTTGAGGGTTTCTTTAGCTCTGACTATCTGTGAGTCATGAGCCCTTTTCTTTGTTTCATCATGGTGTAGTAATTTGATTAGAGTGTTTTTTCCATGATGATACATTGCATTAGTTAGATGGCCTCCATGCGAGCTGAACATTTCTTGTACTTCAACAACAGCAGAATCTAGGGCGAAGATTTGGTACCAGTAAAATGCATTTAAGCCCCCCGGTGGCTTAGGCTGCTGTCCGTTCTAAGGCGGTGGTTCTGTTGTTGTTGACTTTTGGATTATTGTTACTCCCATTGTTGGAGTCTGTAATTGTTTCGTTAATTTATGTTCATTCTAGTATTGCAATCATCTTGATGGGGAAGAGAGTGCTGATTGCTTTGCTTAATTTGTCTTCCTGGTGTCTCGTGATGGTTGAGCGGCTCTTTCTCGCGGTGCCACGGGGTTGTCTGCAGTTTGTGATTGTGGTATTTCCTGATCATACTCACTTACTATTTTAGAATCAGATTAGAACCAACGTTCAGCAGAAAATAAAATAGTTTAATGTCGCCTATAAGCATAAGACAACGAAACGCAAAGTTGGACTTGCACGGATCAAGAGGGGGGAGTGAAGGGGTCCGGACCCCCCCCCCCCCATGTAAATTCACAAAAGCGGCTGTGAGTTTACTTAGCACTTGTACGGACCTCCATAGAGAAACTATAGGCTTATCAAGGGAGATCCGTAATAAGTTGATAACTAAACAAAAAGGGATCTCCTGACGGGATTTTCTGGAGCCGCGTATGTTGGAGGACAGAGAAAAAGCATTCTCTCATATTCGTAGCTGTCACTGATTTGAAGATGACCCTAAAGAGGACATCATACTTTCTTTCATATCATTCAACTCTTTATATGTTTGGTATGTTTTTAATCTACTGTGGTCTGTTATTTTTTTCTCAAAGTAATCATATATGAAGAAAAAAATCTTTCAGAAACACAACCAGATTGTCAAACAGTTTAGATCAAGATCAGGCGTCAGTTAAACGACCTACCAGACAACAGTTGTCATGTTGGTACATATAAAAAAACTAGCAAAGCAATTTTCAAACCTACATGTATCTAGTTTAGTTAGATGCGAATTGTTTTGGCATGCGCCTTTATCTGAGTCTCTACTTTATGTGTGTCGAAAAAGAAAGCTTTTTCTTGTAATACTCGCTGGCTTTATTTTGACACTATTTCAAAAACAGTACCAAAGTGCCTTCAGCTATAAATTATGGTTCCTCTGCGCTAGCCAATGGAATATCTTTTATCACAACTGCATTGAGTAATGATATTCCCTTGACTTGCCTTCGACCCACCATGCTCATCTAAGGAGATGAAAATCTCCTCAAAGCATAACAACCAAATAACCAACTACTGTGTGTGTTCTGTTTTGAGCCAGAAAAGGTGACCGATTATCCTGACTTTTTAATTCTAACCATCACTAACACACATGCAAATACTTAACTACAAAACTTCATTTAACAATATGTTGAAAAGCATTGCCAATCTTACCATTTTCAAAGAAAAATTAATATGTGTTTAATCGGTCGCTCTTCGGCTGAATGACGAATTACATCACCATATCTAGGTACCTCCCAAAAAGCGACAGCTCCACAACAGTGCCACCTAGTGGCTCTCACTGAAACAAGGGAAAGCAATTTTCGTCTAATTCATTAAATACAAACGACAAAATTAACATTATAAAAGGATGACAAGTCATTAATTGTCCCATCCTACTTTGCATGAAAGAAATATTTTCCTTTTACAATAATTGGCAGTCTGTCGAAGTAATATGCAATGTAATGTCATGATAAGACTTTAACTTGAAATGGATGTTTAAAAGTGATTACAAAGTAAGCGAGCACATTGAAGACGGGACTTATCACAAAGAGGGAGCACCTGAATGTATGTAACAAAGGCTGAGAGGCGCAGTTGTTCCCACAAAAAGTCTGGACATAAATGATGATTTGGTGAAAAAACTTAACATCTAGTCGCACTTGCGTTTCTAATTTTGATAGTCACTTAATAATGATCAGTTGTTTCCAAATTACACTGGTCAAAATATTTGAATAAACACCTGTTCGTTTCCCAAAGGTGATAATGATAACCCTCGTCCAATAGACAAAAAATACACCTCACTAGGCAATGCAGCTTAACCCCAGTTCATTGTGCTATGTTTGTATGATCAAAAATGCTTAGATTAAAACAATCGCTGAGTAAGTTAATAATTTTTGATTTTAGTAATGACGACTTGAGGAAATTGCAGGAGCCTTACAAGAATTTTGTAAATTGTGGTCATGTCAGAAAATGTGTGATGCGCTCCATTATCTTTTGGACAATATATTTATAAGATTTGGCTCAAAATTATATAGACAAATTGTCGGTATTCCAATGGGTACTAATTGTGCTTCTCTTGTTGCAGATTTGTTTTTGTTTTGTTATGAGAGAGACTTTATGTTGTCTCTGTCTGACAATAATCAAGCTGATATTATTGAAGCTTTTAACTCTACCTCGAGATATTTAGATGACTTACTTAATATTGATAATCCTTAGTTTGAACAAATGGTAGGTCAGATATATCCCACTGAACTTCAGTTAAATAAGGCAAATTCCTCTGATACTAAAGCTCCGTTTTTGGACTTGAACTTGTCAATAAAAAATGGCATAGTTTCTTCTAAAATTTATGATAAACGGGATGATTTTAATTTTGAAATAGTAAATTTTCCATTTCTTGATGGAGATGTTCCTCGCTCTCCTTCCTATGGTGTATATATTTCTCAGCTTATTCGTTTTGCTAGAGTGTGTTCTAATGTTGATGACTTCAACAACAGAAACTTATTTTTAACTGCTAAATTATTAAAACAAGGTTATAGATATCATAAAATTCGAAAAGCATTTTCTAAATTCTACCACAGACACTCAGAGTTAATTGTTAAATATAACATTGGGTTAAAAACTCTTCTGCAACAAGGCATATCAGAACCTATATTTTATGGTGATTAATCTATAAATTCAAACGAATTGTTGGAAAACCTAATATTAGTGATCAATTCAAAAAGATAGTTAAACGTGATATAAGGGTTGGATATAACTTGGATATCATGCGACAGTCTGCATGCCTAGTTTTAAACCCAATCACGATTTATAGCTATGGTTTCCTCTTTAATTGCAAGACGGCGGGTCAGGCCTCAGACTCTATGACGGCTCTGACGTAAAGCTTTAATCGGTGGGTTGGTGCCTGATGCTTATCTGTAGCTTGACCCACCGTGGCTCAACTTGTGGTTTTCTTTAGCTCTGACTATCTGTGAGTCATGAGCCCTTTTCTTTATTTCATCATGGTGTATTTATTTGATTAGAGTGTTTTTCCATGATTATACATTGCATTAGTTAGATGGCCTCCACGCGAGCTGAACATTTCTTGTACTTCAACAACAGCAGAATCTAGGGCGAAGATTTGGTACCAGTAAAATGCATTTAAGCCCCCCCAGTGGCTTAGGCTGCTGTCCGTTCTAAGGCCGTGGTTCTGTTGTTGTTGACGTTTTGTTACTCCCATTGTGGGAGTTTGTAATTGTTTTATGTTTTGTTGTACGTTACTTAATGTCCATTCTAGTATTGCAATCATCTTGATAGGGAAGAGAGAACTGATTGCTTTGCTTAATTTGTCTTCCTGGTGTCTCGTGATGGTTTAGCGGCTCTTCCTCGCGATGCCACGGGGTTGTCTGCAGTTTGTTATTGTGGTATTTCCTGATCATACTCACTTACTATTTTTGTTAAGTCCTTAAATATCTAAGGACATTGTTTACAAGTTATCCTTATAATTACTTTGACAAGAAAATGGTATAGGACGTACAAAAACGATGCTCTTTTAGTGGTTGATCCAAATAATCGTCTAAAAATAATTTAGAAAAATAGCTACTTTTTCACAAAATTTCACTCTTATGTTAAGCGTTCCATAGTAATTTATGGAAAGGGATAACGTCATTATTATAAGCAGGCATATGGACACTCTGGTTTCAGTTCTTTGGTGCAGTCTTTGCTTCCAAGGGATACCCTTTTAAGAACATATCATCCTTGATGGGTTACTAAACTAAATGCAAGACAGATATGATCTTATCTTTTATAATCAACTCTCCCTAAGGATCAGACTATTAGTGCATTTACACAGTGAAAGATGGCAAACATCTTGTATTCCTCTAATTATTTTGAACAGTGTATTTTCAATAATGTTTTCTTCCTTTTTCACTCCCATATTCATATTTTATGTGTTAATTTAAATCAACTCTCCAAGACATGTTCTATTTTATATCATGAGTTTACAAGGAAAATACCAACACAACTCTGGAACGTTTATGTCATGTTTCCCTCCAAAGAGATGGCCAAAGCATGTAAATGTCGGACAAATATTTATCAAGTTTGTTTTGCATTTTATATTGTCATGTAAAGGAATCATTACTCAGTGTCACTCATATCGATTAGCTATATATCGCCTGAATTGTAAACGAACGTTTTCAGATTTTTTTTAGAATGGTTTACCTGTCTGTCTGTCGAAACAGAATCTCTGTTTATGCCTTTGTATACGGGAAACTCTTAAATGGTTACTTTTACAAACAGTGAAGACCCAGAGAAAATGCCGCATGCATGCGACATTTCATCCGGGTCTACACTGTTTCTTAAAGTAAAAAATATCTTCAGAAAAACAAACAATAGTTTTCTTTAATTATAACCTGACAACTCTAGATATATGAATCAACCCAAGTTGTTTATTATATCAAATTAGTAGGAAGAACCCATTAGTATACAAAGGGTTAAGAAATAAAGCATTTGCAGCCGTGCTCAAATGCCTAGATATAACCCGTTTAAACACGAGCGAGTTTAGTGCAATCCCCTAAGTGGTTAGGGCTGTTGTCCTTTGAAGGTATGGATTCTGTTGTTGTAAGTACATTGTTCGTTGCTGTCCCTCATTGTGTGTGTGTGTGTGTGTGTGTGTGTGTGTGTGTGTGTGTGTGTGTGTGTGTGTCTTGTGGTCACCTGCTGGGAAAGAGCTACTTTCTGGGCTCTTTTATATACTGAAACAATAAAGTTATGTCCGCTTGACGTTTATGTCTGCCAGTACTAAATGTATGAACGCATTTCAATTAAAGTTTTACATTTCAAACTGTTATCATTTAAAAACGTTATGCACCTAAACAAAATTTATTTGATAACCAGTATAGCCGCTGCCAACTCAGAGAACACGAGAACCCTTCAAATCAAAAGTCACAACATCAATAGCTTGGATGTCCATCATAGTTCCGAACCGTTCAAGTTCATTTTAACATCACTGAGCAATTTCTATAGTAAGATGCTATGCATGTTAGCTGTATGCATTGCTTTTACTGCCACAGCCATTAATCTGTAACATACTCTGACGCCACAAAACATCGATCAAGAGCATGCGTGTAGACACTCAGAAAATTCATTGTTGGTCCAACAGTTTGATAATCAACAGAATCGGTCAAATTTTGATTTTTTTTCCGTCATAACAAACATTTTAACATTAATTAAGACTAATAAGCATCAAAACAATTAATACTGGAAATTCACTTGTGTTTTTTTTTTCAATATGGGGTTGGGTATAAAACACAGATTTAGTGAACATGTAATGGCCGACATCAGCCATGGTTTTTATTTCCATCCTTTGTGTAATCGTTGTCATACACAAGCACAACAAATTAAAAACAAAAACGGTGTCAAATGATGTTAGGTTAAGAAGAGTCGCAGGTTCTTAAATTGTGATTTGTTTAATTCAAAGGGAGGTACGTTCAGTTAATTTTGTAAATTAACGGTTTTCAATTGCAACGTCGCTCGTTTAATAAGCACATTTGGGATTTTTAGATGTTGTTTCATCGTTGGACGTTCCTGGTTGCCATTTAACGTAAAATGTGTCACGTTTTGATGTTCAACTTGCTGATAATAATGGATGGAGCTGTTTTCACTTTAGGTTCAATAACTCTTTTCGATAAGAAGAAAAAACAAATAATTACCAAGTTTTGTGTGTCGGACGTTTATTAAAAAAAATTGGCTTTTTTTTTTGCTTAGGTATCTTAACTGGATCAAAAGATACAGTACCATGAAAATCGGACGTATCTTTTTTGTTTGAGTATATGTGATGTTTTCTTGTGTTTGAGTCACTTTCCCATGTGATGTCCTGGGTCAGGGGTGGTACTTGATTGTATCAATTCCCGATCTTTACTCTCTTCATTACATTCACTAGCATTGCCTTAAATGCCTAAATAATTCAAAATTTGTCTTCATTCCCCCCCCCCCTTAACAGTTGTGTGTCGACATGTCGTTTACGACTTCATGTATGCACTTTAATACATCCAAGAGGTAAACGAATAAATTCACAGCACAAACATGAATGTCAAACCCTTTAAGCAGACTCAGTAAAAAGCATATGTCTTCCACATCAGAAGATTTGTGCGTTTGATGTTCTACTCGTCTCATCTTGCAAAGCCATGTGTTTCTGTGAAACAACACGCAATTATTTGACAGTTTTAATCCTTTTCTAGAGTTTTTAATTTGAAAATTTCGAACTGCGAAGAAGGCCTTTAACCCATTGTGTTGAATAGTCCCAGTTTTTGATCATGTTGGAATGATTTACGTTTCATAATAGGTGGATATTGATTGACGTTTCTTAATTATTCTGGACGATTGGTACGGTTTAAAATACAATGAACAGTGTATAAGCAGATTTGCTGTGATCTCTCATCTGGGTAAACGGGAATTGCAAAATTGTACCAGCAAAGCACATAATGAAGGAATGAATTATACGCATTATCAGTCTTATTTGTAAGGGATTAACATTTTGAACAGAGAATTTTAGCTTAGCATTACGGTCATTGTGAGAGAGCACAGTGATTCAATGGGAGAGTGTTTGAATTGAGAGCAATGGGTCGCTTGTTCGAGCTTCATCTGTGGCTATGTATTGTGTCCTTGAGCAAGACGCGTTACTGGTTTAACCCAGGAAAAGAACAGACATGAATGAAAAATACTAACTTGGCCAGTAAACATAAAAACAATAAAAAAAAGTCATTATGAGTGAATTAAAGGTCAAAAACTGAGTGTGTGGTTTTTCTTCATACACACATGAAACTCCTGCATAAAATACCTTTGATAATCTTTATAACAAAATAAGGGCCATAAATCTGATCGGCACACCAACGAAATTTTGATGGAGTTTTGCTAGCAGGCCGATGATGGCCCGCGCTTTTAGTGGTATTTGGTCCCTTTCTCCGCTCATCAACTAAAACAAAACAAAAAAGAAAACATCAAAAGTAAGTTGGACCCCATCTGACAAAACTTTTTTGGATCCGCACATGCAAGTGGTCAGTCATTTCCCAGCAGGTGATCACAAAGTTGCTAAACCAGACAAGACAGTATAATAAAGACAAACGTGAAACATAAATAACAAAAAAGATCCTTGAAAGAAGCGCTGTCTTGGAGCGGTCAGTAAAAAAGTGCCTGGAGATTAAACATGTTGAAAGTAATTCAAACGAAAATAAGCTAAGATTCCCGTTACAGACCACATTACCTTTGCCTCTATGTTCAATTAAGTCAGAAAGGTTTTATTAGATATGAATATGAGGATACAAGAATACCTTTGGATTAAAATTTTAATGAAATAGGAATTTATATACTATATAGATCAAAATAGATACTGAGGTTTAACTGTTGGATTTATTTTACTCTGGTATTGAATTGTATGTAGTGTTGAGTCCTTATCTTTGTTGTATCTCCTTTTTATAGTTTGATTTGTATTAACTGGGAGATAATCCATAGATCAGTTAGGGTTATTTAATGCGAACCCAAAATAGATTTGTCTTGATCCACATCTGAAATAAGGGCGACGTTGGTACCGTCAAGCATGTTTAAGCCCTCCAATTATTTTCTTACTGGCCGTTCCAAGGTGGTGCTTCTATTGTGGATCGTGTTTTGTTATTTGTGTTTCGTGTTTGTCTGTCATACATGTACAACTGGCAACCTTGTGGTCACCTGCTGGAAAGGGCAGATCTCTTGGCTCTCTTGTTAATACATTTTACTTTGGCCACAGCTTGCTTCCAACCGAAATGTGTTATGTGATATAATAGCACCTTCTACCTTAAATGAAACAGCTAATATGAGATGATGGTTCCGACTTAAAGACTTATCTATTGATGAGATGGTAGGGGCCTGATGCTTTGGCTGTTTGTCGGGCGCACCGGGGTTTACCTGTTGGATTTCTTTTGCTCCAGTATTCAGTTTAATTTACTGTTGAGTCCTTATCCTTGCTTTGTCTCCTTGTTATATCTTGATTTATATGTTTAGGAGATGATGAATTGATAAGTTAGGGGTCTTTCATGCAAACCAAATATCTATGTGTCTTGATCCACATCTGAATTAGGGGTGAGGTTGGCGCCGTTAAACTGGTTTAAGCCCTCCAGTAAAATATTTTACTGACCGTTCCAAGGCGGTACTTCTTCTGTGGATCTTTTGTGTTTTTGTTCTGTCTTGTGTTTGTTGTGTCTTTGTGCGCGTCTGTTTGTATGTGCTTTGTGGTCACCTGCTGGGAAAGGGCTGACCTCTTGGCTCTCGTTTGTGGTGTCTACTGTGAGTTTGTCACTTTCCCATTGGTATCCTGGGTCAGGTGTGGTACTTGATTGTATCGATTCCTGATCTTTGCACCTTTACTTACCTTAACAAAATTAAATATATGCACATATATGTAGGACCAAATGAAATTGTGTTACCATCCGTACCATACAAGGAATGCAGCCATGCTATTATGAGATGAACGATACTGTCTTAAGCATCGTAAAATTTAAAATATCTCAATTTTGTTGAAAATGTAAGATATCACCTTTTACGACAAAGGGGGCGATTTGATCAGAACAGTAATAATACATAGCACCAGCATATTAACAATGAACTCATTATGGATTTATTGAAAAAAGCCTTCAAACAAATCTTAAAAATTCACAATACAATGCTCTGTCAATAGCTTTATATAAATGCATAACAGGGGATCAGATGTTCTTTTGTATTTCTTAATAGCTTTTCCAGAGCTGCTAATTAATACTAGCTAAGTGAATACCATGCAGGTAAAAGATATTACAATCTTCATAGGTCCTGATGAGCAAATATTTTGAACGTACCATTTCCTTTGCTGTTTTTATATTCACGGTAGTGGTGAATAGTAGTGTCCAGCATTATAAGTTATCTCAAGCTAACAGGAGATTGTACTGAATAAACATAAACGAATAATTAGAATAGATACGCAAAATAACTGCCTTAATGAAATTACACCCACAATAACATGTGCAAATTATCATTTTAAGATTTCATATAGTCTTACTCTTGAAAAATTGAGTAAAATGCATTTATGCTCTTTCGTAATTGTAAAGATGCACAAAGCGCCTGTAATTTTGAAGGTCTTCGATAGGGTATTTTTGAACTATGTATCTATGCTGTAGACTCGTCGACTTGCTGGCGATGGACGTGGTCCTTGGATGGGTTTGTTTTCTCAGGTTGACATATAACGAACAGATATGTATTGGCAATTGATTTCCGGACTAAATGTTTCGTATCATATCTTATCATATGAAGTTGCACTTGGGAGGGAAATAACGTCATGCATTAAAATCGATAAGCCACTAGTGCTCTACAGATTTTCAGGTAACGTTATGAAATGATAATTTTTAACGTGCTTTTAACGTCACACATATGGCAAAACCTTATCGTATTCACACCAAAAATGATATTTCAAAGTAGTTTAAATAGATTCTTACATTCGTAGTCATGTATCATTGAATTTATTAAACACGTTGCGAAAAAAGCTAAAAAATGCTCGCATTTTAACATTTTTCTCAACTTGTTTGATAAATTCAATAAACACTGATGTAAGATCCGCTATATTCATCGCTACGATAATGTAACAATTGAAACGTATACCTTACAAGGGCAGATCGAGATAATTCCGTCAGGGGTGTCCTAACAACGTTTTTGTTTTTGTTCTTTTAGTCATCAACGTATTTTACAGAGGGCCTTACGAAACTCCCTCGAGAAGCAATTGGACCCACTTGGGTCCAAATGCTTCTCGAGGGAGTCAGTACCAGTATTTCTAAGGAATCTTATAGCCACTTATGATTTTGTAGAATGGGGGTGTCTGGACCTCCTTTCCGCCCCTCTGAATCAGCCTAAAGTTTGTATGATCGTTTGCTGTTTCATTCATTTCTCACACAGCATCCACAATTATTTGGATAAATCGTTTACAATGTACATATCAAGAGGATGTGCAAATCCGATCAGAGGCCATCCTTATCAAAGTTTTCCAAAACTTAAGCTGTTTCTTTGTCTCACGCCCATCAGGTTATGCGAAATATAAAAAACATTTAGACAGAAATTGTAGAATCGTGTCAAAGGATAATGCCACATGCATAATTGTCTTCAGATATTGTATATCCAGCCAGTATAGCTATTTAATATTAGCTAGAACGTGAATATGTGAAATATTTTTATATATGATATGCAGAGTTTTAATATGCCTGTATTATTATATACTCGGCCAAAAAAGAAACGCCGCATATAAAACATACATTGTATATGGGGGTCTTTCACCAATCTCTCGCAAACGATGCGTCACAGTTTGAGCGCTGATTCTTCGATTATGAGTTCCTGGGGTTGTCCTAGCTACCATTGTCACCGGACGAAATTGATTCAGCAGTTTAAACCTACGTTTTTTTCGATATTGACGTCGCGTTATTGGACGATGACGTCATGTATGCGCATGGTCTGACATTGTTCCAAATTGTCAGAAACGTTTCCTAAGACGTTCAATCGTCCTTGCATGGCATCGAAATTGTTGAGCTATCACGGATGGCGTCACGTTAGCTTGTAAAATTCTTATCGCCTTTTCGCATTCAACATGTGTCCGTTTTGGCATAGTACATTAGCAATGTGTAATCATTATTTTTAAAATTTCAAAATGTTTTCACGCAAATTGGATATTAGACTAGTGATTTCAGTAGTTATTGCATGTGTAAAGCTAAAAATGAATGTGCACGTGAAAAACTTGAAAATAAAAAGACAGCCAGTACACTGGTTTGGGTTGACTTAGCTCAATAAAACAATGGGAATAATGTGTGTCAGGAATAGTAGTGAAACATAGTTAGCAGATGAAATTTTGTAACTCTCATTTAACGCGCAATATTTTTAATCTTTATATGCGGCGTTTCTTTTTTGGCCTAGTATATTTTTGTTTATCCTTTATGAATATCGTCATCAGCTAAGAAATAGATTTGCGATGTTTTATATAAACTAGATGCACAATCAGTTCCTGAAAGAATAACATACACCAATTAAACAAAGACATACCATTTGGAGAATCCTGAGACAGGTACATACTTCATGTAGTCTGAGCTAAGTAGTAATGAATGGGGATACGGTACCATTTTAAGCAAGAAAATAACAGAATTGTATTTTGCTTGAGATGATAACTTGAATTTCCACCCTTATATGCTTAAAAATATTTGTGAAGAATGTGAGTCATATTCCAGCTTCGATAATTATAAAAAAAATATTTGGTACATGTATCATCTTTATCTTAATAAGTAACTGACTTTCAATTGTGTTATACTCTCTGTGTTCTGTGTCTCTTCATTACGTTGCCATGGGTTGGTCTCACTTATTTGTTTTTCATGTGGTAAGTAAAAAGTGTATTATAAATCTTGATGGTAATTCAATCCCAATGGGACCATGTGGGGAAAACTTATGTTTATATAATAAATAGAGTAATGTCCTTTAAAATTATTAAGCTAATAGATGTATATCTTGGGTCAGGCAGATTTGCAGATTTGTTTTTGTTTTGTTATGAGAGAGACTTCAATGCATGCTGTCTCTGTCAGACAATAATCAAACTGATATTATTGAAGCTTTTAACTCCACCTCCAGATATTTAGATGACTTACTTAATATCGATAATCCTTATTTTGGATAAACGGTAGGTCAGGGTCAGATATATCCTACTGAACTCCAGATAAATAAGGCTAATTCTTCTGATACTGAAGCTCCGTTTTTGGACTTGAACTTGTCACTAACAAATGGCATAGTTTCATCTAAAATTTATGATAAACGGGATGATTTTAATTTTGAAATAGTACATTTCCCATTTCGTGATGGAGATGTTCCTCGCCCCCTTCCTATGGTGTATATATTTCTCAGCTTATTCGTTTTGCTAGAGTGTGTTCTAATGTTGATGAATTCAACAACAGAAACTTTTTTTTAACTTCTAAGTTATTAAATCAAGATTATAGGTATCATACAATTCGAAAAGCATTTTCAAAATTCTACCACAGACACTCAGAGTTAATTGTTAAATACAACATTGGGTTGAAAACTCTTCTGCAGCAAGGCATATCAGAACCTATATTTTATAGTGATTTAGCTTATAAATTCAAACGAATTGTTGGAAAATCTAATTTAACGATCAATTCAAAAAGATTGTAAAACGTTAAACAAGGGTTGGATATAACTTGGATATCATGCGACAGTCTGCATGCCTGGTTTTAAACCCAATCACAGTTTATAGCTATGGTGCTCTCTTTAATTGCACGACGGTGGTTCAGGCCTCAGACTCTATGAGGGCTCTGACGTAAAGCTTTAATCGGTGGGTTGGCGTCTGATGCTTATCTTTAGCTGGACCCACCGTGGCTCAACTTGAGGTTTTCTTTTGCTCTGACAATCTGTGAGTCATGAGCCCTTTTCTTTGTTTCATCAAGGTGTATTTATTTGATTAGAGTGTTTCTCAATGATGATACATTGCATTAGTTAGAAGGCCTCCATGCCAGCTGAACATTTTTGTACTTCAACAACAGCAGAATCTAGGACGAAGATTTGGTACCAGTAAAATGCATTTAAGCCCCCCGGTGGCTTGGGCTGCTGTCCGTTCTAAGGCGTTGGTTCTGTTGTTGTTGACTTTTTGTTTATTGTTACTCCCATTGTGGGAGTCTGTAATTTTTCTTTGTTTTGCTGTACGTTACCTTATGTCCATTCTAGTATTGTAATCATCTTGATGGGGAAGAGAGAGCTGGTTGCTTTGCTTAATTTTTCTTCCTGGTGTCTCGTGATGGTCGAATGGCTCTTCCTCGCGGTGCCATGGGGTTGTCTGCGGTTTGTGATCGTGGTATTTCCTAATCATACTCACTTAATATTTTTCACCTGAATCTTGTCTTCGGCTGGGCTCACCGTTGCTCAACTTGCAATTGTATTGTACTTTATCTCTGACTATCTATGAGCCATAAGTTGTTTTCTGTGTTTCATTATAGTGAGTTAAATTGGTTGGATTGTTTCTATGTGATGATGCATTGTATAAGATAGAAAGCCTCCACGCACGCTAAGCAGTGTACGACATAATCTAGGGCAATGATTTGGGGCAAGTAAAATGCCTTTAAGCCACCCATTTACTTAGGATGCTATCCGTTCTGAGGCGGTGGTTCTGATGTTGGCAATCCATTGTTTATTATTTCTACCGCTGTTTCCATTGTTTGTGTGCGTGTGCGGGATTTTGCGCCTGTACCTTGTTTTGTAAAGCAATATTTAGTGTCCTTCTAGTTTTGCAATCGTCTTGATGAGGATAGAGTTTAATGCTTTAGTTTATAATAATTATCTTCCAGATGCATTGTGAATGTTAATGTTTTGTGGCTCGTCCTCATTGTTCTGCCGGTTAGTCTGCAGTGTGTGATTATGGTATTGTATGGCCATATTGTATGGCCATACATACCTTATACATATGATAATGAATAGTCTCAACGTTTCGTGTATGTACCCACATAAATTCTTACGATACGGTTATAAATATCATATGAGCCGTTGCATGGGATTTCAAAAAATGTGGTATGTGCGACAAGCAAAGCTTCAGATCAGAATGCACAGTCTGATCAGAGCCTTTGCTAGTCGCTTGAATATTTCATTAGTGTTAAGCTATTGACTGAACATTTTTGGAGTTTCTTAGCTTAAAAAGAGGATGCACAGGGTCGTCTGAGTCTACACTTGTCAAAATGCCACCTTGTTAGAAATCACATGTCACGGCTCATATAATAGTCTGAATCCAATCCCAAGGTCGACCAAATAAGGTACATTCAGCTTTCATAATTCGTATAACCATTTACAATACCAGTAACTAGGTACACAAGTACTTTAACAAACAGTGAAGACAGAGATGGTAAGACGGCATTTCACTTAAATTGTCAGCTAAGATTACATGTAAACTATGTTCAGGGACAGAAACATATCACTTTTTAGTATGTTTAACCAGCACCGCTAAAAAAACAGAATGGACAATACCCTACTCATTGTATCAATATGTATGGGATAATCCATCGATATAAAAATGGATAATTGAAAGTTCCCTGTAACATTGTTTTTACATTATGCTAGTAAAGATATTGACTGGTGTAAGGTCCGTTTAATATTAATCTGTTAACTTGAACATCAAAAATAAAACAGTCAGCCATATTTCAAGTGCCAGTTTGTGTTCATTCATAATTGGTTGTTGGTGATCAGCATTTATCGTGTGTCGTTTATAAAGTGTTTCAATGACGTGATATGTCAGTAATTAAGAGTGTTCAAGGAAATGAACTAAACAATTTAGATTCTGGGAGATTTCTTTTTATACCAAGTAAAATTGTAGATCTACCTTACGATCGAGATTGAAACAATCTATACTAGAAAAAACATCGTTGAATCTAGATAACAGAAGTTCTGGTAACTTAGTAGTAGGTGCGAAATTCGTAATTCATTCAGATCCATTTTATTTCGTAATCCTGGATTCTCATTTTCTTATAAAAATAGATCAAAGGTGGTGCGGACTAATAAAACTACCAATTTCATTTTAGTACCCACAACATAGCAAGTGTCGACTTTAAAGGAACATTATTGATCTTCATATAAATATGATGACAAAAGTAAGTGAGTACGATAAGGAAATACCACAATCACACACTGCCGACCAACCCACGTCCACAAAACATTTACAGTAATAAGGCATCAGAAAGCCAATTAAAGCAAAGCATCCAGTTCTCTCTCCCTCGTCAAGGTGATTGCAAAACTAGAGAGGACACATAGCAACGCACTTCAAAACAAAGACCAACACAGAACCCCCACAAATAATTGGAGGTGTATAAACAATAAATCCACTATTGTTCATTTTAAATGATTGAAGGCATTGGAACTATTTTCTTCGATGAAAAGATATCCTCCTAGGAGGCAGCCTACACTTGTTTTAAAACAATGCAATGTGACAATATCGTAACAAACAGAATAGCTAATAAAATTGTTTATAAGAAAATGGTGTGGTTGTGGCATTTCTTGGTAATACACACTTTCATTTAACCAACTAAGGTTTGGTGTCCATATGGTTTCCTGTCCCACTTCTACAATAACATACTATGTTCAAGATTGCCTTACCGCTGATACCCTTTAGATTGGTGGACTTGCCCTCCTATACAACAGTGCAGTGGGACACCAGATTGAAGTTGTATCGTTAATGCATATGACCGTTTGATTGCGCTGTTACACTCGCATGAAATGCACAAAATATAAAAACCGCGCAAAATTGCACAGGTGTCATGTTTTGTGCATTGACTCAGTTATAATTTAAATAATAGAAATGTTTTTTCGGAAATTATTTATAATTTGATATTTGGTTTCATTCAGGATTAAAAGACAAAATAAACAATTCACGACAGCTTGTGGACACATGACACTTTGTTAACATGCTGGCGGTATGCGTGTATTATATACGTGAGCTCAATTGAACTGCAAATGGCTATAATACCGAGGGTCTCGTGTCGTTGTTTTTTCAAACCGCAATATCATTTATAATCGAATACGACTATGAATTGAGTGTAGATCACAGGAAGAGTTCGTTTTTATTTTGATAACATTCCGTTTTAATCAGTGAATGATTAATGTGCGTTTGGGGTACGTATTCTTGGAATAGTTTATTTATGTTTCTTTACTTTAGATGAAACCGTGTTTTAAGAAATGGAATTATTTGTATTTAAAAAGACGGATATAAACATTTATCATGCAGAAGAAATGCAGCTAACAGGCATCTGGCATTTTAAGTGAGTGGCGCATTAATGATTCCTGATAGTACAGGTATAATAACTGTTTGAGTGAGTAGATGGGAGCAATGGCCATACAACGTTTGTTTTTATTGCAAAGCCGACCGCGAAGCTGAGGCGAATCTGTATATATCGTTAAGTTTCTCCAAAGTCTTTCCCATAGCTTCAATGACAGAATGGAAATAGATAAGTGACCCGACAAATAGACGAGAATCACTAAATAGCTCTGCATTCACGTTTGAGAGTGAAGTATTTCCTATGACATGCTATAACAGTGGTGTGCAGATCAATTTATTTACTATATAAATACTGCAGATGAGAAAATATAGTATTGCATGATTGTTCGTGTATAATTGGATATCTAAACGGGCTAGAGGAAAGAAGATTTAATTCAAGAATTCGCCTATTATTTTATCGCTTTTTCGCAACCAATCTGATAAATTAAAAAAAAATGCACGAATACCAATGTTAGAAATCTATTTAACATATGCTGCCAAAAGTACTTTAAAATAGCGTTTCTGACGTGCACAACTCAAGATTTTGCTATATATATATAAGACGTTGCTAAGACCGTCAATACGTGCTGTTAAAAATATGTAAACTACATGTATTAGTAGTTAATCGATATCCGTGCTATTTCACTTCCAGGCGCGACGTCATTTGTGATAAAAGCGATGATAGGTCAAACTGTTGGGCAATCTCCTTTGACATAGCAAGGGTGTTCTGCTGCCATTGTTTTCCTGGTATTAGTTATGTACCATTGCTGTCGGTTTTCTAATGTCTACTCCGCATGGCGCCATGGCCGTTCTGTAATTTTGTGTCATTTATTGCTCAAATTCACTGATTAAATACAAACACAATTTCATCCTTTCAGACTTTGGGGAACTGTGAAAGAAGTCGCCATGTATTGGAGTTTGTGCATATTTCCAATTAACACCAATCACTGTGCATGCTCTGAATCGTGTGTAGTGCTCTTTCGACTTACCTTTTTAAGCAACATGATCAGTTGCACAATCCATGCCAGGCTGTATTGCGTTTGATCATTTCTATAGTACAGCGTGGGCATGCTTAAAACTTTACCTCAGTTCCCATTAGAGACATGCACTAATGTCTTTTTAGACTACGGTCCGTACACAGGGTCATTTTTGATCCCGTTATAGGGATAGAACTTGTGCAATGTCTGTTTCATCTTCTGTGTATTTAAGTATTCTAATGGTGTCCGCTTTGCAATATCTTTTACACTATTTACATGGTACATGTGATAAGAGCTCGTCGGTCGATGGTTTTATTATTTCGGGAGAGAAGGTTTAGAGAATGCTCACCTCAAATGTCCATAAAGTGCTATTGAAACGGCATTTTTAAAATTATCAGAACCTTTTCTTTGTCCCTGCTATCTAAATCACCTACAACCAAGATGGAGACATTTATGTTTGTCATGGTTTATGTTTGTCAGTGTGCTAGACTATAAGGATACATTGAACACCTGAATTGCAGGTAGATAAAATAATACTCTTTCACCAGGAATATTCTGTTGGAGTACGTGGTGTGTAATTATAGGGATTACACATGTTTTTCATGTATTAACTCGAGGAATTGGTTTGAACATGTGACCGTTAGGCCGAGTGTTCTAACATCGTCCAAGGGACCCAGCAAGTGTTAATGCAATTAAAACAAACATGTGTGATCGTTATTCCTGCATGTTTTACCTATTTCAACCTGAACCACAATCAAAACGTTGATTAAACATTAAAATATTCATTTTCTTACATTGGATTTCTTTAAACAAAATGGCGTCAGTGTCAAACTTTCGAACGTCATTACGTCGTCACATCGTCATAGACGCGCACAAAATTGTCGCTAAATGATCAGTCAAGGCCGCAACGCTTTCCCGCGTAACATCATGCAAACAAATCAAGGCCCAGATTGACCTTTGTCAAGTTAAAACATGTTCAAACAGCACGTGAACCTTATGCTTTGAACATGGATTTTTGCGGCCTCATACAGCTTCGTGCAACGAATTCTATGCAAGCAAGTGGTATTTCAGGAACATACTCAGTTGTTTGCACGAGCTATCATTATGAAAACCATAAGACAAGTTGTATTGCTCTTACAAATGATTGACAAGGAAAAATTTTGTACGATTCAATTAAGTCACTGACAGTGTCATGAATACATGTACTTGAAACTCATCATTTTCAGTTGCACAACGAAAGCGATATAACCATCATAAACATGATGAAGTTAATTTCAAATATTTTCACTTTGGATATAGAAAACGTATATAAAGCCAGCAGCATTGCTCTACTAAATGGTTGACAAGAAACAGCATGTGCGTGTCAATTTAGTCAGTGAGTGTTGATACTCATCATTTTCATTTGAACATGTAAAGTGATAAAATTATCATAAGGTAAATTCCGGATAGTTTTCTCTGTGAATATAATTAGAAACCATAATGGGTAATGTGTTTGGCAAAGGGAAACGGAAGTCGAAGAGAAAATCAAACAAACACAGGGCTAAGAAGCCTGTTCTCGATAACGAAGAACAAAACCTAATCAGGCGGAACTGGCAGTGTTTGAAGGATGGTATTGCAGACATTGGCACAATAACATTCGTTAGGTGAGTTCAGTTGCTAACCCTTAAAGCGCCAAGAAAAAGTGCATTGCTGAATTCGTCTGCTGCAGATGATTGCCTAACATTACTGACTAGTTAAAGTATAGAAGAAAACAGCATGGACCCAGGTCAGACTGCTCCTATAGGAGCAGTCTGATCTCTGTCAACACTGTTTTTATAGAGGCTTCTTAAACATTTCAGCAGACAAGAAAAGCAGACAACTTTTGTTGTTATTGGCGCTTAAAGGGTTAAACCGTTGTCCTGCTTAACCAGGGTCTGTCAATTGTTTGAAATCACTGTATATCCTGATTAGCGGGATCTACACTGTTAACCACTCTGATTGAAAGTACATGCTTACAACTGGGAAGTTGCAGGTCAATTGTTTCACAAACGAATTTCACAGAATGTATGTTCCCCGCCACACTTAATGTCTGTCTTTTAATGTATGGGCTATCATGAAATTAGTAAGTTTAAATGGCTAAGTATAAACAAACGTAACTGAGAATTTTATCCTAAGCATATTCATATCCTCAGGCCATGAAATAAGAACATGCAAATTTTCAAAAAGAATGGTATAAAACTGTAGGAACAGTTGCGTACACAACATACCACTTCTACATAGACATTGATTACATTGAATTGTGTTAGTTCACATCATGGAAAAAGTGACAAATATTATCTGCGGAATATTTAAAAATTGACCCAATGCCACAAGACCTACAAAATTTCAAAAGGGTCATCATAAAATGGTAGGAGGAGTAGCGCACACAAGGTACCCAGTATCAGATCTGGTGCTTTGATAGTCATAATTGCCTAAAACGCGACTAACCTCAGCTTGTGAAAAAAGTAACAAAAACATTTAACTGTAATATCCAAACTATATGTACATCTTCAGACCATGACCAAAACATCTGTAAAAGGATCATTGACACTTGCTATGGGTAAATGCATATGATTTTCAGTAAAAATAAAAGTTTGTCAATCGTCCCTTTCTTCATCCTGAAGCTACCCTGACCTGAGTACTTTATGGCTGTGAAATCCTTTTTTTTATATTAAATGCTTCGAAGAAGTAAAATTTTGGGTAGAACAATCAGTTTTACATTAAAATATATAGAAATCAGAAAACATTTTTAAAATATTATTCCCCCCCCCCCCCCCGTGTGCCAGCAAAAGCTTTTGCATGTATATGTGCTACCATATTTTACACATTGTATGGAAGAAGCTTGCTGGCACAAGGGGGGAAAGATGTTCAGCAGCCCAAAAACCCAGGGCCTAAGCCCATAAAATGCCTTTACTAACAAATAAGAAATTGATGACAGTAATGAAGTTCTCTAAAACTAACCTCCTAAAGGACCTCTGACACTTTGATAGGGTATCTGCCTATTTTTCAGATGCTCCCCAAAACTTCCCTATGCATAAGATATCACTGATATCCTTTTGAATAGGACGCTTGATGTATTAGAAGCGAATTCAGGTTATAATTAGACATGCAGATTCCTACAACAAAACAGGAGACGCTACAAAAGGGGGTAGGGGTTGCAAAATTTGACATTACCAAAACATTTAGAAATTAATTATTTGCACGTGTAAGGGTATTACATCATCAATACTCGATTACAAATCACAGTGAAAGTATTTTAAAGTCCAAAATCATGAGCATTTAAATGATTATTTTTGTTGTTTTTTCAGACTGATTTGTTAAAGCTGCATATTCTGTAACTATGAACATTTTTCGAATTTTTTTATTTTCTTTTTAAATTATTTGTAACAGTAGAATTAAGTTATGTTTTCACAATAAACCTGTTCACTAGAGCGGAAAACTGCACGAAAAAGTGAATTATCTTCAAGTTGTAAAACAGGTGTGTTTTTCTCGTGTCGGTAATTATTTGCGTCCCTCCAATAATTATAGACAGTTAATTTAACATAAATGCTGTTGTTTCGATACTGATGATTTGTTAAGATTTACGAAATTGGTAAAATGTATACCTGAATTTTAGTTTTTTTTACTGTGTTCTTGAAAATAGAAACATTAATTCTAAAATTAAAAGGTCAAAAGTTACAGACTGTGCAGCTTTAAGAAATATTTTGAAGTGCAACTGTAGTCCATATTCAACCTTGATAACAATATATTTACCTGGTGCAATATTATGCAGCAATGTACTTTAACCATTCATCCATGCGTAAAGTACACCTAGTCAATGGCCATGTAGTTTATGTGTATTGGATAGATACAGTGTATGTGCAAAATAATCTACCAACTGAATTTAGTAAAAGGACAATTTTCATAATCTAAAGAAAAATATGCTAAAACGTTGAAATATTTCAAGACTAATGGGTTATGAAAAGGAAGCTTATTTGTACTAATTATTTCATTATACTAGAAAAAAACTATTTTCAGGAGAGCACACCAAAAACCCAAATGCTAATGTTCGGAATCGCCCAGACGTCACATTTTGGGCTGTGGGATATCATTCCCCCCCCCCCCCGAGTTCCAACTAGCTTTTCACATATATTATGTAAAATATGAGAACACACTTACGTGCAAAAGGATTAGTTGGAACTTGGGGGGGAATGATGTTTTAAAAATATTTTTCTATTTCCTATATGTATAATACAAAAAGTGACCATTTTAGCCCCAAAATAAAGACGTATGTTTATGAAAATAGGAAATCAAATGCAAAATCATAAAATAGAGACCATCAGCAAGCTTATATATGAAGATGGAAACTTTTGATTGACTTTATTTTTTATCAAAATAATAGGCAGCGATACACTGTGATTCCCATTACCACCGTCAGAGGTCCTTGCTTTGTTTTCTGTGCTAGTTTAATATAAAGTACTTTAAGATTAAAAGTAGAATTAGCAAGGTTTTATGCATTTTTTCATAAGAAAAAATCTCACTGTTATTAAATGACACATTTTTGCAAGCGTCCTGTACTTATCTATTTGCATGCTAGGGAATTGTTCATGATTTTATTTTCGTCTGCTGACTTCTTCAAAATTAAGTTTTTAAAAATAAACCACCTAGGACCACCATCGAAGCGTCAAACAGTTTGGATCCAGATCAAGACCGACATGCCGTTGGTCTTCATCTGGGTTCAAACTGTTTGCAAAAGGCTATTGGCAGACGACACAATTATCCACTGGCATGCAAAGAGTTATAGCAGGTAAATACTTTAGTGTTCAATATATTGTCTCATATAGGGATATACATGTTTATGTATACCATAAATATTCGGACACTTTAAATGCATTTAACATGCTATGCCCTTTAAACAAAGCAAAAGTAATATTCAAAAGATCTAGTTAGAATCAGTTTTACTTTCCAATGCTAAATGGGACACTTTCATTCCTTCAAAAATATTTATTTATTTTGTTGAGCATTCAGTTTTGTATTATTTACGGTACATGTAGTCAAAAATGTAATTATCTCCCCAAAATCATTTTATTACAAATTCTAACACACCTCGCCTATAGAGCCAACGGTAACTTACTGTGATATATCGGACAATAATTCACCACAAAAGTGTGTGATAGCTGACGTCACTGGAAAATGACGTCATTCATAGCGTTAGACGGTGTAACGTCGTTTTTACGCTTAAAAGACGTTACAATTACATGTAAACGTATGCGATGTAGTCTAAGTATTGGCGGGAGTTCTTCAGTGCAATGGCGGAAAGTTAGAAGAAGCTGAAGACTTCAAATGCGTTTTCGTTGTTTATTGTGTGTTAGAATCGAAATAGATCAGCTCCATTGCGTGAATTGTTGAGTAATAATTCACTGTTTGTCGGTCAGTTGTACGACGATAAATCACTCGCGTTGCGCGCTCGTGATTTGATCTTCTTTACAACTGACCTCCAAACAGTGAATTATTACTCAACAATTCACTGCTGGAGCTGATCTATTTCTTAAACATGTTTTGTTTTTCAAACAATTTCATCATTTATCGTGATTCGTTAATACTCTGCATATGGTATGTTCAATAGATATCACCACGCCTACCATATAAATCAAGAAAACGTGCAGAAATCACTTTTTAAAGCACTTTTTATTTTCATAAAATTTCGGACCCCCTTCCCTTTCTACCCGCCATAACTCTCGAGTGCGTAGGAATTTTGAAAATATTTTGCTAGCTGGCTCTTTTCATTAAATTCACCTATTGCGCTGATACTACATGCACCACACTAGAAGCTCGAAAGCAGCGTCTTGGAATCAGAAAAATAGGCGTATAAGGCCCAAACCGTCAATGATCCTTTCAAATCAATCGGCATAAAACTGTAGGACACAAGGTACCCACAATCGTTTTACTTATAATGTAATAACGCTGGAAAATGACTAAATTCAGTTGGAAAAAGGTGACAAAAATAATTATATCCAAACATCAAACACCTGTATAGTTTCAAAGGAATCGGCATAAAACTGTAGGAGGAGCTGCATAAACATGATTTCTAGTATCTTTTCACTTTGGCCATAAAAAGTACTACTATGTACATCGTCAGACCATAACCTAGACACATGTAAAGTTTCCAAGGAATCAGCATAAAACTGTAGGAGGTGTTGCATACATAAGAGTCCTAGAATCTATTCACTTTGGCGTGAAAATTACTGAGTTGATTTTTTGAAAAGCGTAACAAAATTTCATCTGAGGATTATATCCGAATAATATGCACACTTTCAGGCCATAACCTACACGCCTGTGAGGTTTCGAAGAAAACGGTATAAAACTGTAGGATGAGCTATATACACAATATATCTAGTATATATTCATTTTGGCTTACAATGAACAGCAGCCTAAGCCAACAGTGAGCTTAAATGCATTTTACTGGTACTTCCCTGTGCTTAGGATTTAACTGTTATCCTCTGATGTATTAGGAATGAATAATTTTGAATTATAGGCAGACCCCTATGACAAAACACGAGATGCTACCAATAGGAGTGAGGCGAGTAAAATTAGAGTTTGCCAAACATTAAGTAACACATACCTACTCTGTGTAACTGTTTTATAACATCAATACTTGATAAAAATCACATTGAAAAGTCTTTTTAAAGAAGGTCAGGAATCGATACAATCAAGTAGCACACCTGACCCTGGACACCATTTGGGAAAGTGACAAAAACACAAGAAAGCAAGGATGACTTCTGCATCTGTTATCGCTCAAAAAGCATGGGGACGATTGAACATCAACTGCAACAAGATTTGAATAAGATTGAAAATTAGGCAACAAGCAATGTCTCTAAGTTTTCCAAATCTAAAACACAATGTATGCACTTCTTTCATTTGCGCAAGCAACATGATGATCCTGTTTTACATTTATATGGATCACCTATTCCAGTTGTTGAGGAATCTTAATTCCTTGGCATTTTATTTGATGGAAAACTCAGTTTTATACCCCATATTAAATATCTCAAAGCTAAATGTTTAAAAGCATTGAATTTTTTAAAAGTGCTAACCCATACTTCTGGGGATGCAGACCGAACTACACTTCTCAAGCTAAGGCGGTGGTTCTGTTGTTGTTGACTTTTTGTTTATTGTTACTCATATTGTGGGAGTCTGTAATTGTTCTATGTTTTGTTGTATGTTACTTTATGTCCATTCTAGTATTGCAATCATCTTGATGGGGAAGAGAGAGCTGGTTGCTTTGCTTAATTTGTCTTCCTGGTGTCTCGTGATGGTTGAGCGGCTCTTCCTCGCGGTGCCATGGGGTTGCCTGCGGTTTGTGATTGTGGTATTTCCTGATCATACTCACTTTCTATTTGTTAGTTAGACTATGGCTGTATTATATGTGGCTCTGCACGAAAATCACATGTTCAAATGCTTGATCCTATACATGATCAAGGACTTAGGTTAGCTTTTAGAACTTCTCCTGTTGCTAGTCTCTATGTGGAAGCAGATGTACCATCACTATACTCCCTAAGAGAAAAACTCTCTCTGCAATATACTATAAGACTTGTTGCTAACTCATAAAACCCTGCTCATGAAGTTACATTCCCACCAAACTATGTAGATTTATATGAACAAAAACTTAAAGCTATTAAATCATTTGGCATTAGAATTTCACCACTCTTAGAATCTGCTAGTATCAAAACACAAAATGTTAAAAAACAGTTTACACCAAATATTCCAGCTTGGTGTGTGAAACAACCTGATATACTTTTCGATTTACACTCTGGGAAAAATTCTAAATCAAATCCGCACATATAAAAAGATGATTTCAGAAGGCTGCAAAGTCGTTATAAGAATTATCAACAAATTTATACAGATGGGTCAAAAGAAGACTCAAAGGTTTCTTGTGCTGTTATATCAGGCAACCATAGTAGTATGCAACGTATACCTGACGATTCATCAATTTTCACAAGCCAAAGCACTCGATTTTGCTTAAGACTTCATTAGCACTTGCGGTGCTTACAATAAATTTATTATATTTTCTGACTCTCTTTCTGTATTAAAAACTATGAACCATACCAGTTCAAAGAATCCACAGACTCAGCTAAAACTTTTATAAAACATGTCATGAGCTTTTAGCTAATAAAGACATTGTTCTCTGTTGGATTCCTAGTCATATAGGTATCCAAGGGAATGAGATGGTAGATCAGCAAGCAAAAACATCGCTTTCAGTAGAACCAGCTTCGTTTAAGATTCCATTTTCCAATTTTGAGCCATCTATAAATAAATAAATCTTGGATCAATGGCAAACTTCATGGAATAATAGCATTGGAAATAAACTTTTTGAAATAAAACCAACTATTGGTGAACATCAATCAGTTGTTTGAAACATTAGAAAAGAAGAAGTTGTTTTGGCTCGACTCCGTTTAGGTCATACAAGAATCACACATTCATACTTAGTACTAGGTGAAGAGCAACCACAATGTGTTGGTTGCGATGCACCATTCACTGTACGTCACTTCCTTTTGGAGTGTGGCGATTTTGCACAAGTAAGAAAGAATTGCTTCCATGTTGAAAACATGAAACAGTTATTTCAAGATATACATATTGATATTATTATGATAGTATATTCGTAAGACAAATAAATCTTTTTAACAAAATCTAATTGCTATTTTAAAAATCATGTTTTACGTTTTACGTTTGTATCAGACCATAATACAGATTCATTAATGTTGTATTCTGTTCAGTTAAAGAACATGTACAGTTATCTGAATAGCTCTCTGAAACTGCCAGATATTGTACGTGATCTCTCCTGCAACAATTGTATTGCGACTAATTATCATTATACAAACTCATCATCATCATCATTTATTTTATTTTTTCTTATAATGTTTTACTTTTTCCACCCACATCATGTTTAGTTTAATACCGTCTGACGCTAATGGCCCACAAGGGTTGATGCGTCGTTAAGCACCAAACAAACAAAACAAAAACAAAACAAGAAAGCATCGCACACAAGAGAGCCAAGAGGTCAGCCCTTTCTCAGCAGGTGGTTACAAGGCTGAAAGAAACAGACAAGACAGTATGATAACAAAAATGATCCACAAAAGAAACACAGCCTTCGAACGGTCAGTAAAAAAGATACTGGATGGTTTTGACATGTTTAACAGTACCAAAACCATATTTAATATAATGGTTAGTTAGGGTTCTTTCATGCAAACCAAATATCTATGTGTCTTGATCTACATCTGAATTAAGGCTGAGGTTGGCGTGCCGTGAAACTGGTTTAAGCCCTCCAGTAAAATATTTTACTGACCGTTCCAAGGCGGTACTACGTTTGTGGATCTTTTATGATTTTTCTGTTTTGTGTTTGCTTTGCCTTTGTGTGCGTTTGTTTATATGTGCTTTGTGGTCACCTGCTGGGAAAGTGCTGACCTCTTGGCTCTCATTTGTTGAGTCTAACTGTGAGTTTGTCACTTTCCCGTTGGTATCCTCGGTCAGGTGTGGTACTTGATTGTATCGATTCCTGATCTTTGCACCCTTACTTTGTTCTGGTATTTTATCTGATGTTAAAAGAAATAACATATTTGAGGTGCAAATATGGTCAATTCAAGAATAATTACAGTATATTTATCTGGTTAAATATTGTGCAGCAATCTCTCATAATCATTCACCCATGTTTAAAAGCATTGAATCTTTTAAAAGTGCTCTCCCATACTTCTGGGGATGCAGACCTAACTACACTTCTCAAGCTTTATTGGTCTCTAGTTAGACTATGGCTGTATATATATATATATATATATTTTAAAGTGCACACATTCAGGGGCCATGTAATTTATGAATATTGGATAGATTCAGTATATGTACAAAATAATCTTAGTAAAAGGATGATCTTTATAATCTATAGAAACAAATGTTCGAAAAATTGTCATATGTCATGACTTAGAGACAAAAAGATGGAAACTCAGTAGTATGATGTATAGCATTTTATTTTATACCCAGCAGTGAAATCAATGCATATCAAAAACAAATAAAAGTTATATTAATCACGAGTAGAGTGAAATGATAAGATATCAATCACTAGTGATGGATATTAGCCTATATTTTCACTGTAGCGTTTTTTGGATTACCTCTGACTTTTCCATTTACTTAATGCAGCTCACTTCGAAAGTTCAAACGCATATGACTTTCTTATTTGTGAACAAAAACACCAAGTGTTGGTAGGCATTTTCTTTGTTAGAACATGAGGAACATTTCGGTACCCAAATAATTCAGATTTGCTGAAATCTTTGGATTTTGCATTTTCAGCTCCTCACGCTTCAGTGAGTGAGGCAATTCATGTTATAGTCAGGGGCGATCGGGACTCCCGTGCGAATTTGATGCCGATTTATGGTGACCAATACCAAATCAAACTTTAGGGGATAACTAATAAAAATCACCTGGTCACCCATCTGGGTTTCACGTCTGGACGTCATTATGACGTCATCAAAATAACGTATAGTGTATCAGTGCAGTTTTAAACGGTATGTCCATTGTAGTCTATGGCGATCAGGACTTTCTTGCATTTTGTTTCCCAATTTCAGTCGCAATGCACCAAATGTAATCTTAGGAGGTTAATAATTAAAATTAACATGTCGCCCATAGTGTTTTCGCATCAGAACAAAAAGATGACGTCATTGAAATGACGCCTAATATGTAAATACCACATATATATGCGTTTTGTCCATTTCCAACGCATGGAAATATTCCTTTAATAAACTGGCAGCCTTATCATGACTAAATACAAACTCTTTTAAATCGTAACATACAAAATATATTCAGATAGTGTGAAGTCAGTTCGAGGGTAGGACGTAAATGCCGTCACAATTTACGAATAAAAAGCCAGTGTAGTGAATGAAAAACACACAGTGTTTTTTATAATGAACGGTGTAAATATAATATAGTACCACGACCTCTGACCAATGACCTTTAGGTCTTTCAATTTCAAACGATTGATGCAGAATACGTAAAATGAGCCAGTCCGGCTAGAACATATGTGTATGTTAAAGCTTTTATAGTAAATGTAAATAAAGGCCCCAAACCCTTTTTTCTAGTGCAACATATCAATATTTAAAATAGAGTCACGCTTCAAAGCTTTTTGGCTTATCTGTAGCTGCTTATCATACACTCAAAGAAAAGATAGTAGTAATATGATTTGCATACACTATCAACCAAACTCATTATAGTCCGATTTTGACCCCTGAAGGATCAAACGTTAGAAGAGTCTACTTAGTAGTAAGTTCATGATATGGAAATAAGGATAGACCCTCTACAAGTTATCCATTGTACTTCGATAGCACGGCCAATAGAAAACTGTTACAATCTGATTTATCTTTCGCATAATTATAGGTAGAATCGTCTTTAAAGGTCAAAATCGGACATTAAGGCATTCTTGTTGATACGGCTAAAGAAATATCTGAATCCACATGAAAATAGTTGTTCAAAAGTCATAAGCATATTGACCACTGGCAATATTTTACATGAGTCATCTTCTGCTCCACGGCAACACAAATCAGTACAATATAAACCGTACAATATAAATTGTTTACTTTGTACTTACACTGAGATGTTTTGCATACAGACATGTTGCAACCACATTTTATCAGCTGCAGAGGGGTTTCGGGGGCAGGAGGCAACATGCGCGAATCCAGGAATTTTTGTCAGTTTTATTTAGTCCTCAGCTTATTTAACAGTTTACAGAGGGTGTCCAATGGTTTTATTGCTGGGAAAACTTTACTTATACTTTACCAAGGATCCAAAGGGGGTCCATTATTTGCCACGGGGGGTGTCAAACTTTTTCCAGGGGGGGTCCAAATGCTAGTTTCTTTAGAAACCCATATACGTACTTGTTATTTGCCAGGGGGCGGGGGTGTCCGATCCCCCTCTGGATCCGCACTAGGGCAATGTCATCATAACGGGACAATATTTATCACAGTCCCGCTTCTAACCACAATTGTCAGGCATTGATTTGTCAGAAATAATGACAGATGAGGTTTTCCAAATGATGCACTGGTACTGCGCACGTTTGACACCTTCGAGAAACACAGCTCTTGGAAGTGGTAGTTTTTGCAATTCAGTTTTTTTTTCTCGTAAAATATCCACTGCGTCAACGCAGTGAGTCGAACAATATCGGTGACTGGCTAATACAAAGTAAGAAAGACGGCAAAGATCAGGAATCGATACAATCCAGTACCACACCTGACCCAGGATACCAATGGGAAAGTAACAAACTCACAGTTAGACATCACAGACGAGAGCTAAGAAGTCAGGACAATTTACAAATATATTACTCTAGTGCATCCGCCATAGTGCTTTCTAAGGGCACTGAGCCGAGGTGAAAGAATACTTCGTGGATAGAGTCTCCAGGCATTTCTGAATGCCTGCCAATATGATTTCTTGCTCTTTCCTGACATTGAACTAGTTAATATCAGCACCTGAAGTGCATGGAATTCGATCAGAGCCCTGGTTGTGACATCACCAATGGCACATTGACATCTTTAATAAGTGTTCTGATCTTAGAAACTTGATGATATATGAGCAAGACTGTGTAAGAAAATGTTAAATATCAACACTCTGCAATTGTTTTATATGTGTTTTATTTAAGCGGCGAAAACAAAATTTGCTCCTCTGCAAAACTGGGGTTAGGGTTGTGCATTAGCTCATATAAGACAAAATATTTAAGATAGAAAAGCAAACTTTGGTTTTTGTATTCGTCGATTGAGTGTAGGTTTGTTGAACTTATCTAAATCGATATTTATTTATATTCCATAGGGAACAATGTTAAACACATATGATAATTTTACTCTTAATTCAATATTTCAGCCAAAGGCCTTTATCAAGAAAAACATACACTTCAACACAGTATGTAAACTGAAATAAACATCCTGTACCCGTTCCTCCTAGCTCTCGCCCTATACATTATGAATTACAGCACTCGTGCGTAACCAGTTGTCGGAAATCGTGATGTGAGAGTTGTTGGTACAGCTGTAATTGCGAGGCCCACCTATTAAAATTCATTTTTCCATAGATCTTAGTAATTGTTACAGTTACAATCATGTTATCATGTATACATGTGATTGCAAATTCCACAAAAACCATGCAAACTGGCATTTAAGCTCGTTTTCGACACAGAACGGCTCTGATTGTGAGCAAGTCGTTTTTAACAAAGCAAAATGCAAAGGAGGAAACCGTTAAAATTATAGAATAAAACGGAATAAAATAGATAAAATGGCTTTTCTTACCCTGTTCGAATGTGTATTGTCTGTATCGCTAACAACATAAATCGAAACGTGTACATGTACCTAAATACACGCATTTTTCCGACTTCTGGTTACGCACGAGTGCTGCTATTCATGTTTATAAGGTGAGAGCTAGGAGGAACGGGTACAGGATGTTTATTTCAGTTAACATACTGTGTTCAATGTCAACTACATAGTCTCTGTTCCACCATCTTGTAGTTGACATTGAAGTGCATGTTTTTCTTGATAATGGCCTTTGGCCGAATTATTGAATTAAGAGTAAAATTATCATAATAATCTAAAACGGTTTGAAACCGACTCAGAGCAGTCGTTAAACTAAATGACGAGAGCCAAAATTACCACTTTTAAATTATAATTAAGTTCATGTAACGCACATAATACAACATGTAGGCGTAAACAGCTGTCATATGTAGTAAAGCCATCCAGTAATTTACAGACTATTAGAATGTTCATTGATTAGCTAGTTTTAATGTCTTTTTTCTGTAGCTCAAACTTTCAATTTTATTATTCTCAAATAGATAAAGAAACATATGTAACAAGCTGTTACAGGCTAACACCCATGCTTACAGTGTACAAACATCTCATATTCGATGCACCTTGAATTGGTACATACGATAGAGTATATCTTAAAGAGTTTGGGATGGAGCAGGTCATTACTCAGCTTGCAGTCAAAATCTTGTTTGATGATTATTCTGGTTTTTTTTATGAAATGAGGAGGCCAATTATTTTACCAGAGAAGCAGAAATAATAATCGATATTGTATATGACTTGGCTAAGGATTGGTTTAGAATATTTGTATTAGAAAGGGACATTTACTAAATTGTAATGTTTAAATGTGAAACGATTATTTTTTATGTTCCTCTAGGATGTATCTTTATTTTAGAATTATTCATATTAGGAAATATTGAAAACAAATATTCATAACACCTGTAACAAAGGTACAGGGACTTAATAATCATCAATACCTAAGATTTAGGCACCAGAGACTGGAGACTTTAGCTAGGAAAACATGCGAAATATATTCATTTTATCCTGAAATATCATCTCTTGCATCAAGTCAATGTCCTTGCTCATTTATTATGTCATATAATATATGTTACAACCTTTAACAAGTGCTTCAATCTTGTTGTCAAACCTGCAAATTCTATAATTCTTAATAATATGAGCAAGACAATCCGAAATATGCAAGATATCCAACAGCAGCAAACGTTTTCATATATTTTTACTTAAATGATGCCTACCAAATTCGGCTCCTTAAAATTGGGTATAGCCTTTAGGTTGTTTAATTGCACGTATAAGAAACTATATTTAAAGTATATAAGCAAGCTTTGGATTTTCTCTAACCAAAATGAGTTTGTTAGTACAAAATAATCAAAACAATTTGGAAAATGCACATATCAGCTCAAAAGTAAATGATATTGGTCACAATTTTCATGATTAAAGGGTAATCTAATTAAAGTAACGTACAAAACACCACAGGAAGCTATAATTTTGCTCCAAAAGAATTTATATGTAGCTAAAGTAGTCAATATACAGACCATATGAGTAATTTAAATAATTAGCCTTCTTTCTGTAGCTCAAACTTTTAATTTTTTCTAAATTTAATATGGTAACATATGTAACAAGCTGTCAGAGACTAACGCCCCAGCGAACATAGTGCAAACATCTATTAAAAGACGCAGCTTGGTATCCTCTTTTAGATAGGATAAGCTTGCAAAATTCCCCAGGGGGAGCAATAGCATTCTCAACCATCAGTCTAAAGGTGGCCCGATAAGCTGGGCATTTATAGGAAATCTACGGTATTTTGCATGCAAAATATAGTTATCGATAAATAATTCATTGTCAAAGTCAGGTAAAGCATTAATGTAACCATCATTTGACTAAAATGATTGATATTATGTTAAAAAAGCGTTCGTGTTGGATAAATATGACCATACCAACACAAACTATAGCTTTTATTAACCGGCAGTTTCTTATTATGGTCGCCATATTTATGACGTCATAACTAGCTCCATTGAAGGTTTTGATATAGGTCACCATAAATCGGCACACAAATCGCACGGGACCTACTTTTTGTCCCTAAGGGCCCTAACTATTACCTATGCTACGTAACGTCATCAACAAATTATGACGTCGCTTATGACGTCACTAATCTCGCACTTTGACGCCGAATAAATTTCTTTATATCTGTATGTCCTGGTGACTTTATAGATTGATCCAGGTTTTCTGTCACAAATACTCCTTTGTCTTCTTTTACATAATTGTGAATCGGCTTGAAGCATAGTTAATTGGTTAACTGTGAATCTTTTAAAAGAATAAAATAAAAAGAATTTTTTTTTAGTAAATACCAAATATATGTCATCTCGTGAGTTGAAAACATCGAAATTTTTATTCGTGCTGCGCACTCATGAAAATTCTGATGTTTTCAACACACTCGATGATATATATTTGTTATTCACTTAAAAAATGTAAATATCCTCTATATATTGAGGAATATAACTTTAATAGAACACACAAAGATCTCTACTATAAATGTTCATGCACGTCCAGATTTCTTATTTTTGGCTGAGTGATATTGTACCTCCCTATACCTTAGTCCCAACATTCTATTTACATAAATTGTGTAATATACTAGGCCAAAAAAGAAACGCCGCTATTTATGAAAAGTTCTAACTGTACCAGTAATGTATTTCATCAAGAAACAAGCAATGATTAGAAAAGTTAGAGCAAAATGGTGCAAGAGAATGCTTTTTGCTAGTTTTTTTTCAATTAATTAAGACGTTAGTACTACCGCGGGTTCCTTAATTTGACATAGATACTGCACCAAAGTTAAGTTCCGTCAAACGTTGGGAGGCGGGGGTCTTAAACAACTCTCTTGAAACGATTTCTCCCAGTTTGACCTGATTTTTGGACTATGAGTTCCTTGGGATGTCCTAGCTGTGACTTACTCCAGATGAAATCGATTGCACAAAATGAGACGTCTGGATGTCTCGATTGTGACGTCGCGTCGACACACGTTGACGCCCTGGACACAGATGGTTTGACGTTGTCCCAATTTGTCGAAACGACTCGTAAGACGTCCAATCGTCCCAACGTGGCACCGAAATTGTTTGGCTACTATCAATGCCGTCACGTTAGCTTGCAACATTCCTATTGCACTTTCACGTTCCACATGTGCAATTTTGTCACCATAAATTAGCAATGTGTAATCTTAAATTCCAAAGTTTTTAAATGTTTTTAAACGTTTGGGATGTTCGACTAGAGATTTCAGTAGTTAGTACACATGTTTATCTGAATGGACTGAGTGTGCACGTGAAAAACAGGAAATGGAAAATCCGTCAGTAAACTAGTTGAGATTGACTGACCTCAATAAGACAACGGGGAAATGTGCGGCAGGCTAAATAGCAAAACATAGACAGGAGGTGAAATTTTGCCACTCTCATTTAACTCACGATATTTTAAATTATTGTTTGCGGCGTTTCGTTTTTGGCCTTGTATATATGAAAACACATGTTACCTTCAAAAGAATTTATTGTGAATCGGCGGTGGGGGTTATGTTTGTAAAATATTTTGTAGCTTCCTGAATGTTTTACTAAAAAACTGACCATTACGCCCAAACATAACCCCATACATCCATTGAAATATGAAACTATATGCAATATCGTAAAATAATGATTAACAGCGAACTTACAAAATAAGATAGAATCATTTGACCAACATGAATCTTTCTATTTTTTCAAAATCCAGGGCAGAGATACACTGTGGCTCCCCTTACCCCTCTCAGAGATCGTTTTTTACCATCATGCACTTGTATGGGACACAGATAAATATAGGCTGAAATACTTTCTTCTGAATCCCATTCGTATGCTAATTGTGTTCACATTATTGTACGAAAATGTAAAAAGCCTATCATAAAGATGGTCTTATTTAACTGCTTATTTAAATGCCATTTCTTCTTTAACCACTCAGTAACTTCTTACGTTAAAATTAATTTCACTTCCCACAACGTCCTTTTCTAAATAGGGCTAATGGTAGCGTAGTGACGGCCAACATAGAACACTTAAAACGTTACTTATATCCTTGGTATCCTGGGTCAGGTGTGGTACCTGATTGTAACGATTCCTGATCTTTGCACCCTTACTTACTTTGTATAGGACACATATTAATATAAGTCGATAAACTTTCTTCTGAATCCTATATTTATGATAACATTGGTGTACAAAGGTGTAAATGTATATTAGATATACAAGTAAAATGCGTTTAAACCAAGACTTAAAACAACAGCCCCTTCTGATCCTCATGCCTCAAATTTAAAAAGACTTTACGCTAGTACTTTCCATATGAAGACAAAGTAGGTGAAAAAAATACTAATATAGAAACATCCTTACATAATCAAACACAGCCTGGGACGCCTGCAATGAGTACCTTGTCAGATTCATGTGATGTCTAGAGAAACCAAAAATGTTACTTTATCAATCATTTTTTAAAGGGAATTAGGGACTAGAGTGATACTGGGGACTTTTGACATCATTTCTATGCGTACAATGATAATGTAAATGCCATGTTGTGTACATATTATGATTTTATGCATTATTTAGCAACACTGGTGAATTAAACCATAGCCACCGCATTATAAGACCAACGAGATGACATGACAGCTGTAGGTCTGCTAAAACCTAGATCAACCTGTAAATATAGACAGTCAGATCAGAATTGATTGTATTAATTGATTTTCGCTCACAGTAAAGGCGGCAACTTTAATATTCATATCTGGGTGTGGTTTGGCTACTTCATCTGCTAAGAAAGGGAAATCAGGTTTTATTTATAATTTGGTAAAGAGTAAATAAAATTTTGAGCCGCGTAAACGTGCGTGCATTTCATGAAAATCCTAACCGTATACACACTTAACTCACATTTATTAACCCTTAAAGCGCATAATCACAAAATGTATGTTTTTGTCGTCCACTAAACTATTTGAAGCCTCATAGATAAACAGTGTGAACCCAGGTCAGACTGCTCCTGTAGGAGCAGCCTGATCTTGGTCCACAATGTTTGCCTCCTTGCTTATGTTAAATAGATTAGTCCAGATGCATTTGTTTTGCTGGCGTTTTCAGGACTAAATAATGACTGAGGTTGTGGCACGAGATGATACAGTTACTTTTGAATAAAACCACGCCTCCCTTTCAGCTTTACCTATGCCTAAGGTTGACTAGTCCTAATTACGCATTCATGAGGCGCCGCCTTTACAGTAAGCGAAAAGTGAAGTTATACGACATTCATTCAGGCGGACAAAAATGGGTATTGACTGTCTGATCACACTGTTACATGAAGGATATCTAGACGTATCATAGTCCTATATGAGTACACACTGCTTAGTATGGCTTACTCATGTGTGACGTGAATGTATGAAGTAATTTTGTTCATGGTCAATATCGTTTCCCATCAATTCTGTAAACTGACTGTTTGCATGCTGGGTAATTTTTACATTTTGTCATAACTTATGTTTTTCAAATCATTAAGGAATTCCATCAAACTAACAAAGAGTTTAGATCTAAATCAGGTCCAGTCTTGTTCAGCCGGACTTGCTCTAAGTCAAAATTGTGAACAAAGCTTACCTGCAGACTAAATCGCTGCTACATACGGATTAAAAAGAGTTAATACGTATTGCAGAATTCCAGTACGAGATTTGTGTCTCAGGAGACGCCAGGAAACATGATTTTAATTTACTCAGTGTTCCAACGGATAAAGCTAGTTTGATCTATGGAACGCCTTGTCTGTCTCACGAGCATGAAATACAGTATACACGTATGAAGTAGTTTGTGCACATATTGTATATGTGGTGATCATAAAAGCATTACACATAGTGGTTCTCTCTTTATACGCTTTATAATAGTACCATGGACTTTTATTGGACGAAATTGAGTGAATTGTGTCAGCTACATGTATGTACGACATGCATACATGGATACCGAAATTTTACTTACATGTCATGTAACGATTTTCAACTAAATTTTATATGCAGTGGTTACTGTTATATACGCAGTGGTTACTGTTATATACGCAGTGCTATCTCTAATAATTACAGTGGTTATTTTATTATTCTCACTCAGTAATGTTTTAATTAGACCATGAATACGCAGTGGCTTTTCTATTACGTGTCATAGTTTCTTTATAATAGACAGTGGTTAGAGTAGTATTTGGTGTCTTTGTTTTATATCATACCCAATGCTATTGTAGTATTTGGTGAAGTGTTTGACATATTTTGCAAGCTACATAACTTAAGCCTCATCCCTCCTCCCCATTATGCTGGAACATGCCACCAGATGTGTCGTCTGCAGCTGAGTAGTTGTTGATGTTTAGCGATAAGTTTTGACATAAATGAGTGAATAGACATGGACGGTTAGCCTGAACTTAAGTTTGTTTATCAGTCTTCAGTGCACCTTTTTAGAAACGAGGGTTTCGTTTTTGTATTTGTCATACTGTATTGTCTGGGAAGAGCATACCTCTTGACTCTCTTGCGTATACTTCTTGTGTTTTTTTCACTTTCCAGTATGGTGTCTAGGATTAGGAGTGGTACTTGATTATATCGATTCCTGATCTTTGCCTTCTTCCTTACTTCTCAATACTGCTGAATGTGTACCTCATGTGCACACCATGTGTACAAAGGTGTGCAAACACGGACACCGAACTTCCATTAAAAGCTTTCCTCCACAATTTCCAAGTTTGGCAGTAATAGACGTGAACGCGTAGTCTCCACAATGTCAATCTTATGAAAATCCATGATCAGTCCCGAGGATCACTGTTTGACATCTCGAGGCTTGAAATACGAGCACGCGTTGGCTACGTCTATCATTGTCCAATCAGGGCAGCTGTCTCTCAAAAGTATTCGAAAGAATAGAGATTACATGCAATATGAGGGATTCACCTGACGAAATCAATCTTTCTCTACGTCAAGGTCACGGATTTGTCAGCTAGAAAAACTAGTTATCTTTTAAATCAAACTTTCTATAAGTTCTGTTCCACTTGAAATTATCACAGGCGCATGAAAATAATATAAGAATGACCTTGCCTAAGAGAGATTGTTAGTTAATAAAATCCTTTTTTCTTCAGTTATAACATCCTTGTATTTCATTTTCATCGCTACTCCTAAAAGGTATAGCTAAACACTAAAAGGAAACTTCCTCCATGAAAGAAACGTTTTTTTTTCTGCGGAAGAAAGATTTCACAGAATGCGACATTTCATCAAGCTCTGCACTGTTTTCTAGGACCTACTCGATATTCAGAGAACGAAATAAAATAGGCTTTGGAAAATATAATCTGTGACCCATCCATATGTATAATGAGCCAATCTGAATTATCAAACTTAATGTAAACTCTCATTGGTCTTAAATGGGTATAACTGACATGAACAGTTATACAGTAGAGTTGCAGGTCTGATATTTGGCAAGGACATACATCTATGCCCATACTCGTGTGCGAATAGTGTAGGCTCTGAGTAGAATGTGCGCTTGACCAGGATCGCCTAGGCCTTCGCCTATATGGTTCAACGTAAGTAACACTTTTTCAAATGCTGGCTTATAATCAACTTGAGTGCTTGAACGACTCTTCATTTTCTGCTTCCATAAACGGCTCTTCTGTGGAGCTCACAGATTACATTCATAGTTATATGTATAAAAGATTACGGTACAATAATACGATGTAATCATGATCTATTCTGAAGTTGAACTATATTAAGGATCCTTTTGTCATATACTCGCATAAAAACCAAGTCACGATTTATAGTAATCAACATCTGCAATGAACAGCGACACGAAACATCACTTAACGCAAATAACAAGCTTTGAAAATGCAAGATTCCTGAACATATGGGGTGCGCAAGTCAGAAAATGGATTCTAGACCATACATAGAAGCGGGGAAAGTTCCAGATGAACGTTCATGTGTAGTTGTGTTTTGTCAGTTGTATAGTACTGTGATGAAAGACGGTTGGCAAATATTGAAACAAAACATGGCGAATATTGGAGTAACTTGCTTTGTAAGGTGGGTAATTTACTTTACCATGATGAGTGAATGTATTGTACTGCCAGCCAAGAATGACAGTGACCTTATGTTTTGTTTACAAAGTTATCAGGGACTTATAATCGCGTTTGCTCAAGTGAATTGTACACGTTAGCGTTAAGCTGAACACTTGTAAACAAAGTATTACGTCACTGTCACTCTTGGTTTTCACGACAGTAGTTGCAATTTGTTATTACAATGCATATATATATATATATATATATATATATATATATATATATATATATATATATATATATATATATATATATATATATATATATGTATATATATATATATATATATATGTATATATATATATATATATATATATATATATATATATATATATATATATATATATATATTGTATAAACAGCCTATATTACGTAGTGGTTTCGTTGTTCTTTTGTCTAAGAGCTTTTTGTTGTATCCCTTATGTCCCTGTGATGATACATTGCATACGTTAGGAAGCATCCACGTGATCTAAACTAATTTGGTGTTTGTACAACAACAAAATATAGAGCGAAAATTAAGCCGGTAAAATCAATTTAAGCCTCACCCCATTCTGGTGGCTTCGGCTGCTGTCTGTTCTGCTGAGGTGGTTTTGCTGTTGTTTATGCATTGTTTATTATTGCTTCGATAGTTTTGTAGGGGTTCAGTGTTAATCCCTTATTTTGTTGTGCAGTACATTGTATTTTCTGTTTTGCAATCACCTCGCTAGGGAAGAGAGAGAGATAGCTGGTTGCTTTACACTTCTTGCCTTCTTTATGTCACATGGCTGTTATCGTCCTTTGTATCTTTCTCGTGGTGCTGTGGGTTGATCTGTCGTGTGAGATCTTGGCATACTTGCTTACTTTTTGAATTAAGAATTGCTCGTTATTTTCCACCTCCAAAGCATGCAATCCTTTGGCACTCACCAATGTAATTTGCATTATATAACACGTTTTATTACATGTCACCGGGCCTGAAACGATGTTACGCCATGTACTAAAATCAATAAACCACTACTGCTTATTATTATTGAGTAAGAGTTGTATAATGAAGTGTGATTTAAGTGTCGTATAATACAGAGAATCTAGCATTCGTGCCCTTGTATTATTGGATTAATTAAACTATTTTCATTAATCGTTTTATAAATGCAATGATATATGAGCACCCATGTAATAACCTTTTTATTTTACTAGAATCGACTGTCTTATTAGATTCAGTAGTATACAGGTTTTGTATCCGGATAATCGTCTGGGTCAGCTTAGCTACTTATGCAAAAATAGTTAAAATAGTAAGTGATCACAATCACACAATGCAGACCAACCCACAGCACCGTGAGGAAGTAACAGTCACGCGACATCTGGAAGACAATTAAAGTAAAATAACCTTCCCTGTCCCATCAAAATGATTGCAAAACTATATAGATATGACACTAAGTACTGCATAACAGAGCATAGAACAAACACAGATTCCCCACAATCAACGACAGCAACATTATACAATGATTCAACTACAACAGAACCACCGCCTAAGAACGCAAATCCACTGGTGGGCTTCGATTAATTTTATATTGTACCTAATCTTCACCCTATTTTATGTTGATAAAACAAAAGATATTAGGTATCATGTATCCACCACAGAGAAACAATCCAATCAAATTAACACACTATGATTAACCGCAGAAAAGAGCTCACGAATTACAGAGAAAACATAAAGTTGAATGGATTTGCACATATTTATTATTGAGAGAAGCAAATAATATTGTGGTGACGATGACCTTCTTATCAAGGTTGCAGAGGGTCGAAAGACATTGGAAAATGGAGTGTCTGTACCATATTGGATTTTAATCAAACATGCACATGTGTTACAAAAGAATCGAGATATCGATAGAGACAAACAAAACAGAGATACACATGTAACTACCGGCAAAGGTTAAATGCGTAATTAGAAATTTGCGCTTTTGACAAAATAAAAATAAGAACCCTACTGCATAAATGATGTATCAATCCGCGCTTTGGTAAAACACCGCTTAGCAAACTGACTGAAGAAATCCTTAAAGATTGAATTAGACAGACGAGCATGTATAAATCGGAACTGCCTCGGCCAATTCCGCGAAATTCCGTCGAATCAGACCACGGATGTACATCGAGGATCTAGGCTGATGTCACAGAAACCATGTTAACACAATAACAAGTGCGATTGCAGCAAAACAAACAGCTTAAATGATGTTTATGTTGTTGTTGTAAAAAAACATAAAAGCAAAAAACATAAAAATCATTATTCTGCTTATTGAACTATTCGGATAATCTGAATAATCGATTTTAATAGAGCTGAACCCACATGCTACAGATCTATATTTTCCATACGCCAGTTCCGGCTAACAAAATGGAGCTTTTTGGTACATAGTACTTCGCGTAATGCTCCTTACATACACCCACCCGAGCCATGGTTCGATTCTCGAATTGTGGCGGCCTTTCCGGAATGGAGCCAGTCCATGAAAGTATGGAGCGTATAACATAGACGCCCAGTGAAGGTACAATGCCGTATAATGCCAAACCTAAGCTTTGTTGAGTAGACTCACTTGATAATTTGGTACATAGAGGTCAACAAGCAGTCTCGAAGCCTTGCCTGGTAAACTTGATATCAAAAGACACAAACCTAGCGCGTATGTGAAAATACTTCCTTCAAAATGAGCAAACTGGCGTATCCAGAGTGACTAGAGGTTTAATGTTTTGTTTCAGCATTTCTTCTATTTCATGTTTTATGTATGCGCGAAGCGGAGTCTCTGGGGAGACTGCGCGTTTGCACAGGCTCGTCTGGGATTTCACTGCTCGCCGATGCTTAGACTGACAACAGTCGTAGATGTTGATTTTGTCCATATGAATCCATACCAACCGCTACCATTCGACATCTTATCTTAATTGTGCTTACATTCCAGTCCAGAATTTATTTTTGCTGGCTCAAACATCTACTGATAAGATACATGTAGCAGAAGAAGAAACAGTATTTGAGAGGAATTATGAGGCCCCCAGGGGGGTCTGTGCTCCCTTGATCCCTGAAAATAATGCATCGATCTCCCCGTCTCCCTGCAAATAATGTCCTTGTCTCCCTAAAAGTAATTGCCTTCGCTCCCCAAATCCCTAAAAATAGTTCAGCTTCTCCCCAAATCCCCAAAAATATAAGCCAATGCTCCCTAAAATGTATTTATCTTTCTGTAGATTTAAAATCACATACTTAAAAACTATGAAGCTATATAAGAGCGCATGACTTAATGATCACTTAATTTTTTGTCTTATACATGTAAAGACAGGTCTCTGCCATGGAATACATGACATATAAAAGCCATGGAATGCATGATATATAACTAATTTCAATGAAATGCATTATATATGGCTCAAAGTATGAGGCCATCCTTTAAATGTTGTTGCTGTACCTGGGTCTGGGGGCATGCTCCCCCGGAATTTTTATGCCCCCAAAGGAACTTTGGGAGGCATATAGTAATCGCACTGTCCGTCCGTCCGTCAGTCCGTCCGTCCCGCTTTCGTGTCCGGTCCATATTTCCTATATTCTTGGAGGTAGGAATTCCAAATTTGGTGTGTGGATACATCTTGGGATGGCGGAGTGTCGCGTTTCATTTTATGGTCACTGTGACCTTGACCTTGACCTCTGACCTAGTTTTTAGAATAATCGTGTCCGGAGCATATCTCTTATATTATTTGAGGTAGTAATCTCATATTTGGTGTGTGCATGCATCTTGGGATGACGAAGTGTCGCGTACCATAATTGGGTCACTGTGACCTTGAATTGACCTCTGACCTAGTTTCTAGAAAATGCATTGAGTCTGGTGCATATCTCCTAAATTAGGAGATATGCACCAGACTCAATGCATTTTCTAGAAACTAGGTCAGAGGTCAATTCAAGGTCACAGTGACCCAATTATGGTACGCCACACTTTGTCATCCCAAGATGCATCCACACACCAAATATGAGATTCCTAACTCAAATAATATAAGAGATATGCTCTGGACACGATTATTCTAAAAACTAGGTCAGAGGTCAAGGTCAAAATCACAGTGGCCCGAAAATGGTACGCGACACTCCGCCATCCCAAGATGTATCCACACACCAAATTTGGAATTCCTACCTCCAAGAATATAGGAAATATGGACCGGACACGAAAGCGGGACGGACGGACTGACGGACGGACGGACAGTGCGATTACTATATGCCTCCCAAAGTTCCTTTGGGGGCATAAAAATTCCGGGGGAGCATGCCCCCAGACCCAGGTACAGCAACAACATTTAAAGGATGGCCTCATACTTTGAGCCATATATAATGCATTTCATTGAAATTAGTTATATATCATGCATTCCATGGCTTTTATATGTCATGTATTCCATGGCAGAGACCTGTCTTTACATGTATAAGACAAAAAATTAAGTGATCATTAAGTCATGCGCTCTTATATAGCTTCATAGTTTTTAAGTATGTGATTTTAAATCTACAGAAAGATAAATACATTTTAGGGAGCATTGGCTTATATTTTTGGGGATTTGGGGAGAAGCTGAACTATTTTTAGGGATTTGGGGAGCGAAGGCAATTACTTTTAGGGAGACAAGGACATTATTTGCAGGGAGACGGGGAGATCGATGCATTATTTTCAGGGATCAAGGGAGCACAGACCCCCCTGGGGGCCTCATAATTCCTCTCAAATACTGTTTCTTCTTCTGCTACATGTATCTTATCAGTAGATGTTTGAGCCAGCAAAAATAAATTCTGGACTGGAATGTAAGCACAATTAAGATAAGATGTCGAATGGTAGCGGTTGGTATGGATTCATATGGACAAAATCAACATCTACGACTGTTGTCAGTCTAAGCATCGGCGAGCAGCGAAATCCCAGACGAGCCTGTGCAAACGCGCAGTCTCCCCAGAGACTCCGCTTCGCGCATACATAAAACATGAAATAGAAGAAATGCTGAAACAAAACATTAAACCTCTAGTCACTCTGGATACGCCAGTTTGCTCATTTTGAAGGAAGTATTTTCACATACGCGCTAGGTTTGTGTCTTTTGATATCAAGTTTACCAGGCAAGGCTTCGAGACTGCTTGTTGACCTCTATGTACCAAATTATCAAGTGAGTCTACTCAACAAAGCTTAGGTTTGGCATTATACGGCATTGTACCTTCACTGGGCGTCTATGTTATACGCTCCATACTTTCATGGACTGGCTCCATTCCGGAAAGGCCGCCACAATTCGAGAATCGAACCATGGCTCGGGTGGGTGTATGTAAGGAGCATTACGCGAAGTACTATGTACCAAAAAGCTCCATTTTGTTAGCCGGAACTGGCGTATGGAAAATATAGATCTGTAGCATGTGGGTTCAGCTCTATTAAAATCGATTATTCAGATTATCCGAATAGTTCAATAAGCAGAATAATGATTTTTATGTTTTTTGCTTTTATGTTTTTTTACAACAACAACATAAACATCATTTAAGCTGTTTGTTTTGCTGCAATCGCACTTGTTATTGTGTTAACATGGTTTCTGTGACATCAGCCTAGATCCTCGATGTACATCCGTGGTCTGATTCGACGGAATTTCGCGGAATTGGCCGAGGCAGTTCCGATTTATACATGCTCGTCTGTCTAATTCAATCTTTAAGGATTTCTTCAGTCAGTTTGCTAAGCGGTGTTTTACCAAAGCGCGGATTGATACATCATTTATGCAGTAGGGTTCTTATTTTTATTTTGTCAAAAGCGCAAATTTCTAATTACGCATTTAACCTTTGCCAGTAGTTACATGTGTATCTCTGTTTTGTTTGTCTCTATCGATATCTCGATTCTTTTGTAACACATGTGCATGTTTGATTAAAATCCAATATGGTACAGACACTCCATTTTCCAATGTCTTTCGACCCTCTGCAACCTTGATAAGAAGGTCATCGTCACCACAATATTATTTGCTTCTCTCAATAATAAATATGTGCAAATCCATTCAACTTTATGTTTTCTCTGTAATTCGTGAGCTCTTTTCTGCGGTTAATCATAGTGTGTTAATTTGATTGGATTGTTTCTCTGTGGTGGATACATGATACCTAATATCTTTTGTTTTATCAACATAAAATAGGGTGAAGATTAGGTACAATATAAAATGAATCGAAGCCCACCAGTGGATTTGCGTTCTTAGGCGGTGGTTCTGTTGTAGTTGAATCATTGTATAATGTTGCTGTCGTTGATTGTGGGGAATCTGTGTTTGTTCTATGCTCTGTTATGCAGTACTTAGTGTCATATCTATATAGTTTTGCAATCATTTTGATGGGACAGGGAAGGTTATTTTACTTTAATTGTCTTCCAGATGTCGCGTGACTGTTACTTCCTCACGGTGCTGTGGGTTGGTCTGCATTGTGTGATTGTGATCACTTACTATTTTAACTATTTTTGCATAAGTAGCTAAGCTGACCCAGACGATTATCCGGATACAAAACCTGTATACTACTGAATCTAATAAGACAGTCGATTCTAGTAAAATAAAAAGGTTATTACATGGGTGCTCATATATCATTGCATTTATAAAACGATTAATGAAAATAGTTTAATTAATCCAATAATACAAGGGCACGAATGCTAGATTCTCTGTATCATACGACACTTAAATCACACTTCATTATACAACTCTTACTCAATAATAATAAGCAGTAGTGGTTTATTGATTTTAGTACATGGCGTAACATCGTTTCAGGCCCGGTGACATGTAATAAAACGTGTTATATAATGCAAATTACATTGGTGAGTGCCAAAGGATTGCATGCTTTGGAGGTGGAAAATAACGAGCAATTCTTAATTCAAAAAGTAAGCAAGTATGCCAAGATCTCACACGACAGATCAACCCACAGCACCACGAGAAAGATACAAAGGACGATAACAGCCATGTGACATAAAGAAGGCAAGAAGTGTAAAGCAACCAGCTATCTCTCTCTCTTCCCTAGCGAGGTGATTGCAAAACAGAAAATACAATGTACTGCACAACAAAATAAGGGATTAACACTGAACCCCTACAAAACTATCGAAGCAATAATAAACAATGCATAAACAACAGCAAAACCACCTCAGCAGAACAGACAGCAGCCGAAGCCACCAGAATGGGGTGAGGCTTAAATTGATTTTACCGGCTTAATTTTCGCTCTATATTTTGTTGTTGTACAAACACCAAATTAGTTTAGATCACGTGGATGCTTCCTAACGTATGCAATGTATCATCACAGGGACATAAGGGATACAACAAAAAGCTCTTAGACAAAAGAACAACGAAACCACTACGTAATATAGGCTGTTTATACAATATATATATATATATATATATATATATATATATATATATATATATATATATATATATATATATATATATATATATATATATATGCATTGTAATAACAAATTGCAACTACTGTCGTGAAAACCAAGAGTGACAGTGACGTAATACTTTGTTTACAAGTGTTCAGCTTAACGCTAACGTGTACAATTCACTTGAGCAAACGCGATTATAAGTCCCTGATAACTTTGTAAACAAAACATGAGGTCACTGTCATTCTTGGCTGGCAGTACAATACATTCACTCATCATGGTAAAGTAAATTACCCACCTTACAAAGCAAGTTACTCCAATATTCGCCATGTTTTGTTTCAATATTTGCCAACCGTCTTTCATCACAGTACTATACAACTGACAAAACACAACTACACGTGAACGTTCATCTGGAACTTTCCCCGCTTCTATGTATGGTCTAGAATCCATTTTCTGACTTGCGCACCCCATATGTTCAGGAATCTTGCATTTTCAAAGCTTGTTATTTGCGTTAAGTGATGTTTCGTGTCGCTGTTCATTGCAGATGTTGATTACTATAAATCGTGACTTGGTTTTTATGCGAGTATATGACAAAAGGATCCTTAATATAGTTCAACTTCAGAATAGATCATGATTACATCGTATTATTGTACCGTAATCTTTTATACATATAACTATGAATGTATATATTTTCATCATTTTTTATCCAAATATTTCCTGGAATAATTTCACAAAAGGGGTGTGGGATGTAGTGTTTTACTTATGGACATGGTATGACAATTTTATGCTGTTTAGTATATGTTCTTGCAGCTACAGGTTGAGAAGAAGGATAATTGGTTCTCCATTAAGTCTTACTCCTAGTAGAGTTATTTTGCTTGATAATATTGAAGCATTTGAGCCTACTCGCCTTAACGGCTGACATCGGACCTTTGGTGATTGATGTGTGTTTATCCATATGTTCCCATATATACTGATATAATACGCATGGACCAGCCTGTCCATTATATACATTTACTTTAATGGTTCTCAGGTCCAATTTTCTCAATTATGATGTACATACATATCTGTCCATGACATTTTTTTAAAATCTTAGCAAACAGTGCTCACCCTGATCATCTGGGTCTTCACTGTTTGCAAAAGTACCCATTTAGGGGATTCCAGTATACATAGGGTCAAAAACGTATAAACCAGAGCCATACCAAGAGAAAGTGGCAATGTTTGAAAATATTAACTGCGTAGATCCAGATCAGCGAAATGTATGAATCAGTCCATTGAATGCTAAACTATAATTATTCCTCCTGTTTAGAATAAAGTTTTGTTTCGCAATGTATTTGTGTATCTTCCAGCGCTATCACCCTGATATTGGACACTTTTTCAGAACATTAACGCATGATGCTTTAACAGTCGTGAACTGTGTTCATGCGTTGTATTCTAAGTCGAATTTTGTGACAATCTTTATTTTGTGACATTCTCAACAGTCAACACACTCCTTTGTGTGTTATATTATTTCATTTCGGTTTGCTTACATGTAAGTTGCCAGTATCAACTGAGCATGGAATGCGTCCTGCTTAAAATTGTTTAAATGCCAACAATTGTTAAAACATTTATTGATATGATTATTACTACACACGGTTGTTTAAAAGCATGAAAAATCTCCATTGTTCAGGATGTCAGCTTGTATGAGCAATTAGATTGTCATGCGCAGGTGAGCTCAGCATGAAAAAAAACATTTTATAATCTCGGGACTAGGGTTCATTTTTTCTTGGTGTCACATGATTTATTCTGGTCTATAATTGTTGCATTTTCTGAGCAAGCCCGAATGTATCCCCAAAATTAATTGTAGTGACCAAAATTGCCTAACCAGCACAATCCCCTGAAGAAAATGGCTGCTAGAGCTACAGATAGAAAACATAGTTTTAACAACAGCTCAATAGTACTCATTTCAGGTATCTAGAGCCTTCATACCCGCTCATTGTGTTTGCTTTGTTTTCAGGTCCGTTCTTGTCTACCTTCATTTTGTACACCTAAACATTATAAGCCCTAATTAACCATGACTTACAATATTTAACCTTAATTGAACCATAACTCACAAATAGTAAATGAGTGTAAATGAGTTTGATCAGGAAATACCACAATTACAAACTGCAGACAACCCCATGGCACCACGAGGAAGAGCCACAAAGTGATACCAATTGGGAAGTTAATGCAATGAATGATTGTCAAGAATATCGACATTAAATGCAAGTACGGGGAAATTTTTTACGGTAACCACTCAGCACAAACACAAGAGTCGTGACATCAAAAATAGTAAGTGAGTATGATCAGATAATACCACAAACACAAACTGCAGACAAACCCATGGCACCACCAATTATACCTAGACGTACTTTGTACATTTACAACAAATAAATTTAGGGCGAAGATTTGGGCAGTAAAATGCATGTAAGTCCTCCCAACCCGCCAGTGGATTCGGCTGCGGGTCGTTCTAAGTGGTGTCTCTATTTTGTTGCTTAGTCATTCTGTATAGTTGGTCCCATTGTTTGTGGGGGATGATAGGTTCTTCTAACCCTATGTCTACTGTCTGGTTCCTTTTATTTTTTGCAACCGCTTCGCAGGGGAAAACAGAGCTGTTTTTGTATTGTTTTCTTTATGTCATGAGGTTGTTTTTGTTCTTTGTCTCTTTCTCATGGTAACGTGGGTTGGTCTGTAGGGTGTTATTTAGGTATTTACTGTTCATTCTAATTTACTCTTTATTGACCATAAATTACAAAGTCACATATACCTAATCATAAATCAAGTATTGTCAGCACAGATTCACCCGACGTAAATGACCTCTTTTAGCACAATTTCACACTTCGTTGACTTTCTAAATATAGCTTCGGTATACTTTGCTATCATTTTATGAGCACGCACATGGTAACTTCAACGGTATACCAGAATGACAACATTGCCGAGTTCCCAACGTAAAAGCAAATATAATTAGCTCAAGTTGCAAGCAGGACAACTGTTATCCCGTAGATTCCATATGATAGGTGAAATTGAAGCATTGGTTAAGACATGATGGTTAACACTTCTAACAAAGCCACTCGTATATATTAACAATACAATAGCATTAGCTACCTAAAGAAAGTAAGTGTGTATGACCAGGAAATGTCGCAATCACAGACCGCAGACCAACCCAAGGCACTGTGCAGAAGAGGCAAAAAACAAAAACAGCAACCTAACATTCAGATGACAAAGTTAAGCAACCAGCTCTCTCTTCCCAAGTGGGATGATTGCAAAAACTAGAAAGAACACATACTATTGCACAACAAAACATGGTTCAAACACAAAATTCCCACAAACAATGGCAGCAAAATAAACAATGAATAAACAAGGGCAGCAACCCTAATTTAATATGATTAACCGTAAATGTAAGTGAGTATAATCAGGAAATATCACAATGACCCACTACAAACCAACCCACGGCACACAGAACATTTAAAAATTGAAAAATATTTTTCTGCGTTTCACTGAGGTATGAGAAATGATCGCATCATTTTGCGGACTGGGAAACTGAATAGATCGCAGCAGACGGTTGATCGGCATGACTACTGTTAATTTGAGCGTCGTATGTAAGTTAATCTTTGCTTTTCCACCTGGAAATATATGTGTAAGTATAATGTAAAGTGTCAGTAATTGCAGGCTGTCCATTTCATTGCACAGTATCACAAAAGTATTTCTGTCTTGAAAGGCCCTGCCCCTCTTGAATACGGACCGGGTTCATTGAAAAATGAAATACAGGTCAATGCGATCAGATGACCGTTCTTGACCAATCAGATTAACGGATCTCAATGAATGTTATGACAGTTGTAATTATCAACAGACAAGATAGCCCTCAATAAGTATTTTATTGAAGATTATCATAAAACATTTGTTGTACTGAATCTATGATACACAAGTACCTCTTCACCCTGTTTTATTTGTTATGACTGTTATTGTCATGCTGGTTCCTTAAATGTTTAACACTTTGTCATCATGTCTGCCATGCACACTAGTTGACATTCGCTGTTGTGCGTGGTAGACATGATACTCTAAGTTATTTGGTATCAGGATATATAATACATTTACAAGGAGCACCTTTAGCGATAGTCAACAATGGAAATTCTATAATTATGTTTGTTTTGTGCCAAACCCTTGGCTTAAAAATGGATCATTAACATTTTCAGATCACTTACATGTTTAGCCTCTGTTATATCTTTACCCATGACTTTCATAAATTTTAATTCCTCATTTAGTGTGCTATTTAAGCTGGTCTTACAAATTCCTTTAAAGGCATAGAAAATTGAGCAATAATACTGGTACCACTCATTATGATTCTCTCCAGGGTCATACTGGACAGATCAAAGGCTAATCTTTATGAGGTGATTATGACTTCCTTACAGGGGGCAATAAAGTGGTCCCATGAAGGGATTAGGTATTTTCTGATAAAATATTGATCTTTATCTTAGTGAAAGAAATTGTGTTGTATACAGGTAAGTCACCTCTTGATGCCCCTTTAAGTTTGTGAGATACTGAAACTGTCCCTTATCAGTAAAGTCACTAATGATTCCATATATCACAAAATATATGTCTTTAACCATTTGTATCAGTCAAGTGTGCTCATCGTATTTACTCATTAATACATTATTGTTATTATTCTCATGTCAAATCTTAATATTTATGTATGTTTATCTTAATCTTAATCAATATTCATTTTAAATATGACGTATTACTTTTCCAGTGCAGCAAGTGTGCTCATCGTATTTACTCATTAATACATTATTGTTATTATTCTCATGTCAAATCTTAATATTTATGTATGTTTATCTTAATCTTAATCAATATTCATTTTAAATATGACGTATTACTTTTCCAGTAAAACAGTCTGTCATAAAACAGGATATGATTATATTGAATAATAGAAATAAAAATCAGGTCAATGCTGCAAAAAGCCTGCCATTAAACAGTCATCGCCAAATCATGCATTCAACAATGCCACACTAACTTGCAGACTTACAACGCCTGGATAACAGTGTCAGGCGTATTAAACCTTCACATGCTCAATCTTTGTCATGTACCTGAACATTACTATTATCAAGTCTTATGCTATCACAGAGCACAAGAAGATAACTGGTATTTCCTAAATGGGAATTAAATTAACTTTACAAATCGTTCCTAACTGCTCAAATGAAGATATTATAAGCCTCACTGAGAGAAACCCTATCCTTAGGATGTTCGACAAGATATAAGAGCCAGTGCATGAGATTTCCAACACTGTGGTATGTGCGACCAGCAAAGCCTAAGATCATCCTGCGCATACGCGCAGTCAGATCAGAGCCTTTGCTAGTCACTAAAATATTATCTGATTTAAGCTGGACCCACCGTGGCTCAACTTGAGGTTTTCTTTAGCTCTGACTATCTGTGAGTCATGAGCCCTTTTCTTTATTTCATCAGGGTGTGTTAATTTGATTAGAGTGTTTCCCCATGATGATACATTGCATTAGTTAGATTGCCTCCATGCGCGCTAAACGTTTCTTGTACTTCAACAACAGCAGAATCTAGGGCGAAGATTTGGTACCAGTAAAATGCATTTCAGCCCCCCCCCCCCCCCCCGTGGCTTAGGCTGCTGTCTGTTCTAAGGCGGTGGTTCTGTTGTTGTTGACTTTTTGTTTATTGTTACTCCCAATGTGTGAGTCTGTAATTGTTCTATGTTTTGTTGTACGTTACTTTATGTCCATTCTAGGAGCGGCTCTTCCTCGCGGTGCAACGGGGTTGTCTGCAGTTTGTGATTGTGGTATTTCATGATCATACTCACTTACTATTTTTAAAGCTACTGACTGAACAGCATTTGCAGTTTCTAAGCTTAAAAGGAGGCTGCAGAGGCACGTCCAAGTCTACACATGTCAAAATACCACATTGTTGGAAATCACATGTCGCGGCTCAATTATAAAGTTTAAACCTTCCCGTTAAGCTATGCAAACTAGCTAATATATTAAATCGACCATAAAGGAAATTAACCGTTTATTCATTGTGGACAGCAAATATAAATAGCATTGCTAAGATATACTAGAGGACTTTGAAAACGCATCACAATATTTTGCACTTTTCTTGCAAACCATTCATGCGATTGAAAAGTTACTAGCAGATTTAATGTGCAACCCAAAATTGGTATGAATCAGTCATTTATTTGACTGTACTATCACGCGACGCTGCTGATGACGTCGCATGGGTACATACAGCATCCTGCACCTTTCTGCACAAATAAATGAAGTTTTTTGATTATTTGTATGTTTAAACTGTGGCGTATATGATGCCATGTTACCAAAAGAGTTTATAGACTTTTTCTAATTAAAACTAATTGATAACTTCAAAATTTCGAAAATAAACGTCAAATCTGAACATCAATTTATAGCTCCTTTTTAGATACATTTCCATTAGTTACCTTTATGCACGCTTTCATAATTGATATTGATTACATAAACTGACAAGCGTGTGGGGAAGATGTTTTGATGTAAATCGTTGCAGGAGATCTTCTGTCATGCGATCGAGAACGTCTTAAAAATTTACGTTAACGTCACTTGCACAATACAAAAGACACGTGAAACAAGCGTAATTTATGAATAATCTGTCATTTGTGTATGACATTAGCCTCTCCCAATAAAACCGGACGTAAGAAATCGAATCTTTGAAAGGCACAAGACGCTGAATTTCATTACTAGACTTTAGTAATCAGGGTGGGTGGGGTATGTCGGTAATTTTAAAGGGGTGTAATTTTGAGCATACCAAACTGTCAATTCATTTCTAATACTTCAATGATGAATGTGTAATCGTGAAAGAGGCAAAGGACGCAAATTCGTTGAGTCAGGAATCAAAACTAACGCGTGTCAACTTGCAGCTGAATTTGTGTCCTTCAAAATCGACCACCCCTGTCTTAAAACGGATACTTTTTCAATACCTTAAAGTTAATTTACAACCATGAAATTTCTACGACACACTACAAGATGGTCAAACTATGATATGCAATAATAATTATCTCGCTGACATTCTCAGGGTTTGTGAAATAAAGGATTTAATCTGGGTGATGCGTTTTCAAAGTCCTTTAGTATAGTTTGAAAGCACAGGCAGGTATGCACGTTCTCGCGACAAAGCCCACATGTAGCATTGCATGCATTAGCTTTTCTTAAATGATCGAATCATATATCTGCATGATGGTGCATTGATTTTGTTCCACCATTTGAAAATCATTTGACTGGTTATAGCATATCAGCAAGATGGTTTGCGAAAATGCATTTACTCTGTTTTAATTGAGTGTGAAAATAACTTAATGACGCAGCTTTTCCACATAATACGTCTATTAATACCCTGATAGCATCTAGAACACAATAAATAAAAGCTAATTGAATTGTCTTTTAAAGACAGGAAGTGATGTTATGCAGTTACATAGACGAAGGATATAATATTCTGGGATATTTTTTTATATATACTTATGTAGTTTACTTTTTATCTATTTATATCACGCGAGGACCAGCATAATTATTCGGTTAATTTCGCAATTGTTAATCAATATGCGGTTAATGTTATTTTAAGTACAAAAACATCCATTCTACTTTTATGTTTATGGGTCAATACTCAAATCAATTCATTGATAAAGTCCTTTTAGTGATCGCAGATGTATCACAGGTACCGTGGCTGCTCTTACTATGCTCATAAGTTTACATTAATCATGTGGCGTAGCATAGCGAAGATCGCTGTAGCAGTCTAGGCCAAGATAGGGTTAGCAGAATCTGAGGAAAGGTTGGTTTTAAGTTGAACATTTATACGATCATATAACCGTGCTAAGGAAAAAGCAAATGAGTATGATCAGGAAATACCACAATCCCGCACTGCTGACCAAACCTCGACACTGAAAGGAAGGGTTACGTGTCGCTAAGTGTATCAAGACAGGACGAAGGCAATTAAAGTAAAGCAACCGGCTCTAGCTTCCTCATCAAGATGATTACTAAACTAAACATTACACTACGTACTGCATAAATAAAAATGTATCAAACACAGAACGCCCATAAACAATGAGAGCAACGATAAACAATGAATCAACAATAACAGAATCACAACATAAGAACGAACAGAGGCCTAAGACACTGGGGGAGCTTGAATGTAATAAAATGACGCCAAATCTTCGCACTGGATTATGTTGTTGTTGTTGTTAGCTCGCATGGGGGTTTCTAACTTATGCAATGCATCATAAGAGAATAAATCTAATCAAATTGACACACTTTGATTGGACAAAGAAAACGACGCATGAATCACAGGTAGTTAGAGTTAAAGAAAACCTCAAGTTGTGCTATGTTGGACCCAAGTAAAGATAGGCATCAGGCACCAACCAGCCGATCAAAGCTTTATGTCTGTGCTGTCCTAATAGGCCGTATCGTGTTAAAAACAATTGTCAGCTTAATCCACAGAACATTTTAAACACATTCGACTATTTTTTTACATTATTGTTCTTGTAGAGTTGAAATTCACGGAGTCACAATGGGCTGATAATGTATATATCATTTCGTACCGCATTGTCATGCCGGCACTGACGTGGAGCTCTAATCCTTTAGTTGGTGCCTGATGCTTGTCGTTGGCTGGGCCTACCGTAGCTACAATTGAGGTTCCTTTAGCTCTGACTAACTGTGAGTTATAGGCCCTTTTCTTTGTTTCATCATAGTGTGTTAATTTGATTAGATTATTTCTCTGTGATGATACACTGTATTAGTTAGGAAGCCTTCATGCGAGCTAAACCATTTTGTGTTTTAACAATTATGCAATCTAGGGCGAAGATTAGGTGCCAGTAAAGTGCATTTAAACCCCTCAGTGGCCTAGGCTGCTGTCCGTTCTAAAACGGTGGCTATGCTGTTGTTGATATGTTGTTTGGTGTGCTTCCCATCGGTTGTGGGGGTTCTGTATTTGTCTTTGTTTTGTTGTGCATTACTTTGTGTCCTTTTTAGTTTTGCAATCATCTTGAAGAGGAAGATAAAGCTGTTTTCTTTGCTAGTATTGTCGTATGGATGTATTGCTACTGTATATATTCTGTGACTCTTCCTCACGGTGCCGAGGGTTGGTCTTCGGTGTGTGATTGCATCTAAAAGTAAGTGAGTATGATCAGGAAATACCACAATCACATGCTGCAAACAAACCCACGGCACTGCGAGAAAGAGACACAAAACCGTGATTAAACGCTGTTTAGTAACACGACAATAGGGAGACAATTAAAGTAAAGCAATCATCTCTCTCTTTCTTAGCAGAATGATTGCACAACTTCATTAAAATATACCACTGTCTCAGTATCTGGATTTAAAGGTTTGTCCCATGGCCTGTGAAAGTGATATTCCTGGCCATATACATGTGTTGTCTTACTTTAGTACCTTGGTAATATTCCTACCAAACATCAGAACAGTGTCTGCTTGATGTTTAAGAAATTAAATAAAAGTGATTTTTTCAGATACTTGAACCAGAAAGATCAGAATAATTTTTAGCAAGGGGAGAAGTCTTAGGCAATACTCATTGCTGGTCAAAACGTGTATGTTATGGACTACAAAATGAATCTTATCGAGTTCTAAGCAAACGAATTATTGTTTATGAATCTAGACAAAACTACCTGACATGCTTAACGTCAATCAATCGTTGTGCAAAGCATCAGGATTGTATGCAACAGTGGGTGGCACTTTGGTCTTTTCCGATTTATTCTCAATGTTCATTATCAATTTGAATTTCAAATACATTGTCTTACATTTATTATTTGGCATTTATCCGCACGGAAGTACACACAAACTAATACTGAAAATTTATATCAAATCAACCACGATATAGTCTAGTAAAGGCCAATGTATGTATCTTTTTTTAAAATATATAACATAATTTGTATATTTATCAAAACTAATCAATGTACAGTGTATGTCTGCAATGAACAAGGAGTCTGCTAGTCAGTATATTTTAATATTTTGTAATGACGTTTAGAATACACTAAAAAGGGATAGGACATTGTATGTATGGCCTATAACATCGTTTAAAGGAACAGAATAGTTGTTGAATGTGTAATTAACAAATGAAGTAAATGCAGCATCGATAAGATTTTTTTGTACACAAACATATGCAATATCAATAATACAGCACTATCATCTAGAAGTTAATGAAACATTTTGAAACATTTGACTTTATAAATCAGACACATGACATGGGTAGTGTGTGTGTTAAGGGTGACAGAAAGTGTAGCATTATAGTACAGATTCCACCTGGAAAAGCAGCTTTCACTAAAGAAGGACGCACCGTCATATCCAACCTTTGGGGAGTTATCAAGCAGGATATCGCCAATATTGGAACCAAGACATTCATACAGTAAGTGTATAAAATTCTGATATACATTATAGCGTGAAGCATTTGTGTTATTTTACGCTGACATGTTACATTATGGGCGGATCCAGAGGGGGTCAGGGGGTTTAGACCGCCTCCCCTCCCCCTGGAAAATCACAAATTGCTATATGTTTCCTTAGAAATACTGGTACGGACCCCCTCGAGGAACGTCCGTATGGCCCTCTGTGAAATACGTTGATGATTAAATAAAACTTTCAGAACCCCCACCCCCTCCCCCGACGGAATTTTCTAGATCCGCGCATGGACATACCAGATTTATGCATATTATACAGTAACCTTTACGACACTTAGCATTGGAGGTCAGAGGCATATTGTTTTTGGTCAGTGTTATTTCGGGTTGGCTAATAACTTAAAATACTGAACGAAGAGGTTATCAATTAATGGGATTTAAAAATAAAAGACTCTTCTAGGAAGATACTAGGACAGTAAAATGTACAAGTCATCCCTAGCTGGTGACAGTCCATTCTAAAGCGATGAATTTGTTATTAGTCTATTATTTGTTGTTGATCCTTTTACATGAGTGTGGTTAGTTATGTGTGTCCTTTACAGTTTTTCAATCATTCCGCTGAAGAAAAGAGAGTTATTGCTTCACTTTTATTGAATTCTAGGGTTTATGTGTGTGCTTTTTTTGGGGGTTTTTGTTTTACTTATAAACAGTGATTTTATACCCCTGGTATCAATGGTAAGAGGCAAAGTGCGATTAAAAGTTGGTCATAATATTTAAACAACTGTACATTGTACCTAGCATTTTGGTATTTCACGTGTGTATTAAATGCGGCTACATTTCCTTGACCTCTGACCTTTATCTTTGACAGTTCATTATTACAGTACTATGAACTGCATTTATGTATGTCCAGGAGCCGCTAGTGTTTCACTAAATCATTCTTGATGGTGGTGTGTTGTTTTCTTTTAATAACCTAGAATGAAAGACATGTTACATGAATTGCATTAGCATCCCTATAAGCTTACATATAAATCACCATCGCAAATTGCTTCATCGCTACATCCAGCTCATATACACTCCAATCCTATTAAATGCAAATTGTACATTGTACAATTTGTGTTCACAGAAAATATAATACTATTTAGTACCATCACCCCTATATTAGAACCAACTTTCTTGAATTCTAAAAAATCAATCCCCAGGTTGATATTTAGGGTCTTCCTACAGTAGTTTTCAAAGTAAGAAAGACGGCAAAGATCAGGAATAAATACAATCAAGTATCACATCTGACCCAGGATATCACATGGGAAAGTGACAAAATCACAATTAGACATCTCAAACAAGAGCCAAGAGGCCAACCCTTACCCAGCACATGACCACAAGGCAGCAATGAACAGACGCGAAAGCATGATAAACACAAGACGTAAACAAGTCTCACAAACACGTTTTGGTAAGTAAAAGTAAGAAAGGGGACAGAGATCAGGAATCGATACAATCAAACACAACACCTGACCCAAGATATCAATGGGAAAGTGACAGCTGCACAATAAGACATTACAAACGAGATACAAGTGGTCAGGCTTTTTCCAGCTGGTGACCACAAGGCATCAATGAACAGATGCGCATGAACGCATCACAAAACAAGACAGAAATAACATAAATGATCCACAAAAGAAGGGCTCCCTGGGAACGGCCAGTAAAATATTTATCAGGAGGGCTTAAACCGGTTTCGCGCTTTTTCCACTGTTCGACAAAAAACATGTGTCAGGCCGTAGCACACACGTCCAATAAGTAGCATTTCTGAGAAAATTAGTAGGAAGTGTGATCCTGCTGTTTACAAGTGTGTTCTGTTAGTATGACTTTTCACACAAAGGCAGAATTCTGAACCTACATAGGTACTTAAATACATGAAAGGATGCAATATTGCATACTTTTGGGGACAATAGAACTGATTTAGAATGTCTATCCCCTACTGTAATAGTAGCCACAACAGGATGTTTTTTGTCTATTTTGAGATTCAAGTTCAATCAATTGTGGGGGAAAATATCATTTTTGGTCCTCAGAAGCACAAACTACTCTTTAATATAAAAATATTTTATATAAACATTGGACTTGAAGAAAAATTGACAGCCCATATGTGTCAAAATATTGAATGGCATTGTTTCTGTCGACAATCTTCACATTTGCAGTGAATTTGATTACCATGTGCGCTCTACAATTTTGGAATAAAAGCCTCTCATTTAATAAATGGACTTCTGTTAGGCTGAAATCCATTTGCTCTTTGCAGATCCATAGTGATTATTTATACCCCACCATCTCCTAAAACCTCTCAGCTACCTCAGCTATCCATTGGACCTCAGCAAATATTTTGACCAGACCCCACCGGTCTGATCAAAATATTTGCTTAGGTCCAATGGGTAGCTTAAGACTGGGGTTGATCAGAGGCTTCGCTGGGGACTAAGTCGACGTGTTGGTTTTGTCTTATATTCATTGCAGTAGGCCACTTATTGCTAAAAGCTGACATGTTTCATTTCAGCATTTAACTTGAGAAATATTCACTGCAACCATGCATTTGTTTCCTCTGTTATGTCTCTTGGCAGAGAAATTGAGCAAACCAACTTGAGTGACACAAACTGGCCTTGCAAACGTAAACAACTTACTTTCAGTTTAAGGGTGACAGTACCAATTAATTTCCCATACACGTCGATACAAACATTTTGGCCAAATAACCCTTTTTAAGTGCATCCCGACAACTTTTATCAGTAGCTTATGCATGCACTTGGACTCAAAATTTTAAAAACCAAATAAAAACAATACCTTGAGGTGCATTTTTGAAATTTGCCTTTTCACAAAAACAACCAACTGTCTGCCGGTTAACTATTTCCTATGAAAATAGCGAAACTCTCCACGAACATAAAAAATAATGGAAAAATATGTTTTCAGTATAGAAAAAAGTTTGATGCAAGTAATTGAATGATCAAACCCTATTTTTTCAGAAAGTATAAAGCATTTACAGCAATCGGGAACGGGTTCGAGTCTTACCGACTACACTGTGTTGTGTCCTTGAGCAAGAACATTAATCCTAGCTTAGTACTGGTTCAACACAGGAAGACCCGTCCCTATATAACTGACAGATTGTTGATGGGACGTAAAGAATCAAATCAAACAAACAAGCATTCACAGCAATACTTTTCATCCAATGACAGAAGCTGAATCTTTAATATTGTACAATTTGTGTGCAAAAACTTTTATGCACACAGAAAATGATGAGGCTTGCCAAGTGATGACAAACGCTGATCACGAGGAGTTGATTTTTCTATCCCATCCTCAAACGAATAACGGATTATTTTTCTTGCTCACCACTTAGTACCGCATTTTACATTGGAAAAGCATGACAATGCCTTCCGGAAAATCCTGATTTTGCTGAGATGTGACATGGTGACGTAATTATAACATTACAATTACGTCACGGATGAGTGTGTTTTTCGTTCATTGTAAATAAATAACATCTCCCTGGTAGTATAGTGTGAATGGTAACATGTGAATGTCCATATATGGCATGTGGCATGTATGGCATTTTTCAGCTATCTGAAAAAAGGAAGCTAAATAGAATTTAGGGAATTCTGTATATTGATATACTGGTTGCATATTTTACTCTTGTTGTATTGGGATTTAGCGTCACTTTCAAGTTGCAACATTGTGTGACGTTACATTTAGTTGAGTGCGGATAAGTTAATTATACAATGTAAGAAACAATGACACAGTGGCGTCAAGGCATACATTATGTATCGATCATTTGTTCTAGCGTCATATAATCATGCAAACCTTTGAAATCGACTTTAACCATTCACTAATTAGAGAATATCAACCGTACATATATGCTATCGTTATCTGTAACTAATGCGCGCATGCTAGAAAGTATTCAGCACTACCATAAGAAAAAATAACATCTCAGGGCTTAAGAGACTGCGATGATCAACAGAGTGTCTACACGAATCTAAAATCTGCAGGTTGATAGTAAGTTGTCGAATAAATATACTTTCAAAATTGACAAATTTTTGCACATTGCTGCTAGCATAATAATGTGAACAAAACTGTCCTAGAACGGAATGCATTATGCTTTTACCGAGTGGACGAGGAAATTTAATCAACAATGAAAGTCTGGCATCCGTAAACCAATGGCTTCTGCAAGCGAATAAATATGTCTGTAAAACATGGTTATTTTAAGATCATTAACTCCTTGTGTGCTGGGTATTTTTGCATAAATTTTGTCGTTTGCGGATTTCTTTTCAAAATTGACGTTTTCAAAATATTTTTTGGGGAATACCACCAGAATGTCAAGCAGTTTGGATCCAGATTAGGCCAGACATTATGTCGGGTCTAATATCGGTCCAAAGTGTTTGCAAAGATTATCGGCAGACGACGAAAACTGTAGCTAGCATGTAAAGATTTAAACGGTTGCAGTTTGTATGACGATATACTTCTTAACAAGGTTTCGCATGTAAATGCCACTATTATATTTAAATGCGTTAGCTCTTGTGATTTTCTGGGGCGAAGTAATTGACAGATTCATAAACTATAAATAAGAATTCAAAAACTTGTACTCACAAAAAATATGTATAAATAGAGCCGCATTTGTTTCCAGCATTATGTCAGGTATATTATTGTATGACGTCATTGTTTATTTACTACTAGTGGGCGTGGTTTTAGTCCCTATTTGATTCGTGTGACAAACAAACCTGATTCGAACCGTTTATTTTTTAATGAGCAAGAAAAGATAAAACAAATATACAAACAAATGGATGGACAGTACAGACAGTGGATATTAATAATCAGAGAAGATTACTGTACTGAGAAAGATTTACATGTTTGGGCGAAACGCGGAAAATAGGTCGAAGTAAGATTTACTTTCGGTGTGTCCAAGGTCATCGATGCAAATGTCCAAAACGGAAAAATCACCTTCATGCAAGTTGAATTTTTCTGCCGAGAGGCACACGCCACCACATGGATATCTGGGGTTGAATTTCTTTTAGTTGTTCTGGCTCTCTCAGATACCAATTTTAGATTAAATATATAAACAGACCAATATAACAGTTAAAATTAGTAAGTGAGTATGATCTGGAAATACCACAATCACAAACCGCAGGCAACCCCATGGCACCACGAGGAAGAGCCCTTCAACCATCACGAGACACAAGGAAGACAAATTAAGCAAAGCAACCAGCTCTCTCTTCCCTATCAAGATGAATACAATACTAGAATGGACATAAAGTAACGTACAACAAATCAAAGAACAATTACAGACTCCCGCAAAGTCAACAACAACAGATTGAACCACAAACCGCCAGTTTACCCCATGGCTTCGCGTCATTCCATGTTTAAGCATAAACCTCATGTCGATAAGTATTAATCAAAGATATTTTGTTAAACAGTTTTCAAAGCTGTTTTGGTGGCACACAACCGATTGTGATAAAAGTGTATGTTTAATGATGAAGACTTACATATATGTCGTCTGTGCAGGACCCTCAAACAGAAGAAATCTACAACATAAATGCTTTGTTGTTAATATTAAGCACTGGTATCGTGAGCCGCCCTTTTCTTTGTTTCATCATAGTGTGTTTATTGGATTAGATTGTTTCTCTGTGATGATATATTGCATATGTTAGGAAGCCTCCATGTAAGCTTAACATGTGTTGTGTTTTAACATCAGTAGAATCCAGCCTAAGGGCAAATATTTAGTACAAGAAAAGTGTAAAAGTTAGTTCATTTGATTAGATTGTTTCTCTGTGATGATTGATTACATAAGTTAAGAACCTTCCATGCGAGCTAAACATGTGTTCTGTTTTAGCAACGACAGAATCTAGGGCGAATATTTGGTACAAGTAAAGACGCATTCAAACCCAAGTGGCTTATGCTGCTATCCGTTCTAAGTCGGTGGTTCTGTTATTGTTGACTGTTGAGTGTTGCTCCTATTGTTTATGTTGGTCCTGGGTTTGATCCTCATTTTGTTATGTAGTACTTAGTTTCCTTTCAAGTTTTGCAATCATACAGACGTGGAAAGTTGCTTACTTTAATTGTCGTCTTGGTACCATGTGGCTGTTAGTGTTCTGTGACTCTTCCTCACTGTTTTGGGGTTGGTCCGCAGTGTGTGATTGTGGTATTCCCTGATCTTCTCACTTACCTTTTTTATATAAATGTACCTGCATTTACAATCATCTACTATGCAGATTCTCATTCTCGTCTGATTGGTGTCTGAAATAAGCCCAAAAAGGACATGATCGACGTATTCGTATAATGATGCACTTTCTTTTAACTCTCATTAATAGACGCATTCAAAAGTAGTTTGTCTTGTTTTTTCTAAAGATTCCTGGCTGATGATTATTTACATTCAGTGATGCTGCTGTTATTGTCATCTCTATTGTATCAATTCCTGTCTTATGTTGGTCATTTATCCTAAACGGTGCTTACCTGCGACGCTTGTCTTATCCTTGCTAGTATAAATCTATAATTGCAATTTTCTCGGAACGATGAGTGCTTTATACAAATGAATGCCTTAAGAGTCTTATACCAGATCAGTCGGACTACTTACTATTTAGCTATACACAAGGGTTCTTAACGCTTAGAGTACCATAACTAAATCCGCGGACAGGAAAAGCATGTGCAAAACAAAATGGCTCCAGATCAACAGTCTGATTAGAGACGAATTGTTCGCTTTCAAAGATTACATATACATACATTAAGTGGACGGATTAATTGAATGCATTAATAGGAAGAGTCCATTTCATAACTTCATCAAAGGAATTAATACGGTAAATGTTCTAAAATTCAAAGACTTTTCTTTTTCTATTATTAGATAGATTTTCGTTTTAGCAGGACTGGGACTCTCAAAATGCTTATGAGAAAAGGAAACAGAAAATACCCTGATCAGACTGCTTCGATCTGAGTCCGTCCTGTTTGTATAGGGTATGGTAGTGGGCAACAGCTGTTCGAAATTTTAGAACATTTAACGTACCTCAATCTGTAGATTGAGATATGGTCTGATATGGGCTGTGGGCTTCACAAGATTGGAGTTGTGAGCCATGACTGTAAATTAAGCGAAGCGGAAGTGAACCAAATCAAAGCTAACTGGCGATTGATGGAACGTAAAGTGGCCAATATTGGTGATGCTACTTTAATCAGGTAATAGCTGTTTGTTTGTGATTGATTGGTCGACCTTTTTTCGACTGTTTTATATAACAAGTGTTTGAATCGTGTCGTCATATATGAGCTAAGGCACAATGGGGAGACTGTACTTTGCTATGCTATGCTGGTGAAATCTTCTTGACATCTAGCGAGAAACATGGGTGCTGCCTGCAATTATGGAATGCTGTTAACTACATGTGCAACGAAGGCAAAATACATTCTGCACATCGTGTTCTAGGTCATTTATGACAGCACCCATTTAAAAATAATATATGAGCCGCGACATGAGATTTCCAACAATGTGGTATGTGCGACCAGCAAAGGCTCAGACCAGCCTGCGCATATGCGCTGTCTGATCAGAGCGATTGCTAGTCGCTTGGATATGATATGACTGTTAAGCTACTGACCAAACAGCATTAAAAATGAAGTTTCTAAGCTTTAAAGGAGGCTGCTTAGGCTCGTCTGAGTCTATACACGTCAAAATCCCACATTGTTGGAAATCACATATCACGGCGGTTTGTCACTTTCCCATTGGTATCCTGGGTCAGGTGTGTTACTTGATTGTATCGATTTCTGATCTTTACACCCTTACTTACTTGCATATGAGAAAATGCTCGGCTGCTGTCTATTTTTCTGTTATTATCTCACTGTTTGTTACTGTTCCTATGGTAGGTTGGGATTCATCTTTGGTCATTTTGAGGTACCTTTCTTAGTGTTCTTTCTAGGTTTGCAATCATATTGCTATAGGAAATAGAGCTCGCTACTTTACTTCATTGCATTATTGCTGTCTTTTTGCTATCAGTGTTGTTCTGCGTATCTTCCAAGCGGTGGCGTGGATTGGTGTGTTGTATGTGAATGCATGGGCGGATCCAGGGGTTGGGCAGGAGGCAGACCCTGTTCCCTTTGGAAAATCAACAGTGATTAAAAAACGTTGTCAGTACCCCCCTTACGGAATTATCTGGATCCACCCATGTGAATAAGCCTTAACCTGGTCATAGTTACTTACATTTGCTTGCTTTCAACGACTTCACCATTTTTCAAATTTTGGTGCGAGTGCGTCCATAATCAAAAGTTATATCACTACTTTAGGAGAATTACTTTGAGTCCTTTCTAGTTTTGCAATCATCTTGACGAAGAAGAGAGACCTGTAAGTGTTCTATGGCTCTTCCTCACGTTTGCAGTGTTTTGTTTGTTTGATTCTTTACGTCCCATCAACAATCTTTCATTTATATAGGGACGGTTCTTCTTGGGTAGAACCAGTACTAAGCTAGGATAAAACGTCTGCAGTGTGTAATTGTGGTATTCATTGTTCATACTCACTTGTTTTTAAGGGAATTTTTAGAAACAAAATATACTGAATATATTGTTTACTGAACAATTCTTTTGCCATGCTTTTTTAATATAGGTTATTTTTGTTCAGTATTTAGCCTTTTGATATATCATTTCCAATGAAAAAAACTACTAGATTTTTCATGTTTTCAGGCGTATGCTTTGTAATTGTGAAAAACGCTTTGAAAGGAAAGGTCAATGTTTATTTTGGTCTTTCATTTTTGTAAACTTTCCAACTAGTTAAAAGTTTGACATTTGTATATTATATGACCTCTCTTCTCTCTAGTCTACTTTATAATAAAATCTAGAGATTTATGTTGTTTTCACTCCAGAAATTTCCGTCAGGGAGGTCCGTGCAACGTTTAATTTTAGTCATGATCATTTTATTTCAGATGCGTTTTCATTTTCGATGAGAGAGACTTCATGCTGTCTCTTTATGTCTCTTGTCAATCTGATGATTCCGACGTGTTCAACTCTAAGCACAAGTAACTAAAAAAATACTCAATATTGGCACATTGTTTATTGTTGTTTCAATTGGGGTCTTGAATTTGGTCTTTGTTTTGTTATTTCCTATACTTGCATCATCTGGCTGAGCAAGAGAGAGAGCTGGCTGCTATTGTTTAATTTGTCCTAGACGCGAGAAAACCTGTCTTCGAGGTTTGCGAACAACAAAGGCGCAGTCCAGCCTGCGAATCCGCACAGTCTGATCAGCGCATTTGTTATTCGCGTTAGAAATCATTATATCTAAAATTGTTACAAGCGAACTTTCAATTCTCTAGCTGGTCTCTGTAGCTGAACAGGTTGGTTTGAGCCTGACCTAGTCGAAAACCCCGAAGAAAGACAGTTTTTTCACGACGAGGCCCAATTATTTTCTTGATTTAGCGTGGCTGTTTGTGTTCTGCACCTATTCCTCGCATTGGCATAGGTTGGTCTGTGATCTGTAAATGCAATATGAGCCGCGACATGTGATTTCCAAGAATGTGGCATTTTGATAAGTGTAGAGTCAGGTGAGCCTGTGCAGCCTCTAGTTAAGATTAGAAACTCCAAATGATGTTCACGCAGTAGCTTCACACTCATAGAATATTTAAGCGACATCAGACTGCAATTTATCATTCCAAGGTAACAATCTAATCAAATGAACACACTTGTACATTTTCAGGCTGATATGAGGCTCTGCTGGTCGCACAAACCACATTGTTGGAAATCTGGTGTCGAGGCTCAATTATATTCTATTCATGCTCACTTGCATTTTTTAATCTAAGGTGTTTATATACACAGCGTCAAAAGTTAAGCACCGCCTAAATATTTTCAGAGAAAAACAGTAACCTTTCTGAATATGAGTTCATGATTGTTATGTTTGTTATGTTTATGAAATTAGATAAAGATTTGTTCATTTTTAAAAAGCTGGCTTCATCTGAGAGAGTTCACAATAATTGTGAATTGCTTGTGGGGTTTTACAATATTTGTGAATGCATGGTTAAGATTAGACACAAATGTTTAGGCCCGGTGCGTTTTTGACATCTGTGATTGACATGTTTATGTTTTATAGGAAATTATGACACCAGTTTGCTATTGTTTCTTAAATGTCATATTGAGAAGCATATCAATTTTGATGGAGATGCTTTAACACTTTGGAAAGGTCGTGATGACAAATGTTACTTAGTTTAGTAAAATTGCATCAACCCAATAAATAGAGTAATGTCAATTCTGACATTGACATCTAGTCATATGACCTTTGGGAAATTGCGCAAATGGTGTGACTATGAGCCACTTTTGTATCTTCTGCTTGGTTAATATAAATGGAAGCTTAACTATGTAGAGGGCGCTTTATGGTAAACTTGAAATACGTATGTTTGGTTAATGATGATGTCATGTGATGACGCCGTTTTCAGCTTCTATCACGTGACTCCATGGTACATAAGTGTCAGAGAATCAGGTTTCGGAACTTTGGGTCATAGTTTTTCTCTAGAAGTAATTTAGTTGGAATTAAGAAGATTTGATAGAATTATGAAATTGTGAAAATTGCTGCTGAAGTTTATAAGACTTAGAACACAGCCTTGCAAAACCAAAAGCATGTTATGTCTGTAAATTTCAGATGAATATCTCTGATAGAACAAAAGATATGGAGGTGTAAAGACTGGCATATTTTATAGTGAAAACGCAAAAAAATAAAACATATGATTAACTATCTGTTTAACTGGCAATAAACCTTGAGTTCACCTATTTGGCATTCGTCTGAACAATAGGTCAAGTTTATTTTCGCGATAGAATGAATTAAAAGAAGCAAATGAAATTCTAACAGGTCTGAAAGATCAAGGAAATACTTAGGTAACAATATTTTACAAATGTATTGTTCTTTTGTAGGAAATTATACATGCAAACCGTCACTGAAAACATGTTATGGTGGTGCTTAACTTTTGACGCTATGCATATTTCACAACTCTTTCGTTTGTCCTGTGTTTTCTATTGATTGCGACATCAGCAACAGAGATACGTTTTTTGAAGACTACATTATCTTAAATTGAGTCTATATATTTCTCAAACTTTGCTGTTCAGAATTTTAAACATTCTATCAGTCCGACAGAATTTATTTTAATTATTTGTTTGTTGATTTGATTATTTACGTCCCATCAACAATCTATCAGTTATATAGGGACTGGTATTCCTGGGTTGAACCAATAATAAGCTAGGATTAATGTGTCTTGCTAAAAGACAAAAACGCAGTGACGTCGGTGTGGCTCGAACCCGCGACCCTTCGGTCTCGAGTTAGCACACTATCACTGAGCCTCAGTGACTGCGCTCCCTTATTTCAATTATAATGTGTGTTTTAAACAGAGCAAGTTGCGTTTTGTTTGATTGATACACTCGAAACAATGTTGGAAAACAGTACGCTAATATCACCAGGATGTGCAACACTCACAAACTTCAGACTAAAGTGAGGAAGAAGGCAAAGATCAGGAATCGATACAATCGAATACACCTAACCCAGTACACCATATGGGAACCTATCAAAACACAAGAAAATATCCAATACAAGGCATCCAGGCTTATGAGCTTTTTTATTTGTCTATTTCTATGTGACTATATATTGAAAGAGTTAGGAAGCCTCCATGCCAGCGAAACAAGTTGCGTTGAGTCTAGAGACGATTTTGCCAGTAAAATTCATTTCACCCACCAATACCTCCCAGTGGCTTGGGCTGTTGTGCACTCTTAATTGGTAATTAAATTTGTGTCAGAGCAGTGTTTTTTTGTCTTTGTTGTTGCTACTGCCATTGTGTGTGAGATTTGGTCCTGGTTGTGTGATATAGCTGTATGTGTTACATGTAGCTCTATTCCTCGCGCTAAGGAAAAGGGAGCAAGTTATATTTTCTTTAGATTTAGTCTCCCTTTTATTTGACTGTCTTTGTTGTCTCGTATGTATTCCTCGAGTCGGCATGGAGCTGACCTGTAATCTGCGGTGTCATAATTACTCGTTTGTTGTTGTTGTTTTTTTTTGTTTTTTTTGGGGGGGGGGGGGAATTGGGCTAAATAATCGGAGGACTTCTGCTCAAATTGAGAATCAAGCCTCATAGACGGATGGCTGAGAATGGGTTTGCTCCCCCCCCCCTAGGGAATTTTGCAGACATATCCTATCTTGTAGAGAATTGAAAGCCGAGTCTTTTAAGAGCTGTTTGCACTCTGTGCTCCGGGGCTTTAGTCTGTAAGAGCCTGTAACATACGTTACTTAATCAAACTAAGAAAAAGTAAATTAAAAGTTTGGGCTACAAATTAAAGACATTAAAAAATTTATTTTTAAAAATCATTCATATAGTCTGCATACTGGATATCTTAACTACGTATGACAGCCATTTGAACAAAATTGGGGCTTCCTAAGGTGTCATATGCGTTACATAAATCAGATAACCCATTAAAATTTGCAAGTGTGGCTAACATCGTTTACATTCACAATCTCTCTGTGTGTTTTGCAAAATGTTTTTAACCATGTCTGTCTAGCTTATGCAATTGGCTAACAGAAAAATTAAAGTTTGTTTCCCTAGCTTAAATATTTTTCTGGAATAAGCAATTAAACAACCCTACCCCTACCCAGTTTTAAGATGAAATGGTTTGTATTAAAACTAAAGTAAAAATAGTTAAAAAATATTTGCAGTTGATGAATGTGTTTCATTGTTTGGGATTTATTTGCTTATATGATAAGACTCATAAATCTGCAAGTTTGTTGCAAAATTTTTAATATCAGAGGCTGTAACATATGTTACCTGATGTAATAAATGGGCAAGCTCATTGTCTTTACGTAAGATATGCCTAAAAATGTTTTAATCTCCTCAAGGGAATTTTGTAGACATATTTCTTCTTATAGTACAACTCAAGCTGCATCGAATAAGGGATGTTTGCACTCTCTATGTTGGGGCGTTAGTCTGTAACAGCGTGTTACATGCGTTACTATATCAAATAAAGGAAATGTAGTTTGAAAGTTTGAGCTAAAATTGTGAAAAAACTCGCAGCTGTTGGATATCTTACATTGTTTAGGGATTTTAAACTGGCTCGTACGATAAAGACTTATAGATCTGCTAGTTGTCATCAAGTTTTAAAGATCAGAGAGCGTTACATATGTTAGCGTGATAAGTAAAATCATCAAACAGTATTTTGACATCAAGCTGATTTAAAGGGCCTGCTCCATCCTAATCCTCTTTGGAATTCTGCAGACATATTACATCTTATGTAACCATTCAAGGTGCATTTAATAAGAAATGTTTGCACTCTGTAAGTCGGGGCGTTAGCCTGTAACAGCTTGTTACATATGTTACTATATCAATTTGAGAATAAGAAATTTGAATGTTTGAGCTACCAAAAGAAGACATTTAAATCATCTGATAAATAGACATTCTTATAGTCTTTATACTGGATGTCTTTACTACATATGGAAGCTGTTTAACATTAATACGGCTAACTGTGGTGTAAAGTGCGTTACATGAACCTAATTATAATTTAAAAGCTATAATTGTGGCTATCGTCATTTAGTTAAACAACTTCTATGACTTGGCTTCAAACTGTTTTATTAGAGTTTACAAACATATAGTCAATTTATGAATAGGAAAAACCAAGTTTGCTTTTCTATCTTAAATATAATGTCCTATAGGAGCTAATACACAGCCCTACTCCCAGTTTTACAGAGAAGCGAATTTAGTTATTACCGTTTGTTTAAGTAAAACACATGAAAGCGATTACAGCGTGTGGATATTTTTCATTTTCTTAGTCTGTCTTGCTCATATATCTGCAAGATGTCATTAAGTTTAAGATCAGGACACTTAATGTGTACTTATAAGTCTTTGGTACCAAAACACTAGAAATTATATTCATTTCTGATTATCAAACCCATGGACTGTTGTTACAGATGTTATCAATGACCTTTTGGACACATTTCCTAATACTGTGCATATAATGTTAAATATAGAGCCACAAATAGAAAAGGTAGTTTTACATTTTTACAAGAAAATACAATAAATGAAATGGTCCAAACTATTTCTCATCCATTTAACACTCATGTTAAACGTTTGTCTTTGTCTGCTTCTGTGGTAATCATTATTATCACACGCCTCCTTGCAACTAGTAGAATCATCACACAATATTTCAATCATTTACTGTTATTCAATTTTACCACCAGTCCACTCAAAATTGATGAGCCATTATCAACTTTCCATTTTTGCCATTTATGGCTTGGAACATTCGGAAACTGATATGAATTCCTAATAGTTGGCTTTTTGAGTATGTGTTTCAAGTGATACTCTGCAAGTAGGAGAAAAACTAAAGCTTTACAAGGAGGAAAACTATGCCATTAAGAGCAATGAGTACCTGGACTGATGTACCTTGATATTTCTGTGATAAAGAATCATATCTTAGCTGGTTAACTTTTATAAATGTAGCCTTTCCATACATGCAACCCACATATTTTCATCTAATAATGTCTCTGCACTTATTATCTTTCCCGCAAGCATTCAAAAACTTATTTGAAGTCTTAGTACTTCTGAAGTGCTGAAACCAAGGTAACTCTTTCCCTTCAGATAAACGAACTAGATGTATCACAGCAGGTTAAGCAATGAAATGCAGGATGAACAGAGCGCAAATTAGACCCTTTCAATTCTATGATTCACTAAGTTTCTAAGATAAGAGCGCTTATTAAAGGATGTAACATATATAACTCGTCATAATAAATGAGCAAGGGCATTGTCGTGACATTCTTTTTGATTACACAGTCAGAGGCAAGTGTTTTCAATTTCAGTATTTTCAATGGATCATGAAATGAGGCACCTTATCAACTTGTTTACTCTGTATAAATCTTCCATAAAGCATAATATAGAACTACTGGTTATCCCAATCTACCTATAGTCCACTTTCCTTCTTTTGAATGCAACAGCTAATGGTATGTGTGCAAAAACTGAGAAATCATAGGTTTTACATTATTTTAAGACATGCTTCAATGTACTGACATGAAAAAACAACCAACTGCAAACATAATTGATGGCAATGTCCAACTTCATATTCTTTCTCTTATACAAGATAACTTTCAAGGTGTAACAGAAATTGTTTCAGACAGTCTGCCAAAACCATCAAGAGTCAACATTATAACTAAAGAAAACGTATAAAGTTCTTAGGGCGCAGCAAAATACTATTGATCTAAGACCTGAGGACTTAAGTACCAAAAGACTGGATAGGTTCCATGGCAAATGATGCAAAAAAGCAGCCTATCAAATTTCTGTTTGACCAATGTCAGAAATCTTAAAGTATTCTTAGAGGTACACGGTAGAGACATAGATTTTGCAAAATCAGAGCAAAGTTATCATTTGACTAGCACGGATGCAGAGGCAACTGCAGTTAGATTGCTCTTGCCACTTCACAGGAAGAGATATATACCTGAGTCATACTCCATTGTATGCATATATGTGAAATGGCATTAAACCCATATTTAATCAGGTGTTTGATCCCATGACACTGACATGCTGTTTCTGCTTTTGAAGAATGCTAAGGATTCAAGTTTGGCTTGGTCAAGTTGTTTGATGCGGCACTGGCCACACATACAAAGAAAATTAAGTCTTTTGATGGCAAAAGGGGAGGATCACACGAAATGCTTATAAGTGATGTTTGTCACAATTACCAATTTTAAAAAGTAATCTTAATTAATGTAACACATATAACACCATAGGAAGCTGTATATTTGTTAAAAAATCTTTTCTTATGCATCAAAGGTATTCAGCATGCAAACTACATGAATAATTCAAATAAATAGATAGTTTTATGCCTTCTTTCTGTTTCTCAGACTTTCAATTCATTTATTCTTAAATTGATATGGTAACATACGTATCATACCATTACATGCTAACCCCCTAGTTAATAGAGTGCAAACATCTCTTATTTGATGCAGCTTAAATTGTTCTTTAAGGTAGGATATGTCTGCACAATTCCCAAAGGGATGGAGAGGAATAGGATTGTATTCAGTTTGCAGTTCTAATACAATGTCATGAGTCTACTGGTTGTGATGAAATGGGTGATTTTTTTGCCATAGAAGCAGACACAATCATAGACATTGTGAGGGTGACTTGAATAAAGATTGTTTTTGAATAATTTTGTTTAATAGGAATATTTATTAAATTGTGTGTCATTTAAATGAGAACTATTATTTTCTATCTATATGTCTATATATTTTAATATTATAGGCATTAGGAAATATATGATTAAAAAGGTTATATATAACATAGGTAACACAATTCCATGGGCTTGTTATCAGCAATGACTGTAATTACTAAGACTAAGGCACCAGAGGCTAGAGATTAATAGGAAAACATGTGAAAAATGGTATTTTTCTAAAATATCATCTCTTACTTCCAAGAAAATTTCCTAGCACATTCATTATGCCATGTAACATACGTTACATACTTTAATAAGTGCTCTGATCCTGATGTCAAACTTGCAAATGTATGATTCTTTATTGCATTAGCAAGACAGTGCCAAAAATGTAAGATATCCATGAGCGTCAAATATTTTTATATATTTTTCTTCATTATAGATACCAAAATTGGATACTTAAAATTGGGGGTAGGGTTGTTTAATAGCTCATATAAAACAATGTATTTGAGATAGAATAGCAAACTTTGTTTTTTCTATTAGTCAAATGAGTATTTTAGTAAACTAAGATTAAAAGCACTTGTAAAAATGCACAAATGGTCTGTAAAATGAATGATGTTAGTCACGATTTCAACTTTCAAAGGGAAATTTAATCTATGTAACGCATATAACACCATTGAAGGCTGTAATTTTGTTTAAAATGCTGCTTTTATGTAGCTTAGGCATCCAGCTTGCAAACTACATAAGAAATTTGAATAATTAGATGGTTTAATGTCTTCTTTCTGTAGCTCAAACTTTCATTTTGATTTTTTCTTTAGTTTGTTACAGTAACATATGTAACAGGCTGTCAGAGACTAACGCCCCGGAGCACAGAGTGCAAACATCTCTTAAAAGATGCGGCTTGAAATTTTCTTCAAGATAGGATATGTCTGCAAAATTCCCTAGGGGGGGGGCAGGACCTTTTTTAGCTCGAAGTCTATCAGATGTATGTAAGGCGCAGTACTATTTATGAAAAAGCTGCATTTTGTTGGCCGGAACTGGGGTAAGAAAAATTAGTTCTGTAGAATGTGGGTTCAACTCTGTTAAAATCCATAATTCTGTCAACAGAATAAATGAAGTTTATGTTTTTTCAATAAAATATTGCAAAAGCGATATTTTATTTAAAAAACCTAAACTTCATTTAGAGCATCCTGTAGCGTGTTAACCGTTTTGTTTTGCAGCATTCGAACGTGTTATTGTATTTGCATGGTTTCTGTCACGTCAGTGTTACGTTATATGACGTTAGCATCACGTTATGAAAGTGATCTCGATATACATCCGAGGTATGATTCCACGAAATTGGCCGAGGCAGTTCCGATTGCGGGCTAAATATCTATCACATGCTTAGCTCTATATTAAACCATTAGGATACGATTAGCAGTGTTAACTATTATGATGACGTGAAACTCGGTGATTCGGCTAATTTAAGTGCAATCATAATGGAAGAAGTTTCATGGTGAATTAGCGGTATACTCACGTAACTATGTAGCCTGATGCACAATAACTTTCCAGTTAGGAATGCGGCTGCAGAGGGCATTGCATTATAATACATATTCATAAACTCTGAGTTTGTCACATACAATTTTTTAATCAGATTTTAATATATATATGCTGGACTGTGTAATTCGACAGCTGAACAGTCAAGTTTGAGTAAAACGTGGTTTTATATCTCTGTAGCAGATGTTCTAACAATGTAGCCTTTAGTTTTTCGTAGATAAAAATAAAGAAATGAGTATGCTCAAGAAATATCACAACCACACCGTCATTGAGTCTCAGGCCTGATCGACCGTCGTGCAATTAACGAGGAAACCATAGCTGTAAACCGTGACTGGGTATACAACCAGGCTGGTCTGCGCCTGTGTTGTTCGCAAACCCCAAAGACAGATTTTCTCGCGTCGAGGCCCAAGACATTTAACTCAACCTCCTCTAATCCGTCCCCCATCACCAACTGTTTCATAATTAACTCCCAAATACAAAACATTGATGATGCTCTAATGTTAAAACAATGCAGAAGTTGATTACATAAAACGTTTGTTCCATTTATTGAAATCTTTCATTACTACAAAAGAGAGGGAAAAACTAATTAATCTGATTCGAGGCTTTATCTTTAGATCGTTCGATTGATTAAACGTAATGAACCGAACATGCAGGATATACCTTTTCCAGAGTTGGTTATTATAGTGTAGTATACATAGAGGTTGTAGACTGATTACGTATCTCTTCAATTGCTTTGTTCACACATTAAAGAAGCAACTTGTAATACCGTGAAATCACAAGTCTCTCGGCGTTATTAATTTCACTCATCCTTTAAAAAGAATAAAAGAAGTCGTACTTGCGTCGTTGATACCAATCGCGTTGGCGACAGGCGATGTCTCTAGTGAGTCTGCGCAATCGCGCAGACTCACTGTAGGCTTTGCTGCTCGCAAGCACAAAAATTTGAGTTAGCAGATGGCTCAGGTGAAAATGCATATATTCACCTTGTCTGGAACTCAATACAGGCCTGTTTGAAGAATGACTTCCTCATATGCGATACGTACCCTTTTCGCGTGGACTGATCTCTTTATGCTGCACATAGTTCAGTCACCAGTTTAAGCATGGTATAAAATTGTGTTAGTTTCCAAATGGGATGCAGTTGTGAAAAAATGGATCAGCGGCGGTATTCCAGGTTGTGCCAACGATCCGAACTAATACCAGTGCGTACGTTACTTTCTGAGCCTCAGGGTATGTTAATTATCAGTAATTGGCAGATTGTCAAGGAGGACGTGGCCAATATAGGAGATATAACTTTTATAAGGTAAGCATATACAATTAGGCATATTTAATAACTGTGGTGACACATACACATGTATATATTTGAGTATTCTTTAACACCGATTATTGATATATTTGTATATCTGTGAATTGTAGTATGACCGATGCTTTTTCCTTTGATCTTTGCTGATGTTTAAATCAGACACCCTAGAAGGAGGAGCTTAAAACGACGAAGGAGGAGCTTAAAACCGTACTCTTACTTCCAATTTTAGTTAAACAGCGATGTAGGCGGGAACTCCCTTAATAGCGACAAATTAACTCGTAGGTAAATGTAATGTAATTGACAGCTTAGGCCGGATGCAGGGAGGAGAGAATGTATATTTCGTCACGTGTTTATTTGTGCCTGCACATACTACAAGCTAAATAAAGTATTTTCCTCAGCTTTCTGTTTGAACAAGAAAGCCTCGGAAAAGTATCCTTTATTTATTACTTTCAATGTAATGGTAGTGGTTTCACATCCGACAGTGTCAGCCCAATCGCTGACAAGTTGCAATCGAAACAAGAAAAACTATAACATGAAATATCATGATATACTGAGGCGATTTTAGTGGCTCATTATTGGATTTACCGAGTGTATGAGAGGGCAGTAGATATCTTTATAAAGGATTGGTCAATGAGAATGTCGCAAAATGACATTGAAAATATGCAATTCAACTGCAGAAGGTTGATGGTTAGCGCTAAAAAAACGTCTCAATGATATTGAGTCGCTACTTTTGAATACACACAACTTATTTTGGGGTTGAAAAGTAGGAAAAAATATATTAAACACTCCTGATTGTAAATGGATGTCTGGGTGTGCAGGTTCATCTAAAGTAATGAGTTACATCTGAGGTACATATATGTTGATCTGTTCTCTAAACCCAGTGCCTATTAAGCTGAAAGTTATCTTGTAGCACTATATAACTTTTCGTTCAGCTTCCTTTTCATTATGCACGAGGATTTGGCTACTGTTCTATGAACCCTTCTATATAAGCGTACATTTTCTACGTTCCCAGTAAACATCTAAAAGCGGGCCGGATCGGCCACAGTGGCCCACCAGTGTGTACTGGCTTGGTATTTGTTAGAGAGCATTTTCTAATGTACTAAAGTGTTCATTTATGCCCAATGTGGATCCTACTAGCCATTCTGGTAATATAAATTGAAACTTGTGTGAAAAGGAGTCAAATTGTAGGATGAAAGAGTAATTTGACTTTTGCTTAGATCTATCGAATGCTAAAACCTCCGCTTAATCTGTTTGTGGCGGGTAACAGAGATCTAAGACACTAGTATCATTTCACTTCAATGTAATAGTCATATGAAAAATTTATCCACTTCGTCAATGACCCATGCTATTTGTTGTTTGCATATAAGTTACCATGTAAACTGACCTACCTCTGGCTCATCAATGCAGTTTTTTTTTTCTCGCATCAATGGAGCTCTGCAAACTGTTTAAAAATGCCCCTTAAAGTCGATATAGCAACCCTTATATTATGATTCTACTGCAGGACTCCTAGCCTGACATGATATAATAACTAGAAATTCTATAGATACCAACTTCCTTTAGTAGAAGCCAATACATGTTGCAGTGGTGACCTCCATTCGACATCGATTGGAAACAATGAACGAGATCAGTATTTCTGTCTCTTATGAATTCTGCTAGAACACATTATCATTTCCTTTGAAGAATTGAAAAGAAAAAAAAATAGAATTTTTCTTGTAATTTCATGATAAATAATGTTCAACGTGTAGTTGAAACATCAAATTGATCAATGTCAGACAGCTTGATCTTGGACATGAGATATAAATAGAATGTATTATCCGCATTGCGATTGGCTGTGTATAAATAATTTACCCAATAGAATAACCGCCGACATATAGAGGGCGCTTCAATTTTTTGACAAATTGATATAACTTTTCGTAATACCGTGATGTGATTTCAATAGGGGAAATGAAATACAGTCCATAGAAATACTATATATTAGATACTTATAAAGAAACACTCTACATGATCATCTCTATCTGAAACACTTCGCCCCAGAAAAATATTTACAAGGTTTGTTATATAACTATATTAAGTTTTGATTTCTGCCTATAACATGTGGGTCTGCTGACAAAAAAATATATTTATAAGGCTCAGTGTCCGGTGTTTGATGGATTCCTTTCTTAGTTTTTTTTATTGCTGCTTATCGATTGTAGGCCTGCTGACAAAATTAAAATCGAAATATTTGACCGCATCAATTTGCCAACAGTACGTAACGTAAATTACAATTCTTAGTTTAATAAAATGATACTGTTTTTAACTGCATTTTCTTGATATTTTAGTGTTTATCTTGGAAACTACAAAATAAAACGAGTTGTACAGAAAGCTCACTGCCAACTTATACCATAGTAAATTGTTTGATTTATCTAAAAGTTTCATATCTATAGTATTCGATGTTTTTTGCTGTGATTTGATAAGCGCATGCGCCATCACATGATATTTTGGTACTTATCGCAGTGTCGACCAATAAAAGTTCAGGCGAGTATATACATAAACTTATGATGTGAGACAATTGACCTCACTGAGTACATCAGCATGAACATGAAATTGGGCCAGTGCATGAGATTTCCAACAATGTGGTATGTGCGACCAGCAAAGCTTTAGATCAGCCTGCGCATACGCGCAGTCTGATCAGAGCCTTTGCTAGTCGCTTGAATATTCTATGACTGTTGAGCTTATGACCGAACATCATTTGGAGTTTCTAAGCTTCAAAGAAGGCTGCACAGGCTCGTCTGAGTGTACACATGTCAAAATGCCAAATCGTTGGAAATCACATGTCGCGGCTCAAATAAAGGCATTGGCACATGCGCGATAAGTATTAAAATCTCATTAGCTGGCTAAAATGTATTTACAAGAAATCCAAGCAGTAGAGCTATCCCCAAAGAGCAAGTCTCGATATTAAAAACTGTGTTTGTGCTAAACTCAACTCTGTATGACATTTTAATTTCTCATAAAAGTTTATATGGTAAAAAGGAAAGATTTATCTTTTAAATACCTTTGTGATATTTATTTATCCTGCTAATAAATGTTAAAATGACAACAATTGTTGGCAAGAAGGACAAATGCATGCTCAGTTGCGTTAAGCGGAAAAGTTATATAACCTTGTTTTAGTGTACTTGCTTGATTGTCATAATTATGTTATTCATGCATAAACATCTATGTGCGAAACATAAGGGTCGATCATGAACCGATTTTGTATGAGGGGAGTTCAATAAGTTCTTATAGTGCAAACATTTTCAGTTGAATAAATAACAGCCGTTCAGTAACACGTATATTTTTGCTCTTACTTTTTGTTTGAAAAACTATACCCATTGGCAAAAATGAAAGGTTCAGAGCAGTCATAAAATTTCTCACTAAGGAGAGTGCAAACGCCACCGGAATCTAATTTTGTTTGAAAAACTATACCCATTGGCAAAAATGAAAGGTTCAGAGCAGTCATAAAATTTCTCACTAAGGAGAGTGCAAACGCCACCGGAATCTATCGGCATATGGCTGTTGTGCATGGTGATAATAGCCCAAAGTATTTTACAGTGGCAAAGTAGTCAAAACAATTTAAACGTGGCGAGACTCCTTAGAATATGACCCAAGGCCAGGTTGCCCTGCAGATGTCATCAGCAATGAGATGATTGCCATGTTGAAAGACTTGTGCTAAATGATCGCCTAATCAATTTGCCGAACTTGCTTCAGTTAGTGATATTTCTAATGGAAGTGTTTACATAATAATCTATGAACTTTTAGGCATGTTGAAGTATCTGCCAGATGCATACCTAGAATCATGAACACGATAGATCGTCAGCAAATAATGGAGTCAGGTCAAGAACTTCTGGAAGATGTTAATCCAGAAGACTTTAACGCTCGTCTTGTAACAGGAGATAAAACCTGGCTTCACCTCTTGGACTCAGATCTCAGTTACTAAAAAAGAGTCCATGCAATGGAAGCGCCCTGGCTCACACCAAAGAAATTTCGTACCCAGTCCTCAGCTGGCAAGATAATGACCATGTTTTTGGGACTCCAATAAGATTATATTGATCGAATACAAGGCTTGGTTTGGGGACTAAGACCCTAGTTGTTATGCCACAATTTGCAGTATCTCGTCTGTGACTACAATTGTTGCTACATGAAGTGCAAGATCAGAACGCAAATTGTATACATAGTAACACGTTAAACTAGAGGTACAATTATACACTTACTTAACAATGCTATAATAAAAGAGATAAATGTACTTTTGAGTCCTTATCTTTGTTTTATCTTTGTTTTGTCTCTTTTTTATATCTTGGTTTGTAAGTATTTAGGGATGATACATGGATAGGTTGGGGATCTTTCATGCAAACCAAACATCTATATGTATTTATTCACATCAGTTGGTACCGTCAAACATATTTTTTGTTGACCATTCCAAGCCAGTGTTTCTTTTGTAGGTCCTCTTTTGTTATTTATGTTTCAGGTTTATCTTTGCTATGCTGTCTTGTTTGTTCTTTGTAGCCTTATGATTACCTTCTGGAAAAGGGGTAACCTCTTGACTCTCTTGCGTGTTGTGTAATCATGTGTGTTTGTCATTTTCCCATATAGTGTCTCCGGTCAGATATGGTCTGCCATTGTATCGATTCCTGACCGTTGCCTTCCATTCTACTTTGATGAGGTCAACATATTAATAATTATTTATAATTGTGGTGTCATCCGTTAGGAACATATTTAAATTTTGAATTAGTTAATTTCCCATTTTTGGACGGATATATTCCTTGCCTCCTTTCTTATGGTGTTTATATTTCGCAGCCTATTCGTTTCGCAAGATTATGGTTAAATGTAAGTGTTTGTAACAATAGAAATGGATTTTTGAGTGCTAAGTTACTAATACAAGGTTATAGATACCATAATATTCGTAAAGCATTTTACTAAATTCTACCGTAGAAAGCCAGAAATGACCGTGAACTGCAAAAATAGTGAGTATGATCAGGAAATGCCACGATCACAAACTGCGGACAAACCCGTGACATCGTGAGGAAGAGCCACACAACAACCATGAGACACTAGGAAAGCAAACAAAGCAAAGCAACCAACTCTTTCTTACCCGTCGAGATGATTGCAAAACTAGAATGGACACAAACCAACGTACAACAAAACATAGAACAACCATAGAATCCCACAATGAGAGTAATAATCAACAATGAGTGCTCGCGGTGTCATGGGTTTGTCTGCGGTTTGTGATTGTGGTATTTCCTGATCATACCACTAACTATTTTTATAGCTATGGTGGCAAGTCTCAGACTCAAAGACGACACTGGCATAAACCACTCAGCGGTGAATCAGAGCCTGGTGTTTGTCTTTGGCTGGGCCCACCAAAGCTCAACTAGGGGTTTTCATTAGCTCTGACTGAGTTGAGAGTCCTTTTCAGTGCGTAAATTGATATTTCAGCCGCATCATGTAAGCTCCAACAACGTGGCATTTTGACAAGTGTAGACTCAATTAAGCCTGTGCAGCCTCCTTTTAAGCATAGAACCTCAAAATGAGGTTCGGTCAGTAGTTTAACAGTCATAGAGTATTCATGCGATTAGCAAAGGCTCTGATCAGACTGCGCGTATGCGAATCTGGTCTGAGCCTTCGCTGTCGCATATACCACATTGTTGGAAATCTCATGTCATGGCTCATATCATGATTGCTTCCCCATGATGATACATTGGATAAGTAATGGAGCCACCAAGCGAGCTAATCATATTTGTATTTTCACAACAGCAGAATCTAGTGCGAGGATTTGGTAACATGTAGTTAAATTAATTTAAGCACACCCCACTCCCTTCCCAGTGACTTCGGCTTGATCTGCAGTGTGCGACTGTGGTATTTTCTGATCATACTCACATATTGTTTTCTTTACTTTTAACGAATTTGATTACCGTTTGCCAATGTGTGTAAAAGCTCCAGGTTAGCTCTGGGGGATGTGTTGATGCTGGGTTCTCTAGAATCTTTCACGCCTTGAGCACTCTCCTGAACCTAAGTTCCAAATACGTGTCTACAACAAGGTGGTTGAACTCAATCGTTCCTTGATTTTTATTACAGTCGATATAGTTAAAGTATCAGAATTTAAAAGGATTACGTCAGAATTTGTCCGGCCCTTTCAAGTGCTAATGCATATATGTTGTAAAATGATAGAGTTTGCCATATTTATTGCCATATTACATCACTTTGATGGAGAAAAAATGTTATGTACGTGAATTTAGTATAGAAAGAAAAATGTGTCAATGTATGTACATACTGTGCTGAGTTCAAGCGACCTATACTATCAAAGCCCTGTGCTACAATTCATCTAGCTGGGCTTAGCCAAAACCATTTGTCAATGATTTATGAACGATGTGGTAATTTTATAGATTTATTATTCCTTGGGCATAGACCAACGGTTGATTTGTGGACAGGTTTGTTGCCATAGAGGAGATTGATACCGCACAACGGATATGTGGGCGGAGAGTGTAGGACAAAAGCCCACTAGGACAAAAGCCCACTGGACAAAAGCCCACTAGGACAAAAGCCCACTGGGACAAAAGCCCACTAGGACAAAAGCCCACTTATATGCATTTTACAGGGATAGGTTTGAACTGAAGGACAAACCCGCGGGGGGGGATTGGGGTACTCTCATTTTTATCATACATAGGCTAGGGTCCAGCATCTACCGTTCACCCAAAAATATCAAGAATTTCAAGCACCCCAAATAAATATTTGAAATTTAAGCAACCAAAAAAATATCCTTCATTCTGTACCTTGTCATTCAAATGTATAGAAATGACCTCTAAATATAGTCCAATTTTGTAATGACCCAAAATTATATCCACAAAATCTTCCTACCACCCCCCCCCCCCCCCCCGCCCCAAATATTCAGTTTTCTGAAAAAAAAATGAAATTCAAAAGTTTGAACCAAAAAAAATGCCCGAGCCTATGTATGTATGAAAATATTGTAAAGGACACCAGAGGTATATTCCATGAGGACATGTGCACTAGAACTGACTCCTCCATATAAGTACCCCACCCATTTGTGCAGTATCTTAAGTGGCAGAATTTACTTTGTTATCATCGGAGACATCAAAAGCTAGACAACACATGAACAAACAGTGATTATCCTAATGTTTTGAAATGGAAAGTAACACAAATTAATCGTTATTTACTTACTGGGAGCTTCAAGAACTTTACACTGCATCAGCTGATTTGCGGAACTGTCACAGATTTTTCCATTACGATGACACACTCCAGTGTGAATAAATGATGAACAAGAGCTGCTACAACCTGATAGAATTAAGTCCCTAACACTTTGAAGTCCACAGAATTTGGGCATCCTTGTTATATTTCACTCAAAGTCTCTTAAAATGTGATATTTGATTAGCTTTCAACACGGTTGAAACACCCTCAAATGTAAACTCCGTAGAGTTTACCTTGACCTTGCTTCAGTCGGGTTGGCTTAAATCATGAGCTTGCTAAGTAGTTATGGCAGATGATAGGCAAGCGTTGGCTGTCTTTTATTTGCCATATAAATCTGGAGGAAAGGACCTCCATTATTTCAAGAAGGACTTCGTAAATTAATTATTTTCATGGTATTTCTGACACTTTTTGTCAAGCGCAGTATCACTTTTCGCGCACTGGTCGCGCACTTCCAGTGTATCCGTTTACTGTTGGAAACGACTTTTGAGCAAGGTCCTTTCCGTTATTAGGAAGTCCTTTATTATATAAATCAGCTCCTTAGAACCCAGATATTCTTTGCAACAAAAGGACTTCAATCCCCTATTTTTGTACTTCTCAGAATTCGCCTAATCAGGGATTGTTTTCTGAGAGGGCCAGAAATAGTCCGCCGTTGTTGCGATGTCATTGGCTGGCACAGTCACGTGGTACACTGCCGGAATCTATATAAGGCGGAGTGGAACGCTGATTCGGCCTTCCCAGATCAAAGTCTGAACCGCGGCAAATTCAAAGCTTTATTACAAACACTTTGAGAATTTTGAGGCATTTGTCCAAGGTACTAAGCATGTTCAGCACAGAGTATATTGCCCCCATGCGTAGAACGCTTTATAGACTTTGCAAATCTCTACAATTGAGAGAAATCTGTCTGTTTATCTTGGTTTACAACTCAGAGCCAGATCGTTTGTTTACGCTAGCAACCAACAAGTACCACCTTTTGTAAAAGATGCCAGCCCTTACCAAATCACTCCCATAGTTGACGTTTTTATGATATTTGGAGTGCGTCTTGTGATATGTGATTTATGCTGCCACCTTTCTCTCATAATATGATGTTAGATTAGATGTTGTTTATTATTAATTAATGAGGAAATGCACGATTAGATCACACCTTATACCTCACCTTATTTGCGGTCATGCTACAGTACGTGCTGTCTACGGTTTAACGGGTTATGTGAATTATTATCGCTGCGATATTGATTTGGCTATCCAGGCGCTTATATAACGTGATGCTATATGCTGAGGCTATATGCCAGACTAAGCGGTGTACCATGTCATTATGCCAGTCATGATTGTGATACTGTGAATGTCAATGCTTTTGAATACTACAACCAGGGGCGTAGACTAATCATCTTGAGTCCACCATGCAGTAGATAGAAGTTACAGAAGTATTTAGCAGAGCCCAAATGATTTGTTTAGAGTACCTGTTTTGTGCAGAAGCCGTAGCACCCAAAGATACTACCGCATCTATACCAAACAGTTCCATTATCCGCCCTGCTGCGCCCCTGGTGTACACATGTGGAATACCAAAGTAATAAAGTATTGTGATGAAAGTAACCTCCGTTTTTGTATCCTGACCCGATGACTCTTACAAACTAAAGCTTGGTCACCTCGATGACCCAGAGGTGCCTTGCAATTTGGTGTCAGAAGTGGGATACCTTCTTAATTAGGTGTCCAGTGATACGAACCAACGCCAAGGGCAGAGGAGATGTATGATGGTTAAATGAAAACAAGCTATTATTTTGTTTTGACTTTTTATTTATACAAACAATCTAAGTAGTGAAGAGACTCAATTTTATCTTCAAGGTCAAGCCATGGCGAGTATAGATAATGACAGTGAAATTCAGTTTAACCTGCACCATGAAGAAGACGAAGAGGGACAGGGAGATGTACATCTACACCAGCCTGTGCCTATGGAAAAGCCTGATGACCTACCTGATGATGCTCCCCAGGAAGACTCCCCAGCACTTAGTCCTATACCTGTTCAGGTACAAGAGCTCCCGATGCTTGCTGACTCAAGACGTAACTACTCCTATGATAGCCAAGATCATACAGATTTGAACCATGGCCCAGTGCGACGGAGGGATTTGCCACAAAGAAGAAGATATGATGTAGAAGATAATGCAAGGCAAAGACACCCAGGGAGAGATCCTGTTTTACCTCAGCACTATCCGGATCAAGTTGCAAGACCTGTAGCAAACCACTCCCGTGTACATGTGAGACCAGAGTTCTTTGATGGTGAAGGAGACTGGGACCAGTATATTTCCCATTTCCAGAATTGTGCAGATCTAGGTCGTTGGTCTGAGACAGATAAAGCCTTGACATTGTCTGCATGTTTGATGGGACAAGCCAGAGCCTTTTATCTTGGACTCAGCCCTCTGGATCGCAGTTCTTACCAAAGATTGGTGCAGAAATTCAGTGAGCGTTTTGGCAGCGTGAGACAACAGAGCCGTTACTTGACCAAGTTTGAGACAAGGAAACGGAGGCCTGAGGAGCCTATTGCATCACTTGGAGATGACTTGAGACTACTAACACAGAGAGCCTACCCTGATTTAGGACCAGATGCCCAAGAGTCCCTAGCCCTGCACCAGTTCTACAAAGCTATTACACTAGAGATGAAGTGCCGATGTATTGATAGAGACTGTAGAACTGTAGAAGATGCCGTCCAGGTGGAAGAACGGTACGAGTCCATACTAGGTGAAGGCAATGAGAAGAAGAAGAGTAGCATTAGGGCTATAAATAATACAGCCGACTCTAATCCATCACAATCTATACATTACCCTCACCTCAATAACAAATCCCAGTCCAATAACAAGTCCTATCCCTCTAATACCACAGAGATTGTCCTTAAACAGGTGCTTGAGCGCTTAGAAAAACTTGAGGGTGGTAACTCTTCTAAGGTACAGAGAAACTCAAATAACAACAATCCTAAGCCATACTATCGTAGAGGTACATGTTTTGTGTGCCAATCTCCTGACCATTTTCTTCGAGACTGCCCCATTTATAAGAAATGTCAGTCTGAGATGCAGAGTTCAAATGAGGCTGTGTCGGAAAACGAGAATCCGTCTACTCTCTAGGCCAAGAGTTGACGGGTGAAATGTGGCCTACCACAGATGTCGATTTAGCAGCATGGATAGGACATTTGGGTGATACAACAACTAGATGGGATAATGGTTTTTACGTCAACTGCACTGTGCTGAATATCCAGACAGCTTTTCTTGTTGATAGTGGATCTACAGCAACCTTAGTTTCTGCAAGAGTATTTCAATCCATCCAGCCAGATAAGCGGCCCCTTTTGGTGAAAATGATTTACAAAGTGAGAGGTGCAAATGGTGGTGATATTGAAGTATTGGGCATAGCAGACATACAGTTGAAGCTTGGTGGTGTTTGTTTTTGCCAGACAGCAATAGTCTGTGACATACTTCCTGATGGCATACTTGGACAAGACTTTATGCTTCGATTTGCCAGCCGTATAGACTACAAGAAATTGCAGATTGAAACCAGTGTGAACACCATACCATGCTGGATTGGTGGAGAGGCAGAGTCAGTAAGCCAAGTCATAATACAGGAGACAACCAAACTTCCTCCATGGTCATGCTGTAACATTATGGTCAACATCCCAAAGGCAGATGCACTCTCTGAGTCTGGCTACCTTATACCTTCTATCCCACTGCTACAGAACAAAGGTGTATACCTAGTTGAAGGTATAATCAACACTTCCAGTAAACCTGCAACTATTCAGCTGATTAACTTTGGTGAGACTGAGGCTACTGTTTTCTCAAACACAAAAGTTGGAACATGCGAATCTTTCTATGATGCAGAACCAGCAAACAGTGTATCATGTGCATCAATCCAGACCGAAGCAGTAAACCAGCAGTCCTCCAAGTTGTTGCCTGACCACCTTCTTGACCTTTGGGAGAGGAGCAAAGTCAACCTAACTGAGAATGAAGGTGAAATTCTTGCTGATCTATTGAACAGATATCAACACATCTTCTCAAAATCATCAGAAGATCTTGGTCGCTCTGACAGAGTCCAGCATAAGATTAACACTGGCACTGCAGTCCCATGCCGCCAGCCACAAAGAAGACAGCCCATAGGGAAACGTGACATTGAAAAACAAGAAGTTTTAAAGATGCTGGAAAGAAAAGTAATTGAACCATCTAACAGTGCATGGTCATCACCCATTGTACTAGTGACCAAGAAAGATGGGTCAACAAGGTTTTGTGTGGACTATCGGCGTGTCAATGACCTGACAGTTAAAGACGCTTATCCAATTCCCAGAGTCGATGAATGTCTTGACTCTCTGACTGGGTCAAAATGGTTCAACTGCCTTGACCTCAATTCCGGATTCTGGCAGATAGGTCTAGATCCCGCAGACAAAGAGAAGACAGCGTTTGCAACAACTCTTGGCCTATACCAGTTCACAGTGATGCCATTTGGATTAGCCAATGCTCCATCGACCTTTGAACGACTGATGGAAGATGTTTTAAGAGGTTGCCAGTGGGAGATCTGCCTGATTTATATGGATGATGTCATTGTCCCAAGTTCCACTTTTCAAGACAGCATCGCCAGACTTGAACTAGTTTTCCAAAGACTCTCTGAGGCTAACTTGAAACTCAAGCCTTCCAAGTGTATTCTATTTCAGCGTCAGGTGAAGTTTCTTGGACATATGGTATCGGAGGAAGGTGTCAGCACTGATCCTGATAAAACCACGTCAGTGAGAAACTGGCCAACGCCAAGGAAAGCCAAGGAAGTCAGAAGTTTCTTGGGACTCTGTTCATACTACCGCCGTTTTGTTAGGGATTTTGCACAAATAGCTAGGCCCTTACACAGGCTTTGTGAAAAAGGCAGCACATTTGATTGGTCCAGAGAATGCGAAGAATCATTCCAGTCTCTCAAACAAGCTCTAACTTCAGCACCCATTTTGGCCTATCCTGTTCTTGGTCAGCAGTTCATCCTTGATACTGATGCAAGTGACCATTCTGTAGGAGCAGTTTTGTCCCAAGTACAAGATGACAGGGAACGAGTGATAGCCTACATGAGCAAAGCAATGAATATACATGAACGCTCATACTGCGTCACCAGAAAAGAGCTTCTTGCAGTGATCATTGCCATTCGAAACTTCCATACCTACCTGTATGGACAAAATGTCCTTCTTTGCACAGACAATGCGGCTGTGAGTTGGTTGAAGAGTCTGAGAAGGCCAACAGGTCAAGTTGCAAGATGGCTTCAAGAACTTGGTACATACAACCTAACAGTTTGTCACAGGCCAGGCAAGAGGCACACAAATGCTGATGCTTTATCAAGGACACCATGCAAAGCCTGTAAACGCCAACAAGACATTACAAACAGTGATATGGAAGAGTCTGATGAAGATCAGGAGGTTGCTGTATTTAATGAGGATGATTGTAGTCCTGAGTTGATCCAAACACATGCTGTAACTAGACAACAAGCTACAGAGAACTTTGTTCACAGCCCTGTATTACTGGACGGCTGGACACATATTGAAATAAGGCAAAGTCAGATTGAAGATGAAGACATTGGCCAGATTTTAGTCCTACTAGAAGAGAAGCAGCCACGCCCAGAATGGTCCGCCATATCAAAGAAATCTTCTTTCTTCAAAACATTGTGGAGAAATTGGGACAGACTTCAACTGCATGCCACCCTATTGTACAGGAGTTGGACAAATGAGGATACCATGCATGACTTGCTCCAGCTTGTTGTACCAAAAGGAAAACTCACTGAGGTCATAAGGATGCATCATTCAATCCCATTAGCAGCACATCTTGACGCTAAACGTACCCTAGCACGCATTAAAACTGGCTTCTATTGGCCTGGCATGAAGGTTGCTGTTCAGGAGTTCTGCAGACTCTGTGACTCTTGTGTGGCTAGGAAACCATCACCTAAACAGAACAAAGCACCTATGGGACATATCTCAAGTGGGGCCCCTATGGAAAAAGTATGTCTTGATATACTAGGTCCCCTTCCCCTGACCCGCCAAAGAAATAAGTACATTCTTGTCATGACCGACATTTTCACAAAGTGGACTGAAGCCATTCCTATGCCAGATCAGGAGGCCTCTACAGTTAGGAAGGTGTTTGTTGACACTTTTGTAAGCCGTTTTGGAACTCCTTTACAGCTCCACACTGACCAAGGTCGAAATTTTGAAGCGAAGATCTTCCAAAAGATGTGTACTTTCCTGCAAATTGAAAAGACAAGAACAACAAGCCTGAGACCTCAAGCCAACGGGTCGGTTGAGCGTTTCAACAAAACATTGGTTAGTATGCTATCCATGTATTGTCAGAAGGACCAAACAAGGTGGGATGAGTACCTTCAGCAAGTTATGATGGCATACCGTGCCTCTGTCAACTCAAGTACAGGGAAGACTCCAAATCTTATGACCCTTGGGAGAGAAGTTGTACTTCCAATGCAAGCAGTAATTGGTAAACCCCAGCTGAATGATGACACTGGCTATGGCATAGATACTGATGACTACCTTTCCCAACTCCAGACTACTTTCGTGAAGGTGCATGATGTTGCCATTGCCAATCTTCGCAAAGCAGCAAACTACCAAAAGCGCTACTATGATACTCACAGTCGGAAAGCTCAAATGAGATATCTTGAGGCTGGTCAACTAGTGTGGCTTCATGAACCTTCCCGTAAAGTTGGTGTTTGCCATAAGCTTATGAACAAATGGAAAGGACCTTACCTTGTAATTAGGAAGTTTGATGACCTGATCTACCTGATAAAGAAATCTCCAAAGCAGCCAGGGAAAGCTTACCATCTAGATCGTCTGTTACCATACCAGGGAAATAACATCCCACAGTGGATTTCTAAGATGAAGAAAGATGCTAAAGGGATGCAGGGAAGTGAGAAAACTGGATCTGGGGACTAGACTGGATAACACATATTCTACAGCGATGAGCGGCCGCATCGACTGTTTTCTGGACCTGGAACTGATCACTCCAGATTCACCTTTGTATGCTTCATGTAGATGTTTTGATGATGTTTTATTTATGAAGATTGAAGTATGTTGATGTGTTAGTCCAGAGAAGTGGGCAGAGAGTTATCACTTCCCTACATTTCTGAAAATAAACAAAGTCCTTGTATTGTAACTGTGGTTTATTAACATATATTGTAAAATGACATGGTACTCCAGCGCGCCGAACAGGTCCTTGTACTTACCGTGAAGAGTTGAGATAAGGTGGGATCAAATCGTGCTTATACATCCTGAAGGGCTAAGTCAGGTGTCGATTTCTTTCAGATGAGCAAGAGGCAAGACTATGAATGCTGGCTATGCCCTACCTTTGAGAGCAGGAAGTCGGACCTGAAGCACCACCTGGTCTCAGCTCATGATAGGCTCCGTATTGTGTGTCCATGGTGCCTTGGGAGAGAGACGACCTTCAAAAAAGCGGTTGACCTTAAGCTACATATCAAGAATGCTCATAAGACCGTTAGGAGAGACGCCCCAAGTGATGCCTTTGGTGAACCAGCATGTTTTTGGATATCAATCTTTCCGAGAGACTATGCCAAAACTATCACGCCTGCCAGTCCAACAAGTACAGAGGCTCAGTTCCTACGGAATGCAGTAGAGCGTTGGCTTCCTACCCTTGGGACCAAGTACTCCAGGAGTCTTAGCCAATGGAAGGAGGGATGGTCTGTAGTATCTCCACCACTTCTATCCCCATCACTGGCACCAGTGCTGGATTTCGAAGAGGAAGACAGAGCAGCCATGAAGATTCATGAACTCTCGATTACTCAGAAGGTTCATGCCCTGGTCTATGAAGAGGGTGATAGTATTGTGACGTGGTTCAAAGTTGAGTTGACAGGCAAGCTGTTAAGTATGCAAAGGGAGCGTGAAAGTCTGTTCCGCCGTCTGATGAGACTGCAGCCATTCTACGGAGAAGTCCCTAAGCAGTTCAAGGAGCTAGATACATCAAGCCTACAACTGATTGGAAAGAGAATCTGCAAGGTCCTTGGTGTGGAAGAAAGGTTTATGGTGAATGCAGCCAGGAACATAATGTCCAAGTTTGGCCAGCCTAACCCTCCTAAGAGACCCAAGCTCAGCATGACCATACCTGAAGGGCCTATTCAGCCAGTTGTATGCCTTCCAGCCACATCATCACCTGTACCAGTTCCTATTCCATCAACTTTCATTGACTGCTCCGGAACGAATGATGTTTGTCCATCCGCCTCTGTACCCTCAGCCTCAGTACCAACAGCCTCTGTAACAACAGCCTCTGTAACATCAGCCTCTGTACCATCACCCTCAATACCAACAGCCTATGTACCATCAGCCTTTGTAGCATCAGCCTCAGTACCAACAGCCTCAGTACCATCAGCCTCAGTACCATCAGTCTTGGTACCATCAGCCTCGGTACCATCAGCCTCAGTACCATCAGCCTCAGTACCATCAGCCTCGGTACCATCAGCCTCAGTACCATCGGCCTCAGTACCATCAGCCTCGGTACCATCAGCCTCAGTACCATCAGCCTCAGTATCATCAGCCTCGGTTCCATCAGCCTCAGTACCATCAGCCTCAGTACCATCAGCCTCTGTGCCATCAGCCTCAGTACCATCAGTCGGCCCAACAACTCAGAATAGTACAGTCACCACACCAGAACTGGCATAAATACCAACGGAGGGGTCATCAACGGAAAGCTTGGATCAAACAAGACCAGAAGTTGAGGATCAGCAAGAGGAGGTTTCAGCTCAAGACTTGACTTTGCCAGGATCTGGTTATTCAAAGAGCCAACCCCAAGAGCCTCAACTGGAAGCGCGTCCACTATCACATGCAGAGGAACCATCAGCTAATCTGCAGTGTCAACCAGCAGCCACCATGACACCCTCTGGAGATAATGGTGAAAGTTTCTATGAACCTGAGGGCCCGAGAAATTTGGACAGCATTTACAAACCAACTCCTCGTCGCCAGTTGATGACCGTCCTTGCCCCCTCAGACTTGCCGACAAGAGCTGAGGCCCTGTTGAAGTTTGGATGCATGCTGCTATGTCCACCAGCAAGAAGGAATTGGACTACAGAGGAAGAGATAACCCTACCTTCCAGCAGTCCTTTCTCCAGATGGCCTCCGAAGGGATGGTTTACTCTCTCCAGAGACGCCAAGCTGCTTGCATGGGAGACCGTGGCCACCAGTCTAGCCATTCAGGATGAAGCTACTGACCTTGAGAGAGGGGACATCTTAGATAGCTACAATTTCCTGGCACTACCCGGCTCCAGACATCCTCAGCTGGTTTCCATTCTTCAATCTGCTAGATATTTTAACTATAAATGTTTGGCAGATATAATCCATGCCCGACCATCACCGAATAGTGAACCATTTGTAATTCAACTAGAAGCAACAAAATCAAAAGCTCCATATTCACCAACTACTTATACCATCCTGCAAGAAATTGAAAGGAAAGGAATTGTGTTAAGGTTGTAGAAAGGATTCATAACTAAGGATTAAAGTAATGTTATAAAATTTTAAGTGAAAAAATCAATAAGTGTTCATTCCATAAAGACTATCCTGTGTCAAGTGGAGGGTGGCAATAAATTCTCATCAATGCAATTGAATATTACTGAGGTGGTGCATTGGTCAGAAATTATTGTCGAACCTTTGCATGCACACAGATTAGTCTTCTTAATAAGAAATAAGTAAATCAAATAATGACCTAGTTCCCAAAGCAGAGGAAAGTGTTCAAATTATATCAGTGCTTCTTTTATGAGCTTAAGGATTATGTCATAGTGTTATTAGTCGCTAAAAAGTTATTTATTATATCTACAAAGTTGGCTTCTGGATTTCATCAATGTTTCTGCTAATTCTAGCTGGAACATTGATGAATTGTAATACTTATTTTTGGTTGCAATCTCTAAGTGATAATATCCTTAAGCTCAGAAATATCTAAGTTTACCAAAATTGTGCTTCATGGATATGTGTCAGAAAATTCAAATTAATATATTAAGAACATTCAGGAGAATATTCATTCTTGAAGGTGGGGAGAGTGTAAAGGACACCAGAGGTATATCCCATGAGGACATGTGCACTAGAACTGACTCCTCCATATAAGTACCCCACCCATTTGTGCAGTATCTTAAGTGGCAGAATTTACTTTGTTATCATCGGAGACATCAAAAGCTAGACAACACATGAACAAACAGTGATTATCCTAATGTTTTGAAATGGAAAGTAACACAAATTAATCGTTATTTACTTACTGGGAGCTTCAAGAACTTTACACTGCATCAGCTGATTTGCGGAACTGTCACAGATTTTTCCATTACGATGACACACTCCAGTGTGAATAAATGATGAACAAGAGCTGCTACAACCTGATAGAATTAAGTCCCTAACACTTTGAAGTCCACAGAATTTGGGCATCCTTGTTATATTTCACTCAAAGTCTCTTAAAATGTGATATTTGATTAGCTTTCAACACGGTTGAAACACCCTCAAATGTAAACTCCGTAGAGTTTACCTTGACCTTGCTTCAGTCGGGTTGGCTTAAATCATGAGCTTGCTAAGTAGTTATGGCAGATGATAGGCAAGCGTTGGCTGTCTTTTATTTGCCATATAAATCTGGAGGAAAGGACCTCCATTATTTCAAGAAGGACTTCGTAAATTAATTATTTTCATGGTATTTCTGACACTTTTTGTCAAGCGCAGTATCACTTTTCGCGCACTGGTCGCGCACTTCCAGTGTATCCGTACACTGTTGGAAACGACTTTTGAGCAAGGTCCTTTCCGTTATTAGGAAGTCCTTTATTATATAAATCAGCTCCTTAGAACCCAGATATTCTTTGCAACAAAAGGACTTCAATCCCCTATTTTTGTACTTCTCAGAATTCGCCCAATCAGGGATTGTTTTCTGAGAGGGCCAGAAATAGTCCGCCGTTGTTGCGATGTCATTGGCTGGCACAGTCACGTGGTACACTGCCGGAATCTATATAAGGCGGAGTGGAACGCTGATTCGGCCTTCCCAGATCAAAGTCTGAACCGCGGCAAATTCAAAGCTTTATTACAAACACTTTGAGAATTTTGAGGCATTTGTCCAAGGTACTAAGCATGTTCAGCACAGAGTATATTGCCCCCATGCGTAGAACGCTTTATAGACTTTGCAAATCTCTACAATTGAGAGAAATCTGTCTGTTTATCTTGGTTTACAACTCAGAGCCAGATCGTTTGTTTACGCTAGCAACCAACAAGTACCACCTTTTGTAAAAGATGCCAGCCCTTACCAAATCACTCCCATAGTTGACGTTTTTATGATATTTGGAATGCGTCTTGTGATATGTGATTTATGCTGCCACCTTTCTCTCATAATATGATGTTAGATTAGATGTTGTTTATTATTAATTAATGAGGAAATGCACGATTAGATCACACCTTATACCTCACCTTATTTGCGGTCATGCTACAGTACGTGCTGTCTACGGTTTAACGGGTTATGTGAATTATTATCGCTGCGATATTGATTTGGCTATCCAGGCGCTTATATAACGTGATGCTATATGCTGAGGCTATATGCCAGACTAAGCGGTGTACCATGTCATTATGCCAGTCATGATTGTGATACTGTGAATGTCAATGCTTTTGAATACTACAACCAGGGGCGTAGACTAATCATCTTGAGTCCACCATGCAGTAGATAGAAGTTACAGAAGTATTTAGCAGAGCCCTACTGATTTGTTTAGAGTACCTGTTTTGTGCAGAAGCCGTAGCACCCAAAGATACTACCGCATCTATACCAAACAGTTCCATTATCCGCCCTGCTGTGCCCCTGGTGTACACATGTGGAGTACCAAAGTAATAAAGTATTGTGATGAAAGTAACCTCCGTTTTTGTATCCTGACCCGATGACTCTTACAAACTAAAGCTTGGTCACCTCGATTACCCAGGGGGGGGGGGGAACGGACAGACGGGCCTAAGATAAAGAATCTCCCTTCTTCTCAGATCTGAAATTTCAAACATCTCTCTTTTTGTTTGGCACCTCTCATAAAAGTGCAAGCTAATTGTTACTACCAGATCAAGGGGCATTTTGATTAATTAGACATATTATAATAGACATATTAATTAGACCCAATTATAATAGATTGTTTGACTCAAACTGTAAATTGACTTTCTTCAAATATCAGTGGCTTTTAGTACCCAAATTAAGTTGTTTGTCACAACATACAGAAGAAGTAATAATGTCAGTGAAAACACACTGCAGGTGTGACTAACCCTGAAGGAGCAGTCTGATCAGGGTTAACAGTTTTATAAAAGACTTAAACCAATTTTTTTTCAAAGAAGTGGGCTTTTGTCCACCCTGCCAAATAAAGCAGTGGGCTTTTGTCCAGTGGGATATTGTCCAGTGGGCTTTTGTCCTAGTGGGCTTTTGTCCCAGTGGGCTTTTGTCCGTTCCCCGTGGGCGGACTGTAGCATCATGAGTACTTAACAAGTTCTGTCAAAAGAACCGAATCTCCCGTTTCACACGGAACTTGTTAAAAATGTCTACATTGCGTATGTGATATGAAGTTTTGAATTAATTTATCAAAAACAATTAATTCATCAAAAGGTTTTGTTGGCGTTGATTGGTCCATGGAGGTACTGCCTATGTATTCGGCATGCAATTATACATGAAAATGTCTAAGTTCTCAAATATGTCATTTTGTCAAGAGATATTTGCTCCAAACTTCTTCGTGCATATGTTTTATATATGTCTTTATTGTACTGGTAAACAGTTGGATTAATTAATCAAAAGCTGTAATAAGAATTATATATCTTGAATTTTATTTTTTAGGAGATACTGCATGGATAATGTATGTATATTTCATGCAAACCAAACATATATGCGTCTTGATCCACATCAGAACTAAGGCTGAGGTTGGTACTGTGAACCATCTTTAAGCCCTCTCAGAACTAAGGCTGAGGTTGGTACTGTGAACCATGTTTAAGCCCTCCAGTTAAACTAATTTTACTGAGCTTTCCAAGGCGGTGCTTCTTTTGTGGATCATTATTGTTATTTATGTTTTATGTTTGTCGTGCTTTCTTGTCTTTTCATTGCAGACTTGTGTCACCTGCTGGGAAAGGCTGACCTCTTCGCTCGTTTGTATATGAAGTTTTCTTGTGTTTGGTCACTTTCCCATTTGGTGTCCAGGGTCAAGTGTGGTGCTTGATTGTATCGATTCCTGATCTATGACTTCTTACTTACTTTGTTCGGCCTACGGGGACACTATCTATGCATACACTAAAGCAATATTAAGGAAAAAAGACTCAGTTCTAATAGCTGTTATTTTGACAAAAGATGTATTTAGGACCAATCTCCTTCAAGCATATGTTCAATATGTCTACATTGTGTATGTAAAGTAGATTAATTCGGCTATACACTGAACCGAAGTCATAAGAGGCCACCTTACGATTTTTGCGACTGTTCAATAAGTAACAATCGCTCTTAGAAAATTTCAATTTTATACAAAATTCGAGGCTTTGTCGATACTCTGCAAATTATGTCATTTCAAAATGACTGGTAGATCTTGCACAGACGGATTCCGAGTAAAGGGACCTTCATTTCAAAAAAACACGTTTTTGATTATGATATAAAATATTCATCAGATACGTTATATATTTATATTTCAATTAGTTTGAAGGCGTTAATAACAGTTTTGATATAAGATGAAAAAGAATCGAAAGTTTTGTGACAATTCAACTCTCCATTTTTCTTCTACGTTAACATGAACACAGACATCGTCAGCAGCTTAATCCAAGAGTTTTAGCTTTAAACGTGCAATTTGCACGCACACTTTGCATTGTTCCCTTCGTTTTATTATCTGTAGCACGGCAATTAATTTTTTTCTTCCAATTCAATTCTTTATTACTCTAGGTTAACATGGTTAACAACAAGAGAATCAAATTTTTCATAATATGTTCCTATACAAATAACGTGAGCATCAACACATCCGAGTATTACCTATCCAAATGCGTAATCCTCGGAATGAGGGGTCACAACAGACCTAATTTATGATCGTTTTTTTTTCTGATCTGGGAATGTGTCTATAGTCAGTTACTGTATGTAAATATTATTAACGTGATTATTAACGTGATTGTGTCACGTGGGCATTAATCCGGTCTGATTGAGTTGACAGGTACCGGTTTTAGGATGTTATGTAATGTTGTGTTTCATTCAACTAGAAAACCGCGTGTTATTCTTTGATGTGATTCTGTTATTTTGGATATGTATTTAAAAAAAATCAAAAGTTTTGGAATTACTAAAGACTATGTTTTTGTTTATGGATCAGCATCTGGACAGGTAATACTTTCATTGTTAGTTCATCGCCTCGCCAGGGCTGCAGGTTATCTTAGTACTCTTACAGGTAATATAAAATCAGGTCAGAATGTGATTTGGCCAGTTATAACACGAGTTAATATTGGCGACGATGCAGCGCTTTTACGTCGTATCGACGTCAGCATTACGTCGTTTGATAACCCGATGATATGTGGTATATTTTTTTCGAAGGTTGGGAGCAAACATCAGCTCATTAGCTCTAGTGACAAGACGAGGCAATATTGACGCCGATGCAGCGCTTAAACGTCGCATCAACATCAATATTACGTCGTTTGATAACATGTGATGAAATTTTCCGAAGGCTGGGGGGAAACAAACATCGGCTCCTTAGCTCTAGGGACAAGACGAAGCAATATTGACGCCGATACAGCGCTTTTGTGTCGCATCGACTTCAATATTGCGTCGTTTAATAACGAGATGAGAGTTTTCGAAGGCTGGGGGAGCAATTATCCGCTCACTAGCTCTAGGGACAAGACGAAGCAGTATTGGCCCCGATGCAGAGCTTTGGCGCCGCTCCGGCGTCAATATTACGTCGTTTAAGAAAAGGTATGAGGCTGTTCTCATTCACTCATTGCGCAAGTCCAAGTTCATATTGTACAATTGTACATGATTCCCAATGAGCGAAGGCTGCTAGCGAGCAGACTACACCATCAAAATATTATGCCGATGTCTATGCAGCTGCTAGAGACACACCGACTTCGAAATCAGGTCAGAGTGCGAGTAGGCCAGTTATAACACGAGGCAATATTGACGACGATGCAGCGCTTTTACGTCGCATCGACATCAATATTACGTCGTTTGATAACCCGATGAAATGAGTTTTTTTTTTTTTTTTTGGAGGCTGGGGGAGCGAATATCAGCTCATCAGCTCTAAGGACAAGACGAAGCAATATTGACGCCGATGCAGCGCTTTAACGTCGCATCGACGTCAATATTGCGTCGTTTGATAACATTTGATGAAATTTTCGAAGACTGGGGGGAAACAGACATAGGCTCCTTAGCTCTATGGACAAGACGATGATGATGAGTTGGAGTTTAACGACGCATCAACCCTTTTGGGTCATTAGCGTCATCAAGGTTAGGTAAGAGAAGTATTACTGAACATTAAAACTATAATAGATAAGCTCAAATATTAACAATTTGACCAATGAAACATGAGTATAGCAAAAACGATAAAATAGTAATCATTTTACGGCGAAAATCATGTACACTATTTGACAACAACATAGGCTAATCAGATGACTATACATGATCTTCTTCTGCAAAAAAGAAAATGATATGATGAAAGTAAGTTTAAAAAAGTAAACAGTTCAAAGGAAAATAATAGCTACAATTTGTTAAAAAGATTAATCTCTTTTAAGAATAAAAAGACATTATCAATAGGTACATCATTAAACAATTGTTTGATTGTATCAACATGAAAGTATTTGTTTCTTATATGAGAAAAATCACCACATTCAAGTAGAAAATGGCGGACTGTAAAGAGTGTATCACATCCAAAACAATACGGTGGCTCCTCTCGTTTTAAAAGATAAGAGTGTGTGATCCTTGTATGACCAATGCGTAGACGAGCAAGGACTACTTCCTACTGTCTGACATTTCGTACTACTGGTTGAGATTGTCCAATGACAGGTTTAATCTCAAAGAGTTTATTACCAACACTGTTATTCCATAAAATTTGCCATTTGTTTAAAATGTACCTATTGATAAAAGATTTAAAATTTGCATAAGGTATTGAAAAGTTTGTTGGGTGTAAATTCAATGAATCTTTTGCTTTTTGATCCACACGTTCATTGCAAGCAATGTCAATGTGGCTAGGGATCCAACAGTAAACTATTTCATTTAATTCTGATAATTCATGATGTTTTTCAAGTAGTTTTTGAATTTGGGGATTTTTTGAAGATGTATGATCTAAAGATTTTAATACTGATAGGGAGTCTGAAAATATAATAAATTTGTTAGAAGTTTCACAGTCGGCAATAAGATCTAATGCTAAATCTATAGCTTTTGCTTCTGCTGTAAAAATTGAGGACCCATCGGGAATTCGCATAGTTTCAGAGAAGTCATCAGATACTACTGCGCATCCTACTTTCATATCGTCTTTTGAACCATCTGTATAAATGTGCTTATAGTCCATGTAATGTGATTTTAGCTCCTGGAAATTAGATTTCATGATAATTGGACTTGTTTCTGATTTCTTACCAGAGTGTAAATCGAAAATAAGTTTTGGTTTATTTATACACCATGCTGGTATATTTGGTGTAAAAGTTTTATCTATGTTTTTAAAGCTTATGTTTGCAGATTCCAGGACTGGTAAAGTTCTGACGCCAAAAGATTTAATAAAATTTGGTTTGCTTTCATAAAGATCTGTGTATTTGGGCTGAAAGGTCACATCATGAGCTGGATTTGAATTATTTTCAGCAATTCTAATAGCATATTGTAAAGAAAGTTTTTCTCTACGTGTATTTAAAGATGGCTCATCTGCCTCAACATAAAGACTTGCAGTAGGTGATGTTCTAAATGCTCCTAAGGCTAATCTAAGACCTTGATGATGGATAGGGTCAAGCATAGCTAAATAAGATTTTCTTGCCGATCCATAAACAATGGATCCATAGTCTAGTTTTGAACGTATCAAAGATCGATATAATTGTAAGAGTATTGTTCGATCTGCACCCCAAGTAGTGTGAGATAAAACTTTCAATATGTTTAAGGATTTAAGGCACTTTGCCTTCAAGTATTTAATATGCGGAATAAAACTCAGCTTTTTGTCAAATATCAAACCAAGATATTTGTATTCCTGTACAACAGGAATAGGTGATCCATATAATGTAAGAACTGGATCATCATGTTGCTTTCGCAACTGACAGAAATGTACACACTGTGTTTTTGACTTGGAAAATTTAAAGCCATTGTTAGTGGCCCAATGTTCTATCTTATTTAAGTTTTGCTGTAGATACCTTTCAATTGTTCGCATACTTTTTGATCGAAAGCAAATACAAAAATCATCAACATAGAGAGAGCAATTTGTTAAATTATCTAGGCATTTAACAATATCATTGATCTTAATATTGAAAAGAGTTGTAGAAAGTACACCGCCCTGTGGGACCCCCTGTTCCTGATCATATAAATATGGACAAGACGAAGCAATATTGACGCCGATGCAGCGCTTTGGCGTCGCATCGACGTCAATATTACGTCGTTTGGTACGCTTTTCTTATCGTGTAAAATCCAAATTCGTATTGTACAATTGTACATAAATCCCAATAAGCGAAGGCTGCTGGCGAGCAAATTACACCATCAAAATGTAATGCCGGTGTCTATGCGGCTGCTGGAGCCACATCGGCTTCGAATTCACATCATGTTTGAATGTTATTTGAATACATACATGCAATATCAACCATAGTTCCTGATAAGGACATTTTCAACATAGAAGTGCAATTTACAGAGGTTCTTTATTATGAATTAGCGTCACTGTTCTTCTTAAAAAATTAAAGATAAATTAAGAAATGCCTTTAAATGACCTTTAAACTTTCACGAACAAAACGGAAGTGATAACCAATTATGAAAACGATGTAGTTAGAAAATGGGTTGATTAGGAAAAAAAGTCTCAGTTCGAATAGCTGTTATTTTGACAAAAGATGTGTTCGGACTAAACTCCTTCAAGCATATGCTCAATATTTCAACATTGTGAAGGTAAAGTAGATTAATTCGGCTATACACTGAACTGAAGTTATAAGTGGTGACCTTATGATTTGCGCCTGTTCAGAAAGTAAAACACGCTCTTAGAACATTTTAATTCTTTACAAAATTCAAGGCTTTGTCGAGACTCTGCAAATTATGTAATTTCAAAATATCTGGTAGATCCTGCAAAGACAGAGTCCGAGTAAAGGGACCTCCATTTCAAAAAGTCACTCTTTAAAGTTTGATATTCATCAGATACGTTATGTATTTATATTTCAATTAGTTTGAAGACGTTAATAACAGTTGTGACATAAGATGAAAAAGAATCGACAATTTTGTGACAATTTAACTCTTAACTTCTCGTCTACGTTAACATGAACACAGACACCGCCAGCAGCTTTAAACATGCAATTTGCATATACGCTTTGCGTTGCTCTCTACGCTTTATTATCTGTGGCACGGCATTGAATTTTAAATTTTCAGAGGTTTTTTATTATGAATAAGCTTTACTGTTCTACTTAAATAATTAAAAATTAATTAAAAAATGCCTTTAAATGACCTTTTAACTTTCACGATAAAACCGGAATTGGTAACCAATCATGTATAAGATGTCGTCAGAAAATGGATTGATCCAGCTTTATTGTGTTTGGACAAACTTATTAATATAAAATAAAACACATACAATGATCTTAGTATGTGTAGAAGATGATGATTAAAAGGTTCCTGGAAGGAATTTTCTGAATCCGTGTATATTTGTGTACTGTAGCCATGTGCGGATCCAGAGGAGGGGGACAGGGGGTCCGGACCCCCCCCCCCCCCTGAAAAATCTGAAAATTCGGAAAATTAGTTTTTTAAAAAATCAGAAAAAAATCTGCCATACACAAAATTTCAAGTGTTTGGTGTGTGTTCTTCAATCAGCTAGACAGGTTCGTAGTCACCTCTCACTTCAATTCGATAAATACTGCACTAAACGCTTATTTTCTTCAAAAGTTGATTTTTGGCATTTTTAAACCCAAAAAAGGAACTGACAGAAAACTCTTCCAACGCACCGCTTAACTGTAGTCCAAATACGTTGATGGTTAAAAGGTTCCTTGATGGAATTTTCTGAATCCGTGCATGTTGTGTACTGTATTAATGTGCGGATCCAGAGGGGGACAGGGGGTCCGGACCCCCCCCCCCCCCACTGAAAAATCACAAAAAATAGAATTTTTAGCAATACTGGTCCGGATCCCCTGTGAAACCACAAAGCTACCAAGCCAGCTTTCAATGTTGGGCCATCATCAGCCCGCCAGTGAAACGCCTTTTCGCTGACGGTCCGATGGTGGCCCGCTTATAGTGGTTTTTGGAGCCTCTCTCCCCTCATCAACAACTAAAAAAAGTAGTCAAAGTTGGACCCCCTCTGAAAAAGCTCTGAAAACGGCCAGATAGGGATTCATCTTTGATACCTGTCTGGCCATGTCTACAGGATTTAAATAACCAGACACAACTCCAAACAGTCAGTGTCAAATGATATGGCGTTATCACATACACTTTGTATAATCTGATTTTAAGATAAGCGCGGCAATACACTGTTCGGACTTTTCTAGTCATACTTACTTACTTTTTATGCACATACTTGCTGGAGCCCTCAATGCTAGAAACCAGGGTCAGTGCAGTACGACGCTCTTTCTGTGAAAAAACGTTTTTATATGACCCTATGTGGCAATAGCCGCTTGTTACTTTCTTACTCGCACGTACTGAGAACATATTGAAGCTCTATATTTGTGTCTTGACAGAAAACAATATAAATCATGGCACGGTGGCAAAAACAACAACGTTCGTGAAGAGAGCCACGACATGTGATTTCCTACAATATGTCATTTTGACAAGTGTTGACTCACACGAGTCTGTGCAGCCTCCTGTTACTCTTAGAAACTCCAAATGATGTTCAGTCAGTAGCTTACATATAACACTCATAGAATATTGAAGCGATTAGCAAAGACTCTGATCAGACTGCGCGTATGCGCAGGCTGATCTGAGGTTTGCTGGTCGCTTATACCACATTGTTTAAAGTTTCATGTCCCTGCTCAAATGTTCAATTGCAGAGAGCATATTAAACCGTGATGTACAGACAATCACCGAATATATAGCTCTATGATCCCAATACACTTAGCATGGAAGAGACGAAAGGTAGTTTCCCTCGATACAATGTGGCCTCGTAATGGTCATGAGCAGATCCAGACTGACTGTAAAACACCAATGGGAAGGTGACAACTTCACAATTATACATAACAAACGAGAGCCGAGAGGTTAGCCATTTCCCAGCAGGTGACCACAAGGCATCAATATACAGACGTACACGAAAGCACGACAAAACAAGACAGAAATAACATAAAAGATTCACAAAAGAAGCACCGCCTTGGGACGGTAAGTAAAACTATTTTACTGAAGGGCTAAACCGGGTTCACGGCGCGCCAACCTCACCCTTAGTTCAGATCTGGATCAAGACACATGGATGTTTGGTTTGAATAAAAGACCCCTAACTCATCACTTTATCATCTCCTAGAGCATATAAATCAATATATAAAAAGGAGATAAAGCAAAGATAAGGACTCAACAGTAAATAAAACTGAATACCGGAGCAAAATAAATCCAACAGGTAAATCCCTGTGGGCCCGACAACAGCCAAAGCATCACACCCCTACCATCTCATCAATAGATAAGTATTTAAGTCGGAACCGTCATAGAGTCTGAGTCCGACCCACCGGCGTGCAATTAAAGAGGAAAGTAAAGTTGCCAACCGTGATTTTGTTGACCACCAAGCATGCAGTCTGTTGCAATACATTACTGTTATAACCAATCATTTTATAATGGTAATTTTTTTGCATGAACTGCGCTGAAAAACTATTAGAGACATCAACCTGAGGTCCCTTTATTTCACGTAAACTGTAATTGAGGACCTAAACCAAAGTAAACTTATAATAAAAAGGCGTCGGCAAATTAGTTTGTGCGGACTTTGAAATCATTTGTTCCCGAGATCTTTATTAGCATTATTACTATTATTTTTTCATCTTTATTTGTGATAAGCATTATGTTTGTCTTAGATCAATATTACAGCCAAGCCGCTGCATGTTGACTTCTTGTTCGTGGGCAAGGCGTGCGATTCAGATCCTGTGAATGCCTCGGACATTTTTATATCAGAGTCAGTTAACGGAATCTACAAGACCTTAAGATTAATCAAAATAAAGGGCTCATGCTCATGCGTAACGCTGTCTCGTCTTAGCATGCGCGGGATACATTTAGCTTTTGCTATAACACGGCTAAGCTTTCCCAGTTGTAACAGCTTCCTGTCGCGAAACTGGGAGTTACAAGCCTCATTTTACACTTGATTTCTACAAACTGTAGCTTTTATAGCCACAAGGAAAATGCAAAATCATTACGCGTACAAATTATTATGATTGTTTCCTAATTCGTCAAACTGAACATATGTGTTGGGTGCTCAAGAGAAAGGTCAGATTTAAACAAATTTAAAGTACTACCACAATATATGTTTTGTTGACAAATAAGAAATTTAATCTAAAAGCATCCCATCGGATCCTTAAAGCCCCGTTCTCACTGTCCCGGTTTAACGTGCCGGTTCACCCCGGTTTGATGATCCGGGATGAACCGTGATGAACCGTGTCACAACCGTGGCGGCACCGTGGACAACCTTGGAGATCCGGGATGAACCGTGTTAAACCGGCTGATGTCCCCGGTTGTTTTTAAATGTTTAAAACAACCGGGACACACCGGGAGTAACCGGGAAGGCTGTCAAATACCGTGATAAACCGGGAAGACGCCGGGAGCAACCGTGTCTCCACCGGGACGGCGTCGGGGCGATACCGGCGTAATCCGGGAACATCCGTGTCTCCACCGTGATAAACCGTGTGGTTCCACTGCCTATGTATATGTAATAAAATGCAAAATAAAAATGAAAAGTCACTCCTGCTGCACCTAAAATGAAAGTGGATTCATCCAAATGATGAGGATGGGAAAGTCCATTCGTCACAAGTTGGTTAAATTGTCAGCAGTATAAATGTGCTCATTTACAAAGCTAAATATGAATAAGTGCACTTATAATTACTGAAGAGTCAAGCATATATGAGCCACGACATGAGATCTCCAACAATGTGGTAGTTGCCATTAGCAAAGCCTCAGATCAGCCTGCGCCTAGGCTCAGTCTGATCAGAGCCTTTGCTTGTCGATTGATTATTCTATGACTGTTAAGCTACTGACCGAACAACTTTACAGCTTAATTGGGGACTGCACAGGCTTGTCTGAGTCTACACTTCTCAAAATATCACATTGTTTGAAATCACATGCCCCGCTCAAAGTGTTTATATATTTTTACGAAACAGCAAGACAATCTGGGCCTAGAATTACAATGTATCCTTAAAGTTAAGGAGTACTTAAGTTAAGTATTGAATTTCCAGGATGCGAAAAATATCGTTTCCAAACTGATTAAAACCAAAATAGTTTCATTTTTTCTGTTGATCACAATGATATTTTTGACCATGAGTACTACATCGGTCTTGGCAATTTATTAAGCATTTAATGTACATGTTGAAGTATCAAGACTTAAATTATGTCTTCCTTAACTTTAAGGAGGCATTGTAATTCTGGGCCCAGATCAACAACATTTAAACCTCGTCGTAAGAAAACAGGTCTGCTTCTGCTTATTTGTCATGCAACTGAGCTGCGAGGTTACTAGGCAATTTTGCTTTCGCTGCACAGATCATGATTCCTCTAGTAACTTGTATATGGATGTGCAGTCCAATTTGTGTCATAACTGTTATGCGATAGAGACAGAACAAAACTGATGTTACTCCACTTGTAGAGTAGCACCGGGACGCAACCGTGGCCCTACCGGCATGTAACCGTGGCGCAACCGGCAGTTACCGGGACACCACCGTAAACAACCTGGGTAACACCGGGGTATACCGGCACGAACCGTGGCTCCACCGTGCTGCACCGTAAGTGCTCCGTGGTGAACCGGGGCTCAACCGGCGTCTTGCTTTCTCGAGAACCGGGGCTATACCGGGGTAACGTCGGCACAGTGAGAACGCAATTTAATTTTTATGAAATGTGTCCCGGTGCATCACGGTATACCGACTGTCCTGCATCGGGATGAACCGTGGCTACACCGGCACAGTGAGAATGGGGCTTAAGCTTGTTGAGACCTGAAGGTGCATGCTTTAGTTAAATTGGGCAACGACACGAGAAAACATGACTTTGATGTATAGACTGGCTGTGCAACGCGGACCGACGGTAATAATTATAATGTATCGCTGCATTAAAGTTGTCTTTCCTTTTAAAAACCTAATGGCCCATCCTTCACGTTTGTTCTATTGTTGTTGATTCGTTGTTTATTGTTACTCCCATTGTAGGATTCTGTAATTGTGCTACATATTGTTGTGTGCTACTTTGTTTCCAATCTAGTTTTGCATGCATCTCGATGGGGAAGAGAGAGCTGGTTGCTTTTCTTTGTTTGTCTTCCTGGTGCCTCGTGATTGTTGTGTGGCTATTTCTCACGATACCACGGGATTGTCTGCAGTTTGTGATTGTGGTATTTTCTGACCATACTTACTTACTGTGTTTGGTGGTATAGCTTTAGCTTGATACATTATATATTTGTTGGTCAAATGTAAGATTTGTTTGTTAAATTACATTGTATTTCTGTGGATGGTGCTACTCGTATTTCAAAAACATACAGCCTTGTGTTTTGGTACTAATAAGAAAATGGGATTTAAACACGATCCATCTTATTTTCTAATACGATCGTGCGTATAGACTATACAAAATGTTTAACTATTTAGAAATGCACAGTTGCTTTCTGGACAGATTTCTTTAAGTTTGTCTTAACCCATTTATGCCTGATGGATTTTCCCGCCCCTATCAATTGGGTCAGAGCCGTCAGTAAGTCCTCGGCTGACCCACCGTCGAGCAATTAAAGATGAAACCATAGCTATAAACCGTAATTGGATTTAAAACCAGGCATGCACAATGTCGCATAACATCCAAGTTATATCCATCCTTTTTATAACGCTTGTTCATCTTTTTGAATGGATCACTAAAATTAGGTTTTCCAACAATTATTTTGAATTTAAAAACTAAATCACCATACAATATAGGTTCTGATATGCCCTGTTGCAGAAGAGTTTTTTAACCCAATGTTGTATTTAACAATTAAGTTGTTTATCACACTGTGTTGTGATTCATTGAATCAGGTTTTAGCATCCACACTACATATACTAAAACCAAGTTCTAATTGGTCACTTTTCTAGCTCATTATTTCTGACCAAACGCTAATAAAATTGAAATGATTTTTTGCCTATATATGTGCATTTTGATGGGCAAATGTTTAGCAGTGTTTTTGAACAGTTTTCTTTTACTTCAAAGTTTTTTGGGTTAAAAATGCAAAAATCGACTTTTTTTTAAAGAAAAATGGTTTTGAGAGTATTTTTTTTTATATAAAATTGACGTTTAGGTGGTAACAAACTGGTCTGTCCGACTTGAAAAACACCAAACAATTGAAATTTTGCTTATGGTGATTTTTTACGCATTTTGTAAATGTTGCATTTTCTAAAAATTTTCAAGATTTTTGAAATTCAACAGTATTTCCTGGTAAAAATGTTAAATGCACTTAATTTTATTTGAACACTGTAGGCCGAACGCAGTAGAACTTGATTAGTCCATTTTTGGCGATTATTGTTTTACGACTACTGTATACTTCCGGTTTCAATGTGAAAGTTTAAAAATCGATTTGGTAGCATAATATTTTTTTTTCAATTCTCAAAGATGGACGATGACGTCTGGTAATAATAAACAATCGCTGAAAATTTCAATGCCATGTCGCTGATAATAAAGCGAACAGAGCAGTGCAAAGTCTCTTTGTAAACTGCAAGCTTAAAGCTGAATTTCAATTATAAACCTGCTAAAAGGGTTTGTCTAATGTTGATAAGTAGCCGAAACGATGAGTCCGATGGAATCAAATCTTTTCAGGTTTATTCTTCTTATATCACGCTAGCCAGTAACATCTTCAAACAAACAAAAACGTTAATTTGTGTATGGTTTATATCGTAGAAAAAGTGTGACTTTTTGAAATGAGGGTACCTTTTCTCTAGCTTTGTCCGTGCAAGAAGTGCACGTCATTTTTAAACAAAATAACTGTCAGAGTCTCGGCAAAGTATTGCTTCAATTAAAAAAACATGAATTTTGTATACCCTATGTTTCACTTTCTGAACTAGCGTAAAAATGTAAGGTGACCAATTAGCAGTTGGTTTTAGTATAGTTCAATGGCTCTCGTTTGTGGTGTCTTCTGTGAGTTTGTCACTTTCCCATTGGTATCCTGGGTCAGGTGTGGTACTTGATTGTATCGATTCCTGATCTTTGCACCATTACTTACTTCAATAGAAAATAAGAAAAGTAGCCAAAATATTTTATTATTCATTTATTCCAGGTCAGTTGAAGTCTAAGAAATTCAAAATGAAAATTCTGGTCACGTGTACAGGGTTAGGAAACGCGTGGTTTTTGACGTCATTTTGTTTCAGAAAGGACGTAATCATCTTTGAAATTGCAAAAGCAAGCAAAACTTTTATAACTAGCCCACAAATATTTCCACGTTGTGGCTATAAGCTGCCCGTAGAAGAGAGTATATAGTTCACTTAATACCAACACAAATAAGTACGACTCATGCAATACTCATACCTTGCTTACCTCTTACAATGTACCGAATAGATGCTGGGCTGATGAAAGTTATATCATTTAGCTTCAAAATGTTCGCGGCCACAGTTGACACGAGGACGTTAAAAATCACCTGTTCCGCCCCAGGTGTACTTCCGGGGGATGGGGCGGAATTATATTGTAATTTTGTGATATGCAAACACAATACTTTGATATTGCTACCCTGTAAAATATTAATATCAAATTTGGTGAAAGCTAAACTGTCACTTTTTTATTTTACCTTTCAACTGCTTTCAAAGCTATGTTTCGTTCAATTGTGTTGACTTAAGAATAACTACAACAATAACAGGTAGAAATTTTTATCATTTACCACTAAAGAAATTGTTGCCTAAACTGTTTTAGTGGCAAAGTATGTGTGAGTTAACGCCAAGAGAGGCGGCAGCTAGCTTACATTTAACGTTTACAGTATAAATGTATGCGTCGATATACTCGTATTTGTAAAGTATTACAAAATTGCATGAAACTTAATCGGCTACATGCTGTTATTAGGCGCTTTTAATATATTAAATACCTAGTTGCTATTGTCAACGGCAATAGTTCAGATTACGTTTCTTTCCCAGTTTGTTTGTGTTACTAAGCAATTCTTAGAGTATTAACTATCATAACAACTCTTTCAAATGTGCAGGTTCGATAGAAATAAGCATACTTTTGCTAAAAAACAAATGGGTTGCGCTTGTGACAAAATTTCTGTTGGAATGGTCGCCGTTCATAGGAGGCCTCGTACAAGTGTGAAAGTCAGACTTGACAGTGAAGGAGCGCATTGTATGGCAGTCACGTGGCAGGTTCTTAAACAAAATATAGCAAATATTGGAGTAGCTACATTCACAAGGTCAGTAGTTTTATTTGACTGGCAAACTCAAATCTTTATCACTCGAAGTGCATGTACATATGTGCCTGCTAAAATGGGAGTTAAATATAGAATACTAGGTGAGTGCAAAATTTACCAGGCAAGGCTTTGAGAAAGCTTGTTGGTTTAACCATATTTTATTTGTATACTTTGTACATTGATAAACATATAAAGACATACAATAATATACAGGATACAAATAGGACATGCGTTCTCAAAGCCGAGCCTTTCAATCATGATATCAAGAGACACGAGCCTGCCATTCTATTTATCAGTTTATCTATTGGTTCACTTATCAAAATAGCGTCAATGACGTCATTATCGATGTTTGAGTCGATTCAGCGTCATTTGCGACGTCATTGAAAAAGGGCAGCGTTATCATGACCTGATAAAGAGACATGCCGTGAGATAGCCAACGTTTATCAGGGCAGCGTGCAACAATGCAGTTAATATGAGAGATAGCTGAAACATTGGGTTACACGTGATTATTATACGTAAATTGGAGCCCTTCTAAATTTCTTGATTTCGAAAATATAATTAACCCAGCACATGTGACGTCGTTACAAAGTATTTGCTGTTTAAATACACAACGTATGGATGCACATGAATACTGGCATATAGTCCTCTTGCCAAGTTGGATTCGTGGGCATTTAAAGAAGGCCTTTTCGCGTATGGGATAGGTAACAACTTCCCATGTACTGACCTAGCTATATGTATTACCTCTTTGGGGTAGATCTTTGAAGTACCCGTAGTATAATGAATAACGTTTTTCCTTTACCATGACATCTACGTTTAAGTTTCTTACATTCCAAAAGGGAGCAACATCTAAATCGGGCTTATAAAAAAATTACATTCATGGTATATATGGTATCTGTAAAACCTAAAGGAAAAAGAGATTGCAAAATTATTCATTCTAGTTTTCTTTTGTGTCTTTTGATATGCTTTTTTTAAAATTTAAATGAAGAATTTATTTAAAACATATAATAACAAGTAATACAGTACAATTCATAAGGAAAGTAGGTTTAGAACGAAAGCGTAAGCTTATAGAGATCTTCTCCTATTATGGAGTACACTATGATATGGAAGAAGAAATGTATCATATGTCAAATCAATTTGGATGGTTTATATATTTTTAAATGGCCATAAAGAAAAGTGTTCATTTTATTAGGCGTTTTCATTTAACAAAAGTGCTACCTAAGTAAGAAAGACGGCAAATATTAGGAAACGATACAATCAAGTACCAGACCTGACCCAGGATACCACATGGGAAAGTAGTAACAAAAAATACTATCAGCATCACCAACAAGAGCCAAGAGGTAAGTCCTTTCCCAGCAGGCGACCACAAGGCAGCAATGAACAGACGTGAAAGCATGAGAAACACAAGGCACAAAAAAAACAATTGATCCATAAAAAGAAGCACCGCCTTGGAACGGTCAGTAAAATTGTTTTACTGGAGGGCTTAAACCGGTTTCATGGCGCCAACCTCACCCTTAGTTAAACCTAGTCTTAAGGGATTGACCAGTCTGCCAGCACAGTGCATGTCACAATTAGTTTCAGTTCAATTTATAATATAAACCATTATCAGAAGATGTTCAGTCCAAATCAGTATTTAAGCCCCCCCCCCTCCCGAGGCTTAGGCTGCTGTCCGTTCTTAGGCGGTGGTTCTGTTGTTGTTGATTGGTTGTTGATTGTTACTCCCATTGTGAGATTCTGTAATTGTTCTATGTTTGCTGTGCTTTACTTTGTGTCCATTATAGTTTTACACTCATCTCGATGCGGAAGAGAGAGCTCGATGCTTGATTTGCTTTGCTTTGTTTGTCTTCCTGGTGACTCGTGATTGTTGTGTGACTTTTCCCCACGATGCCACGGGTTAGTATGCAGCTTGTGATTTAGGAATTTCCTGATCATACTCACTTACTACTTTTTATTGAAATGGAGAACTGTCTACCATTTACATATGATGTACTGGTAGACTTTGTACATACATTTGTGCAACAGATACATCTCTTATCATTACACTTTGAAACACTCTGAAATATTCCACATCTTTTAAACTCATTAGATGGTTTTGTAGGCTTCCTAAGTCTCAACCACGCGGTGCCATGGGTTAGTCTGCAGTATGTGATTGTGCTATTTCCTGATCATACTCGCTTGCTTTTTTGCACACCAAATGGAATGATATTGTGTTAAACTAAACAATATCAACATTTTAGAAAGAGTTATGCCGCTGGATTTCATTTGCTATTTTTGTAGTACGGGAATAAAACAAATATGACCAGACAATGCCACAATCACAGGTCACAGACCAACAATGGACTCGAAAGGAAGAGACACAGAACTCAGAAACACACATGATAGCACGAATACAATTATAATAAAACAATCAGCTCTCTCTGTAACTCAGCGAGATATTTCCCAAACTAGAAAAGTCTCTAAGAGCTGTATCATGTCACAATGAAACATCATAAACAATGGCGGGTCCAGAAATTTGTCGTCAGGGTTGGAGGGGAGAGAGGAGAGTCTGTAACCCCTTCCCCCCACTGGATCCGCCCATAATAAAATGCGTAATTAGAGCAACAGCAGAGCCAACAACAGCAAATAAGTGTAATTGAATAAGCAAATGTTCAATAACTTGAAAACTTATTGCGTTCTAAAAGAATGAAATGTGGTCAGAAATATTACCATCATGGCAAACGGTAGATTGATAGTTTCTCCTGCTACATGTTTTATTTTTCTAGCATGAGTTATTGTCTCTGAGTGTCAATAATCACAGAAAATACCAGGTAGAAAATTCCTTTTCCATCAAATTGTTTACTGAAGATCAGATTGCAGTTAAATATACAAGATATTTTGTTTGATAAAACGCCACGTCTGTTAACAAAACGGATATAACTCTTTGCATTATACAAGTGTCATTTTCATTGGAGTATGTACAGAAAAGTCCACAGTCACACACTGCTACCGACCCACAGCACCGTAACATAAGAAATGCATTACGAACAACAGACCAAACAGAAGTTCCCCACAACCGATGGTAGCAACACTGAGAATAAAAAAAACAAAGAGCCATTGCCTTAGAACAAACAGCAGCTGAAGCCATTTCTGGCTTAAATTCACTTTACTGACTTCGAATCTTCGCCCTTTATTCTTATGTTATTAAAATACAGAATTTTTAGGTCGCAAGGAGGTTTTTTAACAAATGCGATGCATAATAAGAGTAAAACAATCCTGTCAAATAACACACTAGGATGAAAACAAACAAAATATCCATGGCTCGCAGATAGTCAAAGCTAAAGAAAACCTCAAATCTAGCCACGATGGGCCCAGCAAAAAGCACGCATCAGGCAGCAACCCGATGATGAATGTTTTATGCCAGGGCTGGCTTGCATTTGTCAATTTCCAATGATATTGTTTCTACCAAAATTTATGATAAACGTGACATATCTAAATTCCAAATTGGATTCCTGATCTTTGCCCTCTCTATTACCTTAAATTCTCTTGCGCCAAGGACTTTTGGAACCTGTATTCTATGGTGACTTGGTGTGTAAGTGGAAGAACATTGTTGGCTCTTATAATTTTTCAGCGCAGTTCATTTAAAACAATTTCCAATTATAAAAAGATTGGCTATATCATTAGTGTATTGCAACAGACTTCATGCTTTGTGGTCAATCCAATCATGGATGGCAACTTTGCTTTCCTCTTTAATTGCACGGCCGGACTGCAGACTCTATGACGATTCCTACTTAAAGACTTAACTATTGATGACATGGTAGAGGCCTGATGTTTTGGCTGTTGTCAGGCCCATCGGGGTTAACCTGTTGGTTTTCTTTTGTTTTATGAACGGTTGAGTCCTTATCTTTGCTTTATCTTCTTTTTATATCCTAATTTATATTTTTTTTGGAGATGATGCATTGATAAGCTAGGGGTCTTTCATGCAAACCACTTATTTGTGTGTCTTGATCCACATCTGAACTAAGGGTGAGGTTGGTGCCGTGAAACCGGTTTAGGCCCTCCAGTAAAATATTTTTACTGACCGTTCCAATGCGGTATTTCTTGTATGTGGATCATTTGTGTTTTTTGTCTTGTGTTTGTTATGCTGTCGCGTCTGTTCATTGCTGCCTTGTGGTCACCTTAGGAGAAAGGGCTGACCTCTTGGCTCTAGGTTGTGATGTTTATTGTGATTATGTTCCTTTCCCATTTGGTATCCTGGGACAGGTGTGTAACTTCATTGTATCGATTCTTGATCATTGCTGTCTTTCTTACTTTAAATTAAACTCTCATGATACATTAAATTCTAAAGGTATCAGACATATACATTGGCTAAGAACTATTTCTTTACACTCTATGCATCCTTTCTTATTATCTAATCAAGGAAAATATTACTGAAGAAAAATGAAAAATTAACAGACATCTAATATAGATAGTCCACTTCATTTGCCTTGACAACAATTTTAACGGAATTGTCACCACCAAATAGAGACACTGTAGGTACTGTAAATTCAGATATTTTCGCGAGAATTTTAATTTCGCGAATAGCGTAAACAGACATATTTGCGACGTAACAAATCGCGAACAGGGCATTATTAACCTATATCAGTAAATAACAGAGTGATATCGCCAAAAAATCGCGAGGGTTTGATTTTCACGAAACTTCGCATATGCGAAGTTTCGTGAAGATTAAACTCTCGCGAAAATTTCCGGATTGACAGTATTCGAAAGGATACACTTTGCTGCTGGTATTGTAGATTGGCTTCTATGGTGTTATGGATGTACGTATGTACATGGGCGAATTCAAAAAAAATCCGTCAGGGCCCCCTGACATCCAATCGCTTCTCGACGGGGTTCCGTAGACTATATTTCTAAGGAAATCTATTTCCACTTGGTTTGGGCCCCCTGTGTGTCCTCTTGATCCAAGGATGTATACGAGCGAGCATCGCAGTTTATGTTCTTGAATTTTGGCTGAATAAGATCATGTTACATTCTTCTGCAACACTGTTACAGGGCAGTATTTTATGATTTTACTGGTAGTTTATAATTTCAAAAGAAATAAATGGACAGCCTTCTGGACCTGTTTTTTGAGAGTGGGCTATAACATGGATATGTTGCGATTGTTTGTATGCCTGATGATAAACCCAAATCTATGCTTTCATGACGATGGGCCAGGCCTGAGACTGAATTGTCTGTAATGAGTGTCTGTACATGTAACATATGTGTCTCTTCTTTATATCATCACAGTTAGTTAGTTGTTGTCCGTTTTGAAAGCAGCAAAATCTTGGCCAAAGATTTTGCCAGTTAAATATATTATATACCACCTCGCCCCAATCCTGCTTCTACTGTCATTTTTTTAGGCAGTGATTCTGTTAATGCTAGTTCATTAGTTGTTGTTCCTCCCCTTATGCGCGGGGTGTCACATTTGCTGAGTAAATATTACGATTAAACATTATATGCCCAAATATAGATGGAAAGTAAGGAGAGATATTTGTTTGTTATTGAATACACATAGTGTTTTATGATTGTTGGTACATTCATTAAACAAACAAAATTAATCTTAAGTTTTCTGTTCTATCAGATCATTACTTAGTGTACTTTTTTTCTGCCAACGAAATCGGAAGTCAGAGTCAGTCCATTCATATCTTCGTTAATTCTGTCCGTCCGTCCAGAAACATATCTCACTTTCTATTAGTCAGATTTGATTTATTCTTAATATAAATGATCATACCATGGACAGTCAATATCCTATAATTTTCGTCAAAGTCGACACATTAAAACTGAGTTATTGCCCTTGACTTAGTATAGGCAATTATAATGCAAAAGCTATGTATGTTCAATTTGGCTTTTTTGTGCAATGAACTTCACATTTTCCCGACAACTTCTCACTATAGGCCACGATTGCCCAGCGCCTGTAAGCTTGGCAGTGTCAAAAATATCTAGCTCACCCCTTGACCCCTTAGGTAGGATCAAATGTCAAATATTTCAATTTCGCACTAAGTCAATTGCATTTTTTTTTACTGAAATTGTGCACGGGGGTATAGGAACAATATATCTCAAACATATCAAAAGGGATTTTAGTTGAAGGCCTGGATCAAATTTCCTAGGTGATTTAGGGGGTGGGGGCCGAGGTCAAAATTCAACATTTTCGGAATATGGCCATGTTGCACATCACATTATAGGGAACCGCGCATGCAGCAACACGGTACATGTAACAACTATGCTGTCCGCAGACACATCCTCGATCTCTGGGGCGGGGTTAAAAGGTCAAAACATTTGTTTTTCTAATAGAAGTCATGTGCATATCAAATTAAAAGGTATGGAGCGTGGAACGTCATGAAAGAAAATATTCTGTCCTTACACACACCCTCGACCCATGGGATGCGGTAAAAAGGGGTCAAATATTCTTTTTTTCTGAAAGTGGTCATGTTGCATATCAAATGAAAGGGAAAGAAGTTTTGATCGACATGCAAGAAAAAGCATCGACCTAACAAACACCACTGACATTTGGGGTTGGATTGAAATTTCGGAGTGATATTGTGCAAATAAGTATATTTTATTGAACTAAGCACTGAAACAAAGTTTATAGGCTTTTGTTATCATCTGAATGATACCAAAAGTGAGCATAGGGGCTGGGGAAATAAACCTTCATCGGGTATATAAATTCAAAGAAATTGTCTTGTTCGTTTTGTTCTTGTTATATCACCGAGGAGGAGAGAGCTAATTGACTAACGATAAAAAGTGTTCTTCCTGTTATGTGAGCATAAATGTTTTATGTCGCCTTATCATAGTACCGTGGATTGTTATGCGGCTGTTATAGTGCCATTTCCTTGTTATACATATTTGCTAGGGAATTTCCATGCATGGTGTTAAAAGTCAAGTGACCCGTGTGTCCTCATACTAATATGTTTTACCAATGTCGTATAATCTTACTATCGATAGGGCCTAATTTGATGATAATGATAAAGAAACAACCAAATCGATTTGTCATTAACAGATACTTAGGAGATCATATCAGCTTATGTCTTACCTTGCTAGCGGCGACTTTTGTCTCTGCTGTCAACCTTTGCAAACAGTTTGGACCCAGGTCAGGACTGACAAACGCCGGTCCTGATCTGGTCCAAACCGCTTGACACTCTGATAGTGTACCTGAAAATATTTTTTGAATAAGTTAATTTTGATAAAAATTCAGCAGGGATAGGCAACTACCCAGCATGCAAAGAGTTAAATTGACATACTTTTTTACCATTGTAGAGATCATGTGAGGCGGAGAGAGGGAAGGGGTTTCGTTTGTGATGTCTAATTGTGAAGTTGTCACTTCCCCATTGGTATCCTAGGTCAGGAGTGGTGCTTATTTGTATTGATTCCTGATTTTTGCCCTATTTCTTACTTTGGATTGACTCAATTGACCATTTGTATACCGAAATCCCCTTAACAGTTACTTTAGCAAACACGTTGAAAGGGAAACTACGAGCTACTCAAATCATTGTTTGGATTGTTTACTCCCTTACGTTTGTAATGCAACAATAGTTCACCATTTTGCCACATTTTAACATTTTTCTTGCAAATGTTTATTTCTTACAATCACATGTAGAACATATAACACTGCTTTGGGGATTACTCAAATCGCATTTGCTTATATTGTTTACACAATTTAGATAACACAAAATTAAAACAGTAGATAAGTTAGTTATTCTGATACGTGCATCCTTTCAATTAGGCCAAGCATATATCAATCATAAACCCGTTGAGTTAATAATAAAGTCAGTCCATCGCATAAGTAAAGAAATGTCCACATGTTTTCTATAAGACCTACGGGCGTATACTGTCATCAAATATTTGCCTTAAATACTGACATCAGCATACATGAAAACGAGTCTAGTACCAAAGCTCGTTGTCCATTAGCCTATCAGAAACACACTCCCCTTGGAGACGATTATTATGGCATGGCATATCCTTCGTTTATTTATGTGAGCCAAAACAGATTCTCTGACAGGAAACATAATTATGGGATGTCGTTACCTGTGCGTTCTCTTGTCGTTAACCATGTTAACCTAGAGTAATAAAGAATGGAATAGACTAGTGTAAGAATCGTATTGCTCAAAGCGGATGATTATGTGCCAAAAATTACAGACCCAGTTCAGCCTGCTTTCATAGGAGCAATCTGATCAGATATTCGTTTTGTTTAATATGTAAAGCAAATTATTAATAAATAGCGTTTTTGTATTACTCCTGATTTATAACATAAAGATTCAATTACAGAAATTCAGCACTGAAAGTGTTTACAAAACATGTCCAACCAGTTTTCAATAAAACAGACTGTCATATCTGAAGCCAAATTAAAGCCACAGACAGCTATCTTAAGAACCGAATTGCCAGTGTCTATAAAACGTTTTATTATTAGTATTATTTGTCCATTTTTGTTTGTACCTTTTGATCCGTAATCCATCATCATTTAAGTGAAAGCATTTTGCGTTCTAATTATCTCAATTATCGTAGTAATCTAAAGTATCAAAAATAACAATGCATAAAATCAACACAAAATATCTTTAAATAGATAATCTGCTCAGATAAAATGGAAGTGATTTTACTGACCGTTCCAGGGCAGTGATTCTGTGTTATTTGTTTCACGCTTGCCTTTGCAATACTGTATTGATGTTCCTTACATCCTAATGGTCACCTGCTGGGAAAGGGCTGACCTCTCTGCTCTCTTGTGAGTGATGTTTCCTTGTGTGTTTTGTCACTTTCCCATATGGTGTCCCTTGTCAGAAGAAATACTTGATTGTATCAATTCCTGATCTTTGCCGCGGTTGGCCTAACTCCCGGGGGGCAGGCTGTCCAGGGGTCAATATAAACTGGGACATCCGTATTCAGTTTTATTTACTGTTAGTCCATACCTTTACTTTATCTTCTTTTTATACCTTGATTTATATCTTCTAGGACTTGATGCATTGATGAGTTATGGGTCTTTCATGCAAACCAAACCTCTATGTGTCTTGTTCCACATCTGAACTAAGAGTGAGGTTTGCGCGCCGTGAAAATGGTTTTAAGCTCTCCAGTTAAATCTTTTTACTGACGGTTCCAAGGCGGTGCTTCTTTTGTGGATCATTTATGTCATTTCCGTCTTGTGTTTGTTATGCCTTTGTGCGCTTCTATTTATCGATGCCTTGTGGTCACCTGCTGGGAAAGGGCTGACCTCTTGGCTCTCGTTTGTGATGTCTAATTGTGAAGTTGTCGCTTTCCCATTGGTATCCTGGGTCAGGTGTGATATTTGATTGTATCAATTCCTGATTTTTGCTTTTTTTTCTTACTTTGAAATGGTGAAAAGAACATATAAAATAGTGAAACATAAAGTGTATGCACTTTTAACAACTTAATCCTAACATACCTGACCTTGGCCTTCGGGATCGCTGAAAATAAAAAGTGACATTGATGTCGTCAAAATTTAAATATATACATATGCAAATTACTCATCCAATGAAATTGCAAGATTTTTATATGAACCAATAAACTTGTTCCATTAATAGGTTCTAAGTTGCTATAAGTGAGGCTATCCCCGCAAAAAAATTGGTTATTCCCGGTACCATAAAGTCAAATTAATTTTGTCTGTGTTTGTATGTGTATTTATGTGTGCGCAATATACAGTAACGTCGGTTATAAAAATTAGTGAGTTATGATCCGGGATATCACAATCGCACACTGCAGACCTACCCAATGTGCTTTGAGACAAAAGCCATAGAACACTGTCGCAACGTGAGGGAAAGCCACAGAATACTGTCACAAGACACCGGGAAGACAGTTAAAGTGAAGCAACCAGCTCTCTCTATTTTTGAAACGACTGTACCTAGAGTTTTTATAATACACAATAAAGACATGCATATACTTTGTGATGATATATATCCTTGACAGTTGACCTACTTTTAAAAGTAAATAAATAACAATTCAAAATAGCTTAAAGGAAAATGGTTAAATGGTTAAGTTTTCGAGGGGCATTATAGTTTCACAATCACATGCTGTTTTTTAATATATCTTTGACAGACAACGCCATTTTTGTTTGTGTTTAAACATGTATTGTTAATTATTTTTCATAGTTTATCAAAGTGATTTCATTCTCTTATGTTTTATATAGGCGCAGAACTAAATAAGATTGCTTTATCTTTGCCAGTTTTAAAGGAAATTTGTTTTATATTAGGTTTATTGATATTGGATAAGTCATCTCAATATCTTAAAGTAGAGTTGACTCATTGTTTATTGTTGCTCACATTGTGTGTGGGATTTGTTTAGTAATGTACGTATTATCATTTCTAGTTTTGCAATTATCTCGCTGAGGAAGAGAGACATCTGATTTATTTACTTTATACATGTAGTTGCATTTTTATAACCAGTAACTGCTAATTTTCTGTGTCTTTTTCACATGCTGCAATGGGTGGGCTGTGGTCTGTGATTATGGCATTTCATGATCATACTCACTTGCTGTTTGAGGATTCCAATAACACCATCAGCTTAATTATTGTCAAAAAGAGACATAATAAAGTATCATCTAATAATAAACAAAACCATGTCTGTAACAAGAGGAGCTTAATTAGTACCAATTGGAATGAATGTCTACAGTTTGTCTATACAATTTAAAGCCAAATTTAATAAATGTATGTCAAAAAGATAATGAGGCGTTACAAAGTTTTTGACATGGCCACCAAATTTACTTTAGGTGTTTCAGAAGTAAAACAAAAACACTATTTTTGTAAAAAACATAAAGTGAGCACTCTCAATAACTCGTTTTCTTACTTAAATAAGAAGGTTTTGCATTTGTATATATTATGAGGCAATATATACTCCTCAAATGAATTGAAGGACCAAGCCTTTCGTACAAGGGTGTAATTAGCTCAAAGATTTAAACATATAAATTCTGGAAAACATTCCCCAAATCGTTCTATTGTTTATGCCCATCACTCAAGAAACAATGTGCTTAATTCTGCCATAACTGTGTCTCAAATTCACATACTCTTACTGCGAAAGAGCTGACCTCTTGGCTCTCTTGTGTGTGATGTTTTCTTGTGCCACATGGCATCTCGGGTTAGGTGTGGTACTTGTTTAGTATCGATTCTTGATGTATGCCTTCTTCTTTACTTTAAATGGTCTTTTGTGAAATTTAGATAACTTGCATAATGTAACACAATTGCAACAAACACACCGGTGCGTAGTGGTTAAGTGGTATAGTGCTGGACTTGAGACTTAGGAATCACCGATTCGAGAATCAGGAGAAGTACCTTATCTTATGCTGAGTGCTGGCTTAACATCTGCAGCGTCTGACATTACTGAAAATTGTAGACTGTCAGGTAAAGCTTACAGTCACTCAAATTGATACTCAACCACTTCTCATAATATGACTGAAGATTGAAGAAGATTGTTGGCTCTAATAATTTTTCAGCGCAGTTCATTAAAATAATTTCCCATTATAAAAAGATTGGCTATAACATTAATGTATTGCAACAGACTGCATGCTTGGTAGTCAACCCAATCACGGTTGGCAACTTTGCTTTCCTCTTTAATTGCACGCTGGTGGGTCGGACTTCAGACTCTATGATGGTTCCGACTTAAAGACTTATCTATTGATGAGATGGTAGGGGCCTGATGCTTTGGCTGTTTGTCGGGGCCACCGGGGTTTACCTGTTGGATTTCTTTTGCTCCGGTATTCAGTTTAATTTACTGTTGAGTCCTTATCCTTGCTTTATCTCCTTGTTATATCTTGATTTATATGTTTTAGGAGATGATGCATTGATAAGTTAGGGGTCTTTCATGCAAACCAAATATCTATGTGTCTTGATCCACATCTGAATTAAGGGTGAGGTTGGCGCCGTTAAACCGGTTTAAGCCCTCCAGTAAAATATTTTACTGACCGTTCCAAGGCGGTACTTCTTTTGTGGATCTTTTATGTTTTTGTTCTGTCTTGTGTTTGCTATGTTTTGTGCGCGTCTGTTTATATGTGCTTTGTGGTCACCTGCTGGGAAAGGGCTGACCTCTTGGCTCTCGTTTGTGGTGTCTTCTGTGAGTTTGTAACTTTCCTATTGGTATCCTGGGTCAGGTGTGGTACTTGATTGTATCGATTCCTGATCTTTGCACCATTACTTACTTCCAATATACTGCAATAGTTAGGTTATGAGTTCGAATCCTAATCCAACCATATATTGCTTTCATGGAGATTATTCTCTCCTGTTACTGAATACACCGTGTCTAGGAACGACCAAAAGCTAAATTGCAAGCTAGATACGACCAGTTTTTAGAGACTTATTCAAAGTATTCTGCTCATGGAAGTATCGAAGTATGTCCAGTTAATAAATTGTTAAGTCTTTGAATTATCTATCAATATATGGGCCCTAACGTGAGAAAACATGTCTTTGGGATTTGCGACAAAGTCAAACCAGACTTCTCAGCTACAGAGATTAGCTAGAATCTTTAACCGATGCGTGTGGCAGATTGAGTTCTCAGTTTGTTTGTTTGTTTGTTTTGCAGACCGACTAACCAATGCGCTGACTAGACTGCATGGATTCGCAGACAGGTATGCGCCTTTAGTATAAACATATTTTATTGCCAAATATTATACAGCTATTGGGTTGGGTCACAAGTTCTCACAACCTTAGTTACGACCCTTCCCCTACAATTTAAACATACATAAAAGCTTATAAACATGGCTAAACATGTACAAATACATATGCATACATTTACATTTACATATGAATACTAAACAAATTGTAAATTATTTAAGTTTAAGCAAAATAAACGAAGAAAAATACATGGTGTATAAATAAATAAATAAATAAAACACAAATAAATAAATAAATAAGGTAAATACATAAATAAATAAATATATAAATATATAGCAGTTCTTTGATAGGTAATTGAATATAAGTTGAAATAATAATAATAATAATAATAATAATAATAATAATAATAATAATAAAAACAATATGTATGGGGATGATATTAATGATAACAACTTTCTCCTTAATGTCACTGTGGACATAAAAGTTGTACTTTTCTCCCTTACCCATGCTGGTTTCATTTTGACGTGGTTTGTTAACTTTTAAACCAATGTGTGTTATGCTTTTTTATATATATTGCTATGTATGTACTAAGTAGTCATCATATCTTGTGAATGTATTATAGCCAAACGCGTCATTAATTAAACGGCCATTTCAACATACAGTATGCTTATTATTTCTGCTTACCTGATTGGTAGGCAACCCGACAAAAATACAAAACTTAAGATGAGAAGCTTAAGTACATTTATGTCTGGGCTGGCTATTGTGCTCTATATATAGTTTACACTCATGGTAACAGCAGTAAGTCTCTTGCAAGCAATGTGCATACATTGATGTTGAAAATATTGACGTTATTCTTTTTAAATTTACCCACCCATTACTCCCTATCCTTTTGTCTTGTTTTGTAGGGCTGTTGTTCCGGTTTGATATATAGTTATTTACCATGTTAGGGACATAAAAGTTGTACTTTTCTCCCTCACCCATGCTGGTTTCATTTTGACGTGGTTTGTTTTATGTACTAAGTAGTCATCATACCTTGTGAATGTATTATAGCCAAACTCATCGTTAATTAAACGGCCATTTCAACATACAGTATGCTTATTGTTTCTGCTTACCTGATTGGTTGGCAACCCAACATAAATATATATATGCTGTTTATATAACTGCTATTATGAACCCTTTGAGTTTGAACTGTTAATTAAACAGGTCATCTGGTACGGGTTTCTAAGTATGTTTTGAAAAAAGTCATAGAAGGTTATTAAAAGCGTTTTGAGGTATGTATATACCTATGCACAGCCCTGAACAAGATCACATTAACTTCAGTATTCCAGTTTTCATTGCCATTAAGGATCGCATTGACATTTAGAGGATGAAAACCTCTAACTGTATCATTGAAAACCTGTCTTTCATCAGTATAGTTTCTGTATTGAAAGAAGTAGTGGTAGGCATCCTCTACCACGTCACACAAATCACATAAAGGACTATTACGAATATGATTTCTAAAAAGATCACTGTCTAGACCGCTGCATTTATTTCTCACGCCTTGCATGTAGGACAGACATATATCTATTTCCAACAGTAAAGTAGGGAGGAACATGTGCTATGCTAAGTTTTGAGAATATATGCTTTTTTGAAGGTTGGCAGTGTTGATATATCGTTTTAAGTTATCATCAAGAGAATTCCATAGCCTAATGGCTGATGGAATACAAGATTTCTGTGAAATACTAGTTCGATTAAGAGGTACGTATATGTTCTATTGTTTATCAATGAGTATTCCGAAATTTCACTGACTGAAGGAGGAATTAAATCTTGTATGTAAGAAGGCACCATGCCACTATTTACATTATATACATAAATGATATTATGTTGCTGCCTTCTTTGTGATAGAGTTGCCCAGCCACACTCTTTGTACAGGTTTTCTTTGTTGTTTGCATGTTACAAAAGCAGGTTTCTGGCAACGAGGGCCATACGACGTAAATACGCCACTTTATCTGCAACCCATCTCTCTTTCTCTCTCTCATTCTCTCTCTCTCATTCTCTCTCTCGCTCTCTCTCTCTCTCTCTCTCTCTCTCTCTCTCTCTCTCTCTCTCTCTACCGCGTAGGTATAGTAAACACATCACTCTTGTAAATGCTGCATCATGATGTCTCCGCTTCTAAGAGCTTTGTAATCACAGACATGCAACTGTTGATTTAATTAAGAGATATTGTGTTATATATAATTGTCTTTTTGTAAGAAGATAGTTAAACCTACAGTCCGATTTGCGTCATCTGAGCTGATAAGTCGTCTTTTATATTCTCAGAAGAATCAAATAACACGTAACATTAGAAACAATACTTGCAAAATTACACGTAAAGAACAATGTAGAAGTGTTTATGGCTATAGAAGAGATAGAATAACAAGTTAATTATGCAAAAAATAAAAGTACAAATGAGCGTGGCAGACTTGAGAATATTTGGACTGCGACGCAAGAAAATCTGTCTTTTTGGTTTCCTAATAAGAACGACACAGCAAACCTGTCTGCTAAGAAAAAAATGATAGAATATATTGACATTTTGCATGTAGTACATTTGACTATAACCAAATAGCGAATAATAAAGGCGCATGTGCGCAGATTGGTCTGCGCCTTTATTGTTCGCATGCAACAAAGACAGGTTTTCCCGAGTCGAGAAACTCATTAAAGAAACCCTGAAAGTACGGTAAATGTTCTAACATGTCGAACACTAGTTGCCTGCTCAAATTGTATATTATACAAACAACGCAGATCAAGATCAGACTGCTTCTTCACAGTCTGATCAAGGTCTTCCCTGTTTGCTATTCATTGTATTGCTAAGCATTTTGTGACTTCAAGCGCTGATAACCAAACAGAAAAAGAAAAGTGTCGAAATTTTATGAGAACTTTTAACCGTACATCCAAATTAGTGTGCTGGAAGAATTATGCTTCATTGGAGAGATGCACACGATGAGCAGTCGTATTTCACATACAGTTAAACCTCGAAAAGTCGAACATTGAGTAGGGCGGCAATCGAAAATGTTAATACTATCGACGAACGTAGATCAAAAATCGTTAGAAACAGAGTTTTTGATTGCCATTTGTCGCCCGACTGGCGACAAATGGCAATCGAAAACACCCTTTCTAGCGATATTGATCCGCGTTCGTCGATTGTTAAGAGCGTTTTCGATTGCCGCCTACCCGCTGTGTCTAAGCAAGCTAACAATTTAAGGCATTCAATAATTTGTTGCTTGTTCATCTTGTGTAGAAGCTACCCTCTCGCACATCAAAGGGAGGTTACTGAAACTAGCAGTGGTTCTCGTTATTTGCGTCCCTTTCCTAAATTGAGATCAAATTCAAGGATCACTCCAATATGGTATGATGAAGCTCTGTTGACACATCTGGCATTATGCTCTGAATAATTATGTACACTTTGCATCATTGTCTTGTGTAATTGTTTCGTGGAAGCTGTGCCTTTTTTTTTCTCGTGTATGGGGTTTGAATTTATTGTAGTTCCCTGTTATGTCATCTCTTGTTTGACAATCACATCTTGCTGAAGAAGAGAAAGTTGGTTGATGTACTTTTTGTATTTCTTGCTCGATGTCTATGTTCTGGTGTGTTTTCCCTTGGTGCCATTAGTAGGCACGTGCTCTATAATTGTGACGTTCTCTGCTCATACATATTTGTTGTCAGGCAGTCAATTTCGTTGATAAAGGTCCCAGACAGCATATGTATTTCTTGCTCGATGTCTATGTTCTGGTGTGTTTTCCCTTGGTGCCATTAGTAGGCACGTGCTCTATAATTGTGACGTTCCCTGCTCATACATATTTGTTGTCAGGCAGTCAATTTCGTTGATAAAGGTCCCAGACAGCATATTCATTAGACTGGCTCCAAGCCTTACAGTTTTTTTCCTGTTAATGAGTCATTTTATATACCTTTAGCCTGTCTATTTCTAGTGATTGGTTTTGACATCTGGCCTGAAGAGGCAAGAATCTATTGATAAAAGAAGACATTAAATTATTTTCATAATGATTGCAAATGTATATGATTGTTTTTCTTCAAACAATTACAATGTTTCAGACTCTAGTCAGTCTACATATATATAGTCTCGGGCCACCATGGGAACACCAGCGGACCGCCATTTAAATGGCGTTTCGCTGGTGTTCCGACAGTGGTCCGCTTTTATGTAGTTACTGGAAGATGCTTTACATCCGACTGTAATCATGTACGAATGCTCCAAATCAAATATCCGGTGATATTGTCTGAAGAAGACCATATAACGACAATTGCATTTCCGTTGTACAACAAGAAGGTCGAAAGTTTATATACTATCAGCTGAGTTCGTTCAACCCACTTAATAACGATGGCCTGACGAAACTCATTTGTAACATATACATAAAGGCATCAAATTTGTTATGAAGTTGAGCGTGTGTTCCCCCAAGAGCATAAAGTAATAGTTTAATCAACATTTGGTACTGTTAAACTTGATCCTGTATTAGACCACTGATGGACAAATATATACCTGAAGCATCGTTTTTACAAATAGCTAGAATCTAGTTGTACTTTTGGTATTAAAGGAAGAAAGAAAGAAAATATCAGCAATCGATACAATCAAGTACCACACCTGACCCAGCGTACAATATGGGAAAGTGACAAAACTTGAACACAAGAAAATGTCACACACAAAAGAGCCAATAGATTATCCCTTTCCCAGCAGGTGACCACAAGGCTGCATGGAACAGACAAAAATATAAGAGACAAACATGAAACATAAATAACAAAAGGATCCACAAACGGAGTACCACCGACGTGGAACCGAAATCTGTAGATCTTAAACATAAATCATTTGACGGTACCAACCGCACCCTTATTTCTGGTGTGGAACAAAACACATGGATGTTTTGTTCCCATGAAAGATTCCTTTCTAATCGATGTACAATCTCCTAGTATATACAAATCGAGATATGAAAAGGAGAATAAAACAAATACTCAACAGTATATACTACTGAATACCGGAGCAAAATAAATCCAACAATTAAAACCCAGTTGGCCCGACCACAGACACTTACCTGATCTTTAATTTTTCAGCGACTAACTGTTTCTAATTGTTTTGGTACATGCATCATTAGGTTTCAACATAATACGACAAACTGATAACATTTGAGGCAATATGCAGCTCTCTGACTGCTTTAACTCATTTATGCCGAATCAATGTTCCCATTCTTATCAATTGAACAAGTCCTTTTCAATATTAGGGGCATCCTTATTGTATTTATCTTGATGGGAAAATCTATCAGAATATAAAGGGTTGATACCGTCAATACTCGAACAACACTACCGTACCGGTAACGTCAATGATTTGGTTTTCAATATTGTATGTCAAATACTCATTTAAAAGAACAATGTGTCTACATGAGTTACCACGACATACTTTAACATGAATCAAAGTATCCAGGCATTATATCGTACCCCTTATGTTGTTGTTAAACTAGGGCTACCAGGCGTCCACACGGGAAAATATAGTAATTGGAGGCACAAACAAAACGACCCCAGAGTGCCTCCCATTACTTCTGGCATGCAAAAACTATGTCCTAGTCTGATAAATATCAGGATTGTTTTTATTTTCCCAATTATTCTATAGCTGTTTGTTATCTGGTTGAAGAAATCCAAACCGAGATACAATTCTAGAGACTAGGTTCACCTCTCACATCGTGGATCTATTTCATAATAACTAAATTGAGCCGCGGCATGAGTTTTCCAACAATTTGACATTTTGACAAGTGTAGACTCTGACGAGCCTCTGCAGCCTCCTTTTAAGCTTAGAAACTCCAAATGGTGTCCAGTCAGTAGCTTAACACTCGTATAATACTCAAGCGACTAGCAAAGGCTCTGATCAGACTGCGCATATGCGCAGGCTGATCTGAGGCTTTGCTGGTCGCACATACCACATTGTTGGAAATCTCATGCACTGGCTCAATTTATGTCAATGAGCTAGACGAGGACACGAACTCCGTAAGACTGATGTTTTACAATAAAGCAAAAGATTATATTGACTTTCATATTTTGGCACCCATGAGAATTAATTTTCAGTTACAAAATATGTCAATTAGTTATTTCTGTGAGATTAATTCCCGCATCGTACAAGTTAGAAACTGTAATAGAATTGAATAAGATTTATAATGAGACAGACAGGCCCCTATGGCAAACCAGGAGACGCGACCAAAAAGGTAGGGATGTTAAGTTATTCTCCCCCAACCCCGAAAATAAAGTGAGTATGATCAGAAAATACCACAATTACGCACTGTTGACCAACCCATGGCGCAAGACATCAGGAAGACCTACAAAGTAAAACAACCAGATCCTTATTTTTTCCAATGCTAGCATACTGTCGAATCTCGTATATTCGAAGTCCAAGGGACTAGAAATTTTATTTCAAAATATTGAATGTTCAGATTACTGGGAGGTTGAAGTAAGAATATATAGCCCTCCTCCTCCAGAAAATACTTTTTCAGTTTTTTTTTCCTCTATCAATCATATGATTTGTGTACACGTGTGAAAGAAACACAAAACTTATGCTTGTATGTAAAATAGTTCATAAATATACCCTATTTTCTGAATTGATCTTGCCTGAAATTTATTTCTAAAAAGCGAGTGCTTCGAAAAAATGAAATTTGAATATTCGAGGTTTTACTGAATAAAATAAGCACCCAAATATGATTAGCTGGTCTGTTTAGAGTAGTACATGTATCAGCTTCATGTTCTAATATATTTTTGTTTTATTTTGTAGGTAAGTTCACCAAAGGTAGAAGTTTTGTGTTTAATGAATAGAAATTGGTCAAGTGAAGATAGATACAGGTAGGAAGTGTAATATATAGAGGATCTTACATGAGTGCTCATGTTTTATTAAATTTATTAAACGAATTGGGGAAAAGAGATAAAATGCGAGGCTTGCCGAGCATTTTATCTCCTTTTCGCAACGAGTTTAATAAATTCAATAATACAAGAGCACGAATGTTAGATTCTATTCATCATATGACATGAGGATTACTTTAAAGTCTCATTTCTGCCGTAAAGGCGTTATAATTTTGTGATTATGTACGCAACGTTGCTATGGACGTCATAACGTTTCCCGAAAATCGATAAATCACTAGTGGTTTACAGATTTTATTGTATGGCGTTATTTCACTCCCAGACGCGACGTCATATGATAATACTCATATATATCAGGGTCTATATTCACATCAACAATCTGTTAGTCACAATAAATGTGTTAGGCTAAAGTAATGATATATGTTGATAGACCATTGAATTCCAATGTTCTGTTAAAACGACCTGCAAAATAGATTGAAAATAGCAAAAGCAATTTTATTAAATAACATGCAAATATAAGGGCCTCGAATAGTCTAAATGAAGCCCATGGAAATGTCCTGATAAAGGTTTCAAAGAAGCCATATTTTTTCGTGGTAAAGGTAGCTGGTCCAGCCCTTGACTTATCGCAAAAACGGCTTTTCACATTGGACATATACTGCTTAAAAATATGGATTGGATCTCTGTTTTTTTATCTAACATATAGGAAATAGAAAAGGTTCTCTCGAGGAGCTACCCACTCCAGCTTTGGTCAGGCTAATCGTTTTGCATACATATACACTGAACCGAAGTTCTAAGTAGCCACTTTTCAATTCCTTTTTTCTGACTAAGCCCTAGTGATATTGAAATGAATTTTTGCCCAAGTGTGTGTATTGTAATGAACTAAAGTTAAGCGGTGTTTTGGAAGAGTTTTCTATCACTTCACGAATTTTGGGTTAAAAAATGCAAAAATCAAATTTTTGAAGAAAATAAGCGTTTTGAGTGCAGTTTTTATCAAATTCAAGTACAGGTGATTGCAAACCTGCCTAGTCGACTTGCAAAACATCAAACACTTGACATTTCGCTTATGACAGATTTTTTATGATTTTTTTAAAAATTGATAATTTTCTGAATTTTCCGAAATTTTCGGAAATCATCAGCTGCACATACTAAAAACATTTTATGTGTTTTATTTTACGTTAATATGTTTGACAAAACACCATGCAACTTGATGAGCCCATTTTTAATGATATTTTTAACTAATTTGGTATCCACTTCCGCTTTTAACGTGAAACTTTAAAGGTCATTTAAATGGCATTTGTTAAAGTTTTTTTTTAATTTTTAAGCAGAACAGTGACGCCAATTCATAGTAAAGAACCCCTAAAAATTGCACTACTGTGCCGCAGATAATAAAGCGTACAGAGCAATGCAAAGTGTGTATGCAAACTGCATGGTTAAGCTAAAAATCTTTTGATTAAGTTGTTGACCGTGGCCGTCTTCATGTTAACGTAGAAGAGAAATGGAGTGTTCAATTGTCAAAAAAACCTTTGATTCTTTTCATTTTATATCACAGCTGTTATAAACAACTTCAAACTAATTAAAATATAAATAGATAACGTATCTGATGAATAGTTTATATCACACTAAAAAGTGTGACTTTCTGAAATGATGGTACTTTTACTCGGACCTCGTCTGTGCAAGGTCTAACGTACATTTTTAAATTGCATAATTTGCAGAGTCTGAACAAAGCCTTGGACCTTCTTAATGAATTTAAATTTTGTGAGAGCGATTTTTACTTTCTGAACAGGAGCAAAAATTGTATGGTGGCTACTTATAACTTCGGTTCAGTGTAGTTGCAGTTTTATAGTACACATATAAAAGTGGCATGCTTGATCATAGGGGGTGGGGGTAGGCTGTCAAAATCCTAAAAACATATTGTTATAAATGCTCATATTATTAATATTATTAAAGTATCTTATTTAGTACAAACATGTAGCTTACTATCCTTTTACAATGGCACGCATTCAGTATGTAGTTGTGATACGCCTTCTCAGTGAACAGGTCAGACTAACTGAGCCGCGAAATGTAATTTCCAACAATGTGGCATTTTGACAAGTGTAGACTCGGACGAGCCTGTGCAGCCTCCTTTTAGGCTTAGAAACCCCAAATGTTTTTCAGTCAGTAGCTTAACACTCATAGAATATTCAAGCGACTAGCAAAGGCTCTGATCAGACTGCGCATATGCGCAGGCTGATCTGAGGCTTTGCTGGTCGCACGTACCACATTGTTGGAAATCTCATGTCGCGGCTCAATTTAATTATTAAACAGAAAATGCATGCTCTGTGGGCAAGACATTTATAGGTAAAAAATGTATACATACCAGACTTATTAATCAAAACAAAGAAATATTCAAGACTCTAAATTTACGCAAACGCAATACCTTTGTCTCAAGTTTTATGCTGCAAATATTATATTGGCATATATTTAGTTGAATGCCTGACTAAACCTTGGCTTTCTGCACTAAAGAAAAGTGGTCACTAATATATCCCCACACCACAAGCTATAGTCTATATATCACTATTATGCAATGTTTTCACACATAATAATTTTGTTAGGTGCACCGAACTTTAGGTTTTAATGAAACACAAAAATACAGCCGTCAATTCTTCATAATCGTAGCCACAGGCTTTCAAAATTTAGGAAGATTTAAGAGGAGACTACTCCTGGTCATTTATAATGTTTGGTGTGAATAATGATTTTGAGTGTAACTGACTTTAGGATTATAGCCATTAATTTGTAAACCTTTAAAATATGTGTAAGCCTCTGGTTGCTGTGGCTTGGGTAATGCATTTGTTGTTGTCAGTTGTTGTTTTTTTTTGTTGTTTTTTGCATTATGTTTATTTTTTGTTGTGTTGTTGTTTCCATTATTTGTGGAGTGTCCCACTTTGTTTATCCTGGTTTAGTGATATAGTTATGTGTGGCTATTCGTATTCTGGGTTGGATTTTCTATTCCTTATGTTACACATAAATTGGCCAATGATTGTTAATTTGTTTCTGCTTATACTCAATCGTTTTATATCAAAATAAGTTAAATTCTATTATATATTACATCACATGTATTTTATATTATTTAATCAATAAATGCCAATACTAAATCAGACACGTTAAAAACTATGTAAATATTCATTACCTTAGGCAAAATAGTGGCAAACAGGCGTATGATATGTTGATATGAATTAACAGTTTGGTGCATATTCTGGCCTTATTTCAAGTTTAACGTCATTTTGTCTTAAAGTTTTGAGATAACTCTTATTTTAATATAGCATGGAATGACAAATTACATAGTGATCCAGAGTCATTCACAGGAGCCAATTCTTGCACGTGTAGATCACTATATTTGGCTGTTTTAAAGGCTTATAAGACATCATAAAGATCGTTCAGCAGTCTTACTTAATTATACCACAGAATAATCTGGAAAACGGTTAGTCATTAATAGAGAGAACCTACAATACAAGCAAACATCAGACTCAGTATTATTCAGTTGAGTCTGTTCAAGAGAACTTATGTAAAGTACAACAAATCTCACCCCCCCTCAACTCAGTGTTGATTGTTAAAATATAATATTGGTTAAACGAACCTTCAGCAGGGCATACCAGAACCAGCATTTCATGGTGATTTAGTTTATAAATTGGAAATAATTGTTGAAAAACCTATTATAAGTTCACAGTGGCGTAGGTACGGCCATCCTAAGGCGGTGGTTATGGTTGTGTTGATTCATTGTTTATGTTTGCTCCAATTGTTTGTGGGGGTTCTGTGTTTGGCCCTTGTTTCCTTAATGAGTACTTTATGTTCATCTCGTATTGAAGACATCTTGATTAGGAAGAAAAAGCTGGTTGTTTTACTCTAATTGTCTTCCTGAGGTTTTGTCACTGTTTGTGTTCTTAGTCGTTTCCTCATGGGGCCGTAAGTTGGTCTGCAGTGTGTGATGGTGGTATTCCCTGATCATACTCACTTACGTTTCGTCCAGTTCTTGTGTTTCAAAAGGAAGCTGCTGCCAAATTCCTTACTCTATAGCTAAGTATACTTAGCTAACTCTATAGCTAAGTATACTTAGCTATCTAATTCATTTTAGCCTTTGTATGCACCTAAAATGAATATTTGATATTCATCTCAATTATTCCATTGCCATAATTACCATGTTTCCTTTATAGCGACCACATGAATCAAAGACAGGTATATAACTTGTGGGATATGGAATTCGAAAAGTCAACAATATGTCTGGTTACCTTACAATCAATATGCAAATCGTTTAAAAGATACCCCAATACTTTGCTTGTGCATTTTATAATCGTGCAACTGTTGGTGACATTCACAGTATGTTGGATGTTTATGACAATATATGTGAATGGTTATATTCCCAACAGCTAAAAAATTTAACAAAATACAAATGAGTTTGACCAGGAAATGCTAAAATCACAGAAGCACCCTCATGACAGTGACAATGAGGTTCAAATTATTTTAACAGAATTCCTGAAGAATGGAACAAGAACAGAGTAGTATTATTAGTCACAAAACCAGTGGTCCTTCAGCGACTACCCAATCTAAAAGCAACTGTATCCGATAAAATAATCAAGTTATTTAACTAATGACAGCCTTGATTTACCACCTGGTGTCTTTTTCTTCTTCTTATGTTTAATTTTCTCATTCTTCTTTACGAGCGTGTGGTCAAAATAAATGCAACCAGTCCATTGAAATATTAAATTGTAAATAAATTACACTAATATTTATAGTTATATTGGTGCGCTGCATGCCACAGTAATAGTTAAATTTAGTTGATCTGTGAAATGGTTGATTTTAAGCAGGAACCACTAGTGAAACAATATAGACTGCTTTATGGCAATTAACGGAATGGTATATTTAATAAATGAAACATAAAAAAGTTTATGGACTGTTTAATGGGTACGTTTTGCCAACGTTTTTTAGATTCACTAAACCTCAAAGTATCAGATGTTACTATTCGTAAAATGTCTTGTTGTCATATGCAGAAATATATACTCTAAGTACTCAAAAGAACCGTTTCAACGAGGCGGTTGGATTGTACGCCAAAATCATAAGTTTTAAGCTATAGATAAGAAAGTAATCAAACGTTTATACTTAGGTAGTGCATATCTGCGCCTGTGATACTCTTAGAGCTTCTTTAATATTATGGGATTTTAATCATAATGTTGTCTATGAAAGAAACGCTTAGAGCCTAACCAACTTTTAATGGGCTGGAACGTACGAAATTGGCCCTTACATGTACAGCATGCAGAGTTCTAACGGTTATTGTGCCGCTACCACTAGGAGCTTCATTCGTATCAATGGCTGTTGACTTTCATTCCTTTTGTTGCGAGCTGCAACGAATGTGCAGTCTCACAATCCCATCGCCGATCTCACATGAAAATCGGTTACAATAATCATATAAAAGAAAGACAAAGACGAAATTTATTTAACTGCGAAAACCAAGCAATAAGCGAAAAATGTATAGAAATAAAATAGAGCAAGGTGTTTATGAAGATAACAAATGCTAATAAAATAAACCCACATTCGCTGGATGAAAGCATTCCTGTTAAAGCCAAATGTTATTTCTCTGTTTGAAAACCTCTAAACATCGGCGAACTTTCGCAATGCACATGCTGCAATGTGTCATTAAACGTCAGCTCAAATTGCACGAAATCACACATTGAAGCACATTTTCTTATTGAGATAGTGCTAATCGAAAACGGCGATATTCTGATATAAAATTTAGAAGAAAATTATAAAATAGTTCGGTATCGGATTAAAATGACGATCCCGTTGCTGATCAGGAGATCTATTGTTTGAATTACTTGACTTTTCGCTTACGGTAAAGGCGGTGCCTCATGAATGCGTAATTAGGACTGGTCAACTTTAGACGTAGGTATACGCTGAAAATGAGGCCTGGTTTTATTCAAAAGTAACTGTATCATCCTGCGCCATTACCTCAGTATAGACGCAAAGCACATCATTAAGTCCTTAAAACGCCAGCAAAATTACTGCATCTGAAAATGTCTATTTAACATAAGTATAGAGGCAAACATTGTGGATAAGATCAGACTGCTCTTATAGGAGCAGTCTGATCTGGGTCCACACTGTTTGTCTATGAGGCTTCAAACATTTTAGTGGACGACAAAAAACATACATTTTGTGATTTTGCGCTTTAAGGGTTATTAAATGTGAGTTCAGTGTGTAAACGGTTGGGATTTTCATGAAATGCACGCACGTTTGCGCGGCACAAAAAGCTTATCAACTCTTGACCAAATTATAAGAAAAGCCTGATATTCCTTCCTTAGCAGATGAAATAGCCGAACCACACCCAGATATGAATATTAAAGTTGCCGCCTTTACAGTAAGCGAAAAGTCAAGTAATCACTGAATATAATTCTGCAGCGGAGTCGACGATGAATGAATATTTTTTCTAAACTTATGACATGATTGCATAACTTCTGTCAGTTCTGTTTGAACAGAGCGACGTTTACAGTTACTGTAACCACAAATTGGTTCGAAAAACTTCGCAGCTTTATATTGCAAATGTTTGTTAATTGCATGCATTCCTTTGAAAGTAACATGTTATAGTAGTTTCAAAGATGCATAGTAATGAGGCTATTCTACTTTTCTTAGACAGGTAAAGCATGACTTTTCACTGCTACGCGCATATGCAATAATCTGTGGTAGGTTCAATATAACTGTAAACTGAGACTACCTGCACGCCCAATTTGAAGGTAAACTTGCCAGTGTTTGTTAACAACGATTCTCATCTATCTTTAAATCTACTATAGAAAGCAACGTTCGTATTACAGTATCATAGTATCATAGCCAAGGCCCAGATGAAAATAGCATCGCATGTGGTTTATTCAAAAGTTGTATAATGAAAAATCACTACATGTATATGGTTGATTGGTATCATCAATACAATGTCAAAATTATATCAGCATTTAAAATGTTGGTCTCGGCATATTTGAGAACGTCTATAAGCTAGTCGTGTAGCTTTATATATGCAAATTGAACCCTGATCAAGACTCGCAGGAGACACTTTGAAGACAGGAAAACGTACCGACATGACTCAAAAATGTCGACAGAGGCGTAATGCATCAACTCAAACGAACATTCATCTGTGTCGCTAGAACCTTCGCTTCTCATATGAAGGACCAAATAGTAGACCTTTAGCCCCCTTGTATAGGGTAGTATGGACGTCTAACCCTTTGTACACGAGAAGCCCCTAAACGGGTACTTTTAACGTTTAAAGGTAAGAAATATCTTCAGACAAAAAAAACAATATTTTTTTAATTATAACCTGACACCCCTAAATATGTACAATGGATTACATGTATTCCAAGTTTATTGTAATAAACCAGAAGGAAAAATCCCGGCATTAACTAAGGCTTAAGGAGACTTTTGCGAATCAAAATTTTCATTGGCGGATCCAGAGGGGTGGGCAGGGGATCCAGAGCCCCCCATCCCACCCCTGGAAGATCAAAAAATGCTATCATGTTTTCTAAGAAAAACTGGTACTGACCCCCTCGAGAAGCAATTGGACACCTCGGTGAAATACGTGAAATACGTTGATGATTGAAAAAAGTTTGTCAAGAAACCCCACCCCCCCCCTCCCCCGACGGAATGTTCTGAAATCGATCATGATCCTGTATGCTGGCCCATATTATATGTACTTTAAAAATAGTATGATGCAAAAATTGGTTATATCGGTCGATATTTATGTTTTTCTATTTGCGTGACGCGGTTTATATTCTTTAACTGAGATATCTGTGAAGATGAATACAATTACAGAAAACTAATTTAATTCCAGATATTTATATTTCTTCTTCTCCCTATAGAACCGTTTAATGTCAAGCGCTTGATCTCTTGCTCTCTCGGAGAACCTCGTCGATTCACGTGAAAGCAACTTCTGTTTTTGGACATAACGGCAGATCAGGTGCGTTAAGAGCAGTCGGATATGCGTTTTAGCGATTACTTTTAAAAATTAATTGAGCCGCGACACGAGATTTCCAAAAATGTGGTATGTGCAACCAGAAATGCCTCAGATCAGCCTGCGCATACGCGCAGTCTGTTCAGAGCCGTTGCTAGTCGCTTGGATATTCTATGAATAGTAAGCTACTGATTGAACAGCATTTGGAGTTTCTAAGCTTAAAGGGTGGCTGCACAGGCTGGTATGAGTCTACACTCGTCAAAATGCCACATTGTTGGAAATCACATGTCACGGCTCAATTGTTGACGAGCGAATGCATGCAACAATATATTGCCATGAATTGGAAGGGTGATTACTTGAAATATCAGAGGTTTTGCCTCGAACATTATCTGTTTTTAAAAACAGTCATTTAGAAAAAATGCTACACGTATGTGAGCCTGTTTTCTTTGGAATCGCTTCCATTAAGAGCAGGTGGTCCATCTAATAGATACGCATATGTCGAAATGTTTTTTGATGATAATTTATAATCATTCTATTATTGGTGCGTGTTATAAACATTAAAATAGTGTACACATTTTAAATTTATCATAAACTCCACATTGTAATGCACATGCCCCTTTCAGATCAAATAAATCAGTTATCTACCAAATGCTGAGCAAACAAAATGTTCTTGTATAACATGTACAAAATACCTACATATGCGCGCAGGTATTTGAAGCTTTAGTTAGTGCTCTATAGCTTCTCATCATGGTACGGTCTGTAGTGTGTGATGGTACAGGTAGTATTTCCTGACCATTCTCACTTACATTTTGTAAAGCGCCAAAAGTTTAACTTGAAGATTCTTTAAGTTGGTCCCTGTCAAAAGATGCGATCCATATCTTGCACTGTGTAGATTATGGCTCATACAATGATCCAGACAATTGCATCATGGGTCGGGCCCTGACAATGTTTTTCTTCTTCTTCTTCTTCTTCTTCTTCTTCTTCTTCTCTTTAGTCATCAAGGTACAAAAGGTCATACTAACCTCCCACGATGGGTCCAATTGCTTCTCGAGGGTGGTCCGTACCAGAATTTCTAAGGATAACTATAGCCACTCTGATTTTCCAGAGTGAGTCCTGAGCCCCTACCCCACCCTCTGGGTTCGCGCATGAGGCTTATGCCTAAATTATAGGCCTACTAAATAGCAATCATTAAGTAAATATATTGCAATTATAAAGGACGCCACATGGAGTATGCATATTAAGCATTGTAACAAAATTCAACGCTGACCCATTTTTTTTTACAATAATATATTTGAGTTCAAGCCAACGACCAGTAGAGTGTAGCATGCAGATCTATCTTTCACGTTCCAAATTGATTATGGGTTTAAACCCGCGCTCTGTGGGTCCTTTTTACTTTGTGAGATTAATGCTGATATCTCAGTCTGGTATTCTATCGATTGCGGACGTTCGTGCTGGCAATTAGTCCTGCTCGGGCTCTTGGGAAAACATTTATGACACGCTTTGTGCATTGTTAGTGGAGATTAATAAGATAATCTATATTAAACCATAGATGACCGAGACAAACAGTAAACTGCTGCTTTGTAATTTCAAGTTACTTGTTTTCGAATACAATTCTTATAAATAATGGTATTCGCTCCAGAGTGCAACACATTGGCATTAAGTCTGTGTTCACATGGCGTCTTTGGGAAGTCACATGACATACACATCAAACATTAAACACCTCTAACATATACAGTAAGGTTTCCTTTATAGAACCACTTAAGTATATTATGGCGTTTTTATTAGACAGACCATTTGTTAGATTCTCCGATGGTGAGTTAAGGAAGATTATCAATGCCTCTAATAAAATATATAATATCTGTATCTTGAAATAAGTTTGTAGGGAAAATATTAAATTCTTTCTCCGCACGTCAGTATAGTTTCCTGTAGAGAAACATTTTTCTCTCTTACATCATAACTTACATTTGGTAAACTCTGTAGGTTTAAAACATCTTATCACATGACGTCGCGTCTGGGAGTGAAATAACACCATGCAATAAAATCTGTAAACCACTAGTGGTTTATCGATTTTCGGGAAACGTAATGACGTCCATAACAACGTTCTGTACATAATGACAAATTTACGACGCTTTTACGGCAGAAATGAGATTTCAAAGTAATCTTAATGTCATATGATAAATAGAATCTAACATTCGTGCTCTTGTATTATTGAATTTATTAAACTCGTTACGAAAAAGAGATAAAATGCTCGGCAAGCCTCGCATTTTATCTCTTTTCCCCAACTCGTTTAATAAATTCAATAAAACATGAGCACTCATGTAAGATCCTCTATATACTTTATACCCTGAAGACTAACCACCAGTCAGCTGACAATCTTAAAAGTTGGCTTCATATTTCATCAGAAATGACGACTGTTCTAAAGTTCTAAATCTTAACCGTAGCTTGCTCTTAAGTGTTCTTTGTGTAGATATGGTGTTAATTTATGACATCCTGGTGTTTTGTTTAGATTTCCGTCCATGCTTTGGAAAACTCCAATGTTTTTTTTTTTTGTATCTTGTAAGTCTTAGGTACCTCAATGCAATAGATAAAAGTAAAAAAGAAGGCAAATATGAGGAATCGATACAATCAAGTACCACACCTGTCCCGAGACACCGTATTTGTTACAACAACACAAGCAAACATCACAAACATGAGAGCCAAGAGGTCAGCCCTTTCCAAGCAGGTGATCACAAGGCTGCAAGGAACAGACAAAGCCAGTATAATACAGACAAATGTAAAACATAAACTCAGAAGACGCATTGCTTTGGAAAGGTCAGTAAAATATTCACTGGAGGGCTTAAACATGTTTAACGGCGCAAACCTCACCCTTAATTCTGATGAGGGTCAACCTCATAGACGTTTGGTTTGCGTGAAAGATTCTTATTATATCTATGCTTCATTTCCTAGTACATATAAATCAAGATATAAACAGGAGATAAAACAAAGATAAGGACTCAACAGTACATAGGAGACAATTGAATACTGGAGCAAAACAAATCCAACAGTTAAACCCAGATAAACTAAAGCAATTTCCTAAAAATATTTTTCAAAGTAAGTAAGGGTGCAAAGATCAGGAATAGTTACAATCAAAAACCACACCAGAACCAGGATACCAATGAGAAAGTGACAAACTCACAGTTTGACACCACAAGAGCCAAGAGGTCATCCCTTTCCCAGCAGGTGACCACAAGGCACATATAAACAGACGCTTACAAAGACATGGCAAACTCAAGACAGAAAAAACATAAAAGATCTAAGATGACCCTGCAAGACATACCGCCAATACAGTATTTCCTTAACCTCTAACGGAAATATATTAACTCACATGCTCTCTTTAATAAATCAACTAAGTATATAAAGTGTTTGGTCATATTTACTCAGAAATTAATCTACTCTGATTTCATACCACTTCTAATTCATTATATCAAAGAAAGTTATAAATTATAATAGTTTTTTTTCCAGAACGCGTTTCTTAAATAAGCCAAAATAAAAATGGCCTGTAAACTGAAGTCATTGGTAGTGATGACAGTACAATCAGAATCACAACTTATAGACAATTGAAATCTCACTGTACATGTTACTTTATATGAGCGAATCTGTGTAATAACAGTACTTTATCATATGACGTCGCGTCTGGGAGTGAAATAACGCCATGCAATAAAATCTGTAAACCACTAGTGGTTTATCGATTTTCGGGAAACGTTATGACGTCCATAACAACGTTGCGTACATAATGGCAAAATTATAACGTTTTTACGCCAGAAATGAGATTTCAAAGTATTAGTCATATGATAAATAGAATCTAACATTCGTGCTCTTGTATTATTGAATTTATTAAACTCGTTGCGAAAAAGAGATAAAATGCTCGGCAAGCCTCGCATTTTATCTCTTTTCCCCAACTCGTTCAATAAATTCAATAAAACATGAGCACTCATGTAAGATCCTCTATTTTCACATTTGTGTACATGTATAACCATAGGTCAAGATAAACATTTTTTGAAAAAAAATTGTCAGTTTTTTCTTAGCAATTGATTTAAGCATATGTGGAGATGGTAAACTGATAAAATAATAATAGTTTGTTCTTCAATCCTGATACTTTACATAATATGCTATTTGAAATGTATGTAACTAATTTATGAAATGAATACTGTTTAAATTAAGAAGGACAGCTAGGATCAGATATCGATACAATCAAGTAACACACCTGTCCCAGGATTATCAAATGGGAAAGTTACAAAACCACAATTAGACATCACAAACAGGAGCAAAAGTGTCAGCCCTTTTCCAGCAGGTAACCACAAGGCAGCAATGAACAGACGCGAATGCATGACAAACACAAGATATAAATAACACAAATGATCCACAAAAGAAGTACCGCCTTGGAACGGTGAGTAAAAATATTTTACTGGATAGCTTAAACCAGTTTCACCCTATATTTACCCACAACATATGTTTTGGTTCAAGGTTCATTGTATCAACTAGATGAAGAATTCGTTAGCATACAAAGAAATCAACAAGCATGCACAGCTACGTCTATCCTGTGTTTGAGGTCAGTTGTGTGTGTATTTGCCTTTAACCTTCATCTACAGTAAAAGCTATGTAATACGGCCACTCAAAAATAGACAGAACAAAGATCTCAATGACTAATAGTCGCTTAATGAAGTTCGAAAGTACTTCAGAATGCGCATTCTGCAATACGAGGGTCATCCAATAAAGAATGAGACTTTCTTCATAGTCTGAAAACCTGTATGTGCATTTAGTTAAAATTCACCATAATAACAGTATAACATCTTTGCAATTCAGGAATATAAACAATATGTTTGTGATTGATCAGTTGCCATAGTAACGGGATGTTTTGTGGAAAGACTTGAAGACGCATGGCTACGTTTACATTATTTTTTGAATACCCAGGGTTTTTCAAAGTCTTTTATTTTCGCTCATAGATAGAATATAACCTCTTGATATCATTTCTTTTACTAAACAATCTTAGTGTTACATAAAATGCTATAAAAGATGAACCAAATATGCATATCCTTTATTTTAGTTGCCTAGCAACCGATTTACTTGATTTTTTTATAAATAAACTACATTGTGTTGCTATGGTAACTATGTAGGTGAAGGATATCCCACAAAATGTTTCGTTATCTGCAGCTTATTGTTATCAAGTATACATGAACAGAACTATGTTCACTTTAATCGCCTTCGACTATTTGATATTAACTTATAAAGTCAAGGGGTCAGGGAAAATATCTGATATTTCTTGAAAACTTGATTTTTTAAGCTTTGTTTCCATGGTAACAGCTCAAGAATCTGAAACATTACTTTCCCCTATTGGCTATAGACGGATTGCATGAGCATATATAAGTACAAGTAGAAAAATAAACTAAACATGTTAGTCTGTAGCCATGGTGACCACCTATAGTGAGCCGGCCATGCATGTTTGCCCAGTCTTCTAATGTTGCCTAGCAACAAAAGTTGGAACAATGTAAAACGTCGAATATGGTACATGTGAACAGCCAAAAAGACGAGCTAGCTTTAAAAGAAATTTCACAAGCCTAGCATGTAAATTCACTGCGCTATAGAAAAAGTTTCATTCTTTATTGGATGACCCTCGTACTTTTGACCTGCATTAAGCGATACTTGCTCTTTAAAACCAATTTTCGATCTTTTTGAGATTGGCCGTTTTACTCAGGTTTTACTGTACTTGGAAGTATATACGTAGTGATTTCGAACAGGCAATGCTCTGGCGAGACGGTGAGGTACACAGGCTCGTCTGAGCGTTTGCTTGGCGTCATGCGTTATAAATAGAGACCCCATCAGCTGGCTTGTCCATAACTAAGATATCGTCTTTGAAAAGGAAAGGTCTTTTTTCACACAGTCGGTAACAAAATATGGCTTCCCCTGATTTTGTTAAGACGGCATTTATGATACAAAGTGAACTCAAACTTATAATAAACAGCCTTAGCACTATTAGCAGAACGACAATCGAACAAGAAGGTCAGGTTTCCTAATATTTATATCGTCATGGAGAATAGCATGGGTGAAATTAATCTCGACGCAATCAGCTGCTGCTTTTATTGATGTGCAGCACAAGGCGTGTCTAGTGTTTTACGGGAGACCAGTATGATGAATAGATATCTAAGTTTTCTTTAAAAATTGTTGGAATTGCCAATTGGAATGCAGCTGTAGGAATTTTAATGGAGCGATGTGGATATAACTTGTTTTATTCAGTCGCGTGCGTCCCGAAGCTGGATGAATGTTATTTAGCAAATTGCGTGGTTTATTTGATTTTTGTGGTCAACATAATGTTTTAGAGTTTGCCGCCGGGACGGTGTCATAGCGAGAAAACATGTCCTTATGGTGTAACATGTAATATGAGCCATGCCATGAGATTTTCAACAGTGTGGTATGTGCGACCAGCAAAGCCCCAGATCAGCCTGCGCATTCGCGCAGTCTGATCAGATCCTTTGCTAGTCGATTGTTAAGCTACTTTGAGTTTCTAAGCTTAAAAGGAGGCTAGACAGGATCGTCTGAGTCTACACTTGTCAAAATGCCACAATATTGGATATCACATGTCACGGCTCAATTATGTTTTTCATATTTTGGTCATTCTGGAATATTGAGTTCTCGCAAAAAGCACAACTTTACATTTTGGATTTTGGTACACAGGTACTTTGGTAATCAGTGATGATGCGGCATTTCATCAGAGTCTGCACTACTTGCTAAGATATAAGCAATCTTCATGTCATAAGTTCGCGTTAATATGTATGGGATAATCCACCCGAATGAACAGGCTTGAGTAAGTGCTGGGTGTTTCATAGTTGTCCAAAGCACCATTCATTTTTTGACCAGACTCAATTAAACCGAGACTACTGTTATCAACAGAAGCTCATGTACGTCATTTCTGTTTCGGAAGGATCTATTTTCAAAGTGTTTTGGGTTTTAAAACAATGTAACACTTATTGCGATCTCTTCAGCCACAGAGACTAGCTAAAAGTGTGATTCGTTTTATGCATAGTGTATATCATTTGTACGAGGGTCATTTGTAAAGTTCTTAGCATGACATCATAACTCCACAATGCGTTGACAAAATGCTATCAAATAATACATTTTTGGAAACTAGAATTCAACAACTACTTGATGGTTTAATTTTTGCCAAAAAAAAAGACTTGGCGTGCACGTGCAGTGCATGTTCAAAATAAGAAGGGGTTTATATATTGGCGGAAATTTTAAGTAAAATACATGGAAAAAAGCGAAGGAAAATTGGGGACCTTATTTGCGATCATGATTTGACAAATTAACGATTTGGTGCCAACTTATTTTTATTCAAATATATTATGTAATCAATGCTTGCACGACTACCACCTTTACATTGGAAAAATGTTGACTAATAGAGAAATGGTAAACTTTAAAAAATGGGACTTTTTTCGATTTTTCTTTATACTTTTACTATAAATTGTGTCACTACAGGAGCACGAAAAAAGCCTATTGAGTATAATTTGCTTTATTTATAGCCAACAATTAATAACAGTCATTTCGTCGCGCAAAATGTGTGGCTTTATAAGTTCTGTATTCAAGACAACCATTCCTAATAACACTACCCCTACTTTTCAAGAAGTGGGTGGGGTAACTCAACCCCGCATATTTTGTTGATGGCATAAGAACTTGTAATGGTATCGCGTTAACCATCACATAATTGATTGATTTCTACTCTCAAGGTGTTTTTACTTTTTTGTTTGCCCCTACTTTCAATTGAAATGAACCAGAACGTCAATTCATAGCGAAATTCATTCTGCCCATGGGAAGATTTTAAGAGTTATCGTCCCTTTGTTCTGGTTTAGAAAATTTCTTTTGGTTTCAATACAAAGATCATTAAGTGTGCTTGACAAAATACCAACATACGACATTTTTAAACTACTGTCTTTAATATATTTTCAAAATATGTGCACTTTGACATGAAATTTTCAGGCGTAAAAATAGGCGAAATGGTTTGCTTTCTAAACGGTTTTGGTATTGCTGTTCCGGTATTTATTAATTAGAAACATCCAACTCGGTCATCAATTGTATAATCATTGTACCAGATTGTGGCCTACCAAATGTTACAAAATTATCTAATTTGTTGAACTATTCTAAATGTTCTGCGCACTTTTCCAAAGGTAGAAAGTTATATTTTCTGCTGATTTTTTTTGCTTTTTCCAGTATATAAACAGTATATGTATTCACAATACTATTTTTAGTGTTTGCGTCATAACATCCTCATGAAATTTATGCTACAAGAAAGAGGAAAGATATCTCTTTAAAATGATACCAAACATGATAGGGTTTGTAAATTGGTTACTGAGATATAAGACCTTGCTAAGAACTTTCCAAATGCCCCTCGTACTTGAATAACAGCGCTCATCAGACCTTGCGGAGGGATCTCCGTTGATGGCATAAAACAAAAACATGATTTCTTATTATGTGCCTCACTTTTGGATTTGTCGCACGAAAACATGTCTCCTTCATGTGTGCTGTCTCCATATGACCGTTGCTGTTGGTGGGACGTTAAACACACGCACACTCATTCACTCCTGCGCTTGTGATCCGCCTACTCAGCAATAAAGGTCATCTAGAATATCAAAATGTTGCATGCAATGTCCATGCTCTCTAGTGAGCGAACTAAAATGCGCTGATCAGACTGCGCGGATGCGCAGTCTGGTCTGCGCCTTTGTTGTTTGCATGCAACAGAACTTTTTAAGTGTATGATATGGATACTGTATGTGTCTATTTTTTACAGCTTGCATAATCATTATTCGCCATATGCTGCTATAAATCAACAAAAGCCCGATCGTATTCATTTAACATGTTTAAGCTAACAGATTTCCTTTGAGAAAATTAAAAAAATACGCATCTTGACATAAAGAAGAAAATAGCTTTTAAAGTGCAAACCTTGAACTGTTGAAACGGTATAAAACAAAAATAATATAGCTTGCCATGTATGCATGAAACCGGCAACTTCTACGACTGATGTCAAGTGTTCGCTTATTACATGTAGTTTGGAATAACCGATTCATTCGTTGGGAGTTAAAGTTTCACGTGTATTGATATGGTGTTGATATATTTTTCATATTCTGATCCTTCGGGAATATTGGGTTCTGACGGAAAACAGAAACCCGCTTAGGTCGACGCTAGGGGCGTGAGAAGTGTTACACTTTCCATTAGTCCTCATGAACAGGCTCAATAAAACCTATTCTGCTGTTCTCTGATATTGTAGGTACTGTCTTTTCCTGAAGGGTCCGTTTTTACATATAATTTATTTGGAGGCATGTGTTGAATGGAAAGTAACTTAAGACATCGCATTATGGAGGCCTATAAGTGACATTATTTACTGTGCAAATTGCCTACGATTTCTTAATTTGGTTATGGTTTATATTAATTTTACATTCATGTGCATTTAGAATTTTTTATATTGCTTTAAGTTGTTCATACTTGTGTTGTCGCCTGGTGTCTAAGTTTTTAATAAATTCTTTTTTATAAACAAAATTCTTTCAGAAACACCAATAGAGTGTCAAACGGTTTGGATTCAGATCAGGACCGACTGATGGTCCTCCGAAGTTATGTCGTCTTTGTCTGGGTACATGTACCAGCTGTTGTCGATGGCAAACGGCTAACGTTGAGTAAACGAAGTACAACTAAAATATGACATCAGCATTTATACTTTTTGTAGATATGGCAAAACACGAAGACGTGTGCAAATAAATCAAAGGAGAGTTTTTGAAACAATTAGAATCGATCATAAAGTACGGGATGTTCCAAAAGTTCTAATCTTTACCTTGTAGCGTTGTCCAGAGACGTTTTGAGAAGCATCATTCAAAAGAGCTAGCTTTAACCTTTATAATAATGCTAATATCTTCTCGCTTCACGGTTTCGTTGAATAATTACAGTATATTATACAGTGCTCAAAATATTTAAAGGAACGCCTGATACTTTTCCATAGGTGATAATGTTAACGACTGCCCTTTGGACAAGCCATACACTTCACAAGACTATAAATTATCCAAGCTTCTATTGCTATCTTGGCAAAGAGAGTCAGAGTATTGGATCAACAAAACTTTTTGACAAAACAATCGCTGCTCACGCTCATGGCTCAAATCTTGTAATTTTCTTGAAAATGGAATTTTTCTCTGAACTCTGTAGAATCTTCGGATTTTTTAATATCGTAACCTTATGCTTTCTGCAACACTAAAAGGCTATTGAATGTACAGAAATGATGGTTTTGTGATGTTTGATCGAAAAAAAATGCCTTTAAATTTTGTTTTGATAAAAGGGGTATTTTAACAAAATTCCATATTTTATGTCGTCATTGAAATTGACAACTATGTCATTTGAGTATATTGCAGAATTTTCAGTTCCGAGAAATCTTCTTTTAAAGGCCGAACCTAATATGGGCAAACTATTTAAGAATAATATTATTTTGACTACAAAATATCTTTAATTTTAATTGGAATATTGATAAAACTTATACTATTACCCAAAAAATGATTGATTTTAAATGCGAATTCTAAAATTTGACGGACGCTTTGTGATCCATTCAATCCCAAATTGCATCATTTTAAGATGACAATTTATCTGATTCTATTTTAAGAGATACACATGCAAATTTGTGTATCACAGAATATTGACCTAAATGGTGAAGTCGTTTAAATTTGTTTATGTGTGAGTTACTATCAGACTCCGGGCAATACCGACCAGTCATAACTGCTTCAGACAAAAGCCAATATATCTAGCATTTACCTCGATTTTTTTTTACCTTTAATACGGATTTTGTAACGACATTATGGGCTGGTCAAAACTTCAAGTACTCCAGAATTAACTTAAAGCTGACAGTTGCATAGCCTACATTCAATGGCCTACGGAATCCAGATCATATAGAAAGTTCACCATTTGTACAGGACACATTGATTGAGCAGCCATGAAAACGAATTGCTGAGACTGCTCTTGCCTGAATTGAGAGGTCTCTAAAGTGCACAGTCTACTTGATAGGTCAGTGCATTGAGGGTACGGCTGTTTCGGGGTTGATTTCCTGTTGGTCTTTTAAGTTACATATAACTCGCCAGAGCTGTGTATAGATAAATAATATATTTTTATTTGGTACAATTTTCAGCTATGTTGCATTGCTGGTTACAGAGATATTACGCCAGGATCAGAACTTTTGTAGCAACCCTCGTATATACTTTTTTTTTATTATACATGTATATGGTTTTGAAAGTATTTTACACAAATCATGGTGTCATTTATAGGCTTCCATACATTTAGAATTGTGTTTATCATTATCATCGAATATAGTATTATTACTATGAAGTGACTTAGAAACTAAGTCTACGAGACTTATGGGTTGTATATGCCTTAAAGCGTGTCGGACTCTGAAGATTGGACAAAAATCGTACTCATTCAAGCGATTTGATGCATTGACCGATATGGACAAATCGTATATAAGAGATAACTGGAAGGTTCTCAAAAATCACGTTGCAGTGGTTGGTGTGTTGACATTCTCAAGGTAAGTCAAAAACTTACGTGTATTAGTGATGCAAATCCCTTTGAGTTGATTTCTGCCAATTATTGATTAGACTATTTTGTCCATGTCACGTGACTAAAATGGCTTTCATGCCACGTTAGGTAAGATGTATTCATAAATCGTCTACAAAACTAAAGGACCAGTCAGTTCGAGTACATAGCAATTAGGGATATGTGCCTCAAAAAGTTTGTTTAAATTTTGATCCTTGGCTTATCTTGACATTTCTTTTGTGAACCATTTTTGTTATTTGTGTTTTTGTCATATTGTCTTGTCTGTTCCTCGCAGCCGTGTGGTCACCTGCTGGAAAAAGGCTGACCTCTTGGCTCTCTTGTATGTGAGGTTTATTGTGTTTTAGTCACTTTCCTATATGGTGTCCTGGGTCAGGTGTGGTATTTGATTTTAAAGATTCCTAAGCTTTGCCTTCTTCCTTACATTGTAGAACCTTATGTTGACACTTTACCCCAAAGAGACGTTTTCAACACTTTTGCAAACAAGCCAGACTTAGATCAGGCAGCCCAGGGTCTACCCTGTTTTCTATTGAACTATGATATATCTGATCCTATACAGCTGGACCTGACAAATGTTTTCTTCGTTCTATGTACCAACATAAAAGGATTTTTTTATAATGCATAGTGTTTGTGGCCTAGCATGAATATTCATGAATAAGGAAGGGGATCAGGCGAACTGAATTATTGTCAATCAGTGCCAGGTGACCACTTTGAGACCTTATGGTTCAGGATAATTTCAGCATACTATAGCACAAGTAGAAGTCATTGATATACAATATCTTTTAACTTGGGTTATTTTTCTAATATGCCAATCAGGAAAACACTCTAAGCATTTTTGGCATCTAAGGGGGCTAAATAGCTCTCTAATGCACGCAGCTCTTTACTATTGTTGCCTTGACACAAGCTAAATAATGTATGTGTTCAAACAGCAGCAGAATCTAGGGTGATGATTCGGTCAGTGGAATTGATTAACCCCCACCCCCTTACTATATTATAAAGTTATTGGGTCACTGTATAGGCGAAACCTCAGGAATACGTAATTAGGACGGGTCTACTTTAGACATGGGTAAAAGCTGAAAATGAGGCGTGGTTTATTCAGTTTCTGAAATATAGTTCTTTGTGTTTTTTTCAGGTTTGCAATCCATTCGGGAAAGTCCGTCATAATTCGAGAGTTGAGTCATGACTCGGGTGTATATAAGAAGCAAAACGCGTAGTACTATGTACAAAAAGCTCCATTTTGTTAGTAGAAACTGGCTTGTGGAAAATTAGTTCTGTAGCATGTGAGTTCAGCTCTATCAAAATCGATTATTATGATTATAAGAAAAGCTTATCAGCAAAATAAGTGAAGATTTGTATTTTTCAATAAAATATCGCTGTAGAGATATTTTATTGAAAAAAATATAAACTTCATATATAACCGATTGTTTTGCTACATTCGCGCTTGTTATTGTGTTCGCATAGTTTCTGTGACGTCAGCGCCACGTTATATAATGGCAGCGTCACTTTATCACCCGCGTTATAAAGAAGATCCTCGATGTTCATCCGTGGTCTGATTCCACGGAATTTCGCGGAATTGGTCGAGGCAGTTCCGATTTGTTTGCAATCATCTCGCTGACAAGGAAAGCGCTCGTTGCGTTAATATCTTTGCATTCTTCCTATTATATGGATGTGTCTTTTTCTGTGTTCAATGTGTCTCATTCCATGGGCGAAAGCTTTCAGGATAAATCTTGTATTCATGATTTTGAGGCTGACTTTCCATAGAAAGTCAGCCTCAAAATGCTGAATTAGGAAGATAAAAATAGCTTTTCTGATTAGTTTTCAGATTATCAAATCACAATCAATCATATAAACTTGAAATTATTCATTTTGGTAGTCATCCTGCAAGTTTTATAATTTGAATTTCTAAAATTCAGGATTTTAGAAATTTTGAACTTTAGCCATGTCATTATTTTATGTTGTGTGCTCAGGTTGTGGCATTTTGGTCATACTTTGTGACAAGCTCCGTAATATTCATTGTTCCATTAATTAATGTAAACATTTTCACAAGCATCAAGATCAGTACGTACGATTAATTGAGATATTTCATGTACTTCAACAGATGTAATATATTGAATTACATACAAAAATCCAATTACATACAAAATCCAATTACACATACAAACTGCTAAGCTCTTATGTTTGACAGGCACGTGAAAATGGGCAAGTTATGCAAATAGTCTAAAGTGCAAAATAGCACATTTTCCATATATAACAAAAATATTTCTGGCCATTTCAGTTCTGAGGAGCGATTTTGTCTAAACAAACAGTTAAAACCCAGCACTTCATCTGGGATGTCAATGTCTGCAAAAGTTATCAGTTTGGGTTTTCTACTTTCCGGTCTACAAATGGTTAACCTTGTCTGTTGTTTTCAGCTTTTGCTTTGCTATAATTGCCTTCTTGATGTCTTGTGACAGTTAGTGTTCTGTGGCTCTTCCTCTTGGTGCCGTGGGATGGTCTGCAGTGTGCGATTTTGGTATTTTAATATCATACGCATTGTTTGTAGATTGACTCAATTTCAAAAGGTTCCTCTTGTTGATAGTTTAGAGATCGCAATATAATTATTATGTTGTGTTGCCACGTGGGGTTAGTAGAATTTGAGCGCGTACATCTATGAAGTGTTAATAAATTTGATATATGTTTTTTGTTTGTTTTTCGTTTTGGATTTTTTTTTTTTGGGGGGGGGGGGATATTGGGGCGTACAAATTGTTGCACTTAATACCACACCTGAGCCAGGACACCAACCTAGTTTTGTTCACTCTACTGCCAGAAATCCGTGTTTTTGATTATTTAGAGATAATAACAAGTACCGCTGTGCTGGGTACATTGGTATATGCTCTTTCTGCATACATATGAAGCATAAACCCTTGAGACTATTGAGGTTTCTTTAAAATCATAAAATATGTACCACTTGAGCCTGGGCGATGGGGTGTGAGAGTTGTTGCACTATCAATTACTACTCATGAACGGACTCAAATAAAACCAGTCTACTGTTTTCAGATGCATATGTTCACCTAGACTGGCTCCAGTCCTTAAAACAATGTTTTCATCAATGTGTCATATCTTATATATGTAGCCAGTCTAACTCTGATGGCTTTTAAACAGAGCAATCAGAGTTAGACTGACTACATATATAAGATATGATACATTGATAAAAAAAATGTTTAAGGACTGGAGACAGTCTAATGTTCACCCTATTTTGAGATGATCCATTTGCTGTTGCATTTAGTTATATTTTGTTTTGATATTTGTGTGTGTGTGTTGGGGGAGGGGCCTACATGTTCTAGAGTCAAGGACCAAAAGTAATTTCACAACATTAATATTCCACTTTAATGAACTTTAATGTTAACGAGAAACTTTTATTGTGTGATATCAAGATTAAAGAATCATTATTTTGTTATTGTAAAAACGCTAAATAATAGATCCTATAAACTGTACACTTAGCTGAAGTTTCGACTTTGCACTTTTCAAAATCACCAGTTGAAACTTTTACAAAATTTGAAAATGCCACATTTCCATTTACGTCAATGGTGACTGTTCAAATAGTGTTAAAACCTTAAAACATGTTTAAAGACCTGCAGCTATAAATTGCAGGGATGAAGGTTAATGAAAACCATATTCGTTTAATTTTCAATTGTCATCATAAACATTACAATATTTTGACTAGATGTAGCGTAGTATATGGTCAAACGTGCAATGCATTGAAGTCTATGGGATTCTGACGTTGTTGAATTACTTAGGTCGTTACAAAAGGAATTGCAGGGATTTTTGTTGTGTTGATGATAGAAAGAAAATATAAAGGTTTCAATCGAAGAATATGGGCACTTTAGCATCTTAATGTCATTTTAAGTTGTGCAAGCAACTTAACGAGGAAAAGAGAACGGTTTGTTTTGCTCTAATTTTCTTCCTGATGCCTTGTGATTATTTTTGTTCTGTGGCCCATCGTCGTGGTCACACTAGCTTACTCGTTTTAGTATAATCACATTTTGGAAATTGATCAATATTTTCATCTTTCTCTCTTTCACAAAACATGGATTTACAAATGTGGTGACTTGTGATCATCTGCTTGGAGAGGGCTGACCTATTGGTCCTCTCATGTGTAATGTTTCATTGTGTATTGGTCACTTTTCCATGTGGTGTCTCAGGTCAGGTGTGATTGTCTCGATTCCTGATCTTGCCTTCTTTACTTTTACATTTACATTGTCGAGGTATTTCTGTAGCAATTTCTTTTAAGGCTGACTTAAAGCTGCATAGTCTGTAACTTTTGATCTTCTAATTTAAAAAAAAAATGTTGTTATTTTTCAAGAACACAGTAAAAAATACTCAAATTCAGGTAAACATTTCACCTTTTTCGTAAATCTTAACAAGTTATCACTATCAAAACAACTGCATTTATGTTAAAATTCAACGGTCTAGAATTATTGGAAGGACGCAAATAATTACCAACAAGAGAAAAATACACATAAGATAATACACTTTTACATGCAGTTTTCAGCTGTACTGAACATTTTTATTTTGAAAACATAGCTTAATTCTTCTTTGACAAATGATTTAAAAAGAAAATAAAAATTTTCGAAAAATGTTCATAGTTACAGAGTATGCAGCTTTAAGTTCCTCCAATACAAAGTAGCGGGTTAAATTGAAAGATGTATTTCGCTTGTGGTTTAAGCCATTGATAGACTGGTAAGCTGTAATCAATTAATCAATTTAATACAATTAGTGACTGGTTCAAAGAATATTGTGATGGATCAATGTAGATTTGTTTAGAACCAAAGCCCCTGCAGATTAAGTTATTAGTCCACATTTAGCGCAGTTGATATTATACTGAACCAATCGAGTGAGGTGCTAGTTGATCTCTGCCTGATACTATATAGCCTCTTTGTACTGTAAAACACTTTGAGCCGCGACATGTGATTACCAACAATGTGGTATATTGACATGTGTAGACTCAGACGAGCCTGTGCAGCCTCTTTTAAAGCTTAGAAACTCCAAGTGATGTTCAGTCAGTAGCTTAACACTCATCGTATTCAAACGACTAGCAAAAGCTTTGATCAGACTGCGTGTATGCGCAGGCTGATCTGAGGCTTTGCTGGTCGCACATACCACATTGTTGGAAATCTCATGTCGCGGCTCGTTTTGTGGGTATTTTAATTTGGCGCTATTGGTGGTAAAAACAAAAATCGCCAAAATATGAGACCGCCAAATACAATGACGTTGTTAGATTTAGTTCCATAGGCATATGTCCTTAGTATGGTGGTACAAATGTATCCATATTGGCAAAAATCTATTTTAGAAAAATATGTGAAGGGAGGGGCAACTATTTAATGATAGAATAAGGGAGCATATTCTTTCCTTTAAAAGTAGCCCATGTGAGAATAGATAACTTTAAAGGGCATTAAATTGAGAAACCGCCAAAATTAGACTATACCAATATTCCAGCATATCAAAATCGCTAAACCTTGATCGAATATTAAGTGGTTTATAGTACACTTAGAAGGTCGTAGTCAGAACACTAAAATTCTAAAGCACATTAAAGGGAGGATACTGGAACAGGCAATGATCTGTCCAATTCCATTTTCAAAAAAGGGTATAATTCCTAACTGAAAGAATTTGCTTTCCTGGGTGGCATGCTTTCCTTTAAAGGCAGTCCCTAATGATATGGGAAAGGACTTTGTCAGAATTAGATGATCACCTTTGATTGCGTAATATTAACATTACGTGCGTGCTAGTCTCAATGTTGGTAACGGATGCTGCGACTACAATACAGGTTAACTTTAATCAGAGATTTCTACATACATGTATTCTCTCAAATTCACTTGTTTTAATATGGCCATTATTTCCTTACACTAGACGTGAGTAAGACAGAGTTTGCTATCACAGGGATCAATCCAGTCTTTACAATATGCAGAACAGTGATAAGTTATATATAGCCTATTTCTGTGGCTTTGATGTGCGTGAGTATGTTCACCCTACTTACTGACTGCAATGGGGTCTCAATACTCTTATAAGAAATATCTCTCAACAATGCAGATAACTGGATGATGGAGTCTCAGCATTGGTATCGTGGAATTGCGTAATTCTTAAAACTCACTAGTACATGGTTCTATTTCATCTTGTCGTGCCTGATATTTGGCAAAGATGTTTGCAGAGGTCTTCAGCAGAAGACACTGGCGCGTTAAAGGTGTGTCGCGTCCACAGCAAGGCAATATGATCAGCGCATTGCTTCTTTGAGTTCTATATTTAAGATAGAACATGTACAGTAAAGATATACGTGCAACTTCCAATGTTGAATATTCTCGCCAAGCTCTGTAGCTGAGCGGTCCGATTATCGTCTTGTTTCCAACCCAGAGGATGGGCGCCCTAGTTCAAAGAAAGCACTTGTTGGTTGTTGAACTTCAATTAAAATGAAGATATCAATATTGCCATTTTATTTCCAGAGACTAGCGTGATGTAGCATTGATCATTCGATTATCTATACTAAACAGACACCGACAATCAATTTAAAATATAATATAATGCGTTTGTTACAAAGAAACCAGAGCAATGTCTCAGGCGTATTCCGGTTGAATATGTTAGTCAGCTAAAATGACGCCTTTGCAGAATTCTTTATTTTATGGTTAATTATTATCTTTTTTTAACACTGAATATCTGTAAACGGCTCGTAAACAGCAACGTGGGACCGATGGGCTACATGCAGTTGCCAGTGATTACGCATCAGCGAGCAGCGAAGGCTCAGGCTAATATGGACATATCAGCAGACTACTCAGTACCTTCGCTGCTTACTGGAGGACCCGATCAAATTTTAGACCTTTCACTTCGCTGGATACGTTGCCAATTTCGCATATGTTACATGAACAGTATAACTTGTGTAAACGGCCACTCAAAAATAGACAAAACAAAATATCTTAATGACAAATGGTAGCTTAATGGAGGTCAAAAATATTGCAGAATGCTAGCCTTGCAAAATGATCCCGTTTGAGCATTCTGCAATACGTTTGACCTGCATTAAGCGAGTATTGGTCTTGAAAACCAATTTTCGGTCTTTTTTAGAGTGGCAATTTTATACAGATTTACTGCCAATGAAATATTTCAATAGTTGCAATGAACGTATTGTCTATGGTTCCCATCCCGAGTGTGTGTTTTGAGGTGGGTGGGGTGGAGACTCTTGCTAATGTATAATTGTAGGTAAGGACATGCGTCTTATTTTCAGGGTTAAAAAATCAAATCTCTCCTCTGAACCTACTGGGCAAATTGAACTCAAATTTTATATCGAGACTACTTAGCGTGAAAAAACAAAAGTTTGTTGGAAAACCTAGTTTTAGTGATCAATTTAAAAAAGATAATTAAACGTTATAAAAGAGTGGGTTACAATATGGATATCATGCGACAGTCTGCATGCCTGGTTATAAACCCAGTCACGGTTTATAGCTATGATTTCTTCTTTAATTGCACGACAATATGTCAGGCCTCAGACCCAATGACGCCCCTGACATAAAGCTTTAATTAGTTGGTTGGTGTCTGATGCTTGTCGTTGGCTGGGCCCTACGTAGCTCAACTTGAAGTTTTTAGCTCTGACCATCTGTGAGTCATGTTTCATCATAGTATGTTAATATGATTCGATTGTTTCTCTGTGATTATACACTGTATTGCAATGTAGCTAGGAACCTAACAATTCTGTGTTTTAACAACAACATAATCTAGGGCGAAGATTTGGTAAAAGTAAAATGCATTTAAGCCACCCAATGACTTAGGCTGGTGTCCGTTCTAAGGCGGTGGTTCTGTTGTTGTTGATTTATTGTTTGGTGTGATTCGCATTGGTTGTGGGGTTCTGTGCGTGTGTGTGTCTTTGTTTTGTTATGCATTACGTTATGTCCTTTCAAGTTTAACAATCATCTTGAAGGGAGGAAGAGTGAGCTGGTTGCTTTACTTTTGTCGTCTTACGGATTTCTTGTTACAGTAAATTTTCTTTGACTCTTCCTCACGGCGCAGTGGGTCGGTCTGCGGTGCGCGATTGTGGTATTTCCTGATCATACTCACTTACTTTTTGAGAACTTATGTACATGAAGTAAAATATATGTCATAAATAAAAACAAGAAGGATCCTTGCATAAGTCGAAGTACATGCGAGGACCCAGCAAGTTTTGTCAGAGTGGGTCCAACTTCGATAACGTTTTTTACTTTTGTTTTTTAAAATGGCGTTGTATAGCTCTGTTTTCCTCTTTAATTGCACGACGATGTGTCAGGCCTCAGACTCAATGACGCCCCTGACATAAAGCTTTAATCAGTTGGTTGGTGCCTGGTGCTTGTCCTTGGCTGTGCCCACCGTAGCTCAACTTGAGGTTTTCTTTAGCCCTGGCTATCTGAGAGACATGAGCCCTTTTCTTCATCCATCACACTGTGTTAGTTTGATAAGCGTGTTTCTCTTTTATGATGCATTGTATTAGTTAGGAAGCCTCCGTGAAAGCTGAACAAGTTTTGTGTTTTAACAACAGCACAATCTAGGGCGAAGATTTGGCGCCGGTAAAATGCATTGAAGCCACAGGTGGCTTGGGCTGCTGTCCGATTTAAGGCGGAGGTTCTGTTGTTGGTGGTTTGTTGGTTTATGTACCCCCATTGTTTGTGGGACTTCAGTGTTGATCTGTTTTTTGGTAAACATTACGTTGTTTCCTTTCTAGTTTTGCAATCATTTTGAAGAGGAAGAGAAATCTGGTTGCCTTGCTATTATTGTCTTACAGATGTATTGTTACTAAAAATGCTCTGTTGCTCTTCCTCGTGGTGCCGCTGGCTGGTCTGCAGTGCGTGATTGTGGTATTTCCAGATCATACTCGCTTACTTTTAACACAAACCACTTACACAATGGGAGCAACAACAAGCAGCATACTTACAATAACAGAATACAACTGAGCTAATTGCTTTAGTTTAATTTGATTGTGTCTTGTTATTGTTAATGCTCTGTGGCTCTTCCTTACGGTGCCGTGCGTTGGTCTGCAATTTTCCTGAACATTCGCACTTACCTTTTGTTAAAATGGTCATGATCACATGACCACGATTACGTTCATGCCAATTTATGGTAAAACCATTTAGAAAAATCTCTCCAGAAACCAGAAAGCTAATGATCGCGGACATTGGAATGTATAATTTGGGACAGCGTGCCCTTTCATGTGATCTGGATCTACCTTATGACAAGGTCAAATTTAATTCCTAGTGCATTTAAACAGTTGAAGAAAAAATCTAAAATGATTAACCAAATGAGACAATGAGTATAGTTTAGGACCAAATGTCAAAGTTGGTCCTTCAGCCAAGATCGCTCATACTGGATTGCTAACGATATATTAAACAGATATTGTCAGAGACCATAAGTCTTACATATGGAAACTCCTCGGAGTAGGAGAGCTAACGTTTGTTTAAAGCATATTGTCAAATATGGAAGATAACCACCACCCCCATATATGGTGAAAATCCTTAAAACAGTCCTCTCTGGAACTAAAAGGTGAATGGCCTTTAGCTTTTGGACACTGAATATAAATTTAGGGATATGGACCCTACCGATTTTTTTCAATCGATGATCCTAGGTTGAATTGGTCTTCATTACACCAAGGTTAAGTTTAATTTCAAATGCATTTGGAAATCTTATTATTCGACTAAACATAAAGCCGAAGTCATTATACTTACAAGATATGTTCCACCTAATGCAACAATGACTATAGAGTGGACTGTAATTATTAAGCGTAAAAACAATTTCCTAGAAAACACAGGGTCAATTGAAGGTATATGCCACATTGAGCATACTTGTAATAAGATAGCATAAATAATACTTTACGGTTCACATCACATGACAACAATTGCTGTCATGTGGCTGTTTGGTAAAATGCTTCAAAATTCTTATGTCCTAAAATCTTGGTTTGTAGCATTTGGGATTGGGCTCAAATGAGGTCAACTGAACTTGACCTAGTTAAACTTCATGACTGCATATATAAAGGAGGTTTACTATATTGTGGCTCGTTGCCATGTGAGCTCTTAATGGCAATATGGTCCTCTAGTTTTTCAATAGGCGTATATATTTCGTCTTATTGTCCTAATCATGTTTTGAAAGTGTCCCAGGCTCCTTTTGGCAGTCACGACCCATTTTTGTAACTAATGCCCGCACCGGATTCCCTTACACAAAAAAGGATAAGCGAACATGTACAGCTATATGTATCAAAAAAGTTCTTGATGTCTAGTTTTTGTTCTGGGCTGAACATCCGTCTATCTTTTTTCTTCCTTTGTAGGGCGCTAGCGATAATCTATATTATTTTCGCTGGTCGAATAAACGATTTGAATCACCTTCCTGTACCAACCTTTCCCTCGTAGAAATATTGGAATTGTTTAATCACCAAACATAATTCATAATCATTCTAGTGAGCCACTTAATTAAACACCCTGCTGACGTCTACAAATTAAAAGCGGTGAGTCCATAATCTCAATATCGACTATTAAGACACCACAATTTAGCAGGAATCCAACACAAGGCAAGTTGGCATGAGCGTGCAGTGAATATTAAAATCAATATGCGCATCCACACAGACTGTTCATAGTCTTTGTGTTCTGTCTGAATAAACCTTAGACCCTTGCCTACACATAGAGCGCATTGCGAAGACACTAATCAGACTGCGCGGATACGCAGGCTGATCTGAGTCTTCGAAAGGAGCACATGCCAACTTGTACCCTTTGCTGGACACCGGCATATATAAATCTGAACTCATTAAAAAGGAACTTATCACATTGACGAACATAGAATACTATATATTAGGCCAAACAAAAAACGCCGCACATAAAGATTAAAAATATTACGCGTGAAATGAGAGTTACAAATGTTATGTTTTGTGTGCGTCTGTTTGTATGTGCTTCGTGGTCACCTGCTGGGAAAGGGCTGACCTCTTGGCTCTCGTTTGTGGTGTCTTCTGTGAGTTTGTCACTTTCCCATTGGTATCCTGGGTCAGGTGTGGTACTTGATTGTATCGATTCCTGATCTTTGCAACCTTACTTACTTACAAAATTTCATTTGCTATCTATGTTTCGCTACTATTCCTGCCACACATTATTCCCATTGTTTTATTTGGCTCAGTCAACCCAAACTTGTGTACTGGCTGTCTTTTTTATTTTCAAGTCTTTCACGTGCATATTCATTTTGTTTAGATTTATACATGTGATAACTACTGAAATCACTAGTCTAATATCCAATGTGCTTGTAAACGTTTTAAAAATTTAAAATTAATATTCACGTTGCTTATTTACGATGCCAAAACGGACACATGTTGAAAGCGAAAAGGCGATGAGAATGTTACAAGCTAACTTGACGCCATCGGTGATAGCCCAACAATTTCGATGCCATGCAAGGATGATTGAACGTCTTAGAAAACGTTTCTGACAAATTGGAACAATGTCAGACCGTGCGCATTCATGACGTCATCGACTAAAGACGCGACGTTAAGATCGATAAAAGCGTAGGTTTTAAACAGATGCATCAATTTCGTCCGGTGAAAATGATAGCTACGACAACCCCAGGAACTCATAATCCAAGAATCAGCGCTCAAACTGTGACACATCGTTTTCGAGAGATTGGTGAAAGACCCCCGATATACAATGTATGTTTTATATGCGGCGTTTCTTTTTGGCCTAGTATATGTAAATTGAGCCTATGCGCCTACACAAATTTGACAGGGTCTTCACTTATCGTAAGCGCAAGCGTTTGATAGTCGAAGGAAGTAAAGCTCAGGCTACTACATGTAGCACCACCGAATTATAAGCACATTAAAGCATAAGTAAGATCAGTACCATTTGTATTTACGTTCCTTTAGTAATAGTGCTTATGATAATTGATGAATAAATCGAGAATTAGTGAGCCTATATAATGTGACTAGGTACTTATCGCATTTCGACCAACGAATGCCCAGGCGACCCTGCACAAATGCACAGACACGTCAGAACCTTAGCTGCTTGTACACACAAAGTATGTGTGTAGATGGTCAATCCCACCAAATGTTGGAAGCCTAGTCCCGCGGGAAACATAAGCATGGAGGCGTTTTCAAATATATTATTATGATAAGTACCAAATTTCTATGTTCTGGACCAAATTGAAATTACATGAAATGATAAAAGTCCAACACATTGATGCGTTTGTTTATCTTTTCGCGAAAATCTTCTTCAGTAACAGATTGATCGCTAACTCCCCAGTAGGCGACTGACACTCCCACAAAGTTAATGGATTTAGCAATGTTCATAACTTCAAACGCTGATACGTAGAAACGAATTTCAAACCTGCTGTGTGCAGTTTCAGATAGTTAAATGCGTTTATAAACAGGAAATTAGGAGCCAAACAGCACAAAAAGTCCCTATCATATTCCTGTCAAAGTGCAAAAACTACTTAGGATACTAGCTAATTGGTAATTGTTGCATGTATTAGTTATTGGTCAAATTGCTAGTTCTGTAAACTCGCCTGTACTTTAGTTAGTTAAGCTCGCAGTGATTTGTTGCTTAATATATCACTGGCTGGAGGTCAGTCGTTTAAATGAATTAATCATGAGGGCGAAGCGCGAATGATTTATCCACTAATGACTGACCGACAGAAAGAGATATATTAAGTAACAAATCACTGTCCGATCTAGAGCAAATTTATTTCGATTCTAACGCACAAAACGATTAAATATATCAACAAATCTTACAGAGTCTATACAATTCCGCCATCTTGAGCAGAGTGTTAGAATTTCCCGTCACTCTTATTTGGACTTAGATGCTTATTTTAACGTTCATTTTGAACGTCCATTCGTTGTAAAAACGACGTTACACCGTCTAGTTTCAACGTTAACATTACAATGCCGTATGTGATAGATGACGATATGAAAATCAAACTGGCGACATAATAACGTCACGTCGGTCTTTGCCAGTCCGTGCAGTGATTTTTCAACCAATAATTCACTGAATTTAACAAATGCGAGGTGTGTTAGAACCATGTATAACGTCTATATATATCAATAAACTATTTATTTATGTATGTGTTAATAGTTTGGACATTATGTTTCACGATCAACGTCACGACGGCTGAGTACAAACCCGAACAGGCTTTTTCACTAGATGTAAACCTGGTAATCTGTATAGTTTCTTGTTCATGCAGTTATGTTAAACAAAACGTATTTGAGCCGCGACATGATATTTCCAACAATGTGGTATGTGCGACCAGCAAAGCCTCAGATCAGCCTGCGCATACACGCAGTCTGATCAGAGCATTTCTTAGTCGTTTGAATATTCTATTAATGTTAAGATACTGACTAAACATAATTTGGAGTTTCTAAGCTTAAAAGAAGGCTGCACAGGCTCGTCTGAGTCTACACATGTTTAAATACCACATTGTTGGAAATCACGTGCCATGGCTCATTTATGGTCACATGCACGTATATGTGTTGACAAATTAAAGGAAACATTTGATCAGTTGATTGTCTAGACTGATTTGACCAAACCGTTCATTCCTGATGGTCTATCTAAATTAATTGAAATAATCAGTATTTACTAGACTGATATTCAGTCCCTAATGCCAATTTCAGTTTACTTCAAATATAATGTAGTACAAAAGTATCATGCCTCTCTGATAGCACTGGTATTACTTAATATTGATAGATATATGCAGACCTATCTCAAATTCCGATGATGATGTCAGGATTGATGTGTTCAAATATTAAAAAAGTAAGTTTGTATGATAAGGAAATACCACAATCACATACTGAAAACCAAACTACGGCACCGTGAGAAATAGCCACAGAACATTTATAGTAACAATACATCTGCAAGACAACAATAGCAAAACAATCAGCTTTCTCTTCCTCTTCAAGACGATTGCAAAACTAGACTGGACACAAAGAAATGCATAACAAAACAAAGACAAAAACAAACACAGATCTCCCACAAACAATGGGAAGTGCATAAAAACAGAACCACTGCCTTAGATTGGACAGCAGCCTAAGCCACCCAAGGGCTTAAATGCATTTTACTAGCGCTAAATCGTCGCCCTAGATTATGTTGTAGTTAAAACAAAAACGTTTTAAGCTCTAATGGATGCTTCCTAACTAATCCTTATTTTGAACAAATGGTAAGTCAGATATACCCCCCAGAACTTCAGTTGAATAAGGCAAATTCCTCACATACTGAAGCCCCCTTTTTGGACTTAGACTTGTCCATTACAAATGACATAGTTTCAACTAAAATGATAAACGGGATGATTGTTATTTTGAAATAGTTAAGTTTCAATTATCTCTCACTCCCCTTCATATAGTGCATACTTTTCGCAACTTATTCGTTTTGCAAGAGAATGTTCCAATGTTGATGACTTCAAAAACAGACACAATGTTTCGACTTCTATGTTACTCAAACAAAGTTTTTCCAAATGTTATAACCGACATTAAGAGTTGATCGCAAATTACAATATTTGCTTAAAGACTCTTCTGCAACAAGGCATATTCAGAACCAGTTCTTATGGCGATTTAGTTTATAAATTTAAAATAATTGTTGGAGGCGTACTTTTAGTGATCCATTTAAAAAGATTATTAAGCGTTATAAACGAGTGGGATACAACATGGATATCATGGGACAGTCTGCATGTTTGATTGTACAGTAAACCCACTCACGGTTTATAGCTATGATTTCCTCTCTCATTGCACGACGGTGGGTCAGTTGTCGGACTCAACGACGGCCCTGACGTAAAGCTTTAATCCATGGGTTGGTGCCTGATGCTTGTCGTTGGCTGGGTCCTCCGTAGCTAAACTTGATGTTTCCTTTAGCTCTGACTATCTGTGAGTCTTCATCATAGTATGGTAATGTGATTCGGTTGTTTCTTTTTGACGATACACTGTATTTCATGTATATAGGAAGCCGCCATGCGGGCTTTACAATTTTGTGTTTTAACAACAACATAATCTAGGGCGAAGATTTGGTAAAATTAAAATGCCTTAAGCCACCCAGTCCTAAGGCGTTGGTTCTGTTGTTGTAAATATATTGTTTGGTGTGAATCCCATTTGTATTTGATTCTGTGTTTGTCTTTATTTTACTGTGTATTTCTTTGTGTCCTTTCTAGTTTTACTATCATCGTGAAGAGGAAGAGTGATCGAGCTGGTTGCTTTACTTTCATTGTCTTACGGATGTCTTGTTACTTTGAATGTTCTGTGACTTTTCCGCACGATGCAGTGGGTCGGTCTGCGGTGTGCGATTGTGTTATTCCCTGATCATACTCACTTACTTTTTGAGAACTAATGTACATTAAGTAAAATATATGTCATAAATGTTAAAAAAAAAACAATATAAGAAGGAGACTTGCATAAGTCTAAGTACATGCGCGGACCCAGAAAGTTTTGTCAGAGGGGGTCCAAAATTAGAAAGTGAGTATGATCAGGAAATACCGCAATCACAAACCGCAGACAACCCCATGGCACCGTGGGGAAGAGCAACTCAACTTTGATAACTTTTTTTTGTTCTGTTTTTAAATGGCGTATCGATGGCACCGCCTTTGAACGGTCAGTAAAATGATACTGAATGGCTTAAACATGTCTAACCGTACAAACATAACCCTTAGTTCAGATGTGGATCAATATATCTACAATGGGAAAGTGACAAAAACACATTCTAACACACCTCGCCTATAGAGCTAACGGTAACAAACTGTGATATATCGCACAATAATTCACTGCTAAAGTGTGTGATAGCTGACGTCATTCATGGCGTAAGACGGTGTAACGTCGTTTTTACGCTTGAAAGACGTTATAATTACATGTAAAGGTATGCGACGTAGTCTAAGAATTGGCAGGTGTTCTTCAGTGCAATGGCGGAAAGTAGGAAGAAGCTGAAGACTTCGAATGTGTTTTCGTCGTTTACTTTGTGTTAGAATCGAAATAGATCAGCTCCAGTGCGTGAATTGTTGAGTAATAATTCACTGTATGTCGGTCAGTTGTACGTCGATAAATCACTCGCGCTGCGCGCTCGTGATTTGATCTTCTTTACAACTGACCTCCAAACAGTGAATTATTACTCAAAAATTCACTGATGGAGCTGATCTATTTCTTAAACAAACGCAACAAGCATGAGAGCCAAGAGGTAAGTCATTTCCCAGCAGGTGACCACAAGGCTGCAAGGAACAGACAAGACAGTATGTCAGAAAACACGAAACGCAAATTACAAAAAAGGATTCACTAAATAAGTACCGCCTTGGAATGGTCATTAAGAAAAAATACTGTAAGTCTTAAACATGTTTGACGATACAATCCTTACCCTTATCTTTGATGTGGATCAAGAAAATATATGTTTGTATTTCATGAAAGATTCCTAACTTGTCAATGTATCATCTCCTTGTAGGTACCTAAAAGGTGATAAAACAATGACAAGGACTCAAATACTGTAAATCCGGAAATTTTCGCGAGGATTTTGTCACTTTCCCATTGGTATCCTGGGTCAGGTGTGGTGTTTGATTGCATCTATCCCTGATCTTTGCCCTCTTTCTAACTTTTATTTTCGCGAAAAATAAAATCTTCGCCAAATGAAGAAATCATTCTGTTGGTTACTGATATTGGTAAATCATGCCCTAGTCGCGAAATTTAAACGTCGTTAATATGTCTTTCACTGCCATTCGCAAAAATAAAATTCTCGCGAAAATTTCCGGATTTACAGTACAACTGAATACCAGACTAAAGAGAATCCAACAGTTTAACCCTGGTGAGCCTGACCACAGACACAACATTATGTACCAACCCTCTCTTCTATAGATAAGCTTTTAAGTCGGAACCGTCATAAACCTAAAAATCGCTCATGATTACTTGCAGCTGCACATGTATGGCACTTGGTTTCCGACAAAGCGAGTTTCAAACTAGTCTCATCAGCTACTGTGACTACCTAGACAACGAAAATTTCGCTTTTAGCAGGTATAGATATGATATATTGCAACAAGCGAATAACAAAGGCACTGATCAGAGTGCGCGGAAGCGCAGGCTGGTCTTCGTCTTTGTTGTTCGCAAAACCTGAAGATAGGTTTTCTCGCGTCGTGGCCCATGTTAAGGAATGGTTTGGACTGAATCTGATTTGATGCTAGATGAGAGACACTATTACAAACCCATCGATAATTGATTTTTATGAAATAAAAGATCAAACATGTTTAAGCCTTCCAGTAGTTTTATTTTATTTTTACTGACCGTTCCAATGCGCTGCTTCTTTTGTGGATCTCTTTTGGAATTTGTGTTTCTTGTACTGTCTTGTCTGTTCCTTGCAGCCTTGTAATCGCCTACTGGTAAGGGCTGGCCTCATGACTCTCTTGTGTGTGATGTTTTCATGTGTTTTAGTCACTTTTCCATAGGGTGTCCCGGGTCCGGTGTGTCGATTATATTCATTCCTGTTCTTTGCATTCTTCCTTATTTGCTACCGCTAGGCGAATCAAGGGAAAATACTGCTACAAAACTGTTGTCTTTGCAGATCTTGATACTGCCTCAGAGACAAAACTTAAATTTATCGACTTTTATTGGAGTAGTGTCCGTTGTTTAGCTTGAGTTTAAGGAAATATGGGTCTCGATGCGAGAGAACCTGACTTTGTTGCATGCGAACAATAAACGCACAGACCAGCCTGCATGTTCGCACAGTCTTAGCAGCGCCCTTGTAATTCACTTCATGGAATGCCTTATAGCTACACATGCTTTGTGAAAAGATTTTCATACTCTAACAAGGCTCTGTAGCTGAGCAGACTGGTTTGAATATTACTTGGTCAGAAATCTCGAAGACAAATTATCGAGTATTTTAACAAACAGTATACTATTAGACACAAATGAAACTTTTTATGGTTGGCACCATTGTATTTATAATAAAATATTTAGGGACGTGCTTAAGTTGGGATTAAAAATTGCAGCCTTATGCCAGACTGAATTGCGATATTTCTACAGCATTAAAAGGTTTTGTTTTTCTTTTTCTTGTTGAGGTAGAGGGTGCGGTTTTTTTAGATAAGTCAGTTTGAATGTTTTTCATATTGATGTTTTTTTTTTCAAATACTACAAGTCTGCCATTATTTATCCTTTTGGCCTGCAATATTCCATTTGAAAGCATGTATCTCAGTCAGTGGAAACCAGTGTTGAGCTTGATCAGATGGCTACGTCTGACTTTGTTTTCATAAAGGATATATCCATGTTCAGCAGGACTAGGGTTGGGTACCAACAGCGAAACGATAAAAATGATAAAACTTATCTTTTTATGGTTTGCTCTTTTTTATATATTTGCATATAATAATGTATATATGGAAATTGTCTCGTAAGACTGGTAAGTTTTCTTTTTTAACAGATATTATTAAGAAAAAACAAATGGAAGAAAGGGGAAAGAAAGAATTAAAGATGCCATTTACTCTAGTTGCACGGCCCTTGGGTCTGCACTATAATTAATTTGTCCGTCCGTACGTTTGTCCGTCCATTACCAGTTAGTGAATTTGTTCATAATTCTTGAACCACATGGTATATTTGATCACATGTTGTATACATAAGCATGTCAACATTCATTGCTGGCATATAGATGACGCTTCACTTTTTTGACTAAATGGCATTACTTTACATGACTCAGCTAGTGAAAATCCCCATTACTCTTGAACCTTATGGGATATTTGGATCAAACTTTGCATACTTATTTATTTTAATAATGTCCAGCCACTGGCATGACCTTTGGGTCTGCATTATAATCACTATATGCATCCACCCATCTGTCCGCTCATCCTTTACCAGTTAGTGAAAATGTTCATAACGTGTATTTCGATTACATTTTGCATGCTTATGCATGTCAGCATGTAACTGCTGACATATAAATGACGCTTCACTCTTTTGAAAGTACATGTAATGACTCAGTAAGTGAAAATCCTCATAACTCCTGAACCTTTTGGGATATTTGGATCATATTTTGCAGACAATCTCTCAATTAATTACTAAACGAATTTGATGCGTACCGGAGGTAGTGGCCCAGTGGCGAAATTTTAGACGTCGCAAATATGTATTTAAACATTATTCGTGAAAATAAAAGTCTAGGGAAAATCTTTGAATCTACAGTATTACAAAGAGTAAAACAGAACCTTTTTACTATTTGATTACAGTAAAATCTGTCCGAAGCGGCCACTCAAGAAGACCAAAAACTGGATTTTCAAGACCGAATATGGCTTTATGCAGGTCAAATGTATTGCTGAACGCTCGCTTAATGCAGGTCAAAAATATTGCTGAATGCTCCAAGGAGCTGAATGCTCGCTTAACGCAGGTCAAAAGTATTGCTGAATGTTCCAAGGAGCTGAATGCTCGCTTAATGCAGGTCAAAAGTATTGCTAAATGCTCCATTCTGCAATACTTTTGACAATCATCAAGCTACTATTTATCATCATGATCTTTGTTTTGTCTATGTTTGAATGGCAAATTAAGACAGGTTTTCTGTACGCTTATCTTCTTTATCAATCTATTTATTGGTAAAAATAGTAAGTGAGTATGATCAGGAAATACAACAATCACAAACCGCAGACAACCTCATGGCACCGCGAGGAAGAGCCGCTCAACCATCACGAGACACAAGGAAGACAAATTAAGCAAAACAACCAGCTCTCTCTTCCCCATCAAGATGATTGCAATACTAGAATGGACATAAAGTAACGTTCAACAAAACATAGAACAATTACAAACTCCCACAATGGGATTAACAATAAACAAAACGTCAACACCAACAGAACCACCGCCTTAGAATGGACAGCAGCCTAAGCCACCGGGGGCTTAAATGCATTTAACTGGTACCAAATCTTCGCCCTAGATTCTGCTGTTGTTGAAGTACAAGAAATGTTCAGCTCTCATGGGGCCATCTAACTAATGCAATGTATCATCATGGAGAAACACTCTAATCAAATTAACACACCATGATGAAACAAAGAATAGGGCTCATGACTCACAGATAGTCAGAGCTAAATAAAACCTCAAGTTGAGCCACGGTGGGTCCAGCTACAGATAAGCATCAGGCACCAACCCACCGATTAAAGCTTTACGTCAGAGCCGTTATAGAGTCTGAGGCCTGTCCCACCGTCGTGCAATTAAAGAGGAAACCATAGCTATAAGCCGTAATTGGGTTTAAAACTAGGCATGCTATCCAAGTTATATCCAACCCTTATATAACGTTTTACTATCTTTTTGAATTGATCGCTAAAATTAGGTTTTCCAACAATTCGTTTGAATTTATAAACTTAATCACCATAAAGTCGTGTTTCGCCTCATCGTTTCTCTTAGTGCAACAAGGTATCTAACCTTTCAGTACAGATGTAGCAGAGACATAATAACCGATCAACCATAGTTAACCCTTAAAGCGCCAAGAAAAAAATGCATCTGAAAATGTCGTCTGCTGAAGTCGTCTGCTGCAAATAATTGCCTAACATTACTGACAAATTAAGTATAGAAGCAAACAGCGTGGACCCAGAACAGACTGCTCCTATAGGAGCAGTCTGATCTGGGTCCACACTGTTTGCCATAGAGGCTTCTTAAATATTTCAGCAGACGAGAAAAGCAGACAACTTTTGTTGCGATTGGCGCATTAAGGGTTAAAACAGCAATAACAGATGGTCTGTACACGACTTCTCGACTCCTAATTGCTATATATAACTTCTGGTGCTTGTGATTTGTCTTGTTTAAGAGACTGCTAAGATCAAGCCGACCCAATGTCTGTAATCTAGTCTTTAACAGCACATTATGAGCCAGTTTCAGAACATGGTTTGCGAAATACGTGTCCTAATATCCAGGACTTTAGTTAAAAGTGCGTAACGAAAAATTAATTTTCTTATTTCTCAACCAAAACATATGCTGTGGGTACTCAAAAGAACCGTCTCAATGAGACGGTTCTTTTGAGCACCCAAAACATATATTAAAACGGATGGCTAAGAAAATATTTACAATTTTACGCTGAAAAAATTTGTTTATCTAACCTGTGAATATCAGAGCTGTATTGTCTGTTAAGCTCCTTCTTGTTAAAGGATCGTTGACACCTGCTAATGGTAAATACCCATGCTTTGCAGTAAAACTAAAAAAATAGCAAGTGAGTATGATCAGGAAATAATACAATCACAAACTGCAGACAAACCAATGGCACCGCGAGGAAGAGCCACACAACAATCACGAGACATCAGGCAGACAAACTAAGCAAAGCAACCAGCTCTCTCTTCCCCATCAAGATGCTTGCAAAACTAGAAGGGTCATTAAGTTACGTACAACAAAACATAGAACAATTACAGACTCCCACAATGGGAGAAACAATAAACAACAAGTCAACAACAACAGAACCACCGCCTTAGAACGAACAGCAGCCTAAGCTAAGCTAAATCCATGACACCGCAAGGAAGAGCCACACAACAATCACGTAACATCAGGCAGACAAGCTAAGCAAAGCAACCAGCTCTCTCTTCCCCATCAAGATGATTGCAAAACTAGAAGGGTCATAAAGTTACGTACAACAAAACATAGAACAATCACAGACTCCCACAATGGGAGTAACAATAAACAACAAGTCAACAACAACAGAAGCTTTGTCAACTGTCATTTTATGCACGGTTTAGCTTTTCTGACTTGAGAACTTTATGTTTTTGGAATAATTTTTCCACATCAAAATATTCTTAGGTATACAATTTTGGACTTCGACAATCGTTGCTTAATAAAAATACAAAATAGCAAAAAGACAATCGTATAGTCTTGTCCCACTCCCCCGTGAACTCAGCAAAGGCGAGCACTTGTCTGTGCATGCGTTACCACATTATACGCAATATATTAAAGTGGCGTGTTAGTTTAAAGCGGGAGGGGGTGGCGATATTCTGTGGCCCCATTCTGTAATCTCATAAGCGACATTTTCGATATTTACCATTAAGCCACGAGGCCACGAAGCATTTTACTTTTGAGCCATTACAAGTGCCAATATGGCACGAGGCCTATTACTGATACTACTAATTATGTTAACGTTCGTAAAATATGTTTTTGCACATCGGCGCAGAAATGGTGCGCATGGAAATAAGCTACATTTGTCTTTAAGAAAAATAATCTGATGTCCTTGCATTATTATGAGTAAGCTGATACTCTCTGCGGTTTTTAAGCTGTTGTTGTTCGGTTGCCGGAGAAATAATATTCGTGATAACCATGATAACTGTGCTTATTATATCCGCACATCCGCAGCAGTCGGTTTTGCTTGTACATGTAATGCGAACAAAATAATGCCCTGAACATGTTTAATATACCCTGGCATTGTTAGGCAACAAAAAGTCTGGTACCCTGCCTCCACGACTCTGTCACTTTTTGAAACTTTGATAGATGCGGGGTACCAGGCAATACTACTTACTACATGCATAAAATACACAAAATGCAAAGTGATGGTGCAATGTATTAGTTAGGAAGCCTTCGTGTGAGCTAAACAGATTTGTGTTTAAACAACAACAGAATCTAGGTCGAAGATTTGTATGCATTACTTTGCTTGTGTCCTTTCTAGCTTTGCAATTATCTTGACGAGGGAGAGAGAGCTGTTTGCTTTGCTTTTATTGTCCTGATCATACTCACTTACTTTTCGCTATAAATATTTCTAATTTTGAATAACCAACTCCTTACCTGCATATGTCGTCTGCTGATATCCTAAGTAACCAATTTGGACCAAGACCAGGTCCATTAAAACAACGAGCCACATTCACTTGTACTTGTGTTTGCTGCTTTTATGCTTTGGGTCATTGTGTGCTGTCTAATTTACAAGTATGATATGCATGCGCAAATCCAGAAAGTTTTATCAGAGGGGGTCCAACTCTGACAACGTTGTTGTTTTTTATGTTTTTGTTTTTTTGTACCGTATGTGTTTTCAGTTGATAAGGCGAGAGAGAATCGGAATACAATGTACCACTAAAAGCAGGACGTCATTGAAATGACGTTTCGCTGACTGGCCAATGATGTCCCAACATTGGATGCCTGCTAGATAGCTTTGTATTTATCAGGGAGTCCGGACCAGTATTGCTAGGAAACCCTATAGCTTTGTGATTTTTCAGGTATGGGGGTCATGACCCCATGCCCCCCTCTGGATCAGCGCATGCCATGATGTGCTTCTAAATACTTAACCATTTAGCCATTTAGAAACCTTTTCAGATGTGTATTATGTAATTTTACTGCCCTTAATAGCTGCCCCAATAAACAGCAAATGAAGAGACTGTGATAATTATGTGATTATGCTCGCCTTACAATTGTATTGGGTGTAATTAAACCCATATAAGCCGGGCTTCCCTTTTGTTGGACATCAGTAAACAGTGCAGATCTAGATCAGACGCAGCAAAACGCGGCGTCTGATCAGGTTCACTGTTGCTTACAGCAGTTTCTTTTAAAATTTGAATAGAAATGAAAAATACCACCCAACAAACTTAAAATTGGAAATGGGCTCGTCCAATAGTAAAGATGGGGGAAATCCGTCCCTCTGGATCACCGTTTGGCATCAGGAGGCTTCATGACCCACAAAGAACCGCATTGGAACGGTTTGTAACTCTTAAATGTGTAACTCATATAATGAAGCATTTCATCGGTGTATGCACTGTTTGCTAAGACAAAAACGCTATTCAGAGATGTATGGGACCAAATGGAAGAATCCATTAGTGCACAACGCGTTAATACCATCCAATTGTTGCCTGCTACTATGGTGCTCTCATGGTGGTATCACAAGTTATTCACCCTATGAACCAGTCATATGTCCTAGAATAAGAGCTGCAATAACTCAAGAAAGACTTGACATTCCTTTAAATCTAAATATAGAAATGTTCAAATAATGCGTTAAAACATGCACATGGAAACGTCTGTCACCAATAATTGTGTGTTCAGGTCTGTAGTGCCGTCTTCAACGACATATGAGCCGCGACATGTGATTTCCAACAATGTGCTATTTTGACAAGTGTAGACTCAGACGAGCCTGTACAGCCTCCTTTTAGGTTTAGAAGCTCTAAATGGTGTTCGATCAGTAGCTTAACACTCATACAATAGTAAAGCGACAGGCTCTGATCAGACTGCGCATATGCGCAGGCTGATCTGAGGCTTTGCTGGTCGCAAATACTACATTGTTGGAAATCTCATGTCGCGGCTCATATCATCTATCATATTCGAAAAGCCTTACAGATTTGAATGCAAACACGTATTATTTAATGTGATACTTGGGAAAAGCGCAGAAAAGACGATATTAAAGCCATTTTTTACATTTTCATGACTGTATTTGTTCTTCGTTCGTTTTATTTTATTTCTTTTTTTTTCCAACATAACTGAAAGATAAACAAGCGTATGGAATTTTCTAAAAATAATATGAAAAACTATGCATATTCGCTAATATTGAGGCAACCAAATACAATTCCCACATGCATTTTAATCAGTATTCGATTTTCTTTTACACGTTGTTTGCTGAGTACTGGTGGAGCGCATCTGTTTATCTATTGAGAACTTGTACAGACAATTAAAAACATTAACCAATTTAAGCTGAATGAAATGTAACTTTCCCATTCATATCCTAGACTAGGTGTGGTATTTGATTGTATTGATTCCTGATCTTTGCACCCTTGCTTACTTTTCCCATTCTTTTCAATTATTTTCAGTTTTTAGGGCTGTTGGTGGAATTTTTCATCTTTATTTAAATTCTAACAGAATATTATTTAGAAAACAGTGGAGAAACTGATCAGACGCGGCGGTCTGCGGCGTCTGATCTTGTTCTGCGCTGGTTGTCTATGTCCCACAAAAAGGACGCTAGGCTTATATGGGTTAAACAATGTGAATATGTAGATCCGATCCTGATAGATTTTAATTTAACTGAATTTCAACATATCAATTGACGGTGATTCTGTGTGTTTGTTTTGATAATTTACGACCAAAGCCTTAATTTGTTCAATCATGTCGGGGCGGGTAACTGTCTTCGTGGGTTGAACGGATAATAATACTGATAAAAATTCGTTTTTACTAAATGTATAAAAGTTACCAGGGAATATATTTGACCAAGCTCTTGGTTTCTGATACCGTGTTGGCTCATCTGAGGTTTTAATTTTGGGTCATATGACAAGTCTCGTCTTCTTAGTAGTCTAACCTCGCCTATAGTCTCGCCAGAGCCTTCATTGTATGCATAAAAATCCATGGAAGTAGACACTGAAGCGGCCCTCAAAAATAGACAAAACAAAGATCTTATTGACAAATGGTGCGAGTTTAATTAAGGTCAAAAGTATTGTAGAATACTCCCAATATGCTTGACCTGCATTAAGCGGTAATCGGTCTTGAAATCCAATTTTTGATATTCTTTAGTGTCCGCTTTGGGCAGGCTTTTCTGTAATTGTCAAACAATTCATTATAACTCTAGCCTTGTAAATTACTAAATATTTGATACGTTCCTTTACAACATGATCTTGTCCATTATATGTTCTTAGTGGCCTTTAAGCGTGGGTCGTGATGGATAAGTATTGATTCAGCTGGGCTTAAGACAATGTCAACGTCCCAAAGTAATTGCTCAGACTCCCCATTGCCGTCAGTGTTTATGACACTGTGTTTATAAAATCTCAATGGAATTACATTGGATAAGAAAAACAGAGAGTGTTTTAGGGTCAATTTAACCAGGCGAAAAGAGAATTGATAATCATATGCTCTGCTAAAACGTCAAGCAATGCTTCATTAGAGAAAAGGGTTGTAATGAAAAGTGAATCAGCAGCCTACAAATGGCTGTGCAGTAGAACCGGTGTAAAGCGGTCACTCAAAAATAGACAAAACAAAGATCTTAATTACAAATGGTAGCTTAATGAAGGTCGAAAGTTTTGTAGAATGCTCCAAGGGGGTTTATTCTGCAATACTTTTGACCTGTATTAAGCGATAATTGGTCTTGCAAACCAATTTTTGTGCTATTTGGGAGTGGCCGTTTTACACAGGTTTTACTGTATTTTATATTAAACGAACCATCTTGTAAGATCTTCTATTTGATAAATAGTATCCTAAACAGTTGACTTGGAGACATAGATTAAATCTTACTGAAACTTGGTTTCCGATTAGATAGATTAGCATACTCGAAAAAAAGTTAAAGGCAACAAAATGGTTTAAACCCATTTTGATTATTATAAAACCGGAATAATTGTTAAAAGTCTAGAAATGACGGTGTGATATATCTCTAATATGCTTACTGGTGCTGCAATAGTTCAACAACGAAACATGTGTAATGATTAGATTTTAACAGAGTGCTCATATAAATCATAGAACATGGGAGCTAATTGTATGAAAATGAAGAACAACGTATGTACCAAAGTAAACCAGAAACCCTATGAGAAGCCAGTCCTGTCTATTTTACAAATATATGTTATACAGAATAACTGGCAGATTCTTAAGTTATACATCGCCAATATTGGAACAATGACTTTTATTGGGTAAGTAATACAAATTTATAAATTTAACTTAGTTGGGGTAGTTTTGGAGGATAGTAGAAACTAATAGTTTTATTTGGAATAACGGCTATGCGCCATAAGCTGGGTACCAAAAAATCATTAGTGTCTGGTCGCAAGAAACCATGACTTTGTCGCATGGATTTATGGCGTTCCGTTGTTTCTCTCACTATGTTTTGTTCTGTTTATGTTCATTCCTTGAGTCTCGTTGTTATAGTGCAAACGTAGTTGTGGTAGAAACGAAAAGGTTACGTCATGTCGCAAACTTAAGAAACGATCCACTGGCTATTTAGTAGCGAGATTTCAAAAATAGTAAGTGAGTATGATCAGGAAATACCACAATCACAAACTGCAGACAAACCCATGGCACAGACACACAGTCAATCACGCTTTCGTCACAATTCAAGGCATAATCTGTATGTAACATGTTCTTATTCCCAAAATATACAACTCATCTTGATGGGTAAGAGAGTGCTGGTTGCTTTACTTTAGCTGTCTTCCTGGTGTCTTGTGACAGTCAGTGTTTTATGGCGCTTCCTCGCGATGCCATGGGTTAGTATGCAGTGTGCTATTGTGGTATTTCCTGATCATACTCTCTTGCTTTTTTTGTTTTTTGTAGAAATCGTATATAATTGAATGTTATCGACTAATGACTTAGCGTGCCATAATGGGCGCATAGCATATCAGGAACATAAATTTATAGAGCCCTGATATTATAAATGACAGTTTGTAGACTATTTCGTTTCGCAATCATCGTTTGCTTTTATATACGAGTCAAGTTTTGTAATAAGTTTATCATTTATTATAAATGAGCTGATTATGTCTGGTTTATACGCCTTTGCATGTCGTCTGAAGGACACAACTACCTTTCTTTTTTTCTGAAATAATGATAAGAGCTACGACGTATATAAGTCAATGAGCTACGTACGAGGGGCATTTGGAAAGTTCTTAGCATGGTCATTCATCTCAGTAACCGATTTACAAACCCTATCATGTTTGGTATCATTTTAAAAAACCATCTTTCCTCTGTGTTATGGCACAAATTTCATGCGGATATTATTATGCAGACACGAAAAATATTATTGTGAATATATGTACTGTTTGTATACTGGAAAACGCAAAATTTCAGTGGAAAATATAACATTTTACATTTTGAAAAAGTGTGCAGAACATTAACAATAGTTCATGAAATAAGATAATTTTGTACCATTTGGTAGCCACAATCTGGCACAGTTATTATACAATTGGTGACCGAGTTGAATGTTTCTAATAACTAAATGCCGGAACAGCAATACCAAAACCGTCTAGAAAGCAAAGCAATCCGCTAATTTTTTTGACTAAAAATCGCATGTCACAATGCACATATTTTGAAAATATTTTTCGAACAGTAGTTTAAAAATGCCACGCGTTAGTATTTTTGTCAAGCACACTCTGTGCTCTTTGTATTGAAACCAAATTAAATATTGTAAACCAGAACAAAGGGAAGATAACTCTAATAATCTTCCCATAGGGCAGAGTAAGTTTAGCTATGAGTTGATGTTCCGGTTCATTTCAATTGAAAACGGTGGCACACAAAACAGTAAAAATACCCTGAGAATAGAAATCAATCAATTTGTAATGGTTAACGCGATACCATGAGAAGTTCATATAACATCGACAAAATGCGAGGGGTTAAGTTACCCCACCCACTTCTTGAAAAGTAGGGGTAGTGTTACTAGGAATGATTTTCTTAAATACAGAACTAAACAAGCCACACTTTTTGCGCGACGAAATGATTTTTATGCATTGTTCGCTACGAATAAAGCAAAATATATACTCAATAGGCATTTTTCGTGCTCCTGTAGTGACACAATTTATTGTAAAAGTATAAAGAATCGAAAAAAGTCCCATTTTTGAAGTTTACTATTTCTCTATTAGTCAACATTTTCCAATGTAAAGGTGGTAGTCGTGCAAGCAGTGATCGCATAATATATTTTAATAAAAAAATAAGTTTGCACCAAATCGTTAATCTGTCAAATTATGATTGCAAATAAGGTCTTCAATTTTTCTTCACTTTTTCTAAGTATTTTGCTTAAAATTTCCGCGAGTATATAAACCCCTACTCATTTTGAGCATGCGCTGCACGTGCACGCCAAGTCCGTTTTCGACAAAAATTAAACCGTCATGTAGCCGTTGAATTCTAGTTCCCAAAAATGTATTATTTGATAGCATTTTATCAACGCATTGTGGAGTTATGATGCCTGCTAAGAACTTTCCAAATGACCCTCGTATATATCAGAAAAGAATAAAAACATATGTTTTACGTTTACTGATAATAATTGCGACACAGACAATGTTAACTCTTTGCATGCAGGGAAGTCACCTAATGTGATAAAAGTGAATGTCCATACCATAAGGAACTGCTCTTAATGGAAAGAATTCGCTCCCTCTGGCAGCAAATTCTTTCCTTTCAGAGCTCCCATTTTGAAAAGGGAAGCAATTGAACAAAAGCACTGCTTGATCCAATGGTCTCCATTTGATGTGCGTATTTTTTTTGCAGCGTTCTGGCTACACCATTGTATAAGCCTAGCGCCGACAAATATTGTATGCTAAGCTCAGATGCTGTAAAATGCAGTACCCGATCAGGGTCTGAGTTATTAATCAACAGAATCGTCTGTTGTATTTTGAATAACCGTGAACAATACCATCCTGGCACCCTTGGACTTGAAATGGACTCGTCACTTTTTAAAAGTGAATTAAGCTTTATGGGTAGGTGCGTCATGTACAATGGTTTCATCTGTCCAGTAGACACCATAAAAATGCATTTGTGACCCTAAATATTATATCAAGTAAACAGTGTTGGAAAAACGGGTGCTGCCCTCCGCAGGGCGCACTGTCGCTCATTAAAAGTAAGTAATGGTGCAAATATCAGGAATTGATACAATCAAGTACCACACCTTAACCCTTTTGAGGACTGGAAACTCCCACACGGGTACTATGGCAAACAGTTAAAACCAAGATGAAACGCTGCATACGGCGGTATTTAATCGTTGTCTGCACTGTTTGCCAAGACAAAATCGATCATCAGAGAAAGTAATTATAATGGCACATCCACTAACTGTATCAAACTTTATGGAAAAATCAAGGAAATCCATTGATCTTAAGACAGTAGCTTGAAATGAAATCAGATTGTCCTTGCTAATTTCTTTTTCAAGAAAGCGCGTGAGATACTGTCATATATTGTTTACATCAGTAGTCTGCTACTGTATAAAAGGAAGTTATTTTCATGGCAAAATGATTGATTCAGTCATGAGCATGGACTTTAAAATGTTAGCAATATCGTATCAGCGCCCTTGATCATTCCGTTTAGCTCTTTAAGCGCCAAAAAATTGCAGCTGAAAATGTCGTCTGCTTAAGTCGTCTGCTGCAAAAATTTGCCTAGCATTACTGAAGAATTAAGTATAGAAGCAAACAGCGTGGACCCAGAACAGACTGCTCCTATATGAGCAGTCTGATCGGGGTCCACACTGTTTGCCATAGAGGCTTCTTAAACATTTCAGCAGACGAGAATAGCAGACGACTTTTGTTGCGATTGACGCCCTTAAGGGTTATGCATGATTCGCTACAGGAGCTGAATGACGTTGGAAACAAAGCTGGGGTACAAAATAGATTTCAAAACAGATGGAAGTATCGCTACTTTTGACATTCATGAACTTGTATGTAAAAAACAATGAGTATTATCTGGAAATATCGCAATCACACACTGCAGACCAACCCACGAGATCGTGAGGAAGAGCCAAAAACATTTACAGTATCGAGACATACGTACGACAATAAAGGCAAAGCAACCAGCTCTCTCTTCCTCTTCAAGATGATTGCAAAACTAGAATGGACACAAAGTAATGCATATACCAGAACATTTGAAGACAAACACAGAACCCCAACAAAGAATGGGAAGTACATTAAGCAATAAGCTAATACGAGGGCTGTTCAAATATGAATGCAAGTAGCTTCATAACTTTTTTCACATATATGCTACGACTAAATGCTATACCTTTCTGGAAAGAACTATTTGTTGCCTTTAAAATGGCACCAAACATAAAGACACACTCTCTATATTTCTCGAGTTACAGACCCTTATATAAAGGCCATTACTGTATACTGAAGTTTTTTGAAGCAAAGTGCAATGCACGTTTTGGTACACGTGCGGATATAGTGTCATATCTTTGTAAGTTTTAGACAAAATAGCACCAAATTTGGTGTGCAAGTTTGAGTAACAATCCAAAAGTTGTTTGTAGGATAAAATTTATATAATCCTGTTTCAATCTCGAGTAAACAGGCACGTTTGTGACGTCATTAATTTTATGATAAACGTCATTTTGAGTTAGCCACTGGTGCTGTAATAATGCACATCGCTGAATCATTTTCTGTGCATTTTGCTGAAAACATGCTTAATATGTCATAAGGGAATTTTCTAAACGCGCCGCCATCTATTTACAGAGTAATCACATTTTCTATAATTTTTCTATCATTTTTCTGCCTCTTCATGACTTGTTTACATTAATTAAAATATGCTCAATCTGTCTAGTACTCAAGACCAGGTGAGTAATTTTATTGTAAATAATGCCTATAGTGATCTAACTTAAAGTTACCGTTCAAATTTAGAATAAGCCCCAATGTTATAACAAAAAAAAAATAAGTATAAATTCTATAACCCCCTCACTTAAAGTATTTTTGACTTAGTAAAAATGCTTTTCAGCGTTTAAAAATTGCCCACTATCCAACAATAATTTGTAGCAACAACTCAGTTTGAGCGATCAAAATATTGTCTTTGAGTTAAAATTAGTTTAAATGTTGCTTCATGCATTTTGTTAGACATAAGTGTAACTGAAAACTGAAAGGTGGTGTTTTGTTTATCATTTATTTGCAAACATAAGGAGACTTTAGTGAAAACTATTCGTTGTAATTTAACAAGAGCATGTCGGATTTTCGCAATTTTCACAGAATCATTATATAAGAATATGGCTATACTTCCTTAAAAATTTCAAGACATTTCACCTGTTTATCGAAGAACTATAGCTCGTCTATACCCCTAGTTTATGTTCGTAGCATTGAGTTTGTTAGTATACTAACGTAACCCTCATTCAAAGGGCTATAGCTAGATAAGTATACTGTATTTTTCTTTAAGTCTGGTGCCAGTTTAAAGGTGACATATAGTTCTTGATAGAAACGTTTACCATTTTGTTGTAGCATATATGTGAAGAAAGTTATGATGCTACTTGCATTCATATTTGAACAGCCCTCGTACCGTTTAGCATGTGTATGCCATATCTATAATATAGCCGAATCCACTTATCCCACTAAAATGTACAGTTTGCACTTGTATCTTTGGCATATGTAGAGAAGACAATGTGCCGCGAAATGAGATTTCCAACAACGTGGCATGACTTGTGCGACCAGCAAAGGCTCAGACCAGCCTGCGCATACGCTCAGTCTGATCAGGGTCTTTGCTAGTCGCTTGAAATATGAATATTAAGCTACTGACCGAACATCATTTGGAGTTTCTAAGCTTAAAATGAGACTGCACAGGCTTGTCTGAGTTAATTCATGCCCAAATGCCACATTGTCGGAAATGACATGCCGCGGCTTTAATGTCACCAAGGACATATGCTACTAAATACTTCCCATATTGAAATATTTTCAATACTTTGCGTACAGTTTGTTTTATGCATGGGCTATCCATTTATGAAATAAAAAGGATATGTCACCGTGCTTATTTTTTCAGAATCTCATATTGAAGTTTACAGCATTTGACCAATTTTCTAGAAATGTAAAATAATAACACTAGTCCTAATTATCGAGCTAAACCGGTTGTAATCTTTAGACAGCTTCTTTCTTTTAACTTAAATTACTGCCCATGACCTCAAACTTTTAAGAAAACGTGCATGTTTACTTGTTATCCCATGCTGTGACAAGATACTGCATGATATATTTTGGCAATTCGTCAAAAAATGGAATTTGTTTTTAGAATAAATCATGTATTAAAAAACCTGATATTGAAAATCTTGAAAATTTATTTTTAATTCATGGACTATTATAATACCTTTTAGAAAAAAGAATAAAAATCTGGGGTCACCGAACTAATTCTCTTTCTAGAGGGCCAAATTTAACCCCACCCCCATAGGTTTCATGCGTAATTCAATATAGAAAGTTCGGGGATGACCATTTCGTTCGTTTCGATGATGCCATTTTACTAGTATATGAAGTAATTTAGCATTAAAATGTTAAAAAAGAAAGAAAAAAACACACTGAAAATATGTGCGCATCCGGGAATCGATCCTGGTCCTCTGGCTTTGTAGCCAGACACGCTAACCACTAGGCCACGAGGTCAGGTCGTGCGCGGCTCAAAATAACCATACAAATAGTATACACTCGGCCACTATCGTATTCGTAACCAGGTTTATTGTGTACGTCGTTTGATTTCGACTGAGCTACATTTATCTGTCTTTAGTGCTGAGACGATCAGTTCTGAAAAGATGTCAATAGCTATTTCGAACACACTTTAATTAGTTATTTTGTGAAGAAAATGTCGGAACACCGATATGACATAAGAATATCGGAAGCTGTGTTGATCCGAATCCGTTAAGGGTCGAAAGACAGGACCCAGACAACTTTCCCCGTTTGCAGACGCGGAAAAGGTGCGCATTGGAAATAGCCGCATATGTCTTTAATGGTCTGGATGTAGAGACCTTCTTTTTTCTTTACATAATATGTAAAGAAAAAAGATGGTCTTTCCATCCAGACATGTGATTTACAACAATGTGGCATTTAACATGTGTAGACTCAGACGAGCCTTGCAGCCTACTTTTAACCGTAGAAACCCCAAATGCTGTTCGGTCAGTAGCTTAATTGTCATAGAATATTCAAACGACTAGCAGATGCTCTGATCTGACTGCGCGTAGGCGCGCGTTTGTTGGTCGCACATACCACATTTTTTGAAATTATAACATTTATGCCTTAAATCATCTTAATAAAATTTTCACTCTTATAGGCGATTTATCGTTTGCCTTTTATGCCTTATTGGACATTGACCTTTTATTTGTACCATGCCAAAATCTGAAGTACATATAGTCGTTATGTACATGATTAGTCCTTTTCGGAATAATCTTCTTTGATTATGCTTTATTGACCCAGATATATCATGACGTTGGCTTAATCAGCCGTCATTCAACCATCAATGGCACATTACCATTTTAGCAGTGTGCCAAGTAATAATTGAGCCGTGACACGTGATTTCCAACAATGTGGTATTTTGACAAGTGTAGATTCAGACGAGTTTGTGCAGCCTCCTTTTCAGCTTAGAATCTCCAAATGATGTTAGGTCAGTTGCATAACAGTCATAGAATTTTCAAGCGACAAGCAAAGGCTCTGATCAGGCTGCACGTATGCGCAGGCTGGTCTGAGCCTTTGCTGGTCCCACATACCACATTGTTGGAAATCTCATGTTGCGGCTCATATGTATTAATACACGCAATGCGCGGATCCAGAAGGTTTTGTCAGAGGAGGTCCAACTCTGAGTTTGTTGTTGTTGTTTTAGTTGATGAGGAGAGAGATGATCCAAATACCACTAAAATGGGCTATCATCGACCCACTAGCGAAACGCCATTTAAATGAAATGGCGTTTTGCTGGTGGGCCTATGATGGCCCAATATTGAACGCTAGCTTGGTACATGTAAGTTGGTAGCTTTGTGTTTTTTCAAGGGATTTCGACCAGTATTGTTAAGAAACCTATAGCTTTTGGATTTTTCAGGGGGGGGGGGGGGTCCGGAGTCCATGTCCCCATCTGGATCCTCACATGCACCACTTGGACTTCTTTCAAGACACCGGTTTCATTTTTGGTACTTTTTCTGAGAATTTTGGTGTTGATACTTTTACATTTGAGCCGTGACATGTGATTTCCAACAATGTGGTATGTGCGACCAGCAAAACCTCAGATCAGCCTGCGCATACGCGCAGTCTGATCAGAGCCCTTGCTTGTCGCTTGAATATTTTTTGACTGTTAAGCTACTGACCGAACATCATTTGGAGTGTCTAAGCTTGAAAGGAGGCTGCACAGGCTCGTCTGAGTCTACACTTGTCAAAATGCCACATTGTTGGAAATCACATGTCGTGGCTCATTTATGTCCCAGTCAACAGTATTTCAGTCTTGTCTTGAACAAATAAAGGGATCGACAAGCAATATGTGCCTGTTTATGGTACACAATACACTTCGCCTACCTGAAGGTGTACACAAAATATGAAAACACTGGCTCCGATAGGAACCGAGAATTATGCGACAGAAATTTTCATTGGAGAGAAAGAAAACTGAAAAAAGGGACTGATAGGCAATATGCGTTTTTTTTTTGTTACACAATACATAACATCACTATCAAGCTTTGTAGCAAATTTCAAAATCCTAAGTCAATTGCGCAAAACAGGAATTAATTTGCTACCAGAGGGAGCTATTTCTTTCCTCTAAGAACAGTTCCTTATGGTATGGTAAATCACTTTTGCCACATTAAGTGACCTTCATTGAATGTTGCTTTTTTATTACGCACGTGCATAACTGCGTAGTGGGAGCTACGCCAATGAACATTTACTAGACCCGTTTGAGGTCGTTAAATCCTCACCTTTCAGGCTCGGGTGTTATGCATTGAAAGGCCTGATTGATCCCTATAATGATAACATTTGCTCAGAGTTTTTCAGTGTCGTCTGTATATTGTGACCCTCAGTTGACATTCAAGCCTTCTGGTTGGCATTAGCATGACTATATGTATCGACCAAGGATCACAATAAATGTTTAACTCCTCAAGCCAGTAATTGAATCTTATATAGTGCACGTATTTGTACAGTAAACACTCCCCAACAGGCATTTATGAGTTAGATTTTCTTGAATTATAGTTTTTATCACTCATGTACAGGAAAAAAAATAATTTATCATATGACGTCGCGTCTGGGAGTGAAATAACGCCATGCAATAAAATCTGTAAACCACTAGTGGTTTATCGATTTACGGGAAACGTTATGACGTCCATAACAACGTTGCGTACATAAAATGACAATATTATAACGTTTTACCGTCAGCAATGAAACTTCAAAGATATCTTAATGTCATACGATAAATAGAATCTAACATTCGTGCTCTTGTATTATTGAATTTATTAAACTCGTTGCGAAAAAGAGATAAAATGCTCGGCAAGCCTCGCATTTTATCTCTTTTCCCCGACTCGTTTAATAAATTCAATAAAACATGAGCACTCATGTAAGATCCTCTATATAACTGCTGAATATGATTGCCTCTGCAAAAGTCGATCGAAAGTAAGCTAGTCAAAGTAAGACAATTTTCTTCGTTTTGTGGGTTCCCCGCTTTGTATTGCTTTTCGTGCAATGAGTGTTTGATGTTAACAAACCCTAGGCATTTGAGTCAACATCGGGTGTGACATCCACGTGCAGCAACCCATGTATGACACCTGTTGGGCATACAGATGATGAGATGATATATATCTGCTTCGGAATCTGCTGCTATTTCTTCTGAAGTGCAACACCAAAGTCCTGGAGAAATACGAGCGTTCCCTTATTTTTGGTTCTGATATATCCCTCTCAATAAATTAAGCCCAGATTTTTACTTCACTATTGTTCAATTAAACCAACCAGGATACTTTTATTTCTGGCTTGAACCGTCTTATGCATGTAAAGCGTTGGTAATTATGTTGTCCTAAGTGTTCGTTCTAGTTTTGCAATCATCCTGTTGAGGAAGAGAATACTGTTAATTCGGTTGTATTCGCGAGAATTCTATTTTTGCGAATAGTGATAAAAGTCTTATTTACGACATTATAAATTCGCGAATAGGGTATGATTTACCTATATCAGTGAACGACAGAGTAATTGCGCGAAATCGCGAGGACTTTATTTTCACGAAACTTCGCGAAAATTTCCGAATTAACAGTACTGAATGGTCTGCTTCAATTGCTGTCATGTGCACTGGCTTTCTGTTTCTCTTCCTCGTGGTAACATGGGTTGTTCTGCAGTCTGTAATTGTGGAATTCCCAGGCCAAAGTCACTTGCTTTCTACATACAAACGAACAAGATCACTACTCTGGAATGAAATCGGAACAGTTTGTAATTAGCAAAGTGGTAAACTAATTATGGCTGCTGCTTTATGGGGACATGTACCTCTCGGTAATGGCGAACAATACTATTGAAAAACAATTCGAAACCGACAAAAAAGGCAATTCTCCAGCAGTAAAAAGACAGTGAACGAACTGGACCGTTCCGAGACTGATTTATTACCATTGTAAAGCTTTAAAAGTGAGCAATCTCTTTAAATGTGCAAATATGCTGGGCTTCTTTTATAAGACTCTGATATATTCACATTATACAGATTTAAAAGTGAACAAACTCTTGAAACGTACAAAATATGCAATTTTGCACGGTTTCCATATTTTTACATTTCATGCGAGTGTAACAGCACTTCAGTAAAATCATTTGCAGCTTATTTTTAACATATTGTCGGGTTATACTGTCTGGACAATCTTAAAAAGTATTAGTTCAGTGTACATGTATCTGGATTTCAACTACAGGATTGTATAGAAGGGCTGATTACACATACATAGAATATTCCCTTCTTTTTACCTTTTCGCTATTATGTGAGGAGCGATTTCTATGTCTTTAAGAGACTAAGACTGCAACTTTGAACACTTTTCGATTTTTTTTTTTATTTTCTTTTTAAATCATTTGTAAAAGTAGGACTAAGTTATGCTTTCACAATAAATCTGTTCACTTTAGCTGAAAACTGCACGGAAAAGTGAATTATCTTATAAAACAGGTGTGTTTATCTCTTGTTGGTAATTATTTGCGTCCCTCCAATAATTATAGATAGTTAATTTTAACATAAATGCTGCTGTTTTGATACTGATAATTTGTTAAGATTTACGTAATTGGTAAAATGTACACCTAAATTTTAGTTTTTTTACTGTGTTCTTGAAAAAATAGAAACATTAGATCTAAAATTAAAAGATCAAAAGTTACAGAATATGCAGCTTTAAATGGGCCAGTTTTCTCTCTCATCAGTAAGCGGCGATTGCTCAAGTGAGTCTTTGCGTAAGCCTTAGTGGATCACATACGTAGACAAAGGTTGTAAATGAAGACTCAGATCGAGCTTAGCTCGCCATTAGAGGAAATTGCATTATGCTATAATTACCAAAATATCGTGCACTACTGTCCTGCCAGCCAAGAGTGACAGTGACTTTATGTTTGTTTACAAAGTTATCAGGCACTTAAAATCGATAAATCACTTGTGTTTTAATCCTATCCTAAGGATAGGATTATAACAAAAGTGATCTATCAATTCACGTTGGCTCAAGGGAATGTACGCTTTAGTGTTTTACTTAACAATCGTAAACAAAGTATTACGTCACTGTCACTCTTGGTTGGCACGTCAGTAGAATTTTCCTATTCACATTCCTTTTGTTTTATGTCCAGTTTATAAAGCCAAAGAAATGACTTAACAGGGAGACTTATACAGTTTATCACATCACTACATGTAAACCCCATTTCAGCAATAGATACATTCATCAGAGAGCGATCTCTTTAGAGCTTTTTTTATCTTTAATAGTCTGTCAGGTCTTTAGTTCTGAATAACTGAATAGATTTATGTTCTGGTGATTCTCTTAAAACCTCAGGAGATTTATTTGTGCCTATTTATTCAAATCATTATTGTGAATAATGGGAGTTATAAATATCTTAAAAAGTAGTGAGGAGTTTGTGAGAGAATATATAATATGACCCTTCATGCAAAGTTTAACTTGTCTTTGACCCACCCATTTCATGTACGCCATATAACGTACATATCGTAAGACAGTAATTTAAAGCCGGGGGGGGGGGGGTCTTGATCCCTGTAAAGTCACCATTACCTATATAGGTAAGGGTGTGAAAATTCATTTAACCAATCGGGGAACAGGAAATGGCTAATATACCAATTTGATTGGTTATCTAGAGAAGTTATCAGTATGAGATCTAAAGCAGAATGACCCTGTGAAGTTAAGTATCTTTATCATATGACGTCGCGTCTGGAAGTGAAATAACGTCATACATTAAAATCGATAAACCACAAGTGGTTTACAGATTTTCGGGAATTGTTATGAAATGACGCTTTCAACGTCACGCATATGGCAAAGCCTTAAAATATGATTTCAAAATGTCATATAACCATCGTGCTCCTGTATTATTGAATTTATTAACCTCGTTGCCAAAAAGAGAGATAAAATACTCGACAAGCCGCGCATTTTATCTCTTTTCCTCAACTCGTTTAATAAATTCAATAAACTATGCGCCTCTATTTATATAGTCCAGTCCTGTCTTTACAGACCTATATCTTTGAAAAGTCCTTATCTTTGCTTTATCTCCTTGTTATATCTTGATTCATATATTTTAGGAGATGACGCATTGATAAGTTAGGGGGTCTTTCATGCAAACCAAACATCTATGTGTCTTGCTCCACATCTGAAGGTGAGGTTGGCGGCTTGAAATGGGTTTAAGCCCTCCAGTAAAATATTTTTTACTGACCGTTCCAATGCGGTACTTCTTTTGTGGATCATTTGGTTTTTTTGTGTGTTTTTCAAGCTTTGGCGTCTGTTCATTGCTGTCTTGTGGTCACCTAATGGAAAAGGGCTGACCTCTTGTCTCTTGTTGGTGATGTTTATTATATTTTGTTGCTTACCCATGAGGTATACTGGGTCATGTGTCGTACTTGATTGTATCGTTTCCTAATCTTTGCCCTCTTTCTTACTTTATAAAGAGACTGGACTAAAGTTAATGTGCCGTTCTGTGACAAGCGATATGGTCACATTGAATATATCTAAAACAAGTTGACAGTAAATCAATGATTGCACCCAATAATTAGCAACTGGTTTCAAAAAGGAAAAAAAAAGATAAATTCATTTTTAGCAGTTGTTGGTTGGTTGGTTTTGTTGCTTTACGTCCCAAGTCAACAGCTACACTGTATGGTCATTGCGGGACGGTCAGTTCACCTAACCACACTTTTTCCTGGGCAGGCTTGAACAAGCGGTTAACCAGTAATTCGTGCACATACTTTCGCTTGTAACTGACAACAACCCTTCTTGAATGAATCAGCGGAAGGGAGGGGAATGACCGTAGAAATCATTTCATGATCAATCTCCACGAAAGTATGGGACCCTCGCGACCCCTGGATATGCAGTCAGACACGCATCTGTAGCCAGACACGTTACCGACTGCGCTACGCGGCCCGGCATTTTTAGCAGTATCCATCCGTTGACGGTGTCAAGCACTTGAGCATCCGGTACAAATACGTCTTATTCCTAAATGGCTTTGAGAATGTCAAGTCCCATTTATCACAGACGATTTCCAACAATTTGGTTTGTGCGACCCGCAAAGGCTCAGACCAGCCTGCGCATACGCGCAGTCTGATCAGAGCCTTTGTAAGTCGCTTCAATATTATATGACTGTAAATATACTGAATGAACAGCATTTGAAGTTTCTAAGCTTAAAACGAGGTTGTATTGAGTCTACACTTGTCAAAATACCACATTGTTGGAAAAAAAATATACGGCTCATTTATCAAAGACTAGTCCAAGATCATTTGTTACTATAAAAGAGACACGATAATGCCATCACCGAGGACGTCCGAAAGGATGATGTATAACAGTCCAGCAATTTTCAGAATGAACTGAATTAAATCATGCCAATAAACATTAGATTACATACTTGAATGAGTGATCGGGATAGTTTTTTGGAACTCGAGAATTCTTAATCAAATAGTCTCAAGCATCCAACGTCTTAGAAGACGGAGCGGGTTAATTCTTGGGCGGATCAATATCGCCAAGCAGTGAATGGTCCCATAATTCAAATTATGTTTATACTCTTTCCTAACATATGATCTCAACGTCACCAGGCTGGAATATAAATGAATTTGACTTGCAGGAATCAACATGTGCTCAAAGACGAATATGTATTTATATTTGATGCTCAATTCAACTGAGAGAGAATGTAGAGAAAAAACACAACGGAGTTAAAATATGACTACGTCTAAGAGCAAAACTTATAATGCATGCAAACGCCTTAGCTCAATTTAGTGACTACCGTTACACTTGCATGTAATGCTTTGAATTTTTAATGATATAACATACTTTGTAACTATGGGAAACCATTGTGTTAAACTTAAAATAAAAAGGAAATCTAAGATTAAGCATGTGTCGGACGAGAAGCCAATTTTAAAATTCGAACAAGCAGCTGTTATAGGTAATAACTGGAAAATTCTCAAATTGGATATTGCTAATATTGGAACTATGACCTTTGTAGGGTGAGTCGTAAACATCATTTTGATTTCTTTTTTCATTCTCTAGTCGACAACAAGCCGTATATGAAACATTATCATATGACGTCGCGTCTGGGAGTGAAATAACGCCATGCAATAAAATCTGTAAACCACTAGTGGTTTATCGATTGTCGGGAAACGTTATGACGTCCATAACAACCTTGCGTACATAATGACAAAAGTATAACGTTTTTACGCCAGAAATGAGATTTCAAAGTATTCGTTATATGATAAATAGAATCTTACATTCGTGTCTTGTTTTATTGAATTTATTAAACTCGTCGCGAAAAAGAGATCAAATGCTCGGCAAGCCTCGCATTTTATCTCTTTTCCCCAACTCGTTTAATAAATTCAATAAAACATAAGCACTCATGTAAGATCCTCTATTTATACCCATCATCACCAGTAATTTGAAATGTCTCTGCTTGTAAGGCCCCAGAGGAATATCTTGTGGTGAGGTTGATCTTTTTTACTAATCCTGTTACATGTAGTCTTAAAGTATCAGTACCGTGACACGGAAACTAATCTGATTTTTTGGTTTACCTTCATAATCGATTTTAATGAAGACAGTTCACGGCCACATTTGTTTAAGGCTGATCTATTGGTATTATATGATGATCGTTATCATCATGGAGTTGTCTAGATCAACCTTTAAGTAGCCCTTTGAAAAACGGATACTTTGGCAAACAGTGAAGAACTGGAAGAAGTACAAACGTTTTGTTGAAAATTGTTGCCAGTGGCCCCTGGATATATATTTACAAAGAGTAATGTTTCCTTGTGTTTTTGTCACTTCCCTATATGCTGTCCCTGGGTAAGTGATATACTTGATTGCATCGATTCCTGATATGTGACTTCATTTTTACTTTTATTGTTGATAGTTTTTTTGATAAATGCCATTGGTCTGAAAAAGATGAAACCTCATAACTGAATATTTATCGTCCTCGCTTTCAAATTATGCCTCTAGCTTTCTTTAGGTTATGTCGTTGTTGATTCATTGTTTATTATTATATTTCAATGCAGACCAAACACCTACGTGTCTTGATCCACATCTGACTTAAGGGTGAGGTTGGCGCACCGTGAAACAGATCTAAACCCTCTAGTGAAATATTTTACTGACCGTTCCATAGCGGTACTTCTTTTGCGGATCATTTGTGTTATTTATGTCTTGTGTCTGCCATGCTTTCGCGTATGTTCAATGCTGCCTTGTGGTCACCATAAGGGAAAGGGCTGACCTATTGGCTCTTGTTTGTGATATTAATTGTGATTTTCTTTTCCCATTTGGTATCCTGATGTCATCTGACTGTTACGAGACCTGTTTCATGTTTATTTGAACAGATTTGAATTTGCGGTTGCATATAAATAAAACAAACCAATTTTGCTTTTTCGTGCATAAGAGACATGTCCCTGGTATTGTCAAATAGACAAGATGACAATTTAAAGCATAGCCATAAAATGGCGGCCCACAATATATCCTCACCCCCTTAAACTTATTTTAACAGCTAAAATGGGTGTTTCTTCAAAGAAAATACGTATTTAAGTGTGAGATTTTCTTTTAAGTTTAGAGTAACATTCAGGCTATTATTCAAATGAGAACCAATCTATGTGTGTCTGTTTTTGCTTGACGACTGGGCTTAATACGTTCTTCCATACAAGTGCACAAATGGGTACATCATGCGTATTCCATGTATAAAATGTGTCATGGAAGAATTTTGGAAAACAAATTCTCAACAACTCACAGCCCACTCAATTTCTTAGATATTTTAAAGGCAAGGTCTGCTACCAGTTAACTGGCAGCAGCGATTTTACGTTAAAATCGCTGCTACCAGTTAACTGGCAGCAGCGAATTTACGTTAAAATCGCTGCTGCCAGTTAACTGGTAGCAGCGATTTTAACGTAAATTTGCTGCTTCCAGTTAAATTTTTATTTTTATTTTGACAAGAAGGTTTGAGTCGGTGACGCATGGTGCAAACCAGTGTTTATACATGCAATAATGTAAACCTGGATCCATAAATGTGTCTCAGGAGGGGAGAGGGTGTCTAGTCGGAGACCAGGGTGGTTCAGACAAAGTTGTACAATTTAAAATGGAGGGTTTGAGGTCCGGATCCGCAGTTCTCCCATTGGATCCGCGCATGTAATTATTCACAGAGGGTTTGGAAACAAAATGGGATTTTAAGTTTTATTAATTTTATTTTGCGAGGAGATTCTAATACCTATCCACAACATATGATTTTATGGAGAAATTCTGAAAAGTATCATGTTTTATCACTTTAACTCCCGAAGAATGATAGAGGATTGTAATTTCAAATAATTTCAGCAGAAGATGTTTTAGTTTAAATTCTTGCATTGTTGGGTCCATTAAAAAGGCCATGGGATTCAAACAGCAAAACTATTATTTTCCGTAATAATAAGATGTGCGCTTTTAAAATTAATCAAAACTAGCAACAACATATTTGTTTGTTTGTTTGTTATATAGTCACTCTTTTACTTTTTATGGAGAAATTCTGAAAATTATCACGTTTTATTTTGCTTGTGAAGAACATATACATATCGTACAAACATTGTGTGGATATATACCAGAATCGCCGCGGTGAGGAGATTCTAATACCTATCCACAACATATGATTTTATGGAGAAATTCTGAAAATTATCACGTTTTATCACTAAAACCAACCCCAATTTTCCTCTATTTTCACTCTTTACAGTTAAGTTATCAATAAGTTCTCCATCAAAATACTGAAGCGAACTGGCAGCAGCGATTTCACGTTAAAATGGCTATAACCAGTCAACTGGCAGCAGCCATTTTAACGTAAAATCGCTGCTACCAGTTAACTGGCAGCAGCCACTCCGTATAATAAACATAGCATTTTGTCACATTTTAGGCGTTTTTGCGTAACATTGGGACTTCAAACTAGTTTTTCTGCATGCGCTACAATAAGTATTATCATTCCTGCTTTTGTATTATTGAATTTATTAAACTCGTTGAAAAAAAGAGATAAAATGCTCGGTAAGCCTCGCATTTTATCTCTTTTCCTCAACTTGTTTCGTTTCATAAAGTCAATAAAACAATCATGAGCACTAATGAAATAAACTCTATTCAACTAAACAGCATTATCTTAGAGGCGATCATAGGACTGACCTCAGTTTCGAACTTTCAATAATTAATTGCAGTGTGACGAAACTGCATCATTCAATAACCGTAGAGAAGATTCTAAATAATCGTTAAATACAATGTTGGCTTAATAACTATTCTGCAACAATGCATTTCAGAGTCAGTTTTTTAAGACGATTGTGTGTTATTATAAATGCAAAAGATTTTTTTTAAATCCTTCTTTTAATGATCAGTTTAAAAATATCATTAAGCATTATAAAAGAATGGGATATAGCATGGATATTTAGCGAAAGTCTGCATGTCTTGTTATATATAAAATCACGTTCTATAGCTATGTCTTCCTCTTTAAATGCACGACGGTGAGTCAGGCCCAAGACTCAATGACGACACTGACTTAAAACGTTCATCAATAGGTCAGTGCTTGATATTTGCCCATGGCTGGGCTCACAGTAACCCATTTTGGGGTTACAATTAGCTCTGACAGTCTGTAAGTTGATAGCTCCTTTTCTTTGTTTCATCACAGTAATTTACTTGATTTGGTTGTTTCCCTGTGATGATGCACTGCATACGTTAGGGTTTTGTATTTATACTACACAAGAATCTAGGGCGGAGAGTTGGCCAGTAAAATTATTAAATTACTGCCCGCTGTCTGTTCTAAGGTGATGGTTCTGTTGTTGATTAGGTTTTGTTTTTGTTGCCCCCCCCCATTGTTCGGTTTGTGGAGGTTTTGTCTAAAGTCCTTGTTTTGTTATATGATACATTGTGCTCTTTCTTGATTGCAGTCATCTCTCTGAGGAAGAGAGAGCTGGTTGTTTTACTTTTTCTTGTCTCAGACTAACTGATGTCATGTTGCTGTTGTTTGTGCCGCGGTTGGTCTGCAGTGTGTGATTGTCATACTGGTAAATGTATACGTCGATTTTCTGGTATTTACACGTATTGTCGGTACTTCATAGACCGGAAATGGTACATATTGGTGTTAATACTATATAGAAAAAATGTCATATGCCCAAAGGACCATAGGCTTCAATCATTTTTAAGTATTCAGTATGTGCATGGCGATTTATATAAGCATTTAGGAATAGATTCGAGTACTGATCATCCAGATCGATACTCGAATCTATTCCTTAATGCTTACATAAATCGCCATGTGCATGCCAAATACTAAAATATGACCTCATTCTATAGTCCTTTAGGCATATGGCATGTTTTTATATACAGTATTAACACCAATATCTACCACTTCCGGTCTATGAAGTACCGGCAATACGCGTAAATACCAGCAAATCGACGTATACATTTACCAGTGTGATTGTGGCATTTCCAGGTCACACTCACTTACTTTTTTACAGTGCTATCTGCTATTCCATCAACTCAGGAGTCTGCAGTTATATTCGATAAAAAATGAGGATTTTTTTTAAAACATGTTTCTAAGATTAATTAAATCAGATATTGAATTTGGATTCGTCAATAAAAAGCATTTTAACAATGATCTTTTTAATCGTTTACATTGTAGGAGAAAAATAAAATACGGGACTATAATAAATGATAGAATTTATATTCCTTTTATTGCATTTGTTCCATGTTTATTACTTCTGGTGTTTTATAGTCGACAATACATTGATTAAATTTTTTACAGCTTTTTTCCTTTTGGTCCTGCTAAACCATGAGTTGCCCACATTTGTTAACAGTGAAAATCCAGATTGTTTGTTCAGAAGCCAAATGATCAGGATCCACACTTTTTCTTCAGTCTGTAAATCAATGGAAATGCTTGCCACGACACGTGATTTCCAACAATGTTGCATTTTGATAAGTGTAGACACACACGAGCATGTGCAGCCTCCTTTTAAGCTTAGTAACTTCAACTGATGTTCGATCAGTAGCCTAAGAGTCATAGAATATTCAAACGGCTAGCAGAGGCTCTGATCAGACTGCGCTTACGCGCAGGCTGATCTGAGCCTTTGCTGGTCGCACATACCACATTGTTGGAAATCTCATGTCGCGGCTCATATGCAAATATACTCAGAAAAAAAAAACAATTGAATGATGTCAAATTTCTTTTGACTTTTTAACATATATTAAAGTAATTTTCAAACAAAAAAAATCTATGTGATAGAACTACCACTACGCTATTCAACAAAATGCACAATAAAAAATACGGGTCATTGGTTACGATACAATACCACACCAAATGTACCAACCCTCTCTACCCAAAGTTCACAAGCAATAAATTTAGCGCTTATAATTTTTGCTACAACCTTTACCTGGTCATTGCTTAAGTTCTAATTCCGACCACAGACAAATGTTCACACCCATTTATTAGTCATTGCCTATAATAATGGGTCAATATCTTCAACAAAAATCATCAGATATGTCATACCTGAGACAATATGACAACAATTTGGCAGTAAAAGACTGACAGCATCTACAAAACTAGGGAGTATAAATGATAAAAATGGGTTTCGTTCATTTTTGAACGTTTGTGACTTTTCAGTATAGAGGGTTGTACTGTACCATTTGGATTTGTACTGTACTTAAACCAGTGAAGCGTGACTGAAACCAAGCATCCATTTTGATTGTAGATATATCTAAAACCATGAAATGCATGCATTATTAGTCTAAGCTTTATTATTTTCAATGTTAGAGATGTAACTGAATCTTTATATTCTTCATTTATTTTTTCTGAGTATAGTAACGAGTGCATATTAGTGATGAAACAGTTGATAGAGTGAGGTTCTCGTGACGAACAACTCCCAGGTTCGAAAGACAGTAAAACCTGTCTTAAGCGGCCACTCAAAAAGAAGACCAAAATTGTTGTTAAGACCGAGTATCGCATAATGCATGGCATAAGTATTGCAGAATGCTCCAATGGAGCATTCTGCAATACTTTCGACCTTCATTAAGCTACCATTTGCCTTTACGATCTTTGCTTTTTTCTATTTTAGTGGTCGCTTAAGACAGGTTTTACTGAAGTGCATGAGACTGAAACAAATTCCTTCACTTGACGTATTATCCCATTATGACTATTAAAATTTCCAATCCTTATCAATTGGACGAATCCATTTTGAATTTTAGGCCTGCTTTGAGTATGTTTGAGTTTCATTCAATCTTAAAAAAGTACTTTAAATAAGCAAACAGTGCAGAAACTGATCAGATGCCACGCTCCATGACGTCTGATCTTGTTATGCACTGTTTGCGGCTGTCCCATAAAAAGAACGTACGTCTACAACAACACAGTTGGAGCGCAGTGGCTTAGTGGTAGAGTGCTTGTCTTGACATCGAGATGTTGCAGGTGTGAGCCTTGCCAGCGTCACTGCATTTTGTCCTGGAGCAAGACACATTAATCCTTGCTTAGTACTGGTTCAACCCAGGAAGGCCCATCCCGACATAACTGATAAATTGTTGACTGGGACATATAGAATCAAATGAAATAAACAAACAACAACACAGCGCAAGAATTTCCCAACCACTTTACTTAACAGTCAGCCCCACCCCGCTTTTCCCTTGTCGATTCCCAATAGTATGTTAGTATTCAGACGTTGAAGTTATCACTCCTATCATTTCCGCTACATACATATGCTAGATATAATCTTGAACAATTGAGTAAAGCAAGAGTAAGTATTAGGCGCAGCGAAAACCAAAGGTGCTTATCAGAATATTACTTAACAAACAAGATAACAATTTTATTGCGGACATCCTTTAGTTCTTCTAAAAAAGTTTATTTGGTTTTTGTATATTTGCCTAATCGTATTAAAACATACGCCGCACTCATTACTATATATCTTTGTCATTTGAGCTTGTAACCCTTGAAGTTCTGAACCATTCTAGAAAAAAACCCTGTAAACTTCTGACGAAGCCATCCTAACAGTATACACACTGTTGAAAATGCTTTACAATTTGAATGCTGTCAGTTAACAAGACATAAAAATAGGAAGGAGTGTAGTATGTATAAAAAATATTCAGCATGGCAAGAGTTAAACTGATCTCTGACAAACCGAGGATGATTCGATTAAGAAGCATATTATCATAACTGGCTTATAGAGCTTATGAGCTTGGCTCATTAATCCTCATAAATGATATATAATAAAAGTTTGTTGACCTGTGCTGAACAACTTAAATGTATTAATCAATTGGCAGAATTTTATAGTATAAACTGCCAAGGTCATATGACTATGTTAACATCTGTTTGTTTGTAAACATTGAAATCAAAACATTTGGTGGCAAATTCATATTTTAAAAACCACATGTTGTCAGCATTGATAGCTCAGTAGGTAGTCTAAGAGTCGCCGCCAGCAGAAAATCAATTATTTTTCCATTATGCACAGGTTCGAATCCAATGAATGCATTCATTTCTTTTTCTTCATTTTTATTGTATAATATTTTCACATTCATCCTTTAATCATGTTTAGTCAACATTTTTAACATTTAAACAAAGTGTCCCTGTGTGGGACAGAGTAGCAAACACAAAAACGCATATGCGAGATGCCACGGAAGGCATCAACTCAATAAGGTATGTGATGTTTGCTGTCATTAAAACGATATTCAGCAATCGAAATGATTTGGAATTGATTATAAGAATTTGTATTCAAACAATTGTATCAATAAATAGATAAACAAAAATATAAATAATGTCAAGGTAAAAAAAGATACGGTTACGGGGTTCGAACTCGCAACCTCCATGACAGTGGACAAGCGATTCATCCACTATGCTACGGATACCGTCTTGTGATATAACATTTTAATTAAAATAGAATGCATGTTTTTTTCTAAAAATAGTGAGTTAAAGGTAACTTCGTTGTTTTTTTTTTGTTTTGGTTTTATACCAATCAGAAGGGGTCCAACTTGGATAACTTTTTTTTGTTTGTATGAGTTTCATGAGAGGAAGGATCCAAACACATGTACCACCATTAGCGGGCCATCATTGGCATTGAATGCTGACTCGGTACTTTTGTGATGTTTTTGGGGATCCGGACAAGTGTTGCTAAGAAACCCTATTTTTTTCATTTTACAGGTCCGGGTCCGGACCCCTGTCCCACCTCTGGATCCGCGCATGACTCATGGCAGTCTGTTTCCATTGCAAACAGGACCAGAGAAGTTTCAGACAAGCCTGGGCATACGCATGGTATAGAAATAGATGAAGTTTATGACATAACCCATTTATGCCTAATGGAGTGTCCATTGGACAACTCCATTTCGAATATTTAAGGATTGTTGGGTAGTAATGTTTAATTTCGCCCTAAATTATGCTAATGTCTATAGCAAAAAGTGGAGAACCTAATCAGACACCGCGATATGCGGCGTATGGTCAGGTTTTACACTGTTTGTCGATGTCCCATAAAAAGGACGCGAGTCTTCAATTGGTTAATACTATTGCAATCGGGGGTTCGCGACTAACAAAGGCGCAGACTGATCAACGCCTTTGTTATTCGCTTATTGGAAAGTATCATATACTGAGTTCCACAGCCAACGCAACTCTCTAAATAATTAATCATAACTATTTTAATATTTAATTTAAAGGTATCTAAATTGGCAACAATATTGTGAAGTCTATTGAGCAGGTAATCAGCAAAAAAAATGGGAAAATCATAAACGTTCATGATTTTTCGATTTGTCTGGCACAGGAGTGGATTTCAAAACTGAAAATAGTCAGTATCGAGTGTGTCCACCGTTAGAGTTTATCACTGCACGGCTACGGTTTCTCATGACGAACGATGTTTGGGAGATAGGGCAAGCACGCACACGTCTGTCCAACTCGTCCCAGATGTGCTCAATTGGAGAAAGATCTGGCGACATCGACGGCCATTCCATCACATTCACGTTGTTTGCCGTCAAGAACTGCGTTGTGGCACGTGCGGTATGGGGGCGAGCATTATCCTGTTGCAGTATTGTCACACCATTACCTGCCTGCATGAACGGCAAAACCACTGGGGCAAGAATGTCGTCTCTGTATTTCTGGGCATTAAGGGTACCATTTACAGTCACAAGCTGAGTTTTTCCATTGTGCGAAATTCCACCCAATTCCATCACAGAACCGCCCCTAAAACAATCTGCCTCAACAATGCATGCGTCAGCGTAACGCTTTCCTGTACGGCGGAAAACACGCGTTCGTCCATCAGCATGTTCCAGAGAAAAACGCGACTCATCTGTATACAGAATCTGTCGCCACAGAGCTGCGTTCCAGTACTGACGATTCCGGCACCAGGTCCGACGTGTTTGCCGATGGCGTCGCGTTAGCTTTGGTCCAACGTATGGGCGGCGTGGCTGTATTCCTCGTTCCTTGAGGCATCTAAGTACAGTCTGTTTACCACCATGACGACCACGAGTCTCTCTGGCTGTGCGTGCTGCAGTTCGCTTCCTGTCAAGAAGATGCTGAGTTCTCATGCGATTGTCTTGGGCTTGAGTCGTAACCCGGGACCTGCTTGCTCGCGGGAAATCCGTCACATGACCTGAAACATTTGAAACTGCACTTAAAAGACAGTTCGGCGTCGATAATTCATTTTGCGATTTTAATGAAAATTTCAAGAAAAATGGAAAAAATTCTCAGAAATTTTGCATTTGGATTGGTGACGAGTTTTACCTGTTTGGCGATACTTGGTCCATAATCTGGCTATGGTACGAGGGTCATCCAATATGTTCTGACAATGACCCCATAAAAGAAAAACCTTTTTCTCTAGGATTAGTTTCAATAATCTTCACATTTTATATAGAATATAGGAAATTGGATCACAGGTTCAAATATTTTCCATGTTGCCATCGCGATGGTTGCTAGGCAACCAACGAACACAAGGTAAAGAGCCATGGATGGGACTCCATGTACAATATACATGCCCAAATTCCTAAGAAATTGCAATCTCCTTTTTAAAACTTTTTATATAGATAAATATAGACATTACGTATGTTGATTTTGAACGGCTTAGATAATAGTTTAGGTTGCGACTGTGGTGTTTGCAGGGTTTTGATTATGATATATCACAGATTATGCAAGAAATATTTTCCTTGAAAATGGTCTGTACTAATAGTGTATTATCTTTGGTATAAAGCAATAATTGAAATTTATTATTTTCTATATGTTAAGAAGACTATAGAACAGATTTATCAAAATATGTGTCTATTAATATGCAAATTGATCGCAATGGCTTATATAAGTGTTCAAAATATACCATTTTCTAATTAACATTTAAGGTGAGGCAAAAATTTAATTTTCTGTTGTTGCCTAGCAACCGAGGACGTTCAAAGCAACTACGTTAATGTCATTGTGGTATTTGCATTTATTTGTCAAATTTGTATTCAGACAACATCACCAACCACTAATAAAACTTTTCAAAGAAACATACTGCATATTTAACTAACTCTACCCCCAGCAAAAAGTAGTGAAAAACGTGAATTTTCGCGGTTATGGGCTGTCACAGTGTTGTTTTCAAATTTGTATAGTATCGGATCAGGTTATGATAAAAACTCCATATTTCAAACATGAGTCGGCAACACCCATGGCCACATGTAATGGGTAATAGAATTTTGATTTCAATAACAGTTTCTGAGATATGGGACCATTGTCAGAACTTTTTGGATGACCCACGTAGACTTTGCACAACCAAGGTTACGTGCGACAGCTGCAATTGAGTTATGGCTTTGCAGCAATCCAATGGCGCGTCCGCGATCTTCAGTTGATAATCCTGGCATGTTTGGTTGCTTTGAGATAGTTTGCTTCTTATACACTTATGGGCCGATCATCTGAGATTGTAATGTCGCACGAGATTTCAAAAATTAATCACATTCGCACGTGCAGCACGTAAAAAGGCACTTTCGTACCCCGAGACAAGTTCTCACGCATGCGCACGTGAAAATCAATTTTTATAATGCAAACAGTTGGTCATGGCATTCAGGGAAAAAATATATTATAATTTCATGATTTATTTCGTTTTCTAGAAATGACAAAAAAAAATAAAGTTGTGTTGGCTGTGGAACTCAGTATATATTGGCTTGCTACGAGCGAAATTTCAATTTTCTAGCTAGTCTTAGCTGAGCATGCTGGTTTAAATTGCACTTTGTCCGACACCCCGAAGATATGGTTTCTCGTGTCGCGCCCTAAGAACTTAAGGACATATGCTACTAAATACTTCCCATATTGAAATATTTTCAATACTTTGCATACAGTTTGTTTTATGCATGGGCTATCCATTTATGAAATAAAAAGGATATGTCACCGTGCTTATTTTTTCAGAATCTCATATTGAAGTTTACAGCATCTGACCAATTTTCTAGAAATATAAAATAATAACACTAGTCCTAATTATCGAGCTTAAACGGTTGTAATCTTCAGCCAGCTTCTTTCTTTTAACTTAAATTACTGCCCATGACCTCAAACTTTTAAGAAAATGTGCATGTTTACTTGTTATCCCATGCTGTGACAAGATACTGCATGATATATTTTGGTAATTCGTCGAAAAATGGAATTTGTTTTTAGAATAAATCATGTATTAAAAAATCTGATATTGAAAATCTTGAAAATTTATTTTTAATTCATGGACTATTATAATACCTTTCAGAAAAAGAATAAAAATCTGGGGTCACCGAACTAATTCTCTTTCTAGAGGGCCAAATTTAACCCCACCCCCATAGGTTTCATGCGTAATTCAATATAAAGTTCGGGGATGACCATTTCGGTCGTTTTGATGATGCCATTTTACTAGTATATGAAGTAATTTAGCATTAAAATGTTTAAAAAAAAAAACACACACACTGGAAATATGTGCGCATCCGGGAATCGATCCTGGTCCTCTGGCTTTGTAGCCAGACACACTAACCACTAGGCCACGAGGTCAGGTCGTGCGCCGCTCGAAATAACCATACAAATAGTATAGACTCGGCCACTATCGTATTCGTAACCAGGGTTATTGTGTACGTCGTTTGATTTCGACTGAGCTACATTTATCAGTCTTTAGTTCTGAGACAATCAGTTCTGAAAAGATGACAATAGATATTTCGAACACACTTTAATTAGTTATTTTGTGAAGAAAATGTCGGAATACCGATATGACATAAGAATATCGGAAGCTGTGTTGATCCGAATCCGTTAAGGGTCGAAAGACAGGACCAAGACAACTTTCCCCGTTTGCAGACGCGGGAAAGGTGCGCATTGGAAATAGCCCATATGTCTTAAAGGACATATGCTACTAAATACTTCCCATATTGAAATATTTTCAATACTTTGCATACAGTTTGTTTTATGCATGGGCTATCCATTTATGAAATAAAAAGGATATGTCACCATGCTTATTTTTTCAGAATCTCTTATTGAAGTTAACAGCATTTGACCAATTTTCTAGAAATATAAAATAACAACACCAGTCCTAATTATCGAGCTTAAACGGTTGTTATCTTCAGCCAGCTTCTTTCTTTTAACTTAAATTACTGCTCATGACCTCCAACTTGTAAGAAAATGTGCATGTTTACTTGTTATCCCATGCTGTGACAAGATACTGCATGATATATTTTGGCAATTCGTCGAAAAATGGAATTTGTTTTTAGAATAAATCATGTATTAAAAAATCTGATATTGAAAATCTTGAAAATTTATTTTTAATTCATGGACTATTATAATACCTTTCAGAAAAAGAATAAAAATCTGGGGTCACCGAACTAATTCTCTTTCTAGAGGGCCAAATTTAACCCCACCCCCATAGGTTTCATGCGTAATTCAATATAAAAAGTTCGGGGATGACCATTTCGGTCGTTTTGATGATGCCATATACTAGTATATGAAGTAATTTAGCATTAAAATGTTTTAAAAAAAAAACAAACACACTGGAAATATGTGCGCATCCGCGAATCGATCCTGGTCCTCTGGCTTTGTAGCCAGACACACTAACCACTAGGCCACGAGGTCAGGTCGTGCGCCGCTCGAAATAACCATACAAATAGTATAGACTCGGCCACTATCGTATTCGTAACCAGGGTTATTGTGTACGTCGTTTGATTTCGACTGAGCTACATTTATCTGTCTTTAGTGCTGAGACGATCAGTTCTGAAAAGATGTCAATAGATATTTCGAACACACTTTAATTAGTTATTTTGTGAAGAAAATGTCGGAACACCAATATGATATAAGAATATCAGAAGCTGTGTTGATCTGAATCCGTTAAGGGTCGAAAGACAGGACCCAGACAACTTTCCCCGTTTGCAGACGCGGGAAAGGTGCGTAATGGAAATAGCCGCATATGTCTTTAATGTCATGTCTGTATATTGCAGCCTTGTGGCAACCCGCTGGGAAAGGGCTTATCTCCTCGGCTGTCCTGTGTATGATGTTTTCTTGTGTTTTGTCACTTTCCCATACGGTGTCCTGGGTCGGGTGTGGTACTCCGTACCTTTGCCTTCTTCCGTACTTCAAACAAATCAAATAAATACCGTTTACACATGGTCTGGCATAATAAGAGCTCATTATATCGGGATATCTTTTTTTTTTCAATTTTACGACCAAGGTCAGGGTATTTAATTAATCGTAATTGGATTGGAAGAAAAAGTAGTTTGCATCAAATAATTGACAAAGAAGACACACATAAACAGGAAAAATATGATTATTTAGATGATATTGATCACCGCCGTACTATAGTCTCCTACAGCGGGCTATTTAAAAATCATTAGACCTGTGCAATCTTGCTGAAGTATGTTCTGCTTATGATAGCTCTACTCAAGGAAATTTTAGAACATATTAAAAGGCAGTCGAACATTGTTTTATTACACCTACGAGGGATGTTCGAAAAGAATTGCTTATTTCTATCTGGAGACTTCAAATTTCAAGTTAGCCCAAAATTGCTCATACCATGCCATCAAAGACCTCTCCGTGGCTATAAATGCAAAGCTTCAATCGATGTATCCACAATCGAAGGCGTCACGGTACGCTGATTTGGGCACAGTAATAAGGTACTGATAAATACCAGATCCAAGAGCCTGTCAGGACTATTATTTCCACCAGCAAGGAATTGTTTCAATTTCGGAAACATCAAGAAATCACATAGGGCAAGATCTAGGGAATACGGGAGGTGAGGCAAAACAGTTACTTTTTCTTTCTTCAAAAACGCCGTAACTATTTCTGAGGCAAGAGCAGGGACATTGCCATGTAGAAGACGGGTATGTTTAAAACCAGTGACAGGGCGTAGTTTCTGATAATATTTTTTGGCTTCTCCAGTACTGTGTCTTTGTAGTGCTTAACGTTGATGTTTTTTGCTCTATTTCATCAACACTTTTATTGCGACTCCTTCACCAGATAAGAAAATTGCATAGTATACAAAACTTTCTTGCACTCAAAGACCATTTGGCAATTATTGGGCGTCTGCTATGTTTAGAGGCCCAGATTTTATTGCTAAACTTTCTGACGGGCTCAAAATAATAAACCCAATTTTCATCACCTTTGACGACATTGGCAAACTGCTTTTTGTCACAAGTTTGAAACATTTGAAGCAGCTTTTTGGCCACTTTAACCCGTTGTCTGTTTTACTCATCAGTCAACAGATGTGGCACCCATCTAGCAAAAATGTTTCGGACTTTCAAATGCTTCTTCAAAATAAGGTGAATCGTTGATAGTGATATGCCTACTTTTCGTGCAATATCACGAACTGTAAATCTGGTATATCCTTCAATGATATCCTTTATTTTTGAAACGATTTCTTTACGAGATGCAAATTTTGGCCTACCTGATTTTGGTGCATTTTTTATGGACTCTACACCAGATTCAAATTTATTTTTCCAGCGCCTAATTGTGTCATAAGACACAAAAGAAGGTCCTTAAGTAGTAGAAAGTTTTGTCATCAGCTTCTTCAAGGAACAACCAAGTTTTGAGCGATCTTTGATGTAAGTCCATATTTCATATTTCTGGTCGACGCGTTCTACCAACCATTTTTACTACATTGGTCAATGACTGCGTGTATCAATATGACAAATGTTATGCCTTGCATTTAATCTAACATGTACATTTATACTTTGTTGTGTAGAACTTGAATAAACCTAGATATGTATATATTGGTTATTATCGGGCCCCACGTGTATATCGAGATATAGGACAATAAGCAACTCATTTCGAACATCCCTCGAATGATACGCTTGTAAAACTTGAGCTGAGTTTCAGTTTTCACTTGCTTTGCAACGATTTGAAAGGTGATTTGTATTATTATTAATTTTTTTCAGTGAGTATGTCAATCTGTTCCTGCTTCTTGACTTACGTATTTCATTGGTTACCATGTTTCTAAATATTTTGTAATTATCGAGACCGTTAGCATTTTGAGATTTCTTTTTAATTTATGGAAGAGTCGTTTTCTTTTTCCTATTAGTTTTCTTATACGTGTAGTCAGCCAAGGTGGATCCGATGGCATGCAAATTATTGCCTTGTTTAGAACGTGCTTTTTAGCTAATTCTGTTATGCAAGTATTTACATTTTCAGCGTATGTGTCAATGTTATCATGCGTTAATATATGCCAATCTGTCTGCTCGATTTCATAGTGAAATGAATTGAAGTCCATATAGCCAGATGTATCGTGAAAATGTTGACTTGACACTGCTATCAAACTTAAATAAACAAAGTATTGTGCAATGGTAACGTAGTTTGTGCTCTAAGAAGATCTAAGAAGGGATCTCCAACACCAGATAGGAAAACATTATGACTATAAGGGTAAAACGCATCTATGGCGTTAAGCTTTGAAGTCGTTCGCGATCACCTGACAATATATCTCCTGATATGATTAGCATCAAAACGTATTCTCCTTATGAATGTCAGTGTAATGAATTGTCAGCAATGAATGTGGTCATAAAGATAACTTAGGGAAATGTTTTTGAAAAGGAGCTGTAAACTGGTGTATATACAATGTATGACGTTTATTGAAATGTTGACGTTATCAACTACTGTGGACTAGAAAGTCTATAAATTGGTTACTTGCGGTACTTCTTTTGTGGATCTTTTATGTTTTTTCTGTCTTGAGTTTGCTATGCCTTTGTGCGCGTCTGTTTATATGTGCCTTGTGCTCACCTGCTGGGAAAGGGCTGACCTCTTGGCTCTCGTTTGTGGTGTCTAACTGTGAGCTTGTCACTTTCCCATTGGTAGCCTGGATCAGGTGTGGTACTTGATTGTATCGATTCCTGATCTTTGCACCCTTACTTACTTTGGTATCATACACAGCAAAATAACAAACTTTGATGCCGTATGCACCCATGGGACGTCATAAGCAACGTCGTGTTATGATGCAGATACATTAACTACTGATTTATACCAGTTTGAATCTCACATTGAAATCTTTATAGCATATACTGTATGCGAGAAAAGTGCATAATTATGTTGATGCGTTTTCAAAGTCCTTTAGTTTAAACTTTTATTTAATTTTTGTATAACAACATATGTACATATAATGCAATAAGTTCACATACAGATCATTTCGAAATAGAAAAAAGGGATTCAGAAGAAAGTCTATTGACTTTTGTAAATCTGTTTCCCAGATAAATTAAATTCATGCTCATTTTAGCTGAGTAATATGGAAATAATTTTATAACCTCGGGGCCAGTATCACTATGATACAGTCAACACTTCCACACAAGGCATCATAATTGTACTCTATTACAGGATGTTCAGTATAAATATATTCAAATATATAATAATTATATTATACTAAACATGCTAAAGGACTTTGAAAATGAATTTTATCGTGCTAATTTAAGTTAAAATGCCAAAATTGTATTAATTTGAACATATATTTGCATAATAAATATGAAAGCTAGATAAGCGATATTCAGCATGTATTTCTTTTCTTTTTTTTTTTTGTCTTGTGTTTTTTTTTTTTTTTTTTTTTTTTCTTCTTTTTTTTTTTTTTTTTTTTGGCGGGGGGGGGTTGTGTGTATGTTTAGGGTGTGTTTTGGTTTTGTTTTTGTTTTATTTTAGGTGAGGCAGTTGAAATTTTATGACTGGGCCCGGCCTGTTGGATACTGTCAATTAAAGAGCATTTTGTGATGTGCTTACGGCATGTATGGCTACAACGTGTAATGAATGATCCAAAAATATCCTTTAATGACTGATTTTCATTAAGAAAAATGAAAAAGGCTTGTAAATGCGTGTTTTGTAAAAGCAGGATTACTCGTTGCTTCATAGTGCAGAGAAATAACATGGATATTACTGTTAACTCTTTGCTTACTAGTGTCTTCTGCTGATAACATTTTTAAAACAGTATGGATCCATATCAGGCCCGACAATAAGTCGGGCCTGATCTGGATCCAAACTGCTTGACACTCTGATGGTACTGTATTCTTGGAGGAAAAAATCGAGAAATTTGATTTGATTTTTTTTAAAAAAGCATGAGGTATGCATAGAGTTAATGAACGGAACAGAGATATTGTGTAAAGAAAATAGCATATCATTAGAACCCAGACATGCAGATAATAATTGGACGGTTGCTGAAACCATGCTTTCTGCAAATCTGCATTAATTATTGTCTGGTTCTAATAACACCGTTTCTTAGCGGTCTCAAAAGGTGGATAAAAGCGAGTGTCATGTATTCGAACTTTAGTCAGGATTTACAAAGTATAGCATCCAATGGAATACAAATTTTTAGCTAATAAGAAACAGACGGTGGTATGCTTATGTAGACGTTTGTGTATAAATGATTCAAATTAGAATATTCTGTCATATTTGGATGTTTTATTAGACTATATGAGCACATTGTGATAAAGCTCTGGTTTTGTTCCAGCCCCTTTGATATTAGCACGTTGAAGTTGAAAGTAGCTTTATTTACTTTATGTAAAAAAGTCGCTCTATAGCTGATCAGCAAGGGTCGCAATCGACCAAGGCTTGTTTTCTGGTGGCATCGCCCGATTGAGCCAGCACGTGATTCTTTTATTGTAGCTTAAGTGAACAGAGAAGGCTCGGAATTGCATAGACTTGGCTGAAACTGACATGTATACTCGCATAATGTGACAGAAGATACGCCAAATAGACCCGTATCAGCAGAGCAAATCATGTTTCAAATTTTATGGGTATAGGGTCGTATTTTTCATTTATTAAAGTTTGATAGAACATTCCGTAGGCAAAGTTCAGACGCCGCGTTTTGTGGCGACTGATCTGGATCTGCACTGTGTGCCTATGTCCCATAAAATTGACGCTGGGCTTAAATTGATTAAAGTTCAAACGAAAAAGTTTGACATTTGGCTGCAGTTGAAAGCTGTGTACGCACATGTGTAACATTATTTATCGCTTATGCAAAGATGCAATGATTATCATTATTATTTCGGTTTGATTCATATATAGACGTCATTCTGTAAGTTGATTGGTCGGCTAGTGAGTACTCGTTATTTACCGTTGACAACTATGGGTTGTAAGCTTGTGAAGTCATTACGACATCGGAAACCGAAAATAGGAATAGCACTAGACCAGGAATGTAAGCACCAATTACATAATAGCCAAGTCACCATGGTGAAAGATAATTGGAAGACACTGAAGACAAAATATGTCAATATCGGAATAATGGCGTTCGTTAGGTAAGTTTTAGCTAACGTCCAAAAATGAAAAAAAATATGACCAGGAAATGTCAAAATCATAACTCACTTGCCAGCCAATGACACCAAGGGAAAAAGCCACTAGACTACATAGTCTGTGTTCTATTTCATAGTCCAACGATGCCTTGGTTGGTCTGCAGTCTGTGATTGTGACATTACCTGGTCACTTGATAAGAAACCAGTTATCCTTACTCAGCAAGATTACTGACAACCTAGAAATGACACATCATAAAGTCGCGTATCCTTATAGTATTTATGAGTCATTTGCTAAGTAACAATTGCAATAATTGCTGTTGAATTTTATCATTTAAAATGCTTTTCAAATATTTTAAATTCAACTGGCACACTTCTTAAACCAGTGACTTTTATTTTGCTGTCCAGTATTTAACTCCATATGTGTCTGTGGGTAATTTGATCCGTATTATGCAAAACTCGTCCTTGTAGGATATATTTAGGTCAGTGACTGGAATTTTGTTGGCCCAGTAATTTCTCGTAATAAAATACAGATGATTTTGTTTTGTTTTGCTGAAGATGGGGAGCTGTGCACGCATCATAATAGATTTGTTTAGCTTTTTACCCACTAGAATCGTCTGCTGATAAAATTTACAATTTTGAACCAGATCAGGCCCGATAAATGTCGGGCCTGACCTGGATCCAAACTGCTTGCCGCTCTGATGGTATTCCTGATAGACTTATTCGAAAAAGTTGCTTTTTAAAAAATCAGCAGACGTCAGAAATCATTCATAATTACCCAGTAGGCAAAGAGTTATACTGTAACGCCATAATAATGAGTAACATTTTCAGATGTGATAATCCAAATCTTTTTACTTTTGTTCGAGTTCTCATGGGGTTTTATTTAACACGAAACAATATATAGTAGTGTTGTTATTTTTCGTTTGTGGTGTTGACAAAGACATATAGCATGTTTTGCTTGTCTTTAAGCTCGCATGAAGAACCGCCAGCCTTGGGAGGTAAGACAAATATTTTAACAAGAAACATCTTTTAAAAAGATATTTCACTTCATATCTTTTGTTGAATTTGTTTTAGGCCTATATGTATTGCTCTTTGCTACACAGGCTCATCGGACTTGGGAAAGTATAAATGATACTGTTACAATGCAAGCAGTCCAATATTTTTATTATTGTAAATATTAGATTGCACTTAATGGTTAGAAAATTTTACTAAAATCCTGATTTTACATGACTGTGACCTGCAATGAATAGATTTGTCTGAAAATAGAAGTCCACTTTCAGTTTCGTTGACAATTTTCTGAAAAGAAAAGTGCAATAGTATTTTGGCTGCTTCAGTCTGTATCCCTAGTTATTGACTGTATTTTTGCTTGCTGCTTTCGAAGCAGCAAACTTTCAGATTGAATTTTTCGGAAATCCGGTCATGCGCACTGCAGAGTAGCTGTCTGACGCAACCTCGCTAATTTCGTCATACTCTTTGGACACACGTTCGCGGGTAATTGCTATAAATAGTTGGATATAAAGCAACACACGGCGGCCTGTGTTAATTAAATACTAGTAAATGAGAAACTTTGATTTGGGACCCTTTTACATAACGATATTTTAGGATCCGCGAAAAATGGAAAATTGCCATATAGTTGAGCTGAGCTATTAAATTCTACTTGGAATCGCCAGATGCAAGTTTTTGTTGTTTTTTTTAAATTTAAACCTCTTATCTCAAAATGGTTTACGTATTAATTAATCCATTTATCCATAATTGCGTTTGAAAACTAAAATAACAGTTCATCGGTGGAACAAGCACATCCATCGTCATTTTGAAAAAAAAAACACGAGACAAAAGTGACCCTTTTAAAGTACCAACACTGAATGAAATTGCACGGTAAAGTTGCGTGTATATTTCTGATGCAACTCGACTGATTAACCCTTTAACTGCCAGTAGCTGTAACTATTTGAATGCTGGATAAACAGTTTGCATCAGCTATATAAGCAAGGACTCTCTATTTATTAGTAGGTATACTAAGTCCCTGAAGAAATAAAACTCCGGATATTTAGTTAGCTTATTTACCGTTAATAAGCATGTAATAAACCATCAGTGAACTATTAAAGTGGTGTTGCTGGTCTTGCATACATGTATGTATTGATTTTCAGACTCATTGTGTATTGGTCAGCTTTCCTATTCATGTCAAATTATGTAATGCACAATTTCTCAGGTCAGCTCAATACAGAGCTTCAGATAAGATGAGAAAATGCAATGTCAGACTGCAAAATAAATTTGTGTTTTTGAAATGTGATGTGTATTAGGTCACTGATGAGTATAGATAAACCAAAAGCTTTGAGGGGTCAATAATAAGTATAGATGAACCAAAAGCTTTGAGGCGTGACTGCATGTGCGGATCCAGGAATTTTCGTCATAGGGGGGTGGGGGTCCAAGTCTGTCTGACAAAAAAAAAGCTCTGACAACGTTTTTTTTCGTCCTCAGCTTATTATGGTCATGCAATTTCAAAGAAATCTATCATTTTTCAAGGTTCCAGAGGGGGTCCAACAATTTCCAGGAGGGGGGTCTAACTTTTTCCAAAAGGGGGGGGTCCAATGGCTTATTCCCCATAGAAAAACATATAACTTGTGATTTTCCAGGGGGGGTCCAGACCCCCTGTCCCCCCCTCTGGATCCGCACTTGGACTTATTAGTTCTAGAAGTATACGTGTCAAATGTTTACTTACATTCTACTAATATTGTTTTTGGCACACAAACAGCTCGACCAGCTCATGCTAAAAGCTCTGCATCAGCCTTTTGAAATGGAAAGCTCTGAAGGTCATTACTCAGAGGTCGTGGTACATCTGTAGCAGTTCAATCAGTGACTGTTATTTTTTTAGAAGCAAATTATAGAGCAGTCTGACCAGACACTATTTTTGAAATATTTCACTATGCATATTAAGGTTATAACTTCCAAATGAGATGTTTCTTTCTCTGAGAGCCAGAACAGACTCCGATGAAATCTGCTGCTGTGGTCTGATTATAATTATTCTTTTCATAACCGGTTGGACCCAGATGAGGCCCGACATAATGTAGGTCCTGATTTAGATCCAAACTGTTTGACACTCTGATAGTGTTCCTGAACGATTTTTTTAATATTTATTAAAGTCAGCAGATGACAAAAAATCATAAAAAATTACCCAGCATATAAAAAAGTTGGGCAGGATCATTAAAGGAGAATTATAAAAGTTATTTTCTGCATTAACTTATATATATATCTATCATATCTATCACCTAGGGAGCCCAGTGGCTCAGTGGTAGAGTGCTTGACTCGAGACCGAAGGGCCGCGGGTTCGAGCCTCACCGGCGTCACTGCGTTGTGGTCCTTGAGCAAGACACATTTATCCTAGCTTAGTACTGGCTCAACCCAGGAAGACCCGTCCCTATATAACTGAAAGATTGTTGATGGGACGTAAAGAATCAAATCAAACAAACAAAAAACATCTATCACCTCTCCCTGATTTCTCATTCTATAGAGAAGACTTTTATAATCAACCTAAAGTTGATGGCCAGCCTGGTCCCTGATTTTAAGGTAACCATGCATTCGTTGGGGGAAACTAACATCTATAAAAGTCTGTCTCAACCTTTATCCACGACGATGACATCTCGATAAAACGATTTTCTGCGAAGGGAACTTTGAAGTAAAACTCAACATTCCAGTTTCTGTTATCCACAGCTTTGGGTACATATTTTGAACAGTTTAAGTCCCAGTCAAAAAATTTCAGTTATTTTGGGACAAGTCTACCTTGGGTTGAACCAGTACTAAGCAAGGATTAATTGGTCTTGCTCAAGGACACACGCAGTGGCGCTGAGTGTGGCTTGAACCCTCAACCCCTCGGTTGAGTCAAGCACTCTAACACTGAGCCACTGCGCTCTCAAACATTTTAATGCTCCTCATCGGGAGAACGTGTGGTACTTGAACGTGTGGTACTCGCTAGATGCGTAACTGGCCCATCACAAGCTTTTTCTGATGCCATTTGAAAAACATTTCTGGCTGGAAGTTTTTGGGCATTTTATTTTCATTTTTATTTCTTCCTCCTACCCTATGTTGAGCAAGAATTGTCCCGAGAACCAGAAAAACCCTTAAACACAATTCACGATTGAGATCCTGAAATTTTATTATAATTTTCTTAAATTTCAGAGCGATTAAGCCTTGGCAATTTCAAATGTGTGACAGTTCACATGATATTGTGCAACACATTTTTGTGGCGTTTCAACAAGGATGAACAGGATAAAGAAAGATTATTATGCATGCACGGATCCTGAGGGGGGGATAGGGGTCGGGACCCCACTGGAACATCACAAGTAATAAGGGTTTCTATAGAAATTAGCATTTGGACCCCCCCCCCCTTGAAAAAGTTGGACCCCCCCTTGGAAAAAGTTGGACCCCCCCACCCTTGGAAAAAGTTGGACCCCCTCTGAAATACAACCATTGGACCACCTCTGTAAACTGAAAATAAGTTGAGGACTAACCAAAAAAAAACGTTGTCAAGGCTGTTTCGTTTCTGGCCGTCAGGCCTGGGCCCCCTACCCCCCCCCCCCTCCTGATAAAAAATTCCTGGATCCGTGCATGTTATGTATACTTTGACTGGCCCCAGTCCTAAAACATTGATAGATCTTCACATTCATGTCGTACTGATTTAAGTGGTACTTTCAGCTACCGTTTTTGTTATTTGTAGATTGGCCCAAGCCCTGAAACATTGATATATCAGAGAAATCCTCATACTCTAACAAAAATACTGTACCTTCTGAAGCTGCCAGGAAGTGTCATTTTTATGAGAACGTAAATAGAACCTGAAGATTTTTTCTGATATATCAATTTTTCAGCATAGGAGCACTGGGCCCAGTCCCATATGTCAAATTTGATAGAGAACTTCTGTCCGAAATTACATTGAATTTGGAACAGTGGTTCAGGAGGAGATTTCTATTTTAAGCTTTGCAGGCCATTTTGTTCAATCATGGGGAAAAGTTTGTGATATTATGAAACTAGTTTTAATCCTCTTGTGCTTTTCTTACTGCCCGTTCCAAGGCAGTACTTCTTTTGTGGTTTTGAGTTTTGTCTTTGACATATTGTCTAGCCTGTGTCTTGCAGTTTTGTGGTCACCTGATGGGAAAGGGATGATCTCTTGCCTCTCCTATGTGTGATGTTTTCTTGTGTTTTATCACTTTCCCATTTGGTGTCTTTGGTCAGGTGTGGTACTTGATTTATCCATTCCTGATCTTTGCCTTCTTCCTTACTTTGGTAGAGGACATTATTAGGAACATTTCTGTGAAATTATTTTGAATTTTCTTATTTCTGATCTCTGGCACTCCTCTGTCGGCCGCCTAGCACAGTTGGTAACATGTCTGGCAACAGATGTGAGTCTGACTGCAGGTACAAGGGTCGAGATTTGATCCTGGCCCGGTCCCATACTTTCGTGGAGATTGATCATGAAATAATTTCTATGGTCAATTTCCTCCCTTCCGCTGAATCATTTAAGAAGGGTTGTTGTCAGTTACAAGCGAATGTATTTGCACGAAGTACTGGTTAACTACTTGTGCACGAAGTACTGGTTAACTACTTGTTCAAGCTTGCCCAGGAAAAAGTGAGGTAAGGTGAACTGACCGTCCCGACATGACCACAGCTGTTGACTTGGGACGTTTAGAAACAAAACAAAAACATAACATTCTTGACCCAGTTTCTGCAGTCTAGCTAATCATCATTTGTGCTTATATTCATATAAATGTTTTAATCCGTTTTTTTCCCAGTCAATTTTTCCCAATAAGATCAGACTGTCTCATGAATTGAATCAGTACCAAGCAGAGGATACAGTGAAAATCACACAACACAGTAGGAGTATCTCCCGTGATGCTTGAACCACCAAACCCATTATCTCAAGTATATCATTTTTACAATGAGCCACTGTACTCCCCTTATCTAATATTGAATGACAACCAAAGTACTACACAGATACCTGTTCTGATCTGAGCGGTGAAGTTTCAATCTGATAAATTATTGCAGTCGTTAAAGATAAATTTTGACCTCAGACGATTCAAAGATTGGACGAGTCTAATTAGTAGCATGTGTACAGTTACTCAGATGGTAACAGTTATTTTAAATCCAATAGCTACTTAATGTATTATTGACGTTGAACAGAAAACCTATACTTCACCCATCTTTTAATTTTATGTGTTACTTAATGTACTTATCTCATTTTTGAGGTTCAAATTTATCAAAACTTGAATACTGCATCTTGGGTGGTTTCCTTGGGATTAATAGGGTAGTAATTCATGAGGAAAACTGGGCAAACTATCCTTTTAAAGGGAAACTTTATCAGTGAGTGTTGTCACCTTGAATAAACTGTATGGACAGTCTGGTAATTTAACCAATGCAATTTTCATATTCTAGCAGATCCCAAAACTTCCTCTGCATAAGCTATCACTGTTATCCTTTAGAATAAGACGTTTGATGTATTGATGGACGAATCAAGTTAATAACTAGACATGCAGAACCCTATGACAAAACAGGAGACACTGCCAAAGCCGAAACAATTAGTGATCAATTATTGTCACGTGTAAGGGTATTATAACATCAATACTCGATTAAAATCATATTGAAAGTATTTTAAGGTCCAACAACATGATAATTTTAACGACAATTTTGTTGTTGTTGTTTTGTTTTTATCTGATCTGTTAAAAAATATTTTGAAGTGCAACTGCAGTCTATTATACATTTACCTAGGGCAATATTATGCAGCAATGTAGTGTTACCATTTATCCGTGCATAAAGTACACCTATGGATAGTTACAGTATTTGTACAAAATAATTTATCAATATTATCTTAAGTAAAATGGAAATTTTCATAATCAAACGAAAAAATATCTTAAAAATGTTGTAATGGCCATTTTAGCCAAAAAACTAAAGTCGATTCAATTATTGAATTATGAAATTAAATGCAATATCGTTAAATAGAGACTAACAGCTAGCTGAAGCATTTGACTAACATTGATTTTTTTAATCATAGGCATCGATACACTGTGGTTCCCATTACCGCTGTCAGAGGTACTGTAAAGAGTGCTAGAGATTTAGGTTGATGCATCTTCTCATCTGTGAACATGACTTATTTATTTTTATTCGATTTGGCACCAAGCTCTATAGACAAGTTGTTGGGATTCCTATGGGCACTAATTGTGCTCCCCTGGTTGCAGATTTATTCCTGTTTTGTTATGAAAGGGACTTTATGATGTCTCTTTCTGATGATAAGCAGGCTGATGTTATTGATGCGTTTAACACTACTTCAAGATATTTGGACGATATTTTAAATATTAATAATGTTTATTTTGACAATATGGTTAGTCAGATATACCCTTCAGAGCTCCAACTTAATAAAGCCAATGCCTCTGATACCGAAGCCGCATTTTTAGACTTGCATTTGTCAATTTCTAATGATATTGTTTCTACCAAAATTTATGACAAACGTGACGACTTTGATTTTGAAATTGTCAATTTCCCATTTTTAGATGGTGATGTTCCTCGTTCTACATCCTATGGAGTCTATATCTCTCAACTCATTCGTTTTGCTAGAGCATCTAGCTATGTTGCTGACTTCAACACTCGCAATAAATTGTTAACTCAGAAACTTCTTAAACAAGGCTATCGGTATCATAAACTTCGCAAAACATTTTCAAAATTTTATAGACGATACTATGATTTGATTTCTAAATTCCAAGTTGGACTTAAATCTCTCTTGCGCCAAGGACTTTCGGAACCTGATTTCTATGGTGATTTGGTGTATAAGTTGAAGAGGATTGTTGGCTCTAATAATTTTTCAGCGCAGTTCATTAAAATAATTTCCCATTATAAAAAGATTGGCTATAACATTAATGTATTGCAACAGACTGCATGCTTGGTGGTCAACCCAATCACGGTTGGCAACTTTGCTTTCCTCTTTAATTGCACGCCGGTGGGTCGGACTTCAGACTCTATGATGGTTCCGACTTAAAGACTTATCTATTGATGAGATGGTAGGGGCCTGATGCTTTGGCTGTTTGTCGGGCCCACCGGGGTTTACCTGTTGGATTTCTTTTGCTCCAGTATTCAGTTTAATTTACTGTTGAGTCCTTATCCTTGCTTTATCTCCTTGTTATATCTTGATTTATATGTTTTAGGAGATGATGCATTGATAAGTTAGGGGTCTTTCATGCAAACCAAATATCTATGTGTCTTGATCCACATCTGAATTAAGGGTGAGGTTGGCGCCGTTAAACCGGTTTAAGCCCTCCAGTAAAATATTTTACTGACCGTTCCAAGGCGGTACTTCTTTTGTGGATCTTTTATGTTTTTGTTCTGTCTTGTGTTTGCTATGTTTTGTGCGCGTCTGTTTATATGTGCTTTGTGGTCACCTGCTGGGAAAGGGCTGACCTCTTGGCTCTCGTTTGTGGTGTCTTCTGTGAGTTTGTCAATTTCCCATTGGTATCCTGGGTCAGGTGTGGTACTTGATTGTATCGATTCCTGATCTTTGCACCATTACTTACTTTTATACAGAATAATACATAAAACGACATGAGTTAATTTGAAATTCCTTGATTTTGTGTTTAAAGGTAAAATCATCTTGCTTTATAATCGTTAGACCACTAGTGGTTAAACTATCTACTAGCATTATGTACAATTACGGCTATAACATAATCACGTACATATGGCAAAATATTATCACACCAATAACACGATTTCAACGTTTCAACGTAGTAATAGTCTAATATGCGTGTTCAAATATAAGTAATAGATAAAGGATACTTTTCCAAGGCTTTCTTGTTTAAACCGCGAGGTGGGCGTAGCCCACCGAGCGGTTTAAACAGAAAGCCGAGGAAAAATCCTTTATTTAGCTTGTAGTATGGCGCAGGCGCAAATAAACACGTGTTACTGACACCTGACGAAATTTACATTCGCTCCTCCCAGCATCCGGCCTAAGCTGTCAATTATATACATTTACCTATGTCGCTATTTAGGAAGTTACCGCCTACATCGCTGTTTAACTGAAATTGGAAGTTAGAGTATGGTTTTAAGCTCCTCCTTCGTCGTTATTCTAGGGTGTCTGCTTTAAACATCAGCAAAGATCAAAGAAAAAAGCATCGGCCATACTACAATTGAATTTATCGAACTAATAGTCGACAAACCTAGCATTATATGTAATTTCCCCAACTCGTTCATTCATTCAATCGAATGTATGTCATTCATGTTTGACCGCTATTTTTGTGCCTTTTCTTCGTGGTACTATTAATAATTTACGATCTGTTTTTATGTCATTATGACCTACAACTTACTTTGACATCCAAACAGCAAGGCACACATCATTTGCTTTATTGACATCAAACTTACGTAATCAATAGTATTTGTGGAGAAAATATGTTATATTCTATTCCCGTCTTATCGGGTATGTAATGGCGTTATTTCCTTTGTCTTTCATCTAGAGATAATGTACAAGTACTGAGTACTTGAAAGTAAGAGTATGTGATAGAAGATGGGGGTTTAAGGTTTAAATTTTTTAAAGACTTGTCGAGGCTTTACTCAAATAGCATTTTCTATAAAATTGATATATAGAGTAGACTACACTGTTAATAAGTGTCACCGGTTTGGGTAGTTAAAATCTGGACAACTCACAGCACAAGATTCTATAATGATGATAATATTAATGGTGATGGAATCTACTGTCGTGCCAACCAAGAGTGACAGTGATGCACTATTTTGTTTACATTTGTTAAGTAAAACATTAACTTTTACAATTAACTTGAGCTAACGCGAATCTACAGATCAATTGTGTATTAATCCTATCCTGCGGATAGGATTAATTCACAAGTGATCTTTCAATTCTAAATCCTTGATTACTTTGTAAACAAAACATGACGTCACAGTCCCTCTTGGCTGGCAGGAGAGTACATGATGAATCTGAAATAATATGTATAGGTTATAGATCATATATAACAATTACAAAGGAATTAAGTGGGAACGAGCGCAGCAAATGAACCACTTTATTTCTTTATGATTGTAATATATGATCTATGACCTACTTATAGTTTTCTCCTTGCTCCTTTGAAAATGGTCGCATTGACCACTTCACGGATTTACTTAATGATTTACTTAATAGATACTACATATATTGACAAAATATGTGATTAAAATGGCAAAAAATTTAAATCTCTGTGCTAACTGACTAGTTGTGAAGCACAGGAAGGAGCGGAGTAAATTATAAACATGTTTATAGAATATATATATCAATACGTCTATAGCGCCAAAAAGCAAATGAGTATGATAAGGAAATACCACAATCACACACGCGACAAAGCGTAACGTAAACCAGTCTCCTCAGCTACAATTGTACAAAGGCTAGCTAGAAAATTTAAATTTCACTCGTAGAAAGTTTAACTTATGATAATTTCACAAATTTGATAAACAAAGGCGCTGATTAGTCTGCGAGGATGTGCATGCTGGTCTGCACATTTGTTGTTCACAAACCCCGGAATACTGTGAGTTTTTTTTGCGCCGAGGTCCATTATTATTATTATTATTATTATTATTATTATTAGTAGTAGTAGTAGTAGTAGTAGTAGTAGTGGTGGTAGTAGTAGTAGTATAAGTTTTCATATACGATTGAACGTAATGGAGGGGAGATTAATTGCGTTAACACAAATATTAGGTAATGTTAATATGTACTGTAAGTTAAATTATAAATAAAGGTGGTCTTTCTGCTTAAACAGTGAAGATCGACATCAGCTGGCTCCAAGAATATCCAGCTGATCAGGATCACATTGTAGTTCAGTAAGCATCTGAAAGTAAGTAAGGGTGCAAAGATCAGGAATCGATACAATCATGTACCACACCGGACCCAGGATACCAATGGGAAAGTAACAAACTCACAGTAAGAAACCCCTCACGAGAGCCAAGAGGTCAGCCCTTTCCCAGCAGGTGACACAAGGTTCATATAAACAGACGTGTACAAAGACATAGCAAACACAAGCCTTAGACAGAAAAAAACATAAAATATCAACAAAAGAAGTACCGCCTTGGAACGGTCAGTAAAATATTTTACTGGAGGGCTTAAACCGGTTTAACGGTGCACCAACCCACCCTTAGTTCAGATGTGAATCAAGACACATTGATGTTTGGTTTGCATGAAAAACCCTTACCTTATCAATGCATCTGAAACCTCCACTGGAGTCAACTAGATCAAAGACGCGTAGATACATTGTAGCCGTCTTGTAATGATGTACAAGGTCTTCATAAAAAGTATGACCTTGTTGTGATTCCAGCATCTGAGTATCTAATACCTACTCGAAGGGAGTCTAAATTCACTTATCTATCTATCTATCTATCTATCTATCTATCTATCTATCTATCTATCTATCTATCTATCTATCTACCTTTCGATCGATCGATCGATCGATCGATCGATCTATCTATCTATCTATCTATCTATCTATCTATCTATCTATCTATCTATCTATCTATCTATCGATTGATCTATCTATCTATCTATCTATCTATCTATCTATCTATCTATCTATCTATCGATCGATCGATCGATCGACCGACCGACTGATCGACGATCTATCTATCTATCTATCTATCTATCTATCTATCTATCTATCTATCTATCTATCTATCTATCTATCTATCGATCGATCGATCAATCGATCTATTTATCTATCTATATATCTATCTGACTATCTATCTATCTCTATAATCTGTCATAAATACAGCTTCAACACTAGAACAATCATTCACTGAAGTGCCCTCCCAACCTTGCTTCCTACCATGACACAGTTTAGTCATGCTGTCTTTAAGGTGCACGATCCTAAATACCTACTCAATCTTCTAAACACTTAAATAAACCGGTGTCCTGTTATCGTCCCAATTCGACAACAGGTATCCTCTATTCTATTATTGGCTGTTATTCGTTTATTTATCATCCAATGAGATGGTCTGTTAGGTTGCAAGCTATGCGTGGGTTGCAAACAGTTGGACAGTTACGATATTTTGTTGAATTTAATCACTAAAGCAACGCGAGTTTTGCGAAAAAAGAAACACTGATGATGATAGTGGATTCCTGCCTCAAATTTGGTTGATTTTCGATCATCCGCGTCATTTTTTCACAGTTTTAGAGTTACTTCCCCTAGATCACGCCTATCCCGAGATTCTCGTTGACGGTCAGGATTTTGACCGTCTGGATTAGCCTGTACCTGTTTTAAACTAGATAGGTAGATGCTGGGGAATGAACCAGACTAAACACTTAAACTACCCCTTTTCCATTCGCAAACTGGTATACTCTTTAGCACTTTTAACCTTTTTTGAAAACATGAATAACTGACTCTTGCATGTTCGGTATTTTTCCGATTTGTTTTGTGTGTCGTCTGCAGTTTTATAAATACAAAACTTAAGAACAGAAGCTTGAGTACTTTTATGTTGGGGCCGGCTATTATGATACATTTCCTGTGTTCCTAAATTAAAGATGGTTGGGTGTTCTTTGACAACTCTTATTTTGACGAGAAGTGTTCAAATATGGATGCATCTAGCTTCATAACTTTCTTCACAGACATGCTACGCCCAAATGAAATAGTATTACGTTTCCAGAAAGAACTATTTGCGTCCTTTAAATTAATACCTTTCGAGTTACAGCTATTTATATGTTAGTCGCTGCAGTACACTGGACTACTTCTGGTACACATTTCAGCACACGTTCATTTGAGCCATGACACGTGATTTCCAACAATGAGGCATTTTGACAAGTGAAGACTCAGACTAGGCTGTACAGCCTCCTTTTAAGCTTAGAAACTCAAAATGATGTTCTGTCGATAGCTGAATACGCATAGAATATTCAAGCGACTAGCAAAGGCTCTGATCAGACTGCGCGTATGCGCAGGCTGATCTGAGGCTTTGCTGGTCGCACATACCACAATGTTCGAAATCACATGTCACGGCTCATTTGTATTTGTCAGGATATAGTGTCATTTCTTTGTGAGTATAAAAGTAAGGAAGAAGGCAAATATTAGGTGTACCACACATGACCCAGGACACCACATGGGAAAGTGACAAAACACAAGAAAACAACACATACAAGAGAGCCAAGATATAAGCCCTTTCCAAGCAGGTGATCATAAGGCTGCAATGAACAGACAAGACAGAATGACATACACGAAAGATAAATAACAAAAAGGATCCCCAAAAGAAGCACCGCCTTGGAACGGTCAGCATTTTTTTCTGTAGGGCTTAAACTAGTTTTTTTGTATCAACCTCAACTTTATTTCAGATGTAGATCAAGACATATATATATGTTTGGTTCGCATGAAATAAGGCGAATCGTCGTCAAATTTAGATGAAATTTTTCGTAATATGCTCGTAATTGTTTACAAGACAAAATCGACATAAACTTACTTATTGCCAAACACAAAAGGCATCATTTATTTAAGCATATACGCCAGTTAAGTGATCTGATGATGACGTATTGACGTATATCTCTGTATTCTAGTTCTTACGTTGTGCTGAAAATAATAACTTGTTCACATGTTGCTTTGTGCTTTTCTTTTTAAAGAGTTTAACTGAAAAATGAAAGTAACGCTTTGTTTAGCATTAGTTTGCAAAAATAGAAGACTTCGTTAAAGGGATTTGATGTAATAAAACAAAAACGTTTCGCATTTAAATAACTTTTTACAGAATCCGTTAATCAGAACATTGGGTAAACTAAGCATGAAAATCCAGACATTTTACCTTTTTAGACGTTTGTCTAATAAAGTATATGCATTGGATTTGTCAGTATAGTTGAGTGAAACGCATATAAAGGGCTGTTACTCAAGAGGTTTATTCAAGTTTTCTTTTGGCTTTGGTATCAGCTTAAGGATGGTATATAGCTCTTTCTAGATACGTAAATATTTTGTCGTAGCATAGCGGAAAGTTATGAAGTTTGATGCATTCATAGAATTCCCTCCGTATAACCTGTTTTGCTACTCTGTGATATATTTACATTCTAACTCTTTGATAGGCGGAACATATTGTATTCCATTTACGTTCGTAATGCAAATCCGAAAAAAAAGCTGGCTCGTTGTTTGTTTATTTGCATGCAACCTTAGCATTAGGTCTTGTGAACCTTAAAAAAACATTTTTAAACTCATATTGATTGAAAAGCCAGTAATGAGAGAAACAAAATGTCGAAGGCCCCATCAAAAAATTCAAAATAGTTACAAAGTTGTGAAGGTTTCAAAATTTAATTAGACGAAAATATGCCAGAGGCTCATATGACATCATTTGAGCTTTTTGAAATATCAAATTTAATATATTTCATTTATTTTAACATTATTTAACATTTCATTTGCTGAAAATGATATAATATGATATAATACAACATATGCATATAAAAGCTTTATTGTGCTGTTTTTAATTGCTTAGAAATCATACTACATAAAACTTGACATTTTGAAAGAATCATCTTGAAACAATAATGTGGGCGGGGCTTAAATGCTAATTTGCATAATTTTAAAACACGCATAAATTTTGACTCTGTTGGATTTTTTCGATGCAATTTTAAGCATTCCGGTTTACTCATCACTGTCATTTAAATCATGAAGAGTTTCAAAATGTTTTTGAAGATTCACAAGACCTTTAAGGTTGCTTTATATCCTATTTCTGTCAATATCCCAAGTCTTATTTAACAGTCGATGTCGTTTCACTATTTGATGTTGGCACTTGCCGAGTCAGTCCCAAATGACCGATTATTTTTGTTTGTTTGAGTATACTGATGGTACAAGAAATAAGTAAGAAGGCATAGATCAGGAATCGATAAAATCAAGTACCACACCTGACACAGGACACCACATGGGAAAATACAAGAAACATCACATATAAGTGCGCCCTTTCACAGCATTACCGCAAGGTTGCAATGAACAGACAAGAAAGCATGTCACACACGAAACATAAATAACAAAAACGGATCCACAAAAGAAGCACCGCCCTGAAACGGTCAGTAAAATATTTTACTGGAGAGCTTAAACTAGTATTATGGTACCAACCTCACCCTTATTTCAGATGTGGATCAAGACAAATAGATGTTTGGCTCGCATGAAAGAGCCCTAACTTATCGATGTATCATCTGCTATAAAATATCTCCTATTAAATTGAACTCGTTTTTCAGAGCTTAAATATAATGCGACAGAACTGGTCGTCGCTAAGTGCTTTTCTACAAGTCAGAGAATATAATAACAAATTAGATCCGTCCAATAATATGGCCGTTGGGCGTTAGGACTGAACTGGTTTGCCATATATACATATATAAGACACCCTAAAACTAGTTAAATGGTTAAAATTAATACGCAATATGTCCTTAATTGTCGCATGTAGCTAAAGTAAATTTTATTTCGTCAAGGATAATGACCGATGGCGTAGCCAGACGCTGAAAAAGGTACGCACACCAAAGGGAGACAAATGGAACAAAAAGTGACTCTCTTCAATTGCCCCCTTTTCAAAATTGGAACTTCTCTTAAAGGAAAGGATTTGCTCCCGTATGGAAAACCACTTACCAAGTAAGGTGATCTCCCTTCAGTGTGTACTATTTTCGTTACGCACGTGCGTAACTGCGTAATGGGAGCAACGCCAATGATGACTTATTGTAGCTTAGTAAATTCATCGCAGTAATCGTCAATCCGAATTTAAGATTGTTCGTCACAAATATTCCATAAAAAACAGCTAAAATGTGACGTCGCTTATCGCCCGTAAAAATCTTCTCCTTTGAGACCAACGATAATACTTCAAAACAATTTGGCTGACAGGGTGCTAAAAGATATTCAACAGTCGAAAAGAAAGTTGTATACGTTAATTTGGTCACAAGGGGCTTGCTAAGGTCGATAATGAAATTCAAATGTCTCATCTGAAATCAATAGTAAAATTTTAAAACCATTTGGTATATGCATTTGGAGACGTTTCACAAATATTTGATCTTCGTTAATATGTGATTACATGTAGGGAGGATTCGAATAAGGTTCCTTTATAAGTGAAAGCAATTTGGTAGAAATAGAAATGGTCAGAAAACACAACAATCAGGGCCACCCTGTGACACATTTGTTGGCAGTTTAACAACTGTTGGCATTTTAACATTTATTACATGTAACATTAGAAGCACAACATCTGTAAGTTTGAAAGAAAGAGTAGTCTTTAATTTTCAAGTTTTTAGTTTTTTATGAGCAGTTGAAATTTCATGATTAGTCAAGTTGAGTATGCAAGCTAGGTGCCTAGATGCGAGTTAATTAATTAAATCTTTGTTACGGTATCAGTTTAATTAAAAATCCTTTCAACTGCAGTGCGATAATTAAAACTACAATTATTTCGTAATTCAGACGTGCTATGGTCGATTGTATAATGTCTGATCTAGCCTGCTAAACTTAAATGCATTGAGAAAGGTTTCCACATAATTTGCTTTGTCGAGCAGAGAAAGTCTTCTTCTTAATACGCGATATTTATCAGTAATACATAACACTTCAATAGGTTGTAGTAAAAACAAAGCAGGCGATGATTTAGCTCAAATTATTTCGCCTTAAAAGAAATGCAGAACCTTGATGAGTTATTAAAAAATATTGTAATCAACAATAGAGGTTGTTTGTGTTTAAGTGTGATATACGACAGTTTGTGATAATTCCTTAATGAATGTGTTCTAAGAGAATATAATCATATTTGCTTGTTTGTGTTTGAACTGTTTCAACGACACTACGAGATAACACTTTAAATGTATTTTCCAATCGGGAAAGCCCGGCGCAATTCGAGAATCGAATCACACCTCGGGTGTACTTAAGGCGCATTACGCGTAGTACAATGTATGAAAAAGCTCCATTTTGTTAGCTGGAACTGGCGTAAGGAAAATTAGTTCTGTAGCATGCGGGTTCAGCCCTAGTAAAATCCATTTTTCAGATTACCCGAAAAGTTTAATCAGCAGAATTAATGAAGTGTATGTATTTTTCAATGAAATATCGATATTTTATTGAAAAAAAAAACATAAACTTCATTCATAGCCGTTTGTTTTGCTGCAATCACACTTGTAATTGAGTTAGCATGGTTAATGTGACGTCAGCGTCACGTTGTGTTAAGTCAATGTCACGTTTCCAAAGTAGATCCTCGATATACATCGGAGGTCTGATTCCACGGAATTCAACGGAATTGGCTGAGGCAGTTCTGATTGGTGTTTGTCAAAAGTGCAACCATTTGTGCTCTTTCGTGTCAATAGAAATGCAACAATGTGCTTTCAAACGCATTCAATGCATGGCAGCGAAAAAGGACCTTGCACACCTTATCACAACTTTTGTCGATTAATACAAGTATGTAAGCGATAACTTGTGTAACTGTACTCTTTGATTTAGAAACACTGATTTATCAATCTATTGTGTTAGGCAAATTGTAATATCATTAAGATCATAGCAGATTGACTCCAAACAAAAGCATTACCAATTAGTTGTTTCGTTATCTGTTATTGGGTAAACAGAGAACTTGTACGTCTTATAAGATTGATCTGAGTTGCCTCCTCGTTTCTTTAAAGTGTTTTTCATTATACATAGGTCCAGATTAACTGATTTCAACTTACGGTATGCACGCATATCATAAAGATACCTTAAAGAACCGTCTCGTTTAGACGGTTCTTTTGAGTATCTATTTAATATGTTTAGGTTGAGAAATGCAAAACAAAATGCAGCCTCGATATGGAGGTCTGATACATATATTTTGCGCGTCATAAAAGTACATGTACCTAAATAGCGTTCAAATGGTTTTCAGTTTGAATTTCAGTTGAGGAAAAAAAAGAAGTGAATAGCAAAAACATTATTTCATAAATTAGAAAATAGAATATAACTATATTGAGTGGCATGGGTTACGAATTAGAGAACAATCAGTATGTGGACAGTTTTAATATACTAATTACATATGTAGGTTACTCATCATGAAGCTCTTTCTCAGGAAATAAAGACGCAAGGCAATATAATACTTGAAGTTTAACTATTAATTAAACAAAAATGTTTACTAGTGGATTGGTGCTATATAAGGGACGTAATCGCTACAACGCCCTAATACACTGGAACATAAAAAGGATTTGGCAAAATGTAATAAAGGAACAAAAACAATCAGAGATGTGACAATAAATTTTATTTTATGTTTCTGTTTTTTTTTTAATTCAAACGTACCGTTATTGTTTCTCAGTAATATATAATTCAATAAGTGGCTACTATGGGAGGTTGTGTGGTCAAAATTAACCTAGGGCATACTTCTAGAGTTGGTGATTGTTCAAAAAACAGAATTGAAGCAACAGAATTGTCAGTCATTCAGGTTGCAGTTATCAAAAATATCTGGAAAAGAGTGTCTGGTATATTACACAGGATTGGAAAGCAAATTCTTTTGAGGTAAGCCAGTTTTAGGGGCTTTTATTGGATCCACCTTTTGTGGTGTAGTTCTTAGTTTGAAAGTAAGCTGACTGCTTTACTAAAATTGTCTGCTTATTGACGTATGTCTGTGTACTTTGTCTTTCCCTCGAGGCGCCAAGTGGTCATCTGTGGTCTGTGTTTGTGGCATTTCCTGGTCATAGTCATTTGCTTTTTTTAGAAATCAGCATAAAAGACACCTTTCACAATGAAGTTGATGCAAATTCAACATAATAATATTATAACATATTTATCCCCCAATGGACCATGTGTAAAGGTGCCCATTTTAAGCGTCTATGCTTTCACTAGGCACCTTAACAAATATACCAGCAGATGAGATATGGGTACGTGTACTTCAATAAAGTCGAATGTGAGTCTGCACAAATGTCAGAGCATTGGTGTTCATCAGAAGCAATTGCTCGCATGACATAAGTATCAAACATTTACTGAGTTCCACAGTCAACGCAAGTCTTCAAATAATTAATCATAACTATTTTAATATTTAATATAAAGGTATCAATATTGGCAACAATAATGTGAAGTCTATTGAGTAGGTAATCAGAAAAAAAATCGGAAAAAATCATAAACTTTCATGATTTTTCGATTTGACTGGCACAGGAGTGGTTTACAAAACTGAAAAAGTCAGTATCGAGTGTGTCCACCGTTAGAGTTTATCACTGCACGACAACGATTTCTCATGGATCGTATATTCCGACGAACGATGTTGTTTGGGAGAATGTTCCACCCTTGAAGCATTGTCGCCTGAAGCTGTGGAAGGTTTGTAGGCTGATAAGGGCGAGTACGCACACGTCTGTCCAACTCGTCCCGGATGTGCTCAATTAGAAAGATCTGGCGACATAGACGGCCATTCCATCACATTCACGTTGTTTGCCGTCAAGAACTGCGTTGTGGCACGTGCGGTATGGGGGCGAGCATTATCCTGTTGCAGTATTGACACACCATTACCTGCCTGCATGAACGACAAAACCACTGGGGCAAGAATGTCGTCTCTGTATTTCTGGGCATTAAGGGTACCATTTTTAGTCGCAAGCGGAGTTTTTCCATTGTGCGAAATTCCACCCCATACCATCACAGAACCGCCCCTAAAACGATCTGCCTCAACAACGCATGCGTCAGCGCAACGCTCTCCTGTACGGCGTAAAACACGCGTTCGTCCATCAGCATGTTCCAGAGAAAAACGCGACTCATCTGTATACAGAATCTGTCGCCACTGAGCTGCGTTCCAGTACTGATGATTCCGGCACCAGCTCAGACGTGTTTGCCGATGGCGTCGCGTTAGCTTTGGTCCAACGTATGGGCGGCGTGGCTGTATTCCTCATTCCTTGAGGCGTCTAAGTACAGTCTATTTACTTATCTGACCACCATGACAACCACGAGTCTCTCTGGCTGTGCGTGCTGCAGTTTGCTTCCTGTCACAAAGATGCTGAGTTCTCATGCGATTGTTTTGGGCTTGAGTCGTAACCCGGGACCTGCTGGCTCGAGGGAAATCCGTCACATGACCTGAAACATTTGAAACTGCACTTCAAAGACAGTTCGGCGTCGATAATGCATTGGTGCCATTTTCAGGAAAATTTCAGGAAAAATGGAAGTATTTCTCCGAAATTTTGCATTTGGATTGGTGAAGGCATTTGAGAAACGAGTTTTACCTGTTTGGCGATACTTGGTCCATAATCTTGCTATGGTAGACTTTGCACAACCAAGGGTACGTCGGACAGCTGCAACTGAGTTATGGCTTTGCAGCAAACCAATGGCGCGTCCGCGATCTTCATTTGATAATTTCGGCATGTTTGGCTGCATTGAGAAATTTTGCTTTTATACACGCATGGGCCAATCATCCGAGATCGTAATGCCGCACAAGATTTTAAAAAATAATCAAATTTGCACATGCAGCACGCAAAAAGGCACTTACGTACCCCGAGACAAGTTCTCACGCATGCACATGTGAAAATCAATTTTGATAATGCAAAAAGTTGGTCATGGCATTCAGGTGAAAAGTTATTATGATAATTTCTCGATTTTTGTCGTTTTTGAAATATGACAGGAAAAAATGAAGTTGCGATGGTCGTGGAACTCAGTATATATACTAAAACCAACTGCTAATTGGCCACCTTACATTTTTACGCTAGTTCAGAAAGTGAAGCATAGTGTATACAAAATAATGTTTTTTTTAAGTGAAGCAATACTTTGCCGAGACTCTGCAAGTTATTTCATTTAAAATGACGTGTACTTCTCGCACGGACGATGCTAGAGAAAAGGTACTCTCATTCCAAAAAGTTACACTTTTTCTACGATATAAACCATAACACAAATTAACGATTTTGTTTGTTTGAAGATGTTACTGGCTAGCAAGATATAAGAAGAATAAACCACAAAAGTTTTGATTCCATCGGACTCGTCGTTTTTGCTACTCAACAACATAAGGCAAACACTTTTAGCAGGTTAATCATTGAAATTCGGCTTTAAGCTCTTGTAATTTACATAGAGACTTTGCACTGCTCTGTACGCTTTAATATCAGCGACACAGCATTGAAATTTTCAGCGATTTTTTATTATCATCAGACGTCACCGTCCTTATTTGAAAATTGAAAAAAAAAATGTATTATGCTACCAAATCGATTTTTAATTTCTCACATTGAAACCAGAAGTATAGAGTAGTCGTAAAACTTATATCACCAAAAACGGACTAATCAAGTTCTACTTTGTTTGGCCTACAGTGTTCAAATAAAATTAAGTGCATTTAACAATTTACTAGGAAATACTGGTGAATTTCAAAAATCTCGATAAATTTTGAAAAATGTAACATTTTAAAAAATGCGCAAAAAATCCATCATAAGCAAAATTTCAATTGTGTGGGTTTTTTTCAAGTCGGACAGACCAGTTTGTAACCACCTAAACTTCAATTTTATAAAAACTACTCTCAAAACCATTTTTTTTTCTTTAAAAAAGTCGATTTTTGCATTTTTAACCCAAAAACTTTGAAGTAAAAGAAAACTGTTCAAAAACACTGCTTAACGTTAGCCCATTGAAATTCACATATATAGGTAAAAAATCATTTCAATTTTATCAGCGTTTGGTCAGAAATAATGAGTTTGAAAAGTGACCAATTAGAACTTGGTTTTAGTATATATGCTGGCTCAAGTATATCAGTGGAGAAATCCACTAGATTAACACATAATTCGTTATTATATTTCCTATACATGGATTTGGCTTGGGTTTCCTCTATATCTTCTATTTATCAGTTACCTTTCATATAACTTCATTGCTGCTAGTTGCCTGATAAACGTTGTCTATCTCATGGCACGTGCCTTTATCAGGCCATGATGAAGTTGAACTTTTTTAATGACGTCGCGAATGACACTTAATCAACACAAAAATCGAAAATTACGTCATAATCGCTGGGAGTGACAGAATCCAGGTTCGCGTCTATTGATATTATGTTTACCAGGCTCTGCTAGTAGAACGCATGTTGAAGCGCTCGGCAAGCCTCGCGATGTCATTAACCGTTCTCAACGCCTTGCCTGGTAAACTTGATATCAAAAGATACTCACCTAGTATTAGCTATTTATGTTGCAATCTTCGGGTCGGTGTGTACTTACATCACCGACAAAGTAGCAGTAGAAAAACATACCAGCAAAATAACAAATAAAGTATTACGCAAATAAATTGACGTTACTCAGGTAAAGTCTGAACAGTTACATGTATGACACCTGTTTGACTTCGAGGCATATTGTTTAGCCTTTTATATGCGTTTATTTGCAATCCCTCTTTTTGTGTATTTAGCCTTGAAATATTGGGGTGAGCCTTGTTTTCCTTACGTCCCTATGCATACAAATGTTTGCAAGACACCCCTTGCTCCGGTATTCAGTTTTTTTACCGTTGAGTCCTTATCTTTGCTTCATCTCCTTGTAATATATTGATTTATATGTTCTGGGTGATGAAGCACTGATAAGTTAGGGGTCTTTCATGCAAACTAAATATATATGTGTCTTAATCCACATCGGAATTAAGGGTGTGGTTGGCGCCGTTAAACGGGTTTAAGCCCTCCAGTAAAATATTTTAATGACCGTTCCAAGGTGGTACTTCTTTTGTGGATCTTTTATGTCTTTTTTCTGTCTTGTGTTTGCTATGCCTTTGTGAGCGTCTGTTTATATGTGCCTTGTGGTCACCTGCTGGGAAAGGGCTGACCTCTTGGCTCTCGTTTGTGGTGTCCAACTGCGAGTTGGTCACTTTCCCATTGGTACCCTTGGTCAAGTGTGGTACTTGATTGTATCGATTCCTGATCTTTGCACCCTTACTTTCAATCTTGAATGTTATCTCTATCTGTTTTCGAGATTTTTTTAGGAATTCCAAACGTATTGCAGAAGTTTTGAAATCTTGTTTAAGGGATATTTACCACCCTTATGATAAATTGTGTGTTTTTATACCGACACACTTTATATTTGTTATCTTTATTATAGTGTATTTAAGTGTGTTTTATACTGGTTTGGACGAATAATTTGAGTTTCCTTACAATCAAATTCCTTTTCAAGCCAATTGACAAATTGTCTGCTAATCGTCCTATATTCGTTTTACCTGAACAATTGTTTTACAAGCGTCATATAAATTTGACATGAAAGATTAGATGCTATAAAACGTGGCTTCTCACAAGGGTTTCCACTGTTTGCTGGAAAAGTTTATATGCATCGCCAGATCATCCTTACACGAATTAACCAAATAAAAGGTAGAACAGTTCCTATGACATGGTCAATCAATGATTGATCAAGCGAATCTGCGTGTTCATAAGGTCAGAACAACATCTGTTGCTGGGCAGCAGGTGTTGACGTTTTGTTGTCGTTGTTGTTGTTGTTGTTTTGTATTTTCAAATTACCATAGTAACATCGTAAATTTTTGTCGCATGGCTTAACTTTTAACCAACAAAGGCTCCTTCAATGTAGTGAAAAATGTCGATCAGGATTTAGCGACCCCACTAGTAAAGCGTTGATGTGAGTTATAAAGGCACATTTCAACCTGCACATTTGCGTAGGCTGATCAGCGCAACTATTATTCGATGATTAGATAACATAGAAATTTTGCATCTTACATCCCAAGTTTAAAAAAAAATAATCTAGATTGACTCCAAAGCTGAGTAGGTTGGTTAGAGCATTAACCTGCTCGGAAAAAACAGAGAAATAATTTCACATGTCAATGCTCATTTAATTATCATGACCTGTATTTTCTTATCACACTGTATTACCTCTATGTAATCAATTTGAAGAGGCTGATAGTTACGTATTATGTGTGGTAAAGTTGAACCTAATCTTCTTATGGTCGAACGAGGTAATCAATCTTTCGTATTATTGGTTATCATTGAGAAAAGATGAACTTTTATATCTTAAAGTAGCGCATAACATTGTCATGAAAAAAATAAGGAGATATTCCTCCTTCGCATAAATGTCATAGTTTATCAATTTCGCGAGAACTTGTTCTGAAGTAGGTGGTTCTAACATAAGAAATGAATTTCATGACTGATAAGTCACTCAAAGAAGGCTGTCGTCATGATAAACTTAGTAAAACTGATTCTTTTGACAGCATAGGAGACAATCTGAGTTTATTGCCAACTACGATCGGTTATATTTTCATATATATGTGAGCCGCGGCTTAATATTTCCAACAATTTGTCAATTTTGACAAGGGTAGACTCGGACGAGTCTCTGCAGCCTTCTTTTAAGCTAAGAAACTCCAAATGGTGTTCAGTCAGTAGCTTAACAATCATAGAATACTCAAGCGACGAGCAAAGGCTCTGATCAGACTGCGCGTATGCGCAGGCTGGTCTGAGGATTTGCTGGTCGCACATACCACATTGTTGGAAATCTCATGCACTGGCTCATGTCAAATTTATGTATCGAAAAAATAGGCATTATCACAATAACAGGCCCTGAGCGGGGCCCGAGGTTACAAAATTGTTATTGCTCATGCTCAACTTAACTGAATATGATATGCATCAAGCTCATAAATGCCTTAATACCACCAATTGTTGGGATTTAAACATTTATTAGCACGGTAGACACTTCATCTGAGGGTTTGAAAGCAGAAATACTTCGTTTTTCAGCATGTTAGCTTTTTGAGTAGTATAAACTGCTACGTGCATTAAGGGTCTATTTTGCCCCATATGAGTACAAAAAATAAAAGTCGGGTTTCACCAATTCCTTCTTATCATTTATTAGAACAAGAGCCCAAGTGTAAGAGTCTGGTCTTTAGTTTATTTCAACCACTGCTATAGCAACAAAAACATCACTAAGATGGACTGCCGTTAGTTGGTCTACAGTGTGTGATTGTGGTATTTCCTGACCATGCTCACTTGCGTTTTTTATTTAATTGCGTTCTTTCTGTCTTGTTGTTGTTCATTCCAGTGTCTCTTCAGTCATTCTTTTGTCAAATAAGTAAAATTGTAAAAAGCTAGTTCATATAACTGTACATAGTAATTTGTGAATTATATCACACGATAAAAGGAAAGGGATATTAACTGAAATATTAAGAAAGAATTTGAGACTATTTAAATATGTTCGAAAACGAAAACATGTATTTAGTCCTGGATTTCAATGCAGATCAATGTATTGGCAATAAACGATATAAGAAAACATGAGTTTGAAGCTTTACTATTATATTTCAGATACTATATATTGCAAAGAAAAGTTCTTAATTTCAAAACCATTAGAATTACAATGAATATCCAATGAAAATGCGCCGTCTTGTGTATTTGAGTTCTATACATTATAACATGTTAACAACACATACAACTAAAACCAAACTGTAGATAGATCGTAGTCATTCACATTTTGAACAGTGGTGCCAGTAAAACGCATCTAAGCCCCTCGGTTGCTTCCGCTTCCGCGGTGGTTCATTTGTTGTTGAATCATTATATATTGTTGCTCTCGTTGTTTGTTAGGGTTTGTGTTTGGTCATTGATTTTAGCCGCGACATGCGATTTCCAACAATGTGGTATGCGACCATTAAAGGCTCAGACCAGCCTGCGCATATGCGCAATCTTATCAGAGCCATTGCTAGTCGCTTGAATATTCTATGAATATTAAACTACTGACCGAACATCATTTGGAGTTTCTAATTCTAAGCTTATAGATGGCTGCACAGGCTCGTCTAACTCTAGACGTGTCAAAATGCCATACATGTCGCGGCTCAATTGTTAATCTATTACTCAGGAAGAGAGAGTTATGGTCGCTTTGATTTTGTTGTGTTCTTGCTGTCATATGGCTGTCTGTGTCACGGTGCCATGGGTTGGACTGCTGTACGAGGTGTGATCAAAAGGTTCTCAGCCTGATATGCTTCGGTGAGATTCATTGAATTAAAATCCTTGTCAGTCGGTCATTCGATCGAATTGAAGGACATTGGGAGTGTGAACAAACATCCAGTCATGCTTGGTTGCTTTTGTAAAGCACTTTTAAGAGAGGAGGGTGCGACACATTTGCAAAAAATGGAAATACTTGAAATCAGATCGGTTATCAAGTACTTCTGTATGAAAGGAATGCCTCCCAAGAAAATTCACGAAGACTCCATGGAAACCTTCGGAAGGAGTCTTCTTCTTAAAGCACAGTGGAAAAAATGGACAGCAGAGTTTAAGAGGGGAAGAATGAGTGTTGATGGTGATGGACGGTCTGGCCGCACCAAAGATGCCACTGCATATGAAAATGTCAAGGTCGTGCACACCGTGGTTATGTGTGATAGCAGAGGAGACCTGCGAAGCATAGCTAGCAAAGTTTTGGTGCAGTACAATCAATCCTTAAAGACATCTTAGGTATGTCAAAAGTTTCGGCAAAATGGGTGCCGTGAATGTTGGCCGATGATCAGAAAAGGACACGGCTCAATATTTCTAGGTATCTCCTATCGCGCTATGAAGATGATCCCGGCAATTTTATCCAACGAGTAGTAACCTAAGATAAAACATTGGCTAACCACTTTGACCCAGAGTCGAAAATGCAGAGCAAACAATGGCAACACTCTGGCTCACTCCCTCCTAAGAAATTAAAGAGTGTTCATTTAGCAGGGAAGGTGATTGCCTTGATCTTTTGGGATAGTCATGGGGTGATCATAATAGATTATCTTGAGCAAGGTCGCACGATAAACGGTACATATTGTGCAGGTGGATTGAGGAGGAAATCGCAAGAAAGAGGCGAGAAAAACTGACTAGCTGTGCTCTGCTCTTTCAGTACAACGGCCCTGTCCATACGTCACAAGTTGCCATGACTGCTGTGACTGAATGTGGCTGAATGCTGACCTCTTGGCTCTCGTTTGTGGTGTCTGCTGTGAGTTTGTCACTTTCCCATTGGTATCCTGGGTCAGGTGTGGTACTTGATTGTATCGATTCCTGATCTTTGCGTCCTTACTTACTTTGAAATCCTTCACCATCCCCAATAATTCCTGGTATGTCTCCTTCTGTTTTTTATCTCTTCCCAAAACTAAAATCCCATCTTTGTGGTAAGCAGTATGGAAGCAATAAAGGCACTTTTGAGGCAGTAAACGAGTAATTTGTGGACCAGGAAAAGGCATTCTATTGTGAAGGCATAGGAAAGCTCTAACAGAGATGAGTCAAGTAAATTGCCTTAAAGGGAGATTATATTGAAAAGTATAATAGAACTTCAGCTCATTCTTATAGCACTAGTATTGAACCGCGAGAATATGATCATGGTAGCAAAATAATACGTTAGAACTTGATCAGGCAAAGGAAAATGCCAAGGTTGTTAGATATTGAGAATCACAACAATTTTTTCCGTAAAAATAAGACACCTTTTGGTATATTAGTGACAAAAAGGTAAGTGAGTATGATCAGAAAATACCACAACCACACACTTCAGACCAATAACGGAACCATGAGGTAGAGTCAAGATGGTAACATTGATTCCCTTTTTATGTTTTGGCATTTCCGAGTTAATTTGTAAGTCAACAAATAAAATGTTGAGCACTTTTCAAAAATATCAGTGTATTGATTACAACATTTTCTGGTAATTCTAGTTAATGACTCTATTACAAGATTACCCGCATTATTGGGAGATAGTTTCTATTGAAGAAAAAAACAGTAATTAGACATTAGTGTAACATACTATTAGGCGTTATTGTATTCATGAAGGAAAAGATATACAGAACACCTGTATCAACTTAGACTCTGGCACCGAATAATATGATAAGGGGCCATGATAAACCACATTAATGAAGGGTCATAATGGTAACAATACTTTAAAGCACTTAGATTTGGCAGGTATTTTTGCGCTAAAAACAAAAAATTGCAAAACATTTGAGACCGCGAAATGCAATTTCGAATTCAGTTGCACAATAAGCAATGGATGGACACTCATCCAGTGAATGTTGGTATCCTTATCGTCAAGCTTCAAATTTGAAAACGCCGAGCAAACCACGTGTTGTAAGGGGCTACTTTTAAAGAGGGTCTGGATGGGGGGGGGGCCATTATTTATCTCATTAAAATTTTGGGTTATTCATTATTCATTAAAAGTAAAAAAGGTGGCAAAGAAATCTGATTATTCACTATTCATTAATTTTTACTTCAATTCATCAAAAAATAGGATTATTATTAATTTTTATGCCCTCATTATTCACTATTCATTATTTTCTTGGCTCAATATTGACTATTCATTATAAAAAAGGCCATTATTCACTAATCATTATACCCCATCCAGACCCTCTTTAAAGGAAAGAACATGCTCCCTATGCATAGAGAGCATATTCTTTCCTTTAAAAGTAGGTAGCCCCTATGAATAGAAAGCTTATCATTTCCTTTAATAGTAGCCCCTATGAGAATAGATAATACCTTAAAAGGACATACATTTGAGAAATCGCCAAAATGAAACTATGCAAATATGTCAATCTTTAAAAATCAGCAAATTTTGACGCCGCGAATATTAAAAGGTTTACAATAATTCACCTTTTATGGCATTTTCGGTGGAAAGTTTTAACTTTAGTTTTACAAATAGGATGTGGCGCACTTTTCAAAAATGTATGTGTATTGATTAAACATTCCTGGTAATTCCAGTTAATGATTCTATTACAAGATTACCCGCATGCTTGGGAGATAGTACCCAGTGTCTTGATTAAAACTTTTTCTGGTAATTCCAGTTAATGATTATATAACAAATTTACCTACGTGATTGGGAGATAGTTCCCGCAAAATCTTTTGTTGGAAAAAAAACAGTAATGACATTAGTGTAACGTGATATTAGGCGCTATTCATGAAGGTAAAGATATACTGGAACACCTGAACCCTGGTACCTAATAAAATGATAAGGGACCATGATAAACCACATTAAATTTTATGACGGGTCATGGTGGTAACATTACTGTAAAACACTTATATTTGGCGGGTACTTTGGCGCAATATTTCGACAACATTTGAGACCTCGAAATGCAATTTCGAATTCAGTTGCACAATAAGCAATGGATGGACACATACCCATTGAATGTTGGTATCCTTATCGTCAAAAAATCAATTTTGAAAGTGTAGAGCAAACCACATCTTAAAAGGAGCTACTATTAAAGGAAAGAATATGCTCCCAATGGGGAGCATATTCGTTCCTTTAAAAGAAGCCCCTATGAATAGAAAGCTTATTCTTTCCTTCAATAGTAGCCCCTATGAGAATAGATAATAACTTAAAAGGACATAAATTTGAGAAATTGCCAAAATTACACTACGCAAATATGTCAATCTTTAAAAATCGACAAATTTTGACGCCGCGAATATTAAAAGATTTACAATAATTCACTTTTTATGGCATTTTCGGTGGAAAGTTTTAACTTTAGTTTTACAAATAGAATGTGGCGCACTTTTCAAAAATATATGTGTATTGATTAAAACATTCCTGGTAATTCCAGTTAATGATTCTATTACAAGATTACCCGCATGCTTGGAAGATAGTACCCGCCAAGTCTTCTGTTGAGAAAAACAGTAATTAGGCATTAGTGTAATGTGATATTAGGCTTTATTGTATTCATGAAGGTAGATATATACTGGAACATCTGCACTAAACTGGACTGATACAATAAGGAGGCAACCAGCTCACTTTAACGTACGGGATTGGACATACGGCGGACAAGGGTAATGCTATATATGCCCGAACCTCACATCCCTCCCCCTCATCCTCCAAACACATAAATTAAAATGGCGGGGCATAAAGTTAAGGAAATGGTTATATAAAACTTTGCTTTTGGACCGAATAAAAATCAGTATCAAGTCACATTCGATCAGACACATTCCTACCACCGGAACCATGAAAATCAAATTGTCGCACGTCATGGGAAACTTTGCAATAAATTAATAAATCAATAAGAATAGTTTAGTCATACTGATTATAAACGAATAAAAAAAATGGCACACGTTCAGTAAAATTTAAAACACTTTTCTCTCCCTGTTTCCAAACAAAAGTTTATTTATCAAGGCTGGACTTTACCAACAAAATACTTATCAGAATACCAAACAGAGAAAATCCAGATCAGACAGCTTCTTTTGAAGCTGTGCCCTGTTTGTATTGGTCTTTTAACAGGCAACTGACGTTCAACATTTTAGAACCTCTAGCGTACTAAACAACGAAAATGTCTTAAAATGAAATATATTAGAAAAAGAGAAATAATATTTGTACTTGAATAAATATTTTACATGTCAAAAACCTTTTCGGCATTTTATGAAGACTGGCCCCAGTCTCTAATGTCATTTTTGTAGTAAAACAGATATACCCTCTAAGATAGCAATTTATAAACTTTTCTTGGAGTAGTTCGTGGCTTGGACACCAGAAAATTTGACTATCAGATGGGATAGAAGTTTTATAAGATGATTTTTTCATAGTTAGATATAATTATAAATGTAATCATATACATTTAGTGAACTGATGCCAGTCTACATTTTATGTGGTCAAACTCTTTCTCACAAATGGTTAGAGGCCTATTTACAAGAGACAATATGGTTATTTTCTAATAAGAGTAAGAAGTTATATTTTAAAGTGACTTATTGTGTCACTTAAATGTTCACCTCCTTGTGAGTATGATCAGGAAATACCACAATCACAAACTGCAGACCAACCCACAGTATCATGAAGAAGAGCCACAGAACAATTACAGTCACAAGACATCAGGAAGACAATTAAAGCAAAGCAACCAGCTCGTCAAGATGGTTACATTCTAGCATTGAAATGTATATTCTCGTTTGAGTGTGTTATATGTACAAAGTATACCAATAAAATATGTTTGAACCAAGATAATTATAAAACTAGAAAGGACGCAAAAATGCATAGTAAAACAAAGACCAACACAGATTAACTAAAAACAATGTGAAGTGCATAAAACTATGAATAAACAACAAAAAACACCTCCACATTTTTCTGTTTGAACAAGCAAAATACACTATTTGATCAACCAGCTACAAAGTCTTTAACATGAGATGGTGTGGGTTTCAATGTAATGCTGTGCAGCATTTGACATAACTGACAGGGTAAAAATTTTCAAAATCTATCCTTCCTCGTCTTTGCCTCCTTTGGGCCCTAAACACCCAGCACCGCCATCCAAACTCTGCCAATTGTCACTTATGTACTGCAGGTAATTAGATAGTCGACCTGTAACACTTCTGTGAGGAGTCAAAGATTCTTCAGTAATGCATTCGTGACAATGCATGTACATTACGAGGATGTATATAGTTTCTGATTACCCAAAAAGTTTAATCAGCAGAACAAATGAAGTTTGTAACATAAATTTCATTTATAAGCGTTTGTTCTGCTGCAATCACACTTGTTATTGTGATAACATGGTTTCGGTGACGTCAGCGTCACGTTAAAAACGTCAGCGCCACGTTATCACATGCGTTATCAAAGTAGATCCTCGATGTACATCCGCAGTCTGATTCCATGGGATTTCGCGGAATTGGCAGAGGCAGTTCTGATTGACGCTTACATGTTAAGGCCTCTAGATAAAACTATGCAAAATTCTATACATACTTATGGAACCCTAGAAGGGGCATTTTCTTTCTTTTACATACGAGAAAAGAAATTACAACGAAAACACAGAATAGGAATTAAAACAATAAATGTAGATCCAGAGCTCATGAGTTTGAAGATCCCGGTCGGGTCCCATACTTTCGCGAAGATTGATCATGAAATAATTTCTACCTCCATTCTCCTCCCTTCTGCTGACTCAAGAGGGGCTGTTGTCAATTACAAGCGAAAGTATGTGCACAAGGTACTGGTTAACCGCTTAGCCAAGCTTGGCCAGGAAAAAACGTATGGTTAGGTGAGCTGAGTGTCCCGACATAACCATAGATTATGATTGGGAGGTAAAAAATCAAACCAAAACAAGCAAAAAAATAAATGCCGTTTGTTCAACATTTTTCCTGCATCTCATTGGCTGAAATATATCGTTAAAACGACTTATTATCTCGTTTGTTCAACGTAATTCCGGTATTGTTTAAATTTCCATTCTGATTTATTGTTTTAATTTCTTTTCTATTTTGTTGTTTAAATCTTCATTTAAATTTTGCTTCAATTTCGTTTCTGTTTTCTTGTTTTAATTTCCATTCTGATTGATTTATTGTTTTAATTTCTATTTTGTTATCTAATTTAAATTCTATCATCTCATTGGCTGAAATATATCGTCTAAAACGACTTATTATCTCGTTTTTGTTCAACATAATTCTGGTATTGTTTAAATTTCCCTTCTGATTTATTTATCTCATTGGCTAAAATAATATCGTTTAAAAGACTTATTATCTCGTTTAAACAGAAAAGAAGTTTTAAAAAAATAAATCAGACCCGTTTTCTCTCAACAAGTTCGGAATTAAAGCTCAACACTGCTTGTTTGCCAGCTCCTTAGGCAGGCTATATCTTCCAATTACTTTGTATTGAAAACACTAATGAACTTTATGACAATATTTACACATTATTTACTCTGCAATTGAATTACAAGATTCGCTAAGAAAACGTTTAAGATATATATGTAAGAAGAGGAGACATTGACACTACCATGCCTATGGCACGTGAACATGTCATTGATAGAGGTTATCGATGATTGCAGAGAAACATACTTTTAAAACATTGACAGACGGACGGACGAACGGATAGACGAAAAATTGAACTGCTTCTAGCAGGCGTGACAAAAATGGGGCGAACATCAAGGAAAGCCATGATAACCTAGTGAAAACATTTGATGAAGTTTCTCGTAAAGAAGTGGTGTGCTGATTTCAAGCCAGTCAAGATGAACACCGATTATGATTCAGGATTGGGTGGTCCTAAATCTGCGACATTGGGCCACGAGGCTGAGGGCTTTTGACCATATTGTGACAAATATATATCAAATATGATTGTTTTCTGTTTTATTAGATTTATTTAACGAGCTTGACCGATTTATCAGTGAACTTGAAGTATCGCATATCTGTTCAGCCGAGATTAGAACACAGTTTTACACAACTACTGTACTTGAATATTAGTTCGTCGGGTCAAACGCGCGTCCAAATTAGCATGGGTCATGATATCTCTTTGATTTCTTCAGATTTCCGCAGCTGGAAAGTTAGCTAAAGTACTTGGTTTTCTAAGTGGAACATGAAATTTGAGCAATGCATCGGTAATTTTTATGAAGGCGAGGTAAGGTGCGAGTTTTGAGTTGCAAGCTGCGAGTCGCAAATTTGGGTATTGAATTCATTGTCTAACTAACATATCAAAATATATTCTTACGAACATTCAAAACACACACAATTACTTTTTCATAACTTTAGTTTTACATGCCGTATCTAATTGTACAGCTTCTTTAGTATTAGCAACTGCACATGCAGTCAAATTTATACATGCTAGATACCATACCTGATGCCTTAGCAAAACAATATAAAGGGTGTTGAGAAAGTTCGTTCCACAATAAAATTATGTTCCTATTACTTTAGTTATTATGTGTCTAATGACATAAATGTCACTGGAATTCTTTAAAGTCGACACACTTGACAAGAAATAAACAACAGGGTGCTTAATCAAATATTTAATCACCGAATAAACTATCTTCAAAATCAAGTACCCCTCGGAAATTTTTGGGCTCGAGGAGCAAAATGTGGGTATATGATAAATAACCCTTGTTATATCCTGGCCATAGTGATAAGAATATTTTCTAATTGGTTAAGAAACCCTAAATGGAGTTGTTATTCATCTTATATAAGCCTTTAGTACGTTTACTAAACTGCATGGCTGTAAAAAAACATCCAAAATAATTAAGGTCGCATTTTTGGAAAATATCAGATTTTTCAAGACCGACTGAAAGACGGTACCCAAATTTAACGTAATTGTATGAAAAATTTCGATGTCAGACACGATGCCAAATGCTATAGAGCATCACGGGGAATAACAGGCCAATTGAAAATTCATTTTTTTAGCATTATTTTGTTTTTAAATTATTCGAAATTCTATGATGAAGAGTGGAACGAACTTTCTTAACACCCTTTACATCATAAATAATATATAATTAGACATATAATGTCAAATAGTCTTTCCTTTAGTATATAAATCTTCTTTTTGCTAAAAGTACAGTTTCATCAGTGGGCCAAGCGTAGCTGACATCTTGTAATCCATTATTTACACATATGCATTTAGCTCTAACCCCTAAGCTATTATATGCCCCTTATATTTTACGAGAATGTCATGTTTTTATTCGACTGTGGTGTCACACACAGAAATAATTGGCTCTTTAACAAAGCTTAAACTTGTAAACTAAATTTGCTACAGTACTGACCAGTGCGCTGACCAACATTCTTTGAGTCAGCAAGCACATCAATGCTCTCCTTGTTTATAAAATCAGCATTGTCTTTACATTGTAATTGGAAAGAAAACTAGTTAAACAGATACTGGAAAAGAAATTCCAAAATTTCGTAATACATGATGCCTCCATGTGAGCTAAGCATTTTAGTGGGGTTTTTTTTAAACAGAGTTGTTACCAGTATAATGCATTTAAGCCACTAGAGGTGGTTCCGTTGTTGTTGATTGGTTGTTTAGTGATGCTCCCATTGCTTGTGGGGGTTCTATGTTTGGTCCTTGTTTGTTTTTTTTTTGTTCAGTACTCATCGTTTTGCAATAAGCTTGATGTGAAATAGAGAGCTAGTTGCTTTGCTTGAATTGTCTTCCTGGTAACTTATGACTGTTAGTTTTCTGTGGCTCTTTGTCATGGTGCTGTGTGTGTTGGTCTGCAGTGTGTGATTGTGGTATTTCCTGATCACACTCACTTACTTGTTTGTGAAACTTACGTGTAGAAATTTCCAATTACAGTATATGGTAAATAGAACATAACTTAATGATATGCTGTGTTATTTGCATCTCATCTTGGTATGGAATGGTCGTGAATGTCCCTATTCTGGGACGCTATGCATATAAAGGGTAATTAAGTACAAAATCATATTTTAGAGCGTTATGTTATTTTTTTCTGTTGCTTTACTTCTTATTTGAATCAGGAACTACAAAGCTCAAAGAAGAAATAAATCCGATTGAAGGCAGAAAGTCTGAATGCAAGTAAGCTGCCAATCTTCATTAAACAGATAACCAAACATTAACCTTAACCTGACGTAAATAAAATGGCAATTTTCCTAACAAAACCGATACCATAAGGTTAGCTGCACTACTTAGCAGTCTGCTTGATGATCAACCTTTATGGTTTGCGGGCAAAAGAGTGAAAGAAATACGAGTAATTCATATTCGGTAAAACCCTGCTAAGGAAATGTAATCGTTTCATTGAACATAACTATGACCGGAAGTGCAACATAAAAGCACACACGAAATATTTGTGTAGCAATGAAAGGTCATCTTAACAATATTAGTCGTTAGAGCTTGGTAGTGATCACATGCGCTCCAAAACAACCCTTGAACGTCCATGCTACCGTATCCAGAAGATCTAGGTGTATAGCAGTTGGTCTTTTGTGTATGCGAGAAGAGAAGACTCTGATAAAAAGAGGTCTTACACGAGTGGTCATTTAGTATAAAATAAATTAAACTCACCATAGACTCGTTTAATAAATTCGTATGAAATGATCAATCGTTTAAGACTCCCTATGTGTCAAAGTCAATAGTAGTACACTATTGTATAAAATCAGCAAAGCAAAATGTCATCCATAACAATATGGCATGCATTTTACAGTATATGCCAAGCGCGATTTTACATATAATAAATCGATTCTAATAATTGTGCTCTTAAATATTATTGAATTTACTTTTATGAAACTCGTTTGAAAAATCATATGAACCTTGGTCCAGCCTCGCGTGCTATCATTACAGTAAAACTTGTCTTATTATGCGGTCACTCAAAATAGACAAAACAAAGATCTGAAATACACATGGTAACTTAATGAAAGTCGAAAGTATTGCAGAATGCTCCTGCATTAAGCGATAATCGGTCTTGAAAACCATTTTTGGTCTTTTTTTGAGAAACCGCTTAATACAGGTTTTACTGTTTGTTCCAAAACCATAAATAAATTCACTCATGGAACAATATCACAGCAAAAGGCTGTCGTCGATGTTACCCTTTGACATCTGTCATCTGTCGTCGACTACATCCGTTGAAAAAGTGATCTGTCGGCTGAGACATCAATTTTTCAGACAATTGGTCTCTTCATGGGCGTGTACTTCGTTTATTTAACGGAATCGTGCGGCCAAACTTTACATAAATGCTGGTGAATAATTGTAGTTTTAGTGTGACCAAGTGAATATAATATATTTTGGTTCTTAGACGATCGGCTGGAGCAGAAAGTTGTTTTTATGCAATTTTCATGAAACTCGGGTGTTGAAGAGCTGATAAAAAGCTTATTTGTGCGTGAAATAGGCTCAGATTGCTGCTGCAGTATCTCCAAACAATAAGCATCTTCTCCATTACCAGTAGGGGCCCACATATTCGTTTGTTGAATTTAGCAAACCAAAAATCTTAATCTACCCTTTCCCTTCCAAATTTATCGGCATCTGTCGTCGAAACGGTGCTCTGTCGTCAAAACAGTCGGTTTTATGGAGCGTATTAAACACAGCATACTTTTATTGCATGATTGTATGTGAGACTAAAATGTCATCTTCATTTTGCCTCTGGATCTGGTGCTGTAACTTTCAGTGACTTGAACTACCCACCCTCTCATCTTACAACATTTACTTCCCCGTTCAGGTATTTTCATAATATTCATGCCATTACATTAATGAATGATGGTCATTATCTGCCTGACATTTTCTCGGCCTTGAATCTCTGTATCGGATTTTACTAGTCTCGCTTTTCATTACTGACTAAAAGCCTTTCTCCTTTTTCAAACTATTTGTTTTCACTACGTTAGCTTTGTGCAGTCACCGGTGATAATATTCATAGTTCAAGTGATTTAACTGTCACAGAAATTCAATGTCCGGCAAAGGAAGCATACATCTGGTTCATAGTTATCATTTCCGTTTACTGTAGTGTTGGTTTCATAACGTATCTGTTTTGCAACACTCACTGCGAAGGCAGATGATTTGGAAAAAAAAAACATTACACGCCTAAATCAGTGTTGTGTCAATCATAGAAAATTCACAAGCCAGCCAGGACGTGCTGGACATGTTTAATGGATATTCGTATTATATATTATCATGAACCAACAAGAAATCATGTTGTTTTCCTTATTACATGTATGCACTAATAAACAGTGGATGCTACTAAAGTGCGCAAATAGTAATTACAAGCGGATATGGTTTTCTGAACCCAATCGGTTTTAGGAATTGAAGCCTTAAAATATCGACGATTGCTATCTTGCATGCTTTACTCATGCATGCTAGGTACTTTTGAATGTTTTGTCGGTTGATATTTATTTTTTATAAAATATCTTTCAGGAATACCATAAGATTGACAACCAGTTTCGATCCAAATCAGGCCCGACGCCCTCGTCGGGCCTGATCTGTATCCAAACTGATTGCAAAGGCTATCCGTCGACGGCAAAAGCCACCACTAAGCAGTTAAATAGTTAAACTGGGGTGTTAATCTGATAATGGTACGTGCGCATTTGAGTGCGTTCCACTAGCAATACGAAAGCGTCCGTAGAAAAAAAGTAAAAAGGTACGTGCGTCAAGAGGCTATTTTGCCCTCCTAAGAGGCTAAAAAAATAAAAATTGTTTTCAGCATTTTCTTCCCTTATTTTATTAGAACAATAGACATTGTCTAAATATCTGGTATTAATTTGACATTTACTGTTGCTATGGCTATGAAAATGGCCGCCAAAAAAGGCTGTAAACAGGAAATGGGCTGTTTTGGAACAAATTTGAGACATTTGACGAACCAATTCACATAGAGCACAAGCAAATACCAAAAGATATTTTAACAGATTATGAGAATTATCACGGCACACAACACATTTAAAGGATTTTTTGGTATTCAGCTGTGCTGATATCTAATTCTTAAAAAATCGGTCTCCATAAGCCTTAAATTTGATCAAAAATGGTGATTTATCTGTTTTAAGCCTATTTTGTCGGCCATTTTTGTTATCATAGCAACCATTAAAATTAAAACAAATACCAGAATTTAACACTTGAGTTATTCTTCTAATAAACCAATCAGATGAAATTGGTGAAAAGCAACTTTCAGATTTTGGCTCCAGAGGGGGCCAAATTAGCCCCTTAATGCACGTACCCCAAATTTGTCATGCTCATAGAACAATTGTACTTACATGTGCATGTGTCGCATAGGCGAAGGCGAGCAGTGAACGTTCAGATGAGTCTGTACGCTTGCAATCGCATTTGATGATATAACCGGTGCAAGTATTTAAAGCCATGAAATTCATGGCCCCCCATAAAGCCTAGAGTGCAAGTTTGAAATATATGTATGTACATTAACACATTAGCATCAAATTTAAATTTGGCTCAGTTAAGATAGCTGTATGGACATACATATCTACTGTAACACTGGATGCTAACCACGTGGTAACTATACAATAATTTACTCATATGTAACCCTTGGAAATCTTACAAATCCGTCATATTTTCAAGTGTAACATCTCAATTGCACATGCCGAAACTAATTTAGCCGCGACATGAGATTTCCAACAATGTGGCACTTTGACATGAATAGACTCAGACAAGCATGTGCAGTCTCCTTTAAGCTTAGAAACTTCAAATGATGTTCGGTCAGTAGCTTAACAGTCATAGAATATTCAAGCGACTATCAAAGGCTCTGATCAGACTGCGCGTATGCGCAGCTGGTCTGAGCCTTTGCTGGTCGCACATACCGCATTGTTGGTAATCTCATGCCGTGGCTCAGTTCATTGTCTTAAACTATGTATATTCAATCCATAAATGCTAGAGTTTGTATAAAAATAGATCCACATGGTCTCCTTCTATATTTAACTAGGTGATTAAATTGTGAGGTTACATGTATAATGTTTGATACTACATTTAAATCATCAGTTGATCTGTAAGTTACTGAAATTGATATAGATTGTGTATTATACATGTGTCTCAAGTCACTGCTATAAACAATTTTTGGAATGTTAAACTTACCTGCTATATGTACTTGGACACTAATGAAAGTTTACCGTGGAAGTTGCTTCAAACACTGCTTCACAAAGATGATTAACACGAACAGATGGTTTTGAAACTGCAAGAGTCATACACTGACATGTGTCAGGATTAAAGCATGGGCTGCTCTATGGTGTCACCAGTCAAACGCCTAAATTCTAATATAGTTCATAAACCATCGAGACAGTTTCCACCTCTGGCTTTAACCTGTGCACAGGTAGCTGTTATAGTCAACAACTGGCGAATATTGAAATCAAACGTTGCAACCATTGGGACAATGACGTTTATTGGGTAAGCTACATCTTTGTGATTGTGATCGAAGTACTTATCGCATAGTCGAGCAATGACGGCTCAGACGAGCCTGCGCAAATGCGAAGACTTACCAGAGCCGTCGTTGCTCGCATACAAAACGTATGTATATAGACGAAGACTCAGTCCATGATTAAGACCTCTAGCTGTGCTAGATACGTCGGCATGGACGTTTAAATGAGGGTTTTGAGCATATAAGATAAGTACCGGTGGTTTGGTGCCTAGTGCTTATCTTTAACTGGGGTCATCGTGGCTAAGCGAGTAATTTTCTGTAGCCCTGGTTGTCTGTGGATTATGAGCAGTTTTTGTTTCATCACAGATATACTATTATTTTGGTGTGGTTGTTTCTCTGAGTTGATTCTTGAATAATTTAGGACGCGTTCGTGCGAGTTACACTACGATTTAGGTGTTCTAACAACAACATAATCTAAGGTAAGGGTCTGCCTCATGGTAACATGGGTTGCTCTGTAACCTGTGATTGTAGCATCTTCTTTTGTTAGTCCCACTTGCTTTTTTGCAAGTGAAATGAATTTAACCCCACCCCACCCCAACCCATCGCACCCCGCTGCTATATCTGATATCCGTTTTAAGGCGGTGATTATGTTGTTTTTGGTTCATTGTTTACTGCTGCTACCAATGTTCATGTTTTTTGTGTTTGGTCATTGTTGTGTGACATAGGCATTTGCGTGCCTCTATTTGGCTGAGGAAGAGAGAGTTGGTTGTTGTACTTTGATTTATTGCATTCAAACTTTTCTATGTGTCTTTGTTAGTCTGGGTTCTAGTTTCTCTTTCTCTGGGTGCCATCGTTTGGTCGGTGATATGTGAGTAGTGCGTTTTCTGTTTTCTTTGTAACCAGGCCCCGAGGTTATTAAACTCTTTTTCATGCTCAACGCAAATAAACATGAATTTTCTACTTATCATAAGAACTTCAATGCTCAAAATTAAAGAAATTTCTGGCATTAATCTCTTAGATGTGGTATTTATCTTGCTGATAAATGTAAAAAAAAAATCCCGTTAATTGTTGGCGTTTTAACATTTATGAGCAGGATAAATGTCATTAGTTGAGCATGAAAACAGTTTTATAACGTCTGGGATTTTTGGTGGAATCCATCGCAGTTCAGTTCAAAATTGCCTTTACTCTTTCATGAACACCCGAAAACGAAATTCTTTTTTACTTTTGTTGATGGAAATATGAGTGCCCACACATTAATAAGGTCAGCTACGATTCTTCATTGATTTGCACTCTTAAGAAAATCAAATTGTGTCAATGGGATTATTCGAAAGCTTGATTCCCGTAATGGTAGTTAAGCGTACTTCTGGTTTCATTCAGTGCTGATATTTTTATTTGATTATTTACGCTCGAAAAAGAGAGCAATTACTAGTTTTACTGCCTAATTTGTTCTGTCGGCTGTAAAGAAGAAACTTCAAGGAACATCCGTTTGTCCTATATTTCTAGTTCTATGTTTTGATATTCTATTATATTGCTTTAAGTGGAACAAAAGTCAAAACAAGCCGATGATTCGCTCATTTGACTACGTTATAAGATTAAATACAATGGTATACAGTATTTGATGTTCCATGGAAACCGTTGATGACATTATGGACGCGTTTGTGTAATGTGCGAAATCCAAGTAAAAGCATGGTATTTTTTAAGAATACATTTGTTTTTTGTGCTCGCTGGAAGTCCTCGAAACGAGCGACCAATTGTTTAGAAAATTAAAATCGGGCCTCGACGCGTGAAATCTGACAATGTTATATGCAAACAACAAAGGCACACCAGCCTGCGTATCCGCGACGTATAAAGATTAATCAGCGCATTATTCATTTATAAGGCAGTATAACAGCTCTACTAGCTACAAGCGAAGTTTAAATATTCTAGCTAGTCTATGTAGCTGTACAGGCTGGTTGAACTTAAACTGGTCCAAAGGTCAAAAACTGTTTTCATACTCAACTCACTGAACTGAGCATGACATTTCAACTGGTCATAAAAACTAAAATGCCGAAAAATGAAGAATTTTCTCAGTGGTTTTCAAGCCTTCATTTGTTGTATTTATCATGCCAATATCAATTATAGGCATTTCAAAATTAATGAGTATGATAAAGTTTGTGCTCAGTTGAGTTGAGCATGAAAAGAAGTTGTATAACCTCGGGGCCAGGTTGCAAACTCATATGACAGGTGTTGTTGTTTTGTTATTTTTGCGTCGAGGTCCTTATCATAGTGTAATGTGCGGAGTGGGTCGTGTACCTTAGCATTTAAAAATTATCTTTCCATTCCAGTTCCATTCAAAATAAATGGCCACAAGAGTGACATAAGGTTAGGTTGCGGCATACTCTCTTTGAACAGTACTTATGACATTTATATATTGTTTACTAAAAGCATACTCGTTTCGACTATAGAAATGTGTGGTAAAATATACTTCTCAGTAAACTCATATGACCCTGGTGATCTTTGACACTCGAGATTGCAGACTTTCAAAAAATGGAGTCTTATCAGGATCTTCATTGCTTTCTTTAGCAACTTAAGCATATTTTTACAAATGAATGATTTAGATTAATAATACCACACAACAGCCCTAAATTTCGAAATTAGATAGTACAAAACTAGGATGGGAAAGTTTATCCAGCTGAAAATATGTTTGCCAAATTAAAGACGCTTGCGTTTTATGTACCTTACCTAGATCTGATACCACAAGTCATACCAGTCTTGATGTGCAACAACAATGTTATAAGGAATTTAAGATAAAATATGATGATTTTCTACCAATTCCCATTCAACTCAGGATAAACGAAAGTAAATAAATCTCTTGTAGACATTCCTAAATGGCTTGTGTATCGCAATGACTCTGTTATGTTCGTGATTTATTTCATGGAAACCAGTATTAAACCAAAAGGTTGTTTCAATACAGCTTTCTTATCCGTCAATTAAATGCGTAACGACACTAAATAATTACTTTGTTTTCCACGCAGATACGTTAATGGTGCATAATACGTCTGATATGTAAGACAAACGATCGATTCCTTGATCTTTTCACCGTAATTGTTGCAGAAGCATTTCTGTCGTGAATAGAAAATTCAATCGTTCTTAAATACCTAAATTCAAGCAGAGAATAGCAAAGTCGCAGATTAGACAAGGCTGATGCTCAGGCTGATATGCACCTGTTTATTTGCTTAGGCTTTATACAAATTTAACTCATATGGTACGATATGCCCTGGCCTATTCCATGCAACAGCTATTCACAATTGTTGGATTGTTTCTTCGCATTAAAAATGTTAAACTGTTGCAGTTTCTCTGACAGTAACTGTTTGTATGGGGGTCACCCCTTTTACCCCTACTAAATTATTCATTAGCAACAGCTGTATCGACTTTTCTGCAGAAAGTTGTCTATTCTAGAGGTAACCCTCCCTAGGGGTTATGCGAGGCAGACAGACAGACAGACAGAAAAACGTTTATTTTCTTAAGTCATGTACATGTCATACAAGGAATAACGTATCAACACTCATGACAGCAAAGGTGACAATAAGATCAGAAGCAGTTCAAAAAAATCTTTGTGAGGTGATTATGAGCTCATTGCATGGGATAACTAAGTGGTCCCATGAAGGTTTAAGCTAGATCAATCAATCAATCAATCAAACTGTATTCTCTCAATTACATGAAACATTTAAAACATGAGGCATAAGCATATAATTTTCGTCATGGCGGTCCTTGCATTTATCACTAATGGATTCCATAACAGTCATCCAGCATAATTTGTATCGGAAAGAGGGAGTGCATGCTTTATGAATAAAATAAAGGATTGGTAAATAATCAGTTATAATTTATCAAAATTACATTCTGAATGTCAAATTTACTTTATAGTCTGGCTGTGCGTAATGAAGACGACAAAAACCCATCCTCTTATTCTTTTTTTACTGTTTTTTCATGCTTCGCTATGCTTTTATCGGCATGAGGTGTTAGCCCATGTTTTAAGAAATAAGATGCTAGGTTTCGATTAGTTAAAGGCATTCAGGGCAGCGGTCAAAGGACCTGGCTATAGCCAAAATTCATAGCATTCAGAGAAAAGCAAGGCTTAAATAGGTTAAAGATATTCAGACGAAAATAAAATAGGCAGCTGTCTGAGGAAATGCCTATAGCACAACTTCATAACATTAAGGGAAACAAGCTAGGCATAATTAAATTAAAGGCATTCATACGGAAAACAATAGGCAGCGGTCTAAGGAACTGACTATAGTCCTACTTCATGGCCCAGGGGCCAGTCCCGTGTTTACAATATGCCACAAAGTAATACGTTTATAGTCGATTTCAGTAGTCCCACTTCATAGCATTCGGAGAAAATACAAGGCTTAAATAAATTCAAGACATTCAGACGAAAACAAAATAGACAGCTGTCATATGAACTGGTTTTAGACCCACTTCAAAGCATTCAGAGAGAAGCTAGGTTAAATAAATTAAAACCATTCAGGCGAATATCAAATGGGCAGCTGTCAAGAGGAACTGACTATAGCCCTACTTCATATTACAGGAGCCAGTCCAGTGTTCAGGGTATGCCGCAAAGTAATACGTTAATAGTTTATTTCAGTAGGTTATCAAAGATGGCATATTTTTAAGCTGGGTTGGCCCCTGTGCTTCATAGAATTCAGAGAAGATGAAGTGGGGTGAGTAGAGCCAGGTTTACAACCTGATGTATCAAAATGATTGACGAAAAGAGTCGATTACAAGGCACCCATTGCATATACACATTAACCTATACAAGCATAATGTCATGTTTATGGAACACGTGCAACCTAGTGAACAATCCAGATCAGACACAGCATACTGCGGTGTCTGACCAGGATCGTCATTACTTGCTTGCATACTGTTCTATTAAAATTTGGTAAAATATAATAAAAAAACAACAAACTCCTAAAATCTGAATGTGCTCGTCATACTGATAAGGGTCGGCAAGTAAATTCAGTTTTAATAGGGTAATACACATAGTCTAAGACTATAAAGCTGAAGACGTGAAAAAATATATTCAAATGGGTAAACCAAAACAACATGCACAAATACAGATCATGGAGTTAACAGCACTCGGCAAAGTTTCATATTGATTGGTTAAAAGCTTTAGGACATTTTGCTTTACAAATAATGTACTAAACTATAAACAGTATATTCACTATCTAACCATGTATGTAACAATAGGGTAAAAGGCTAGAAAGCTGAAAATACGGGGGAGAAAACAAAGAGATAATACCAAAACCATATGCACATCTATGGGCCATGGTAAAATAATCTGCAAAGATTAAAATTGCTGTAGACGGTAGCTTTAACAATTACCAACTTTAAACGTTTTCGATTGGCATGTCGGTAGGACAAGGTAAATCCAATATTACTCACCAAATCTCCAACTTTTCCAATTTGATTCAAAGTGGTGCTCCGTTTGAGTGTTTCTATAAGATAATTGAAACGCAACATGTATTTCAATCCCAATCCTCTCTCTTTCTCTCTCTTTTTCTCTCTCTCTCTCATATCACCGCCTTCTTTGGGTGTCTGCGTTCAGATACTTTAACCCAACAGTCAATCCAACAAAAATGTCGATCACGCATGAGTGGTTTTCTTTGTACAACACTATTCAATTTTTCAACTCTTTGTCTGCAAGGGGCAAATTTTGTCGTCTGTTGATATTTTTTTCAAACCGTTTGGATGTCGCGCCTGACCTGGACACAAACCGTTTGACACTCTAATAGTGTTCCTGAAATAAAGTTTAGAAAAAAATGAAATATATCTTCAGACGACAAAAATTATGAAAAATTACCCAGCACACACTGGCTTACTTCTTAGTCTTCCAACCTATGCAATGTCATTTGTTTCGTAACTGTATACGAGCATTTTGTTGGCATTGTTCTATCATTTTAATGAAATGTATAAAATATCTTCTCGTGCGAAGAAAACATTATAGTCAAAATCGTGCTTAGCAAGTAAGTTAATGACGGTGATATTTTCTTACAAATCAATGAAAATAGTCTTTGCTTGCTACAAAAGCAGCGCTACCATTATATCATATTATACCTACAATGTAACTGTGAAAAAAAATGAAAATGAATACTCACACTTTGTGTTTTGTCCACTTAAACAGTTATAGCCGTTTTGAATTATAAAATGGTCTCAGGGAAGTCAACGGGCCGTTTTGAAATATGAAATGGTCTCAGGGAAGTCAACGGAGATAGCAGAGGATATCCAATTATACCGATGAGAATAATTTTCACATGTGAAGCTATAGCCTACATTATATTAAATTAATATGTTCCAGTATTCCATTACTTTATATATAATACATTTGTTTATGCTATCATTGGTACATGGCGTTACACGAGCGCCATTCTGTGACAATGAATATTTTAATACATGTTTCTTGCGAAATGAGAATTGTTGATTGGCAATTAGACTGGCGTTATGTTTTATATAAATACATACCCAATGTTCCAAATACAAATCCAACAAGTCGACTTAGCCCCCAGCGAAGCCTCTGATAAGCCATAGTCCCAAGCTACCCATTAGACCTAAGTAAATATTTTGATCAGACCGGTTGGGTCGGATCAAAACATTTGCTTATGTCCAATGGGTAGCTGAGGTAGCTGAGGATCCAAGCTTATTTATGCGCGTTTTGAAAGTAAGTAAGGGTGCAAAGATCAGGAATCGATACAATCAAGTACCACACCTGGCCCAGGATACCAATGAGAAAGTGACAAACTCACAGTTAGACACCACAAACGAGAGCCAAGAGGTCAGTCCTTTCCCAGCAGGTGACCACAAAGCACATATAAACAGACGCGCACAAATACATAGCAATCACAAGACAGAACAAAAACATAAAAGATCCACAAAAGAGGTACCGCCTTGGAACGGTCAGTAAAATATTTTACTGGAGGGCTTAAACCGGTTTAACGGCGCCAACCTCACCCTTAATTTAGAAGTCTTCCATTAGAATAGCAGGATGTCCTGATGGTTCAGAGTTGCTGCTCTGCGCAAAAACATATAGTTGGTTTTGTCACGCACTGATAAATGCACGTTCTGGTGGACTATCCAATACATATTGAGACAATACGGATTGGAATGGTCTTTTTATGTATTTCAATGGTTACCCAGTCAAACATTCTATAAATTGATGTATTTCTCAAGATTGTTATTATCTAAGAAAAAAGTGCCCCTTTATGTGGAATTCCACCTGATCTTCATTGTTTGCTCAAGTAACTGTAACAGTTTATCGGAAATATAAGCAAATACACATGTACATGTATACTGGTGGGCAAAAGAAACGATACATTTAAAATTTGCGTTAAATTACTGATAAGAAGGAAAAATAGTGACAGCAGTTAAAATATATACATGTATATGAACCCCTATACCTGTTAAACAAATCGACAAATTAAAATAACCCTGAGGCTTGACTCAAGATTCTAGTCATGGTAAGCTTGTGCAGCTCGTATTGTGAGCCACATGCAATACATGACAACATTTTACTGTAGTGTTTCCTGTGCCCTTCAATATAGTTAAGTACGTTATTGCAAAGAGAACCGTTTTCTTTGGGATTCGGTTCCCTTCTTTCAGCAATTCAAAACAGTGTTTGTATTTTTGCAAACGGGACTATAAGGATCAGACCTCTGTTTAAGCCTTTGCCTACTTATGTCGTCTGCTAATAATCTTTGTAAGCAGGTTTGGACCCAGACCAGGCCCTACATTTTGTCGGGCCTGATCTAGGTCCAAACTGTTTGATACTCTGATGGTATTGCTGAAAGATTTTTTCGAAAGAATTGATTTTGAAAAAAATCAGCAGACGAAAATAAAATCATGCAAAATTACTAACGCTGGGGGTGAGGGATTGAGTGTTGTTACACTTCCCAGTATATTACAGCAACAGACATGATTGAATTTTCCAAGATTGACTCATCATTTTATAGATGCGCCAACCTCTTGTTTAACTCTTTAAGCGCCAAGAAAAAAATGCATCTGAAAATGTCGTCTGCTGAAGTCGTCTGCTGCAAATAATTTCCTAACATTACTGACAAATTAAGTATAGAAGCAAACAGCGTGGACCCAGAACAGACTGCTCCTATAGGAGCAGTCTCATCTGGGTCCACACTGTTTGCCATAGAAGCTTCTTTAACATTTCAGCAGACGAGAAAAGCAGACGACTTTTGTTGTGATTGGCGCTTAAAGGGTTAAGTCGTGATCTAGATTCCTCACCCTTTATTATTCTTGTAGATAGAATGATTTCAGTTGAATATTAACAATGGTTATTGCGGAAAATCCTGACATATTCTGTTTAGCATGTTTAATCATCAAATTAAATTAATCGATTGAAAAGGCTTGATTTGCGGAGTGCTTCATTTGAACTATTTCCATCGTCGTGTATACAATTTACCATAGTTCAGCATCCGAACTGTTACAATTTGAGCGAAGGCCATAGCGACTTAAAAATAAGGACAATATCAAATCAAAGTAAGTAAGGGTACAAAGATCAGGAATCGATACAATCAAGTACCACACCTGACCCAGGATACCAATGGGAAAGTGACAAACTCACAGTTAGACACCACAAACGAGAGCCAAGAGGACAGCCCTTTCCCAGCAGGTGACCACAAAGCACATATAAACAGACGCGCACAAAAACATAGCACACACAAGACAGAACAAAAACAAAAACAAATCTTAATAGATAAATCTGGATCATAATATAATATATATAATAGTTTCCCTCGTAGTTTTAAAATCACCATTATTCTACGAACATTCTGATATACATAAGAAATTGATGAATTATCCCTTTTGCGATTTTTTCAGATCAACCATATCTTTCGATAATAATTAACTGGCTTGGTTTAACGAATACTTTAGACATGCTTGACCGAACAAAGACGTGTGGTACTTTATTCAACCTCCGACTCTCCCCCTCCCGTGACCTACTTGACCAATTTTTTTTATTTGATATGGGCTTTTTTGAATTAATACAATACTGATATTGCTATAATCGGATAACACTCATTAGAAGAACTGATATTATCTTTATATTATTACAGGCCTCCGGATAAAAGTGTGTAATCTTATTTCTTAATTAAAAACATGTTGTGGGTACTTGAAAGAACCGTGTAAATGAGACATTTTTAAAATTGATGGATAAGGAAATATTAACACTTTTACGCCGATTTTTTTATTTTTATTTGGAGGTCTGTTATTATAAAAAGAAACTAGAACAAACTACATTTTATAGGACAAGATAAGTACTGTAATTAGCGAGTATCTTTTATTAGAATATAGGTCATAGCTATTTCAATAGCGATTATACACAGCGAGGCGCACGGAGCACTTGAGATACATTTGTATTCAAGTACATGTAACTTAGTCTCTGCATTATCTGTCGGGACAAGGCTCATGTAGCAGTATTAATTCAATGTCTATATCGACCAAGTAAGCATATATAAGCGGGCCACAGTCAGCCCGCTAGCGAAATGCTTTTCAAATGGCATTTCGCTGGTGGGCCGATAGCGGCCCGAGATTGTATGCTGGTTGGGGAGGACCTGTAGACAATTGAAGGATAGAGGCAGCTTAATGTACATGTATCATTTTAGTACTAAGTAGTTGATCATCATCATCATGAGTGTCACGATTAATCGATGGTACAAATATATCGGTTTATTCATATTATCATCGAAGTAATTATTAATCGATGGCACAAATATATCGATATATTCATATTATGATCGAAGCAACTATTAATCGATGGGACAAATGTATCGATATATTTATAATATGATCGAAGTAACTATTAATCGATGGTACACAGATATAGATATAATCATATTATGGTCGAAGTAACTATTAATCGATGGTACAAATGTATCGATATATTCATATTTAGATCGAAGAAACTATTAATCGATGGTACACATATATAGATATATTTAAATTATGATCGAAGTTATCTATTTCGTGTCCTGCAAGAGGTTTCTAGCTTATTTTTCATCTGATTCTTTTGCAAATAAGTTTGCTGTGGCGACACGTTGCTCATGCTCGCTCATCGTCAAGATGTTGAGACGAAGTTGTGAAATGACTAATACACAAAGATTTGGCTTGGATCGCGAATTTTGCGAAACAACAAGGGTGCGCGGTTTCAGTACTCAGTTATACCTCAAGTGTTTGTGACGGTCAATTTCTCGCACTTGCGGAAAATGTGCGGCAGGAAAAATAGCAAAAGATAGATAGCAGATGAAATTTTGCTACTCTCACTTAACACGCAATATTTTTAACTATTGTATGCGGCGTTTCTTTTTTGGCCTAGTATATGCACACACTATATTTGCTTGATAGGGAAAAACACTGATAATAATCATTTTTGAAAGTATACATTTTTATATTTTTCTCCCTATAGGCTAATTCGAACTCTCGATATTTCAAAATAAAATCTCTAGTCCCTATGACTTCGAATTTCCGAGATTCGACTGTATATAAAAGATGTCTAAAATTATCCAAGACTGGTATCACCCATTCGATTTCCCCTTATGTATGCTTTAATCTCTGAACGGTGGTCGAAAGTTCTGTCGAGTGCGTTTGCGCAGGCTCGATTGAGCTTAAACAAGTGTGATAAATCATCGGAACAATATCACTCCTTCGAGTTTTCACATGTTATGTATGATGCTCTAGCCAAACATGATCTTTTTTATCCGAAGAGCGGTCCAAAACTGTCTCGAGTCTGTGCATTTGCCGAGGCTCGATCATGAATGCTTTAGCTTAACCAAGACCCATATCACCCATTCGATTTCCGCATATGTTAGCTTTATCTACAGAATGGCGGTTGAAAGCTCTCTTTTCTCGCATCGAATTCTCAACATAGAGACTGTCCCGGGTATCATGTAGAACGCTCATGCATGTTTAAGTAAACATACCCGAGTATTCGACTGAACCTTTCTTTCACAAAAATGGACAGCGTCAACATCATAAAGTGCCAATATCCATCACAACATGCATTATCTGCATACGTTTTTAATGGGCACTAATGTGTTTAACCAATGATTCGCATGTATAATGAAACTAGCCAGCCTCCTGAACCATATTTAGATTGGGGGCCGAGTTTGTAGGGGTCGAATTTGGTCCCCGAATATATGGGGGTCGAGTTTGTTAGGGGCCGACTTTGTTAGGGGCCGAGTTTGTCAGGGGCCGAGTTTGTTAGGGGCCGAGATGTCCCGGAATCGCGGACAATTTCTAACCAGTTTGGCATATACTTACTTATCATCATAATCATGACACTGGTACTTGTCGAACGAATTCCTAGATAATCTCACCGCCTCGGCAAGACGCCATTCATTAAACGTTACTTTTTGTACATTTGATATTATTACTGGATGCTTCATTTGCACAGCATTCCAGCACTATTGAACTCAGTTTTGAAAACTAATGCCTGATGCATATGTGTCCCTAGAGCACAGTATGTAAACTGAAATAAACATCCTCACGGTACCGTTCCTCCGCTAGCTCACGCCTTATACATGTAAACATGAATAACATCACTCGTGCGTAACCAGTAGTCGGAAAATGCGTGTATTTAGGTACATGTACACGTTTCGATTTATATTGTTAGCGATACAGACAATACACATTCGAACAAGGTAAGAAAAGCCATTTTATCTAATTTATTCCGTTTTATTCCATGATTTTAAAGGTTTCCTCCTTTGCATTTTGCTCTGTTAAAAACGACTTGCTCACAATCAGAGCCGTTCTGTATCGAAATCGAGCTTAAATGCCAGATTGCACGGTTTTAGTGGAATTGGCAATCACATGTATACATGATTACATGGTTGTAACGGTAACAGTTACTTAGATCTATGGAAAAAATGAATTTTAATAGGTGGGCCCTCGCAATTACAGCTGTACCAACAACTCTCACATCACGATTTCCGACAACTCGTTACGCACGAGTGCTGTAATTCATAATGTATAAGACGTGAGCTAGGAGGAACGGGTACAGGATGTTTATTTCAGTTTACATACTGTGTATCGTGCTTATAATGTGATTCATATCCAGGTAGTATTATCTCTTTGCCTACTAGTGTCGTCTTCTGATAACCTTTGCAAACAGGTTGAACCATCGCACATGTCGGGCATGATCTGGACCAAACTGTTTGCCACTCTGATGGTACACCTAAAATTATTTTGTCAAAGAAGTTAATTTTCAAAAAATCTGCATACAATATATTGAACTTTTTGGTTACTGTAAAGGTGGCACCTCATGAATGCGTAAATAGGACTGGTCTAGTTTAGACATGGGTAAAAGCTGAAAATGAGATGTGATTTTATTCGAAGGTAACTGTATCATTGTACCATAACACCTTTGTAAAGACAGAAATTATTTAAACTTTAAAACGCCAATAAAATACTACATTTGAAAGTGTCTGTTAATCGTTTTATAACAGTAAAGACGCAAACAAAGTGGACCCGGATCAAACTGCTCCTATAGGATCTACACTGTTTGTTAAAGAGGCTTCAAAAGTTTCAGTAGACAACAAAAGCATACTTTTTGTGATATGCGCTTCGAGGGTTAATATGTGCGAGGTCAGAGATATACGTCAAAACTTTCATGAAATGCACGCACGTTAGCGCGGCCCAAAAATTAACTCTTTACCAAATTATAAATAAAACCTGATTTCCCTTCCTCAGCAGATGAAATTGTCGAACCACGCCCAGATATGAATATTCAAGTTGCCACCTTTAAAGTAAGCGAAAAGTCAATTAATATAAGCATACAAAATTGCCCAGCAGGCAGAGAGTTAAAACTTTTTAGTGCTGGAAACCAGTTAAAGGGTCTTTTGACAACCAGTGGTATCTCTTTTGGGGCTTCAATATTTGCTGAAAAGTAAAATAGTTTGCAGGGGCAGAACCACAATATAGTAAAGGATGATTCCCGCAGTTTACTAACGGTTGACTTAGGCAGTTTTACCAGATTTCCAAACATAGCATCATAGAGATAAATAAGTGTACGCTTTTATTGTATTTCTGTTGTTGTTTTTGTTGGTTTTGTGATCTTTTATCTCGTGCGAATCGCTCATAGATGTACATGTGCACTTATCGTTAAATTTTCGCTGCCACAAAATATCTAAATGGCATCACGATGGTTAAATGGACATCATCATCCGCGCTCAGAAGCGGATCCAGGATTTCTGGAAAGCGGGATCATATGTGTGAGTGCTGAGTTCGCCATACTGATTTTATCTATCATATCTTAAAAATCCCATGAAAATGAACTTATTTGGTCTCACTGAGACCAAATAATTTCATTTTCATGGAATATTTGTAAACGGGGAACGGGGAGGGGGTTCATGCGACCCCGTCTGCCTCCCTCTGGAGCCGCCACTGGTGCTTTACTTTCGAAAATAAAATGTAAACTACATTTCAGAAAATGTTTGAAAACTACAAATGCACCATTATAGATTCTACGCGTAACATAGGATTAAATGTCAACTACCATTATAAAATGCGTGGGATTCTTTCGTGGTATTTTATTATTACTATTATTAGTATAGTTCAATTAGCTTGGAAACGCGAGAAGTAAAGCAAAACCATCAAGAAACTTACCGAAAGAAGTAGGTTTATTCCAAGGCTGTTTATCACATGCAACTGGTTTAAGACATAGAAATGCGTTGGATTGCATAGTGATTTATAACGCCAGCATTTGGGTTTTGACCGTTGGGTACAATGTACAATTGCGCAGCATATCTGGACAGTCAATACACGACTTGCTCTTAGCTTTTCTGGTACCAAAGTTAAACGCATACTAGAAAGAAACTCACTTATTTTTGAATCAGTAATTAAGTTTAAAATACAGCATGCGTTTTCACAAATTGCTAAATTCAATTCCCTATTATTCATTATCTAAAAGGACCAGGGTACTCCTGGCAAAATTACAATACTAGAAACGTTCAACTCCCTGTAAAAAGTATCTGCCAAGGTGTTTTTGTTGCAAAATAAGTGTTCATAACTTTGTTTCATTTTCAGGTTTCAATTTTATTGGTACACGCAATTAACATATTTTTGTATCTATGGTGCTCAAATTGCTTTGACCAGATTTAACTATGTGTGCATGCAATGGTGTGTCTACTAGCCCTTTTTCAAAACAATTGAATTGTATATATAATAAGGCTACATATAAATAAAGGCAGGATAATTCACATGTATATATTGAAGGGTTCAAAAATATATTATATTCCTTTCTCTGTTGATTGTTTGTCTTAGCAAACATTGCAGATCCTGTTAAAATGTCGCATAATGCGGCATTTCATGTTGGTCTTCACTGTTTGCCAAAGTACCCTTTTAGGCTTTTCCGGTCAACAAAGGGATAACCTTACCTCTTTATTAAATACCATTCATTCTATTTTCAGTATGTTTGAAAGCCGCCCAGAGCTCAAAGATGCGTTTGCCAAGTTCAAGGGTAAAAACCTTACAGAACTGCAGCACACCGGATTAATCCGCGCCCACGCACTCCGGGTGATGGCCACAGTGGACAAATGTATATCAAGGCTGGACGAGCCGAGTAACCTAGCCAATCTTATGATCGAGATGGGACGACATCATCGACAGTATAACGTTAATCCAGAGTATATTCAGGTAATTATTAGCATCATAAAGTAAGTGAATATGACCAGGAAATGCATCACTCACATGCCGATCAACCCAAGGCACCGTGAGGAAAGGGTAGAGCACACTTACAGCCACATGACAGTAAGAGAACGAATTGAAGCATCCAGCCAGCTCTCTCTCTCTCTCTCTCTCTCTCTCTCTCAGCAAGTTGATTGCACAACTACAAAGTACCCTACACATAGATACTGTACAACAAAATAAGTACCAAGCACAAAACTCCCATACACAAGGAGATGAGGAAATAACCATAAACCATTCATTCATTTTCATTTACTTTATTACTCTCAGGTTACATCTACATATAACAACACGAGGAGCAAATACAATACAATGTCATTTTAAATGATTTCGGTGGCAGCGTATGATTCAAAGAGAATCGCTTTCCAATAGTAAATAGAGGGTAACGAGTAATAAGAGGCTAGTACGTTTATAAAAGAGTTTGTTTTCGTTGCTTATATGCATACAGTCCGAAACCCCAAAGCGCCAGAAAAAAGCATCGGGAAAAGACCTCTGCCTATACGAATCAACAACAACAAAACCACCGCATTAGAAAAGACAACAACGGAAGCTACGTGGGGCATTGGTGGATTTATTAACTCCAATTTTCGCCCTACATTCTTATGTTGTGAAAATACAAATACTGTTCAGCTCACATGTAGTCCTACATTATGCAATGGATCATCAGAGAGAGAACGCAAACGTTAAGTATATAATTAGAGCGCAGTCTCTTTATAAATCACCACGTTATAACTCAGACTTGAACATTACACGACCATGTTGTGGTTCACATATTTTATTACCGTGGATAAATAGTACAAAGGAATAATAGGAAAATGACTATAAAATGGTCATTTTCCTAAAATTCTTTTGTACAATTGACCCTTCATAACACGATTCACTTATAACGCGATACCCCTCCTTATGGACACTAGATACTGCGCACTGTAATGTACAACTATTAGCTCATTTGACCTAGATATGCAACAGACTGGATTCACTGGAGCTATTTCAACAATTATTAAACAGGACAATCTACCAAATTTGGACAAGTCCATCTTGTAGTTTAGGAGATGTCCTATTTAGCTATAGTTGACGACACACGACTCGCCATGCACGACGGTAGACGGACATCCAACTATCACAATGGTGTGCCTTGGGCCTATGGCTCAAATTTTAACAATATACCATGGCTGTGCATCAAACTCTGTTTCTGAAATATTGCAAAAGACAAAGTTCTTGAGGCTGTTGTAAGCAAAGGATCAAACTGAATAGTTAAAATAATTTGACATCGAGTTGTCAAACTTGCTAAATTAGCATGTTCCTATAGTTCTATTTCGATCAAACCTAACCCGCCAGGTCATGTGAACATAGTCGTATCCATATATCCAGATCATTGAGACGATTCATTTGAGTATTCTGAACAGATATATATTTTAGCTGAGAAATAAGAAAAATGTATTTCAAATACCGCCACTTATCTGTATCGTTGGACTATGGCTTTGTACAAGTCTAGTTCGATAAAAAAAACTTTGGATAATCACATGTTATACTTTTTCGATAAAAGATGCACTTCAGTCCCTGTGTCTTGTTTTCTTGCGAACTATGATGAAGAGAAGCACGTATGCTCAGTGAAGAGTGTTTGACTTGAGATCACTGGTTCTAGACTCACGGGAGGCACTGCGCTGAGTCCTGGGGCTCGAGCAAGACACTCTATCGCTTCAACACAGAACGACAGTGAACGTCCTGATGGGACTGAGAATATGTTGATTAGAACCTATAGTATCAGCCCAATATACTGTGTGCTTTGCTATATCCTCTGAGTCCTCATCGTGCGCCAATGTACCCATTATATGGACTCCCTAAACGTCTATACAGGAAGACAAGGTATGAACCAGTACATGCCATTTTAGTGTAAATGGCATTGTTGAGCAAAGCCGGCAAGGGCTTTTATTCATGTTTTTGCGCTAAAATACCAAAATATCATGTGCTAGCCCATAATATACTTAGAAAACCAATTGAAGGATATTTAGATTCAGTTCTATCTCTTACATTCAATACAATAAAAACTAAACTAATAGTGCATGCATCTCATAGTACCAGATATCTGCAATCAAAATGAATGTTTAATTTAAGTCACCCTTCAATGATTAAAGTACAGTACACTCTTCCAAATGGTGCAACCCTCTATACTGGAAAAATAGTAAGTGAGTATGACCAGGAAATACCACATTCACAAACTGCAGACAACTCCGTGGCACCGCGAGGAAGAGCCGCTCAACCATCACGAGACACCAGGAAGACAAATTAAGCAAAGCAACCAGCTCCCTTTTCCCCATCAAGATGATTGCAATGCTAGAATGGACATAAAGTAACGCACAACAAAACATAGAACAATTACAGACTCCCACAAATGGAGTAACAATAAACAACAAGTCAACAACAACAGAACCACCGCCTTAGAACGGACAGCAGCCTAAGCCACCGGGGGGCTTAAATGCATTTTACTGGTACCAAATCTTCGCCCTAGATTCTGCTGTTGTTGAAGTACAAGAAATGTTCAGCTCGCATGGAGGCCATCTAACTAATGCAATGTATCATCATGGAGAAACATTCCAATCAAATTAACACAACATGATGAAACAAAGAAAAGTCACAAACATTCAAAAATGACTGAAACCCATTATTATATCGTTTGTATTCCATAATGACTGCTTCCAAAATCATTGCTGGCTCTCAGTACAAAGTATGACACCTAATTTTGTAGTTGTTGTCAGTGTTTTACTTCCATTTCGTTGTCATATTGGCTGGGATATGCGATATCTGTGCATTTTTGTTGAAGAAGTTGTCACGTCATTAGGTGCAATTACTGATAAATGGTTATGATCACTTGCCTGTGGTCAGAACTAGAACATAAGCAATGACCAGGTAAAGGTTGCAGCAAAAAATATAACGCTATTTTTTTTTTGCTTGTGAACTTTGGGTAAAGAGGGTTGGTACATTTGGTATGGTACTGTATCGTAACCAAAGACCGTAAATTTTATTTTGCATTTTGCCGATTCGCATATTGGTGGTTCTGCGATACGAAAATACTTTGTATGGAAATTATTTTCTCAAATGATGTATAGTCAAAAGAATTTTAATATCCTTCAATTGTTTCTTCTGAGTATATATAATATCAGATGCGAACCTTCGTCCGATAAATCATCTGGACAGGTTTTCCGGCTCACAGACTTGTCTTAGTCTCCATTGTTCGCCTACGTAATACATGTAAGCTGTGACATATATTCTAATATACGTCACTGATATAAGTGAAAAAATCTTTTGAACTGTCTAGTATGATTTATTTTCTTTTTGCAGTACATAGCGACGCCATTCATCAATGCTATCAAGCCGCACATCGAAGACTATTGGTCGGAAGATGTAGAAAAAGCTTGGCGGACATTGTTCGATCTAATGACATATTACATGACATCCGGCATGCGAAAGACTTCAAAGAACGAGAACTCGTTTGAAAGTGTTACATAAAGGTGTAGAGGCGTGTTTTCTCATTCTCGTGAAATTTTCTCTTTCTTGACTGAGGAGCTCCAACAAAAGTACATCACGAAAAGATAGTGTATTTTATTTGTAATTACCTGATTTATTCTCAGTAATTTTCTGTAATCTCATGTAATTTTCTGTATTTTCTTTGTCACCCTAGAGAACATCATGGGGTAATTTGCTCATTTTACGCAAATTTGCTCATTTCGTTATATATATCAAATAGTTTTTTTCACATCTACATACAGTATCGGGTCGAATAATTTTAGTTGAACGAATCTCCTGCATTTTGTTAATGTGTAGTAATATTAGGCCTCCTGATTAAGGAAAAAGTTAAAGGGCTACGTGCATTAAGTGGCTTTTTGGCCCCCTATGAGGCTTAAATATAAACAATATTTTTTCACCAATTGGTTTTTATTAGTTTATAAGAACAATAATCAAAGTGTAAAAGTCTCAAATTTTTTACCGTATCTATAGTAACAAAAATGGCCACCAAAATAGGCTGAAAATAGGAATTGACCATTTTGGAGAAAAATTGAGAGGTTTGACAGAGAAATTAACATAGAACACAAGCAAATACCAAAAAGATATTTTAGCAGAAGATGATAATTACCACGGCACACAGCATATTAAAAGGAAGTTTTGGTATATAGCTGTACTGATATCTAATTCTTAAAAAATCTGTCTTCAAAAGCCTTAAATGTGGTCCAAAATGGCAGTTTCTCTGTTTTAGGCCTATTTTGTTGGCCATTTTTGTTACCATAACAACGATAAAATTTAAATAAATGTCGAAATTTTACACTTAATTATTCTTCTAATAAAACAATCAAAAGAAATTGGTGAAAAGTAATTTTCAGTTTAGGCTCTAGAGGGGGCCAAAATAGCCCCTTAATGCACGTACCCCTTTATTATCGTAACTTTTAACTAAAAACAAATATTGCACCAGTTCTCTTCTTGTATTAGTAGTATCCATTAATATATTTTTGCTTGTAACAGCTCTCAGGGCAGAAGGAGGACGTTTTAAATTTATTATTATCTGTTAGAGATTGTTTTTATTTTTGCAAATGCAATACAGTGTTGCAATGTTTCAAACCGTGCCTGCACTATTTGCCTTATACATTTGTACTCTTTTTACGGAGTTAATCTACAACGGTTTTTTTTTTTTTGGTTTCGTCGCCCCAAACGGGCATATCATTTTAAATTTATGAAAAGCTGTGAATTAACGAGTGTTTAAATTTGTTTTTAAATAAGAGATATCATTTGGCGAAACATCAGAAATTAGTTTGACAGAATATTGGTCTAAAGTAATTAAAGCAGTTTTTATTATTTCTGGGTCGTCACGAAACATGATCATTTGATAACAAAAATGCATATGAAGTTTATTGCTTCAATATCACTTATTTAAATGCAAGTTTAGTATGGTATAGTTTTCGAAAACAATATAAAATCATAAAAGTATGAACTTGATTAACTTTACCATATTACCTGTTGCGGTGATTAAACACTAGTGACACTGTTAGTCAACCACACAGCTTTAACGAGCTTTAAGTCAAGAAAGAGAAAAGGACACTTGTACTCTACTATGACAAAATCAACTTATCATGCATCAGGGATCTTGATATTGTTTTGTGGTAATAAACGTGTTTCTAGAAGTATTGGCATAGGTGGAGCTCCTACTGCACAGTTACAAGTACACAATTACGCACGTGCATATATTGTGAATATTGTACATATCATGCGCAGATCCAGAGGGGGCAAGGGGTTCGGACACCCCCCTTGAAAAATCACAAGAATATAGGGTTTCTTAGCAATACTGGTCCGGATCCACTGAAAATCACAAAGCTACCAAAGCCATCATTCAATGTTGGGCTATCATCGGAACGCTTTCGGGCCGATAAGGCCCCGTTTATAGTGGTAAACGAATTCTCTCTACCATGAAAAACGAAAAAGAAATGTTGTCAGAGTTGGACCCCCTCTGATAAAAAAAACTTTCTGGATACGCGCATGCATATTTACATAAAATCACCATGTGTGGAATTTAGGTTTTTCTAAGCATTACAGACTGCTTTTAAAGGAAAGAATTTGCTCCCAAAATGTAGCAAACTCTTTCATTTAAAAGAAGTCGATAGAAAGGGACGCCAATGATGATGATCACTGCTCGTTTCCCACTGATGTGCGTAACTATGTCAGCGTTCTCGCTACCGTCAGGATTAAGAACGTGCATAACAACTTTCAGGCGATGTGTTTACAATCTTTTTTGTGGTATTAAGTACGTGTTTATAGAAATATCTAGGACCCAGTGTATAGGGGTCCAAGAAACTTTGAGGGAGTGTATAACAACTCTCAGTCGACTTGATTACAATCATTTTTGTGGTGAAGTACGTGTTATAGGTGTATTGAAGATGTGTATGACAATTTACAGTCAATATGATATTAATGTATTGTGGCAAAGTACGAACTTATACCGAAGACGAATCTAACAACTTTGGGCCGATGTGGAAGAGGATTGTTGCGAAAATATGTCTAAGAAATAAATATTTCTTGCAACCAGCTGGGCATCATGTTGAAGTAACAAGGTTGATGAAGTTTGAGGAAGTAACAAGGGCGTTAGAACACTGGTGTATTTTCTGTTGCAGTTCTAACGAAAATCCAAAAACAAAAACTGGTCGATACTGTAGATACAGTAAAACCTGTGTAAAACGGCTACTCTCAAAAATACCGAAAATTGGTTTTCAAAGTAAGAAAGGCGGCAAAGATCAGGATTCGATACAATCAAGTACCACACTAGACCCAAGATACCACATGGGAAAGTGACAAAAACACAATTAAACATCACAAACCAGAGTCAAGAAATCAACCCTTTCCCAGCAGGTAACCACAAGGCAGCAATGAACAGACGCGAAAGCATGATAAACACAAGACATAAATAAAACAAATGATTCTCAAAAGAAGTACCGCCTTAGAACGGTCGGTAATAATATTTTACTGGAGGGCTTAAACCGGTTTCACGGCACCAACCTCACCCTTAGTTCTGATGTGGATCAAGAAAGACCATCTATCGCGTAATGCTGTTCAAAGTATTGTAGAATGCTCCAATGGGAGCATTCTGCAATACTTTCGACCTTCATTGGGCTACCATGTGTCATTTAGATCTTTGTTTTGTCTATTTTGAGTGGCCGTTTTACACAGTTTTTATTGTATTTAATAGATACATGTATACAAAATGTTAGTACCTGAAGAAATTTTGAGTCAGACTATGGAAGCAAAATCATCTGGGTCCATATTGCTTGCTATATAAGCTATCAAAGAACACAAGCGTATGAAAGAGCAGAAAATAGCTGCAGGGTGCCTACTAGCGGTCGGGGTGAGGGTTTCGGCCGCAGTGAGCGAGTGCCGACCCACATAGGGCCAGTCAAGCAAAAAAAAATAGCGTAAAATTGCGATTATTTACTTACCCATCAGTTTAAACATATATGTTTTGGTGCTCAAAGGAACCGTCTTCTCGAGACGGTTCTTTTGAGTACCGACAACATATGTTTTGGTTGAGAAATAAAAAAAAAAAAATTCTGGTCTGCACTCTTATCTGGAGCCTGTACCAAACTGAGCACACAGCGATGACTCTGGTCACAGTGTGGCAGTGTAGTCTGAGTCTGATCAGTGTATTCGCCATCCAAATAAGAAAGCTCAAGACCTTAGTTACCCACTGAATGCAAGCGAAGACTCTGATCAGACTGGGAGGTTGCCCAGGCTGATCTGAGTCTTTGCTTTGCACACACTAATTTCATTATTTTTTTTCATTTCATGACTAAAATAAAATCCTTTGGGGCGAGAAAAACTGTCTTCGAGTAAAGCTGAAAGAATATTCTTAGCTACAGAGACTAGATAGCAAAATAAAATTTTACATGTTTCATGTTTAGATATGATACTTTTTCAGAGAACGAATTGCAAATACGCTGACCAGTCTGTTCAGATGTACAGACTGGTCTGCGACCTTGCTGTTTACTTGCAATAAAATCGGGCTTTCTAAAGACGAAGCCCAATAATCGTATATATATTCTTTAGTTAAAAGGGGAAGCAACGTTGAAAGAAAGTGGATTTAAAATGCAAGCCGTCATGAAACCTTGCACCTGGCGCAAACCCAATCACAACCGAATGCAAAATATAGTAGAAAATAGAAAGCTATGGTGGTAGCCAGTTTAGGCTATGTGACGTCACACAGACCTAATTGAGTATGTATAAACAGAACAACTATATAGTATATTATATTTTAATTTTGTTTGCATTTTTTATTCTTCTCTTGAAAATAATTGATTTTGAAAAACTTTCTGTACCGTTTGCAATGAAATTGGGGATTGGGGATTGGGAAAGGACCTCATACAGTCTTAATGAAGGATTGCCCATAAAATTTGTCAAAGAAAAGTTTCAAAGAAAATGATAGTTTTTTGAATAAAAAAGACAGTAGGTTCAACTCTCTTATTATCCGCAAAAGTTTTTTTTCATTAGACAAGTACCAATTAAAATGTGGGTTGAAAACTCTGTTTTTTGCTATTTAGTATATAGGATACAAAAAAAGGTTTACTGAAGTGCCCCCCCCCCCCCGGCCCCCGAACAAACTACAATGTGATCCTTTTGCATAAAGTTGTAGTTATACATTTCACACATTATATAAAAATGACATTATTAGGCACGGGATGGAACGCTGTCAAAATGCTCAAAAACAATTTATTATAAAAACTTAAATGGAATTAATTTTGTACAAACCAGCAGGTAAATATAAATTTACAATGGCATGTATCAGAGCTTTAGTTATGATTGCGTACCAAGTAATTAATGTCTTATTTCTGAACCAAAACATATGTTTTGGGTACTCAAAGAACCGTCACAATGAGACGGTTATTTTGAGCACCAAATTCTAGGTTAAATCTGATGAACTGTCCTCCTTCAGATAATGCAATATTTAAGATCATACAAAGTTATGATTACCTAAAAGTCGGTGTTCACGCCGGAAACAATTGTTGCCATAGAAACATGATACAAAATGTAGTGGCATGTTTTCAGACATTTATTTCAAATGAAGTGTTCAATACATTTTTGTTAAATGCATCATTTTTTTTTAGGCAATGGCATTAAATTCCGCAAAAAAAGAGAAATTTAAACCAATTTTCAAACAAAAGCACCAACAAATTAACCCCATCCACCCTTAACAGTTCATTTGAGAACAAACAAAATCCAATTAGTACCTATGACTATTTCATTGTGTTTAATGTCTAAAAGCATATCTTGAATACTATCAGAAATAAACTGTTGCCATAGCAATACTATCTGCTGATAATTGTCAATGACAGAATTTTGAATTTCCATCGATTTGGGTTGCCAAGCAACCAAAATAACATGTATTGAAATAAATTCCTTTTAAACATTGCTAAAGCAAAAAAAAGTTCGTAATTTCTGAGCCTGATCTTTTCAATTATGAGGGAAAAGAAAGCAGGTGTATTTTGCCTGAAAGAAAGCAAGCTACATTTGTTAATGTAGTTCACCAATGGTCTATCCGAAGACAGTTTTTTTCTCTCTACGAGGCTCAACTTATATTTGTATATCTAGAAACTTGAGAATGTACGGTCGTGCAAACCAAGAGTGACAGTGTCCTAATACTTTGTTTATAAATGCTAAGTAAAACACTAACGTGTATAGTAGTTTCAAAGATGCATAGTAATGAGGCTATTCTATTTTTCTTATAAACAGGTAAAGCCTGACATTTTCACTGCTACGCGCATATGCAATAATCTGTGGTAGGTTCAATATAACTGTAAACTGAGACTACCTGCACGCCAAAAATCAAGGTTAACTTGCCAGTGTTTGTTTACAACAATTCTCATCTATCTTTAAATATACTATACACTCCATTTGAGCTAATTCAAATTGATAGATCAATGTGTATTTATCCTATCCTGCAGGATAGGATTAATACACAAGTGATCTATCGATTATAAGTCCCTGATAACTTTGTAAACAAGACATGACGTTACTGTCAATTTTGGCTGACAGGACAGTACGTGTTTCTTTGTAGGAGAAACCATACATGCTAGTGTGTAATACCATGCTGGCTAGATGTATATGATTGTATTATTGTATGACAATAAATATGAAATAAAACAGTAACTTGACAATATTATAAATTGATATTATATCGCCACATTGTACATGTAATACGTTTATACACTTAAAGAGCATTACTAGTAACACATATCACCTTCTCTTACTTACCTTTATAACCTATACTGACATACTAGTAACACATATAACCTTCTCTTATTTACCTTTATAACCTATACTGACATACTTTAAAAACTCAATACTTTGATAAAAGCTTTAATTTATGACTCTAAAAGAATGCAGATCAATTATTTTGAGTCTATGTTAAAGAGTGTTTATTTGTAAGTAAGACATGGACGAATTGTTCATTTAAAATAATTTAACACATTAAAATGTAAACTTTTTGAGATAGGGATTAACTGTTTAATATGACAAAATGTTATCACAGAAATATTCTCTACTTCTTTAAATTAGGAAACAATAGAATCATCAAATTTTGTGTCATGGACTTTGTTAGTCATCGAGGAAACACTCTGAATTTGATTGGCAGGTCTGCGATACAGCTTATTTGCGTATTTGACGTTTATCTGTTTGTACCCTTTCTTTCGATGACTTAAAATCACCTCTACTTCAGAAATGTTTCAGTGACTAAATTCATACGGAGCAAATAACGTCGCCGAGTTTAAATGCATAACTAAAACTAAAGTGTTTGCTGATGAAGTCCACTTATGATGACAATATCGAAACACAGGAATGTTACATACAACTGTCTTTTGAAAGATACATAGGGATGTTAATGCTGCGTTTTTAAAGTCCGTCAGTATATGATCATAGTTAATGCTCGGACAGGTAAATATGCCTGACACATGCAACTCTCACATATACTGAACCACACTTCTAGCGCAAAATCAAACTGAACCAAAAATATAACATATATTGTTTCATCCATTGTAACGCAATTTTATCAAGAATTAAAACACTTGTTTATGAAAATAAAAGTAGAACCTCATCAGTCAATCATTCCTTTTTAATCATAATCTGATTGGGTGAATGTCTGCCATAAACCATGAACGGTACAGTGATTTTGGCAAGACCTCGTATATTAATTAAAATTACATTCCTGAAACATTTTGCGTTGGAAGTGTGGGTCAGTATATTATGCCTAACTTATAACATGAGAAGAATAATGAATCCATCCACAGTAAAATCAACTCTAGTGTCGAGGCATATTTCATAGTCAAATTGGCAAGTGGTAGTGGTGTCTCTACATCATTGGTCAGGCCAACGAAGGACAAGATCTGATAACAACTATGGCCAAGAAATGTCACAGACCAGAGACCGGCATAAGAGACACGTGACCATAGACACACATCAATCGGAACTGCCTCGTCAAATTCCGTGGAATTCCGTAGAATCACACCTCGGATGTACATCGAGGATCTACTTTAATAACGTGACGCTGACGTTACCTAACGCGACGCTGACGTCACAGAAACCATGCCAACACAATAACAAGTGTTACTGCAGCAAAACAAACGGCTAGAAATGAAGTTTATGGGTTTTTTTTAATAAAATATCGCTATATCGATATTTTATTGAAAATACATAAACTTCATTTATTCTGCTGATTAAACTTTTCCAGTAATCAGAAAAATGGGTTTTAATAGGGATGAACCCACATGCTACATAACTAATTTATCTTATGCCAATTCCGGCTAACAAAATGGATTTTTTTGTACAAAATACTACGCGTAATGCACCTTACATGTACGTATACCCGAGGCTTGATTCGATTCTCGAATTGTGCCTGACTTTTCCGTTTCAGACACACATATGCAAACTTGCCTATTAAACCAGCCGTTGGCCAGATTTATTAGAACGATAAAGGCTATTAGAACCCTGGCCGTCCCTAGGGCGACTGATTCCCTAGGGACATTGTTTCCCCGCATACTTAAAAAAAATTCCAAATCTGCATTTCTGGTTTGAAATAAGCTCCCCAAGTGAATCCTGGTTAGCTAAGATGTGACATCATTATACCATTGATGATGCTGCTTTCTTCCGAGGTTAACATCAGGACTTGTAAACCTGAGAAAGCGATATCCACAGAGGTTAAGCAGAGGTGGACATCACTTTCGAGGGTTGAAAAATCCTGTTGCTAACTGGAAAAAAAATGCATTAAATTGTTTTGTTACATGACGTGACAGGTAGATATGATTTTTTTTGTAAAGGCTGACCGACAGCTTAAATAGTCTTGGAATTCCTGACATCAGATCTAAAATTAGCAGTGGACAAGTAGACATGACTTTTGTCAAGACTGATCGACATATAAAAATAGTCATTGAAGGAACAGCATCTAGACCAATATGTGCATGCATCTTATTCGAGCACATTTCAGAACAGGCTTTTCATCACCTTTAGGATGGGGCAGGTGATCCAAACATCAATGACAGAAGGCGAGTGATCTCGACTAGTTCAGTAGGTGATTCCACCAGTTTTGGACATTAGGTAAATTTGTTTGTTTGTTTGTTTGTTTGATTTGATTCTTTACGTCCCATCAACAATCTTTCAGTTATATAGGGACGGATCTTCCTGGGTTGAACCAGTACTAAGCTAGGATAAATGTGTCTTGCTCAAGGACCACAACGCAGTGACGCCGGTGAGGCTCGAACCCACGGCCCTTCGGTCTTGAGTCAAGCGCTCTACCACTGAGCCACTGCGCTCCCCATTAGGTAAGTGATCTCACCTTTGATTTGTTTATTGAGCCAGTGCATGATATTTCCAACAATGTGGTATGTGCGACCAACAAAGCCTCAGATCAGCCTGTGCATACGCGCAGTCTGATCAGAGCCTTTGCTAATCGCTTGAGTATTCTATGATTGTTAAGCTACTGGCTGAACACCATTTGGAGTATCTAAGCTTAAAAGGAGGCTGCAGAGAATCATATGAGTCTACACTTTTCAAAATGCCACATTGTTGGAAACCACATGTCACGGCTCAAGTGATCGTAGATTGAAAATCATGGGTGAGACGCCACGAATGCATTGGCTAAAACTTAAGGCAGGTGAGTGGTCTCGCCTAGTCGGACAGATGATCCCAACCGACTAATGTTTAAAGTGGCAGGTTGTTGTGAAGTATACATCTACCACGACCTCTAAGTACAGTAGTACCACGACCTCTAAGTAATGACCCTCGATTCACCCAATGCATTTACCGTTACAGTCGCGCTTCAAAGCGTTTTGTGGAAGTATAATGACCCTCGATTCATTCAATGTATTTACCGTTACAGGCTCGCCTCAAAGCGTCTTGTGGAAGTATATGTTGAGTGAATTAAAACTGAAAGAAAGGAAACAGGATAAAGGCCAGTGATCTACCCACCAAAAGTGACAGTAGCGTATATTTTGTTTACATTTGCTAAGTATAACACTATCGTGTACACTCCACTTGAGCTAACGCGAATCGAAATATCATTTGTGAATTAATCCTATCCACTGGATAGGATTAATACACAAGTGATCTATCGATGCTAATGCCCTGATAGAGTTGTAAACAAAACATGAAGTCACTGTCACTCTTTGCTGGCAGGACAGTAGTAAATTGTGTTTTAGTGATCGTGTAGTCATTGGCTCCAGATGAAACTTTAAAGCGCCAATCACGACTGCAGCAGACGACACATTTTGCGATATCTTTTCCAATTTTCGAAAAAAAGATATGATGTTGTCTCCACTTCGATGGTACAATTTTTATTCAGCTCTGCGCCTCAGTATTTAAAAGGTAAGCAAGACATGATAAGTACATTAGCGATTTTACTTGACTTTTCGCTAACTGAAAAGGCGGCAACTTTAATATTCATATCTGGGTGTTGTTTGGCTATTTCCTCTGCTATACAAGGGAAATCAGGTTTTATTTATAATTTTGGTAAAAAGTAAACGTGCGTGCATTTCATGAAAATCCTAACCGAATACGCACTGAACTCACATTTATTAACCCTTAAAGCGCATAATCACAAAACGTATGTTTTTTCGCCCACTAAACTATTTGAAGCTCCTTAGATAAACAGTGTGGACCCAGATCAGACTGCTCCTGTAGGAGCACTCTGATCTGGGTCCACAATGTTTGCCTCCCTGCTTATGTTAAATAGACATTTTAGATGCAGCTATGTTGCTGGCCTTTTAAGGACTAAATAATGACTGAGGTTGTGGCACAAGATGATACAGTTACTTTTGAATAAAACCATACCTCCTTTCAGCTTTTGCCTATGCCTAAGGTTGACTAGTCCTAATTACGCATTCATGAGGCGCCGCCTTTACAGTAAGCGAAAAGTCAAGTAATACTTTTTTGCAGTTGTGTTGGTGCATTGTAACAAATGCACTCTGGTAAAGGCAAACACTTAGACACAAACCATACCGTTATGATAATTGACACAATGATCTAGTTAAACATGTATCAAAGTAAAAAAGCAACGGGCAGCATGTTCTCCCAAAATGAGAATGTTTAATTTGCATAAGCTGTGGGCTAGCTCATGAAATGGTTGCTTTGTGTTGCAGAGAAAAAAGCAAAACACTTACCACATATGAGCCTCAAGGTAATTGCCAAAATGGCTACCTCCTTACTGCAACATTTATGACGCCACAAGTCACGTGTTCCCTAATCCTGGAATAAGTGAAAAACGCTTGCTCATAATTTGCAATAAGCATGATAAGTAGCGGGTAGACTTGATATGTGCCATAGCGTAAGTAAATTACTTTTTATAATTGTCATGATAAATGATGTAAACAGATTTTTTTTCTTAAAAACATTAAAAAGCACAATACCAGTGCTACCAAGTTCTTTTAAATAAAAAAGAATAAATGAGTCAGTGCATGAGATTTCCAACAATGTGGTATGCGCGACCAGCAAAGCCTCATATCAGCCTGCGCATATGCGCAGGCTGATCAGAGCCGTTGCTAGTCGCTTGAGTATTCTATGATTGTTAAGCTACTGACTGAACACCATTTGGAGTTTCTAAGCTTAAAAGGAGGCTGCAGAGGCTTGTCCGAGTCTACACTTGTCAATATGCCACATTGTTGGAAATTACATGTCATGGCTCAAATATAATAACGAAGACATATCATGGTAACCCTGTCTACGGGGTGTGCGACCAGGTAATATTTAAACAAACCTATCTAGCTACAAAGACTAGCTTGAATCAAGCAAATTAAGCTACATGTATTTCACTTTATATACCACCCTTACCAACTTTAGCTCGAAATATCTTGTGATGTGCAAGGTCTACACTGATGTAGGTGGTATAAAATAGTTATACCATGTTTGTCCACCTGTACGTAAGATAATCCACTCGCTAAAGCTCGTGGATTATCTCCACGTACAGGCGGACAACCCATGGTATTATAACTATTACGTATACAACAAACATGATATGCGCTATGCGCAGGCTGATGAGAGCCTATAGTGTTCGCATGCAACATAATCAGGTATTCTCTCGATATAACCCGCACAATAATAGCGACAGTAGAAAAAATAATTGAGCCGCGACGTGTGATTTCCATCAATGTGGCATTTTGACATGTGTAGACTCAGACAAGCCTGTGCAGCCTCCTTTTAAGCTTAGAAACTCAAATGATGTTCAGTCAGTAGTTTTCCACTCCTAGAATATTCAAGCGACTAGCAAAGTCTCTGATCAGACTGCGCATATGCGCAGGCTGGTCTGAGTCTTTGCTGGTCGCACATACCACATTGTTGGAAATATCATGTCACGGCTCAATTATCTTGTTTTTTTGTTTTGTTTCTTTTTATTATTTACATCCCAGTCAACAATTTTCAGCCATGTCGGGACGGGTCTTCCTTGGTTGTACCAGTCCTAAGCAGAGAATAAAAAATACTGGAGGTTTATATTAAATGTATTATCGTGCATACTGTTTAATTTTTTTTATTTGATTCTCTACGTCCCAGTCAACATTCTTTCAGTAACGTCGGGACGGGTCTTCCTGTGTTGAACCAGTACTAAGCTAGGATTAATGTGTCATGCTCAAGGACACAACGCATTAACGCAGGTGAGGCTCGAACCCACGGCCCTTCGGTCTCGAGTCAAGCACTCTACCAGTGAGCCACTGCGCTCCCACATATTGTTTCAACAAATGCGCTATAGCACTTCAATTATTTTTATCCTAAATCTTTTCAAATTGCAGATGATGCTTAACACTTATCCTACCTATAATTTGTCCTGAAATGGATTGTCTGCAATGTATATTTGAATGAACTTTAGACTACCTATAATCATGGAAGCAAACACTATGAACCCCGATCAGACTGCTCCTAAATGGAGCAGTTTGATCTTTGTCAATAGGCGCCCAATGTGTATGAGCAGATACTTGAGCATTGTGACACATATCATGAATGGCGGGAAAATGGTAACAACGTGGTATGTACAGGCAGATAAGACAGTGTTTACAGCGACGCGGCTCACATGACAATGCATAAAGTATGATAATAAAAACAACAAATGGTCTTATTCTCAGAGAACAGCAGTGGCGAATGAGGTAAGTGTTGTGAGGAACGAAATTCATTTTTAAGATGTTTATTGACACAATACATTGGGTCCCGTGCAAAGAACGCCGGAGGTCTAATATTGTGTGTACTTCGATGAATATGATCATAAATTGAGCTCATTGCATAGTAATTGCATTATTTTGGGTCTACATGTTGAGAAAATTGTACTGGATACTATTCGGGTCTGAATCCCATCTACAAACAATGAAATAACGGAATGAAAGCATAATCACTTTAGGGCTTTTCTTACCAATGTCCTATGATTCAAGCTGAGCCACTTCGTGATGCAACCATCAGAATAGTCAGTGTACCCAAGACTCATCCCCCAGCTTTCGCCCAGTCTAAACAGAATATCCATTATTCGCATGTAGATATAATTGTAAGATTAAACGAGACTTACACAGTAAGTTTAGTTTGATCATGATTATATATACCATAAATACCCGTAGGGTTCACATAGAATACGAGTCACGTGATCGCTGGAAATTCATTCTTGAAAGCCCAGGAAATCTTTCTTGGACCTAGCAAACCCAATAATAGGGGCGAGGATTTCTGAGAAAGCTGAAGTAAGATGAGTTTTGAACTCAGACTTGACAAATAGTTTAAAACATTATCTGGATTCAATGTTATCCCATAATTAGGCAAAGCAGACCGTTTGTTCTCATAAACTTCTTGACTAATACACTACTACCAATGTCAATTCGACCCTAAGAACACAAGCTTAAAATCGATGCGAGCCTAGCTATCCCAATACCACTATACCGAACTCTTGATTTATAAAGATCATTTAAAACTCAATAAACACATTTAACCATGGTTGATGTGGATCAATTTCTGAGAACCTGAAAACTTGAGCCACTGTCTAAGGTAGCACTCATATTATTTCTTTGTAGATTGTATCCATGCTTGTATACTCTCTCTGAACTCTTCTGCCTTGTAAAACTTCCCTTATAAACGAAATGTCTCCAGTCTCAGTTTCTGTAAGGGGTGAATTCTTTCTGGGTTGTTTGGCTGATACAATACTTTGCGCGCTGGATAATACTTTATGGGAAAATCCAATCCACAATCAGATGAGCCAGTTGTGGCCACCAACTTTGAGTTATCCATAATGGGGCTACTATTAATGCTTCTGTCTCGTCCTCCACTATCTTCCATATAACCATACTGAGGGTGATGTAAAGCGCAAAAATATAGACGTATGGTTTAGTCCATAATATTGAAAAGGCATCCACCACCATTGCATTAGGATCTGGTTCAAATGAAATGCATTTGTCAAATTTATGATGGAGCCTAGATGCGAAAAGGTCAATGTCTGGCTGGCAAAACCTACCCACTGAAAAATGTCCAAATCTAAAAAAAAAACAAAAAAACATTGTCCTCATTAACATAAAGTCCCCTAGAAAAGTAATCTGCTTCCACATTCAGAAAGCCCCCCACATGAGAAATACTTAAATGAATGTTGTGGCACATGCACCAGTTTCAGATATCAATAGGTAATACATTCAAATATCTCTTCTTTCCCAAAAAATGTCTTATGTATGCACAACTTGAAATGTTACCACAATATAATTGAATGTGTGTATTGGACTCTGCACCACATAAGGCTTTCAGCCCCCAAAATATAGCCATCACTTCTAAAACACTAATGTGGTCTTTTTTTCTTCTTTTGACCAATTACCCCATGACCCCCTGTAGGGAAGTCTCTGGTTTCGTAATACACCCCGAACTAGTCAGAGATTGGTCTGCAGTGTGGTTGTGGTATTCCCTGATCATACTCACTTTCTTTTTTGAGATGTCAGTGTAGATTCACTATTAGGTTTGCCATGAGAGATAAGTTTAAAACTACCTCCTAAATTATCAATCCACCATTGAATATGATTCTTACAAGACCTGGATATGATCATAGTAGAATAAAAGTTGCCATTGTTTAATTTAAGCTGTTTATCTTTGATTCTCTCAAAAGACTTGTACCTTAACTGAGAATGTTTTACCCCCAGTTCAGTAGCTACCAGTTTACCAATTAATCTAGAAAATTATCTTATGGTAATATGTGAACGTTTACTCATACTTAAGCACAATTTCAAAATAGAGTTTTTCTTTTCAACAGGTAATCGCACAGTCATATCTGCTGAATTCAAAACAAAACTGACAAATATGATTTCTTTTGTTGGTATTAAGACTGACTTCGCATCATGTACAGTAAATCCCAAATTACCAAGCAAATAAGTTGTATCTGATCAATTTTGTGCACACTTATGTTTGATGCATCCCTGCAAACAAGCGTCATCAATGTAAGCCCTACTAATATGTCCCTTTCTAGGAAGTATTGCATAAACCGGCTTTAATTTCTTTATAAAATATCTGGGAGAGGAGCTCAACCCCATGATCAAAGAAGTAAATTGGTATTTTTGTCCCATCCAATAAAAGCGGAAATAGTTCCTATCCAGTTCCCTTATTTGGATTGAGTAAAATGCTTCTTTCAAATCAACTGAGGCAAAACAAAACAGTTTGCCGCCATGTCACTGATAGCAGATGTCAGACTATCCATCTAAAATGTATTTTGTAGATATATAGCTGATTAAAGGGTTTAAGGCCCGGAATCACTTTAATACCTCCAACAGATTTTGGTCTTACAAAATATAAGATATAAATTCATCAGGATCTGCCTGCACAACAGGTTCAACTATTCCTTTCTTAGTTAAGTCTAAAATTTCTTTACTCTATTGCTTCCTCTTCTAAATAGGAAAAACTTTATAGGGGATGGGACCAACGTTTGGTCAGGCAAATCAGATAATTACTCTTGGTAACCACTGATGGTTCTTCAAATCCATCTATCTTAAGTAATTTTACTCCACTGAGCTTTGAACTTCTCTGTTTTCCCTGCCATAAAACTGTGCCAGGTATTCACAAGATTGAAAGATAAATATGTCTGGTAATCTCTACTTACAGAAAGGGTTATTATGGGCGCATCTGTGGCCATTTCCCTTTGAACTCTTTTCTTTGAGCTTTCATATTCATCCTTTTCCCTTGAAAAGGTTTGTGGGGTTTCTTTTAGAATCCACGACGAAAATCCGCCTGTAATGCATATTTCTTATCATATCTGTGCTTTCTTTCTGGCTTGAAAATAAACATCATTTCTTAGCAATGGACACTTTCTTAGAGTAATCTAATTCCTTCATTTCTGCATTCAATTTTTCCCCAAACAACTGTGTGGCAGAAACTGAATGAGTAGGCTCACAGAGACTATGAAATGTACTGTAAATTTCTGCCTATATTACATCATTCCTCTGTTGACACAATGCCAAAACTGTGTATAAGAGGGCAGATACTGCCTCAGTTGATACTTTCTTAAGCTCTTTGAACACAGGATTCTTCTTTATTTCTTTTTTTTCTTATTAAACGGCTCCAATTGCTGAACAATCGCCGTTAACTCCGGCATAATTTGGACACTGCTTTCTACACCACTGCATGTGTCGTCTCCCCTTTGTCTAAAATATTACACCATATGAATCATTCTACTTTCGGCACTTGCAAGAGGGTTGCATGCTGTGACGTTGCTACGGGCGCACACTAGTAGTTTTTTTACAAGAAAGGTTGTGAGTGTCAACACACAGTACTGATTGCATGCGTTCCCCTGTGATGAAGTGCGACACATGTAAATAAGTCAACACATAACATTCTGAGGGGACCCATACTTTCTTGTTCTGTGGATTGCCAGTAGGGTATAAAACCCAAGGGAAATATGTCAGAGTTTAATTATTAGACTTGTCCACCTTTATTTGACCCATATAATTGTGTATTGGCTTATGCCCTGTATTCCTATTAATTAAGGATACTGATGTGAAAAATTTCATATCGTTTGAGGATACTAATAATTTAAATCACCTCAGTGACGTCATAGTGTGTGACGCCACTCAACTGATTTCTATTATTTGAAGAAGTCCATAGAAAGATTATTTTCGTCAATTATTATGTCTTGCTATGACAAGTGACTGTTGACTTGACTGTAACGCGTTTATATTAATATCGCGTAGGTATACATTTCTTGACGTAAATACGAGAAAATGAATGACGTTTTTTTAGTCAAATACGTTTAGTGAAGGCCTTTTTAAGGTTGATATATATCCTAGGCACCTTTCCGTGGTGATCTCTTATACGTTGTACTTTACGTTACTCATATGTAACGTCATTAAAATCCCTAGTAAAATTATTAGTTTACCAGCGCGAACGTTGGTTAGCCCATACCTATCTAAAAGGGACAAAGCGAACCCTTATTTATTTTCAACAGTATAGTTGACTTATACCATTCCCAACAATAGGCTTAAATGGATAAACATATTTCATTAGCACGGGAATTAGGATATGAAGGGCAAGAACTAAGGGATTATCTTAAGAGGCAACAAAATTTAGAAAGGGAGGAAAGGTTAGCCCAGAGGGAATATGAAAGAGAGAAAAGGGAGGCCGATCAAAAAGATAAAGAAAGGGAGCAAAAAGAGAAAGATAGGGAGCAAAAAGACAAGGATCGGGAATTGGAAAGGTTAAGGATTGAGGCGGAAAAAATGAAAATTGAGGCCGCGCATAGGGATAAGGAAATGGAAAAAGAAGTTGAGCTAAAAAAAATTGAGGTCGAAGTGGAACTAAAAAAAATCGAGGCCGAGACCACTTCACATCCCTGGGGGCCCAAAGAGAAAAGTTCAAATCCTAGGAGTCCCAAGCTTCCATACTTTGACGAACATACGGATAAGATGGATAGCTATTTAACTAGGCTCGAAAGTTATGCCATGTCAAATAAATGGGACCCGTCTATGTGGGCATCATACCTAAGTGCATTATTAAAGGGTCGCGCTTTAGAAGTCTTCGTTAGGCTTTCCAGAGATGACCAGTCGGATTATGGTCAGACTAAGGAGGCTCTGCCTACTAATTTCGACCTCACCGAACGATCTTTTCGTAAGAAATTTAGGGTTTGTAGGCCTGAGAAAGCCGAAACTTTCAGACAATTTAGCGGTAGGCTAGCGAGCTACCTTGATAAATGGTTAGGTTTGGCTAAGGTCGAAAAGACCTACGAGGCCGTTTGTGATTTTTTGGCCCGAGACCAGTTCCTTGACTGTTGCAGTCATGAGCTCTATTTGTATCTCAAACCTTAGCCGTTTAAAGCCCTGGGTGAGTTATCCCATGAGGCGGATTTGTTCGCCGATGCAAAAGGGGGGTGTTCTCTTGTGTATTACTAAGGGGCAGCATGAAAGTAAGCGTGTAGATCAAGCCCAGCCTAAAGTAGAGGCCAAACAAGATCAAAGGCCCGTTGTTAAGTGTCAGATTTGTGGCAAGCCCCACCCCACTCATAAATGTTGGAATAACCCTGATAACAAGAGGGTTGCATATAGTGCACAGTTTGATTCCCAGTATAAGGGAGATACTTCTAATTGGGGTCAAGATAGGAATTTTGATCGCAGTGACCAGCGTGACAATCATTTTAATAACAATTACAGGACCGACCATCAGGTCAATTTTTGTAAAATTGAAAGTTTGGATGTAGGAAAAGGTCAGGCTAAGTTAGCGGAGATTAGACGAAGAGAAGAGTCTGGTAGTGTGACTAAAAGTCGCAGTTTCTCTAGTGGTGAAACTAAATTCATTCTAATGAATGGTTTAATTTATAGGCATTTTAAGAAGAATGCTAAAGTTTCATTACAATTAGTAGTTCCTTCTAGTTTGACGCATAGCGTTCGTAATTTGGCCCATGAATCACTAAGAGTGTAAAATCATAGAGGCAGAAAGAAAACTATATCTAAGGTCTTAGATGAATTTTATTGGCCCGGTGTTTGTAGGGAGGTAACTCAATTTTGTAGATCTTGTGCCACTTGTCAAAGGACAAATCATAATATAAAGGTCGCAAGTACTCATTGTTGTAGTGTACCCCAGAGAAACATATCCTCTAAAGAGGCAGTAGTTAGCCGTACAAGACGGACTGATAGCCAGACAGAACGACGACGTTCATATGGTAGAGGTAGACGTTGCCCAATACCATATTATTGGCGCAATATGACTGAGACTGAAAGCAGTAGCCAGTATTAGTATTAAAGGTGTGCGACGGTGTAATGACCCAATTGTCTCGGATTGTTGACCTATATTCTAACTATGATAGCATAGTAGTAGTCACATAGGTGTACTTTTGACGTGAGGAGTCACGGAATTTTATTAAGTCATAACGTATGACGGTAGACTGTTGACGTGAGCAAGTCACGATAATAAAATTTTAGCAACAGAGGTTGGCTGCAACTTGAAGAGTCACGTTAATATATTTGCGCATAGATTGTATTATGGAGGAAGTTATTAATAGGTATACTTGGCATAAGAATGCGTAACCTGTGGATCTTTGCAAATGTTATTGGCTTTTAAGCCTTATATATTAAATGTCATAAGACATAAAACTTTATAAAAAGTTAAAAGGATACACACCCATATATAAAGAGAAGTTAAAGGGGTACAACCCCATACTTATGTGTTGAGCATTAAAGCTCTAACCGTACAGGTCTATCTATGATTGTGGCAATCCGAGGACAAGACAATGTGGGGGCAAACTATCTTTCCAGGTAGACCGCCATTTAAGTCGCACGTGTATATATGTTGTATTATATATTTATTCTGTATTACTCCTTCTTTTCTACATGGTGTATCGTAAGAAAAAGTCATTCCCTTTTCTCCCAAAAGGAAGGGCCTTTGTTACAATGCAGAATAGATGGAACAACAGAATCAGTGATGGTTGCGTAAACGCACAAATACGCAAAGGTTTAGGTATGCACCTGGTCACCTATTCGAACCATGATACGGTTCCTTTTCTACTAATAGTCCCAATAAAAGGTCGGTTTGTCTGAAATGGAATTCATTGTGTCTATATGTATCAACGCTTGCACGATTTCGTTACTTTTTTTGAATATCTTGGAAATCTTGTGCATTTTTCAATACATAAAGGATGGAATTTCCCATTCTTGTTAGGGGACAATTTAAACATACCGTTGAAAGGTTCGATATAGAGACGCTATTCATTATTATAAAAGGTACGTGAAGTTATATTTATTTTTACTGTGTTGAAATTGTACATGACAGGGCGATGGCGATTCGTGTTATTGCATTGAATCGCGATGTCTCTAACATGTCACATTGTATTGAAATAATAAGTCACTCATTTTCTATTTTGTCGTCTGTTGAATTGGCCAGCATTCCGTGGATGAGTTCTTTTGGGTGTTATCAATAATGTCCCATTTTTTTGGTGAAAATAGCGATTGTTACGCACTTGCGTATGAAGCTACGCACATGCCTAATGCCTAAAAATCTGCTGGGACCATTGGTGCGGCTATAGTAAAAGCTGTCCGGATGGACTCGTCGGGTTATTTCGGACAAAATTAGTCACAGGCCATGTCGGGCCTGCACATAAAGCTATAATGGTATGCTGAAAGATTTACCAGGGACCGATAGGTGAAAAACATTTTTTGCAGCTAGATTTTAAGTTGTTGTGATTCTATATGGCGTTGTTGGAAAGACGATTTAACTGCCAGTGATAGTCGACTTTCTGTAGCGACCTGTATGTGTCACCTCGAGTTATATCTGACGCATATAAGAATAAGGGTTAGGTGCATACACTACAACACACTTACATAAATAAGGTGATAGCTGACAGGTATGTTTAGAGATTAGGTAGGTGTAATGTTACACCAAAGTAAATGTAAAAAAATATTTGTTACACCAAGGTAAATGTAAAAATATTTGTTACACCAAAATAAATGTAAAAAAATATTGTACAGATTTACGCACATAAAACAGCAGAATGTAATTTCTCAATATTGATGTAAATATGTTTGCCGAGAGGTCATAAGTAGTTGTTTACAACTGATACATTATACATGTACGAAATTAGTGCGTGGGCTGGGTGATGTCCGACGTTAACGTCCAAACGTTACGTCGGCACCACACTGTTCAACCTTTTCCTGGAATTTTAAGAGAATTGGTATCAGTATTTGTAAACCTCGAAACCATCTAGATAACGTGACCTTGTAGGGAAAAAGGGCCACGGGATCTTGATGTTTCGGCTGCGATAGCGTCTCAACCAGGGTGACATTACAACAGTGTATTGGAAATTTTGTTACGTATGGGTTTGTTAGTTTGGCATAAGAGGTATTGTTTAGCGCTGACATAGGCCAGTCACTAAAAATACTTCTCTATTATATAATTTTGAGTGTGGATATTTAGAAGAGCCGATCCATCCTAACCGCATGGGAGCCGTTAGCCATACACCCACTGGTGAGGGCTAATCCCGCACTTATAGGGTTAGGCTGTAATTTAAAAGAGTAAGACCACTGAAATTTTTTCTATTTTTGTTAACTTCAAACGAACAACTCCATTATTGACGCAACAGAGTGATTCTGAGATTCTAAAAGTAGATTGTTTTTTGCAGAATCGTCTCTTGTGTCCCCTCCTACGTTGGAGGCTGAATGTTGGTGAGCCAAATGATTGATACCTGAGGGCACTTATTAGCTGTCCCCCTCAGACCACGACCAGCGTGGATCAGGCCCAATTGTTACATTCAACCACGTAGAATAGCCCGAGTTGGGAGCCAACCGGCTTGAATTGTTATAAGTGAATCTGACATCCCAACTTGGGGATACGATCAGGGACCGTTGTATAGGAAGAACCACTTATACTAATCTTGACGTCTAGAACGACGATCAATATTACGCGCAAGAAATACTATGCGAAACCAGTGACGACCAAAGTACAGGTTCAATCACCTCAGCGCCAATGGTCTGAAGTAGACAATGTGCGGCTAAGAAGACATAGTGTTCGCGAGACGCGTGAAATATCAACAGTTATAGTGTTCGCGGGATGCGTATAATCTCGAGATTTCTCATCAATACGAGAACTGAAATATTAAAGGGTCCAATTTTTTTTATGAGAAATTAAGTTATATGTTAATCATATTCTTTACGTCTTTTATTTCTGACTAGTTGACGTACATCTAGAGCAGGACACTCCAAGATTGATTCTAATTGAAATGATCTTGGAGTGGCAACTTGCCCTAGTATAGGATGGTCAATTAGCCAGAAATAACAGCGTAGGTGGTGTCATTGTATATTAATGTGTTGTTGATGTTTTCTTAGTACATAAAGTACTGAAAAGTTTTTGCTAGTTGTGTGCATTATTTTTCCCTGGTAGCATCGTCATCGCATAAAGGAATTTTCCAATAAGATTTCCCCTCTTCCTTCCTGACCGGCTTTATGTCGTAACAAATGATCTGTTGTCGCCTTTTACATTATCCTACCGCTGATCCGCAGGGGAATTCAACTGTCTGTGATCATCCAAATCTGACGAGAGGCCCTTCAAATTGTTGGCCTCGGCGTCCTCTGACCCTGGGCAATTCATATCCCAAGAAATCTTGCAGAAAAATGATTTCTTCGCCTGTTCGAGAAATGGTTCACACCCAATTACTCCAAAACAAAAGACTCAAAATTCAAAAAGTTCATAGAGCAAATAACGCCCACAGTCTGCCAAAACATGACAAACACGGTTCACAATGGCTTATGTGACATACAGCTAAAAGGCAAAATCAAATAAACTTGAAAACCCTTGTTTTCACATTTTTAAAAGTTGCTAATTAAAATTAAATTGCTTCCAGCATCCATGATAACCTCGTTATGATTTCCAGCGATCATGTGACTCGTACTCTATGTGGACCCATAAGGGTATTTATTGGGATAAATTTTGTCCTTTTTTACATTTGTACCTACACTGTAGAACAATAAATGTACTAACATTAAAAGAGGGGGCATTTGCGCATATGTTTCTGCGGAATAAGAAAATAATCCCAACTTTACACTGAAAACATTTCTTCTGGCCTTATGCGGAACCTGTGCGCAAAAGTCAAAATTGTTGGTCTTGTCATACACAGACTTATTTTTCTGATTCTTGTAGGTGAATATAATAATGATGCCAAACAGTTTCCTCCTGTTTGTGTTGGTAGCTGTGTTTGTCGTCGTAATTAAAGCAGCTCAAGACTGTCAGTACTGCCAACCTGGCAGTAACTGCTGGCCAACGTTACAACAGCTTAGCGATCTCAACACAAGCCTTGATGGAGACGTAATTACAGCAGAAAATCCCATTTATCAGTACGTATATATGGTACAATCAATCTCTAAAACTTGAACTCTGATGCCTTGAAGTACCGGGGTCATCCAATAAAGAATGAGACTTTTGCTATAGCACAGTGAATTGACATGCTAAACTTATGAAACCGCGTCCAAAGCTAGCACATTTTTTTGGCTGTTCTCAAATACGATGTTTGACGTGTCACATAGTTCCATTTTATGTTGCCCAGCAACATTAGAAGACTAGGCGAACACGCGTGGACAGCTAGCTCACTGTAGGTGGTCATCATGACAACAGATTGAGATGCATAGTTTATTTTTCTACTAATACGTGTATATGCTCATGCAATCTGTCTATGACCAATAGGGACACGTAATATTCCCGTATCTTCAGCTGTTTCCATGGAAATTAAACTTAGAAAATCAAGTTTTCAAGACATATCTGGTATTTTTCGCTGCCCTTTTGACTTTAAGAGTTAATACTAAATAGTCAAAGGCAATTTAAGTGAACAGGGCTTTTTTCATGTAACCTAAATGACAATCAGCTGTACATAACCATACTTTTTATAGGATATACATCACTAAGATAGTTACCATCGCAACACAAAGTAGTGTGTTTATCAAAAACGAGTAAATTGGTTGCTAGGCAACCAAAATAAAGGATATGCATATTTGGTTCTTCTTTTATAGCATTTTATATAACACTTAGATTGTTCAGTTGGAGAAATGATATCAAAAGGTTAAAGGATCATTGACTGTTTGGGCCTTATACGCCTATTTTTCTGGTTCACAGAACGCTGCCTTTGAGCTTCTGGTGTGGTGCATGTAGTATCAGTGCAATAGATGAATCTAATTGCAAGAGCCAGGTAGCAAAATATTTTCAAAATTCCTACGCACTCGATAGTTATGGCGGGTAGAAAGATGAGGGGTCTCACATTTCATGACAATAAAAAGTGCTTTAAAAAGTGATTTCTGCACTTTTCCTTGACTTATTTGGTAGACATTGTGATATCTATTGAACATATCATATGCAGAGCATTAACGAATCACGATAATTGATGAAATTGTTTTAAAAACAAAATATGTTTTGTAATAAAATGATTTTTGGGAGATAATTTAGAAGCTACCTGTACATTTTTGACTACATGTACCGTAAATAATACAAAACTGAAAGCTCAACAAAAGAAATAAATACTTTTGAAGGAATGAATGTGTCCCATTTAGCATTGGAAAGTAAAACTGATTCTAACTAGATCCTTTGAATATTACTTTTGCTCTGAGTGTTTAAAAGGCATAGCGTGTCAAATGTAATTAAAGTGCCCGAATATTTATGGTAAATATTTACATGTATATCTAAGTTGAAGCTATCTATACGAGACAACATATTGAAACCTGTTATAACTCTTTGCCTGCCAGCGGATAAGTTTGTCGTCTGCCAATAGCCTTTTGCAAACAGTTTAAAACCAGATGAAGACCAACAGAATGTCGTTCTTGATCTAGATCCAAACTGTTTGACACTCTGATGGTGGTCCTCGGTGGTTTATTTGTAAAAACTTAATTTTGAAGAAAGTCAGCAGACGAAAATAAAAACATGAATAAATCCCTAGCATGCAAATAGATAAGTACAGGACGTTTGCAAAAGAATTGTCATTAAATAAGAGTTAGATTTTATCTTATGAATGCATTAACCTTGCTAATTCTACTTTTATTCTCTATGTACTTTATATTAAACTAGCACAGAATACAACGCAAGTTAGGAGGTTGGTTCTAGAGAACTTCATTACTGTCATCAATTTCTTATTCGGTAGAAAAGGCATTTTATGGGCTTAGGCCCTGGGTTTTTGGGCTGCTGAACATCTTTCCCCCCTTGTGCCAGCAAACCACTTCCATACAATGTGTAAAATATGGTAACACATACTCGTATACAGGCAAAAGTTTTTGCTGGCACGGGCGGGGGGGGGGGGATGATATTCTAAAACATGTTTTCTGATTTCTATATATTGTAATGTAAAACTGATTGTTCTACCCAAAATTTTACATCTTTGTAACATTTAATATCAAAAATGGATTTCACTGCCATAAAGTACTCATGTCAAGGTAGCTTCAAGGTGAAGAAAGGGACGATTGACAAACTTGTATTTTTACTGAAAACCATAGGCATTTACCCTTAGCAAATGTCAATGATCCTTGTATCTGTGATCGAAAATAAAAGACTTTGAATGACCATGGGTATGGAAAAATAATATAAACGTGGCCATGCATCTTCAAATCCTTCCACAAAACATCCCATTACTGTGGCAACTGATCAATCACAAACATATTGTTTCTATTCCTAAATTGCTAAGATGTCATGCTATTATAATGGGGAATTTAAACTAAATGCACACACAGATGTTCAGACTATGAAGAAAGTCTCATTCTTTATTGGATGACCCTCGTAAGTATGCTACAACTACAAAATTTAAAAAAAAAATGCATTGATGTTATTAAAATTCTATAATATGCATGTGTCATCTATAATGTTTCGTGGGCTGTGATTGGTTAGTGTTTCGTGGGCTGTGGTTGGTCCGCCAATCATATGCTGTATAACAAATCGAGGTCAGTAAAGTTGACATTGGCATTAAATAGGCTAAGGACGGTAAGGCCAATTCAAGTCTTATACCACACTTTAATCAGTTGGAAATAATGTTACACTAATAGAACAGCAAATATATTTTATTCTATTTATTCACTCATGTAATTATCATTTATAAATACATAAAAGTCAAAATTAAAGCAGTGAAACGTATTTTCAGGATTTCTTCATATTTTATCCAGCATAATTTTTCCTGAAGTAATGACCCTAATACTGTAGATATAACTACAACATATCTGGCGCTATTTCACTAAGCCCTACAATGTATACATCCACTAGAAAAATGTGTTCCTTTTTAAAAAATATATTGATTGTTAACGTAAAAACGATATTAAAATCTCACTTGAAATCTCACATGGACTCCCGCTAGATCCGTGTCACGGGCAGAATTCCGTCCTTTTCGGTTATTACCCATCCCTATAGGAGAGAACCAGCCTACTGTCCTGCCAGCCAAGAGTGACAGTGACGTCATGTTGTGTTTACACAATTATCAGGCATTTATAATCGATAGATCACTAATGCATTAATCCTATCCGCAGGATAGGATTAATACGCAAGTGATCTATTGATTCGCGTTAGCTCAAGTGGAGTGCATAAGTTAATATTTTACTTCACAATTGTTAACAAAATTTGCGTCACTGTCATTCTTGGTTGGCACTACAGTAACGTCGTCCTCATTGCAGAGAAAATGTTGTATTGTACAACACAAGAGAAACAAGATCTCCATATCTGATGGTGTTCGTGGAATCTACCAGCGATATTCAGAAAGCGGTACTATTCGCAAGGCGGCATAACTTCAAGATCAGCGTCAAGTCGACTGGTCATGATTATATTGGCCGGTCAACCGCTGATATGAGCCTACAGATTATTACGAAGCGCATGAAAGGGCGCACGGTTAACCTATCATCGAGTAGACACATTGATGGGGAGATAACTGCGCAAACTGGTAATACCTGGATTGAGATGTACACAGAGGTAAATACAATATTTAACTTTTAACCCTTTTCAGACCAAAGGCATTTTCCTAAAAGCTACATGCATCAAAGTCGCTCGGCAAGCCTCGCGATTTCAACAAGCGTTCTCAAAGCCTTGCCTGGTAAACTTGATATCAAAAGTCACTCACCTAGTATTCTGTATATATAGGCAGCAGACGATATATTGATCTCTTTTTCTAGCGTTGAATAAGTTAATCCAATGCTACAATTTTATTTTCAGACAGACAAATATAACAGGGTAATCGTTGGAGGTGCCTCCCATACAGTGGGGATAGGTGGGTTCACCCTGGGCGGAGGTCACTCACCCATCGGCAAGAAGTATGGATTAGCTGTAGACAACCTCTTGGAAGTTGAAATGGTGACAGCAAACGGGAGTATTGTCACATGTAACGATCATAGTACATCAATCACAGATGCCAGCGGTCATGTCCAGTCCACCAACAATACTGACTTGTTCTGGGCTCTACGTGGTGGAGGCGGAGGGACATTTGGTATTGTCACAAAGTTCACTTTTAAGCTGCATCTGCCTCCAAAACAGTTCACAGCCATGACATGCTTTAGACCAATGCTGAATGGGACAATCAATGTTGGCCAGCAATACATGCAGGACTTTAACGTTCTTGCGACATCTCTACCACCAGAATGGGGCGGCTACCAGATGTTTTCCGGCTATAATGACCCTCAGCTCCCAAACACCAAAGGTTCTATCTCTCTCTACCTGAATCATGCAGGAGAATTTGGGGACGTTACTTTCAATACTATACTCCCATTCTACAATAAGTATAAAGATCATTGCCAGTTCGCCAACTACTCTACATTCTTAGAGATGGTCAATGTGACGGGCAAATTGTACTTTCATATTATCGTGTTCAATACCTTCATGCAGCCTGACAGCTTCATTGATGAGTACTATAGATTTGTCTTCAACACGTCCTTGACCTACCCCAATGGCGTTTTTTACTGCACCAACACAATGGTTGGAGGTATGTATATATTTCTAAAATACGATTATTACTCTTTTACAGACGCACCATCTCCTATCAAAACGCTGGCGCAATGGCTCGAACGCCGGTGTATTGGTATTTGAATCCCAGGGTATGGTATTTTTGACTGATTTGTCGCCATATTTGCTGGAGGAGCGTTTTTATTTACAAGTAAATTAACCCCTTCACTGCTATCTTTAAGTGCACGCAATATGCCGGGGGGGGGGGGGGGGGGTAATATGGCTATTTTTATTTTATTATGGTGTTACATATAAGTTCATACAAAATCATAACAACTGTAGGGATTTACACCAAATCTTTTCCTGCTTGTTTGAAACATTTGGTACAATGTCTGAAATAATGTTTTCTAGTGATAGCATGTCAAAAGAAACTTTCAACAGCTGAAAATACATGAATGTCTACTTTCGTTTACAACGTCATTATTTTGGAATGGTTGGAAAACAATGGTTCAAAAATGTGAGATTAATATCAATTGTAGAGTTACGTAGTTGGTCAGGTTATGGTGCTGTATTCACTCGATTTGGCAAATACAGGGTTTTCTATAATACTTCTCTTCTAACTGTTAATCTGTTTCGTCACTCTACGCTTATTGAGCTAGGACTTTACACTCCAATATTCAGTTATTATTGAATGTTTGCATGTTTCTCCAAACATTCAACAAGATTTCAGATTTAATGTTTTTCCTTTGATGGAAACCAGTTTTATGCCTATTATTTCGGGGAGTGAACATCAGCCACGGTGCTTTTGTTCAAAAATGCGGCAAGGTTATGATGATTCTTCGCCCTTAAAGTGCCAATCGCAACAAAAGTCGTCTGCCTTTCTCCTCTGCTGAAATGTTTCAAAATAGTAAGTAAGTATGATCAGGAAATACCACAATCACAAACTGCAGACAACCCCGTGGCACCGCGAGGAAGAGCCGCTTAACCTCTATGGCAAACAGTGTGGACCCAGATCAGACTGCTCCTATTGGAGCTGTCTGTTCTGGGTCCACACTGTTTGCTTCTATACTTAATTCATCAGTAATGTTAGGCAATTATTTGCAGCAGACAACTTCAGCAGACGACATTTTCAGATGCATTTTTTTTCTTGGCGCTTTAAGATATGCAAGCAGTCGACTTTTTGTGCCAGAATTGGAATTAAAAAAAGTTTAAAGTACGAAACTTGAAGGGGCAAATCCGGTTTTTGTCACAGACTGAACATTATAATCTGTTATCTCCTTGAATATTTGGAGAAAAGCTTCAACAAAAACTGAAAACTGGACATTGGATATAATCAGTGTAGATCCATATAGGCTAATTATCATACTCATTGAACGTTTACGGTCGTTAACTTTCCTGTAAATAAAACTAAGGGAGCGCAGTGGCTCAGTGGTAGAGTGCTTGACTCGAGACCGAGGGGCGGCAGGTTCGAGCCTCACCGGCGTCACTGCGTTGTGGTCCTTTAGCAAGACACATTTATCCTAGCTAAGTACTGGTTCAACCCAGGAAGACCCGCCCCTGTTTAACTGAAAGATTGTTGATGGGACGTAAAGAATCAAATCAAACAAACAAACAAACAAAAAATAAAAATAATCCTCAAGCAAATATGGCGGCAAAACTGTCAAAAATATCATATGCGGATTTTTAAATACCACTTCACCAGCGTTCGCGCCATTGTATTGGCGTTTTGATGGGACACAGTGTAATCAATTACCAAAATCTCCAAATATATATGCATAATGAAATGAAAATCACTATTGCCCCACCTAATGATTCAAAATTCTAAATTTCAACTCCAAGTGATCTGAATGTTTTCAGCTTGCTGTTTTTGTATTAATACAGTGAAGATAGCTAGCGAGTTGTCCACTCCAGCGCATGGATTTTGCGTTTTCCTGCAAATCATGGCCATCGCGTTATCCTTCTTTTCAAATTGGCCGCAGCTAGAACAAAAAGGTGACAGTTTAAAAAGTAAGTGGGTATGATTAGGAAATACCACAATTACATACTGCAGACCAAGCCTAGCACCGTGAGGAAGTGCCACAAAACATTTACAGTAACAAGACACCCGAAAAAACAATAAAAGCAAAGCAATCAGCTCTCTCTTCCTCGCCAAGATGATTGCTCAACTAGAAAGGACACAAAGTAATGAATACCAAAACAAGTCAAGGAGTCTGTAATTGTTTTATGTTTTGTTGGGCGTTACCTTATGTCCATTCTAGTATTGCAATCATCTTGATGGGGAAGAGAGAGCTGATTGCTTTGCTTGGTGTGTCTTCCTGTAGTCTCGTGATGGTTGAGCGGCTCTTCCTCGCGGTGCCACGGGGTTGTCTGCAGTTTGTGATTGTGGTATTTCCTGATCATATTCACTTACGATTTACAACCAGGCATGCAGATTACAGCATGGTATCCATGTTGTATCCCACTCTTTTATAACGTTTAATTATCTTTTAAATTTGATCACTAAAACTAGGCTTTCTTTTACTAGGGTTCTGTTCTAATTCTTTTAAATTTATAAAAAATAAATCACCATACAGTATAGGGATCACACATGTTTTTTCATGCGTTAACCTTTGCTGGGTCCGGAGGTAGCTGTTTGAACACAAGGAAGTTAGGGTGAGTGTTCAAATATCGTCTGAGGGACCGGGCAAGTGTTAACGCAATGAAACAAACATGTGTGATCGTTATTACTGCATATTTTATCTAATTTCAGCATAAACCACGCTGAAAACGTCTCTTAAACATTTAATATCCGGCGTCAGCGTCAAACTTTCGAACGGCATTATGTTGCCACAACATCATATATATGCATGCAACCTTTCAGTGAACGAAAGCATTGGCGAAATGATCAGTCACGGCTGCAACGCTTTCCCGTGTAACGTCATGCATGCAAATCAGGGCTCAGTTCAGGCCTTCAAGTAAAAGCCGTGTTCAATTCGCACGTAAAATCTCATGATTTGAACATGGATTTGCAGCTTCAAACAGCTTTGCGTAACGTATTCCCATGAAAGAATACAGGTTCTTATATGCAATGATGCAGATGGGACTTTAAACAAATATTTTATTTAACAATCAACTCTTAAGTGTTGTAATAAAACTTAGAAAAAGTTTTATGAAAAGTAAGTGAGTATGATCAGGAAATACTACAATCTCACACTGCAGACAAAGTCAGGGCACCGTGATGAAGAGTCACAGAACATTTGCTGTAACAAGCAATCCATAAGACAATAGGAGCAAAGCATCCAACCCTCTCTTCCTCTTCAAGATGATTACAAAACTAGAAAGGACACAAAGTAATGTGCATTACAAAACAAAGACAAACACAGAACCCCCACTAACAATGGGAAGTACATTAAACAATAGATCAACAAAAACAGAACCACTGCCTTAGGAGGGACAGCAGCCTAAGCCATCAGGGGCCTTAAATGCATTTTACTGGCGGAAAATCTTCGCCCTAGATTCTGTTGTTGATAAAACACATAATTGTTTAGCTCGCATGAAGTCTTCCTAACTAAGGCAATGTATCATCACAGAAAAACAATCGTATCAAATTAACACACTATGATGATACAAAGAAAATGGCTCATGACTCACAGATAGTCAGAGCTAAAGAAAACCTCAAGTTGACCTATGGTGGGCTTAGCCAACGACAATCATCAGGCACCAACCAACTGATTAAAGCTTATGGTATTGATAATCTTGTTTTAATAACTTGGAAGTCAAATATTTGTTTCTTTTGGTGAAGTTATCAATATAAGAACATACACTCGCACGCGTTGGGCTTGCACTTCAGAGACCTGCAAAAATTGTAACTCGCTAGCGATCTCCACTGTATCTTTTATTTCCTTACAATCGATGCCTCCAACTTCTTCAAGCTGGTATGGGCGTATTGTTTTGACTTGTTCCTGCATGCGTGCCTGCATCAGTCCGTGCACCAGATTTGAGAAAGGTGTTTCTGTTGTGATGTATAATACAGCAAGCTCTGCAATTTTAGTTGTCGATAAATGTTTGTTACATACACTACTGTATCAGAACTTGGTTAGCTTGTACTTGTTGATGACGATTAGTGATTAACTTTTGATGAGCTTTCCAAAATACATAAATATCTTGTAGGAAGATTAGCATCCTTACAGACGGGTATATGGTAGGGGAAATAATCTTTCACAAACACAATCATTTCTAGTTTATATTGTGACCTTAGACAGAAAAGGAGTAACGATTCTCTGCAGCTTGATGGAATTATAAACAATTCTAATATGACGCCGCGTCTGTGAGTGATATAACGCCATGCAATAAAACCGATTATTACAGATTTTCGGCAAACGTTATGACGTCCATAACAACGTTGCGTACATAATGACAAAATTGTAACATTTTGCGGCAGTAATGAGATTTCAAAGTAATCTTAATGTCATATGATAAATAGATTCTAAAATTCGTGCTCATGATTTATTTAATTTATTAAACTCATTGTGAAAAAGAGATAAAATGCTCGGCAAGCCTCGCATTTTATTTCTTTTACCTAACGCGTTTAACAAATTCAATAAAACATGAGCACGTAAGATCCTCTATATGATATCCCCATAAAAATATTAAATGGTCACGGATTTTATTTCCCATACACATTACATTTAAATCGTTATGTGTACTATTCAAACCAATCTGTGGTACTAGGAAGAGATTTTATCCCAAAATACCGCAGATAAAAGTATTGAAAATAAATTGATTAGCAACAATTACCAAAAATAATTATTTTTCTATAAACAGTATGAAAAGAAAAGGCAATTTCCAAAAATCACACAACTTGCCCTAAATCTTACAGTTTTTGAACTTTTACACTTTTCTTTCAATAATCTGATTTTTTAAATTCAATACCAAACAAGGACCTTCCAAATTAAACTCGATTGCAAATGCTGTTTTTGCAGCACACTGTTGAATAGGAATACCTCGGATATTCAAAGGTAGTGCATTTAGGGTAAAACATGGGTTGATTGCTTCAAAGTGTTCTAAATCTTGAATCAAGCTTGCGATTTTATTCAAAATTTACAAATGCGTTGCCTTTCTAACCATTAAAATAAAAATAAAAAAAACTTGGGGCGTGAAAAACACCTTCTTTTTACAAATTTTTAAAGGACAAATTAATTCAAAAATATTAAAAGGAATTCTCTTCACCTCGATTAATTTAACATGTTCCTGAAAACCGTTTTCAAAAATCTTTATTTCAATTCTTTGTGTGGCAGTTTGAAATTTAGTTCAGTAGAAATCACATATACCTGTCCCTTTATTTTTTTTGTAGAGATATAATAACTATTTAATTCTAAACTTCATTGAACATTTTCAGTAACAGACTAAAAGTTACTGAAACTGTTCAATTTAGTTTGGAATAAAACAAGACTTTTTCGTTGCACATGTAACAAACAAAACTATTTTACTGCTGAGTGTGATGAAAACACCCTATTTTAACTTGAAAACACTTTATTTTACCTTGAAAACACTTTATTTCCACTTGAAACACATCATTTTTACTTGAAAACATCATATTTTTACTTGAAAACACCGTTCTTTCACTTGAAAACACCTTATTTTCACTTGTTCACAAATAGAAATTCCGTGTTTTGAATATTTTGGTATTTATCGAAAAGGTATTCTCATTACTCTGTTTACAGGGAATATGCAGCATGTACTTCCCACTGAGACAGCAATCAGTCCATTCTTCCGAAGTGCGACCTACGCTCTTTCCTGTTGGATAGACTGGAGTGATACAACAAAGGAGGACTATTACACAAACATAGCAAATGGCTTAACGAAGAAACTCATCAGCTTTGGGAGAGGATCCTACCTGAACGAGGCGTCAGCTTACCTCCCCAACTGGAAGACGGCCTACTGGGGAGGTCATTATGACGAACTACTGAGGATCAAGTTGATTTGGGATCCCAGCAATATTCTCACATGCCACCACTGTGTTGGTTCGGACATTCACAGCCAGCCAAACCTCGTTGATAGTATTGTTGGTTAATGTTTTTTATTGGACAAATCCGGGTTGCATGCTTTTAACGGTCATGTTTAAACTGGCACAAATACATGTATTAACAAGGCAATTCACGTGTTAATAATGCACGCATATGGTACATTTAATACACTCGTTCCGGGTCACTTTTATTTTACGACAGCTGATCCGTGTATAGCTCTTATATATGGCTTGGCCATGAAACTTGAATAATAATGAAAACTTCCAGCCACCTACATGTATGGATTGTGAAAGGGCGACAAAAAATGAGTGTGATTACCAACAATGTGGTATATGCGACCAGCAAAGGCTCAGATTAGCCTGCGCATACGGGCAGTCTGGTCAGAACAGTTGCTAGTCGCTTGCATATCCTATGACTCTTAGGATACTGACCGGACATTATTTGGAGTTCCTAGTTCGTCTGAGTCTTCACTTGTCAAAAAGCCACATTGTTGGAAATCTCATGGCATGGCTCTAATATAGTGTCATATTTTACATAAGTTTTGGTGATTAGACGCCTACCCGAAGATCGAATTCTTAACCGCCGTTACGTTAAGGAAAACAATTAAATGGACGTCCAGATCGGTATTGGAAGTCTTAAAAGGGTTAACAAACTTTGCAATTTCTTCCATTTTGGATTAAAATAAATTTTGTGAGACAGTTATTGAAAATTAGGAGCAGGTGATGCAACCGCCCAAGGAATTCTACGTTTGCTGAGTAACTTTCAGACCGCATACTTTGTGCATATTTGCTGAAACACTTTTCCCGTGGTGAAGGGGTGTCAGCGGCCGCCCAAAGCACATGAAAATTGAGGCAAAGGTTGTGATTTACTCTACGTTGGTACCTTGCTAGAAGTTTGACATGTTATGTTTTACATACGATGGACACATAGGTCGCATGTGTGATGACCCTTTTATCTGTTAAAGCAGCACAAGTGATAAATCAATGAGCAAATAGTCTAAACCTGTCATTTCTAAATGCCACTTCTAGACCTCTGTGTATACACTCTAAGTTTTGAATGCTGGCCTTTCTTATCAAAACTAGCCAGCATTTCATTGCTGTTCTGGAAGGATGAAATATATATCACTTCCTTAATCATGCTGTAGAAAGTTACTTCCGATTACTTTTCCGCAAAAACAAAAACATTTATTTTGCCGTAGAATTGTTATGAATGCGATTTGCTGTAATTTTAGTTTATATTCACTGTGGGCAAGGCCATCCTCTCAGATTTTTGTGGCTGAGCATTGGATCATCATAACATTTTAATGCATAACTAAGGAGAATCGGACCGGATGGCCTTACACACAATGAAAATAAAATTGAAACTACAGCATATGATAATAATATAAAGGCCTTAAAGTCTTAACTACACTCCCTCCCCACACAAATACATCCACACGCACGCACACACGCACGCACACACACACACACACACACACACACACACACATAGAAAGAGCAACTAAAACAAAGAAAAAAACAGCAACTAGACCAGCATGTGGTATGGTACATGCTAGCATTTTATTCGAGCTCATACAAGAAGCAACGCTCTACCAACTGAGCCACTGCGCTTTGTTACTTTGTCTAATCAAACAGTGTAGACGCTGATGAAACGCCACGTTCAGCGTCATTTCATCTGGCATTTTATCTGGGTCTTCACCGTTTGTTAAAGAACAAGTTTAGGGGCTGCTGGTCTTCAAAGGTTAAAGAAGCATGTAAGTATTCAGAAGGTGACACCAACCCCTCCCCCCACCCCAGGTACAAAAAAGTCAGTGATCTTCCCTTGTAGACTGTGCGTGTGAGATCTGCCCGCCTAGTAGATCACCATTGGGTTGAGTCACAAATTTAAAACTTATTTAATCAAATGAGTACCTCAGATTTCACTACTGACGTCTGTGCAACTTTTTTTTTATAAAAAAATAATAGATTGTCTACATTTGTTCACGTATTTTTCTTTCTATCATAAATACTGCATAACAGTTAAACTAAAGTTGAATTCACCGTCTGTTATAACAATATGTAATAATCGTCCTCATACTATTGAAACTATCTCAAGAGCTGGCCGCATTTCCTGCATAAATGGTGATCTTTTCATTGTACGAATCGCCTCATCACTAGTATTGATTATCCACGCCGCCTTCTGCAATTTACCAATACATTCAAGGATGTGCCGACAACCTGAAATAGACATTGCTAGAAATGTTCGTGATAAATCCATTCTGTGGTAAAACTGGAAATGGCGAAAGAGTCAAAACGCTTGCTAACATGTAAAAATTGCAAGTGTGAAGTTCCCATGTGTAAAAAGATGCAGTAGCGGACATGCTTGGACGTGTACCATAGTGTAAGTAAATTACATTTTATAATTGTCATGATTTAATTGAAAGTAAAAAGGAGATGTAAAACAATTTATTTACTTAAAGACCACAATACCTTTTCTGCCAAGTTTTAATAGATAAAAAATAATAACATATGGACCATGTCTCTGGAAAACATGTCTTCTGTGTTGAAGTTATAAAACTTTTTTCATGCTCAACTCAACTGAGCACGAAAGTTATCATGCTCATACATGTTAAAATGCCAACAATTATTATATATTATACAACATCTGAGAGATTTAAAGCAAAAACAGCTTTTATTTTTCATCATTTTAGTTTTTATCAGTTGAAATTGAATTCTCAGTTAAAACAAAATTTGTAACCTCGGAGTCAGGTAAAATACAAGCAGACCTGTCTAGCTATATAGACAAGTTAGCATTATTCTTTAAATATTGAATATAGCAAGATGAATTATTTACGGTCAAAGACAGTGAAAAGTAAAAAGGCGCCGATCAAACTACGAGGATGCACATGCTGTTCTGTGCCTTTGCTGTTGACATGCAACGAAATCCGCCGGGTTTTCACAAAAAAAAAAATATAAAAGTACTGTTTAAACGGGAAAATGGCTGGAAGGTCTTTAGGAAATGTATATACATGCATGTGCATACTTATTCGTTAGGTCCGCTACCGATACCATGAATAAATCATCATGTAAATTAAGCATAACTTTGTAGAGGATTCTCCTGCAAATCGCAGATGTTACTTTAACATGTTTAACGCGATATATTTTAACGTGATGTAATGCACAGGCAAAAAAGACAGGATTTACAGTGACGCGGCTCACGTGGCAATGCGAAAAGTGCGTTATTATAAAACAAAATTTATATTATCGCCAATGTTCTCATTCTCATTGAACAACAGCAGCGACAGGTAAGTGTTGCGAAAGTTTCAGGTTTTCAATATTAAGAAATGAATTCGATTTTTGGAATATTCATGGAATCATGAGTACTTCGGTTTCTTTCAAAGTAAATGAAGCCCATAGAGTTAACTTTGCAAGAGACCGGAAGTATTCATCATTCCATGAACATTCCAAAATTGAATTTATTGCTTATATTTACATTTTATTATCAATATCTAAAATATAGAAATTATTCATAATTTAAAAAATAAAACAGTTTTGTATTTAATATGTATTTGTTGGAATGTAAAACGGAAAAGCGAGACAGCCAGTGTGAGCACGGACAACCAATGCAACAAACAAGAAGCTTGTTTTGCACATGCGACTCAGGTGTGGCTCGCTGTCAATTACAAGACTAGTAGCACACTTCGAATCGAACTATAGTTCCTACTTTAGCAACTATTATAGTTCGATTCGAACATCGATAGTCGCTACAGTAACTATAGTCCTACTAGAGATCAACGGTGGGTCAGAGCACCGTTACTCTGGTAGATTGGCTGGTTCCCTCCTCTAGCCCTATCTAACAAGGTGGGTTCAAGATCTTTCAGTAGCCTCAAAATAACTTGTTTTAGAAAATAAATACTCGCTGTGCTCTATTTGCGGTCCTACTTATTCGTAATTGTTAATAGAGTTGGCTGTGCAGTATATGAACATCATTTCGTCTGCAATGAAGAATTGAAATGGGGCATGCAAGGCTATTCACTTTGTTTACTTGGCAACCAACTTAAGTTCTAACTGCAGCCGTTCGGGTGTAAACGTGCGTGCGCATATATTACGTAATAACTTTAGTAGGAACTTCAGTTCTGTTCGAAGTGGGCCAAAGTCACTTCTTGCGAATGATTTCGATGTTCGTAGCGTATTACACGGGCAAGTGAGCTTGGCAGCTGTCAATTAAATTTATGTCATTCATGAGGCTATGGACGGTTGCAAAAATCTAAATACTATGATTGCAGCTGCATTTGTAGTTAGATTAGGTGCTTACTACTCATTTGGCGCATTGTAAAGACTCTTATCAGACTGGAAGAATGCTCAGGCTGACTTGCGTCTTTGCTATAAAGAAAAACCAATGCACAAAAGTAAGTGAGTATGATCAGGAAATACCACAATCACAAACTGCAGACCAATCCACGGCACCGTGAGGAAGAGCTATATGACATTTTCAGTAACAAGACATCCAAAAGGCAATAAAAGCAAAGTAACTAGCTCAAGTTAATTTCTGATTCTTCTAGGTGAATATAATAATGGTGTCAAACAGTTGCCTCCTGTTGGTGTTGGTGGCTGTGTCTGTTGTCGTAGTTACGACAGCTCAGGACTGTCATTACTGTTCACCTGGCAGTAACTGCTGGCCGACACTACAACAGCTCAGCGATCTCAACACAACTCTGGACGGGGACGTGATTACAGCAGAAAACTCCATTTATAAGTACGTATTACTTGACTTTTCGCTTACTGTAAAGGCGGCAACTTTAATATTCATATCTGGGCGTGGTTCGGCTATTTCATCTGCTAAACAAGGGAAATCAGCTTATATTTATAATTTGGTGAAGAATAGATAAGTTGTTTTTGGCCGCGCAAACCTGAGTGCATTTCATGAAAATCCTTACCGTATACACATTGAACTCACATTTATTAACCCTTATAGCGTAACATCATAAATTAATGTTTCTTTTGTTATCCACTAAATATTTGAAGCCTCACAGACAAACAGTGTGGACACAGAGCAGACAGCTCCTGTAGGAGCAGTTTGATCTTGGTCCACAATGTTTGCATCTATGCTTTTGTTAAATAGACATTTTTCTAGCGTTTTAAGGACTAAATATGGTGTTTTGCGTCTATACTGAGATGATACAGTTACTTTTGAATAAAATCACGCCACATTTTCAGCTTTTACCTATGTCTAAGGTTGACCAGACCTAATTACGCATTCGTGAGGTGCCGCATTTACAGAAACCAAAAAGTCATATAATATATGGGACAGTCGATCTTGCTAACTTGAACTCTGATACCTCCAAGTAAGCACTTTTTCGATAAAAAAATAATAAAATGCATTCAAAAAGTTGGGTTTCGGTGAGCTTGGGGTGCAATTCTACTTTTTTTGATTATTTCCTATAGACATATATGTTCCGTGGCTAAGAACATATTCTTCCAAATGCCTCCCACATTTAATTGTGTCCAGCACTTTTTCGAAAAAGAGGATAAATTGCATGCACAAATTTGGGGTTTGATGTGGGCTTTGGATGTTATTCTATCTTTTTTTAATGATTTCCTTTAAAAATATATGTTCCGTGACTAGCACATAATGCTTCCAAATACCTCCCACATTGAATTGTGTTCAATAGTTTTCGCATACAGTTTTAGTCCTGGTGCCAATTCAGCTTAACAGCCCCTTACCCCAGCACCATTTTCATAGGTGCCCATTTCTTCACAAGACCTTCTATGTGCAAAACAAAGTTTTCCTTAAAAAATAAACCTTTTGCTGCTATGGGGAAATGCGTGGTTTCCATTGCAAGCCATAACGACTTCAAGAATGGAGATGTGTCCATAAAATTACCAATGCTCATGTCTCAGCTGCTTCTTATCTAAGACTGATAAACTTGATAGTAAATTAAATCTTAGATTCATTTGTTTGTTTGTTTGATTTGATTCTTAACGTCCCATCAACAATCTTTCAGTTATAAAGGGACGGGATTAGATTCATTTGTGGCATGTGCAATTCATCTAATTTACATATTCAAAAATATTTAGGAAAACATTAAGAATGTGATTTATAAATGGGAGTATACCTACAAAATTAATAATGTATCAGCTGCAACTTGTCATAGACTTTTAAAACTGGTACCAAACTTTCAAAGGCCGTTTAATATATTCTCAAATATGCAAATTATCACATATGCATCAATTGCATATTAATGAATATTAATAAAAACGTAAACAAAATAATAAGAGAGAATCATAAGAATCATAAATAAGCTGATTTTAAAATCACATCATTTGGACCCTCAATATATCTAATGGATCATCCTAACTTAACTGTGTCAAACTTTAAGGGAATTTCAATCTGTCTAAAAAGGGTTGAGCATCAAACCTACAATGTATATGGCCTCGACGCGAGAAAATCTGTCTTCGGGGTTTGAGAACAACAAAGGCGCAGACCAGTGCCTTTGTTATTCGCTTTTTGGAAAGTATCATACATGTATTTAGTCTTGCAGCACGCGAAAGTTCAATTTTCTAGCTAGTCTCTGTAGCTTAGGAGACTGGTTTGAATCTCACTTTGTCGTTAATCCAGTAGACAGGTTTCGTCGCGACGAGGCCCAAATATTATCATTGGCGTAGCCCTCATTACGCACTTTAATGTACGCACGTGCGTAATAAAAATAGTAACATTCAAGGGAGGTCCCCTAATGTGGTAAAAGAGATGTTCCATACCATAAGGAACTGATCTAAAAGAAAAGAATTCGCTCCCTCTGAGAGCAAATTCCTTCCTTTAAGAGAAGTTTCCATTTTAAAAGGGACGCAATTGAAGAGACTCACTATTTGATCCAGTAGTCTCTCTTTGATGTGCGTAATTTTTTCAGCGTTCTGGCTACGTCATTGCCAATTATTATATATTCTAGAGAGAATGTTGTATTGTACAACACAAGAGAAACAAGATTTCCATATCTGATGGTGTTCGTGGAATCTACCAGCGATGTTCAGAAAGCGGTACTATTCGCAAAACGGCATAACCTCAAGATCAGCGTTAAGTCTTCCGGTCATGATTATATTGGCCGGTCAACCGCTGATATGAGCCTACAGATTATAACAAAGCGCATGAAAGGGCGGACTGTAAACCTATCCTCGAGTAGACACATTGATGGGGAGATAACTGCGCAAACTGGTAATACCTGGATTGAGGTGTACACAGAGGTAGATGCATTATCTATTTAGACTAAAGGGGCACTTTCATCTGTGCCCACGCATGGATTTTCTTCAAACTTTGCAGATTAATAACTCATTATATACGATTTATGAAAATGTATTTATTGAATTAGATAGTTAAGGAAGCAACCCTGACGTACTCCACCTTTGAGGTGGTACCTGTCTCTAAATTTCCATGTCCTAAATCTATAGTTTTATTTATTTCTATGATTTGTCATCTAGATTGAATCCAAACTACCATAGACATTATTTTAATACCACGAAACCATTTGGATAAATTATGGTTTACTTTTTTCAGAAGAAGTGATTGTAAAATTTCATTTTTTTTTTCAAAAATTTACAAAACATTCAACATTCAATTCAAATGATGGATATGTTCTAGTCTTTGTCAAGATATCATATTATCACAAAAACATGCCATATATATACTGCTGATCTGAGCCAAATATCATGAAAATCCAAAACCGGTAACTTTATCATTTCCTACCTCTTATGGGTATAGGTCAGTTTTAGCAAAATTAATTATTTAGTTCAAATGAATCAATAACTCGACATAAGGAGTTTGTTTATTAATCTCCTTCCACTTTTCTTAAAGAAAGACATGTTTAGACAATTTTAAATGATTCAATGGTCAGAAATGCCGAAGGCCATGACCCTGTGTCGTGGCACTATGGGGCCAAGACAATGTGTATCACTTCCTCAAGTCCTGCATGATATTGTAAAAGAAACATAATATTCTAACAATAAACATGTGAAAACAAGAAGACTAATATTTCCTTTACAACCCAACTGAAATGGAGGAACCACATTTTGGTGCCCTGACCAGGATAACGTGTAACAGAGTCTTATCAAAGGTATCATAAAACAGTGTTCTACATGAATAAGTGAGGTCCAGAAACAAAACTGTATGCCTAGAATGTACAGTCAGCTAAAGTATAAATGATGCTATTTGATGGAAATCAGCATAAGTTTCACAAAACAGAATGAACAGAGAAAATTTAAGCATTAAATTAGCAATACCTTTGAAGCCAAGAGTTGTCTGTGACCAAAATGGTTAATTTTAACCAATAGGTTTGACAGGGGGTTATTTTTGTGATGCGGGTTTATTAATGAGTCTTACAATTATAAAATCATAGATATAAGGTTCTTCTCCTGTATGAACTGACTTGTCATAGGTTTTCTCTTCTGTATGAATTAAAATTCTTAATAATGTTACATATTAAGTGCAACATTGGCTAGATGTAGTTGTAATGTTAGAAACTAGATGTGTTAAGTACAGGTGTCAACATATTGTATCACTTTGGCTAATATTATTGTGTAAGCACTTCATTAAATAAGAATCGTGGCACTTAATATCAAAGAATATTGTTTTTTTCTTTTCCCAATCCATAATGGGGGAAAACACTGAACATATCAACTTCTACCAATAAACGTACTGGCATGATGATTCAAACTAAGCAAGTAGTCAAGTATGTTTTACACTGAAACATAATTATTGTGTTTTTTACATTTCGATGAATTAGGGCCATGTGTTTACATCAAGATAAAAAATATGTTACCGGTCCTTGACGTTCATGAAAATTGGTCTACATAATCTTAACATATATGGATAGGTTATATGTTGAAATGATATCTTGACAAAGAACTCAGCCGGTTTAAATTTAATTCCGAATTTGACTGAATACAAAATATACAGTCGAAAATTGGGGTACCATGCTATAAAAATGAATGCCTACCCAATATCCTAATGCATACAAAGCCATTTCAAGTAACAGCGAACTTATCAATGATATAGCTATTTAATAAAACATTTGTACGCCCGTTACATGATATGTCAATTACTTTAGAAATGATTATAACTGGGTACCCTAAGGTATTATAGTGATATCATCCATGGCGTCATAAATAAGCAATGGAATTGTATAAAAATTCAAACGCACCATAAATATTAAAGTTATACCCCAGACAATTAAATAACATAATATTTTCAAAATCCAAGCGTGGGCAGACTCCCATGTTAATTTCCCATACCATGCAAGAGCCTCTTTTAAGAGTTTGGTCACAATGGGTTAGTCACATACCGTAAACCTGTGTAAAACGGACACTCAAAAATAGAAAAAATAAAGATCTTTATGACAAATGGTAGCTTGGAGCATTCTGCAATACTTTTGCCTGCATTAAGCGATAATTGGTCTTGAAAACTAATTTGTGTTTTTAGAGTTGTCGTTTTACACAGGTTTTACTGTGCATGAAGCATGGATACGGTAAATGTCCTAAAAGTTTGAACACCCTAACATTTTGAACACCTAAAAGTATCACAGTATTAATTTCAAAGTGTTGTAAAACAAACACTAGATTTGTTTTATGTTTGTTTATGTATGTTTGAAAAAGTGAATTTCTAAAATTATAAATGCAAGTAATATCGGTCAAGAAGCTTTTAACTTTTTTGGAAATATGCAAAGGATTAATAGGATGCAATTTTGTATCAATTATTTTAGTCATCCTAAATACCAAAAATTTTATATAAAACATAAGTTCACCGTCTAAAGTCTAAGTCTAAATGACAAAAATAATTCAAAGCAAAGATGTCAATGAATTATTGAATCCTAAGTATTATTATATCTCTTTTTAATAAATGAGAATACATAGATCTGAGGTACGCAATTACTGATGATGATGATGATGATGATGATGATGATGATGATGATGATGATGATGATGATGATGATGATGATGATGATGATGATGATGATGATGATGATGATGATGATGATGAATTACTAACACAGAGCCTTTAGAACAAATGCCTGTTTTAATGCTTTACAAAATTTTATAACCAGACAAAACAGATGATGAGTGTAATTTTCTCCTTAAAATACTCCTGTTGCCAACTTTTATTGTATTCTTTATTCTTCAAACTGGATATGCTAAAGATATAATGATAGTATAGTCATAGGGATATGCTTGGTGGGTGCTTCCAAACAAACTGTTGTTTTAAATGACAAGGATAAATGTCTTTCATTTCTCTATTTCGACTACGCTTGAAATGGCTTACAGGTTTAAAAATGAATTACCTCTCGTCCTTGATTTTAATCAATATAGCTGTCTAATCAATAGTTGATAAGAAGAAAATACTAGGCGAGTGTCTTTTGATATCAAGTTTACCAGGCAAGTCTTTGAGAACGCTTGTTGACATCACGAGGCTTGCCGAGTAATTCAGCATGCATTCTCATAGCCAAGCCTGGTAAACTTGAAATCAAAAGACGCGAACCTGGTATTCTACTAGCGATTATGACGCAAGTATCGATTTTCGAGTCTATTCAACGTCATTGACGACGTCATTCAAAAAGTGCAACGTCATGATGATCCGATAAAGACACATGCTGTGAGAAAGACAATGCAATAATATAAGCGGTAAATGATAAGCTGTATTATTATGTATTTTGATCGCTAACACAATAGTCAAAATATTTTACTAGGCTACTACATGCTCAATAGTATGTTTGACCCCAATACAGCTGTAGACAGTGAGCAATAATGTCTTGCATATAACATTTCATGTATAAAGAATTTAAAACACCCACTCGCAGTTTAAAATCATATAAAAATCAAGTTCCAGGTCATTCTGGTTTTCTACCGGACTACTACGCGTGAAATGACTTACAGTTTTACAAATTATGAATTACTTCTCGTCCTTGATGGTAATCATTAAAACTGTTGTAATAAATAGCTGGTAAGCAGCTGTATTAATATGTATTTTGATCGCTGACACAATAGGCAATAGATCTTACCAGGGTACTACATTCTTAATAGTATGTTAAACCTAAATTCAGCTGTAGACAGTGAGAGATTATGTCTTGCATATATCATTTCATGTATAAATGTTAACAAACACATAGAAGATGGTATAATTTAAGCAATCAAGAAACATAATTTGATTATTGAAATGAGAAGTATCTATAAAATTAATGCTGTTTTACATATTGATAAAACACTCTGACCACTTGTTTTCACTTAAATAGTAATATTGATTTGTAAAAGTAAGGAATACTTTGATAGTTACCACTTTATGATTTCCTTTTGTTTTATTGTAACGTAGTAAACTTTGTTTTTGCATGGTGACACCACTTCTAAAGGCTAACATGCATTATTCTGTTACTTATATGATGTGGCTTTAGAAAATCATAGTTTACAATACTCCCCTCGGCGGTCTTATAGCAGCCTTGGTCTAATGATAACACTGCACTAATTATAATACATTTGAAAGTATGTAAAATATATAACTGCAATATAATATACGTAAACTATCTTAACGCATACTGGCTATTTGCTGCATTTGATTAAATGCTTTTAATGTAATCAGCATATTGATAAATAAGAATTAGGTCTACCTTTGTAAATGCACTGTACGATTTGATGCCCTTGTAGTGTAACGTAGTTAACGAGGCTGTTATACAGCAATGCGTCCACTGCCAGAGGGCAAGCATCTTATCTATTTTAGTTTCAGAAAATTACAGTGTACAAAAGGCCCTCTGGGCAGAGGGTTTATAAGCATCCCCTGGTCTATTTGTGGCATCGAAACTTATCTGTTAGGCGTAAGCGCATATATGCAGCAGATGAGATTTCCTGATCGTTTTCCTGGCGTTTAAAAAGGTAATCCAATGCTACCATTATATTTTCAGGTAGATAAATATAACAGAGTAATCGTTGGAGGTGCTTCTCACACAGTTGCCCTTGGTGGGTACACCCTTGGCGGAGGCCACTCACCCATCGGTAGGAAGTATGGACTAGCTGTGGACAACCTCCTGGAAGTGGAAATGGTGGCGGCAAACGGGAGTATTGTCACATGTAACGAACATGGTACATCAATCACAGATGCCAGCGGTCATGTCCAATCCACAAACAATGCTGATTTGTTCTGGGCCCTACGTGGAGGAGGCGGAGGGACGTTTGGTATTGTCACAAAGTTTACTTTTAAGCTGCATCAGCCTCCCAAACAGTTTACAACCATGACATGCTTCAAGCCGATGCTGAATGGGACAACCAATGTTGGCAAGGAATTCATGCAGGACTTCAATGCTCTCTTGGTATCTCTTCCGCCAGACTGGGGCGGCTACCAGATATTTTCCGGCTTTAAAGTCCCACAGCTCCCAAGTACCACTGGTTCAATCTCACTCTATCTGAATCATGCAGGAGAATTTGGGGACATTACTTTCAATACTATACTCCCATTTTACAATAAGTATCAAAATAGTTGCAAGTTCGCCAACTTCTCTACATTCTTAGAGATGGCCAATGTGACTGACCAGTTGTACTACCATATCATAGTGTTCAATACCTTTATGCAGCCTGATAGCTTCATTGATGAGTACTATAAATTTGTTTTCAATGCGTCCTTGACCTTTTCCTCCGCTAGAAACAGAGATGGTATTTTTGGCTGCACTGGGACGATGGTAGGAGGTATGTATTGACTTCTCCAATGATTACACATATTGAGTATTTTGAAGTTAAAGGAAGGAATAGAATACATATAATTTGAGACAATTGAAGTCTAAACTTCAACATGGTTCAACCCTCCATGGCTCAGTTTTAGTCATCTAGCCTGCAATACGATTAAAAACAACGTTATAAATTATTGTGACACAGTTTATGAGAGAAATGGCAAAAATCTAATTTGGTATTTTAAATATTCAGGTGAAATCATTAGTATATTAGAATTTAAAGGTTTTCTAGCATCTAGTTTGTCTTCATATGATGATTTCTCTACTCTCTATACTACATTGCCTTATAATATAATCAAAGAAAAACTAACTGAAATAATTGAACACACTTTTAACAGTGAGGGTTCACTTCATTTTACTTCTGAACAACCTAAATGATATAATTTATGGCCATGTCAAAAAGTTTGTAATGCTCTCCATTATCTTTTGGACTATATATTTATAAGATTTGGCTCGAAATTGTAAAGACAAATTGTAGGTATTCCAATGGGTTCAAATTGCTCTCCTCTTGTTGCAGATTACTTTCTGTTTTGTTATGAGGGAATTTATGTTATCTCTTTCTAATAATAACCAAGTTGGTGTTATTGAAGCATTTAACTCTACCTCAAGATATCTAGATGGCTTCCTTAATAACATTAACTCTTATTTCGAACAGATAGTAGGTCAGATATATTCTACTGCACTTCAGTTAAATAAGGCCAATTTCTTTGATACTGAATCCCCTTCTGTGGACGTGTCCATATTAACAAATGGCATGGTTGCATCTAAAATTTATGATAAATGGGATGATTATAATTTTGAAATAGTTAATTCCCCATTTCTTGGTGGAGATGTTCCTCGCTACCCTTCCTATGGTGTTTATATTTTGCGGCATATTCGTTTTGCGAGAGTATATTTTAGTGTTAGTGACTTTGCAAATATTAAAACAATATATTTCCAATGCAAACATCACTCTTTCTCTTGTTTAAACCAAAACTACTTCAACCAGTGCGGTGACAACATCTTATTTCTCGTTCGTGATCGAATTGATATTCTGTGTATTAAATATTTTTTGTATTAACCTAAACAGTATTATTTTTTAGTATTACGTTTTATTACTTTACAGGGAATATGCAGTATATGTTGCCCGACAAGACAGCAGTCAGTTCTTTCTTCCGAACTGGTTCCTACTCTCTCACGTGCTGGATAAGCTGGCGGAATACAACAAAAGAAGACTATTACACTAACATAGCGAATGATTTGACGACGAAACTCATCAGCTTTGGGAGAGGATCCTACCTAAACGAGGCGTCAGCTTACCTCCCCAACTGGAAGACGGCCTACTGGGGAGGTCATTATGACAAACTACTTAGAATCAAGTTGATTTGGGATCCCAGCAATATTTTCACATGCCACCACTGTGTTGGCTCAGACATTCAGAATCAGCCAAATCCCGTTGATAGTATAGTTGGTTAATAATTTAATGGTTACTGTTGCACAAAGTCCGTGGTGCATGCTTTTAACAGTCATGCCAGTTTCGACTGGTACAAATCCATGTACTATATGTAACAAGGCAATTCACTTGCTGTTATTGCTGGAATTGGGATACCTGTAATTCAATCGTTCCGTACCAGCCATTATATTTTACGATAGGTGACCATTTTATCGCTCTTTATATGGCTTGGCCCTGGAACACGAATATACACACAACCACTTATTGTCTGACAAACTGTGATTAAATATATACTTATATGACAGCCAGCAAAGTCCTTTTTTCACTGCAACAGCTTTGTACAAAATCTCATGCTTGGTTTACTTAACTCTCTTGTATGTGAAAATTCCGATGTCAGGAATCCTAAAACTATTTTAGCTGTCCAGCAGCTTTGAAAAAGTCATATCTACCTGTCCATAGCTAACGCTAGTTCTTAAAATTGCAGCCTTAAATCATATAACAAAACAATTAATGCATTATTTTTAAAATTAACACCAGGATTTGTTTACCGAGGTGAACATCACTTTCTATGGTTGGCAAATCCTAGTGTTAACCTAAAATGAATGCACCAATCCTGCAGTGTCCTATTTTTCGTAAATTCAGGTGGTTACACCGTTGAATATATGCAATAGTTATGATCAATTTTTTTTTCGATTAATTGAGTGGGCATAGTTCCTAATCTTGGGCTTCGCCCTCGAATTTTAACCATTAATCTCCATCTAAGACTTTTTATGTATTGTATATATGATGTATCTGTTGTATCTCGATGTACTTTATATTTGAATAAAATATTGTTTACACTAATCTCCATCTGGGCCTTGCGAGGTTTATGCCTCTAAAACCATGTTTGATCACTACACTAAATATTTAGAAAACAATCTTCAAGTGGATGATACTTGACCTAACCACAGAATTTCTTATATAGATTCAAAGTGATCCATATTGTCACATAGCTCTAAGAGTTGATGCAGTTTAATCATTAAAAAAAGTTCAATGTTTCAGAAGTGGGCATATAAACATAAAATATTTTGTGACCAAAAATTTCATTTTTGGACTCTAAATACCAATAGACAAACTAGAACTAAACAACTAACAGGGTGATGTAAACATGTTATATAAGTGTATCAAATAATCAAATAAAATTATAATTGCGTGTTTTCTTTTCACTTCCTTTCAAGATATGCATGCAACATGGATAACTGCGAATTTAAGACGAATGTGAATAAACTTATCTGTATCTTTTTGCCTTGAAATGATATCCACAGACATACTAACTACATACGTTTGTCGCGTTTAACATCGTATTTTATCTTAAATTCTTCATTGTTTAGCGAATCGACCTCTTTTTCTTAAAACTTGTGAATTACGTTACTGTAATTTAACTTAACATAGAAGAACTGTCTGAGCATATCCCATCTGAAAAAACTATCGTTAACGTCACTTGCACAACACAAAAGACACTTGATACAAGCGTAATTTATGCATAATCTGCCATTTGTGTAAGCCCTTAGCCTCTTCCAATAAAACCAGATGTAAAAAATCGAAACTTTGAAAGACCGAAGACGTTGAATTTTATTACTAGACTATAGTAATCAGGGTGGGTGGGGTATGTCGGTATTTTTAAAGGGGTGTAATTTTGAGCACACCGAACTGACAATCCATTTCTAATCGTTCAATGATGAATGTGTAATCGTGAAAGAAGCAAAAGACGCAAATCTGTTGATTCAGGAATCAAAACTAACGCCTGTTAACTTGCAGCTGAATTTGTGTCCTTCAAAATCGACCACCTGTCTGAAAACGGATACTTTTTTAATAACTTAAAGTAATTTTTTACAGCCATGAATTTTCTAGGACACACTACAAGCTGGTCAGACTATGATATGCAATAACAATTATCTGACATAAAGGATTTAATCTGGATGATGCGTTTTCAAAGTCCTTAAGTATATATCATTTGGGTTTGATGCGGATTAATTTGCCTATATTGTTTTAATACGACGAGTTTATTTTACAAGTTACATGATAGGGAGAGATGGTGTTCCTAGGGGATATCTTTGTAGTTCTTGTTTTACCGACCAATTGAGGTAAGTTTCTTTACACAAATGCATATTATTAATACCTGTACCCAAACATGTATTCAATTTCAACATTTTCTTTCAAAACGATAGTTTCTCTAGTTAACTCTTCAAACATTGCTAGCGATACTTCAAACATTCTGACCCAGTGCATGAGATTTCCAACAATGTGGTATGTGCGACCAGCAAAGCCTCAGATCAGCCTGCGCATATGCGCAGTCTGGTTAGAGCCTTGGTTGTTAAGCTACTGACTGAACACCATTTGGGGTTTCTAAGCTTAAAAGGAGGCTGCACAGGCTCGTCCGAGTCTACACATGTCAAAATGCCACATTGTTGGGAATCTCATGTCACGGCTCAATTATTTCTTGAAACATATTCTTATATTTTCGTATATTGTTTCATATATATAGTCCCATTCAATATAAGCACTAATATACTTTCAGGACAGCAATTTACAAAGTCGCCGATCAGGCTGTACTAATATACAGGCTTGTCTGCGCCTTTGTTGTTCACATGCAAAACAATCTGGTTTTGTCAGGGAAGGAGTTGGGATTTCTAACTATGCCTGTTCCCAGTAAGCAACCAAATAAAGGACATACTGTTTCTGGCTGTTTTGTTTGAAAACGCGGCTCAAAATTACAATTATAAAAGCTCAACAGCTAAATTGCCACATGTCTCAGTTGTTAGAGAATAAGGTATTAACCTACTCATGTGACCGGACAGATAGGCGATCAGTGTAGACTAAGTCTAGCCCGTGCCTTCGCGTTTATACAGTGGTGTTCTTGTCAAACTATGGTACACACAATTTTCAGTCCGAACATACTTGATGTAACACCAAAGAAAAAAAAACTGAATAAAATTCAATTGAAAGTAAAACAAAGAAAAAGAACAAGCAAGCACTAAATTTAAAAAAGATAAAAAAATATTCATGTACAGTAAAACCTGTGTTAGAAAAACGGCCACTCAAAAATAGACAAAACAAAAATCTTATGCCTAGGTCACACATTCACGGATCACCTCGCAAGTTCCACTACGGATCAATTTCCGTAGTCCGATACGGATGCACAACGCAAGTACTACTTCTATGATTACTGAAATATAGGGACTGATACGGATTACCACGGATGATGCAGGATCGTATCCGTGGCTAATCCTGCGTCAAATCCGTGAATGTGTGACCTGTGCATTAATGGCAAATGGTACAGGTAGCTTAATGAAGTTCGAAAGTATTGCAGCATTCTTCACTACTTTTGAACTGCATTAAGCGATAATTGGTATTGAAAAACCAATTTTTGGCCTTTTTGAGAGTGGCCGTTTTACACAGGTTATACTGTATATGACACCATAGTTCTCATGAGAGTTTTGCATCCGCCATAATTTCTTCTTCTTTTTTAAATAAATCATTTTAATATAAAAAAAATAGTTGAAATCAGATGAGCACCAAAAAGCAATTAAATTTATTTTGCTTTATTAAGATTTTTTCTTCTCTTTTTTTTTTTTTTTTTTTTTTTTTTTTTTTTTGAAATGACCCCCCCCCCCCCTCGTCTTATAACAGGGCAAATACGGTAGTTATGGGAAAATGAGTGTGGTGCTCGGGTCTTTCGATGATCCAATGTTGTCATCAGTGTTGTTAATCGTCTTGATAATCACAGGTCACATAAAGTTTACGAGCTACATGTAGTTTCGGACGGATACAGTACGATTTCTGAAAACGACTGTGTTCGTTCTGTGTTCTCTGCAAATATAGTAAGTAGCAATCATACTGTAAATTCAGAAATTTTCGCGAGTTTTAGTTTCGCGAAACTCCGCTCACGCGAAGTTTCGCGGAAATGAAACCCTCGCGAAATAGAAAAATCCGACACTGTCGTTTACTGATGTAGGTAATTCATGCACTAGTCGCGATTTTTTAAAATCACAAATATGTCTTTTTAATAGTTTTACTGACCGTTCCAAGGCGGTGCTTCTTTTGTGGATCATTTATGTTATGTCTGTCTTGTATGTGTCATGCGTTTATTGATGCCTTGAGGTACCTACTGGGAAAGGGGCTGACCTCTTGGCTCTCGTTTGCGATGTCTAATTGTGAAGTTGTCACTTTCCCCATTGGTATCCTGGGTCAGGTGTGGTGCTTGATTGTATCGATTCCTAATCTTTGCTGTCTTTCTTACTTTTAAGGTTATTCTTGAAAATGGAATTCTCGCGAAAATTTCCGAATTTACAGTAATAAAACACCTTTCAGAAACACGCACTCTTTGTCTTCGCCTTCTGATCACCTTTGCCAAAAATGGACTCAGATAAGGACTGACAGCAACGCAATCAGAGTCGATACAGATCAACAGAATGTCGTCCCTCATCTGGATTCAACTCGTTTGATATTCTGATAGTTTTCCTGAAAGAATGTTTTGAATTACCTTTGAAAAAAAATCGACAGACGCCAACAAAAGCATGAACTATTACCCAGCATGCAAAGAGCAAAAAGGTAAGCACGCCTTTTAATCAGAATGCAATCTACTTTTTTTTAGTAACGCAAATCTTTTTTATTTTATTTTTATGTTCTCTATCTTTATTCTAATATTAAAACAATTCATATTTATTACTGAATTCAACAGTTTCATTCTATACACTCTTGCTTCTTTCTCGCTCCTTTTAAAAAACACTTAATTTTCATTATCTATTTAACAGTACTATTATTAGATTTATTTGAACAAAAAAGATATCAATTATATACTGAACAAAAAAAGAAACTTTACAGTTTTTAAATAGAAATTTAGCCAATTTAACGCAACCTCATTACTTTAAAAAATATGTCTATATAAAGGCCACACGTCTGACAAGACAACCATGCAAAAGAAGTTTCAAACTTGAACAGGCGTTCGTGAATAACGTTAAAAAAACGTCAAACTGTATTTTTAAGTCTGGAAGATTATCATTACGATTTTTGAGTATGTAAACAAACTATTTGGGAGTCTATCGAGTCAGAACAAAATCAACAAATAACATCCGCGAAGTATACTGTACTAATCCTACGTGTGCGTCAAAATGGGCTTTAGAAGGCTTTTGGCAGGTCGCCGCCGTACAAAGAGTAATTAATGCGTTATTGTTCATAGCCTCGTGAGACGGTTTGTTTTTACATAGGATGGGTATTGGCTGTGATATTACTGATAAAATAAGTGCAAAGTTTCTATTTTGTTCAGTATAGTAAGGCAGTAATGTATAGCTATTAATACAAGCAAAAATGAAAATCTGTACATTTTTATGCTCTTTGTACAGTACACCCCAGTCCATGAAAAGGGTAAAAACCAAAAAAAAATAGAAACTAGCTAAACTGTGGAAAAATTTGTATAGGCTATGTGTCATTTTACAAGTTTTTGTTATTGACTGGCTATCTTCTACATGTGTAATACTGTTCCTTCGCGTTGTGTTCTTCTTTTTTTCAAGTCAATAAAATAAAAACCTCAATTTTGACAATTTATTTTACAAGTCCTAAACTGGAGCGATAATTTATTTAATTTAATGATAATTTTTAAAACCCGATGCCGAAACCATTTGCCAAATTCACTCTCTAAGTCAAGCCGAAAACTGCCCCAGAGAAGCGAGATCTTCAGTTTTAAAGTTCTCTCCTTCCCAGCATGCAATATTGCTGATAAGTAATTTCAACCAATCCATTTGGTTCGGGTTGTGAAATCAGGCAAAAGGAATCGTTCCATTGGTCCAAGCGATGTCTGTTCCTTCCGGTCACTCAGACAACGGAGGCATGAACATCTCCAAAACAAATTTCAACCATTGCCATGCCGAATAACCTCAACTAATTTTAATAGTACCCAATTGTTGTTCTTTTAAAACCAAAAAACAGTATACTCTTCGAATTGAAATATAAACAGTGCAGACCTGATCAGACGACCTCACTAGAAGCTAGCTGATCTGAATCCGCAGTGTCTAGAAATATTGTTCGGCCTAGCAAGGTTTATCAAGACCACCACCCCAGCTCATTATATTAATTAAATCTATACGGTTTCCATATTAAGTGCTCATATCAGGACATTATGAGGTCAATGGATGTAATTAATCCATATAAGTCCAAGTATCGTGATGTTTGGAGTGGTTCTTCCTGATATACAAACTTTAATTAAAAGAGTCACTTAAATGCTCATAACTGTTAAAATTGGTCCACATATACTTTCATAAGGTACCATACTGCACCTAATGAAAGTGCTACACATGTTTATGTTTAACCCTAATCTTATTCTACCCAAGTCAGTACTTTGTCTCATCAAACTTCGAGTAATCGAGGTTTTCGTATGTTTCATGATTTACAGAACAGCGATGACGATGTTTCCGAGAATTGTGGCTCATCTAGCACTACTCACAGGAGCTGTTGTCATGGCAACGGAACAGTGTCAGTATTGCGCACCCGATCAACAATGTTGGCCAAGTTTTCAACAGTTGGTGGATTTTAACAAGACCCTAGACGGATATGCGCTGTACCCATCACAACCAGAATACAGGTATAGTACATTAAAACTTGTCTTAAGCGGCCACTCAAAATGACCATCAAAATTAGTTTTCAATATCGATTATCGCTTAATGCAGGTCAATTTTTTTGCATTCTGCAATACTTTCGACCTCCTTTAATCTACCAAGGAGCTCTAGCGATAAGGCGTATATTTTCCCTAGTTGACATTTTTACAAAACCTAAATTTTCAAATTGCCCTAATGTTTTAAAATTGGTCTGTTTTGGTAGTAAAATATGCATAGAAAGCATCAAAATAGGTTTCAAAGCGATTCATCATTTGCAAAGGCGTGAAAACTTGCGCCTTCTACTCCCACCCCTCATTTTACGTCTTTAGACTGGGTGCCGTTTAGACGAGAGTTTTAGTAAATCCTTAGCAGGTTTACAAAAAGTAAAAGTACTAAAATATTAAGGATATAAGTGCCCTCCATTTCCAAAACTTTGCGGTATTCCTTCTACTCATGCGTACGAAATATACTTAAAATTGTGACGTTTGTCATTGAAAAGATGAAACTGGCGTCTTTCAGTTTGTTTTTAGATGCTTTCCCCCCCTAGACCCAAGATGCCCTTTGGACAATTAAATGTCGCTATACAGATATATAACATATGTAAAGGGCGTCTTGGGTCTAGTGGGGGGGTTGTATAAGCGAAGGAAGACATCAAATATCTGACAAAAAATAGACCACTTTGCAAGATGGTCGTTTATATTGTACATCAACTGTATAAATAGTTTTACTGTACAAAGCGTGATAGGACGATTGTTTACCCTTGTTTTTCGGTTTAAATGCCGTTTACTACTTCTTGGCTATATTCTGTGAGGGCCATCTTGTTATATCACTATTATCAAAACCATCCTTGTGTCACCAGCTGTTCCTGTTACTGTTCCATATAATTTCTGCCAATATAATAATTTCACACCTCCAACTATTCGACTGTGTTCATTTTGAAAATCAGCGCGATTTCCGGACTAAATCATCAACAGTATTTTAAGCACCACCTAAATTTTGCTGAAACATGATTTTGAACTACCGTTTTTTAAAAGGGTGTAGGTGTCTCTTCATGGAAGAAGGGTCATTATGCCTCACATGTGCCGCTATCCAGGTCACAAGCACACATGGATAAAGGGCAAAAACAAATTGACCTTCTCATTATAGTTTTCATCAGGAAAAGGGCTTGTCTAATATGGTACACCAGTGTTCCTTTTATTCCGTAGAAGCAGATATTCAGCATATAATGATTGCAGTGAAACTATACTAGAGGACTTTGAAAACGCATCACTATATTTTTGCACTTTTCTTGCAAACCGTATATGCGATTGAAAAGTTACTCGCAGGTTTTAATGTGCAACCCAGAACGTTATGAATCAGTTGTTAATTTGACTGCACAATCACACGACGCTGCTGATGACGTCACATGAGAACATACAGCATCCAGCACCTTTCTGCACAGTTAAATAAAGCTTTTTGATTATTTTTATGTTTAAACTGTAGAGTGTATGATACCATATCACCAAAAGAGTTTATAGACTTTTTCTAATTAAAAGTAATTGATAACCTCAATTTTTTCGAAAATAAACGTCAAATTTGAACATCAAAAATGCAGCTCCTTTTTAGAAACATCTCCATAAGATAACTCTTTGCACGCTTTCATTACTGATATTGGCTACATACACTAACAAGCATGTGGGAAAGACGTTTTGATGTAAATCATTGCAGGAGATCTACTGCCATATGATCGAGGACGTCTTAAAAATTTACGTTAACGTCACTTGCACAATACAAAAGACACGTGATGCACGCGTAATTTATGCAAAATCTGTCATTTGTGTATGCCCTTAGCCTCTTCCAATAAAACCGGACGTAAAAAATCGAAACTTTGAAAGGCTCAAGACGTTGAATTTTATTACTAGACTACAGTAATCAGGGTGGGTGAGGTATGTCAGTATTTTTAAAGGGGTGTAATTTTGAGCATATCGAACTGTCAATTCATTTCTAATCGTTCAACGATGAATGTGCAATCGTGAAAGTAGCAAAGGACGCAAATTTGTTGAGTCAGCAATCAAAACTAACGCGTGTTAACTTGCAGCTGAATTTGTGTCCTTCAAAATCGATCACCCCTGTCTTAAAACGTATACTTTTTCAATACCTTAAAGTAAATTTACAACCATGAATTTTCTAGGACACAATGCAAGCTGGTCAGACTATGATATGCAATTACAATGATCTCGCTAACATTCTCAGGGTTTGTGAAATGAAGGATTAAATCTGGGTGATGCGTTTTCAAAGTCCTTTAGTATACTTTGTTTTTGTTCTGATTGTATATAGATGTAGTGTTTTGCTTTTTTGCCTGAGAAAAAAAATATTCTGGAACAGTATAACGTTTTTGGACCCAGTGTGTCCTTCTTCAGTACCTTAGCAAAAAATCAAAACACTCTTGTTTGATTTTGCTAAATTCTATAAAATTTTGTATTGTGTGTATTATTTGACCGATTTTCGTCGCACAGGGTGCAAATAATTGTCGTGCGAAACGCTAATAAACGTCGTATGAAATGCACATTGTCGTCGCACAAGGCGTGGATGTCCTAAACACAGCAAAGTCTACACATAGCGTGATAACCAACCCATCAGATTCTATAACAAACAGCAGCGTCTACAAATAGCGTGATAACTAACCCATCAGACTCTATAATAAACAGCAGAGTCTGCAAATAGCGTGATAACCAACCCATCAGACTCAATAATAAACAGCAGAGTCTACAAATAGCGTGATAACCAACCCATCAGACTCTATAATAAACAGCAGAGTCTACACATAGCGTGATAACCAACCCACCAGACTCTATAATAAACAGCAGAGTCTACAAATAGCGTGGTAACCAACCCACCAGACTCTATAATAAACAGCAGAGTCTACAAATAGCGTGGTAACCAACCCACCAGACTCTAAAATAAACAGAGCTTTAAAAGCACAGGTACTAACCTGTTAAACCTAAGAGAAATAGTCCCAAGGGACCAATGTAACTTCTCCCTATCACCCTGAAATCTTCTAGAAGTAACCCCCAGCATCTTGAAACAAATTTTGTGCTTTTCGACACAAAATTTTCAATATGTATTAATGTAGACAAAATAGCAATGGAAATAAGTTGACCACTTTGTGCTTTTAGTAAAACTGACCATCACATATTTTGGCAAAATAGCATGATTGTTTTACTATCTTATCCCTATGTGATGCATTTAGCTTTATTTATAAGGTTTTTTTTTTGCATCACATAGGCCTTACCTTGCCCTGAAAATTTAGCTACGAATGTAGTAGTGTTTTACTTTTGACGCTGTGTATATTTTCTGCCAGGCACCGCAATATCTCTTTAGCTTTGGCAATTATGCATTTTTATTATTTCACAGGCGGAAACACTTACCTTGCAATCAAAGGTAGCTAGCCATTGAATGGTTCCGATATCTATGCCTATCAATCAATCAATTTATTACTCTCAGGCTACATAAATATAAGGACATAAGGAGCAATATGCATAATATCACACATATATTGTTATGGCGGCACTGTGACTCAAAGAGTTTTACAGTGATCTTAGTGATAGGACAATGGTAAATTTTCGTTTCCTAATAATTTTCTAATCAACGGGTTATGCACGAATTAATCGTGGTATAGCGTGGTTGTTTTGATCGCTTCCTGAAAATGCTAGTTTTTGCTTCATTATTTGAATCATTCAGCTTCATGAGATAGCAAGTTAGGCTATGCCGTGACGTAGGCTGTCACCTTACATGCGCGGATCTAGAAAGTTTTGTCAGAGGGGGTGTAACTATGAAAACGTTATTTTTTGCTGTTTTGATTTTTAGTTTATGAGGGGAAGGAAGATCCAAATACCACTTTGAGCGGGCCAACGAAATTTAAATGACGTTTCGCTGGCGTGCCGATGATGGCCCAACATTGAATTCTGGCTTGGTAGCTTTGTGATTTTCAGGCGATCCGGACCAGTATTGCCAAGAAACCCGTCCCCCTGTTCCCTCCTCTTGCTCCGCACCTGCCCTGGATATTGAAACCACCTCTAATGCAGTCGAATCTCATAAATTCGAAGTCCTTGGGACTAGTAGTTTATTTCGATTTATCAGTTGTTCGAATTATAGGGAGGTAAACATATAAATGTTACCCCCTAAAACATTAGCATCAGGGTTTATTTCTCTATCAAACATAAGTTTTGGGCGCGTAAACGAAAAGTCTCAATGAGACGTTTCTTTACGCACATAAAACATATATTATTATAGACAGCTATTAAGATAGATGATTAATAGGTCCTATTATCTAAATTCAGCGTGTCCCAAATTTATTTCGAATAAGCGAGTTTTTCGAAAAATCGAAGTTCATATTTTCGATTTTTACCGCATATTATATAACTTAGACTAACTTCGTTTCTCCAGCCAAATCGTCGTCATGTATGATACTAGACTCACACGTTTCCCATACCTCATTGCCATGGTGGAATCAACAGAGGACGTACAAAGGTCTGTGCTGTTTTCGAGAGACCACAACATGAAACTCAGCGTCAGGGGTACGGGTCATGACTACATAGGAAGATCCACTGCTGAAATGAGCTTGCAAATAAATTTGTCGCGCATGCGTGGACGTAAAGTTAACCTTAACTCTACCAGAAGTGATGCAGGGGAGATAACTGCTGAAGCAGGGAACACCTGGATTGACATGTATAGAGAGGTAATCATTCCATTATAGTTAGATCCCCTCATCAACGCTTAGTATGATTTTAAAGTCTTTCCTTGCAACTTGGGTGGCGAATTTCTCGTCTCCTTTGCAAACAGTTTCGGCCCAGATCAGGACCAACAGAACGTTGGTCCTGATCTGTATCCAAACTATTTGACAGTGTTCCTGAAAAATTATTTTGAAAACTTAATATTGAAAAAAAAACATGTCAGCTAAAGACAACAAAGGCATGCAAAATTGCCAATCGTGCAAATTATACAAAATGGGCCTTGACGCGAGAAAACCTGTCTTCGGGGGTTTGCGAACAACACAGGCGCAGACCAGCCTGCGCATCCGCGCAGTCTGATCAGCGCCTTTGTTTTTCGCTTTTAGAAAAGTACTGCATGTAAACTTCCTACAGATTGAATTTCAATTTTCTAGCCCATCTGTGTAGCTGCGGAGACGGGTTAGAACTCGCTTTTTCGGAAACCCCGAAGACAGGTTTTGTCGCGACGAGACCCAAATTACAGACATAGAATGTGGTAGGTATGTCAGGTGGGACGGTTTGTAACAGCGTGATTATCTGGTACACTGGGGAAAACATCTATAATGGAATAAATAGAGGATCTCACATGAGTGCTCATGTTTTATTGAATGTATTAAACGAGTTGGGGAAAAGAGATAAAATGCGAGGCTTGCCGAGCATTTTATCTCTTTTTCGCAACGAGTTTAATAAATTCAATAATACAGGAGCACGAATGTTAGATTCTATTTATCATATGACATTAAAATAACTTAGAAATCTCATTTCCGGCGTAAAAAGTTATAATTGCGTCATTATGTACGCAACGTTCATATGGACGTCATAACGTTTCCCGAAAATCTATAAACCACTTGTGGTTTATCGATTTTATTGCATGGCGTTATTTCACTCCCAGACGCGGCGTCATATGATAAATTAGGTTTTCTTATTGTATTGTTTTGTTTTTTGCATACAATGGGCATACATAAGCAATAAATACCTATACAGAACATTGCAAAATTTTAAAACTGTTACAAAGGTTTCAGAGGAAAGTCGGCTAACATTTTAATCCGTTTTCTTGTTAAACACATTCAACATGACTTTACAGTTGTACATAAATTAAGAAAATATTTAAAGCCAAAAAATTATGTTTAGTACAAGCATTAAGATTTTATTTATACTCATACAAAGGAGTGCTTAATAAATACAAACGTTTCCAATTTAATTATTTGTAGAGGAGCACAAATATTCACAAAGGGGCTGTTGCATGGTAAGGGAGATTAGCATGGGAGTCTGCCCACGCTTGGATTTTGAAAATATTATGTTATTTAATTGTCTGGGGTATAACTTTGATATTTATGGTGCGTTTGAGTTTTTATGCAATTCCATTGCTAATTTATGACGTCATGAATGATAGCACTATAATACCTTAGGGTACCCAGTTATAATCATTTCTAAAGTAATTGACATATCATGTAACGGGCCAAGAAATGTTTTATTAAATAGCTGTATCATTGATTAGTTCGCTGTTACTTAAAATGGCTTTGTATGTATAAGGATATTGGGTGGGCATTCATTTTTTTGGCATGGTACCCCTTTTTTCGACTGTATATTTTGTATTCAGTCAAATTTGGAATTAACATTTTTACAAGTTGCGGTCTTTGTCAAGATACCATTTCAACATATAAACTATCCATATATGTTAAGAATATGTAGTCCAAATTTCATGAAATTCAAGGACCGGTAGCATATTTTTTTACTTGATGTAAACACATGGCCCTTATTCATCGAAATGTAAAAAAATACAATAATTATGTTTCAGTGTAAAGCATACTTGAACTAAATGCTTAGTTTGAATCATCATGCTAGTACGTTTAATGGTGGAAGTTGATATGTTCAGTGTTTTCCCCTATTATGGATCGGAAAAAAAAACAATATTCTTTGATATTCAGTGTCACGATTCTTGTTTAATGAATGGCTTACACAATAATATTAGCCAAAATGATACAATATGTTGATGCCTGTACTTAACACATCTAGTTTCTAACATTAAAACTACATCTAGCCAATGTTACACTTAATATGTAGCATTATTAAGAATTTTAATTCATACAGAAGAGAAACCTTATGACAAGTCAGTTCATACAGGAGAAGAACCTTATATCTATGATTTTATAATTGTAAGACTCATTAATAAACCTGCTTCACAAAAATAACCCCCTGTCAAACATATTGGTTGAAATTAACCATTTTGGTCACAGATAACTCTTGGCTTCAAATGCATTGCTAATTAAATGCTTAAATCTTCTCTGTTCATTCTGTTTTGTGAAACTGATGCTGATTTCCATCAAAACGCAAAATTTATACTTTAGCTGGCTGTATATTCTAGGTATACAGTTTTGTTTCTTGACCTCACTTATTCATGTAGAACACTGTTTTATGATACCTTTGATAAGACTCAGTTACACGTTATCCTGGTCTCGGCACCAAAAAAATGTGGTTCCTCTAGTTCAGTTGGGATGTAAAGGAAATATTTAGTCTTGTTTTCACATGTTTATTGTTAGGATATTATGTTTCTTAAACAATATCATGCAGGACTTGAGGAAGTGATACACATTGTCTTGGCCCCATAGTGCCATGACACAGGGCCATGACCTTCGGCATTTCTGACCATTGAATCATTTAAAATTGTCTAAACATGTCTTTCTTTAATAAAGGTTGAAATTGGATTAAAAAACAGCCTCCTTATGTCGAGTTATTGATTCATTTCAACTAAATAATTAATTTTGCTAAAACTGACCTATACCCATAAGAGGTGGGAAATAACAAAATTACCGGTTTTGGATTTTCATGATATTTGGCTCAGATCAGCAGTATATATATAGCATGTTTTGTGAGAATATGATATCTTGACAAAGACTAGAACATACCCATCTTCTGAATTGAATGTTGAATGTTTTGTAAATATTTGAAAAAAATATATTAAAATTTTACTATCACTTCTTCTGAAAACGTAAACTATAATTTATCCAAATGGTTTCGTGGTATTATAGTAATGTCTATGGTATGTTGGATTCAATCTAGATGACAAATCATAGAAATAAACAAAACTATAGATTTAGGACATGGAAGTTTAGAGACAGGTACCACCTCAAAGATGGAGTACATCAGGGTTGCTTCCTAAGCCTTATTCTTAACTATCTAATTCTATAAATACATTTTCATAGTTCGTATATAATGAGTTATTAATATGCAAAGTTTGAAAAAAATCCATGCGTGGGCACAGATGAAAGTACCCCTTTTGGTGATCCTTGTTGTCTATATGGGGCTAAGAGATGAATATTTGTAAGTAAAATTCAATGATCGCTGCCTCTGTGAACTTAGCAAGGATAAGAGTCGTCAAATCAATGTTTGACATTTTAAACAAACATTATTATGGTTGCCATTTGGGGTAAATTTATTTATTAGAAAATTCAATTCAATTTGATTTCACAACGTATTTGAAACGTTTGATTTGATAATGAATATATGACAACATCCTTTTAACCTTGAGTATTGTCGTCTGCCCATTCCGTCTGCTTATGTTCTTGGGTAACCTATATCGAATCAATATGGACCTAGATCAGACTGCTCTCTTGGAGCAGTCTAATCAGGGTTCATAGTGTTTGCTTCCATGCAAACATGTAGTCTGAAGTGCACTTGAATATATGCAGCAGACGTATAACTCAGACGACATTTTCAGGACAAAAATGGTGACAAGATAAGGGTTAAAAGAAGTTTCCCAGCAGGCACATGACGTCGAACCAACGTCACATTAACGTCTTTGTGACGTCATTACGTCATATCGACGTTAATGTGAAGTTGGTAAATGACGTCGGATCAACGTCACATTCACGTCGATGTGACGTCATGACGTCGTACCGACGTAAATGTGACGTTGTTTCGACGTCAACTGCATGTTGTATTAAACGAGTATGAAATTACCCCTTGTCGTGTTTTAACTCCAGGTTGAGAAATACAATCGTCTGGTAGTTGGTGGTTCAGCCCACACCGTTGGCTTGGGTGGCTACACTTTTGGGGGTGGTCATTCACCATATGGCAGACGGTTTGGTATGGCTGTGGATAACCTATTGGAGGTGAAACTAGTAATGGCTGACGGGAGCCTCGTTATCAGCAATGCCATGGAGACCACGACTGTATTTTTAAATGGTTCCTCAGAGAATTCTTCGAATACCGACCTCTTCTGGGCGCTGCGTGGTGGTGGCGGTGGCACTTTCGGAGTCGCCGTCACGTTCACTTACCGTTTACACAAGGCGCCATCGCAATTTGTAATCATGACGTGCTACATGCCAATATATTACCTGGGACAAAACGTAGGAACTGAATACCTGAAAACGCTGGACATGCAACTTGCGACTCTACCACCAGAATGGGGCGGGTATCAACTTATAGGCGCCGCCCCATATCCTACTTTACCAGGCTCAAAGGGGAGCATCACCCTTGTTCTGAATCATGCAGGAGAATGGGGAACGCCGTCTTTCAACGCCATTTTGCCCTTTTACAATAAGTACAATCAGAGCTGCGGCTTCAGAAACGTGTCGACATTTCTAGAGTACAGTAATTCTACTGACGCCATATATTACCCTGCGTATGTCGCCAACACGCTGGTACAACCTGACAGCTTTACCGATGACTACTACGAGTTCATCCTTGTAAACGTCACATTAGCACAATCTTCAGGATGCACAGGAACACTCATTGGTGGTACGTATCTCCATCAACCCACATGCTTAGATACACAACAATTTTCAGCGTAAAATTGTAAATATTTCCTTACTCATAATTTTTAGCATATGTTTGGGTGCTCAAAAGAACCGTCTCAATGAGACGATTCTTTTGAGTACCCACAACATATGATTTGGTTGAGATTTTTTTTCTGTTTCGCATTTCCTAAACTAAAGACCTGGAACCTTTAATCTGCTAAAATGTTTTGTCCTGAAAATGTTGTCTGCTAATTATATCTACTGAATATATTCAAAATGCACCCGGAATACTAGAAGATGGCAAAACAACTGATCAGGAGTATAGACGACACATCCGTAAAAATTAAGTGTAAAATAGCACTAAAAGAGCAAAGCTCCCACCATTTTAGTAAAATATTACACGTATGTACACACGTACTTTCCTACTTTGTGATTGTGCAATTTCCAGATCGTGCTTACTTACTATTTTTGTTAAAACAAAGGGTTTCAAGCGACACGACGGGCTATTTCCCTGTGATAAGACGTTCGTTTTATTGTGTTGAAATAACGACTTGGTACGCTGAAGACATTCAACAAATACATAACGAAACTGAGTTTCCCTTTTCCTTAATAATAACCCTGTTTCGTTTTGAATGAGAATTCATTTAGATCATCAACTGTGCTTGCTATATTTAGTAACATGTATGGGAAATTGACCGATAAACCAAACAATCGTACTACCACCGTAACTATCGGTTACACATGTTTATACAGTTGATGTACAATACAAACGAACATCTTGCAAAGCAGTCTTTTTTGTCAGATGTTTAACGTCTTTTTTTTTTGGCTTTTACAACCTGCCCCCCCCCCCCCACCCTTCTAGACCCAAGACACCCTTTATAATGGTTGTGTAAGTATGTAGCGACATTTCTTTGTTCTTGGGTCTAGAGGGGGTGGGGGCATTGGTATCAGAGAAATAATTTTCTCACATCTTCTAAAAGTATAAAATAAAAAGAAAGTTTGCTTTTTTTTCTGTAAATACCAAATATACTGAACAAAAGTGAAAACGCTACACTTGAATTGTTTGCCATCTATATACAAAATTATGCAAACCACAAATGCAATTGAAAGTGCATCTTAATGTTCAAATACTGTATAATGCATAACAGTAAAAGTTTTACGGATGTTGTCACGAGGAAACACATGAAAGCCATTTAAATGTGACAGGGGTCCATTTCTACAGGTAGCCAATTTGAACGGAAATCTAACACAATTTAGGCCTTCAGAAATCCACTACCTATGAGATCCGACTGCACGAAACGGTAGTCTAGACATGTGACAACCAGAAATGTGAAGGACTTTTCTCAAGTGTGTTTGGATCGTTTAGAAAAGCAATCTTAAAAAGCGGATTTTCACTCAAATTGCCAAGTTTAAAAATTTACCACTGAAATCTCCATAAGAAAATCAATGTGTTGTTGCATCTTAGAATGAGGACATTACTAGTCGAGAATTGGTAGAAACAATGTGCTGAGAGGTCTACCATGATTTGGTAAAAGAAAATTATCGAAAATCGTGATAAATCGAAGATTACCAAACATTTAATATTCCCTATTTGTTTTTGTCAAAGGGAGATGATTTTCAATATTTTACAAATTCGCTTAGTTCGAAATTGATTTCTGAGCTTGTTTCAAGTGATTAAGCAGTTTTCTTGTGTTTTTATGCAACACAATTAAGACCACTTTTGATAAGCTTAACAATTTTAATTTGCGCATGCGCAATAGCAAATTTCAGTAAATAAAGCTTTAAACACTTAAAGGAGCATAACTCATACATCAAGCGAGACAAATTGGCAGAGTTTCGACGAATCGTTTGCTGGATGTCTGGGCAACATTATTAAGCTTTAGTAAATACTTTTTGTCCAATACTTTCTCATAAAATATAGATAATTGGAGTGTAGCGTTTTCACTTTTGTTCAGTATATATATGTTATCTTGTGAGATGAACATCGAAATTTTCATTTGTGCTGTGCACTCGTGAAAATTCTGATGTTTTCAACATACTCAATGGCATATATTTGGTATTCACCTCAAAAAAGTAAATAACCTCTATTTATAAAGCTGCGTAAAAGATGTTTTCACGCCAAAAATGCGATATCTAAGCAAGTTTAATGGTATGTGAAAAAATAGAATTAACATTCGTGCTCCTGTACTATTGAATTTATCAAACTCTTTGCAAAAAAGTAATAAAACGCTCGACAAGCCTCGCATTTTATCTCTTTTCCTCAACTCGTTTAATAAATTCAATAAAACGTGAGCACACTCGTAAGACCCTCTATAGTAAAGTCGGGTAACTTCGGACATCAGGTAAATTCGGACATACATTTGCAAACACTGAAAATCCAGATGAGACGGCTCCTAATGAGCCGTCTCATCAGGATTTTCACTGTTTGCTAATTTGATTTATTCTTTGTTACAATAATTAAAATTGAAACAAACAAGGTCGCTGTCCGAATTTAGCTGACCGTCCGAATTTACCCGACTTTACCCTATGTACTTTCCACCATAGGTAATATGAAGAACATGGGTCCTGATAGCACTGCGGTTAATCCCTCCTTCAGAACTGGTGTTATATCCTTGACATGTGGGTTTGCATGGAGTGATCTAAACAAGGAAGACTATTATGTCCACAAAGGGGAGGAGCTTGCGAAACAGTTGACCAAATATGGAAGAGGTGTATATTTCAACGAGCCATCTGCCTATCTGCCTGACTGGAAGCAGCAGTATTGGGGAGGTCACTATGATAAACTGTTGACTATCAAACAGAAATGGGATCCAGCGAACATCTTCACATGCTTACATTGTGTCGGATCTGACGTCAGTAAGCCAACATTGATCGACGTCATTGTTGGATAGTAAACGTATTAACTATTGTCCTGATGACTCCAGATTTCTCTTTTTTTATACAATACAGCAGGGCTTTAGATAAGAGTGCGTACCAAAACAAATTTCTTTTTTCTCAACCACAACATATGTTGTGGGTACTCAAAAGAACCGTCTCAATGAGACGGTTCTTTTGCGCACCCAAAACATATGCTACAACTGATGGGTAAGAAAATATTTACAATTTTACGTCAAGTTTGTTGTTTATTTAAACCTAGGTGATTTACGAGGGTCATTTTTTATGTTCGTAGAATCGGGCTGTATCTCTACAAATATAGAATTTACGGTACCATAACTATACATAGCTCCTGTCTATCACTTGATATAAATTTTAAATCATCAGCGCTTAGTTCGGTCAAGATATATAGCTTCGAATAGGGCGTAAAAAGGACACTGGCCGAAATCTGTGCCATTTAACGACGCAGCCATTAGGAAATTAGACGCTGTTAAGTTCTATTTGCTATGGTGATATGAGCATTTTTCAAGCCGATTTTTTCTTTGCACCATCAAAATAAATTATTCAAACACTAATCGTAGACATGTGCAGCAAAACTATAAGCATGTTGTTTGCTCTTCTATAATAATTTTAAAATAACCATCAATATACCAAAATAATCACAGTCAAGTGCTGGTTATTATATCTGTTAAAATTACGATTGTGAACAAATTTTAAATTTCTTCTGGTTTTGCATAGCACATGATATACTCAATCATTCGTCAGCAGTTATACTGATGTATCGATTTAAACATGTAACTGGCAACTTCCGATACTTGCATACCCCCATGTTATAAAAAGTGGGTGGGGTAAATCAACCCCGTGTAGAAAACACAATAACAACAGGATCTGCACAATTTTCTTATTGTTGTTATTTCAAAACCTGTTAAGAGGCACAAAACAGTTTTAATGTATTTTCTAAATATAGTAACGCTCCATGACGTCATTTATACACAAAATAAGGGATTTTAGCACCCTGATAGGCTATTTATTTTGCAGTTCGTTTCTAATAAAACAAAAGTATTAACCTTGTTTTGGGATAAAAGTTACCATAACACTTCCATCTACCATATAAAGAAGAAAATTATAATACTACTTTACAGCTAAATATTAAGCCACATTCAAAAGCCCGTAGCCAACTTCCACTTGTGTCAACTTGTTACAAGAAAAGTTTATATGCCTACTATTCAATTTGCTGAGGTTCCAAACAAATCTTCTAAATCCAATAATTGCTGCGCATTTGCTATAATGTTTATATAATATTGTAGCACGTGGTGTCCTTGATCTGCAGCAATATTTTCAGAAGCTGCGTAAGGCTATGGACCCATTTTCATGCAAATGTTTCTAACATAATGATTCTGTCAGAGACTAAGTCCATAAATGTCATATTTCTGCCATATTTCCAGTGTGCGATATATAGGTATGTATTTGCCTCTTAGAAGTCATCAAAGTAATTCATTTTGAAATAATTTTAGGTTGCACGAATAGATAAAAGCTCAATCTTTCCAAAAATATGCATGATGTATACATTTACTTTCGCCGTTTTCATTAAATCTACCTTTCTACGAACATAAAAAACGTCCCTCGTAACAGGCGTTGTGGATCCAGATCAGTTGGAACTGGAATGCTGCATCTCATCTGCTGGCACAACTTCCTTTTTGTGAGACACGCAAACAGTGCAGACCCAGATCAGATGCCACAAAATGCGATGTTTGATCAGGATCTCCACTATTTATTTTATCACAGAAAGTTATATCAAAATTGTGATAAAAATGAAAAAACACCCAACAACCCTTTCTACGATAAATGTGGCAAATTTCATTCCTTGATTTTAAAATGTCATCTGCTGCAACTTTAAAATGGCACCCTCGGGGCTACACGTGTTATAATGGAAACCGGAAATCGGAAATTGACAAATATATTGATCTACAGTATTTACAGATGTTTTTTTATTGCGCTGAGGCCCAAATAATCATAGAAATCGGAACGATGCCGGTGTGGTTGTGATGATTCTGCTCGGACTTACGTTTTTAGCATTTATATATCCGACTCAATTTGTCTCTACGACAGCTGAGATCATCTTAAAAATCAGAATTCTGATTTTCAGTCACTAAGTAATTCTTATCGTCTGATTTGGATCTGCTGTCTTTTTACCACCTCTATGCCCCATGATGCACACACTTTCTCACGCCTGCGGTGAAATGTTGCCAGAAGGGCAAGATAGCCTCTTGCTGAAGCTGGCACTGCAACCTGTCGACAATCAGTAGCCGATCGGTCGCCAGTCAGTCGCCGATTAGTTGTCGATAAATTTGCTGAAGATTTCACAGCCAAAGTATTCATGAAATCGGTCAGTGACAGATCGATGATCGATCGGCAACTGCTCTTGTCAGCGATGTGGTGATATGAGTTGAAGATAATGTTTTCAAACAAAATGGTAGTCCCACATAACTATGTACAGAGGGATTCTGTGGTCAATGGAGACTGTCTTGGTCAAGATATGAGAAGCGTTGTGCCTGAATATGCTCAGAATGAGGAGTGTCACTTTTTGATTATGTATATGTTTATACATTTGAAAGCAATCAACTTGGCAATCCCTCCTTTTAAAAGGGAAAATTAATTATAACATTTGATTATCGTTTTGAATTGTTCAACAGGGGTTGGCCTTCGACCTGTGATTGTGGTATTACCTGGTTTCTGGAAGGATGCGCTTAGTCTCTTATCAATCAATATTATTTGGGCCTCGTCGCGAGAAAACCTGTCTTCGGGGTTTCCGTCATAGCGAGATTCAAGCCAGTCTCCCCAGCTACAGAGACGCTCTAGAAAATCGAAATTTCACCCGTGGCAAGTTTACATATGAAACTTACCAAAAAGCGAATAACAAAGGCGCTGATCAGTCTGCGCGGATGCGCAGGCTGGTCTGCGTCTGTGTTGTTCGCAAACCCCCGAAGACAGGTTTTCTCGCGTTGCGGCCCATTTAGCCCTTAAATAATATCAAATGATTAATTTTGCCATAGGTTTAGATAAACAAAATTTTTGAGTGTAAAATTTGAATATTTTCGTACCCATTAGTTTTAACATATGTTCTCTGGGTGCTCAAAAGAACCGTCTCATAGAGACGATTCTTTTGAGTACCCACAACATATTTTTTGGTTGAGAAACAAGAAAAATATTTTGGTAAGCACTCTTAACTAAAGGCCTGTTTCGCACAAAAATGACTATTTTAGAAGAGCATTGGTATTGAAATAAAGTCTATGCAGAAAAATAGATTATTTAGCATCTATAAGCTCGTGGCCTTTATTTAAAAAAAGATACAATTAACCCATTTTATTTAGAAAAAATACAATACAATTAATCCATTTCGTTCCAATGGATTTTCACCAGCATGTTGATATAATACCTATAGGATAGTCCATTCTGTGTTTTAAGGGGGCACATGACGAAATGTTTCAACTATAGCATCGTAGCAAACGGTGTAGGCCCTGATGAAATGCCGCATTATGCGACTTTCATCTGGTTCTACGCTGTTTGCCAAAGATCTTGTTTACCAGTTTCCAGAATGACAAGGGTTAATAAATAGTGGACCAAGCTGGGTGAATGTTTATATCTCCAATGTACGTTCCATCAACTTTCGCTACTAGATTGACTGTAGCAAGTTTTTTTATTATAAAATATCACCAAGCTGAGTCAAAGTTTATATCACCAAATAAACGTTTAATCAACTTTCGCTACTAGATTGACTGTAGCAAGCTCTTCCATTATATCACCAATGTACGTTTCATCAACTTACGCTACTAGATTAAGGCCAGAATTTTTTATTAGTTGATTTACGAACCCTCCTACTGTAATTTTCCGGAAAGTAGGAAAAAAATAAAATTTAATTTCTATTTTTTTTTTATTTTATCCGCCGACTCTAAATATTATTTGTTTTGTTGAAAAAAAATATTTTTGCGGTTCTGTCTATGTATTTTGAGAGTGACACTATAAAAAATGATTGTCCTGTCCAGATTTTTAGGAAAATGATAAAATATTTAAAGATTTAATACAAACTGTTGGTTTACCTATTACTAGTTTTACTGTTTCTGGAGATATTAAAAAAAGCTCTGAAAATGACCAGTTAACTGGTCATTTTCAGAGCTTTTTTTATTTTTTTCGTCCCCCCGGCCCTAGATCTGAAAAAGATCCCGTAAATCAACTAATAAAAAAAATCTGGCCTAACTGTAGCAAGCTTTTTCATTTTAAAATATCACCAAGCTGGGTCAATGTTTACATCACCAATATATGTTTCATCATCAACTTCCGCTACTAATGTAGGATCACAAGACTGATTCTCAAGCTTTTCCCGGAAAATTTTGCTGGTAAGATCGGAATGGAAGACGTCTCTCGCCAGTGGGTGCATCTCAATGACCATCTGATTAATGGTAGCTTTACATAACAATCCTCTCTCTAGAAGGTGTGGCAGTACAATATATTCTGACCCTTCAATGTCCATTTTCATGAAAACCTTCCATGGCTTCAGAGAAATAATGGTACCCTCAATAAATCTGGCAATGTCAATTGTCTCTACATCATACTTTATCATTCCTATGTTGCGGTTGGGCGTTAGGCGATCTGTTAGCCCAGCTCCCAAATCGAAGAAAGCGTGTTGCTTTGAGTAGATTGGTACTGTTTCATGAGAGCGATTTGAGACGGCGTAATTAAAAATGCTAACATTTAATCCCTTTTTCCTATAAGAGCTTTCAATGTGCTTTAGTCGCTCAATGTGTCTTGGGTTGGCTTCAAACCCGAAGGAACAAACGTCTTGTCTGCGATAGCGTTTGGTAACGTTTCCAAAGAATTTGTCATAATATGGAAGAATCTTTGCATCTGGGTAAAACCATCGCTCGTAAAGTTTCCGGATTTGTACACCACGGTTAGTTCCCAGATCGAAATAAACGAAACGACATGTTTGTTCATTTATAATTGGATTGTGATGTCTGTTTGTTTTTAAACTGATTTGCTGGGCGGAATTTAAGGGATTCTGAGGCAAGTACAGCATCAACGCACCACACAGAATAACAAGTACAAGTAAGACAATGCGTTTACTTCTCAGTTTCATATTTTCTCACTATTTCCCCTGACCGCTTTGGAGAGCCGGAAAACACTCACTCAATCTGTAATTGAAAAATAAAGATATATATGCTTAAAGTCATGCTTTGGCCCGTTTACTCCATAATTTGACGCCTTTGAAATGTCATGTATTTGAAAATAATTTGGAAAACGTTTGGAGCAAAGGCTCCATTTTCCATAATATTTTCAAAAGTATTTAAAACTTTACTTAAATTTTTCGTGATTTTTTTTCAATGTCTAAAACATAGAAGATTATGTCAATATCTAAAAGTAGACTGTGGAGTGAAGGATTATATTTAATGATGAGGTCTCATTTTTGTTTGGTTTGATGCCTAACTTCCAAGTCAACAGCTATGGTCGTATCGGGACGTTCATTTCACCTCAGCCAGCAGACACACAACCTTAAAACAACGCCGTATCAACGTCGATGCGACATCATGACGTCGCATCGACGTCGACGCAGCGTAGTTTCGACGTCATGTGCATGCTTGGCAGTACCCACACTTTTTTCTTTGGCAAGCTTGACTAAGGTTAACCAGTACTTCGTGCACATTTTTTCGCTTGTAACTGACAACAACCCTTCTTGAATAAGCGGATGGGAGGAGAATGGCCGTAGAAATTGTTTTGTGATCAATTTCCACGAATGTATGAAACCGGGCCTGGATTGAACTCGCGACCTCTGGATCTGCAATCGTACACGTATCTGCTGTCATACTTTCTTTGAGAATAGCAATACAATACAATACAATACAATACAAATTTATTAGCATATCGGCAAAAATCAACGCCTTTGGCTATATACAGTACAAAGCAATATGACACATCTAGCTAGTCTGTTATACAAAAACACAAGCACAGTCGGCTGCAGAGACAAACGTCACCACTCCATCCGTTACTAATACACATACGCATGTTCTTACGCATATGTATTAGGGACTGGGATGGGTCAAATTAAGATGTTTACGTCGTCTTTGCACCCATCCGTGTCATGTGAAAGAAAGTTAATAACTACATTAGTTTTCAAAAGATAGCTAAGTCTTCAAGAGTTTGAGATTTCAAGGTGTTTTCAGACTTAATGAATTTTGACAATTTAAGAAGAAACATTTTGGAATTTGTAGCCATAATAGAAATGAATATCGCAACAGATGGTCAAGCAGTACTGGGCAAAAGATCTTTTCTTATATCACTATATCGAGGGCATACTAGGAGAAAATGAAATTCTGACTCCACCATTGACACTGAGCAGAGACGGCAGATCCTGTTCTCTCGTGGAACATTGATATGTCTTCCCCTCTCGATATCAAGATTATGTGCACTTAGTCGAAAAGCAGCGAACTCCGACCTTAATTTATCATTTGAGATACACTCGACATACTTCTCCATTTTTAACTCTGTTTTAAACTGGCAGTGGTATTCGAGTTTTGACGATTTACATATATTAGCATACCAATGTTGAGTAAAGTGATCCCTTATTCCATTCCTAATTATCTCAAAGCACGGAATCTTGATAAATTGATTATGTCATATCTGGCTGAATCCTAGATTATCTAGTAAGCTCTTTATACCCTGAGCCCACGAGCGTTTATGCTTGAACCTACTTGGCTGTGCGAGCGCATCTAAGTCATCAATCTGGGTTTGAAAAAGATTAAAAAGTTGATGAATTGTTGTTTGCTAAATTTTTAGCCAAGATTTAACTGACTTTTCTTTAGCTATAACAGAGAGAGGATAGCGACCCAGATCTCCGTATACAGCATAGTTAGGGGATTGGGTTCTCTCATACTTATATATTCCCCATACCTCTGATGCATACTAAAGTATAGGGGATACAAGAGAATCAAACAGTTTTAGTTTAGTTTTAACATCAAAACTCACCCGTTTACTCAAGGCTAATAGTTGGTTGGCTGCCTTCAGCGTTTGCTCAGACAGAGCCTTAACACCTGTTCTAAATTACCATTTTTGTGAAATTTCATACCAAGGTAGCAGAATGAATCCACTATATCTAGTGGCTCACCATCGTAATACCAAAGCTGGTTTTGTTGCGATCTTCTGTTTTCGAAAATGCAGATTTTTGTTTTCTTAGTATTTACACGAAGTCCCCACTCAGTAGAATACTTCTGTAGCTTATTCAATATGGTCTGAAGCTCTCTTGGGGTCTTGGTGAACAAAATCATGTCGTCTGCGAAAAGCAGAAGAAAGAAACATATATGATTTATACTTATGCCAGTTATTTCACCACCATTTTCTGCATTCTTAAAATCAGCATATACATCATTAATAAAGAGAATGAAGAGTAAGGGTGATAATGGCTCACCTTGCTTTACACCCAGTGCGATTTCGAAGAAGCTGGACACATCAGACTGTATCTTAACTGCTGCTAACAACTTACCATACAGAGACTGCAATATACGGGTAAATTTACAGCTGATACCATTTTCAACAAGTTTGAGCCAAAGCATCTCATGTATGACCGTATCAAACGCCTTTTCATAATCGATGACAGCACAGTATAATTTGCCACTATCCTTTAACACATGCTGAGCCAATGAGTGCTAGATAAATATACCGTCTGACGTGCTCCTGCCAACCCAAAATCCAAATTGAAATTCGTTCAAGACCTCTTTGTCTTCACACCATGTATTCAGGCGATTTCTCAGTATAAGGAAAAATAGTTTAGCAAAGACACTTATAAGCATTATACCCCTATAATTATTTGGATCATTCCTACCGCCCCTCTAATGGATGGGTAAAATTATGCCTTTGCACCATGACTCCGGATATACGCCACTTTCGTAGATCTTATAAATTATATTCAAGTAGGGTACCATATAAAGTCCTTCGCATCAATGAAGAAATCGCCTAAAATACCATCAAAGCCGGGACTCTTGTCCCGCTTAAGTGAGTGTGTAGCTTTTAAGACCTCAGACTAGGAGATAGGTTTATCCAACTCTTCAACTTTAATATTATACTAGTCAAAAGTTCTAACCGGCCACGAGTGTTTTTACTGATTTTCTGAAAAGCTGCAATGAAAAGATCGATTTCATTTGCATTACCGAATAGACCAGCCTATCAGTAAACGATACCAGAAAACGGCTAAGCAAAATTCATTAAATTGTATCCGGGAGGCTTTGCCGAATACACGTACCCTCAATTTCAAAATTCACAAGAATTTGTATTGGATGGTGGGGTATTTTTTGACACTTTGGCCAATAGCAACGCGTCTCATGCAGCTGGAGTGTTCATTTCAGCACTTGAGTGTTCAATATGAGTTTGGCTTTTGAAATAAAAACGTTTTGCGTGTGAAAGGGGGTTATTTCGAAATGTCATTACTCACAAATTGTGTCAAAATGCGAATTTTGAATATGGGGGTACCACTATTCAAATTGGCATCCTGCATGTACTATTGAACAGGTTGTCCATATCTTAACCGTCTAAAGTACATGACACGTCTGGCTATTTCGAGATGCAAAAAGACTAGTCATGTCATTTTACGTTTTGAAAAAAAAAAGATAAAATGCAAGTGGCTGGTTAGAACTTTTGGCTAGTATTTTTTCAGGAAATACATAGGATCCATCATGTTCCCCTAAATTTTGATTATTCATTATTCTATGGAAATAATCTTGAAATTCCCCAACTGACAGATTTCCGTCATTGATACTTTTTTTTATTTCTAAATCGATGGACTCGTTCACAGAACTTTTTTGGAGCAGATTTCCCCAATTCAAACAAATTCAGACTTTTGATCGCTAGAAAATTTTCTCTTTGCTTTTACGAACGATCTGCGTGCATCTAAGAAAGCAACTTTATTTTCCTCCGATTTCGAGCTCTTAAAAGAACGCTTAGCTTGTAAAAATATACCTTTGGTTGTTCTACACTGGTCATTTAACCAAGTTACTGATTTTCTTTTACATTCTGATTGTTTTTTTTATTTTAACAGTTCTACCGAAACCGAGAAGCAAGCATTATAAATCACATCTGTCAGAAAGATAATATTGCCATCGATTTTTGAATCGTCATTACAGATAGCCTCTGTAGCTAAATCAAATTCCTCCCTTTTTGCCTCCTGTGCATCTAATAACAAATTCGTTTCCGCGGATTCCCAATCAAATATCTCAAACGTTTTATCTATATTCGCTGTCTGCTTATTGTTTATGTTTATTGAAATCGCTAGGAAGCAATGGTCAGAAAATTGCGTTAGATTGGAAACATACATGTCATAAACTTGTTAAACATTTTTCGTTTGAGCAATAAAATAGTCGACCACCCTTGCTCCTGATTGGGTAAAGCAAGTAAACCTTCCCTGCTCAAGGCGGCAATTCATTATGACCATTTCATGTTCCTTACATAGAGAAATAAGTTTGCGGCCAAAAATATTGACACATTCGTCCGAAGAGGCCCTCAGTCCTACGATAAATGAGTGCTCGTCTTCATCGGGGAGGTTTACTTCTGCTTTCTATATCCCTGTGGACTTGTATAAGCCATTTGGATTATCCTTTTGGATGATCGCTTGCATTTGTTATACCTTCCTTTGCTTTTAAGGACTTATATAAATACTGGCTTGTCATTTTGATAACCGGTGTGTTGATTGCTTGTCTTGGGATGGTACTTACCCACACAACTTTAATGATAAGAACTTAATTAACAAAATTACATATATCTCTGATTAGTTTACATTCGGCGTCCTCTGTATGTTTTCCTAGTTCTGTTAACAATTTTCGAGATATGCTTCCTACCATTAGGCTATCCCCTCTTGGGTCATCTATTATCAGGGAGTATACGAAACCATTTAATGCATTGAAAAGACGCGGAATGTATCCTAATGTTTCTAAGTGCAATGCCAAGAGGTGTGTCAGTTGCACACATTTATGTCCTAAAACTACCATTACATCATCTGTAAATGGTACGAGGGTCATCCAATAAAGAATGAGACTTTTGCTATAGTGCAGTGAATTAACATGCTAGACTTATGTAACCGCGTCCAAAGCTAGCACGTCCTTTTGGCTGTTAACATGTACCATATTCGACCTGTTACATAGTTCCATTTTTTGTTACCAGGCAACATTGGAATTAAGTAAAGGTGCAAAGATCAGGAATCGATACAATCAAGTACTACACCTGACCCAGGATACCAATGGGAAAGTGACAAACTCACAGCAGACACCACAAACGAGAGCCAAGAGGTCAGCCCTTTCCCAGCAGGTGACCACAAAGCTTATATAAACAGACGCGCACAAAGACATAGCAAACACAAAACAGAACAAAAACATAAAAGATCCACAAAAGAGGTACCGCCTTGGAACGGTCAGTAAAATATTTTACTGGAGGGCTTAAACCGGTTTAACGGCGCCAACCTCACCCTTAATTCAGATGTGGATCAAGACACATAGATATTTCGTTTGCATGAAAGACCCCTAACTTATCAATGCATCATCTCCTAAAACATATAAATCAAGATATAACAAGGAGATAAAGCAAAGATAAGGACTCAACAGTAGATAAAACTGAATACCTGAGCAGAAGAAATCCAACAGGTAAACCCAGGTGGGTCCGACAAACAGCCAAAGCACCAGGCCCCTATCATCTCATCAATAGATAAGTCTTCAAGTCGGAACCATCATAGAGTCTGAAGTTCGACCCACCGGCATGCAATTAAAGAGGAAAGCAAAGTTGCCAACCATGATTGGGTTGACTACCAAGCATGCAGTCTGTTGCAATACATTAATGTTATAGCCAATCTTTTTATAATGGGAAATCATTTTAATGAACTGCGCTGAAAAATGATTAGAACCAACAATCTTCTTCAATTTATACACCAAGTCACCATAGAAATCAGGTTCCGAAAGTCCTTGGCGCAAGAGAGATTTAAGTCCAACTTGGAATTTAGAAATCAAATCATAGTATCGTCTATAAAATTTTGAAAAAGTTTTGCGAAGTTTATGATACCGATAGCCTTGTTTAAGAAGTTTCTGAGTTAACAATTTATTGCGAGTGTTGAAGTCAGCAACATAGCTAGATGCTCTAGCAAAACGAATGAGTTGAGAGATATAGACTCCATAGGATGTTGAACGAGGAACATCACCATCTTAAAATGGGGAATTGACAATTTCAAAATCAAAGTCGTCACGTTTATCATAAATTTTGGTAGAAACAATATTATTAGAAATCGACAAATGCAAGTCTAAAAATGCGGCTTCGGTATCAGAGGCATTGGCTTTATACAGTTTGAGCTCTGAAGGGTATATTTGACTTACCATATTGTCAAAATAAACATTATTAATATTTTAAATATCGTCCAAATATCTGAAAGTAGTGTTAAACGCATCCTTAACATCAGCCTGCGTATCATCAGAAAGAGACATCATAAAGTCCCGCTCATAACAAAACAGGAATAAATCTGCAACCAGGGGAGCACAATTAGTGGCCATAGGAATCCCAACTACTTGTCTATAGAGCTTGGTGCCAAATCGAATAAAAATGTTGCCCAACAAAGAGGTCAGCGCATCACATGCATTTTGACACGACCATGCATGTTATTTTTTATGTTTTTCTGAAGTAAAAAATGCATTTCTGTCATTACATGCAAGGTAAGGAGAGCCTTCTCTCTGGAAGGTTCATTCAATGAGATCAATAAGTTTATCTTTTATTAAATTATGAGGCAAAGTAGTATAAAGAGTAGAAAAATCATAAGTAGACAAACTGGTCACATTGAAATCTCTAGCTTTAAGTTTATCTAAAATTTCACCTGAATTTTTAAGAGACCAAAATAGGTTTTTACCGGATCTCTCATATACCTTTTCACAATATTTGATTACAAGGTTTTTAACAGCTGTAAGACACGAGGTTAACAATTTAGAAAGTTCTGTTGTCGTACAAGAACTAGAATTAGCAAAAAATCTTGCTTTATAGGGTGTTTAATTGAGTTTAGGTAACCAGTATAACGTAGGAACTTTGTCTTGATTTTCTTTAGCTTTGACACCAAAATGTAGGGCTGTATGACAACCATGCCCATCAACAATCACCCTCTCACTTAAAGAAGGTTGCAATTTATAGGCATTAGTGCCAACAAGCTCACGCTTAAGAGTATTAATATAATACAATCGTCAAACAACTACAACATTGTTAGCAGCTTTATCTGCAGGAACCAAAACATAGTTCATATGAAAATCCTGGATACCTCGTTTAAGATGACGATAAGAAGATTTAGGTTTAGGTGGCAAAAGATGTATATTACGAGAGTAAAATGAAATACGAGTATCAACAATTTTAAAAATGTTAATCTTCCATTCCTTTAAGACATCAGGTTCAGCATTTTCCCATTTGCACAACAATTACTAAAGTCATTTAAAGGTGCAGCGATCTCTCTACGACATTTAGAGAAATCAATATTAGGGGGAAATCTATATTTAGGACCTTTAGAAATGATATTGCGAACTCTAGCGTCAGGAATGACATTTAGATTACCTGTAATAATATGCCCTGCAGAGGGATATAAATAATTAGAATTTTTACAATCTCAGGAGGCATGAGTATTGGAATCTATATCTAAATCATTTACAATTTTATTAAAGTTAAATTTAGTAGACCTAATTGGTTTGTTATTATAAGACTAGGCGAACACACGTAGACAGCTCACTTTAGGTGGTCACCATGGCAACAGGTTAAGATGTATAGTTTATTTTACTACTAATACTAGTATATGGTCAAGCGACCTGTCTTTAATCAATCGGGAAAAGTAATGTTCCAGAGTCTTCGGCTGTTACCATGGAAACAAAGCATAAAAATCAAGTTTCCAAGAATAAGCTGGTTTTTTTCGTTGCCCTCTTGAATTTAAAAGTTAATATCAAATAGTCAAAGGCAACTTAAGTGAACAGGGTTTTGTTCATGTAACCAATATCACAATCAGCTGCACATAACATATCTTCTTGTAGGATATATCGCTAACGTAGTTACCATAGCAAAGCAAAGTAGTGTGTTTATCAAAAATCGAGTAAATTGGCTGCTAGGCAACAAAAATAAAGGATATGCATATTTGATTTTTCTTTTATAGCATTTTATGTAACACTAAGATTATTCATTTGCAGAAATGATATCAAGAGGTTATATTATATCTGTGATTGAAAATAAAATACTTTGAATGTATATCGGTATGCAAAAATAATATCAACGTGGCCATACGTCTTCATATCCTTCCACAAAACATCCCGTTACTATGGCAACTGATCAAACACAAACATATTGTTTCTATTTCTGAATTGCTTAGATGTCATACTATATTATGGTGAATTTTAACTAAATGCATACACAGATTTTCAGACTATGAAGAAAGTCTCATTCTTTATTGAATGACCCTCGTAGGCAATTTTCCATAATCAATAATAATGATTTGGACTGAACTTCATCTGAATGAAAATATATACCATGAAGGTAACATTTCTAAAATGCCAGATTTCTTTTCTGTTTTGGAATGTAAAAAACGTAAAAGTAGATCTCATGATAAACATAAAAATGGCAAAATTAAGCGCAAAATTTGCATGGAAAAGCGCTTAAATACTCCTCTAAAGGATCTTTCCATAGCTTTTAATAATCATGGTATGCATGGCTCATTTCCATTTTAAGTTCCTTGCCTATCTCAGTTTTACGTAATTTAGAATTAGAGGCTAATAAACTTTACAAAAGAGCAAACAAATACTATAAAGCAGCACTTCTAACAAGGTGTTATGTTCAACATTTCCTTAAAGTCCTTATATCGATTCTGAGGTCAACCATAAACGACATTTTATCAAAATGCAATTCATTACCAAGGTATGGAGTTTATTGATTTACATAGTATCTTTAAGGAATTTAGTAATCTCATCTATTCCAAATTACTTTAATTATTCTGAAACTCCTATTACTTGTTATAAAAATAACAAACCAATTACAGGTCTACTATATTTAACTTTAATAAAATTGTAACTGATATAGATATAGATTCCAATACTCCTGAGATTGTCGAAATTCTAATGATTTATATCCCTCTGCAGGGCTTGTGATTACAGGTAATCTAAATGTCATTCCTGACGCCGCTAGAGTTCGCAATATTATATCTAAAGGTAATAAAATAATAATAATAATAATAATAATAATAATAATAATAATAATAATAATTCTTTATTTCCTTCAATAAGAAGAGTGCATAATACAAAGGAACATATATAATGCAAAGTACAGTGGAATATAACAAGGAAAATATGTTTATGCAGTTTACACAAATGATGTTCACAAAACTGAACGCTAGTGTATGAACATGCGGTATTAATTTGCACAAGAGCATCCATAGCTAATGCGCACTTACTTGGACAATTCCACATATGCAGAATTGTTCAATTAGTTACGCATTTAGGAATAATTGCATATTCACATAGTTTCCAAAGTACAGAATATTGAAACGTATATTACAAAGTGAATATGTACACACACGCCTGAAAACGTGTAGAGGAAGACAACTTGCGTACTGAATGTGACGCACGACATACAATTTCGAATATAACATTATCACCACCACAATGCGCACATACATTGGGACAAGATCAGTTTGACGAATTAATATGACGAATTTATATGACCGACATAAAATCGGCCCTAATTTAGCGTGTCTACCTACTCACTTTTGACAATATTTTGTGTAGACCAGACATGCAAAGATTTTTAAACCTTTGAGACTGGTCACTAAGCAACAGGCTTGTCGCATCATCTTCAAGACCAAGAAGTACCAAAGTAACACAAGTTGAACCAGATTCATCAAATGAACATACACGTTATCATTTAATTGCAGTATATTGTATCATAAACTGATTCTTTCTGCATCAAGATACGAACAACTGTGAATATAATGGTCAATAATATTGATGTGGAGATCATAATTGCAAAATGGACAGCATGCATGGCTGAAAGCAGTTACAGCCATCCCTGCTATCATTTGCACACAAGACCTACTCATTGGGAGTAAGTGACGAGACTCTTTAGATTCAATCCATAAAGTGTGTGGACTATAGTCAGTATGCAACTGTCTGAAACGATTAAAATCAGGAGCAGACAGTCTATTGAGCCAAGAATTGACCTCATTGTCATGTATACGATTTTTAACTAAACGCTATCAAATGATTTTAGAAGGAAATACATTGAATCCAATGTAAGATTCAAAATATTTGGAGAGCCCGTATTTTCTCATTATTCTATAAATATCGGGAAAATAACTTTTGAGTTCCATCTAATATTGATTTCCCTAAATGTCACAGAAGGATCGCTGCTTCTTTAAATGACTTTAGTAATCGTTGGTGAAAAAGGGAAAATGTTTCACCTGATGCTTTGAACGAGTAGAAGATTAACATTTTTAAAATTATTGATATACTCGTATTTCATTTTACTCTCGTAATACACATCTTTTACCCCCTATGTTTTGGTTCCAGCAGATAAAGCTGCTTACAATGGTGTAGTTGTTTGATGATTGTATTATATTAATACCCTTAAGCGTGAGCTTGTTGGTACTAATACCTATAAATTGCAGCCTTCTATGAGTGAGAGGGTGATTGTCAATGGGCATGGTTGTCATACAGCCCTACATTTTAGTGTCAAGGCTAAAGAAAATCAAGACAAAATTCCTACGTTATACTGGTTACCTCAACTCCATAACAAACCTATAAAGCAAGATTTATTGCTAATTCTAGTTCTTGTACGACAACAGAACTTTCATAATTGTTTACCTCGTGTCTTACAGCTGTTACAAAGCATGCTATCAAGTACTGTGAACAGGTAAATGAGAGATCTGGTAAAAACCTATTTTGGTCTTTTAAAAATTCAAGTGAAATTTTAGATAAACTTAAAGCTAGAGATTTTAATGCGACCAGTTTGTCTACTTATGATTTTTCTACTCTTTACACTACTTTTCCTCATAATTTAATTAAAAAAAACTTATTGATCTTATTGAAAGAACCTTCCAGAGAGAAGGGTCCCCTTAACTTGCATGTAATGACAGAAATGCATTTTTTTACTTCGGAGAAACCTAAAAAATACCATGCATGGTCATGTCAAAATGTATGTGATGCGCTGACCTTTTTGTAGGACAACATTTTTATTCAGTTTGGCACCAAGCTGTATAGACAAGTAGTTGGGATTCCTATGGCCACTAATTGTGCTCCCCTGGTTGCTGATGTATTCCTGTTTTGTTATGTGAGGGACTTAATGATGTCTCTTTCTGATGATAAGCAGGCTGATGTTATCGATGCGTTTAACACTACTTCCAGATATTTGGACGATATTTTAAACATTAATAATGTTTGTTACATGACTTGAGAGAATCCTGACTTCTGATTGCCCGATCTCTATGTCTACCTGCAAACTGGTCTAAACCGGTCCACAAGTTGATATTGCATGAAAACCAGCTTGAACTAGTTTCCAGAAGTTAATATTTTGACACTTCTGCAATATTACCCTCTAGAGAGCAAAAAATGGCATGATTAGTGTGAAACTAGCATGTGCTGCATGAAATTGATATGATTTGCTGTTTCACATCCCAACAGGTAAATTAAAGACTTTCATAAATTTTTACAACAGTTTTGTTTTGTTTGCTTATTTATCTTTGTTTGAATAAACAAACTGTAAAAACAGTTTATGATAACATTTTATATTCCCCATTAAGAGAATAAATATACATTTGAAAATGCAAAATACTACATTAAAATATTTTAATAACAGTTGCTAAAACTTGTTAGAAGGTTGAATATGTCTTTAACAACAAAAGTGAAAGTAGCAATATTTGCATTCTTAAATGAAAAGTCGTATAACAATACAGTTATTGACTTCAATTTCAGTAGCCATAAGGATTTATCTACCCTAAAAAGTGATATTCACTTTTTTGGGTAGATAAATCCTTATGTCTACCTCATTGACGTCAATAATTGTAAATTATTTTCACATCATGGTAAGTCAAATATACTCTTCAGAGCTCCAACTTGATAAAGCTAATACCGAAGCCGCATTTTTTATACTTACATTTGCCAATTTCTTATGATATTGTTTCTACCAAAATTTATGAAAAAAGTGACGACTTTGATTTTGAAATTGTCAATTTCCCATTTTTAGATGGTGATGTTCCTCGCTCTTCTTCCTATGGAGTCTATATCTCTCAGCTCATTCGTTTTGTTAGAGCATCTATCTAGCTATGTTACTGACTTAAACACTTGCAATAAATTGATAACTCAGAAACTTCTTAAACAAGGCTATCGGTATCATAAACTTCGCAGAAACTTTTCGATATTTTATAGACGATACTATGATTTAATATCTAAATTCCAAGTTGGCCTTAAATCTCTCTTGCGCCAATGACTTTCTGAACCTGAATTCTATGGTGACTTGGTTTATAGATTGAAGATGATTGCCATTAAAATAGTTTCCCATTATAAAAAGATTGCCTATAACATTAATGTATTGCAACAGACTGCATGCTTGGTGGTCAACCCAATCACGGTTGGCAACTTTGCTTTCATCTTTAATTGCACGCCGGCTGGTCAGACTTCAGACTCTATGACGGTTTCGACTTAAAGACTTATCTAATGATGAGATGGTAGGGGCCTGGTGCTTTGGCTGTTTGTCGGGCCCACCAGGGTTTACCTGTTGTATTTCTTTTGCTCCGGTATACAGTTTTATTTACTGTTGAGTCTTTGTCTTTGCTTTATCTCCTTGTTATATCTTGATTTATTTGTTCTAGGAGATGATGCATTGATAAGTTAGGGGTCTTTCATGCAAACAAATATCTATGTGTTATGATCTCCATCTGAATTAAGGGTGAGGTTGGCGCGTCGTAAAACCGGTTTAAGCCCTCCAGTAAAATATTTTACTGACCGTTCCAAGGCGTTACTTCTTTTGTGGATCTTTGTTTTTTCTGTCTTGCGTTTGCTATGCCTTTGTGCGTGTCTGTTTTTATGTGCCTTGTGGTCACCTGCTGGGAAAGGGGTGACCTCTTGGCTCTCGTTTGTGGTGTCTGACTGTGACTTTGTCACTTTCCTATTGGTATCCTGGGACAGGTGTGGTACTTGATTATATCGATTCCTGATCTTTGCACCCTTACTTACTTTATATACCTATCAAGCCTTAATTGTCCAACTCTATCGGACAAACGCCCACACCTACTGTTCAAGTCACCACACATATATAAATCACCAATACCACTGAAATACCTGACATCTTCACTTATACAGTCAAAGAAATCAAAGTTCCTCAAATTGTCAACCGTTTAATACAAACGTGAGTTTTCAGGTGGAATGTAACAAATCGTTTTCCAGAATAAAAAAGACTTTATCAAACGTTATCCCATTTTCATTGCATTTAACGGTACTTACGGTATCCCGTCTGCCAACGTTGATTAACAACAAACTACCAATCCCCCAATTTCGTTTAGCCCGCCTGTTGTATTTGGGCCTTGGGCAATGGTAGGTTGTAAAACCGTTAATATCAATCATCGATGACTTATTATGCCATGTCTCGCATAGAAAAATACGCTATGATCGTGTAGAATACTAATAAAGTCTACATCGCACAGTTTATTTATGAGCCCATATCAAAAATGAAAGCTTCTCCTGACAACCCTATTATATGCTGACTGGTCGTTTATGCCAGCCGAAATCCTCTGATTCGAAGTAGCACCATCACACAGATTATCGAACTGTGGGGCAACCGATGGAGTAGCCCCGCCAACTGCACCAAGAACCGAGTCATGAGTCGACATGTCATTTGTCCTGCTATCCATGTTAGAGTCCATCAGCATAGACTCTACCACTGCCCCGATCGCTGAGCCGTATGATTTGGGCCCACTAGCATTCAGTCCGCTGGAAAGCCACGCAGACCCCGACGCCGCGTCGACGTCGCCGTGGTCCTCACTGTTTTCAAGAATTGTAAACATATTTGATGAATTAGTGTTCTGACCCTTAGAGAGCCGCGCTGACACCGACGTCGCGTCGACGTCACCGTGGCCCTCCTTGTTTCGAAGAAGTGCTGGCTCATTTGAAGTATTCGTTTCTGACCACTAAATGTTCGCGCTGACGCCGACGTCACCGAAGTCTTCCGTAGTTTCAAGAGGTACGAACCTATTGGATAAGGGAGGAACACTTTTATTACTGTGACGGAACAATGATTGGTATGAATGCTGAGCCCTGGTACATTGTTTTTGTTCTGTTTCCCCAGCGCATTGTCCTGAACACGACGTTCCCTGGGATAATAACCATATTCGTTGCAGTGAGTTTGACGTTCATTGTAACGTTGATGACCCACCATGTTACTCTCCTGGCTCTGTTCAACATACCGACTACCGTTTATATACAGTTTATCGTAGACTAATACCGCACGCTTACCCTCGCTTTGTGCTTTTTAAGGACGTAGACCAACTTTCGACACCTCTGCTGGATTTCCACTGGATATTGGTCTACTACGCTTTACCTGGAATTTTTCAATTTCTCTGTTGCCGCTTTTTTTATTGTTTCCTTATCCTGGAAATAGTTAAACTTTGTCACAATCGGCCTTATTTTATTTGGTCTTGGTTGGCCGTTCAATTTTAACATTCTGGCGTACATTAGCTATGCACAGCTCCAGCTCACAAAAGTCGAAAATTTTATCAATACATGCCTTATTGCACTGATTATGGTTTTACTCCGAGAAATTGAAAAACAATAGGTTATCGCGCATGCTACGCGCTTTAAGTTCAATTAGCTTTTCCTGTAACTTAGTGTTGAGCTCCCTTGTAGGCCTTTAGCTGGCTATAGACCCCCGGGGGAATTTTGTACACTATGATTTTCTAAAACTACATCATATAAGACACGAAATAAATGATGTTAGCCCTCTGAGAGTGGCAGCGTAAACGTGTAACATCACGTTATATACGTTACCCTCCCCCCCCCCAAATAGCATTAAACGTCCCTGATAATGTCTCAACCATAACATGTTCGTACATATTTGCATGCTGACACAGGTTTATGAACTTCTTATAACATATTTTTACATTTTAGTATTAATTTTATAATTTTTTTTAGTTATTACCGTTGTATACGTTACTTAGTGTTTCCTGCGTTATTTCAGAGTATCAGTATGGTAGTAATTGACTATACGTGTATTACACCTGTCACAGAATAAAGCAAATGTGTAAGGCTGCTACTTAAATGAATTGAAGTTCCTTATTATGGTCGCTTACACTATTTTTCAGGCCCAGGTTACGTATGTTACACTAATAATAGCATTAAACATTCAAGCTAATGTCTCTAACAAGCCCTGTTTACACTAATCGAAAGTTCTAACCGCTCAGTCTTAAAATCTGTTTTCTAGAAAACTACATATTTTGACAAGCAAAATGTTTAACACATAGTGCAAGGGCAATCTTATATCGATTTTTTTTCATATTTATTCCTGAAATAACATGTTCTCTTACCGTTTCTAACCGGTTGGGGCGAATTTCATTTAAAAACCGATTATTGCCTGCTTTGAAAAAAATGCAAGTAATTGGTTAGAACTTTCGATTAGTGTATACTTATTTGCATGCTGGCACAGGTTTATGTATGTACTTCTTTTAAGAAGGCTACCCATTTAAAGTATTCATTTAATAAATGCCTTTTGCTTTAACTGTTATGCGTTACCAAATGATACATAAGTTATTCTGAGTATCTGTATAGCAGTTGTTGACTATACATGTATTAAGTCTGTCAGTGAATTTAGAAAATTTACATGGCTGAAATAAATTGGAGTTTCTTATTAATTTATGGTGATTCAAACCATTATTACAGTGTGATCTATCAATCTTCGCTGTTTGCTCACATAAACAGTAGATACATTTGTACCATGCATACAAATCGGAAGTTCTGAAAGACGGTCACTGTAAAACAGCTGCTCAGTTCTGGTCAAGGTATAAGGATATAATTCAGATGGTGTTGACACTCAGATTAGGGCTACAAGGAAAACAACTTTTAACTGCATGTCAGCTCTATCTGTATGCCTTGTTCCCAATGTTCATTGCACACGATCACACCAACAATGCACAATATGTACCTATGTAACTGATTACACACATAAATGTGTCTGATACACATCGCAGAGGCAAAGGACTTCTGGAACAAAATGGGTTTAGTGTGTCACAATCAATGCTTGAGAAATACTTTTGACATAACTATCAGGCAAACAATAAACCCCTTGCCAAGTCAAAGGAGGTATTATATGCTTCAGCAGCTAGAACTACACTTGGCACTACAAATAGAATGGTGTGTTACTCATCACATTTAATTATGTTAAAACAACCCTTCAATGCACTTGAATGAAATATCCCATCTGCTTAGATGCAAAGTAGAAGGAGTACTAGAGGCAGTTTCTGGTTTCACCAATCCTTTTAGTTCTAGATTTGAAGACATTGGACTGTATATTTGTCTTTCCGTGTTCCTGCGAAGCCTGGCATAGCTTTGGACCTTATTGAGGCTGATGTTATTGGCAGGAAGGCTGTTGCAGACTTCATTCACTCACTTTTAGTTAAAAAATATCTGTCCTTCACAACCCCATAAAATGCTACAAGCTCATAAAGTTTTGCATGAGGTTTGCGAGGTCAAGAAGAAATTGTCCAATTTACAAAACGTAATCAGTCAAATGAGAGCTTAAATGAACGTCTTTGGTCAGCTTGACATTCTTTCTATTGGATATGATGTTGACCTTGAGTTGACACTACCATTCCTTCTGGGACCTGAACCATAGTCACTGTCAACTCCTGATAGAATTCCCACCAAAACTGACAACTCCAGACTTCTGCATGGCTTGCAATAACACATTGAACCAATATTAGATTTGGCTATATAGTGCTGCACATAACTTTGATGGTAATACCATACTACAGAGTATAATAGCTTTTCCTGTCACCTTCAAGGATTAGACGGAACCAGTTTTCAACCAGGCACTAAAGGCAGTGCATGTTGGTTTTGTCACTGATACATATATACAATTGTATAAGCAGCAGTCTATAAAGTCTTACAAACATTCTCGTAGAGGATAATCTGGGTGTGTTTGTTCAACACTGGTGTATGCAACAAAAGGTGCTCCTTCTGAATATCAACAACATTGGCCAGAATATGGGAGAAGAGATCTACAGTCATACACTGTTTAACAGATTGTGACACTACCGATGTGCCTATGTGTTAGTACCACGGATAGGTTGTTCCTATCAAACTAATAGAGATCCCCTCCCCACTAGTTCATCTACATTCTAAGCAGGATAGGAAAACAAATAAAGGATTGCTCTAGACTCTCATCAGTGACATGAAGCCCTGACATGTGTTATTTATATAAATGTGAATAAGCTGCAGTACAACATGTTTCTGAAAAAAAATACGAAAGCCATACACATATACTGACTTTTTCAAATGGCATGAACATGGGCTTACTTCCACCCTGCTTTTCTGTCCTTGAGATGTACATACAAAGATTGGACCATCAAGTCTTTCCCATGACAAGAAGTAAGGCTTTCCAGATATGGACAAACTGTGTGGAAAATAAATGGGAAGGAAATGAAGAACCTCTGGGTGAAAGAAAACTTGAATATACCCTAACAAAAGAGCCACAGAATTATATTTCACATTTGTGTGATATGAGGTACCCATGTTCAAAACTTAACAACTCAAACCTTATAAAAGATAGAAACATAATATTTGCAGTTTCCAAAAGGTACATAAACACTCTTTAATACAAAATGACTCAGTAAGCATTCAAATTTTAAAAAATATATCAAGCCATATTAGGTTCATAAATCATTTATATAGGAATATGTAACATACGTAACACTTGGGTGCATATTTGTTTTCAAAGCTCCATATCTGTGATGCAAAAAATAGCTTGTAAACTTAGATGATTTAGCCAATTTTGATTTTTACCTTATGATTGAGTAATGTCATTTCCTTAAATTATCAAAGATGTTGATGGGTTATCTGTGTAATTGGCTGGTACAAGGTAATGGTGCCATTACCAGAGTGCAAGCATAATGCAAAACCCTTGCAAGATGAATCTGATAGAAAACTAATAAGCTGTAATGGAAAATTCTTTAAACCCTTGGATAATATACGAAGAGTTGCTAGCTTGGCAAGAGACAGCTCTATAACTTCTACCTGATGGAGCTTGTTTTTATTCAGTGTGGCAGTACAATATATTCTGACCCTTCAATGTCCATTTTCATGAAAACCTTCCATGGCTTCAGAGAAACAATGGTATCCTCAATAAATCTGGCAATGTCAATTGTCTCTACATCATACTTTATCATTCCTATGTTGCGCTTGGGCGTTAGGCGATCTGTTAGCCCAGCTCCCAAATCGAAGAAAGCGTGTTGCTTTGAGTAGATTGGTACTGTTTCATAAGAGCGATTTGAGACGGCGTAATTAAAAATGCTAACATTTAATCCCTTTTTCCTATAAGAGCTTTCAATGTGCTTAAGTCGCTCAATGTGTCTTGGGTTGGCTTCAAACCCGAAGGAACAAACGTCTTGTCTGCGATAGCGTTTGGTAACGTTTCCAAAGAATTTGTCATAATATGGAAGAATCTTTGCATCTGGGTAAAACCATGGCTCGTAAAGTTTCCGGATTTGTACACCACGGTTAGTTCCCAGATCGAAATAAACGAAACGACATGTTTGTTCATTTATAATTGGATTGTGATGTCTGTTTGTTTTTAAACTGATTTGCTGGGTGGAATTTAAGGGATTCTGAGGCAAGTACAGCATCAACGCACCACACAGAATAACAAGTACAAGTAAGACAATGCGTTTACTTCTCAGTTTCATATTTTCTCACTATTTCCCCTGACCGCTTTGGAGAGCCGGAAAACACTCCCTCAATCTGTAATTGAAAAATAAAAATAGATATGCTTAAACTCATGCTTTTGCACGTTTACTCCATAATGTGACGCCTTTGAAATGTCATGTATTTGAAAATATTTTGGAAAACGTTTGATCCAATTGCTCCATTTTCCATAATATTTTCAAAAGTATTTAAAACTTAACTTAAATTTTTCGTGATTTTTTTCAATGTCTAAAAATTAGAAGATTATGCCAAGATCTAAAAGTAGACTGTGGAGTAAAGGATTATATTTAATGATGAGGTCTCATTTTTTGTTTGGTTTGATGCTTAACTTCCAAGTCAACAGCTATGGTCATATCGAGACGTTCATTTCACCTCATCAAGCAGGCACACAACCTTAAAACAGCGCCGTATCAACGTCGATGCGACATCATGACGTCGCATCGACGTTGACGCGGCGTTGTTTCGACGTCATGTGCATGCTTGGCAGTACCCACACCTTTTTCCTTGGCAAGCTGGACTAAGCGGTTTACCAGTACTTAACCAGCACATTCTTTCGCTTGTAACTGACAACAACCCTTCTTGAATAAGCGGTTAGGAGGAGAATGGCCGTAGAAATTGTTTCGTGATCAATTTCCACGAATGTATGAAACCGGGCCTGGATTGAACTCGCGACCTCTGGATCTGCAATCGTACACGTATCTGCAGTCATACTTTCTTTAAGAATAGCAATACAATACAATACAATACAATACAAATTTATTAGCATATCAGCAAAAATCACATCTTCACCAGCGAAGGTTTCGTCGTATCTACCTTTCGACAAACCCTTCGCCTCACGACCCTCAAAATTTATTATTAGCACAGACTAATCGACCAATGAAAACGCCAGGAAGGATTTTTTCGATAATCCCTTCCTGCCAATCAGATTGAATGTAGCAGTTTATCGGCACCTAATGTGCACCGCCTGCTAAGTCTCCATTAGTCCAGATAAGCATAGATTTTGGTCGTAAAACTATTTATTTTTCTTCTATAATTAAGTTCAAAATTATGTTATAGGTGCTCAAAATAACCATCTTAATGTGACAGTTCTTTTGAGCACATTAAACGTACATTTTAGTTGTTAAATAAGAAAACTGAATTTAAATTAATCACGTCGTCTTATCTGGAGGCCTGGTGTTTATCGATTTTTGGCACCGCTTTGTGATTGATCATATTAATTGTTACTATTTTTGGCATATAACGTATTCAATCGGAGAAAATCGAAGCTGTGAGGCCAAGGGTTAGATTAGATAATCACAACCCTTGGTAGGACAAGATGCAAAAATCAATGCCTTTGGCTATATACAGTACAAAGCAATATGACACATCTAGCTAGTCTGTTATACAAAAACACAAGCACAATCGGCTGCAGAGACAAACGTCACCACTCCATCCGTTACTATTACAAAAACGCATGTTCTTACTCATGTGTATTAGGGACGAGGATGGGTCAAATTAAGGTGTTTACGTCGTCTTTGCACCCATCCGTGCCATGTGAAAGAAAGTTAATAACTACATTATTTTTCAAGAGATAGCTAAGTCTTTAAGAGTTTGAGATCTCAAGGTGTTTGCAGACTTAATAAATTTTGACAATTTAAGAAGAAACATATTGGAATTTGTAGCCATAATAGAAATGAATTTCGCAACAGATGGTCAAGCAGTACTTGGCAAAAGATCTTTTCTGATATCACTATATCTAGGGCATACTAGGAGAAAATGAAATTCTGACTCCACCATTGACACTGTGCAGAGACGGCAGATCCTGTTCTCTCGGGGAACATTGATATGTCTTCCCCTCTCGATATCAAGATTATGTGCACTTAGTCGGAAAGCAGCGAGCTCCGCCCTTAATTTGTCATTTGAGATACACTCGACATACTTCTCCATTTTAAACTCCGTTTTAAACTGGCAGTGGTATTCGAGTTTTGACGATTTACATATATTAGCATACCAATGTTGAGTAAAGTGATCCCTTATTCCATTCCTAATTACCTCGAAGCACGGAATCTCAATAAATTGATTGTGCCACATCTGGCTGAATCCAAGATTATTTAGTACGCTTTTTATACCCTGAGCCCACGAGCGTTTATGCTTGAACCTACTTGGCTGTGCGAGCGCATCTAAGTCATCAATCTGGGTTTGAAAAAAATTAAAAATTGATGAATTGTTGTTTGCTGAATTTTTAGCCAAGATTTAATTGACCTTTCTTTAGCTATAACAGAGAGAGGATAGCGACCCAAATCTCCGTATACAGCATAGTTAGGGGATTGGGTTCTCACGCCAAGTATGTTCTTGCAGAACTTAATATGAATTTTATCTATGTGTTCGTACTTATATATTCCCCATACCTCTGATGCATACAAAAGAATAGGGGATACAAGAGAATCAAACAGTTTTAGTTCAGTTTTAACAACAAAACTCATCCGTTTACTCAAGGCTAATAGTTTGTTGGCTGTCTTCAGCGCTTGCTCAGACAGAGCCTTAACACCTGTTCTAAATTACCAATTTTGTGAAATTTCATACCAAGGTAGCAGAATGAATCCACTATATCTAGTGGCTCACCATCGTAATACCAAAGCTGGTTTTGTTGCGATCGTCTGTTTTCGAAAATGCAGATTTTTGTTTTCTTTGTATTTACACGAAGTCCCCACTCAGTGGAATACTTCTGTAGCTTATTCAATAGGGTCTGAAGCTCTCTCGGGGTCTTGGTGAACAAAATCATGTCTTCTGCGAAAAGCAGAAGAAAGAAACATATATGATTTATACTTATGCCAGTTATTTCACCACCATTTTCTGCATTCTTAAGATCAGCATATACACCATTAATAAAGAGAATGAACAGTAAGGGTGATAATGGCTTACCCTGCTTTACACCCAGTGCGATTTCGAAGAAGCTGGACACATCAGACTGTATCTGAACTGCTGCTAACAACTTACCATACAGAGACTGCGATATACAGGTAAATTTACAGCTTATACCATTTTCAACAAGTTTGAGCCAAAGCGCCTCATGTATGACCGTATCAAACGCCTTTTCATAATCGATGAAAGCACAGTATAATTTACCACTATCCTTTAACACATGCTGAACCAATGAGTGCAAGATAAAGATACTGTCTGACGTGCTCCTGTCAACCCGAAATCCAAATTGAAATTCGTCCAAGACCTCATTGCCTTCACACCATGTATTCAGGCGATTTCTCAGTATAAGGGAAAATAGTTTAGCGAAGACATTTATAAGCATTATACCCCTATACTTATTTGGATCATTCCTACCGCCCCTCTAATGGATGGGTGCAATTAAGCCTTTGCACCATGACTCCAGATATACGCCACTTTCGTAGATCTTATTATAAATTATAACCAAGTAGGGTACCATAAAGTCCTTAGCATCAATGAAGAAATCGCCTAAAATACCATCAAAGCCGGGGCTCTTGCCGGCTTTAGTGAGTGTATAGCTTTTAAGACCTCAGACTCGGAGATAGGTTTATCCAACTCTTCAACTTGAATATTATTTTCAGGAAATACATAGGATCCATCATGTCCCCCTAAATTTTGATTTTTCATTTTCTATGGAAATGTTCTTGAAATTCCCCAACTGACAGATCCCCGTCATTGATACTTTTTTTATTTCTAAATCGATGGACTCTTTCACAGAACTTTTTTGGAGCAGATTTCCCCAATTCAGACAAATTCAAACTTTTGATCGCTAGAAAATTTTCTCTTTGCTTTTAAGAACGATCTGTGTGCGTCTAAGAAAGCAACTTTATTTTCCTCTGAGTTTGAGCTCTTAAAAGTACGCTTAGCTTGTAAAAATATACCTTTGCTTGTTCTACACTGGTCATTTAACCAAGTTACTGGCTTTCTTTTACATTCTGATTGCTTTTTTATTTGAACAGTTCTACCGAAAACCGAGAAGCAAGCATTATAAATCACATCTGTCAGACGAATAATATTGCCATCGATTTTTGAATCGTCATTACAGATAGCCTCTTTCCTCCCTTTTTGCCTCCAGTGCATCTAATAACAAATTCATTTCCGCGGATTCCCAATCAAATATCTCAAACGTTTTATCTATATTCGCTGTCTGCTTATTGTTTATGTTTATTGAAATCGCTAGGAAGCAATGGTCAGAAAATTCCGTTAGATTGGAAACATACATGTCATAAACTTGTTGAACATTTTTCGTTTGAGCAATTAAATAGTCGACCACACTTGCTCCTGATTGGGTAAAGCAAGTAAACCTTCCCTGCTCAAGGCGGCAATTCATTATGACCATATCACGTTCCTTACATAGAGAAATAAGTTTGCGGCCAAAAATATTGACGCATTCGTCCGAAGAGGCCCTCAGTCCTATGATAAATGAGTGCTCGCTTTCATCGGGGAGGTTTACTTCTGCTTTCTATATCCCTGGGGACTTGTATTAGCCATTTGGATTATCCTTTTGGATTATCGCTTGCATTTGTTATGCCTTCCTATGCTTTTAAGGACTTATATTAATACTGGCTTGTCATTTTAATAACCGATGTGTTGATTGCTTGTCTTGGGATGGCACTTACCCACACAACTTTAATGATAAGAACTAAATTAACAAAATTACATATATCTCCGATTAGTTTACATTCGGCGTCCTCTGTATGTATTCTTAGTTCTGTTAACAATTTTCGAGATATGCTTCCTACCATTAGGCTATCCCCTCTTTGGTCACCTATTATCAGGGAGTATACGAAACCATTTAATGCATTGAAAAGACAAGAATGTATCCTAATGTTTCTAAGTGCAATGCCAAGAGGTGTGTCAGTTGCACACATTTATGTTATAAAACTACCATTACATCATCTGTAAATGGTACGAGTCGTAGGCAATTTTCCATAATCAATAATAATGATTTGGACTGAACTTCATCTGATCTGATTTATGTTATAACTTGAACTGAAATTAATTGTGGAATGCAATATGTTGGACAAACTGGCAGATCTCTTAAGACTAGGTTTCGTGAGCACTTTCGTAGAATGAAAAAGCCTAAAAAAATGACACATTTCTTTATCGCCATTTCAAAGTAATGGTCATTCATCTAATAAAATTGTAATTCAGTCGATTGAAAAAATTATATATGATCCTATTCATCTTCTAGATTAAAAACTATAAAAAGACATGAAACTAAACTAAAATGGCTTTATTGATAATATATACCACGAAGGTAACATTTCTAAAATGCCAGATTTTGATGTCTTTTCTGTTTTGGAATGTAAAAAACGTAAAAGTAGATCTCATGATAAACTTAAAAATGGCAAAATTAAGCGCAAAATTTGCATGAAAAAAACGCTACAATACTTCTCTAAGGGATCTTTCTATAGCTTTTAATAATCATGGTCAGCATGGCTTATTTCCATTTTTAAGTTCCTTGCCTATCTCAGTTTTACGTAATTTAGAATGAGAGGCTAATAAACTTTACAAAAGAGCAAACAAATTCTATAAAGCAGCACTTCTAACAAGGTCTTATGTTCAACATTTCCTTAGTCCTTATATCGATTCTGAAGTCAACCATAAATGACATTTTATCAAAATTCAATTCATTAAAAAAGGTATGGAGTTTATTGATTTACATAGTATCTTTAAGGATAATTTAGTGATCTCATCTATTCCAAATTACTTTAATAATTCTGAAACTCCTATTATTTGTTATAAAAATAAGAAATCAATTAGGTCTACTATATTTAACTTTAATAAAATTGTAACTGATATAGATAAAGATTCCCATACTCCTGAGATTGTCAAAAATCTAATTATTTATATCCCTCTGCAGGGCATGTGATTACAGGTAATCTAGATGTCATTCCTGACGCTAGAGTTCGCAAAATTATTTCTAAAAGTCCTAAATATAGATCTCCATCTAATCTTGATTTCCCTAAATGTCGCAAAGTATCGCTGCTTCTTTAAATGACTTTAGTAATCGTTGGTGCAAAAGGGAAAATGTTTCACCTGATGCTTTGAAGGAATGGAAGATTAACATTTTTAAAATTATTTATATACTCGTATTTCATTTTACTCTTGTAATACACATCTTTTACCCCCTATGTTTTGGTTCCAGCAGATAAAGCTGCTAACAATGTTGTAGTTGTTTGACGATTGTACTATATTAATACCCTTAAGCGTGAGCTTATTGACACTAATGCCTATAACCTGCAGCCTTCTTTGAGTGAGAGGATGATTGTCAATGGGCATGGTTGTCATACAGCCCTACCTTTCGATGTCAAGGCTAAAGAAAATCAAGACAAAGTTCCTACGGTATACTGGTTACCTCAACACCATAACAAACCTATAAAGCAAGATTTATTGGTAATTCTAGTTCTTGTACGACAACAGAACTTTCTAAATTGTTTACCTCGTGTCTTACAGCTGTTAAAAACATGTTATCAAGTACTGTGAACAGGTATATGAGAGATCTGGTAAACCCTGTTTTGGTCTATTTAAAATTCAAGTGAAATTTTAGATAAACTTAAAGCTAGAGATTTTAATGCGACCAGTTTGTCTACTTATGATTTTTCTACTCTTTACACTACTTTACCTCATAATTTAATTAAAGATAAACTTATTGATCTTATTGAAAGAACCTTCCAGAGAGAAAGGTCCCCTTACCTTGCATGTAATGACAGAAATGCATTTTTTACTTCGGAAAAAACTAAAAAATACCATGTATGGTCATGTCAAAATGTATGTGATGCGCTGACCTTTTTGTTGGACAACATTTTTATTCAGTTTGGCACCAAGCTGTATAGACAATTAGTTGGGATTCCTATGGGCACTAATTGTGCTCCCCTGGTTGCTGATGTATTCCTGTTTTGTTATATGAGGGACTTTATGATGTCTCTTTCTGATGATAAGCAGGCTGATGTTATCGATGCGTTTAACACTACTTCCAGATATTTGGACGATATTTTAAACATTATTAATGTTTGTTGTATGACTTGAGAGAATCCTGTCTCCTGATTGCCTGATTTGTCTTCATAAATCTCTATGTCTACCTGGAAACTGGTTTAAACCGGTCCACAAGTTAATATTGCATGAAAACCAGCTTGAACTAGTTTCCAGAAGTTAATATTTTTGACACTTCTGCAATATTACCCTCTAGAGAGCTAAAATAGCATGATTAGTGTGAAACTAGCATGTGCTGCATGAAATTGATATGTTTTGCTGTTTCACATCCCAACAGGTAAATTAAAGACTTTCTTGAATTTTTACAACAGTTTTGTTTTGTTTGCTGATTTATCTTTGTTTGAATAAACAAACTGTAAAAACAGTTTTATGATAACAATTATATTCCCCATTAAGAGAATAAATATACATTTGAAAATGTAAAACTACTACATTAAAATATTTTAATAACAGTTGCTAAAACTTGTTAGAAGGTTGAATATGTCTTTAACAACAAAAGTGAAAGTAGCAAAATTTGCATTCGTAAATGAAAAGTCGTATAGCAAAACAGTTATTGACTTCAATTTCGGTAGCCATAAGGATAATTGTAAATTATTTTCACATTATGGTAAGTCAAATATACTCTTCAGAGCTCCAACTTAATAAAGCTAATACCTCTAATACCGAAGCTGCATTTTTATACTTGCATTTGTCAATTTCTAATGATATTGTTTCTACCAAAATTTATGATAAACGTGACGACTTTGATTTTGAAATTGTCAATTTCCCACTTTTAGATGGTGGTGTTCCTCGCTCTACTTCCTATGGAGTCTATATCTCTCAGCTCATTCGTTTTGTTAGAGCATCTAGCTATGTTACTGACTTCAACACTTGCAACAAATTGTTAACTCAGAAACTTCTTAAACAAGGCTATCGGTATCATTAACTTCGCAAAAACTTTTCTAAATTTTATAGACGATACTATGATTTAATATCTAAATTCCAAGTTGGCCTTAAATCTCTCTTGCGCCAATGGCTTTCTGAACCTGAATTCTATGGTGACTTGGTTTATAAATTGAAGATGATTGTCATTAAAATACTTTCCCATTATAAAAAGATTGCCTATAACATTAATGTATTGCAACAGGCTGCATGCTTGGTGGTCAACCCACTCACGGTTGGCAACTTTGCTTTCCTCTTTAATTGCACGCCGGCTGGTCTGACTTCAGACTCTTTGACGGTTTCAGTTTAAACATATTTTATTGCAAAATTTTATACAGCAATGGGGTTGGGTCACAAGTTCTCACAACCTTAGTTACGACCCTTCCCCTACAATTTAAACATACATAAAAGCTAATAAACATGGCTAAACATGTACAAATACATATGAATACATATACAACTACATATGAATACTAAACAAATTGTAAATTATTTAAGTTAGAGCAAAATAAACGAAGAAAATACATGGTGAATAAAGAAATAAATAAATAAGATAAATAAATGAATAAATAAATAAATAAAAAAAAGAATAAAAAATAAATAAATAAATACCAGTTCTTTGATAGGTAATTGAATATAAGATGAAAAAATAATAAAAAAAAATATATAATATATATATAACTGCTATTATGAACCCCTTCAGTTTGAAATGTTAAATAGTCAGGTCATCTGGTACAGGTTTCTAAATATGTTTCGAAAAAGAGTCATAGAAGGTTATTTAAAGCGTTTTGAGGTATGTATATACCTATACACAGCCCTGAAAAAGACCACATTAACTTCAATATTCCAGTTTTCATTGCCATTTAGGATCACATTAATATTTAGAGGATGAAAGCCTCTAACTGTATCATTAAAAACCTGTCTTTCAACAGTATATTTTCTGCACTGAAAGAAGTAGTGGTAGGCATCCTCTACCACGTCACACAATTCTCAAAAAGGATTATTACGAATATGGTTTCTAAAAAGATCACCGTTAAGACCACTGCATTTATTTCGCAGCCTTGCATGTAGGACAGACATATATCTATTTCCAACAGTAAAGTAGGGAGGAACATGTGCTATGCTAAGTTTTGAGAATATATGCTTTTTAAAGGTTGGCAATGTTGATATATCTTTTAAGCTATCATCAAGAGAATTCCATAGCCAAATGGCTGATGGAATACACGATTTCTGTGAAATACTAGTTCGATTAAGAGGTACAGATATGTTTCTATTGTTTCTCAATGGGTAATTCGAAATTTCATTTACTAAAGGAGGAATCAAATCTTGTATGTAAGAAGGCACCATACCACTATTTACATTATACATAAATGATAGTTAATGTTGCTGCCCTCTTTGTGATAGAGTTGCCCAGCCACACTCTTTGTACAGGTTTTCTAATGATACTGACCTAGTCAACCCAGTAACAATTCGGGCTGCCTCATTTTGAATTTTTTGAAGTGTTTGTGAGTCTTGTTCAGAGCAGCCATCCCAAACAACTGATGCATATTTAACAATTGGTAACATATAAGACATATACATCTGGTTGAGGGCGTTTCTACTAATAGAATATTTCAATTTACGCATTATTCCCAAAATTTTAGTTGCTGAATTGATAATATTTTCAATATGAGTGTGCAACTGGCCATTCCTACTTAATGTTACACCCAGATGTTTATAGCTATCTACAAAGCTAATTGCAATATTATCAAAAATAAGATGTGGTAATATATCTAGTTTTTTAAGAGTAAATAAGACAGCTTCTGTTTTTATCGGATTAAAGGTAACTAGCCACTGTTGAACCCAGTTTGACAACAGTTGTAAATCATGGTTAATAATACCAGCTATGTCAGCAATATTTGCTGCAGCATAAAATAGTGAGCTATCATCTGCAAACAGCCTTGTGATTTGACGGTTTCGACTTAAGTACTTATCTATTGATGAGATGGTAGGGGCCTGGTGCTTTGGCTGTTTGTCGGGCCCACCGGGGTTTACCTGTTGGTTTCTTTTGCTCCAGTATAAAGTTTTATTTACTGTTGAGTCTTTGTCTTTGCTTTATCTCCTTGTTATATCTTGATTTATTTGTTCTAGGAGATGGTGCATTGATAAGTTAGGGGTCTTGCATGCAAACCAAATATCTATGTGTTATGATCCCCATCTGAATTAAGGGCGAGGTTGGCGCGTCGTAAAACCGGTTTAAGCCCTCCAGTAAAATATTTTACTGACCGTTCCAAGGCGGTACTTCTTTTGTGGATCTTTTTTTTTCTGTCTTGCGTTCGCTATGCCTTTGTGCGTGTCTGTTTTTAAGTGTCTTTTGGTCACCTGCTGGGAAAGGGTTGACCTCTTGGCTCTCGTTTGTGGTGTCTGACTGTGACTTTGTCACTTTCCCATTGGTATCCTGGGTCAGGTGTGGTACTTGATTATATCGATTCCTGATCTTTGCACCCTTACTTACTTTATATACCTGTCAAGCCTTAATAGTTCAACTCTATCGGACAAACGCCCACACCTACCGTTCAAGTCACCACACATATATACATCACCAATACCACTGAAATACCTGACATCTTCACTTATACAGTCAAAGAAATCAAAGTTCCTCAAATTGTTAACCGTTCAATACAAGAGAGAGTTTTCAGATGGAATGTAACAAATCGTTTTCCAGATTAAAAAAGACTTTATCAAACTTAATCCCGTTGTCATTGCATTTAACGGTACTTACGGTATCCCGTCTGCCAACGTTAATTAACAACAAACTACCAATCCCCCAATTTCGCTTAGCCCGCCTGTTGTATTTGGGCCTTGGGCAATGGTAGGTTGTAAAACCGTTAATATCAATAATCTATGACTTATTATGCCATGTGTCGCATAGAAAAATTACGCTTTGATCCTGTAGAATACTAATAAAGTCTACATCGCACAGTTTATTTATGAGCCCTTATCAAAAATGAAAGCTTCTCCTGACAACCCTATTATATGCCGACTGGTCGTTTATGCCAGCCGAAATCCTTTGATTCGAAGTAGCACCATCACACAGATTATCGAACTGTGGGGCAACCAATGGAGTAGCCCCGCTAACTGCACCAAGAACCGAGTCATGAGTCGACATGTCATTTGCGCTGCTATCAATGTTAGTGTCCATCAGCATAGACTCTACCACTGCCCGATCGCTGAGCCGTATGATTTGGGCCCACTAGCATTCAGTCCGCTGGAGAGCCACGCTGACCCCGACGCCGCGTCGACGTCGCCGTGGTCCTCACTGTTTTCAAGGAGTGTAAACATATTTGATGAAATAGTGTTCTGACCCTTAGAGAGCCGCGCTGACACCGACGTCGCATCGACGTCACCGTGGCCCTCCTTGTTTCGAAGAAGTGCTGGCCCATTTGAAGTATTCGTGTCTGACCACTGGAGGATCGCGCTGACGCCGACGTCACCGAAGTCTTCCGTAATTTCAAGAGGTACGAACCTATTGGATAAGGGAGGAACACTTTTATTACTGTGACGGAACAATGATGGGTATGAATGCTCCTGGGCCCTGGTATATTGTTTTTTGTTCTGTTTCCCCAGCGCATTGTCCTGAACACGACGTTCCGTGAGATAATAACTATATTCGTTGCTGTGAGTTTGACGTTCATTGGATATTGGTCTCCTAGCTATACCTGGAATTTTTCAATTTCTCTGTTGCAGCTTTTTTATTGTTTCCTTATCCACAATAGGTCTTATTTTATTTGGTCTTGGTTGGTCAATTCTGTGGGCCCGATCAATTTTAACATTCTGGCGTACATAACAGCTCACACAAGTCGAAAATTTTTATCAATACATGCCTCATTGCGCTGATTATGGGTTTGCTCCGGGAAATTGAAAAACAGTAGGTTGTCGCGCATGCTTCGCCCTTTAAGTTCAATTAGCCCTTCCTGTAACTTTGTGTTCAGCTCCCTAGCTTTTCTCAACTCGTTCTGTATCTGGGACTGTGTATGATCCAACCTCTTCTGGTCATCATAAAGTTCTGATAATTTAACAGAGTCATAATTTTACACTCCTCCAGATCAGAGATAGTTTTATGGATACGTTTGACTGTGTCTTCATTGTCTCCTAACCGAGATTCCAATGCCGATATTTTCCCATTTATACGAGGGTCATCCAATAAGTTCTGACAATGACCCCATCAAACAAAATCTATTTCTCTAGGACCTGTTTCAATTATCTTCATATGTTATTTAGAAAATAGGGAATTGAATCACCTGTTCAAATAGTTTACATATTGCAAACGCAATGGTTGCTAGGCAACTAAAGAACACAAGGTAAAGGGCCATGGACGGTACACTATATATGGTATACATGCCCATATTTCTAAGGAATTACAAACTCCTCTTAACAACTTTTAAGACGTTATTAATGTTGATTCTGAACGTCATAGATAATGGTTTAGTTTGTGACTGTGGTGATAGCAGGGGTTTTGTTTTTGACATATCACTGATTTTGCAAGAAATATTTTACTTAAAAATGGGTTGTACTTAAAGTGTATGATATTTGGATTATAGCATTTATTGAAAGTTAATATTTTCTATGGGTTAAGACTATAGAACAGATTTATCGAAATATGTATCTACTAATACGCAAATTGATCATAATGGCTTTTGTTAAGTGTTTAAAATGTGCTATTTTATAATTAACGCTTAAAATGAGGCAAAAATGTAGTTTTCTGTTGTTGCCTAGCAACCAAGAACGTTCAAAGCAACTAGGTTAATGTCATTGTGGCATATGCTTTTATGGATCAATTGTGTATTCAGACGACATCAACAATCACTAATATAACTCACCAAAGAAACATACAGCATCTTTATCTAACTCTACCCCCAGCAGAAATTAGTTAAAAACGTGATTTTTCGTGGCCATGGACTCTTACAGTGTTGTCTACAAATTTGTATAGCATAAGATCAGCTCGTGATAAAAACTCCAAATTTCAAACATGAATAGGTAAACCCCACGGCCACATACAATGGGTAATATAATTATGTTTACAATAACAGTTTCTGAGATATGAGACCATTGTCAGAACTTATTGGATGACCCTCGTATATAGTAACTGTTTGTCAATTGAGTCAAGTGACCTTAATCTGCTGTCTATCGAGAATAGCTTCGTGTAATACCTGAGACATTCCTGTATACAGCATTCATGCATTTGAAAAGTGTTCACTATGACCTTTAGCCTGCTTATGGGTGTGATATTGTGGCTGGGGAATGCTGCCATTGTGTTTATTACTATAACTATAATTATGCTGACTATTCGATTGTATAGATGACATAGTATTCATAGTATTCATAGTGTTCGAAACCTGGCTACATGTAGCTACTGCCGTTGATTTTAAAGTCTGATGAATGGTTGCTCTCTTTTCTGACTGTCCACTATAAACGCCCTCAGGCGACTGTTGTGACTTTTTTCGCTTTTTTTGTTCTTTTGTTTAGGCTTATGCTCAGCACTTGCCTCCGATTTACTAGTTAGCACACTTTCTTTGGGTGTGGACTTGCTTTCATCCTTTGATGCCATTAATAAGGAACATTTGTGGAAATTTCCAGACCAAAGTCATACCTCAAACACAGATTATCCAACAAAAGTTTCCAAACACCTGAGACGAGAGAAAAACAAGACCGCCATATTGTTGATCACGTGAATATTCAACTCAACCCAGAAAAATAAAGAATACACAGTTTAAAGAGGGAAGTATGGTTCACCCTCGTGAAGCGAATGGGCCCCAAGACTTGTGCAGTCCATTCAATTGATAGTTCCCACTCAGCCGATAGTTACTTCCCTTTGGAATATAGGTCAGCCATCTTGGTAGTCAAAAATCAATAAGACAAATAGGCAAATAATAGATATACCTATTATTCTAAAAATCTACATATTTTTGTGTCGTGACAAGTGCAATGATTTATGCAAAATGTAATTCAAAAATAAACATGTTTGGTTTAACATGAAAAAATAGTCTTGCTAAGTAAAAAAATAGATTTTCTATTTTTCCACTATGTGGTCTATTGAGTTTTGACCTGTAACATGGCTGACCATTTTTTCAAAGGGAAGTAACTATTGGTTGAGTGGGAACTATGAATTAGATGTTATATTTTCATGGAAACAAGTAACTCTCAAACACCTATCTTACTGAATTTTCAAAGAATCTGAACAGTTTGAAAGAGTTAAAGTGCTATTAGAGAGGATAATTTCTTCTTAGTAGGATGTGTTGATTTAGAAAAAAATATTTTTACTGTTTGGACGATTGCCAGTCTAATGGACGCCCTACACCTTCGGAGGTCCATATGCATCTCCAATGGAATCCGTACCAGTATTTCATAGGAAATCTATAGACACTTGCGATTTTTCGGAGGGAAGGGGGTCCGGACCCCCAGTCCCCCTTTGGATCATCGCATGTTATCAATCAAGTTACAGCCGAGGTGGATACTCCTATTTTGAGGAATGCTATGGCGCAGCCAGAACGCTGAAAAAGTTACGCACACCAAAGGGACACTACTGGATCAAGCAATGATTCTGTTCAATAACGTCTCTTTTCAAAATGGGAACTTCTCTTAAAGGAAAGAATTTGCTCCCAGAGGGAGCGCATTCTTTCCTTTAAGAGCAGTTCCTTATGGTAAGGAAAAACACTTTTACCACATGAGGTGACCTCCATTTCATGTTACTATTTTTAGTACGCACGTGCGTAACGTGTGTAATGGGCGTTACGCCATTGGAATGCTATTTTCGACCACCAGCCTCTCAGGAATACAATATATTTTATTTTACCGAACACTATTCCTTTAGGCCACACCAAATAAATTTTAGATTCTCATCCAAACTTTGTGAATATTGGGGTGGATGGGAGGTTGATATTTTTTTTTATTTTAATTATTCCGACTGCTTTAATGAACAGAACAGTCATGAAAGAAACATTTAATACCTTGAATTTAAAATTGCATCAAATATAGTCAGAAAAAAAAATTATAAGCAAATAAGCAAAAAAATCGGGGTTGAAGAACCTTCCATACCATTTTCTTATTTGCTTATATTTTTAAAGGGGTGGGTGGGAATGAGAATCTAAAAATTATTTGGCACGGCCTTATCAAAGTAAGTAAGGGTGCAAAGATCAAGAATGGATACAATCAAGTACCACACCTGACACAGGATACCAATGGGAAAGTATGAAACTCACAGTTAGACAAGTCTGCAAATGTACAGAAAGAGTCTCATAATATCTCTAAATAAAAAATAGTAAGTGAGTATGATCAGGAAATACCACAATCACAAACCGCAGACAATCCCGTGGCATCGCGAGGAAGAGCTGCTCAACCATCACGAGACACCAGGAAGACAAAAGCAAAGCAATCAGCTCTCTCTTCCCCATCAAGATGATTGTAATACTAGAATGGACATAAAGTAACATACAACAAAACATATAACCATTACAGACTCCCACAATGGGAGTAACAATAAACAACAAGTCAACAACAACAGAACCACAGCCTTAAAACAGACAGCAGCCTAATCCACCGGGGGGCTTAAATGCATTTTACTGGTACCAAATCTACGCCCTAGATTCTGCTGTTGTTGAAGTACAAGAAATGTTCAGCTCGCATGGAGGCCATCTAACTAATACAACGTCTATCAGCCAACCAGCAGTCTCTGCATATCATGTTATAATAACTTCTGTAACAATTCGCAAACATACGCATATCAAATGGAGACCACTGTATCAAGCAAAGATTCTCTACAATTATTTCCCTTTTCAAAATGGGAACTTCTCTTAAAGAGGCTAAGTCTGCAACTATGAACATTTTTCGGGAAAAAAATATTTTCTTTTCAAATCATTTGTAAAAGTAGAATTAAGTTATGTTTTCACAATAAATATGTTCACTGTAGCTGAAACTGCAAGGAAAAGTGAATTATCATAAAAAATAGTTAAGTGTTTTCTATTGTTGGTAATTATTTGCGTCCCTCCAATAATTATAGACAGTTAATTTTTAACATAAATACTGTCGTTTTGATACTGATAATTTGTTAAGATTGACGAAATTGGTTAAATGTATACCAGAATTTTAGTTTTTTTGCTGTGTTCTTGAAAAATAGAAACATTATTTCTAAAATTAAAAGATCAAAAGTTACAGACTATGCAGCTTTAAAGAAAGGAATTTGCTCCCAGAGGGAGCGAATTCTTCCCTTTAAGAGTAGTTTATGGAAAATCACTTTTATCGCATTAGGTGAACTCCCTTTAGTGTTACTATTTTTATAGTTTACTGCGAAATTGGCGCTACGCCAATGCCCCAGATCAGCTGCTGTCTACTAATTTAAGGGTCTGAGCTATTAACCAAAGTTTTTTTTTTATCTCTTTACCTACTAGTGTTGTCTGCTGATGACATTTGCAAACAATTTGGACCCAGATCAGGCCCGACTAAACGTCTGGCCTGATCTTGATCCAAACTATTTGACACTCTGATGGTGTTCCTGAAATAATGTCGTAAAAGTCCATTTTGAAAAATATCATAAAAGTAATATACAGGACACCAAATGGAAAAGTGACAAAAACACAAGACAACACTACACACAAGAGACAATAAGTTCTAATATTTTTCAGCAGGCGACAAAACAAACGAATTTTGTAGTGATTGGCGCTTTAATTGTTTGTCTGTGCTGTATGGCTGTCCTAAAAAGTCTCCCCACTTGCGTTTAATGCTCATTTAGTCCAACCCTCAGGGATTGCGTATACAATCACCTTCCATTATTTCTGGATATCCTCTATGACATGTGTCCTGGGTAAGGTGTGGTACTTGATTGTATCGATTCCTTATCTTTGCCTCCTTACTTATTTAAAGTGTTCCAGGGTGTCATTTCATATATATGTTGAGATATTTTCCTACTAGAGTTGTCTGTTTATAATTAGATACAGATCAGGCTCAGCAATCTGTATCCAAACTGTTTCTCTGGTGGTATTCCTGGAAGAATTGTTCGGAAAATTTTGACGACAAAAAAGTATGCATAACAGAAAGTAAATAGTTTATACAAGCGAAAACAAATTACAGAACGATAAACTTAATTTTCAAGTTTGTCTTGAAACTTGCCTTGACCATCAGGGTAACAGGAACATGGTAGAAAATAATATATTTTCGAAAAATGTTGGAAATTCTAAAGACAACACAATGCGTTACCGCTTATTTCGTTTTAACTACTAATTGGGACATGGTGAAATTCTGTAAAAAGTTGTTTCTGTCCAGAGTTGGGGTAATTAAAATTGTAATTGTAATTAATTGAAATTTAATTACATTTTCTAAAGTAATTGTATGTAATTGTAATTAAGACATTTCTTTAATTACAGTAATTGAATGTAATTAATTACATGGCCAAAAATGGGAGTAATTAACAATTACTTTCAATTACTTTTTTAATTACTTATCAGATCAGTTATGAACTTCTGTTACTGAAGATTATCATAGATACTTAAAATACTGCTAAATGAATTGTTCTTGGCCTTTGTAAATGCATATATCTTTTGTTGTACTAGTTGAATGCAACTGTTTTGCAACATGAAACAAATGAGAATTGGGACTAGTCATGCTAGTATCTTTAGACATAAAAATAGAATATAACAACTTTACCGCAGACACAAACTGACACAAACTGTAAGTTACTTCTACTATTCCTTTTTTAAGCAAATTATTTATTCTTTGTTCATCTGCTTGTAAAAGATATGGCTTTGTGACAATCAACCATTAATAGTTCAGTTACCAAAACAATACAAAAGTGTGAAAAGGTGTGAAAATCTCAACAATAGTATTTACTCAGACAATAGTGTTGGTTAGTGAATTGACTCCTTGAAGGCATTTTTTGTTAAATTTTCACACCTAGGATCAACGCACTCATATGCTAAGGTGCATGACCCAATCTATCCATTACACTATTGAGAGGTTGCACAGGCCAAAGTTTTGTAAGATTATTCTCCCTTGATCCACCATATTGGAGACAATAACCAGACTTTTGTGCACAATTTTAATCATTTTTATCAGAGTATTACGCAGTGATAAAAAGAGTCTGAGATTGAGAACCACACCATGTTTAATTTTGAGGCTCTTAGAAATTGAATAATTAATGTTTCATCTTAGTTTACCGAGGGATAGCGGGGAAAAATATGCTCAAAGTACATTAAGATTGACTAGAAAACATTGTTGGTGGTCTTCATCAAGAAAGACAACTCAAGTTGTGATGTCATCTGCAACTTCTCTATTGAAAGCCCTTAAACTGCTCATTTGCCATTTTCAATAATAATAATATAATCATAAAATTAATAATCATGAAATGTGATTCAGAAAATTTAATTGCATTTCACTCATTCAGTGAACCTGGGTCGCATCATTGTTAAAATAATAACAAAAAATAAAAATAAAATAGATGTTCCAGTGGTGACCGAACTAGTGGCCTCTTGCTTGCCAAGCCAGCATTTTAACAGGCTAGTAATATTTTAGTTTGTCACTATCTAATATTCCTCTTTGTACTTTATTTGTCAACTTTCAGAACTCATAGGGCCACACAGATTTTTTCATCAACACTTTTTGAAAACAGTTATTCTCTGGCATTTAAGCTAGTTTTACAAAATAATTTCCATGGTTTATCGTCCATGGGTGTAAAAATTTTCACAAACAATGTGTATTCCTGAACTTTGTTCTGCGGTGAACAGCTAGTTTGAGAACTTTGGCAATTTATCACCCCTACCCCCCCCCCCCCCCCCAAACAAAAATAGTTACTGTATTTTCTCTTGTGTGATCATGTCATCGATCACAAAAACAACAACTGATTTTGTACATTTCATTTCTTTTAAGTTGCATCACTTGACAATAATTTGATACAAGAGGAAAAAATAAAATCAACCTAAATGACATATATTGAATTTAGAATATCAAGGTAACTCAAACTTTTAAGGAGATTTAAACTCATTTCAAATATCTCTGAAATAAAAATCTGATGAAGCTAGCTAAGTGGCACCGAAATGTAATTGTAATGTAATTAATTACATTTGGCAAAGTAATTGTATGTAATTAATTACTTTGCTCAAAAGCCATGTAATTGTAATTGTAATTTAATTGAATAATTTCCAATGTAATTGTATGTAATTAATTACTTTTTCAAAGTAATTGACCCCAAGTCTGTTTCTGTCAGGTTGAATTTTCAAACAACGTCATCGGACACCTGACATATATTCTGTTTTTGTCACTCACAGTGTTGCTTAGTGTAGTAGACAGAAAAACAAAAAAAATGGACTGCACATATTCGAGAAAATTATAAAGGAAACGATTCCTCCTTTTTTTGATAATGACACTTAAACGAGTGAATGAAAATATATATCTTGTTTGTTAGTTTGTTTGTTTCTTTATTTCTTTTTTTCTTTGTATGTTAGTTTGTTTTGATTTTTCACGTCACAATTTTCTTTTAAGTCATGTCAGGACTGGTGGGTTGAAACAGTAACGTGGCTAAGTTCAAGGACACAACAGAGTGACTCCGCCAGCGGTGCGGCTCGAATCAGCAACCCTTCGATCCCCAGTCTAACGCTGTACCAGCCAAGCCACCGCGCTCCGCTAAAAATGGTTCTTGAGTGCTAAAACTGATCATGGCTGTCGTGTCTCAAAAACTGATAACAGCGTCTTGAGTTGCTGTAAAACGTATGCAGCAGTTCTCTGTATTTTTTTTTTTTCATTATTACTGTTACTTTTATTTTTTATCTTTTCTTTTTTTTTTCTTTTTTTTTCTTTTTTTTTTCCGCAAAAACAGAAATTCGCAAAACGTTCGTCTGAAAGCATTCCGCTCGTTCTAACTAAGAATGCAAGTATGTTCTTTATGTCTCTGACTATAAATAACGATGTTGTGACATAAGCATGCCTCATATATCCGCCATATTGCTACTAAACCGTGATTGTACGTGCATCGGCGTCGCGCATGTGTTACATTCCACCTCTGGATCCGCGCATGGTGCGTGTACAAACCTTTCATTGCTAAAATAGAATATCCTCCAATTAACAGCTTGGATGAAATTGCGAAAATCTATTGAGCATTCAGTTTTTATATTCGCAGCGTGTTTCAAAAATTTCCAATTTTTCCAGTTTATATAGTAGTTATAGGTAAACTTGATATTATAATTGGGCCTCGACGCGAGAAAACCTGTCTTCGGGGGTTGCGAACAACAAAGGTGCAGACCAGCCTGCGCATCTATTATTGAAGACGTTATAGGGTTACTTAGCAATACTGGTCCGGATCCCCTTAATATCACAAAGCTACCAATCCAGCATTCAAATAAATCAACCGGCAGCAATGTGCACGAAATTGGCGATACCTGCAGAATGGTGCATAACTGGATCAAAGTATACTTTATTTATTTATTTATTTATTTATTTATTTATTTATTTATTTATTTATTTATTTATTTATTTATTTATTTATTTATTTATTTAAAGAGGGCGGCGCGCTTAGCTATACAATCTACAATGACTAGTTTTCCTTGCGGCCCTCCATAAAACAAACATATATACATAGTATACATAATATAAAGGACACATTATCCCATATATAATATGCTCCATATATAATATGCTTGCAGGATCAAATATGTGCAGGCGCTAGCATTTATATTAAGATCTTGAATAGGGTTTAATGTGTGAGTATTTTCGAATGAGAACATACGCACACATCACAACTTTTGACGATGAGTATGTCTTGTTCTTTTAATGAAATAAAATACTCTCTTGTTGATTTTTTAAAAACCTCAAGCGAGGACGAACGTCTGATTTGACTCGATAGTGAGTTCCATAGTTTTGGTGCAGAAGCAGAAACGATCCATCAAAGAGAGTCTTTCTTGATCTCGGTACTAATAGGGAGTAATCTGTCGCAGACCGTAAATTGCGAGTATGGATTTTGAATAATGGTGTTAGTAAATTTATTATATGTACTCGGGTGTTATATTATGCAGTGAAAATACGACCAAAATAAATAATAAATTTTATAAAATAATAAATTAATAAAATGATAAATTATTCAAATTTCATAGAATAAAGGGAAATCACATAAAAATTGAATATTGTCAAAACATTAGAAAAGGGAAGTTAGAGCGAAAAAGGAAAAGTGTTTGGTATACACAAATAAGGTATTTTAGTATGCGTACAGTCACATACAAAGGAGCATTTGGCATTCAGTCGTTTTATCACTTGGCTTGTCGCAAGTTATGACAAAACGTTAATACCTTCCTGTCCCAGAGGCATATATTGCATAGTTTAGGAGCTTAATAGTTCTTCTTATCAATTTAAAACTCTTATCGCTTGTTTGTTGCGATAATTACCTACATGACACGTGTTAACGTTATGGTTCAATCTTGAGAGAAACCAAATTTGAAAAAAAAGTAAATAAATAATATAAACCGAAGTCAGTTTTAATGAACGAATCTTTGTTTAAAATCAGCGTTTTTCACTGATAATTTTGATACCAAATTTGATGATGGTTTTTTGAGAAAGTTTGAAAACATGATTTTGATGCGAGAAATTATGGTTTCATTATAAAAGTTCAATATACCCTTAAGACGTTTTAACTTATTGAATTGAATGAAAGTTGATAGGGTGCAGAATTCAGCAGAAGTAGATCCAATCAGTAAAATTAATGTGCATTGTGAATCAAACGTCTTATTTGCTTTTCTAAGTGTTTGTGCTTAACAACAACAACAACAACAACAACAGCGAGAAATATTGCTATTCTTAAGACGATACCAGTAAAATATTGCTCACGCAAATTCAGTCAAAAAGAACTACAAATGCGTATTTGGTAAACGTTTTATTGTTTTGTTTGCAACAACAACAACTGGTAATAATAATTATGATAAGGTTTTGAGTTTCAGTATAATACGAATTCATCAATGATGATGATGATGATGATGATGATGATGATGATGATGATGATGCATTTTAAAATATTTAGATGGGAAAATCATTTCTATATTAATTTTTAAAATAAGGATTTTTAATAGATAAAATAAACTTGTTAAATTATTGGTATCTTCTGCGCATGTGCAGTCTCAATTGTTGTGGTCACGCCCACACACTGGTTGCGCTTGGGTAGCTAAACGGTGATTGGTCGTTACCATGTAAGGCTAATCTTCGCGCCATGTCGCGCTTGGACCCTTCCGTTGTGTTTTCGGTCACTTTTGATTTGACCTTTGACAATTAAACACGGAAAGGAATCTTAAATATAGTTTTGTTGTTTTAGGTAAGTGAACACTTTTAGGTCTAAAAACTTCGCACCTTAAATTTGTAATTTATAAGTCTTAAATGAAATATTTCAAAGTCTAAGAATAAGTATAAAAGTAGAGCAAGACTGAAAGTAATTTTGATTTACGCATGTACGTTGAATGTATTATTCAGTTTAAAGAATGGTAAATGTTTCTGAATTTTCGAATGTTTTGCTTAAGAAATTGTCCATCAATTGCAGAACGTTAAATCAACTTTATTATTTAAGCAGTCTTTAACTATTGTTCATTTTCGCTATCGACGCCAATAATAAGTATGTTATTCTAAAACTATAACTTTCATGCATACACGTAAAACCTGTTTAAACGGTATCATAGGCGCACATTTCAAATACAAGTAAAGAATGAACTGAGCTTTTTGAAAAGCATTTTAAATAAACTTCAAAAAAAAAAAAAAAAAACAATTGAAAGGAAAAAATTCGTATGTGCGTATGTTTGTTTTAATCTATTTTGTATCATGTATATATTAGCACTTTTGATTTGACCTTTGACAATTAAACACGGAAAGGAATCTTAAATATAGTTTTGTTGTTTAAGGGACCCACAGAGTCCATGCCATAGGGCATGCGACGTCGGCCCATCAGGGCGCATCTTCGAGACTACAGAAGATGCGACGACGTTCTCACAAGAGTGCATCCCCAAGAACATCTGGAGATGGCGCACAGAAGTCCAAAACCCTCCAGTCCCAGCTTTTTACGGCACTACAGTTAGACGGGTCCGTAGAATTACCGAAAACCACTCATTTACCGAAAACCACCGAAAACCACTTAGAAAATCATATTTATAGGGGAATTATACCCTCCTAGTATTTGTTTTTTAGTAGTTTATGTTTATATTTAATAGGATGGATAGAAAAAATAAAAAATGAAGCCATCTTTTACCGATTTTGACCGTGTAAAATGTATCCCGTCTACCGAAAACCAAAAGCAATCGCCGAAAACCAATCCGAATAGCTGATATAATAAGTTACTATGTTCTTTAAGTATTTGTTTTTGATAATTCTTACTTGAGTTCTTACTTGAGTGTAAGGGAACCATTGAACCCTAAACGGTTCATCATCCCTATCTCACCATCATATACTCAACTATGTTGTCTGGCTTCCGGTGTCAAGCTCTCAATAATAAATCAGGAATGTTTATATGTGACCTCATATACATGTTAAATATTTGAAGTTTATAGAAAGATTGATCCTCAAATGCACTTTGTTTCAAAATATAGGGTATTTTCTCAATTATCGTATTTGGAATTATAAGGTAATCATCCGCTCTGTCATTATTCAACTATTCACTAAACAAATCTGTTCACATTCCGTTCTCAATTATGGTGATTATAAGTATTTCTCAAATATGACTTGTATTCACTATTATTCATCTGAAGACTATGCATTTTCAAAGATCATATACAGATGTTTATAGCAGTATGTTGAATAAGAAGGATAAAATAAATCAAGTTTGAAACCATCTTATACCTAATTAAATGCTTTAAAACGTACAGCGGCAGGCCGAAAATCAAAAATCGATTACCGAAAACCAATCGAAATATCCCATCTATAGGGCTTTTATGCCCTCATGGGATGTGTTTTGAATAAATCAAGTTAATTTATAAACATATTAAGTATGCTTAATTAAAAAAAAACGACAATTAAAACATAGACATTATTTATCCATATCATCCTGAATTTGACGAATATATAATGTATATAACGTGACTGAACTCTGCAAAAATGCATTCGTAAATGATGTATACCCAGGACAGACACTGCTTTATACACCTGTACTGGGTGTATATAATTTACGTCGAATGAATATATAAAAATGAACCTCCTCAACATATATGAGCCGTGGCATGGGATTTCAAACAATGTGGTATGTGCTACCAGCATAACCGCAGTTTGATCAGAGCCTTTGCTAGTCGCTTGAATATCCTGTGAGTGTTACGCTACTGACTGAACATCATTTTGCGTTTCTAAACTTGAAATGAGGGTGTACAGGCTCGTCTCAGTCTACACATGTCAAAATGCCTCATTGCTGGAAATCACATGTCATGGCTCAAGGGATGAATAATGTTGTTTCACAATTTCATTAATGGGGATTAAAATCAAACTGTGGAACCATTAACGCCTCGTTGACTCTTGCTTAAAGGCATTATCTTTCAATCACTCAGAGGATTAAGGGAGGTGTGTGTATTAATTGCAGTTAATAATTGGGTAATTGGTTTAACTGGTAATTGGTACTCAATCAGTGTCATATTTCTGACTATTGGGATTTTCAACCTGGAACAGGCTGTTCAGTATTTCGGCCCATATTATTCAGCAATATGACAACAACGATTATAAAGAGTATTAATAAGAATAATTTCACAATTCTTTATTATTTTCAACAAAGGAATATTACAAAATAATAAGCATCAGGCATTGGATCACTCAAATATCCCAGTGGCCTCACCATATATCCTGTAACAAAATATCATAAATAATATGTATATAAACATAACTACTAACAAACAAATACTAGGAGGGTATAATTCCCCTATAAACTTGATTTTCTAAGTGGTTTTTCGCGATTGCTTTTGGTTTTCGGTAGACGCGATACATTTTACACGATCAAAATTGGGATAAGATGGCTTCATTTTTTATTTTTTCTATCCATCCTATTAAATATACTTATATATAAACATAAACTACTAAAAATAAATACTAGGAGGGTATAATTCCCCTATAAATATGATTTTCTAAGTGGTTTTCGGTGGTTTTCGGTAAATGTGTGGTTTTCGGTAATTCTACGGACCGCAGTTAGACTATTTAACTGCCATCCTTAGCCGTAGGAAACCTCTTAATGTTGTCAATGAAGTCTTGTCCAACCCAAATAGGCTAGCTGAGTTGACATTGGATTGCTACTACTAGAGTGACTGTCAACAGACAAACTCTTAAGTTAGATGAAGACATAATCAGAGAAGTTGAACAACTTTCAATGAGTATGTGCTATCAGAAACGTTGTGAGATCATGGGCCTTATCCTAAGGAAGTGATATTTCAAAACTTAGACCAAGTGAGATATTCATTTAGTTAGCATAAATGAAAATTGACGTCGTTTTTTTTTTCTTATTTTATGCTAAAAATTCAAAAAGACATACACGTTATATGGTATTCTGAAAGAGAACAATAATAATGTCAAAGAAAAATGATCATGACTCCTGAGTTTTGACCCCATTTTGCATCGCCTACGTGTTGATTTCGACATACAGCTGGTATATGCAAAGTTAAACGTTAACGTCTTCAATAAAATCAAAACAAATGTCACCATTTTACAGTACTATGCAGATATTGCTTACACAAGTTGCAAACAATTAACATGCCCAGTATTATCCAGTTACCCTTCGCCATTGTTGTTGTTGTGGTGGTGGTTGTATACTTTCTTCCGATATTGGAACAATGAGTTTATATGGCATTTTGTCTTTTTTTCATGGCGGCCATCTTGAATAAACATGTATTGTTCTCTTTCATTTTGAGGTATACTTGAAAAATAAAGAAACGTCAGTTTCGGTAAGTTTTGAAATCGTCGTAGACATGAGTTTGCATAATTCCATGTAATGCTACAGTGTTTTTCGTAAACTTAGCGCAAATCACTAATATAAGCCTGCAACAATGGTTTACCATCGTAATGGTTAAATATTAGGTGGGATGGCTGTAAAACCACTATTTAGCAAATGACATCATTCCGTCAATCGTCAGGCATAAACTGCAATAATAACAACGCTAAACGTTACATGGACTCTAAACTACAAACTTCACTTATAAATATAGCGTCAATGTAATTGTTCATAAGTGCTACAAAATCAGGAACTGTGTAGCGTTTCTTTTGTCAGTCAGTATATATGTGTGTGCTGCACTACTTGTATAAAGAATCTGGTGGAGTGGCTTACTAATATTATCATTATCGCTATTGATATAATCATCCAGAGTAATAAGAAACACAGATACTTGCCAATAACCTTGTCAGCTCCCAGATTTGTTGAGCCTGTATATGCTTGACACCTTATAAACAACAACAACTATATTTTAAATCTATTTAAACCGTTATTCTGAACTTCGGTTAACTATTATTCATTTGTGACCTCTCAGTATTGACCTTTGGTCGAGTCTAATTTTCTGGGTTGAGCAGATAATTTACCGTTAACTGTTTGTAAAATTTCTTTATATTATTAAAAGCTATATTTGATTGATATCTGTCTCTATGGTTCAGTGGTTAAAACACTCTCCTAAAACACACGAGGTCGTGAGTTCGAGCCTCAATTCGGACTTTTTTGTGTGTTTTTTTTTTGTTTTCTAGCAATTATATTGCATATATTGATGTTTAATTATTTAAATAATGCAAAGTAAGTTTTATATGTTATAAAATGATTTTTCGTGTCTTCTTCTTTGCAGTTGTATATTCTGCTGGTATTAAATGGGCCTCGACGCGAGAAAACCTGTCTTCGGGGGTGTGCGAACAACACAGGCGCAGACCAGCCTGCGCATCCGCGCAGTCTGATCAGCGCCTTTGTTATTCGCTTTTTGCAAAGTATCATATGTAAACTTGCTACAGGTGAAATTTTAATTTTCTAGCTAGTTTCTGTAGCTGAGGAGACTGGTTTGAAACTCGCTTTGTCTGAAACCCCGAAGACAGGTTTTGTCGCGACGAGGCCCAAATTATATAATAACATGGTTTTTACAACACCTGAGAAATGCAAGGCAAAATATTTCCTTATCAGGATTTTATTATTAATGAGCCGCGGCATGAGATTTCCAATAATTTGACATTTTGACAAATGTAGGCTCGGACGAGCCTCTGCAGCATCCTGTTAAGCGTAGAAACTCCAAATGATGTTCAGTCAGTAGCTTAACAATCATAGAATACTCAAGCGACTTGCAAATGCTCTGATCAGACTGCGCGTATGCGCAGGCTGATCTGAGGCTTTGCTAGTCGCACATACCACATTGTTGGAAATCTCATGCATTGGCTCAATTTTACATGTGTACGAGCAGTATGAGCAGTTGAAATTTCTTGTTAAGTTATGTTGAGCAAGAAAAAAAGTTTAATTTATATCAGTGCAAGGTCCTGAGGTTATAAAACTTTTTTCATGCTCAACTCAGCTGAGCACGAAATTTATCCTGCCTATATGGTTGCTGGTTCCAGCCTCATCGCCGGCGAACACATTTTATCAGCTGCTTAACTGGTTTATCCCGACAAGACTGAAAAATGTTGACTGGGACGTAAAGAATCTTACATTAGCAGTATAAAATATATATTTCATCTGACAGGTCTTTATTTTTCAACATTTAGTTGAAGTAAAACCTCGGGGTCAAATCACGAGAAATTAAAGCTGTCCGAGTTCGCGATCTGGGGCCACTAGCTCGTAGGCATCTTAAGCCTTAAGATCACCATAAGTTCAACTTAAGTTCACCTTAACGGTTATGGCCACTAACTCGTACACACCTTAATTTACGGTGATGACTTAAGATCATCGTAAAGTTACGGTCACGATAGAGTCACCTTAGCGCCGTCTTAGTGGTTAGGAGAGGTACTTCCAAGAACGAATGCAATAAAATAATGATTTTAGAAGACTATGAAAGCCTATATCTTTAGAAAAAAAATACTGCCTGCTACATTTTAAAGGCTTTTTACAGAGACACATGTATATAGGTTGTGCGCAGGTCCAGAGGGGGGAGGAGGTCCGGACCACCCTACCTGGAAAATCCACACGTTTCTTTATAAAATAGCAATTACACCCCTTCCCCCGAAAAGAGTTGGAACCCCCTGGAAAATAGAAATATTGGCCCCAACCTCTGGCGAAATTTCAAGAATGCATGTAGGCATAGTAGCAGATAAACACGCACGTGTATGTTCATGTAAATTGCTCTATGTATGCTCAGTGATTGTGTGCTGTATTTGGTAATTAAACCTGTAGGCCTTTTTATGTTAGTTTTCACTGATCATGGTCAAAATAATTAGGGAATGAAAGACTATGGCCACAAGGGTATCGTTCTGAGCCAATCAAGGGTGTATGTACATAGGTAGGTAGGTAGGTAGGTAGGTTGGTGGGTGGATTTCCAAAATAAAATAAAAGGTCGTTTTCTTCTGTTCCCCAAACCACTGGTTTTGTTCATTTTTTAATGCATATGAGCGGGTCGACTACTGCTACACACAGCCCTGCAGATGCCTAGAACTCTGCAGCCTGATCAGAGTTTTCGACGTACTCATGAGTTTTAACTCTTTGTCTTCAAAATAATCCGACCACTGCTTTTTAAACGATATTTAGAAAATATTTGGATGTTGTGTCCCTTATTTTTGAAGTAAAGGCTGTTCAAATTTTCACAAAGCATTCATTTGCCAGCTCTTCGGCTGTGAATGTTGCTTAAAGTTCATTTTGTATTCAGTTCGCTATCACAATAATGAAGATCTTTTAATTGTTTGTTAATTAAATAATAAAACTGCCAGGTCTTAGTTATTTTGTTTGCTTATAATGCACATTTGAAACTTGTCAGGGAACTAGGCGAAGCTTAACCCTTTTAATAGTAATGGAGCCTTCCTTCTGACTTGATACAATAAACTTGGGTTAGTCCATTGTAAATATCAGGCTGTTGACAGGTTGTAATTTTCAAAAATATATTGTATTCTTTTGTCTGAAGATAGTTTACCTTTACAGACAGTAAATACCCTGATAAAATGAAGCATTTCACCTGGGTCTTCTCTGTTTGCAAAAAATACTTGTTTAGGTGTTTCACAAATATAAAGGGTTCATGCAAAATAATTAATATTGATATCAATTGGCTGATATCAACAATATGGGCCACGAGAAAACCAGACTTAGTTACACGCGAAAAACATTCGCACCGAATAGCCTGTGCAACCATTTAGTCTATCAGTGTCATTATCCTTGTTAACTGTAAAATATAGTAGTTAGAAAGTGACCAGAAAATACCACGATCACAGACTCCAGACCAACCGACGGCACCGCGAGGAAGAGACAAAGAGCACAGACTGCTAAAACACAAATCGCAGCACGAAGTTTTCAATATTCTAGCTAATCTCTGTAGCTGCGTATGCTGATTTTAGCCTACCCAATGACTGATTTTCTCGCGTCGCGACCCATATATTTATCTTTTCTGCTGAGTCGGTTCTAAATACTGTAAACAACACGCTTTGCACGAGAGAATAGATATAACACAGGTAAATCTTAAAAGATACGATGACCTTAAGTTAAGAAGGCGCTAAGACGGCTTTATGTTATCGGAATAGCGCCACCTTAAATATTACGGTCGTCACCTTAAGTTAATCTTAAGGTCGTCTTAAGTTGGTCAACTTACGATGTCTACGAGTTAGTGGCCCCAGGGCTATAAGACCAGGCTGAAGACCCAGCTATCAAAACTATGTGCAGCTAAATTGGACTCATCAAACGTAGAAGAAGAAAAACGGATTGCGAACGGTATAACTGTTGATTAAACTGCACGGATACACACATGTAGGCTTTATATTAAGAGACTGTCACACCTTACCGGCTTGCACTAACGGACGCGTAACGGACAGCAAAATTCTTTGTCCGTTCGTGTCCGTTCGCATGCGTTTCTTGTCCGTTCCCCATGTGGTGAATGCGTTCCGTATCAGGTGATATCCGTTTTGTCCGGTCCTATCCGTTGGCAAGCTTAGGGCATGTTCAAAACTTCGAACGGACGCTACCGGATAAATATGTACGGTGGATGAACATTACTCATGCGTTGGTATGCGGTTTGTCCGGTTCTCGTGCGGTTTGTCCGATTCTCATTGTTTCAGCATCCTGTCATTATCCAGGACAGGTAAGAGAGTTTCCTGGACGAGTACCGCATGCGCATTCTGTGATCGTTCAACTAACGTTTTGTCCGTTAATTATACTGTATATATTCGTTTTGTCCGTTATACATCTGCTACACGTACGTTAGTTGACCGTTCTTTGTTCGTTACATGTTCGGTACGTATGCGCTCCTTGCGACTCCCGCGTCGACATTCACCGCCACTAAGACGACTTCCATCACAGGATAAACATTTTTTTTGCATTTATTCTGTCCGTTCGGCGTCTGTTACCTTTATCCGTTAAATGTGTGACGGTACCATTAGATTGACTTTATTGGTCGCCTATGATACATGTATAAACATGTGTTCCACCAAGGTCAGAAAAGAAAACAGCTTGTTTTTTATGTATTGAGCAAACTTGAACAGATTGAATAATGAGGCGTTAGCTAAATTATTTGAGTCGCGACATAAGATTTCCAACAATGTGGTATGTGCGACCAACAAAGGCTCAGGCCAGCCTGTATATACGCATAGTCTGATCAGAGCCTTAAGCAAGCGCTTGAACAATCTATGACTGTTAAGCAACTGACGAACAGCATTTGGAGTTTCCAAGGCTAATAGGAGGCTGCACAGTGCACAAGCCCGTCTGCCTCTATTCATGTCAAAATGTCACTGTTGGAAATCACGTGTCGTGGCTCATTTGTGTTTAGGCCTACCGTCTGTGCTCGATCGAACAACAACCTCGATGCGAGAAATCCTGACTTTGTTTGCGTGTGAAAGACAAAGGCGCAGACCAGCCTGCGCATCCGCGCAGTCTGATCAGCGCCTATGTTATTCTCGCTGTTTAGAGGATAAATGTCTAAACTTACTCCATGGAAACTTCCAAGATTCTAACTAGTCTGGGTAGATGAGTAGGTTGGTTTAGCCAATAAAATAGTTTTAACCCCTAAAGCGCCACCTATAATAGCCCACGGGCCCGTAGGGGTCACCATGCACCCCCCTTAGGGCCTTTTGGTTTGGTATTATATTGCTCATTGGACATCCGTGATTAAGAATCAAGATGTTAAGACTCGATATCTTGGGTCCCAACCGCCATTTGGATGGTTTCAAGATGGCCGTACTGAAAAAAGACAAAATGCACATATAGTGTAATATCAGCCTTCTACTATGTATTATGCTAACGTTTATGAGTGGACCAACTATACTTAAGATAAGCAACCTTATTACTCCCATTGTGGGAGTCTGTAATTGTTCTAGGTTTTGGTGTACGTTTCTTTATGTCCGTTCTAGTATTGCAATCTTCTTGATGGGGAAGAGAGAGCTGGTTGCTTTGCTTAATTTGTCTTCCTGGTGTCTCGTGATGGTTGAGCGGCTCTTCCTCGCGGTGCCACGGGGTTGTCTGCAGTTTGTGATTGTGGTATTTCCTGATCAAACTCACTTACTTTTTTATTTCTGATATAAAAAGCTAAATATAAGGTCTTAACATACTATATTTAAAATGGCGGCCAATTTGAGATACAAATTTCGCATATTTTCGTTAAAAAGTTTCCATGATTTTCACAATACAATTTCTAGTTACATGTTTCAGTCATTATTACTTTTGGAGATATATTTACTGTCAGCATTACTTTAGTAATGGAGTATTTCATTTATAACAAAATCATCATCTTCATACTAATCGATAGACTGCATACAGGGTTACCCCACCCATTTTATTAAGTAGACACATTTCCCTGTAAATAATCATAACTACACTTCAGTAAGCATCTATTTCAATGATATTGAAATGACGTTTACTTGGTTATCTCCAGAATCACCATTAATTGCAGCATACATTTTTGAAGGTTTGTTTGGCCCTTAAGGTGTAACATACGTTACATGTTACATCGAATTCAACAAAATAGGCATGATGAGACTGAGTCCAAAATAGCCTCTTTAGACACTTGAAGAAAGGGATCCAGAAATTCCATAGGAAGTTTGTTTTGGCCCCCCCCCCCCCCCCCGCAGATAAGGCTGCTAACAATGTTGTGGTCGTTTGAAAAAGATACTATATTAACACCCTTAAGCAAGAACTTAGTACTGCAAAAACATATGAGCATAACAGACTTGATGAGACGTCTATCGTTGATAGGCATCGATGCCATATGGCAGCTAAGTTTGGGTTGTTTGTTGATGAGGACCATAGCAAGCTTCCTACGTTATACTGGTTACCTAAATTTCATAAACGGCCCTATAAGTCACTTTTTATTGCTAATTCTAGTGCATGTACAACTACTGAGTTGTCTATTCTTTTGACTTCTTGCCTCACTGCAATTAAAAACCATGTCATTAAATATTGCACAACAGTTTATGAAAGAAATGGTAAAAAATTATTTTGGTCTATTAACAAGTCAGGTGAAATACTTAATAAATTGAAGTCTAGAGGTTTTCTAGCATCTGGTTTGTCTACATATGATTTCTCTACTCTCTATACTACATTGCCTCATAATCTAATAAAAGAAAAACTAACAGAATTAATTGAACAAACATTTAACAGAGAGGGCTCACTTTATTTGGCTTGTAATGATAAAAATGCCTTTTTTACTTCTGAACAACCTAAACGATATAAATTGAGGTCATGTCAGAGAATGTGATGCGCTCCATTATCTTTTGGACAATATATTTATAAGATTTGGCTCAAAATTATATAGACAAATTGTTGGTATTCCAATGGGTACTAAAGATATCTATCACGTGACTTGTGGAGAAAGTCGTGTTTCAGATCTCTGGTGTTATTCTTCAAATATCTATGGATTCGTTTTGTTAATGAATATAAAACTTATATCAGGATGATGGAGTAAAAGTGCTTTTCAAAATGATGTATACTGCTTAAAGGATGCGATTGTACATTATCTGGTATTTGCAACTTTTCATCATCGGTTATCTCTTTGTGTTGGAATAGGTTAAAATGGTCTACACATTTATGGCCTCGGGCGAAGATATTATGTACTGAACTAGCCCTATCGACTGCCCATTGTGTTATTAAGAGTCGAGTACTGTTAACTGAAACAACTGAGTATGGCTCATAGTACGCCAAATAGTGTCGATTCACAAATCTTAACAGAGCTAACGCCTGTGAAATTAGTCGGCGATCATGGTAAGGTTACTGAGGCAAAGGTCCCTTACTCTTCGGGGACTACTCATATAGTAAAGCAAGAGTTAGATACGTCCAGTTATACTGTGTTTGGTGAGGGGTCTGTGGACGATCTGGACATATATGACCAGCCAGAGCACAAATTGTACATGAGATTTCAGTCCATATTCAGAGGATTGCCCAAAGAAATGTTCATCAATCGGATTATACAATGTGCGTCCTCATCTGAACCTGATCTCGAAAACCATCGTTCGATGCTATTTGAGCTGGTGAAGGAATGTGACGAATTTCCGTTTGGTTTACAGGCAGAACTGAAGCGCCGCGTTCGTACACGGAATGGTGATAGTGTAGTGTCTAAACTCGCACATGATGTTTACATCTTGATGTCAGTGCTCGAAGGTGGAGAGTTCTCAGAACTGAAAGATATTATAGCTAAGGGTAAAAGTAATCGTACCCAGTCCCAAGCACAAACTCCGTTGCGCGCTAGTTACATGGCGTCAACTTCGTGTGGATGTTCAACTGAAGTTGCAGCTTTGCTGAGTAACATTAACAATGTAAAGGCTGATGTTCTTAATATGAAACAAAGTTACGCTGCTGTTGAAACTACCAGATCTTCGGAAATTCAGGCCTTAAAATCAACCGTTCTGGGCTTGAAGGCAGATTTGAGCAAATTATCTACAACTGTGTCTAAAGCTGTTACAGACATTGCCCTGGCCGCACAGCGTATTGATTCAGATAAGAGTAATGGGGTCGCCAAACTAAGAACGGACATTCGCTTATTGTAGGACTCAGTTCGTGATATACAAGATTCCTTAGATAGCGTTAATAGTCTATCTACAAGCAGTAACACTAGTGTATTTGGTAAAAGTAAAAAGACTGCTAAGAAAAACAAAGTTTCACAAAACCCCGTCCCATCTAGTACTGTCAATATTTCTGAACAAAGTTTGAATTCTGTGCCCGTGAATGAACAGTCAGTTGGTCTGATCGAACATGTGCCCACTTATGTAGCACAGGAAGTTGACTCTGCTATAAATGAGAATCCGAATAATGGTGGACAGCTTAATATAAGTAGAGAGCACCTCACGGCCGAACCTGAGCTGACAAGTGTCCGGCATAATATGACATCTGGTGTTGATGCAGGGCACGTTGCTTGTGGTACCGAAGGTCCTTTTCAGTATTGTAGTGTGGGCGCTGTCAGTGAGGGTTCGTCCACATCAGTTGGTCCAAATGTTGCCCGACCCATCCCATGGGTAAACGCTCATGGGGTGGACCGGCCATCATTACTTCAAAATTCTGGTGCTCATTCTGTTGAGAATAGTACTTCCAATGAAATACCATGTTCTCCGCGTGAAACACAATTATTCTCTTATAGAGAAAGCCTTGAACATAATGGTTTATTCGGTCGAGGCAACGCAAATTTCGAACAAGCCTCAAATATACCGGTCCTTACTGCGAGAAGGGCACCAAACGAGCCTGATACATTTGTACATGTAAATGAACCATCAAACAAAGACGACGATGATGATGCTGACTTTATTCAATATGTAAAGAGAAAACCTCGTCGTTATTATCTTGGTGGGTTTTACCCTGAAGTCACAGAGGATGTTATTGAGCATTATGTTAGCAAACGTGGTCCTACTGTCTCGTTTGTGCGTATATGGCATAGTAAGCGCAATAAGCGTGACGTAGTTATTCGGCTAAACATTGAAGATAATGGGTCAGCTGACCTAGTTGAGACTCCTACATTTTGGCCTCGTGGTGTAAGGTGTCGTCCTTGGCTGGACAGAAACGAACGCTATCACAATCATAATAAAACCCACCGTTATCATAGGCGTACACCGTATGTGCCCCGCGTTGGGCATGCGTTTTGCAGATCCGATGTGGACGATTATAATCCGTTTTCTCCACTTCGTGACCAAGGGAATTATCACAATACTTATTAATGGAAGTAAACCTAATGACGTGGAACGCCACTGGAATTATGTCCAGTTCAAGCTACTTAAGTGATTGTCTTTCATTCAAAAACATAGATATCTGCGGTTTGTCTGAACACTGGCTATATGAAAAAGACTTGATCTTTCTCAATGAGATTAACAGTAATTATATGTGCCATGCCGTGTCCGACTTTGACCTAATGATTCCAGGTCACAGGCGAGTCGGTAAAGGAGGGGTGGCCTTGCTTTGGCATAAAAAGCTGAATAGTAGGGTGACTCCATTGTCATTCGACGATGACAGAATAATTGGCTTACAGTTAGTAATCAGTCCCTCTCTTAATATATATGTGTTTCAAGTATATCTGCCGTGCTCAAACCACCCAGTTGCTAGATTTTATGAGTATATTGACAAATTGAGCAATTTATTAGGTCTATACGCAGAAAAAGGGCTCGCGCTTATTATGGGTGACTTGAACACTAAACTTTTAGCCAGCAATTCTGTACATCCTCAAAGTAACAGAACCCGTATACTGACAGAGTTTTTAAATAGAAATAATATGGTTTCATTAAATACCTTAGGGTTCTGCACAGGTGCCCGCAACTCATTTGTGTCATATGATAACAAGTGCGAGACCCTTATAGACCATATATTGTTTCCGATTGAGCATCTTCAGCTAGTTAGCACAACTGAAATTTGTAACGATGATGCACTAAATGTCTCGCGCCACCGGCCAGTCGTGTCCAAATTCTATTTACCGATCTGGGCTCCGGATCAAGAATCCGCGCAATCCAGCATTAATATTAATTGGAAAAAGGCTGACGAGCAGACTGTTCACTGTTATAAAAATAACTTAACACGTTGCTCTAAATTTCACTCATTATCCGAAAATAATTTTGAGGCAAAGTCGTCTGTAGACAACGGATATATGGATTTGATTGGTGCACTCAAAGACAGTGCAGCCCGTAGCTTTCCTAAAAACAATACAAACGGTATCTCAAACCTTACTGGACGGAACAGCTAACGGCTTTACATAATGGTATGTCCAATGCGCGGAAAGCCTGGCTTATAGCTGGCCAGCCGAGGGATCGCGATCATGTGGCTTACTCCTCCTATAAAACAGCGAAACGAAATTTTAGGCGTAAACATCGCCAGGCGACCGAGAACTTTTTAAAGAAGCAATTTGAGGTGATTGATGAACTCGCAGAAGTTGACAGTGGTCTATTTTGGCATCATATCAATAGTCGTCGGAAAAAAATCTTTAATTTCTCCTGGTTCTCACATTAAGTTTGATGGTAGGGATGTATACAGCGAAAGGGAAATAACTGATGAATGGGTGCGCTATTTTTCAAATCTATACAAACCATCAGAAAACCCCGCGTTTGATGAACCTTTTAAAAGATCAGTGAGTGAGTCTGTAAGGCGGCTCAATAATGACACCTCTGAAAATGATCGAAATCCCATAAAAATAAGCAGCGAAGAGGTAGAATCTGCTCTAAGGCTTGCGCATAGAGGTAAAGCCTGTGGCGACGATGGCATTTATTACGAACATATATTATTTGCTGGTACGGAGCTGTGTGAAGTCTTATCAAAATTGTTTTCTGCAATGATAAAACTTGCGCATGTCCCTGTTGAAATGAAAAGGGGAACTATAATAACTTTGTTTAAGGGAGGGAATAAAAGGAGGGATGACCCAGACAATTACAGTTGTCTTCTGTTATCCTTAAGTTGTTAGAAAGGATTATACTTACTAGGATAGAGCTGTTTGATACATTAACTCCCCCGATTCATCCTCTCCAGGGTGGGTTCCAAAAGAATATCGGATGCCTTATGTCCTCGTTCTTATTGCGCGAATCAATCTCATATGCCAAGGAGAATGGCAGTAAATTATATGTATGCTTTCTTGACGTAAAAAAGGCATTTGACTGCGTATGGCACGACGGGCTATTCTACAAATTGTATAACTCCGGAGTTAATAAAACGTTCTGCAGATTGATTGTTAATATGTACACAGACATGTTCAGTTGTGTCAGGAATCGTGGACATAAATCGAGATGGTTTCGGGTCCTGCAGGGTACGCGTCAGGGTGGGGTAATCTCCCCTTTCCTGTACTTAATATATAAAAATGATTTGCTCTATGAGATAGAAGCCTCAGCTTTAGGTTTTTGTATGTATGATATAAACTGCGGTTCACCCACAGTGGCCGATGATATGCTGGTCTGTTCGTTCTCCGTTAATGGTCTAATACAGATACTGGTATTATGTCTACGCTATGGACACAAGTGGCGTTTCGAACATGGTATCATGAAGTGCCTTGTGGTAGTCTTCAATGAGCTTAAAAGGGCGTATCAGCAAAGTAATCGACAATGGCCGTTCGGAAATGTTTGTATAGAAGAAGGCACACAGTATAAACATTTAGGGGTGGTATGTGACAAAAATATGTCGATTGACGTAAGCGTCAAAGATTCTTGCAATAAACTCAGAAGCACATTTTTAAGTCTGGTTAATTGTGGCATTTACGAGGACGGATTGAACCCCCTATCGGTGAGACGCATTTACAATGCCATCGTCCTGCCGAAAGCATTGTATGGTTGCGAATTGTGGTCGAATATTCAATCTTCACATTTAGTGTCGCTTGAGCGGGCTCACCGTTTTTTGTGTGAAGTTTATGCAGTTTTTGCCAAAATCTACGAGTACTGACGTCGCTTTATCTCTTTTTGGTTTCAACTCACTAGAAACAGAAATAGATTACAGGAAACTCATATTCCTAGGTCAGCTATGTCGATTAACTGGTGATCACAGAGTTAAGACTGTATTTCATCATAGACTAATCCATTATACCGAAACTCCGGCGAAAATGATAGGGTTTTTCCCCGACATTTATCGTATACTTACAAAATATGCGCTCACGCGTTTTATTTCAGATTACATAGAAAACGGCTCCTTCTTGTCCAAATATTCATGGAAGAAACTAATCCGCGCTAAAATAAACGAGGTATTTAGACGCGAGTTGCTCATGAGAGTCACAACCTCCGAGTCATTGTGCCGTCTAACCAGAACACACTCTGTTTTGCACAAACCCCATATATTGTGGTCTCTTAGTAAAGCTTTCCCGCGATACAAAAGACAAGTCCTGTTGGCCGTTCGATTCATCGGCATGCTATTTACCGGAAAATGGTATTCATCATGCCAAAAGTGCGGCGAAAAGTCAAATGCCATAGCAGAACACATTCTACTATTCTGTCCTAGTACGAATACCTTTAGGTTTACGTTGTGGCGAAATTTATTTACTCGTTTTGGAGTTGAATTATTTCGACAATTTAGAAGTCTGTCACCATCTGATCAAGTAGATGCCTTATTCTCAGGATTCTATGGTCTAGAAGTTGATGAAAATGTTAGATTAGAGTCACTTAAAATATTGTTACAGTCACTGAAATTACTAAGTTGGCACTTGCCCTTAGACAAACTGATGCTATCTTAAAAACAGTGATTAATTGTTCAGTCATTCAGTGATATACGCCAGTGAAGTGGCGATAATTTTTATTCAATTCAATTAGTTTAAACCAAAGCACATGCTATGGGTACTCAAAAGAACCGTCTCAATATAAGATGGCTCTGTTGAGTATCCAAAACATGTTTTCATTGATGATACGAGTTACTTCATCTAGGGAAATACGTCTGAGGATGTGAAGGGATAATCCTGGTCTAGTTCCCTAACTTTAGACCCAAACACATGTTGTGGGCACTCAGGAGAGCCGTCTTTTTGTGAGACGGCTCTGTTGAGTATCCAAAACATATTTTGATAGATGTTTAGGAACCCAGTTTTCCTGAGAAGCACGTCTCAGGAAATTATGGGATTATCTTTTATTTAGTTTTCTTACTATAAACCGTAACACATGTTGTGAGTACTCAAACGAGCCGTCTCAATATGAGACGGCTCTGTTGAGTATTCAAAATATGTTATGACTATTGGATATGAATTCACTCATCCAGAAAAACACTCCTTAAGATGTGAGAGAAAAATTTCGAGCTAGTTTTTGTTTTCACTTTGTAACCATATTACAAGTTGCAGGGACTCAAGAGTGCCGTCCCAATATGTGACTGCTCTAGTGAGTATTCAAAACAGGTCCTTATGTGATAAATAGGAGTGCATACAACAATAGAAATGCGTCTGAAGATGTGAGGGGATTATTCTGACTTAATATTCGTAATTAAAACCAAAACACATGTTGTGGGGACTAAGAGGAGCCATATCAATACGAGACGGCTCTAATGAGTATCCAAAACATGTTTTTGGCCAACGAATAGTAATTCAGTCATTCATGGAAATATCCCTCACGAAGAGAGGGTATAATTCTGGATTTGTCCTGTAACTTTCAACCAAACATGTTGTGACTACTCTAAGGGGCCGTCCCTAATTGAGGCGGCTCTTTTGAGTATCATATTCGTGATTTGAACTGATGGATACGCTTCCTGTCACTCTGCTAAATGCGACTCCATATAACAAATAAGAGGGTAATCTTGATTTAAATTTGTAATTTTCAAACTAAATCACATGATTTGGAGACTCAGAAGGGCCGGTTCAGTGCGTGACGGTTCTAATGAGTGTCCAAAGCATGTTTTAAATGTTGAATGGATGTTATGTCATTCAGTTAATTGAGCCTCAGGAGAAGAGGGGATAATTCTATTTTTTTTTCTTTATACTTCTAGACCAAACACATGTTGTGAGGACTCAGTGGAACCGTCTCAAGATGAGACGATCCTATTTGGTGCTCATAAAAGTGTTTGGTCTGATGGTATGGTAAGCGAACGCAATGTCCCGTAAATGAAAGAAAAAGAAAAGTTTATTTATCTTATTTAAGAAATCTCGTAAAGTGAGTGCTTTGTTTTCTTCTCGGTTAAAATCCTTAAATTTCGTTTCGTTAAGGTTAAACTCAGAGGTATTCAAAGCCGCTCAGTCAACGTTAAGTCACATTCTGACTATACCTATCAATACCTCAGTGGAACGGATGGGTGTAGGCCAAGCATGTGACAGTAAGCGATTGCAAACGACAGGGCGCAGATCAGCCAAGCACACGTGCAGGATGGTCTGTGCCTCTGTTGTTTACCACTATGAGTGTTCTCAAACATTTTGTAGATGTGCATTACTATATTGTCTCTATTTTTGTTCGTTTTCTTCTGTATGTTGTATATGAGTTTGTATTGTGCTCTCCATATCTGGAGGATAATAAAGTATCTATCTATCTCATCGCCGGCGAAGACATTTTATTAGCTGCTTAACTGGTTTATCCCGACAAGACTGAAAAATGTTGACTGGGACGTAAAGAATCTAACATTAGCAGTATAAATATATAGTACATCTGACACGTCTTTATTTTTCAACATTTAGTTGAAGTAAAACCTCGGGGCCAGATCGCGAGAATTTAAAGCTGTCCGAGTTCGCGATCAGGGCTATAAGACCCAGCTATCAAAACTATGTGCAGCTAAATTGGACTCTTCAAACCTAGAAGGAGAAAAACTGATTGCGAATAGTATAATTGTTGATTAAACTGCACGGATACACACATGGGCTTTATATTAAATGACTTGTCACACCTTAACTGATAGCACTAACGGACGCGTAACGGACAGCAAAACTCTCTGTCCGTTCGTGTCCGTTTGCATGCGTTTCTTGTCCGTTACCCATGCGGCGAATGCGTTCCGTGTCAGGTGATATCCGTTTGTCCGGTCCTATCCGTTGGCAAGTTTTGGACATGTTCAAAACTTCGTACGGACGCTACCGGATAAATATGTACGGTGGATGAACGTTACTCATGCGTTGGTATGCGGTTTGTCCGGTTCTCTTGCGGTTTGTCCGATTCTCATTGTTTCGGCATCCTGTCATTATCTTGTATGTATCCGTTGATGTCCGTTCGACCTGCGTTGTGAACGGTCAACTACTGGACAGGTTAGAGAGTTTCCTGGACGAGTACCGCATGCGCATTCTGTGATCGTTCAACGAACGTTTTGTCCGTTTCTTATACGGGATATATTCGTTTTGTCCGTTATACATCTGCTACACGTACGTTATATATAGTTGACCGTTCTTTGTTCGTTACTTGTTCGGTACGTATGCGCTCCTTACGACTTCCGCGTCGACATTCACCGCCAATAAGACGACTTCCATCACTGGATAAACATTTTTTGCATTTATTCTGTCCGTTCGGCGTCCGTTACCTTTAAACAGCACCATTAGATTTACTTTATTGGTCGCATATGATACATGTATAAAAATGTGTTCCACCAAGATCAGAAAAGAAAACAGCTTGTTTTTTATGTATTGCCTGATGATTACGTTTAGGTCTACAAAAGCAAACTTGAACAGATTGAATTATAAGGCGTTAGCTAAAATGTTTGAGCCGCGACATGAGATTTCCAACAATGTGGTATGTGCGACCAACAAAGGCTCAGGCCAGCCTGCATATACGCGTAGTCTGGTCAGAGCCTTTAGTAAGCGCTTAAACAATCTATGACCGTTAAGCTACTGACGAACAGCATTTGGAGTTTCCAAGGCTAATAGGAGGCTGCACAGTGCACAAGCCCGTCTGCCTCTATTCATGTCAAAATGTCACTGTTGGAAATCACGTGTCGTGGCTCATTTGTGTTTAGGCCTACCGTCTGTGCTCGATCGAACAACAACCTCGATGCGAGAAATCCTGACTTTGTTTGCGTGTGAAAGACAAAGGCGCAGACCAGCCTGCGCATTCGCGCAGTCTGATCAGCGCCTATGTTATTCTCGCTGTTTAGAGGGTAAATGTCTAAACTTACTCCATGGAAACTTCCAAGATTCTAACTAGTCTGGGTAGATGAGTAGGTTGGTTTAGCCAATAAAATAGTTTTAACCCCTAAAGCGCCACCTATAATAGCCCACGGGCCCGTAGGGGTCACCATGCACCCCCCTTAGGGCCTTTTGGTTTGGTATTATATTGCTCATTGGACATCCCTGATTAAGAATCAAGATGTTAAGACTCGATATCTTGGGTCCCAACCGCCATTTGGATGGTTTCAAGATGGCCGTACTGAAAAAAGACAAAATGCACATATAGTGTAATATCAGCCTTCTACTATGTATTATGCTAACGTTTATGAGTGGACCAACTATACTTAAGATAAGCAACCTTATTACTCCCATTGTGGGAGTCTGTAATTGTTCTAGGTTTTGGTGTACGTTTCTTTATGTCCGTTCTAGTATTGCAATCATCTTGATGGGGAAGAGAGAGCTGGTTGCTTTGCTTAATTTGTCTTCCTGGTGTCTCGTGATGGTTGAGCGGCTCTTCCTCGTGGTGCCACGGGGTTGTCTGCAGTTTGTGATTGTGGTATTTCCTGATCAAACTCACTTACTTTTTTATTTCTGATATAAAAAGCTAAATATAAGGTCTTAACATACTATATTTAAAATGGCGGCCAATTTGAGATACAAATTTCGCATATTTTCGTTAAAAAGTTTCCATGATTTTCACAATACAATTTCTAGTTACATGTTTCAGTCATTATTACTTTTGGAGATATATTTACTGTCAGCATTACTTTAGTAATGGAGTATTTCATTTATAACAAAATCATCATCTTCATACTAATCGATAGACTGCATACAGGGTTACCCCACCCATTTTATTAAGTAGACACATTTCCCTGTAAATAATCATAACTACACTTCAGTAAGCATCTATTTCAATGATATTGAAATGACGTTTACTTGGTTATCTCCAGAATCACCATTAATTGCAGCATACATTTTTGAAGGTTTGTTTGGCCCTTAAGGTGTAACATACGTTACATGTTACATCGAATTCAACAAAATAGGCATGATGAGACTGAGTCCAGAATAGCCTCTTTAGACACTTGAAGAAAGGGATCCAGAAATTCCATAGGAAGTTTGTTTTGCCCCCCCCCCCCCCCCCCCGCAGATAAGGCTGCTAACAATGTTGTGGTCGTTTGAAAAAGATACTATATTAACACCCTTAAGCAAGAACTTAGCACTGCAAAAACATATGAGCATAACAGACTTGATGAGACGTCTATCGTTGATAGGCATCGATGCCATATGGCAGCTAAGTTTGGGTTGTTTGTTGATGAGGACCATAGCAAGCTTCCTACGTTATACTGGTTACCTAAATTTCATAAACGGCCCTATAAGTCACTTTTTGTTGCTAATTCTAGTGCATGTACAACTACTGAGTTGTCTATTCTTTTGACTTCTTGCCTCACTGCAATTAAAAACCATGTCATTAAATATTGCACAACAGTTTATGAAAGAAATGGTAAAAATTTATTTTGGTCTATTAACAAGTCAGGTGAAAAACTTAATAAATTGAAGTCTAGAGGTTTTCTAGCATCTGGTTTGTCTACATATGATTTCTCTACTCTCTATACTACATTGCCTCATAATCTAATAAAAGAAAAACTAACAGAATTAATTGAACAAACATTTAACAGAGAGGGCTCACTTTATTTGGCTTGTAATGATAAAAATGCCTTTTTTACTTCTGAACAACCTAAACGATATAAATTGAGGTCATGTCAGAGAATGTGATGCGCTCCATTATCTTTTGGACAATATATTTATAAGATTTGCCTTAAAATTATATAGACAAATTGTTGGTATTCCAATGGGTACTAATTGTGCTCCTCTTGTTGCAGATTTGTTTTTGTTTTGTTCTGAGAGAGACTTTATGTTGTCTCTGTCAGACAATAGTCGAGCTGATGTTATTGAAGCTTTTAACTCTACCTCCAGATATTTAGATGACTTGCTTAATATTGATAATCCTTATTTTGAACAAATGGTAGGTCAGATATATCCCATGGAACTTCAGTTAAATAAGGCGAATTCTTCGGATACTGAAGCTCCGTTTTTGGACTTAAACTTGTCAATAACAAATGGCATAGTTTCTTCTAAAATTTATGATAAACGGAATGATTTTAATTTTGAAATAGTAAATTTCCCATTTCTTGATGGAGATGTTCCTCGCTCTCCTTCCTATGGTGTATATATTTCTCAGCTTATTCGTTTTGCTAGAGTGTGTTCTAATGTTAATGACTTCAATAACAGAAACTTATTTTTAACTGCTAAATTATTAAAACAAGGTTATAGATATCATAAAATTCGTAAAGCATTTTCTAAATTCTACCACAGACACTCAGAGTTAATTGTTAAATACAACATCGGGTTAAAAACTCTTCTGCAACAAGGCATATCAGAACCTATTTTTATGGTGATTTAGTTTATAAATTCAAACGAATTGTTGGAAAACCTAATTTTAGTGATCAATTCAAAAAGATAGTAAAACGTTATATAAGGGTTGGATCATCCTCGGTAACCCAGGCGTAACCCATTCCGTTACACTGCATTCATCACGAAAGGAGTGAAACGGAATGCTTCACCCCTGGGTAAACGAGGATTGGGTTGGATAAAATTTAGATATCATGCGACAGTCTGCATGCCCAGTTTTAAACCCAATCACGGTTTATAGCTTTGGTTTCCTCTTTAATTGCACGACGGTGGGTCAGGCCTCAGACTCTATGACGGCTCTGACGTAAAGCTTTAATCGATGGGTTGGTGCCTGATGCTTATCTGTAGCTGGACCCACCGTGGCTCAACTTGAGATTTTCTTTAGCTCTGACTATCTGTGAGTCATGAGCCCTTTTCTTTGTTTCATCATGGTGTAGTATTTTGATTAGAGTGTTTTTCCATGATGATACATTGCATTAGTTAGATGGCCTCCATGCGAGCTGAACATTTCTTGTACTTCAACAACAGCAGAATCTAGGGCGAAGATTTGGTACCAGTAAAATGCATTTAAGCCCCCCGGTGGCTTGGGCTGCTGTCCGTTCTAAGGTGGTGGTTCTGTTGTTGTTGACTTTTTGTTTATTGTTACTCCCGTTGTGGGGGTCTGTAATTGTTCTATGTTTTGTTGTACGTTACTTTATGTCCTTTCTAGTATTGCAATCATCTTGATGGGGAAGAGAGAGCTGATTGCTTTGCTTAATTTGTCTTCCTGGTGTCTCGTGATGGTTGAGCGGCTCTTCCTCGCGGTGCCACAGGGTTGTCTGCAGTTTGTGATTGTGGTATTTCCTGTTCATACTCAGTTACTATTTTTGGTACGATTTTTATTTTCAATTGGGCCTATACTTTGCATTTACCAAATAGAAAATTGGTTTGTCCTTCACAACTACAAGGAGTATTTTTTATATTTTATATAAAGTGCCAGTATCTAAACTTTAGACCTAGTTCCACATTGTAAAATGCATATCAGAAATGCCACTTTAATATAATAAAACATTAAATTCAGCAGTAAATTGTAACAAAAATGATAAATGTTTGTAACTTCTTCAGGTCTGAGACATTTCCAAATGCTAAAAGCACAATCACCGGAGACATGTCGCAATATGAGGTGAGTGTACATAATATTAGCGAAAAAAAAACGGTATATAATGCCAACACATTTTTATTTAAATTCAATTATTTTCGCTAGCAGCATGGGACTCTTCATCAATCTTTATAGTTTCAAAAATTGTACACGGTAGCCTCATCAAATTGTTGCTTTATCAAACTTTGATTGCAGGTTTTTTCCCTAGTTATTAAAGTATAACTGTACTTAGCAAAACAAAGTAAGTAATAAATTTATAAAATGTTGATATATTCTGAATGTTTCATAGAATTATTTGCTTCTGTTCAACTCTATGTTAATAGCCACATAAATTCAATAATGAAAATGACTCAAAGTTTTGTTTGAATGTAGTTCATATCCTAACCGTAAAATGTATAACATATATAACATGAAATATTGTATGACTTCTGCTTAAAATTAATGTAAAATTATTCTCCTAACTGACTTTGATACATTTTAATGCTCATTAAATTTATATTATTTAGGAGTCCTATCAACATTTTAAATGTTTGAACCTAACATATGTGTTTAGGTGAAACCTAGAACGAAAATAAGTAAACAATTTGAAGTTGGTGATTTAAGTAGCTAGTTATAACCAGATATTCCAAAGAAAGTGTAGCTCTACTCTATCTTCTTTGAAAAGAAGAGACAAATAGCAGAAAGAGATTTACTTGTTTCCAAATGTCTATGTTCTGGATGATTCGCCCTACACTGCTCTTCTCCATTCTACACTACCATACCATCCGTTCTCCTAGCTTAACTACCCTGCCCTAAAAACCTACCCCATGGATGTTTTACTCTTTATCTTAACTTACACATCATTGTGCTACCTTATCTAGGCTACGCTACCCCACCTTACCCTCAACTACCATATAATATCCAAAGTCATCACCAACTCTACAAAACCAAACCTACAACCCCTTACCTTCTCTTATGATTCTCCACCTTAAATGGGCCTCGTCGCGAGAAAACCCGTCTTCGGGGTTTCCGTCAAAGCGAGATTCAAACCAGTCTCCCCAGCTACAGAGACTTTCTAGAAAATCGAAATTTCACCAGTAGCAAGTTTACATATGAAACTTATCAAAAAGCGAATAACATAGGCGCTGATCAGTCTGCGCGGAGTTGTTCGCAAACCCCCGAAGACAGGTTTTCTCGCGCTGCGGCCCAAATTATAAAGTATAAAACATGTATTATGCCAGTAACCGACCCGTAATCATTATGTAACCCTACCCTGTCCCACTCTACCATACTATACCCCGTCTCACACCGGTATTGCAATTGATAGAAAGGGTAGGGTAGGACATGGCAGGTAGGTAAAGTTAGGAGGTGATAATGGGTAGGGTACGGAAAGTTTTAATAAAGGTAGGGAAAAGCAGTGCAGAGTTAGGGTTGATTGAGTTTAATTTGGAATAGCGTAGAATTTGAATTTGAGTAGTACATATGGGTAAAATGTGAGTAGGGCCTGCTTGGGTATGGAAGGGTAAGGTGCTGCCTATTCTATCATACACACCCAACTCGCACATACACATCCATACTCATACCCTGCCCTACCCCTGCTCATATATACCCACATGGGTATTATAATATGAATAGATGTGTGTATATGATGTGTATCTGGGTAGGAGTTGGGTGAGAGTGGATACAGGGTAGGATATGAGTATGCAGGTTAAGCAGGCTACGCTAGCCTTAGTCCTGACCTACCAAAGTTCTGACCAATGCATAATTTCATACTTTATCTACCCATACTTCTAACCTACCTGACAGTTACATATCTTTCAAGGGCATGGTGTAATTAGGGATAAGAAAATATTGAATAGAAACTGTAGAAACTAGGGTAGGACAAAGGGTAGGATAGCCCATCGATTAGCGTGACCCTACCAATATATATATATACTCATACCCTACCCATTATCATACTCTTAACCTACCCCTACCCTGCCCAAATGCAAAAACTATCCTGCACCAACGCAAACCCTACCCTTACTTCCACGCATACCTACCATTCCACATACCATATGGGTAGATCACACTGGTAAATGTATACGTCGATTTGGTTGGTATTCACGCGTATTGCCGGTACTTCATAGACCGGAAGTGGTAGATATTGGTGTTAATACTATATAGAAAAACATGCCATAAGTCTAAAGGACTATAGAATTAGATCAGTTTTAAGTATTCGGCATGCACATGGCGATTTGTGTAAGCATTTAGGAATAGATTCGAGTACCGATCATCGAATCTATTCCTAAATGCTTACATAAATCTCCATGCACATACTGAATACTTAAAAATGATTGAAGTCTATAGTCCCTTTGGCATATGGCATGTTTTTCTATATAGTACTAACACCAATATCTACCACTTCCGGTCTATGAAGTACCGGTAATATGCGTAAATACCACCAAATCGACGTATACATTTACCAGTGTGTAGATAATATGACTCAATATGGGTATGATAAGTGTACGGGTATGGAATTAGTATGGAAGAGACTTGGGTAAATCCAACTTTTCTAAAAACCCTACCTTTACTCGTGGCATAATGTATGGATAGGGTATGGGTAAGTAAGAAGCTTGTGACGGACGTTACATTAACACGTATGGGCATATATAAATACCAGTGAAATACCAAAATGCCCATCTACTGCAGAAAGAGGTTGTGAAATAATTTTTGCACTCAATTAAAACCATAATAAAGCATAATATTGATGGTGAAAACATAATTATATAGAAAGTTAGATATAAAGGAGGTTTTGATAATTTGTATGGGTAAGTAAGAAGCTTGTGTTGGACGTTACATTAACACTTATGGGCATATATAAATACCAGTGCAATACCAAAATGCCCATCTGCTGCAGAAAGAGGGTGTGAAATATTTTCTGTACTCAATTAAAACCATGATAAGGCATAATATTGATGGTGAAACAGAATTAATTAGAAAGTTAGATATAAAGGTGATAATTTTATGGTAATATTAATAATTGTCTTTGTCTTAGCTACTATAACTTTATTGATTTTTTTCGATGGGATAATAAATAAATGTTTGAGGAGAAAACATCCCATTGCTAATAAAAAGAGCAATCAAAACAAATTAATAAAAGACCTAAAAATTATCAACACTTTGAAACTGATTAAAATATAGTCAATTTGTATTTTATGTAACACGATTCTCTAAAGTAACATATGCAACATGACTATTTGGAAGAGGACAGATACCCCCAAAATGTAAGTTTCACATCCAACAAACGAACATGAATGGCTGACAGATGGTGATAGCACGATGATGCCCCTTTGGCTTGATGGAGACTGTATGCCAAAGGTAATGATTGACAATGATGACCTTCTGATTCAGAGGAGTTTGACAATGATTATGAAAAGGACTTTGCGATTAATACAAAATACTCACCGCAGTTTGTAAAAGACAACAAAAAATCTATAAGTTAAATACAAAGCATGGGCTCATTTGTAAATTATATATTGTACAGCTTCTACAGAGGCTATTTTGGACTCAGATGTCTTTTTGGTTTGGTTTGATGCAAAATGTAACGTATACTACCGTTTGGGCTGCTTAATTTCAAACACGTTTATTTTTCGTGATGCTGCATAAGGTAACCGTAACTCTTTATTTGCTGGGTACATATTCATGCTTGTGTCGTCTGCTGATTTTTTTAATCAAATTTTTCAAAAAACTCTTTTTGAAACACAACAATTTTAATCCAGATCACTTTTCCGGCTTAAGCATATGATAACAGGCATTTCATTAGCAAAAGACAAGTCAATGTTGAGTGGCAATTGAGAAGATCCTGATCAGTATGCTTCAGATGGAGCAATCTGGTCAGTTTCTGCACTGCTTGTCTAGGATTTTATTTCCTTTACGAATTTTGAAATTTAATCCTTAATGCGCCAATCTCAACAAAAGTCGTCTGCTTTTCTCGTCTGCTGAAATGTTTAAAGCTGCATAGTCTGTAACTTTTGATCTTTTAATTTTTGAAATAATGTTTCTATTTTTCAAGAACACAGTAAAAAAAAGCTAAAATTAAGGTATACATTTAACCAATTTCGTAAATCTTTACAAATTATCAGTTTCAAAACAACAGCATTTGTTAAAACTTGACTGTCTATAATTATTGGAGGGACGCAAATAATTACCAATAGGAGAAAAAACACCTGTTTTTATAAGATAATTCACTTTTCCATGCAGTTTTCAGCTATAGTGAACAGATTTATTGTGAAAACTTAACTTAATTCTGCTTTTACAAATGATTTAAAAAGGAAATACTTTTTTTCGAAAAATGTTCATAGTTGCAGAGTTAGTCTCTTTAAAAAGCCTCTATGGCAAAGAGTGTGGACCCAGATCAGACTGCTCATATAGGAGCAGTCTGTTCTGGGTCCACATTGTTTGCTTCTATACTTAATTCGTCAGTTATGTTAGGCAATTATTTGCAGCAGACGACTTCAGATGACGACATTTTCAGATGCATTTTTTTCTTGGCGCTTAAAGGGTTAACAAGTCATGTGTTCCTTTCTGTCAATAATTGGTCATCAGAACATCCCTTAGGCCGCCTTTTTTTAAATTGTCAGGTAATGGGACACAAAAATTTGCCTACTGGTAATGTCTGCTGATATCAGGCCCGACAAAAGAAAATCAGCATACGATAAAAAACAAAAAAGGACCCAACATGCAAAGAGTTAAGTTTACCCTAAGCAGCATCACGAAAAAGAGAACGCCCCATATGACATAATTATGCGACCAATGCAGGCTCAGGCTGACCCGTGAGATCGCCAATAAAAAAGAACAACTGTCAAAGGTTATTAATGCCAAGCACGGGAGCCATTTTCCCAGCTGGATATGAGCCATTACCACAGATTGCCAGTTGCTACAAAACTTCAAATGCCATTTTCGCCACCCTGGAAAAATACTGAAATGTGTCACCATGAAAAATTCAAAGGCTGTTCAACTATTCCAGAAGCATTTATAATAGATCAAGGTCAGGCCATACTTAATGAATATTTTGATTTATCACCTCATACTGCTTGATTTAAAAGGTTGCTGCTGCTGCTGCTGCTGTTGTTGTTGTTGTTGTTGTTGTTGTTGTTGTTGTTGTTGTTGTTGTTGTTGTTGTTGTTGTTGTTGTTGTTGTTGTTGTTGTTGTTGTTGTTGTTGTTGTTGTTGTTGTTGTTGTTGTTGTTGTTGTTGTATAACGAAGAAGTTGACTTGGATACTGCTTTAATATCATATAGCCATATTGTCAGTGAAAAGGAAATCACACAAGTATGGAGATCGAATATAAGCAAAATATTAGCTTTTCACCACCCCCACCCCCTCTCCACCACCCCGCCAAAATAATACAACAGCTTCAGAATGAGATTTTCCTTGCCTATTGAGTTCGATGTGTTTCACCTATAATGGAATATATTGAAAATGCCTCATGTAACGCAAACAAGGCGCAGCAATACAAACAAAAGACGTTATAACCTTACACAAGAGGTTCATGGGGCTCCAAGTCGCTCATCTGAGACCTGGCTGATAAGGAAATGATGCTTAACCCTTTGTCATCATAGACACTTTTTAACGCATACGCAAACAGAGCAGACCCAGATCAGGCAGCTCCTATCAGGGTCTACTCTGTTTGCTTATGGGTATATGATTTATCTGATCCTAGTAATTTCTTCGTTCTATGTACCAATAGACTTCGAGCTAAAAAAGGTCCTGCTCCCCCCCCCCTAGGGAATTTTGCAGACATATCCTATCTTAAAGAAAAATTCAAGCCGCATCTTTTAAGAGATGTTTGCACTCTGTGCTCCGGGGCGTTAGTCTCTGACAACCTGTTACATATGTTACTGTAACAAACTAAGGAAAAAATCAAAATGAAAGTTTGAGCTACAGAAAGAAGACATTAAACCATCTAATTATTCAAATTTCTTATGTAGTTTGCAAGCTGGATGCCTAAGCTACAAAAAAGCAGCATTTTCAATAAAATTACAGCCTTCAATGGTGTTATATGCGTTACATAGATTAAATTTCCCTTTAATAGTTGAAATCGTGACAAACATCATTTCATTTGACAGACGATTTTTGCATTTTTACAAGTGTTTTTAATCTTAGTTTACTAAAATACTCATTTGACTAGTAGAAAAAGCAAAGTTTGCTTTTCTATCTCAAATACATTGTTTTATATGAGCTATTAAACAACCCTACCCCAATTTTAAGTTTCCAATTTTGGTATCTATTATTGAAGAAAAATTTATGAAAATATTTGACGCTCTTTGATATCTTACATTTTTGGCACTGTCTTGCTAATGCAATAAAGAATCATACATTTGCAAGTTTGACATCAGGATCAGGGCACTTATTAAAGTATGTAACGTATGTTACATGGCATAATGAATGAGCAAGGAAATTTTCTTGGAAGTAAGAGATGATATTTCAGAAAAATACCATTTTTCACATGTTTTCCTATTAATCTCTAGCCTCTGGTGCCTTAGTCTTAGTAATTACAGTCATTGCTGATAACAAGCCCATGGAATTGTGTAACCTATGTTATATATAACCTTTTTAATCACATATTTCCAAATGCCTATAATATTAAAATATATAGACATATAGATAGAAAATAATAGTTCTCATTTAAATGACACAATTTAATAAATATTCCTATTAAATAAAATTATTCAAAAACAATCTTTATCAATTCACCCTCTCAATGTCTATCATTGTGTCTGCTTCTATGGCAAAATAATCACCCATTTCATCACAACCAGTAGAATCATGGCATAGTATTTGGACTGCAAACTGAGTACAATCCTGTTCCTCTCAACCCCTTTGGGAATTGTGCAGACATATCCTACCTTAAAGAACAATTCAAGCTGCATCAAATAAGAGATGTTTGCACTCTATTAACTAGGGGGTTAGCCTGTAATGGTATGATACGTATGTTACCATATCAATTTAAGAATAAATGAATTGAAAGTCTGAGAAACAGAAAGAAGACATAAAACTATCCATTTATTTGAATTATTCGTGTAGTTTGCATGCTGAATACCTTTGAAACATAAGAAAAGATTTTTTAACAAATATACAGCTCATATGGTGTTATATGTGTTACATTAATTAAGATTACTTTTTAAAATTGGTAATTGTGACAAACATCACTTATAAGCATTTCGTGTGATCCTTCACTTTTGCTATCAAAAGACTTAATTTTCTTTGTATGTGTGGCCAGTGCCAGCGTCAAACAACTTGACTCAGCCAAACTTGAATCCTTAGCAATCTTCAAAAGCAGAAACAGCATTTCAGTGTAATGGGATCAAACACCTGATTAAATGTGGGTTTAATGCCATTTCACATATATGCATACAATGGAGTATGACTCTGGTATATATCTCTTCCTGTGAAGTGGCAAGAGCAATTTAACTGCAGCTGCCTCTGCATCCGTGCTAGTCAAACGATAACTTTGCTCTGATTTTGCAAAATCTATGTCTCTACCGCGTACCTCTAAGAATACTTTAAGATTTCTGACATTGGTTGAACAGAAATTTGATAGGCTGCTTTTTTGCATCATTTGCCATGGAACCTATCCAGTCTTTTGGTGCTTAAGTCCTGAGGTCTTAGATCAATAGTATTTTGCTGTGCCCAAAGAACTTTATAAGTTTTCTTTAGTTACAATGTTGACTCTTGGTAATTTTGGCAGACCGTCTGAAACAATTTCTGTTACACCTTGAAAGTTATCTGGTATAGGAGAAAGAATATGAAGTTGGACATTGCCATCAATTATGTTTGCAGTTCGTCGTTTTTTGATGTCAGTACATTGAAGCATGTCTTAAAATAATGTAAAACCTATGATTTCTCAGTTTTTGCAGCCATATCATTAGCTGTTGCATTCAAAAGAAGGAAAGTGGACTATAGGTAGAATGGGATAACCAGTAGTTCTATATTATGCTCTATGGAAGATTTATACAGAGAAAACAAGTTGATAAGGTGCCTCATTTCATGATCCATTGAAAACACTGAAATTGAAAACACTTGCCTCTGACTGTGTAATAAAAAAGGATGTCACGAAAATGCCCTTGCTCAATTATTATGACAGAGTTATATATGTTTTATCCTTTAATAAGCGCTCTTATCTTAGAAACTTAGTGAATCATTGAATTGAAAGGGTCTAATTTGGGCTCTGTTCATCCTGCATTTCATTGCTTTACCTGCTGTGATACATCTAGTTTGTTTATCTGAAGGGAAAGAGTAACCTCGTTTTCAGCACTTCAGAAGTACTGAGACTTCAAATAAGTTTTTGAATGCTTGGGGAAAGATAATAAGTGCAGAGACATTATTAGATGAAAATATGTCGGTTGCATGTATGGAAAGGCTACATTTATAAAAGTTAACCAGCTAAGATATCATTCTTTATCACAGATATATCAAGTTACATCAGTCCAGGTACTCATTGCTTTTAATTGCATAGTTTTCCTCCTTGTAAAGCTTAAGTCTTTCTCCTACTTGCAGAGTATCACTTGAAACACATACTCAAAAAACCAACTTTTATAGGTAATTCATATCAGTTTTCCAATGTTCCAAGCCATGAATGGCAAAATTGGAAAGTTGATAATGGCTCATCAATTTTGAGTGGACTGGTGGTAAAATTGAATAACAGTAAATGATTGAAATGTTGTGTGATGATTCTACTAGTTGCAAGGAGGCGTGTGATGATAATGATTACCACAGAAGCAGACAGCGACAAACGTTTAACCTGAGTGTTAAATCGATGAGAAATAGTTTGGACAATTTCATTTATTGTATTTTCTTGTAAAAATGTAAAATTATCTCTTCTATTTGTGGCTCTATATTTAGCATTATATGCACAGTATTAGGAAATGTGTCCAAAATGGTCATTGATAACATCTGTAACAACAGTCCATGGGCTTGATAATCAGAAATGAATATAATTTCTAGTGTTTTGGCACCAAAGACTTATAAGTACACATTAAGTGTCCTGATCTTAAACTTAATGACATCTTGCAGATATATGAGCAAGACAGACTAAGAAAATGAAAAATATCCACACGCTGTAATCGCTTTCATGTATTTTACTTAAACGGTAATAACAAAATTTGCTTCTCTGTAAAACTGGGAGTAGGGCTGTGTATTAGCTCCTATAAGACAATATATTTAAGATAGAAAAGCAAACTTGGTTTTTCCTATTCATCAATTGAGTATGTTTGTAAAATCTAATAAAACAGTTTGAAACCAAGTCATAGTAGTTGTTTAACTAAATGACGATAGCCACAATTATAGCTTTTACATTATAATTAGGTTCATGTAACGCACAAAACACCACAGTTTGCCTTATCAATGTTAAACAGCTTTCATATGTAGTAAAGACATCCAGTATAAAGAATATAAGAATGTCAATTTATTAGGTAATTTTAATGTCTTCTTTTTGTAGCTTAAACATTCAACTTTCTTATTCTCAAATTGATATAGTAACATATGTAACAAGCTGTTACAGGCTAATGCCCCGACTTAGAGAGTTCAAACATTTCTTATTTAATGCACCTTGAATGGTTACATCAGATGTAATATGTCTGCAGAATTCCAAAGGGGATTAGGATGGAGCAGGCCCTTACTCAGCTTGATGTCAAAATACTATTTGATGATTTTACTTATCACGCTAACATATGTAACGCTCTCTGATCTTTAAAACTTGATGACAACTAGCAGATCTATAAGTCTTTATCATACGAGCCAGTTTAAAATCCCTAAACAATGTAAGATATCCAACAGCTGCGAGTTTTTTCACAATTTTAGCTCAAACTTTCAAACTACATTTCCTTTATTTAATATAGTAACGCATGTAACACGCTGTTTCAGACTAACGCCCCAACATAGAGAGTGCAAACATCCCTTATTCGATGCAGCTTAAGTCGTACTACAAGAATGAATATGTCTGCAAAATTCCCTCGAGGAGATTAAACCATTTTTAGGCATATCTTATGTAAAGACAATGAGCTTGCCCATTTATACCATCAGGTAACATATGTTACAGCCTCTGATATTAAAAATTTTGCAACAAACTTGCAGATTTATGAGTCTTTTCATATAAGCTAATAAATCCCAAACAATGAAACACATTCATCAACTGCAAATATTTTTTAACTATTTTTACTTTAGTTTTAATACCAAACATTTCACCTTAAAACTGGGTAGGGGTAGGGTTGTTTAATTGCTTATTCCAGAAAAATTATTTAAGCTAGGGAAACAAACTTTAATTTTTCTGTTAGCCAATTGCATAAGCTAGTCAGACATGGTTAAAAGCATTTTGCAAAATGCACAGAGAGATTGTGAATGTAAATGATGTTAGCCACACTTGCAAATTTTAATGGGTTATCTGATTTATGTAACGCATATGACACCTTCGGAAGCCGCAATTTTATTCAAATGGCTGTCATACGTAGTTAAGACATCCAGTATGCAGACTATATGAATGATTTTTGAAAATAAATATTTTAATGTCTTTAATTTTTAGCCCAAACTTTCAATTTACTTTTTCTTAGTTTGATTAAGTAACGTATGTTACAGGCTCTTACAGACTAACGCCCCGGAGCACAGAGTGCAAACATCTCTTAAAAGACTCGGCTTTCAATTCTCTACAAGATAGGATATGTCTGCAAAATTCCCTAGGGGGGGAGCAAACCCATTCTCAGCCATCCGTCTACAACATGAAATTGTATTTATCACATCATTCATAATGGGTGGAGCCTAGCATGAATATTCATGAAGGAAAGGATTAAGAGCAAATCTATTTTAACTATGCCAGCAATAGTTTCATCAAAACTGTTTGTGCAATATTGGTAGATGGCATTAAGGAAAATACTCGTGTGTAGTTATCTGAGTTTGAGTCACTGGTTCAGAAATATACTTAAGGACTTTGGAAACGCATCCCCCAGATTAAATCCTTTATTTCACAGATCATGAGTATGTCAGCGAGATAATTGCTATTGCATATCATAGTCTGACCATCAGGGTGGTGTGAACAAGTTGGATTTCAGACTGCTTTTGAAGATGTTAAGGCTCGGAGAATTCCGAGTTGCTCTGGAAGTTAATTCCAATAACGGACAGCAGAAGGCAAGAAAGATGTATAGTAAGACGAGAATTCGTATGTAATGTTTGTAGATCTGAAAAGTTACGTAAAGGGTATGTTGACGCACTACCAACAGTAGCGGACACAAGAGAAGTAAGATAATCAGGGCAAAGTCCGTTTTTCATTATAAAACATGGTTAGCTTATGGGTTTTCTTTCTTGATCCCAGTGTTTCCCAACCTGTTTCTGTGTGGAAAGAGTAAAAAAGGCTAACTTAGTTGCACCAGTAACTATTCTAGCAGCTTCATTTTGGATCTTATATAATTCGTTTGATTCATATTGTGTGCAATTATTCCACACAACGCCAGCATATTCTAGCAGTGGACGTATAAATGAGAAGTAAATAGTCTGAAGGGATTTCCTATCAAGTTAAAATTTTAGTTTGCTCATTATATTGATTCGTTTCCATGCTTTGGATTTGACTAGTTCGAGATGTTCATGCCAAGTGCAAAAGTTTGAAAAGATGATACCAAGGTGCTTGTGAGAGTTAATTTCAGCAATTTGGGTTTGGTTCAACAGAACTGGAGGGTGATATTGTTTGTTATGTTTCCTAGAGAGAAGGATAGACTCTGACTTCCCAGGATTAAAAGTCACTAGCCATTTGTCTGCCCAGTGATGGATTTTAGCCAGGTCTGAGTTTAACTATTCAGCAGCCTGAATGGGGTCATCGACAATGATATACAAGCTGATATCTCATCTTTTGACGCTCTGCTCATTTCAAAGGGGTCGGCAGGATACTCAGTTTCGCCAAAAATATACTCTAAATCGTCATGGGGTATAAAGTCCTGCAAATTCCCTATTCTAGCGTTCAGGTCGCCAGCCACCGTAAGAGCTCTGCCCTTGGGTGTTCGGAGGCTATTTCTAGAATGTTTTCGTTTAACAATATTACGCCTCGTCTTTATATATTGGCGAATTTTCTGGAGCAATATATGTAAAAAATGAAATTAAATCATCTTTTTCTGTCAAAGACAGCAGCATCAAGCAATAGTAGGGGAGACCGGGGCTAGTTCGTCCATGGGGCATGTTCGGCATGTGGCTATCCCAGGGGGGTACTCTGATATTTCCATACATACGTAGACTCGGGTCATTTTTTGGGTTCAAAAATTTGAATTTCAATATTTTGGGGGTTTTCAGAAAAATGAATATTTTTGGGGTATGAAGATCATGTGGATATTTTGGGGGGGGGGGGTCATCACAAAATTGGACAATATTTTGGGGGAAATTTCTATGCATTTTAGGGTCTTTTCTTACGGTCAAGGTACAGAATGGGGGGTATTTTTTTAGGGTCGCTAAAATTTCAAATATTTTTTGGGGTGCTTGAAATTCCTGATATTTTTTTTGGGCGAACGGTAGATGTAACCCCCCCCTCCCCCCCCCCCCCCTCGGCTGGCTATATTTAGCATGTAAACTAAGATATGGGGCTTGGAAACATATTTGGAAATTACTTGTGACGAGTTTGTCTACATGAGTACACTATGGCTGCATTGTCAAAGGGTACATTGATATTGTACCAGAAAACTCGTTTTCTTGCATGATTTGTACATTTTTCATAGTAATTTCAGTTTTTATTTATATGAAGACGTGTTAAGATTCTGATTTAAATTCTATATTTTATTACGAGTGGTATAAAACATTGTTCATTTCTTCTCCTGCATCTGAAAAGGAGCTTCACGTGATATTTGGAAATAGTCTGTCAGGGGCAAGTTCTGCCACTTAAACTTGCCAAAATTGCCCCACACTTACATAAAATATTTGCCATCGTATTTTAGGTCACCTATTTTTGTAAAGGCTGTTCATATCATGGATCCTTAATACCTCCGTGTTCATATTTAGCACAACGGGTGTTTGTACACAAATACAGTCTTCCGGTTTGGTAGCTTCAAATAGTACCTTTAGAAATTTAGCACTTGCCGTTTTTGGGCCCTTTATGGCGCAAATGGGTGCTTTATTCGACTTTAAATGTGCATGTGATTCAACATTGGTCTATGTTTGCCAGGCTGTGGCAGAAAAATGCATCTTTGTGTGGACTATTTTGACACACACTCCCCGACACACTCCCCAGGTAAAGTATGTATGTCGCTGATCGGATTTCAGCCTGAATTCTTTGACTGTCCCTCAAAGAACGGTGAATGCTAAGAAAACGAGATTATCAAGGTAGGTTGTCTTTTCACTTTTTTGATAGATGAATGACAGATCTTGCCACTCACAGGCAGAAAAAAGTCCAAGCAATGTCCTGAAAAAAAATGCAGATGCTAGAATTCTGCCTTTTACATAGAGTTGAATGGGACCGATTGCCAACGACTGACTGCACGATGATTACGTTTATTTCATCGAAAGTTTCAGATCGCCATTTTACAAAAGTCAAAAACCCTATCTAAGACACGTAATGCAAACTTTTCCTTTTCTGTTTATTCGATCATGGTCTCCACTGATTGTTTACAGATTATAAAATTTGATGAAAGTTACTACCCAGTGGCCTTTGATTCAAAACTGGTTCGTCCGTTCGATAAAGGTGGGACATTTTATTTGGCAATTAATGGGTTAGGCAGGCCCAGAAGCAATTCAAAGAATAAATCGGCCCAAAAAGCAAGACGAAAACTCGAACAATTGAATAAGATATTTTCAGGCTCATTTTTGGTTAATTTATATTCCGAAGAACCAATATGGATAGCCCATATGTTTGGTTAATGCCGTTACATTTTCTTGACGCTTTGCAATTCCAACTGTATGATAATAGGCCAGGACAGTTCCTTTGCCGAACTTGCCCCGAGGGGTGGCCGAACTTGCCCCATCGCGGGGCAAGTTCGGCCATCTTGACCTGTTCTCCTTGAATGAAGATTACCCTTTATCGTACCAAGACACATGATGGGGGTTACCGGGACTGGTACCGCCCTATTGTGCCTTACTTAAATATATAGGTTTCGCAGATCTAGATGTAATATGTACGTTTTCTAAAATGGGGCCGAACTAGCCCCGGTCTCCCCTACAACACATTCTTTAAATTTTGTAAATATACGTTTGATACCTTTTGTTTGCATGACCAAGTCTTTAACGAACACTGAGATCCCCCCAGGCCCCCTTTGAGCGGTTCGCTTCTTTTTTTTCGCATAGAATTGAAAGTTTTATATCCTGGCAAGAAATTTATGAAATTGCTTTTATGTTCCTGCCAAGTTTCATTGAAAGCAACAACATCAAAGCGATTGCAGAAATTCTTGAGGCTAGGATCATCTGGATATGACATTGATTTTGCTAAGGTCTTTGACAAGATTCCACACAGGATACTACTTACACAAATTAGATTACTATGGGATAAAAGGGTCCGCCCACGGGTGGATCAACCCATGGCTCTCAACAAGTAAAGGGTGTTAAGAAAGTTCGTTCCGCAATCAAATAGATGTCCTATTAGTTTAGTAATAATGCGTAAAATAACATAAATGACACTGGTTATATACAATTGGATATTTAATCAAATACTTTGCCACGAAAAAATATCTGCAAAAACCAGTGCCCAGTTGAAAAGTTTAGGCGCGAGGAGCGAAATGGTGTACACAACGAACATCCATTTCGATGCAATGGTCTTAATGATCAGAACCTTTTCCTGATTGGTTAAAAACTGTCCATGGACTTGTGTTCATCTTATAAAAAGCTTTGGGACATTTCCGAAACTGCAAGGCTGAAAACAACCATCAAAAATCATTTTAAATGTCTCAAATTTTGGAAAATATCGGATTTTTCAAAAACGTTTGAAAAACAGTGCCCATAGAAAAATTAAGTTTGTGAAGTTATTGTATGTCAAACACGATGGAAAATGCTATAAAGATAATTGAGCCGCGACACGAGATTTCCAACAATGTGGTATGTGCGACCAGCAAATCCTCAGATCAGCCTGCGCATACGCGCAGTCTGATCAGAGCCTTTGCTAGTCGCTTGAATAATCTAACAGTGTTAAGCTACTGACTGAACACCATCTGGAGTTTCTAAACTTATAAGGAGGGTACACAGGCTCGTCTGAGTCTACACTTGTCAAAGTGCCACATTGTTGGAAATCACATGTCATGGCTCAATTATCACAGGCAAGGACAGCTTTATAGAAAATGTAATTTTTCCTCATCAATTCCCATTAAATGATTTACTAGAAATTATTCAACACCAACACGAATGTTTTTATTTAAATATTATACAATTATTGACTTCAATGAGGTAGACATGAGGATTTATCTACCTGAAAAAGTGATAATTCACCGAGGCCGCTAGGCCGAGGTAAATATCCCTTTTGAGGGTAGATAAATCCATATGTCTACCAAAATTGAAGTCAATAACTGTTTTGTTATATGACTTTTCATTTAAGAATGAAAATTTCGCTACTTTCACTTTTGTTGTTAAAGACATGTTCGACCCTCTATCTAAGACATCTAAGGACTTTCTCACAAGTTTTAGCAACTTTTATTAAAATATCATAATTTTGTATTTTGCATTTTCAAATGTATATTAATTCTCTTATTTAAGAAATAGATCAGCTCCAGCAGTGAATTGTTGAGTAATAATTCACTGTTTGGAGGTCAGTTGTAAAGAAGATCAAATCACGAGCGCGCAGCGCGAGTGATTTATCTTCGTACAAACCGACAAACAGTGAATTGTTACTCAACAATTCACGCACCGGAGCTGATCTATTTCGATTCTAACACACAATAAACGACGAAAACAAATTTGAAGTCTTCAGCTTCATCCATCTCTCCGCCATTGCACTGAAGAACTCCCGCCAATACTTAGACTACGTCGCATATGTTTACATGTAATTGTAACGTCTTTCAAGCGTAAAAACGACGTTACACCGTCTAACGCCATGAATGACGTCATTTTCCAGTGACGTCAGCTATCACACACTTTGGCAGTGAATTATTGTCCGATATATCACAGTTTGTTACCGTTGGCTCTATAGGCGAGGTGTGTTAGAATTAAGAAATAGATCAGCTCCAGCAGTGAATTGTTGAGTAATAATTCACTGTTTGGAGGTCAGTTGTAAAGAAGATCAAATCACGAGTGCGCAGCGCGAGTGATTTATCTTCGTTCAACTGACCGACAAACAGTGAATTATTACTCAACAATTCACGCACTGCAGCTGATCTATTTCGATTCTAACACACAATAAACGACGAAAACACATTCGAAGTCTTCAGCTTCTTCCAACTTTCCGCCATTGCACTGAAGAACTCCCGCCAATACTTAGACTACGTCGCATACGTATACATGTAATTGTAACGTCTTTCAAGCATTAAAACGACGTTACACCGTCTAACGCCATGAATGACGTCATTTTCCAGTGACGTCAGCTATCACACACTTCTGCAGTGAATTATTGTCCGATATATCACAGTTTGTAACCGTTGGCTCTATAGGCGAGGTGTGTTAGAATGGGGAATATAAAATGTTATCATAAAACTGTTTTTACAGTTTGTTTATTCAAACAAAGATAAATAAGCAAACAAAACAAAATGAAACTGTTGTAAAAATTCATGAAAGTCTTTAATTTACCTGTTGGGAGGTGAAACAGCAAATCATTTCAATTTTATGCAGCACATGCTAGTTTCACACTCATCATGCTATTTTTAGCTCTCTAGAGGGTAATATTGCAGAAGTGTCAAAAATATTAACCTCTGGAAACTAGATGGAGCTGGTTTTCATGCAATATTAACTTGTGGACCGGTTTAGACCAGTTTCCAGGTAGACATAGAGATTTATGAAGACAAAATGAGCCAATCAGGAAACAGTATTCTCTCCAGTCATATAGCAATCTTTAATATTCAACGTTTCGCCATATTGGCTTCACCAGGAATAATAATAAACAAGTAAATGACGTGACGCACCACAAAAACGTTTTAAAAGACGTAACGTATAACGTGCGAAAGGTAGGCATCCGCCTGTTTTTGCTCGAGGGATCTCCGAATGATTTGAAATTATATGATGAATTGCGGAACAAACTTTCTTAACACCCTTAAGTTTTAGACGGCCAAGCCTTAGATCCAGTCCCAGTGTTGTCCAGTGTGTCACAGGGATCCGTCTTGTGTTCGATCCTGTTCCTCATCTTTATAAACGGTCTGCTGGATAACATCGACTGTTCGCAGACGACTGTATTCTATATAGGAATAAATATTCATTTGTGTGATCGCACAAGAAGACCGCATTAAATGTAGCTTATGACAGCGGGAAGCTGATCGGCAAATGGAATTCAATGTAGCCAAATTGCACTCTATGAGAGTGACCAAATGTCATTCTATGAGAGTGGCTCTATCTATTACCTTCATATTCTGTCATACGCCCTCTTGGACATTTTAGGCAGTTGTGCGCTGTCGAGCAACATTAGTAGAAAAGAAAAATGGATAAAAGCAAGATAGTTTAAATAGTGAAGCGGATGTATAATAATGTCTGGAATGTTGCAATTGCACACAGCGACCTTGAAAGATTCAAGGTCATGCAAACTAGCAACAGACTTTGGAAGGGTATTCCACTCGAGTTTGGACCTGACGAAATGTCTTTGAGTGGCAGTAACGGGACACTCTACTGTGGGCTGGACGTAGTCTGGGAGAGGTACTGCCACAATTACATGGACCATTTTGTAAAAGAGACAAAGGTGGGCATCCGCGCGCCCCTTTTTGCTCGAGGGATCTCTAAATGAACTGCTCAAGCATGGCTGAACAAAAACATTACGCTTGATCTGTAATCACAATTACTGGTGGTCCAGCGTGTGGTCCTTCTTTGATTTGTTTTCAAACTGGAGTGTTTTTTCCTGAGTGTTAGGGTCCCAAATAGGGACCGCATACTCCAGAACAGAAGCTCTGTCTATTTATGAGTCGTGAGCCCTATTCTTTGTTTCATCATAGTGTGTTCATTTGATAAGATTGTTTCTCTGAAATTGGAACTTTCCTCGATTTGCTTGTGCGGTTGTAGCCAAGAGCTCGGACACTGTGATAGCTTACTTCTCTACTACATGGACCTGTAAATATTTGTGAATTCGGTGTTTTAAAGTAATTAATGTGCAAAGATCAGAAATCGATACAATCAAGTACCACACCTGACCCAGGATACCAATGGGAAAGTGACAAACTCACAGTTAAAACAGTTTTACATGTGACCGTCCACTACAGTACTAAACTAATAAGTAGTATAGGTGCCGGTTTAGCGTTTTTGACGTCACTTCCGGTCCAAGATGGCGGCCCCCACGACACCAAGATGGCGGCCCCCACGAAATCAAGATGGCGGCCCCTGTGACGCGTTCGGTTACACCTGGGAGGGTGAGTCAACGCCCTAGACCACGAGAAGGTAGCGTCACGTCCTAGAGCGCGGTGTCGTTCTTCTATATACAAGGTTGAGGGGCCTCTCAATTATTCCCGGGTGGTTTTTTTACGAAGTTCAGAACGAGATCCAGTCTTTAATGGTGTAGCGCGTCGCAGCGCTCGGTTTATCCCGTTCCCCGGGTGGACCCTTTTTTTTCAGCACGGTCCTTTCACGTCTTTTTCCACGTACTGATCGGCTTCGTAATTGGGTCGTAAAGGCTGAGAGGGATATGATTGTCTATCAACGTAGAACGGGTTCCTTGCCATGCATATGGCGTCTGGCTAACTTAGGAGCATATTGCGCAATTATTTGCTGTTCGTCCTTTAGTATCTTAATGAATTCCAGTCCGAAGTTGCTGTCTTACGCCCTCCGTCCGTTATACTATCCTCTCCTTTTCGCTTAAGCTCCGATTCTGCCATTTTTAAAGCTTGGGCTACTGGGGTGACCAGGTTCACTATGGGTTTTTCCTTTTGTCTCATTTCTTTCAACTCTCCGTATTTCCGTCCACTACCCACAATATAATGACCCTGACTGTCGCGTTCCGTTTAGCCATCTCTAACATCCAGCAAATGCTGATACCATTTGTCGGGATCCAACACGTACGGAATCCACTTCTGCTGTTGGTAATCGTAAACGAGTCTAGTGCCCATCTCTTTTGATCGATTTCCTCCTTCGTGCTCGAGTTATTCTTACGCTCTATTCATACGAACGGGCGAGAGTCTAGTTCACTATCCTCAAGCACCTCGATTAATCGCTCAGCAGCCTCTCTGGCTTTGCGCCGTAGTTGTCTACATCTCATCCGAAACAACAGTTCATCAAACAAAGCTATACACATAAAAGTAATGGCGAACATATTTACGCCTACTCAATACTTAATCCCTTTTCTTAGTTACCAGTTTTGATAGTCATTCGGGTTACACTCCGAACACCGTAATGCGCCTAACTGATTCATGTGATCACTTTGCACGTAACAGGGTACGACCCCGTCTAGATCGGGTAAGGCCCTTCCAATTTCTGTTAAGAGTTCTTTGACGGCAATGTATTCTGGGGGTCTCAGGTATAATCCCTTTTTCGTAGGTATCACCTCTTCTTGCGGCTTCCAATACTGTCTTATATCCATACATGCGCTGCCCTCGGTGATGGTACAATAGACGTTCCCTCCAAGATGACTCTTATAGTTTTGTTTCTCTGTCCTCGCTTGATCCGCGTATTCTAAGTAATCCACCCAATTCTTCCATCGCATCAAGGTTAAGCTGATACCTTTCTTGGTCGGTTTGTCATCTTTCCATTCTCTCAGGTCAACACGCAGTTCACCTTTCCATTCTGTGACCTCGATAAAGCGATCGTTTCCGAGACTGAATCTGCATCTAGACATGTTTACTGTTTGACTGTCAGAATAGATATGACTAGATTGCTGCAAAGCGCCTTATATAGTGAGAGGTCTCTTCTGATTGGTCAATTATCCAGCCATCCGATTGGTCAACCTCCTCACTCCTGATCCCTCCTCCTCATTCTCCTTCACGACGTAGTAGAGTCCTCTTGGTCTTCAGAGGCTTTCTCGGTTTCTATATTATGATTCGGCCATACGTCCATAAATAAATCTTTTCTGAGTTTGATGGCTTGTCTGAAAGAGTCCGCCTGATTCATATCGTGTTGGTTCTTAAACGTTTTAGCCGATTCCAGTATTCGCTGTTGAACAGGATCCTCTTGTAGCTCGTAATAATCTATTAGAAATTGAGCGTAATCTCGTCTGAGTTTTTTGCGGAGAGAAGGCAAATCATCATTGGCTGCGAGATGAATAGCTTTATCCGAACTAAAACCTCGCTCTTCATAAGCATTCACTTTAGCTTTAAACTGCTCTACGTTCTCCTGCCTGATCGGATTTTGAAATCTCCTGTTCCAGATGTCGAGTTTAGAGCGCTCATCTCTTTGTTTTCTTCGTTTACCTGGAGGGCTTAAATCGCTTACCCTCCTGTTCCATATATCCGGTTTATAACTTTCATCTCTTTCTTTATCCAGAGGGCTGATAGAGCGTATATAATCTAGGGATTCCACACTGTCAGCATCTTCATCATCAGAAATATCTCCGTCATTGGGAGACTGTTGATCGACAAATATGTCAGTTTGTAGTCTGTCCTGTTCAGATGTACTCGATTTAAGATCTAGGACGAGGTAACCATAAGGTCTTGCCGTGGCATCTTCAAATTTCCTCATAAATGTGGCGCAAGTGGACGGATAAATTCTTCTTGCCAAGGTCGCAACTTGTTGTCTGTCGATCGGATTATTAAACAAGACCAAATATTGCGTATTTAAAGCGATATCCCTGCAAGCTCTACCTTGAGGAAATACGTTTTGAGTCAAATACACGATAGATATATTTCTGTGGTGACTGCCTTTCGTAAAAAGGTCGGCAATTCTCTGGTCACACTTTGCTTTGGTCATCAGGTCATCAAAAATGATTAGGTTCCTTTTTGAGGGATCGATAAACTGAGCATTATCGAGATAGTCTGGGATACCCCGTATAAATTCTATACACGGAATTCTCTTCTGAAGGTCTTCGTACAGGGGCTGCCATTGTCCAAAACACCATAAGATTCGTTCCGGTGGCGGTTGTACTAACGTGGAAAGTAACAGTTTTCTAGTCCATTCCGTTTTCCCCGATCCACTGGGTCCAGTTACCATCATAGAGAATGGGTGTCTAAATGTCATTTCCTTCAATGGTTGTGACTGGTCCGTATATTTCCCACTGCCATGGACATTGCGTTCATGTCTTTGCAATGCATCACGCCTACTATAGGACTGGTTGCAGATCAAACACCTGATCATTTTGTCTCATTTAGTATTGCTTGTCTACCTTCATACGGGTGTCATCCTTCTTACGATCATTGGATCATTGTTACCACCACCACCGACACCACCACCGACACCAACCACCACCACCACCACCACAGACACCACCCACCACCACCACCCACCACCACCACCCACCACCACCACCCACCACCATCCACCTCCACCACCACCACCACATGGTGGACCATTGTTTCCTGACTGTACATTCACTACATCCTCACTGTATCCTCACTTTACCCCAACTGAACCCTCACTGTGCCCCAATATACCCTCACTGTACTCTCACTGTACTCTCACTGTATCCTCCCTGTACCCTCACTGTATCCCACTTTACCCCAACTGAACCCTCACTGTATCCTCACTGTACCCTCACTGTATCCTCACTGTGCCCCCACTGTGCTCTCACTGTATCCCCACTGTATCCTCCCTGTACCCTCAATGTATCCTCCTTCCCTCCTCCTCCTCACCCTCTCCACCTCCCTTCTGATCTCACTGTACCCAAACTGAACCCTCACTGTGCCCCAATGTACCCTCACTGTATCCTCACTGTACCCCACTGTACCCTCACTGTATCCCAACTGAACCCTCACTGTATCCTCACTGTGCCCCAATGTACCCTCACTGTATACTCACTGTACCCCACTGTACTCTCACTGTAACCCCACTGTATCCTCCCTGTACCCTCAATGTATCCTCCTTTCCTCCTCCTCCTGACCCTCTCCTCCTCCCTCCTAATCCCACTGTACCCCAACTGAACCCTCACTGTGCCCCAATGTACCCTCACTGTATCCTCACTGTACCCCACTGTACTCTCACTGTATCCCCACTGTATCCTCCCTGTACCCTCACTGTATCCTCCTTCCCCCTCCTCCTCACCCTCTCCTCCTCCCTCCTAGCTCCATTATGAATTCGAACTATCATGATCACTGTTTTTTACGGCCATTATACTCGTTGTAGAACGTTCTATCATCGTAGGTTCACCGGTAATTGTGGGTTGACCATGATTATATAATGATTAAGCATAACAGTTTCGCTTTAAACAACCAGTCGTCAGCATTTACGCTATGTATAGTCTTAAGATGATGTACTATATTTAGCACATCCTTTCTATGGCATATTGGACACTGGAACTTGTATCTATGAGGCATAGTTTTGATCTGTTTTTTAAACACCATTTAAAACGAAACTTTATGTATATCAGCTTGCTGGGCAAGCCTTTCCTTTTAAATCGAAACTTTTATAATACAAACGCGAACCTTCCTTTAAAAACGACACTTTTATGTATAACCTGGCAAGCCTTTCCTTTTAAATCTAAACGCTTATAATACAAGTGCGAGCCTTCCTTTTAAAACGACACTTTTATGTTTCAGCTTCCTGGGCAATGCTTTTCACGCGTTCTTATAACGCGAAGATGAATCACGCTATAAAAAAAAAACGTGTGGCGTTCGAAAACACCAGTTTACAAACGTTTGAGCTAAATAGTATCATTTAAACTGTTCAATTTGCATGTTTATTGTTCGACTGTCATATTAGCTATGACTCGATTGTATGGGATGCGCATTCTATAGCGAGAGGTTTTTTCTGATTGGTCAATAATAAATCATAGTAATATCGTTATAAATGTATATATCATAAGCCATACATTTCGCAATTCGTCTCTAGACTATGAACAGACGATACGTAAGTTGAATTTAGGGGTTAATTGTCTCATGTACCTACCTGTACACGAGCAGCGAAGGCTCTGGCGATACCAGCTTGTGTTAAGTCGTTGATGAATACTTTTAAGAAATCTTTATGAGCGTAGGACGCCTAGTCACTGCGAGAGTTAGGAAAGCTCTGTAATGCGATCATGAGTCGACTATTTAATGTCTACATACGATGATGTCATCCAAAATGGCCGTCGCCCATGCGCAAAGAGAGCATTTAATTAAACAACATCTATATCCGTACTTTGTACATTAGTTCTCAGGTAAATATAGACTCTAACAAAGGCGAAGAATGAGAAAAAATCGCATTATTGGTGTATTTGTACACCCTAGACATTTAGCATGAAAAGGGCGAAATCGCAATCGCCTTTCCTAGTACACGCTATAAATACATCAAACGTCTGGTCCGATGGACAGGCTCATCTGCTTGAATAACGCACTCTGATCAGTAAATTCGATGTTGAACAGCGAAGACCCAACGCAATGATACAGCAAAGTCGTCCGTATTGAAAAGGTGGGTTTTCCGTGGGCCTGTCTCAATTCATTCAGCAATATAATCAGCTGCTGACCGGATCTGACCGGCTGCATTCACTTTGATCCATGTTTTGAAATTGCTTATCGATTTTACAATTCAGGAGGAATTGAGACAGGCCCACGGAAAACCCACCTTTTCAATACGGACGACTTTGCTGTATCATTGCGTTGGGTCTTCGCTGTTCAACATCGAATTTACTGATCAGAGTGCGTTATTCAAGCAGATGAGCCTGTCCATCGGACCAGACGTTTGATGTATTTATAGCGTGTACTAGGAAAGGCGATTGCGATTTCGCCCTTTTCATGCTAAATGTCTAGGGTGTATAAATACACCAATAATGCGATTTTTTCTCATTCTTCGCCTTTGTTAGAGTCTATATTTACCTGAGAACTAATGTACAAAGTACGGATATAGATGTTGTTTAATTAAATGCTCTCTTTGCGCATGGGCGACGGCCATTTTGGATGACATCATCGTATGTAGACATTAAATAGTCGACTCATGATCGCATTACAGAGCTTTCCTAACTCTCGCAGTGACTAGGCGTCCTACGCTCATAAAGATTTCTTAAAAGTATTCATCAACGACTTAACACAAGCTGGTATCGCCAGAGCCTTCGCTGCTCGTGTACAGGTAGGTACATGAGACAATTAACCCCTAAATTCAACTTACGTATCGTCTGTTCATAGTCTAGAGACGAATTGCGAAATGTATGGCTTATGATATATACATTTATAACGATATTACTATGATTAATTAATGACCAATCAGAAAAAACCTCTCGCTATAGAATGCGCATCGCATACAATCGAGTCATAGCTAATATGACAGTCGAACAATAAACATGCAAATTGAACAGTTTAAATGATACTATTTAGCTCAAACGTTTGTAAACTGGTGTTTTCGAACGCCACACGTTTTTTTTTATAGCGTGATTCATCTTCGCGTTATAAGAACGCGTGAAAAGCATTGCCCAGGAAGCTGAAACATAAAAATGTCGTTTTAAAAGGAAGGCTCGCACTTGTATTATAAGCGTTTAGATTTAAAAAGAAAGGCTTGCCAGGTTATACATAAAAGTGTCGTTTTTAAAGGAAGGTTCGCGTTTGTATTATAAAAGTTTCGATTTAAAAGGAAAGGCTTGCCCAGCAAGCTGATATACATAAAGTTTCGTTTTAAATGGTGTTTAAAAAACAGATCAAAACTATGCCTCATAGATACAAGTTCCAGTGTCCAATATGCCATAGAAAGGATGTGCTAAATATAGTACATCATCTTAAGACTATACATAGCTTAAATGCTGACGACTGGTTGTTTAAAGCGAAACTGTTATGCTTAATCATTATATAATCATGGTCAACCCACAATTACCGGTGAACCTACGATGATAGAACGTTCTACAACGAGTATAATGGCCGTAAAAAACAGTGATCATGATAGTTCGAATTCATAATGGAGCTAGGAGGGAGGAGGAGAGGGTGAGGAGGAGGGGGAAGGAGGATACAGTGAGGGTACAGGGAGGATACAGTGGGGATACAGTGAGAGTACAGTGGGGTACAGTGAGGATACAGTGAGGGTACAGTGGGGCACAGTGAGGGTTCAGTTGGGGTACAGTGGGATTAGGAGGGAGGAGGAGAGGGTCAGGAGGAGGAGGAAAGGAGGATACATTGAGGGTACAGGGAGGATACAGTGGGGTTACAGTGAGAGTACAGTGGGGTACAGTGAGTATACAGTGAGGGTACATTGGGGCACAGTGAGGATACAGTGAGGGTTCAGTTGGGATACAGTGAGGGTACAGTGGGGTACAGTGAGGATACAGTGAGGGTACATTGGGGCACAGTGAGGGTTCAGTTTGGGTACAGTGAGATTAGGAGGGAGGTGGAGAGGGTGAGGAGGAGGAGGGAAGGAGGATACATTGAGGGTACAGGGAGGATACAGTGGGGATACAGTGAGAGTACAGTGGGGGCACAGTGAGGATACAGTGAGGGTACAGTGAGGATACAGTGAGGGTTCAGTTGGGGTAAAGCGGGATACAGTGAGGGTACAGGGAGGATACAGTGAGAGTACAGTGAGAGTACAGTGAGGGTATATTGGGGCACAGTGAGGGTTCAGTTGGGGTAAAGTGAGGATACAGTGAGGATGTAGTGAATGTACAGTCAGGAAACAATGGTCCACCATGTGGTGGTGGTGGTGGAGGTGGATGGTGGTGGGTGGTGGTGGTGGGTGGTGGTGGTGGGTGGTGTCTGTGGTGGTGGTGGTGGTGGTTGGTGTCGGTGGTGGTGGTGTCGGTGGTGGTGGTAACAATGATCCAATGATCGTAAGAAGGATGACACCGGTATGAAGGTAGACAAGCAATACTAACTGAGACAAAATGATCAGGTGTTTGATCTGCAACCAGTCCTATAGTAGGCGTGATGCATTGCAAAGACATGAACGCAATGTCCATGGCAGTGGGAAATATACGGACCAGTCACAACCATTGAAGGAAATGACATTTAGACACCCATTCTCTATGATGGTAACTGGACCCAGTGGATCGGGGAAAACGGAATGGACTAGAAAACTGTTACTTTCCACGTTAGTACAACCGCCACCGGAACGAATCTTATGGTGTTTTGGACAATGGCAGCCCCTGTACGAAGACCTTCAGAAGAGAATTCCGTGTATAGAATTTATACGGGGTATCCCAGACTATCTCGATAATGCTCAGTTTATCGATCCCTCAAAAAGGAACCTAATCATTTTTGATGACCTGATGACCGAAGCAAAGTGTGACCAGAGAATTGCCAACCTTTTTACGAAAGGCAGTCACCACAGAAATATATCTATCGTGTATTTGACTCAAAACGTATTTCCTCAAGGTAGAGCTTGCAGGGATATCGCTTTAAATACGCAATATTTGGTCTTGTTTAATAATCCGATCGACAGACAACAAGTTGCGACCTTGGCAAGAAGAATTTATCCGTCCACTTGCGCCACATTTATGAGGAAATTTGAAGATGCCACGGCAAGACCTTATGGTTACCTCGTCCTAGATCTTAAATCGAGTACATCCGAACAGGACAGACTACAAACTGACATATTTGTCGATCAACAGTCTCCCGATGACAGAGATATTTCTGATGATGAAGATGCTGACAGTGTGGAATCCCTAGATTATATACGCTCTATCAGCCCTCCGGATAAAGAAAGAGATGAAAGTTATAAACCGGATATATGGAATAGGAGGGTAAGCGATTTAAGCCCTCCAGGTAAACGAAGAAAACAAAGAGATGAGCGCTCTAAACTCGACATCTGGAACAGGAGATTTCAAAATCCGATCAGGCAGGAGAACGTAGAGCAGTTTAAAGCTAAAGTGAATGCTTATGAAGAGCGAGGTTTTAGTTCGGATAAAGCTATTCATCTTGCAGCCAATGATGATTTGCCTTCTCTCCGCAAAAAACTCAGACGAGATTACACTCAATTTCTAATAGATTATTACGAGCTACAAGAGGATCCTGTTCAACAGCGAATACTGGAATCGGCTAAAACGTTTAAGAACCAACACGATATGAATCAGGCGGACTCTATCAGACAAGCCATCAAACTCAGAAAAGATTTATTTATGGACGTATGGCCGAATCATAATATAGAAACCGAGAAAGCCTCTGAAGACCAAGAGGACTCTACTACGTCATGAAGGAGAATGAGGAGGAGGGATCAGGAGTGAGGAGGTTGACCAATCGGATGGCTGGATAATTGACCAATCAGAAGAGACCTCTCACTATATAAGGCGCTTTGCAGCAATCTAGTCATATCTATTCTGACAGTCAAACAGTAAACATGTCTAGATGCAGATTCAGTCTCGGAAACGATCGCTTTATCGAGGTCACAGAATGGAAAGGTGAACTGCGTGTTGACCTGAGAGAATGGAAAGATGACAAACCGACCAAGAAAGGTATCAGCTTAACCTTGATGCGATGGAAGAATTGGGTGGATTACTTAGAATACGCGGATCAAGCAAGGACAGAGAAACAAAACTATAAGAGTCATCTTGGAGGGAATGTCTATTGTACCATCACCGAGGGCAGCGCATGTATGGATATAAGGCAGTATTGGAAGCCGCAAGAAGAGGTGATACCTACGAAAAAGGGATTATACCTGAGACCCCCAGAATACATTGCCGTCAAAGAACTCTTAACAGAAATTGGAGGGCCTTATCCAATCTAGACGGGGTCGTACCCTGTTACGTGCAAAGTGATCACATGAATCAGTTAGGCGCATTACGGTGTTCGGAGTGTAACCCGAATGACTATCAAAACTGGTAACTAAGAAAAGGGATTAAGTATTGAGTAGGCGTAAATATGTTCGCCATTACTTTTATGTGTATAGCTTTGTTTGATGAACTGTTGTTTCGGATGAGATGTAGACAACTACGGCGCGAAGCCAGAGAGGCTGCTGAGCGATTAATCGAGGTGCTTGAGGATAGTGAACTAGACTCTCGCCCGTTCGTATGAATAGAGCGTAAGAATAACTCGAGCACGAAGGAGGAAATCGATCAAAAGAGATGGGCACTAGACTCGTTTACGATTACCAACAGCAGAAGTGGATTCCGTACGTGTCGGATCCCGACAAATGGTATCAGCATTTGCTGGATGTTAGAGATGGCTACGCGGAACGCGACAGTCAGGGTCATTATATTGTGGGTAGTGGACGGAAATACAGAGAGTTGAAAGAAATGAGACAAAAGGAAAAACCCATAGTGAACCTGGTCACCCCAGTAGCCCAAGCTTTAGAAATGGCAGAATCGGAGCTTAAGCGAAAAGGAGAGGATAGTATAAGGGACGGAGGGCGTAAGACAGCAACTTCGGACTGGAATTCATTAAGATACTAAAGGACGAACAGCAAATAATTGCGCAATATGCTCCTAAGTTAGCCAGACGCCATATGCATGGCAAGGAACCCGTTCTACGTTGATAGACAATCATATCCCTCTCAGCCTTTACGACCCAATTACGAAGCCGATCAGTACGTGGAAAAAGACGTGAAAGGACCGTGCTGAAAAAAAAGGGTCCACCCGGGGAACGGGATAAACCGAGCGCTGCGACGCGCTACACCATTAAAGACTGGATCTCGTTCTGAACTTCGTAAAAAAACCACCCGGGAATAATTGAGAGGCCCCTCACCCTTGTATATAGAAGAACGACACCGCGCTCTAGGACGTGACGCTACCTTCTCGTGGTCTAAGGCGTTGACTCACCCTCCCAGGTGTAACCGAACGCGTCACAGGGGCCGCCATCTTGATTTCGTGGGGGCCGCCATCTTGGTGTCGTGGGGGCCGCCATCTTGGACCGGAAGTGACGTCAAAAACGCTAAACCGGCACCTATACTATTCTAATACTTCTACTGATCAGTGACCTATATTGTATTAGAGTTACTGGAAACTCCATTTTCAACCAGATAGGTATTTCGGGACATGTGTCACGTGACTTACACCTTGTGCGCCATTCATCGTATGTACATACACAAATTAATATCTGTACTGATTAAGACCTCTAGCTAACATTTTCTCTTTCTCGATATACTACCTGACCCTCGCTTTCGAGTATTATCGGCAGGTGTACTTTGTACACTCCGGGTTGCAGGAAGAAAGCCTTCAAGTAACCATATCTAAATTACCGTAGGGTTCTATAGCCTGCACAAGGGTCGACTTTCCTTGCACAGGGGACATCCACTTAACACTCTGATCCAAAGGACGATACACTTATTTAATGTCATCCCTGCAAATGACACTAGGACACTGAAGTTTTCCTCGCTGCGAGCGGGGATCGAACATGGGACCTCTTAGCACCCTAGACAAACTTACATTTGTGCACTAATCACTGAGCTTCCACGCTTTCCAACACTCCTATATAAACAGGCGAAAAGTACATACGAAAAGAAAAGAACGCACACCCATATCTGTTTGATGGTAAGCGCCAACACATGCCACCCATTCCTATCCCAATCCAGTCCCAAACCCCCGCGCACCCAACGGTGGAGGTAAGCGCCGGCACGGCCGTTATACGTATTAGTCGATTGCACGATGCTCGAGCAGCTAGACTGACTATTTCGACATATTTACTTCCGCTTGAAACGTTTCCCGGAGAAGAAACAATAAAGGTGACGAAAAAAATAGTTTTACCATATGTATTGATGGTTACTCCCAGCTATATCACTACCGTACCGTTTGACCTTTTTATCTGTATTCGAATTCGACATTAAAGAATATCGTAGTTTTGTTTTTCCATCGATTTTTTTCTCGTGTTTCGAATTTCGTTTTGTCCAGTTTTTCGTTTACTGTCAAAATTTGTACTGTATTAAGTACCAAGGGAGAAACACAGAAGAGAAGAAATGCACAAAGAGGCCATAGGCAGCGATGAAATGCCGATTAGAAATACAACAACAACAACAATTTGTTAACCAAGGTTAAAGCCTTTACATGCGTCTTTTCTCAGTATGAAGCTGCGTCGTATTGTAGTTGATAGACTCATCAGCAACCAACCCTCTTGTGTTTATCCATCACATGTATTTTGACAAGTGACCACCTAATTCTGGCACAGAAGAAAGGCACTGTCTCGGGGTCCGGTACCGGACCCCTAGACTACGGGTCCGGTACCGGACACCGAGCCACGCCTATGAGGACTGTCTCAGGGTCCGGTAGTTTGTGAAACAACTACTCGGTACGTCTAGGGATGCGGGGATGCGTGTCCATACCTGCACGTATATGTAGTAACTGTTATTTTACCAACAAAAACTTGTGTTGAAAGTTCACTTTGCTTCGTCCGCCATCTTTGATCATCTGTATTTACTGTCACACTATTCAAACAAGTATAAGCTTATACAAAAGGTATAAGATTTTTAACGGACAAGAGTGAAAAAAAAATAACTAGATATAATTTGTCTTACTTTATTCCTTTTATTTTTCTTATCCTTATTTTTTCAATAAGGTCATGAATAAAGGTAATAAATGTCAGGGGGAACTTACTATCGAATCAGTGAATTGGCGCAGGGTTTGATGTCCTTTAATTGGTGTTTGTCTCAATTAATTTATTGTTGTTATCTGTCTACTTGATTATTAACCTAAAGGTAAATACCAATTTGCACTTTCATTGAAGTAAGAAAACGGTGATTGCAGGTGCATTGTTTAATTGCTTTCATACCGACTAAATTGTCACATTACTGTCTGTCTGTCTCTCTGTCCGCCCGTCCATCCACCACAACCACCAATGAAACGCATGGGCCGATGGTGGTCCGAAGTTATTCAAAATAAAACAGCTTAAAACGTGGGCCGATTTTGGCCCGATATAACATGCTAGCACGGGAAGTTATTCACAGCGGTGAGACGGTTCTTTTGAGCACCCAAAGCTTAAGACCAAATAAGCACACAAAATCAGACCACTGTCGAACACCAGCCAAACGCATGGGCCGATGGTGGCTCGGTAATAGCATGCTGGCACAACAAAACTGCTATACGTATATGACTATTTAGCTCTACGAAATGTGGTGCTCAGAAATTTATGATAGGGATCTAACATCAGTTGGGCGTATTCATGATGCGATGATCCAGAGGGGGGGGGGAGGGGCTCCGGAGCCCCCTCCCCCTGAAAAATCATAAGAAATATAGGGTTTCTTAGCAATACTGATCAGGATCCCCTGAAAAATTAAAAAGCTACTAAGCCATCAATGTTGGGCCATCATTAGCACGCCAGCGAAACGCCATTTATGTTCTGCTAGATTATTCCAGTCCAGTCTTTGTAGCAAACAGTGTGGATCCGGATTAAACTGCTCTCCTAAGAGCAGTCTGATCCAGGTCCACAATGTTTGTCTGTACGGAGAAATTAGCCATTGACGTAAGCATAAGATGCATTTTCCTTGCATAACGACCCATATGTCGTCTACTAGTTCGTTATTGAAAGACGTCTTTGAAGCAATCAATATTGACCCAGATCTCATAGGAGCAGTCTGATCCTGGTCTCAAATGTTTGTCTGTACGGGGATATTGGCCATTGACGTAAGCATAAGTTGCATTTCCCTGACATAACGACCCATAAGCCGTCTTTGTAGCAAACAGTGTGGACTCGTATCAAACGGCTATCCTAGGAGTACCCTGAACCGGATTCGCAATGTGTGTCTGTCCGTAAGACGTCTTTGTAGCAAACAGTTTGGACCCGAATCTGACTGCTCTCCTAGGAACAGTCTGATCAGGGTCCATGGCGAAATTAGCCGTTGGCGTAAGCATTTACATGTAGCAGATAACTCCAGCAGACGTAAATTTTAGATGCATTTCCGCGATTGAGTCGTTCAACCTATGCAGATCCATTTGTAACGTCTCTGTAGCAAATAGTGGACCGAGATCAGACTGTTATCATATGAGCAGTCTGATCTTGTTCAACACTGTTTGTATTTATGAAGAAAAATCATTTCCTTTTTGGACCATATCAGTAAAAGACAAAAAAGACTCAGAGTCTCCTTATAAAGCTTTGTCCGAATGTCAAAAGATACCAGCAAGATCCACTGCCGTTGTCCCAGTAGTGAGTCTCTTTGAAAGCTATAGTTGAATAATGAATCTACCGTGACTACAGACTATGTTGGCTTATTTGACACTGCTCACTCAGCTCACTAATCAGCTGCCAACTAATAGTTTAGTTGGTTCCTTTAATTGAAGATGAGAAGATAATTGATTTGTTACAGGTGAGTTAAGTTGCCGTTATTATTTATATACCTTTTGTACAAGCTTAATTGTTTTGAATAGTGTGACGCATGACAGTAAATACAGATTGGTTTCCCTTTGAGGATCAAAGATGGCGGACGAAGCAAAGTGAATCTTCAACAGGAGTTTTTGTTGGTAAAATAACTGTTACTACATATACGTGCAGGTACGGACCCGTATCCCTAGACTTGTCAGTAGTTGTTTCACAAACTACCGGACCCCGAGACAGTCCTCGTAGGCGTGGCTCGGGGTCCGGTACCGTACCCCTAGAATCAGTGTCTAGGGGTCCTGTACCGGACCCGTAGCCCCGTAGTCTAGAGGTCCGGTACCGGACCCGGAGACAGTGCCCAGAAGAAAAGCAAATTTTGAAGGATAACAAAAAAAATTATCCTCGGGTGACCAAACTGTGGCACGCAAAGCTTTATCGGTAATTCTAATTATGAATCAAATGAAGCATGCAAAATTAAATATGCTTGCCTTATTTATGCATCATTTTTGCATTCAACTACGATAAATCCTTACTCCGATCCAACATTCATACTATGACACGCGAAGCTTATGTAAACATGGTAAATTAAAGTCCCCCATTTTGGGTTTGACCTACTTCCGCCAGAGGAGTGACGTCACACTTTTCCCACGGAAAAACTCAAAATAAAACAGTGCTTGCACTAACTTTTTGAAACAGGAAGTCATGACTTCCACCCTTTGAGATTTGGAAGTCACAGGCCATATTTGTGGAAGTCAAATTGTGTGTGCGGCGTGCAGTGCCAAAAATGCTACTCTTTTTTTAAACATAATGTTGTTTGCAATGCTTAGTTTCATGTACACAGGTTTTTTGTGTGTATTTTTAAACATGTTTATGTTCAACTCTGTTAAACAATGTTAAAGTTGAAACTGATGAAATATATTTTATTGTGTCCTTCTGATATTTATTCAATGATCCAAAGTTTGCAAACAGGCATGAGCAAAACATTGTGGACCCATATCAGACTGCCCCTAAAGGATAATTTAAGGGTCATTAATTGACTATTCCTGAGCAATATGTTTCAGTTTTCTTGTTCAAAGATAAGTGTTTCAGCAATTTGTCTATCCTCCAATGCCTCAAGATTGTGAACACTGATCAGTTTATTTTATTAGAAGTCTGATATGGGCCCACAATTTTGGGGTCCTGGACAAAAATAGCTGACAGACTTACAAATTCTATTGCAAATGTGGCATAACATCTCCAAATTGGTTGGGCTGTCCATTGGTTTCTGAAAATTTGAGCATAGAATCTCCTTGCCAAAGCTCTTTCAGACTTTTTTTTTTTTTTTTTTGGGGGGGGGGGTCCTGTAAAAAGTGTTGGGTATAACAGTAAGAACAGGCAAGTTTGGCAAGATTCCCCTTATGATCTAAAGAAATCTTTCTTGCGCTGTAATATAGATAGAATTTATTTAAATACTACTCAAAATACCTGCTTTGACTCAATGCCTAATGGCTTTTGCATGGTTCTTTTAAAAGCTCAACTTGTTTTAAAAATCTGCAAATTTTAATAACTCACAAAAATATTTAAACTAAATTTGGTAGCTCTTTATGATGTTAAAAGACCTTGCCTTTATTGCTTAGAAGTAACTTGGTTATGATATTTAAAACTCAGGTTCCTAAATTTCATTATTTTCTTCGTAATGCGGGCCTAGTGGGTGGGGTAAGTACGGAGATTGATTGTTTCTAAATTTTCTCAGATTTTTGCATTTGATTCCGATAGAAAAACATCATGTCTAGGTACTTCAGAAATGTAAAATTTTGTATAAAAAACATTGTTCTCTCGTTTTTCAAACAAAAATTAAACAGATATTGGAATAGTTTTTGGAAGGAAATGCAACAAAATTTTTGAAAGAAAAAAAAACGGAAGGGTTTCCCGACACAGATCTATTTTTTCTAAAATATTACTCATGTGGTCCGAGGGTGGTCGTTGCAGGGCTTATTTTCACCATTTTGGGACAATGACCCATACCCCTGGAATTGGGAATTTTAGCGCGTAAACGCCCCAAATTGGGAATTTTTTAGTGTCCTTTGCTATATTGTCAAATCATAAAATACATCATATTTATCTGAATTTGGCTGTACTGTTTTATAATCAGAATTGCATGATGTATTATATGAGACTGTGCAATGCTGAATATTCCCAGAATTCCAGGGTTCCCACTCAATTTTTTTTAGTGTGCCCTCTAGGGTAAAATTTTGGTGGTTCATTTTTAGAGGGTACATGAAGCCACAGAAACTCTGACAGCCACTCATTTTTAAACCACAGTGTATGCCTAGATTTGTTATTAACTGCTTAAAAATCACTATGCAAACCCTCCTTAAAATTTGAGCAGGGCTCCCCTAAACAGAATTTGCTGGAAAATGACAAGTTAACACACTGAAAAAAAAATTGGGCAGGGGTTCCCCTATACATAATGCTTTTTCGTTCACCCCCAGCCCTTTTCCCAAGCCATCATAAAGTAGGGATAAGATAGAAAACTGAAGAAGTGGGGTGGGGTACTTTGAACTACAGAAACTTACACCAAAGTACCAGCTTCTTCAGGCTTGATCGACAAGAGACAGATACAAGATAGTCAAAATAAAATCATACCTCTCACTTGAGTCCCATCCTTACACACCGGGCCGCGTAGCGCAGTCGGTAACGTGTCTGGCTACAGATGCGTGTCTGACTGCAGATCCAGGGGTCGCGAGTTCGATCCCGGCCCGGTCCCATACTTTCGTGGAGATTGATCATGAAATAATTTCTACGGTCATTCTCCTCCCTTCCGCTGATTCATTCAAGAAGGGTTGTTGTCAGTTACAAGCGAAAGTATGTGCACAAATTACTGGTTAACCGCTTGTTCAAGCCTGCCCAGGAAAAAGTGTGGTTAGGTGAACTGACCGTCCCGCAATGACCATAGCTGTTGACTTGGGACGTAAAGCAACAAAACCAACCAACCAACCATCCTTACACACAGATGTACCAAATTAAACTAGCTATTTTTTTCAGCTGTTTGGTATTAATCTTTTATGCATCGGGAGAACAAGTTTTAATATTGCACTTACAGGGGCAATTATCTATTAAAACAAAGAAGTAATCCACGGCTGATATGCCGATGGTTAGAGGACATAACACCCCTGGGCCCTGATAATTAAACGGCAGGTTAAATTTATACATGACCGATAACAACCGTCGGTAGAAAGATGTAAACATCCGGTTCACACCACGCTAATTTTCGTGATTGGGAACCCTGAATACACATGCTGTACACACATTTTAAGCCAACTTTTACTAGACAAATTGATGATTTGTTTTCAAATTTTTTTAAGACTTGAAATTGGGAATTTTCCTCCAAAAATTGGGAAAAAAAGATACTTTTTGGCATTGGGAATATAACTGAATAACGGCTATAAAATCGGCCAAAAATAAGCCCTGCGTTGCAATAATTATTTAACACCTGTCAACTAAATCTGCACAGCAGGCAGTGGGCGGTCTGATGTTGTCCTGAGCGCCCATTGGTCAATTACTGAATGAATTCTTTATCAAGTGTTACTGCCGTTACACACACTTGACTTTCTGAAGTCGGCGGCGAGATCAAACGGCCAAATTTTCAATACTGATATATACGTCACGGCTATTGCCGACGGGCGTACAAGATTTTATGGGGAAGTCAGAGTACGTCCGATCTTCGGATTTTCGGCGTACTGAAGCCAATTTCAGACGTAAAAACGCCCAAAACGTCCACTAGTGCAAGCACTGAATTAAAAGCCAAGCATAATTTTAATATTGGGTTTTTACAACATTCAACTTTCTTAAAATACAAAATTTGGGAAAAACAGGGCTTCCGTTAGGCGGACGTACGTCGTATATTACGTCCGAAATTCGGCTGCGTACGCCGAAATTACACATCAAAGACGTACCGCGGACTTCTGAAAGTTCCTTAGTACGGCCGAAAATGGATATCGAGACGTCCTGTCTGCAGAAAAAACCCACCCACATTTACCAGATTACGTGATTTATGTTCCGCCTTCGTATTGGAAACTCATTTATTTTGTTTATTGCCCATGCTAGGACATCCCACTTGACTGATTTCGAGACTTTTATTGACAGCCAGTGTCACGTGTAGGCTTCAGTCGGAAGTGTAATTATTTAAGCGTGTCATCCAACAGGTGTGAAATTTTACATCGACACATCTTGACAACGGCCTTAGAAACCATTCCCGCGAGACGGACGTCCAGTCCCTGAGCAATAAAGCGAAACGGCCAACAGCCCAATCACTATCCGTTTTGTTTGAAGTGCCGACGTGACACTTTGCACGCTTGTGAAATAACTTTTATAAACTCTACACGTCTGCGTCGTAATTAATTGTGTAGATCCAGGGTTTTTTCTCAGCATTTTGGGAACATGACCCGACCCCTAGAATTGGGAATTTTCGCGTCGTTTTATACAAAATTGGGAAAAAACACACCCTATAATAAAAACAAAAATATCAAGTATTTCGTTTATTCAACTTCTTACTCTTCACTGACTCATAAGCAAATTCTGAAATCTGATTTACAATCTGATTTACCATTTGTTGTGGGTGCTCAAAAGAACCCTCTTATTAAGATGGTTCTTTTGAGTACTCACAACATATGTTTTGCTTGAGAAATATAAGAATATTTTTTCTAAACAGCACTCTTATCTAGAGGCCTGGAAAGGTTAAACTTAAAAGTAATAAATCATTAATTTGTTTAAATCATGATTTGAATGAGTGTCATCACACTGAGAAGGTACACCAGCGGATGTCGACGGACAATTTTTTGTGGAAGCAGACGATTCGGCAATTTCGGCCGATGCTTCTACTGGGGGTGATATTTGCAGAATTCTCCGATGCTAATGCTTGCTGACGAAAAAGCACATCTATTTTTTTTACTTGACTCCGTTTTTTTAGTTTCTATCTGTAATATTTCGTATTGTGTGACATCGCGAAAATATGTTACAAGCTTTTTCTTTTTTGTTATGAGAAAGGTGCCCCGTTTAATCTAAATTAATACGCCAGAGTAGGGTACCAGTAAAATAAACCATGTGTGTTTATTACAAACTCCCCGCTCCCCGGCACCTTCTCGAATAAATTCTGCTGAATTGCCGCAAAGGGACGTTACCGTTTGGGAGTTTGCAATATTTGGTTATTTCCCTTGTATCATTCGGACTGTTCGGACCCGCTCTTTCAACCACAAACATAAACATCGTAAAATGGCGATATTTGTTATTTTTTCTCCCGTTTTTTTTTGTTCCTTGAATTGGGAATTTTCTTATTCAAATTGGGGAAAAAACATACTTTTTGGCATTGGGAACACGACCGAATATCGGTCATCAAAACGGGCCAAAAAAACCCTGAGATCCTGCGCATGCGATAATTTAGTACTTGAACGCTCCTTCTACACAGGCACTACACCAACGAACATTCAACATATTAAAACCGAATGTTGTTTTGTTGCAATTTTTACGCTGTACAAGTACAAGCTTATAAAAAATAATCGTTACACAAAATAAGTAGAATCTACAAGCTTTTAAAATAAAAATTGCTACACAAACACTCACCCAAACAAATCTATCTATCTACCCTACCCTTCCCTACCCTACCTAACCCGACCCTTCCCTACCCTACCTTACCCTACTCTACCCTACCTAACCCTACCCTACCATACCCTACCCTACCTATCTGTGCATTGTAAGGAACAAAGAATGATCTCATTCTGTATAAGTACAAGCTTATAAAGATTAATTGTTACACAAGTAAGAACAAGCTTTTAAAATAAAAATTGCTACACAAACACCCTCCCAAACAAATCTATCTATCTATCTATCTACCCTACCTTACCATTCCCTACCCTACCCTACCTATCTTGTAAGGAACAAAGAATGATCTCTGAAATATATATCTTATTTTTCAAAGCAAGTTTGACAATCCGCCACACCGCGACAGTATCACAGAAAAAAAAGTGGGACTTCCAAAAAAATTCAATGGGACTTCCAAATTTCAAGGCAGGGTTCGCGCTACTGATCGCTATTGTCGCAAAATGCGAAGAAAAAATAAATTTGGCGCAAAAGATATTAATTTGGCGACAACTATTGGCGAAAGAAAAATCGCAAGTAAATTGTTTTGTCTGGCGTCTGAATCGTCACCTCCGGCTACACGTCATTGCCTCGTGCCGCTTAATGGTCATCAATGTGTATCTTAATTGTCAATTAACACCCCAATTATCGACCACACAATTCAGTAGCTGATCGAGTCAAACCTGGACACGCGCTGATAACTTCGGACCCAGTATAAATGTTAATTGGGTCCGAGTGATAACCTACAGCGATCGGCACACACTTTTAACAGCTGCTCCCGGTAACGGTCATAATTACAGACCATAATATACATGGTGCCATGCTGTGCATGAAATAAACTGCACCATCATCGTGACATCTTTGCTTTTTGTGGTCACATAGCTTTAAACATGTTGAAAAGACTGCTACATCCACGTCCATGAAGAAGAAAAAATCAAGTGTCACTTGCAAGCTCACTTTCCACTCGTAAGAAGATAGATATATTGCTTTTAGCTTTCCATCAAGCGTGAGAAAGGCATCTTCACCAGCGAAGGTTTCGTCGTATCTACCTTTCGACAAACCCTTCGCCTCACGACCCTCAAAATTTATTATTAGCGCAAACTGATCGACCAATGAAAACGCCAGGAAGGATTTTTTCGATAATCCCTTCCTGCCAATCAAATTAAATGTAGCAGTTTATCGGCACTAATATGCACCGCCTGCTAAGTCTCCATAAGTCCAGGTAAGCAAAGATTTTGGTCGTAAAATTATTTATTTTTCTTCTAACCTTCAGTTCAAAATTATGTTATGGGTGCTAAAAAAAAACCCATCTTAATGTGATAGTTCTTTTGAGCACCTTAAACGTATATTTTAGTTGTTAATACGACAACTGAATGTAAATTGATTACGCCGTCTTATCTGGAGGCCTGGTGTTTATCGATTTTTTGCACCGCTTTGTGATTGATCATATTAATTGTTACTATTTTCGTCTTATGACGTACTCAATCAGAGAAAACCAAACCTGTGAGGCCAAGGGTTAGATTAGACAATCGCAACCCTTGGTAGGACAAGATGGAGAAAGGAGAAAGATTAGCATGGTGTTCACTGTGCCATTCTTTCATCTGACGGCATCACTCACTAGACATTACCAGGCATGCGAAAGGATCCGCGCATCTCGCAAAGGCCGACAGTAGCCTTGCTTCTCTTTTCAAGACAGCAACTGCACACGCTGTTCAAAGTGCTCAGATATCTGAACCTATCATTTCTAAACAGAAACCTTTTATTTAAAAGGTAGATGATGTTATGGCTCAAATGATTTAAATTTGTTTTGTCAGAAAAATTCGGGCCTGTATTCCGAGGTAAAAATTATGCAATTGTGCTCTCCCCTAATATTTTTGAATTAGCTCCCTTGTTACAATATTTAGCAAACTACTTTGGCAATGCAGTTAATCGTTCTATTTAACATATAATTTCCCAACTTAAATATTTTAATCAAAGTATTATATGATCTTTTATAATTTTATATTCAAGCGAGAATAACACTGATTGCAAACTTTTAATCACTAAAATCAAATACCAAAAAAATCGAAAGAAAAGAGTCATATTATTTTAAAATTGGCGTCATATATATATTATCAATTATTTTTGAATTCATGTTGTGTTGAAAAATAACCTGTCTCACGTTCAGGTGTTTAAACCTGAATGGAGGTTTTACCATATAAACTCTATGGAAAGATTGACAATTGCATAGAAAGTCTGACCATTATCATCCCTGTGTATTATTTTTTGCTTGACGTCTTCAAAGTACAATGTTGGTTAATCCTATTTATTCTGAATACTTGCAAACAGGTACTTTGGCAAGCAGTGAATACCCAAACAGCATTTCATCAGTGTTTGCTCTGTTTGTTAAGAAAAATCAACAATCTCCAGGTACAAATATACATAAATTTAAAGACTGTCAACCGCTTTAAATACAAAATGGACTATTCCTTAGTTATTTTATCAATGTGTGTACAATAATCCACCAGAATTAAGGGGGTTAAAGACAGAAGACATTTTTTGCAAAAAATGCCCCCAAACCTGTCTCTTTTTGGCGAAAAATGGCCAAAATCTGGCTCTAAGTTCGAGAAAATGGCACCAAAAAAATCTGATTAGCGAAAATGGTGGCGAAAGAAAAATAAATCCTAGCGCAAACCCTGCAAGGGTATGAAGTCTGGACTTCCTGGATTTGAAAATTAATGGAAGCCCTGGAAAAAAGAACTGTTTCAATCTAAGTATCTAATTGCACTCTACCAGACAGCCTGTCTCTCAAAGTGGTGTAGTGTATGTTGTACAGTTTTGCAGCTTTTCTCACTGGCATGTTATTTTGTACACACTGAATGTAGGCATTCGTCAGTGCATCATAGGCGTAGACCTTTTGGGGTTCTGAAATCTGTTCTGGTGCAGAATTTGTTGAGGTTTTGCCCCAAAAAAAGAGCAAAGAAACACACAAAAAAGACCATAAAAATGTGTTCTATTCTAAGACCCCAAGCCACAAAAAATCAATATTAAAATAGCTTGGCCTAATAATTGTGTTACGCTACCACGTGACTTCCATTCATAAAATGTCAATATTGCAGATGACAGGCTTCAATTTTGCCCAAACTTCGGACTTTTAGAAAATCACGTGAGTTATGAAGGGGCATTTTTGGACATAAGTGATAGAGTAAAATAAGCTATCTAAAGTTAAATATGCTGTACTTAACTGTTTGTGTCTCATTTTGACAGGATCAACTTCTCCTCACAGTGTTTACACTTCCGTTAAAAAAATTCCCACTGTCACTCTCGCTCGCACTCGATATTTCGCGATATTACAGAGTAAACAAAAACATGGAGGACGTATGGAGCTGGCGAATGTAGGGTATTTGAGGATAGTTTTTCTATCTATCGATCTTCATATTCTTCCATACGCCCTTGCGGAGATTTTAGGCAGTTGTGCGCTGTCAAGCTATGTTAGTAGAAAAGAAAAAAATTAAAGCCTGATAGTTAAGGAGAATAAAAGATGATAGGTTAAAAATAGTGAAGATGAGATTAAAATCAGGTTAAAAACAACAGTGTCAGGATCTAGGGCCTTGAGTGTTACAGTTTGCTCACAGCAGCCTTGAAGGCTTCAAGGTCTTGCAAACTAACAACAGATTCTGGAAAGGCATTCCACTGGGCTATGGCCAGTGGAAAGAATGAGTACTTATAATAGTTCCTGTTTGTATGAATCTGACGAAATGTCATTAAGTGACAGTAACGGGACACTCTATGTGCAGGCTGGAAGTAATCTGGGAGGGGTACTGCCACAATTCCATGGACCATCTTGTAGAAGAGACAAAGGCGGGCATCCGCCCTTCTTTGCTCAAGGGTTCTCCAACTGAGTTGGTCAAGCGTAGCTGTAACGCTTGACCTGTAATCGTAATTACTGGTCATCCAGCGTGCAGCCCTTTTTTTGAATTTTTTGAAGCTTGAGTGTTTTTTCCTTAGTGTAAGGGTCCGAAATGGGGGCTGCATACTCCAGCTGAGGACGGACACTGCCAATAAGTAGTGCGCACACCCGTAGTGAATGAACCAGAATTGGTGCTACCGTTCAACAGTTTACTAATTAGTCCAAAACTATCTTGACGACACATTTTCACATGCTTGAGCTATTTTTCTTGCTAACTAGTCTAAAACAAAGTTTTCAATACAAATGGATAGCTGAACTTGTTAAGACCCAAGCGCTTGTTATGCATTAGTTATCCGACCAGAAAACCGAATGTGAGTTAGTGACGTGACTGGGGAAAAAACATGGATGCTCTCATAGGTGGATTCAAACTCGAATTTGGTTAGTTTGAAATAGTGATAGTTGATTGGTTTATATACTTTTTAAAGCTGCATACTCTGTAACTATGAACATTTTTCGAAAAAATTTATTTTCTTTTTAAATCATTTGTAAAAGTAGAATTAAGCTATGTTTTCACAATAAAAATGTTCAGTACAGCTGAAAACTGCATAGAAAAGTGAATTATCTTATCAAATAGGTGTATTTTTCTCTTGTTGGTAATTATTTGCGTCCCTCCAATAATTCTAGACCGTTGAATTTTAACATAAATGCAGTTGTTTTGATAGTGATAACTTGTTAAGATTTACGAAAATGGTAAAATGCTTACCTGAATTTGAGTATTTTTACTGTGTTCTTGAAAAATAAAAACATTATTTTTAAAATTAGAAGATCAAAAGTTACAGACTATGCAGCTTTAAGCAATTCTTTGTTTACACATGCTTGTCCTAGACATAGTTCTTAAAAGACTTTAAATTATTTCAGCAGTTATGGTGCATTGCGCTTTCCTTTAAATTATTATTAAATTATCATCTATGTCGTTTGTGCTATAGCTTCTGATTCCAGGTAACCTAATTTTGGCTGTTACTGACTATGCTTAAATTTGTCTACTATGGTTCTGAAAGAGGTAAAAACTGTCTGGAGCACTCACGGCTGCAGAATTTCGATCTACACAGTTTTTTTAGCTGCTGACAAGTGGAATTTTACATCTCATTTTTCTGTGGACAAGTCGAAGATCCCATTAAATGATAATATTTTACTGTACAAAATTCAATTAAAAATACAATCCGGATAGTTTGGAATAGCTGGTAACCACTGAAACATAAGGCAAAAGGTCCAATTAAGAAATTTGAATCAAAACTCTGAAAGGTGCTTGCCTTTACTACATGCAGGGGTGTGGAAATAGTAAAAGGACCTCGGACAGTCTCCTATTCAATCTGCCCAAATTTTGACAGCCTGTTGCTAGGATTATGCATATTTGACAACTATATTTTTGTGCTTAAATATAACCCTAGCATTTAGTGTACCTAGCAAAATAAAAATATTTGGAAAGTATTGCATGATTATGCCAGGACTTTAGGGTTTAGGGGGTGGGGGTATTTTTTTGTGAACAAATTTTATTTCACAATAAGTCAAAGTTTCGCCGGGTATTCACCTAAATACATGAAAATATAATGTTTGGGGCATAAAACTTGCGACGAAAGTGATGCGTTTGCATAAAATTCAAGTTGAGAAGATTTCATAGCTTCTTCTAAATAAGTATGCTGTCCATAACTTTTGACAATAACCTGTTGTGTATGAGTTCAGCCAATTTTACATGTTCACTGAGGTGTATCATACTTGCCTACTGTATAAGTCATAGTCCAGATAAACACAATTTTTGAGCTTAAAATTATAAGATTTTTTTTTATTCATCAGGTTTAACCTATTATTTGGTGTTTAAAAGAACCGTCTCATCGCGATGGTTCTTTTGAGTACCCACAACATATGTTTTGGTTGAGATATAAGACAAATAATTACTTGGTGCGCAATCATAACTATAGCCATGATACATGCCATTGTAAATTTATTTACCTACAGGTTTGCACAAAATAAGTTCTGGATAAGTTTTTATAATGAATTGTTTTTGGGCATTTTGACATCGTTCCCCCCCCTGACCAATCATGCTGTTTTTATATGATGTGTGAAATGTAAAACTAAAACAGTATGCAAAAGGAATAGTTTGGTCACGGGGGGGAAAGCACTTCAGTAAAACTTTTTCTATTTTCTATATGTTGAATAGCAAAAACAGGGTTTTCAACCCAGATTTTTAAAAAGGTATTTGTCCAATGAGAAAAACACTTTTGCGGTTTATTCAAGAGTTGAAAATACTATCTTTTTGATGGAAAAACTATCGTTTTCTTTGAAACTTGTTTCAGGCCATTTTTATGGGCAATCCTTCATTAAGACTGTCCGAGGTCCTTTTCTACTTGTCCAAGGACAAGTAAATGGCCATAATGTACTTGGCCAAAGAAAAATTTACTTGTCCCATAGTACAGATTAGCTGATACCTTTCTGTGCTTAAACAATTTTCACTTTCCAAAACAGTATGAAACCATGCAGATATCAACTCTCTTGTAAACAGTGTAGATCCAGATCAGCTGGCTTCTTCAGAAGCCACCTGATCAGGATCCACACTGTTTTCAATGCAACATGTGAACTCATAATGATTAATCAAAATATAAAATACAAAATTTTATTAACTTTATACAAATGTTGTACTTGTCCAAGGACAAGTAGATTGAAATTGTCAACTTGTCCTGAATGAAATGGGACCAGGTCGGACAAGTCGGGCATGGTATTTCCACAGCCCTGCTACATGTATAACGTAAGCTTATATATTGATTTGTCAAAAAAAAATTACTCCCTGATTGGCTGTTGCCATGACATGGTCACAATTAATCAACAGCCAATATTAATATAAATACAGTCCCAAGTACACATTTTCATGGAAGTGCAATGTCTCAGTGGTAGAGTGCTTGACTTAAATCCAAGGGGCTACGAGTTCAAGCCTCACTGGCATCACTGCGTTGTCACTCCTTGAGCAAAACATTATTCCTTGCTTAGTACTGGTTTAACCCAAGAAGACCCATCCTGACATAACTGAATTTTTTCACTGGACCTAAAGAATCAAAGCAAATGAAATATGCTTTCATAGATGGACAAGTTTGTTATTTAGTGCAAACTGCCCAGCAAATAAGCCAGAGAAAACAAGTAAACGAGATCAGAAATATGACAAAAAATGGATTTGCCTACGGGTTTCAAGTATAAAATCGTGTTAACCCTTTAATACAAGTTGGTTAATTCTTGTCTGTCTGCTGTTCCTGCTTTTTTCAACTGCTGCATGTAAAAAGTTCTTTTCTCAAATATTTACATTTTCAAAGCAAGCCTTAAATGAATCTTTAGAATTTTGCCAACGTTCATAACCTCATGAACGACACAAAATTTGATTGACAGCTGCCGAGCTCACTTGCCAGTGCAACTCGCTTCGAACATCAAATTCATTCACCAGATGTGACACTTGTGTTGTGATTGACAGCGAGCCACACCTGAGTTGCATGTGCAGAACAAGCTTCTTGTTTGCTCTATTGGCTGTCTGTGTTCACACTGGCTGTTCTGCGTTTATGTTTTGCACTCCAACAAAACCGTTAATGCGATTAAATATCAAATACAAAATTGTTTTATCTCCTAAATTATAAATAATTTCTATATATTAGTTATTTATAATAAAATGTAAATATAAGCAATAAATTAAATTTTTGGAAGGTTCATGGAATCATGAATACTTCGGGTCTCTTGTGAGAGACCCGAAGTATTCATGATTCATGAACCTTCAAAAAAAATTTGGAAGGTTCATGGAATCATGAATACTTCGGGTCTCTTGTGAGAGACCCGAAGTATTCATGATTCTTGAACCTTCAATAAAACGAATTTATTTCTTAAATGAAAATGATAAAAAGTTTATTCAGTACATGCCTTACGTGTACCCAAGCAAAATTGCGATGTCAAATGCAAATTGTTGTATGTGGCCCAGAATTTGCTAACTTTGACCATCTGCCTACTGTTGAACATTGGCTGAAGACTGGAGCCAGCATCTGATATTGTGCCTTCCACATCTAGAACGTCAAGTGGCAATGTGGAGGACATAATACATGTATATTGAAAGGCAAAAATTTAGAGGCAGGGGGCATATATTTCTCTTTTGTTTTTTCATTTCCTAATATACTATATTGTTCACATGCCTTGTTTTGGTGCTTATAGTCTAAAACAACAATTATTTATTTATATTCAGATGCCTCCAACAACTAAGAGAGTAAATACGACAGCTACAGCTAGACTTCGGCAAGACTATATGAGAATAATGAAGGATCCAGTTCCGTATGTCAAAGCTGCACCTTTGCCCTCAAATATACTAGAATGGTAAGTGTCCTTGTCATGCTGAATAATTTTATGTACGAAATTCATCCCCAATTTTCACCCCCCGTACGAAAATTCTAGACGGAATCCACCTGGAATCCAAGCGGATTCCAAGCGAAAAGGTCACGGATTTGAGAAAATCCTGGCGTAATACGCCTGGACACGTATTTTTTTCAAAATCCAGGCGTACTTTATGTCTTTAATACAAGCGTACTTTTTTCAGAGTCCGCCAGGAAAAAAAAAATCCACCCAGATTTTTCATACTTAAACTTTGAGAAACAGGATTCTTTTTTCAGAATCCGCTTGGAAAAAAAATCCACCTGGATTATTTATACTTAAAACTTTTTCAACATGGAATTTTTGGACTTAGAGTTGACCATGACTGGATCCATGGAAAGTAAATCAGACTTTAAGATGTTGGTCGCACATTTTAGTTACATGCTTCTACTAATATTCAAACTTATGACCATTAGTTTAAAAGATAGAGTGCAGACAAAGCTTTCTCACAGAGTTATATGACACTAGTGACCTTGTTTTTGTTTGTTTGATTTGATTCTTTACTTCCGATCAACAATCTTTCAGTTATATAGGGACCCGTCTTACTGGGTTGAACCAGTACTTAGCTATGATAAATGTGTCTTGCTCAAGGACCACAACGCAGTGCACCGGTGAGACTCGAACCCGCGGCCCACCGGTCTCGAGTCAAGCACTCTACCACTGAGCCACTGCGTTCCCTTCTAGTGACCTTGAAAATTAGTTCAATGTCACAAAAATCTAATCATTTTATACAGTCCTCCCAATGATGTAGCTGTGCCAGTCTAGTCAAAGTCTGGCCAATGGGTCAGAAGGTACAATGCAGACAAGGCTTTTTCTTAGTAATATGACCCTGGCGACCTTGAAAATTAGATCAAGGTCACCAGATTCTAATTATTTCTTAAGATCCCCCCAAATGGTGTATATGTACCGGTTTGGTCAAAACCTGGCCTTATAGTTGGAAGAAAGAGTGCAGACAAATGACATACATGGTGACCCATATAAAAGTTAGGTCAAGGTCACCAAATTATTTCTTAAAATTGTTCTAATGATGTATCAGTGCAAGTTTGGTCAAAATCTGGCCATTGCTTCAGAAGATAGAGCACAATGTTTTCATAGTTATATGACCCTAGTGACCTTGAAAATTAGACCAAGGTCACCAAAATCTGATCATTTTTATGATCCTCCCAATGGTTTACTGTGTCAGTTTGGTCAAAACCTGGCCATAAGTTCGGAAGAAAGGGTGAAGCCAAGGCTTTTACATATACATACATGACCAAATTGACCTTGAACACTAAGTTAAGGTCACCAAAATCTGATCATTTCTTAAAGTACTCCCATTGATTGATCCATGTATCTTTGCCAGTTAGGTCAAAATCTGGTCATTACTTCAGTTCTAAGAGAGTGCAGACAATGTTTATCATAGCGCTTAATGAGACCCTGATATCCTTAAAAAATAGGTCAAGGTCACCAAAATCTTATCATTTTCTTAAAACCATTACAATGATGTATCTGTGCCAGTTTGGTGAAAATATGGCCATTGGTTCAGAATCTAGTATCCAAGTGCGTTTTTTTCATGGTTGTATGACCTTGATAATGACCCTGGTCAGTGGTGACCTCAAAAATCGGTCAAGAACACTTAAATAACTGAAATTTCTGCTCCAGCAAATGCCTGAGCTTTCATGGCCATACAAAGATCATTCTTGAGTATTAGCAAGCATTTGCAAAAAAAAGGCTGCCAGCTGGAAGAATCAATGTATAAATTTTCTAGGGCTGGGGCCAGTCTAAATTTGAAGTAAGGAAACGATCCAAGATGCGCACAAATCATCCCGTTGTATGATATAGTATCTTTTATATAGTATCCTGTCAATGTTCCGAAAATAAACAATACGTTTTTTCTTCGTTGTTTTTTTTTTCAAAAAGGAATACTTGTTAGCCTCGTTTCGGCTTTCTTTGTTCAATTCAAAATTATTTTGTCAACACACACGCGGGAAAGATGTGTAACGATTGAATGTAGAAAGAAACTTTAGAAAGAAAGATGTTTCGTCGATATATCGCGACCAGTCTGCACTTGCGAAGCCTCGTCGATAAAGCTGTCCATCGATGTTCCAATTATGTGAGTATTTACTTTTATTTACTTTATTTATATGGAATAAACCACAGGAGCTTGAAGTTCGATCCTTATATAGCCTCAAAACCAAAAGCTCACAATGTCATTACGTAGTAATGACCAGGAGTGAAACTAAGCTCTCGGTAGCCATTCCGGCTCCAGTTTCCGGTCAATCGGCAGTGAATGTTGCGACGGCAACGTCAAAGCGTTCGATAACTTTTCTTCTACCTTATGATCAAGATGGCGACGTTAAGACGAAACAGGACAATGTCTCAATTATACTTTAAGTCGATATAGTACCGGGAAATCTATTTGTTAGGGCATAAACAATGAGACAATGACGTTTTCATCTACGGAATAAGCCCCAAGACGCTATAACTTGACGTTACGCTTTGTACGCCAAATCATGCGCGACGTCAACGTCACACGATCTTTAAAAAACAACGGTTTCAGTTTTGAATTTCCTAAAAGTTTATGAAAAACCGAACTTTTCATGATAAGTAAATGTAAGGGTTTGATTTATTTAATATTCTGAACACATTTAACTGATCGTTTCATTTTTTGGTTGAAGAGTTTGTAAGTTTTGAAATGTATTTTCTCCAAGTGTGACAAAGGCTCGGATTCACTGCGTCAAACCGGATACTGGAGCCGGAATGGCTACCGTTATTTTTTCCTTATTTTCAAACGCTCATTATTTTGACTCAGCGATATGTCAGAAAAAGTTATCCATGCCTCGCATGACCTGTTGACATAGTTTTTATGGTTAGATGTTCAGTATTCGCCAAAACCTCATGGTAACGGCGATTTAAAGGTGCCTGAAATTTAGTTTCACTCCTGGTCATTACTACGTAATGACATTGTGAGCTTTTGGTTTTGAGGCTATAGGGGTGATTTAAGGATCGAACTTCAAGCTCCTGTGAATAAACCACGCTTTTTAGTGTACCAATCGGCGTGAAATACATGTATCGATAAAGACAAACGATGTAATCTCAGTGTAGCTTTTCTTTCCAAATTTGAATAAAAACGTGTCACCTTCAGAATAATGACACATGTACAGATGTACACGAGAAAGAGCTGTGTAAATTCACTGAAGTGTTTTGCCGACGTCATGTTTTGCAGTTTTTGCACGCTTGTGACACGTACAGATGTGAAATAAAATTCATGTCTGGGTCGTAATGGTTTTGTCAAGCCTGATCTTGCGATGTGTAGGTACATGACACAGACAGTTCTTAAACACATTATTAAACATAAATCATGTTCTTGCTATTGCCATACTGCAATGGGCGTAGACCGGGGGGTGGGGGGTACTCTCATTTTTTCTTCATACGTAGGTTCGGGCCCTACATCTACCGTTCACCCCCAAAAACATATCAGGAATTTCAAGCACCCCCAAAGAAATAGTTGAAATTTTAGCAACCCAAAAAATATCCCTCATACCTGTACGTTGACCTTAAGAAAAGACCCTAAAATGTATAGAAATGGCCCCTAAATATAGTCCAATTTTGTGATAACCCCCCCCCCCCCCCCCTGGGGCGTAGACAGTATATGAGACTGAACATGACAAAAGTGCAAGTCTTTTTTTTTACTGAAGTTTATTAAAATATTGGCAAATAGATAGTTCAAACACAGAGCACAGAGACTTTTATAATTATAAAGCCACCAGGTAAATTGGTCAATAGGTAGGAAACAGGTTATTATGGGGTTCAAAGTAACCCTCTAGTCGAATAATTGAATAAAGTCTTCACTTTACTTAAAAGCTGATAAGCTGGTTTATTATAGGTCCTACTCCTTTCCATGAGAAAATATCAAATGATATATTGAATATTGATACACATATTGATGATATTGTTATGAAAACAGATTGATACCCAGCACTAGTGTAGATCCTAATCAGACTTCTCCTGTAGGAACAATTTGAGCTGGGTCCATACTGTTAACCTTATTACCTATATTAAATGTAAATAATGATAGACAACTTAGCAGTTGACATTTTGATGCAGTTTTTAGTTGGCACTTTTAGGGTTGATAGACAAGGTCTTTGACGCGCATGAAATAATTTTTCAGGGCATGATAATGGAAATTGCTTGACTGACACCATCCTTCCCAGCCTTAAACAGCTTCCAAAACAGCACAACTGCCAGAAGTGATTCTAGAAGTGAAACGGTCCTTGTATGTCTAAATAAAGTAAGTGCAAAATAATTGTCAAATTATTTTACCTTTGCCTGCATATATCATACACCTAAGGCACAACCTTCATTTGCACCAAATCAGTTTAAGTCAGCTTTAGGTCCGCCAGAAGAAGCGCAACCCTTTTCATTCTGATTGATTTTTCAATTATGCATATTGATTAAATGAGTATAGTATTGCCCATTTTGTATTTCAAGGGGTCACAGGTAGAAATTTTTAAATTATGAATATGATGTATTTCTGCCATGAAGATTTGATTTTGTCTTTACAAACAGTGCAGACTCTGATGAAATGCATGTGCATTGTAGTTGCATTTCATGAGGGTCTTCACTGTTTACCAAAGAATCTGTTTGCAGACCATGTATCCAGAATGAGAGGGTAAATAGATCTATGACCAGTTTTGGTGCTGAAGCTGCTCCCACCCCGAAAAGTGTGTTTTTTTGGTCCCTCAGTCTGTCCCTAACATTCCCTCCACATCTCCTGAATAATCTGAAAAAATGGAAGCCTTTAAACAATTTTCTCCAAACTTCACTCAAATGTTCCTCTCAAGTTCCTCCTTTCATTTTGTGTCCACTCAATTATGTCCTGACACCTTTGAATGATTTTCATTAAACTTCATCCAAATGTTCATATTCACAGTGGGACTGTGTGGAGAACCCATAATCCACTATGCAGGCTCAAAGTCAAGGTGACACTTCAATGTCATGGGATTTATTCCTTCAATTTTGTGTCTGGTCCATACTTTTACTCACCATTACTTGCTGAACCCTTTGAACTTTTTTGAATAAACTTCACCCAAATGTTCTCTCAGTGACAGTGTGCAGAGTCCACGACTCAGATACCCCGATTCAACTTCAAGATCAAGGTCACACTTCAAGGTCATGTAGTAATATACCCTTGAATTTCGTGTCTGCTCCACATATCTCCTGAACCGTTTGAATGATTTACATTAAACTTCACTCAAATTTTAGTGAGACAGTGTGCAAAACCCATGACTCAGTTATACAGACTCAAGGTCATTGTCATATTCTCATGTAATTAAAGCCAGTTATAATACTGAAATGTATTCATACTGTTCATAATGTTAAAATTTGTACATTTGTTTGCACTTTAACATGAGAAACTAAATTTCACGCTCAGTTGAGTTGAGCACAAACAAGTTTTATATCCAAATGGCAAATTGGAATATGACCTCTGTGATTTAATAATTACCATAACCAAGCTTATTTTCATATCAGTTATGGTTACTTTGTTGCTTGTAATATATGAATTCATGTGTGGATCCAGAAAGTTTTGCCAGAGGTCAAGGTGTCCAACTCTGACCACATCTTTTTAGGGGGGAGAAGATTCAAATACCACTAACAGCGGGCCATTCATTATCTGCCCGCCAGTGAAACACCATTTTTGGATGGCATTTCGCTGGCGTGCCAATGAGGACCCAACATTGAATGCTGGCTTGCCGCAGCTTTGAGAATTTCAGGGGATCCGGACCAGTAAGTGCTAAGTAAGAAACCCTATTTTTTTTTAATTTTTCAGGGGGGGTCGGGACCCCCTGCCCCCACCCCCCTCTGGATCAGCACATGGAATTGATTCTCTGTGTGTCTAAGTGTGTTTACAGTTAACATGTATTTGCTTTGTTCATTACAGGCTGTTATGTGGAGAAATGGGATGTTCCAGTGTGAAAGTATAAAGAGTGTATTTTATAAAAGAATATTTTAAAACCATCAAGAGGAAAGACAAAACATTAAGCTTGTGGAAGCTTGAGAAAGATACTGATGTGTCAATATATTTTGTAGATGGCCTGCAATTGAAAATTAAATTGTAATCATTTTCATTATTGTCATTTTTAGTTCATCCCAGTCATAGACAAAATACATAAAATTATAGTATACCAATGACACTGTTGTCCGTCTGAGCACTTTGAGTAAGTAATAAAAGTACGCCCGTATTTTATGTAAAAAGTACGCTTGGATTTTTAAAAAAAAATCCAGGCGGACTAATCTATAATGACTCCTGGATTTTTAAAAGTACGGCCGGATTATCTGAAAATACCTTTAATTTATACGCCAGGAATCCGCTTGGAATCCGCCTGGATTATTTTCCAACCCGCCAGGAATTATTCTCAATTTGCATATTGGACGGACTAATTTTAATATTTCGTCTGGGAATACGCCTGGAATTCCTTTGATCTGTTACTAAAAATAAAATTCCGCTTGTACTGTATATTAGTAAAAATCCAGACGGGATACAGGCGTAATGTGCTACAGAAGTTCGTGCCTTTTCCACCCGGAAACCAAGCGGGTATTTTCAGACTGTTATTGTTAGCCTGAACAATTGCTTGTATGTGGGGGTCTGAAAATCGCTAATCATTAAAATTTTGGCCACTCTGATGCTGGTGACGTGTTTTGAGCGCAGATGGCAAACATCGAGGACCCGGATCAGGCTGCTCCAACAGTAGCAGTCTGATCTGGGTCTACGCTGTTTGTCAATGAGGCTTCGAAACAACTCTGCAGACGAGAGAGGCAGACAACTTTTTTGTTGTGGTCGGTGCTTCAAGGGTTAACTCAAACAATGCATGATGTATTTATAACCAAACCTGATAATATGTGCTTATAGCTTTTAATGTGTTTTTATGCATGCAATTTAAAATCAAAATCCTTGCCATAGCTTATAATAATTTAATATGTATGTAATCTACTAATATATGTGATAACCAATGCCTCTCTTTTAACAGCTGCTTTTACATGTTAATTTTTACATCTGTTATGTCGGAAAATAGCTCTTGTAGCTAATGTTATTTGTTGTACTATAACCGACGGAAAATAAAGTTTCTTGTATCTTGTATCTTGCCACTCAGTCCCTTACAATAAGATAATGATATGTGCTTGGTCGATAAAATTCACCTGTTCATCAGTAAAACCTATAGTCCCCATATTTTGCTCTGCTTGTTAAATTTTCCAATGTGTTTAATTGGTAATCACTACTTTTTTATCATCATTATATTTTAGACCTAAAAATCACTGAACATTATTTTTTGGGCTAAAAATCACTAATCAATATACCCCATCCAAACCCTCCTGCAGTATTCCATAATAAGCATGTACTTACAAGCAGAGTGTAAAACATTGCGGATTATTATTATTTTATAATCCATTTGGATCTACACTGTTTTTAAAGAGGATAATATTTGGGTTCGGCAGGACAGTGTTTAACCAAAACCTACAAATGTGAGTTACATATTTTCATGAGTACTGCATTTGGCCTAGTATGCACACAGTTCACATAGCTTCTTCAATATTGTATTCACTTTTTTTTCGAAAACACTAGATCCAGATTAGCTGGCTTCATAAGAAGGTGCCCAGACTGATCAGCTCCTTTGTTGTTCGCTAGCAACCAAAAAAGTGAGAATGAACAGGAAATACCCCAATCACACACTGCAGACCAACTCATGCAGGCTCTACAGTGAGAAAGAGCCACAGAATACTAAAAATAACAAGACATCAGGAAGATGTAAAAGTATTCAATTATAACCCCATATTGAAGTTATTCAGATTTTAGGTAGCATAAGGAAAATGTAATTTAACAGTAAATTTAATGGGGGAGTCTTGCACATCTCAAGAAGAGTCTGATATTTTATTACAACATTACAAGTGAAAATTGCATGAATTTTGAAATAATTTGCCCAGCTAGGGGGCTGTTTCTAACATACCAGCATCCCTACCACATCTTTATGTATGGCCTGTTTACTATTGTAGATTTAAGAAATTTTACTGTTTAGACGTCATTTCAAATGTAGCTTATAACAATTGACAAATATTCCAGAAAAGAAGGGCTTGCTTTCTAGGAAAATATGTTCTATTCATTCTGCAGCTTGTCATATGTATTTGCTTGCATGTGTAAATGATATTTTTTCTTTGTTTTTTCATTGTCATCAATGTTGTAGCAATAATTTTTTAATATCTACAAAAGGTTCCTAATTGGCAATTAACTCTATATAATGGACAATTGTTTATGCAGTCTCCATGTCCACATAATGAAACTAGCATCTGTAGGTTCCGTGAATAGGTGTTAGACAATAGTCATACTTTAGACAGTGAAATCAGCACTGACTGGCCCCACATGATCTTACATTGCTCCAGTATGCCTCATCAGGTATGTTTCTAGATATTCCAAATAAATTCAATCATAATTTGTGGGGTCTGTAAGAGTATTGGAATACTGGAAAACCTTGACATTTAGTATAGATTATAAAATGAATGTGCAATTATGGATTTGGCACAATTTTTCCACCATTTCATTCATAACCTATATGTTAGATTACCATAACATGTACGTTTTTTTTTCGGTGCCTGTGTGTAATGACGCACCAGTGTGGTATCTGGAACTTGGAAATACTTTGATAGGGACTCAAAAGAGAGAGTTATATGAACCATAGGTTTAGATAAACAACTATTTTCAGTGTAAAATTGTAAATATTTTCTTACCCATTATTTTTAGCATATGTTTTGGGTGCTCAAAAGAACCCTCTCATTGAGATGGTTCTTTGAGTACCCACAACATACATGTATGCTTTGATTGAGAAATATGAACGTTATTAATCTGTTACATACTCTTATTTTCTGTTACGCTCTCTAAACTAAAGGCCTGATGAACCATGATAAAGCAGCCTCCTTGTTCAAGCCACTGTTCAAAGTTTTACTGAAGTTATACCATCAATAGATGAACTGGCCCAAACATAAGTTTAACTCTTATCCTGCCACTATTTTTTGTGCTGAAAATGTTTTCTGCTTTTTATGCCTTCCACATACAGTAAAACCTCGAAAATTTGAACTCCAAGTTTTCTTAATACTATGAGATGTCACAAAATCTCATGGAGAGAAAAAATTCATGGAAGCAAGCAATATGAACCCTGAGATCAGACTATTCCAAATGGAGTAGTCTGATCTGGTTCATATTATTTGCAATATATGCTACCTAAGAACATAACTAGATGAGAGGAGCAGACAAAAAAAATGGGACTTGAAGGCTAAGGGTAAGAATATCCCTGACTATTCTATATAATATATTGTTTGCATTTATATTTTAGGCACTACGTAGTAACAGGACCTGAAAAGTCCCCATATGAAGGTAAGACTTCTAAACTATACTCATGCTAATAAAAAGAAGGCCACCCCAATCCAATTCTACTGCTTTATTGAAAATAAATACAGACATGAACATGTTTTTAATTATACATATATTGTAAGTCATATAATGTGTATGACCACCACCTTTTTGAATGCATTCTGTGAGGCTTTTTTGGCAAAATAAGCTCAGGCGATACCCAACCCATCGTGGAATGTATTGTCATTTTTCAATTATTTTGTGTTCAAATTAAGGAAATGTGACAGATGGGTTGCGATACAACCATGGTTCGCCAGCCTAGACGATCCCAGGGGTGGCCAATCAAAGATTGATTGGGACCTGAAAGGCCAGTCAAGGGGGTATGACATGGCCAGCTTGCAAACAGTTCCTTGCCATATTGCAGGTATGCTGGTATTGTCTTGCTGGAAGAGAGAAATGTTTCTAACAGTCTGATAAATTTGCAGGGCATGTGGGTGCAGGACTTTATCTACATAGCCTTGGTCTGTAAGTGACCCCTGTTTTACTATGCAAAATAAAGGAACCTTATACAAAGCTCATGGTGGCCTTCTTTATTTTAGGATGAGTATATAAAAAACCTTATACAGGTATTAATTAGCACAAATTCTCTTAAATGTGCAAAATGATTTTTAGGTGTGAATTGGGAAGCTGGCTGATTTGGGTTTGCACTGTTTGTTGAAATGGTTTATTCAGGCCTAACATCAGGGATATTTTGAGTTATTACACTGAAAAAAATATTATTAAATTCTATGAACTTCTTAGCAATTTTCTTATTTTTCACTATGAATTGCATTGAAATGTGAATTTTACTCCATGAAATGCATTGATATTTCTGTGAAATGCATTGAAAGTTTCTTATTTTATCTTTATGAATTGCACTGAAATTTTCTTATTTTTGCTGTATCAATTGCATTGAAATTTGCTTGTTTTGTTCTATGAATTGCATTGAAATTATCTTATTTTGCTCTATGAATTGCATTGAAATATTCTTTTTTTTGCTGTTTAAATTGCATTGATATTTTCTTATTTTTGCTGTATAACTTGCATTGAAATTTGGTCATTTCAGGTGGTACATACCATGGGAAGCTAGTCTTTCCAAGAGAATTTCCCTTCAAACCTCCAAGTATATACATGATCACTCCTAATGGTAGATTTAAATGTAATACAAGGTATGTAGAAAAAAAAGCAAAAACAATTCTCTCATTTTTTTGTGTGGGCTCCACTGCTAAAATAATTATTAAATAATGTAAAAACAATTCCCTCACTTTTTTGTGTTGGCTACACTGTTAAAATAATATTTAAAAATGTAAAAACAATTCATCCACCTTTTTGTGTGGGCTACACTGGTAAAATAATATTTAAAAATGTAAAAACAATTCGTCCACCTTTTTGTGTGGGCTAAAACAGCTATAATAATATTTAAAAATGTAAAAACAATTCATCCACCTTTTTGTGAGGGCTACACTGCTAAAATAATATTTAAAAATGTTAAAACAATTCATCCACCTTTTTGTGTGGGCTACACTGCTAAAAGAATATTTAAAAATGTAAAAACAATTCATCCACTTTTTGTGTGTGCTACACTGCTAAAATGATATTTATAAATGAAATAACAATCCATGCACCTTTTTGTGTGGGCTACACTGCTAAAATAATATTTAAAAATGCAAAATCAATTCCCTCACCTTTTTGTGTGGGCTACACTGCTAAGATAATATTTAAAAATGCAAAATCAATTCCCTCACCTTTTTGTGTGGGCTACACTGCTAAAATAATATTTAAAAATGCAAAATCAATTCCCTCTCCTATTTGTGTGGGCTACACTGCTAAAATAATATTTAAAAGTGCAAAAACAATTCACCCACCTTTTTGTGTGGGCTAAACTGCTATAATAATATTTAAAAATGTAAAAACAATTCATCCACCTTTTTGTGAGGGCTACACTGCTAAAATAATATTTAAAAATGTTAAAACAATTCATCCACCTTTTTGTGTGGGCTACACTGCTAAAAGAATATTTAAAAATGTAAAAACAATTCATCCACTTTTTGTGTGTGCTACACTGCTAAAATGATATTTATAAATGAAATAACAATCCATGCACCTTTTTGTGTGGGCTACACTGCTAAAATAATATTTAAAAATGCAAAATCAATTCCCTCTCCTATTTGTGTGGGCTACACTGCTAAAATAATATTTAAAAGTGCAAAAACAATTCACCCACCTTTTTGTGTGGGCTACACTGCTAAAATAATATTTAAAAATGCAAAAACAATTCATACACCTTTTTGTGTGGGCTACACTGCTAAAATACTATTTAAAAATGTAAAAACAATTCATCCACCTTTTTGTGTGGGCTACACTGGTAAAATAATGTTTAAAAATGTAAAAACAATTCGTCCACCTTTTTGTGTGGGCTAAACTGCTATAATAATATTTAAAAATGTAAAAACAATTCATCCACCTTTTTGTGAGGGCTACACTGCTAAAATAATATTTAAAAATGTTAAAACAATTCATCCACCTTTTTGTGTGGGCTACACTGCTAAAAGAATATTTAAAAATGTAAAAACAATTCATCCACTTTTTGTGTGTGCTACACTGCTAAAATGATATTTGTAAATGAAATAACAATCCATGCACCTTTTTGTGAGGGCTACACTGCTAAAATAATATTTAAAAATGCAAAATCAATTCCCTCACCTTTTTGTGTGGGCTACACTGCTAAAATAATATTTAAAAATGCAAAATTAATTCCCTCACCTTTTTGTGTGGGCTACACTGCTAAAATAATATTTAAAAATGCAAAATCAATTCCCTCTCCTATTTGTGTGGGCTACACTGCTAAAATAATATTTAAAAGTGCAAAAACAATTCACCCACCTTTTTGTGTGGGCTACACTGCTTAAATAATATTTAAAAATGCAAAAACAATTCATACACCTTTTTGTGTGGGCTACACTGCTAAAATAATATTTAAAAATGTAAAAACAATTCATCCACCTTTTTGTGTGGGCTACACTGCTAAAATAATATTTAAAAATGTAAAAACAATTCGTCCACCTTTTTGTGTGGGCTAAACTGCTATAATAATATTTAAAAATGTAAAAACAATTCATCCACCTTTTTGTGAGGGCTACACTGCTAAAATAATATTTAAAAATGTTAAAACAATTCATCCACCTTTTTGTGTGGGCTACACTGCTAAAAGAATATTTAAAAATGTAATACAATTCATCCACTTTTTGTGTGTGCTACACTGCTAAAATGATATTTATAAATGAAATAACAATCCATGCACCTTTTTGTGTGGGCTACACTGCTAAAATAATATTTAAAAATGCAAAATCAATTCCCTCACCTTTTTGTGTGGGCTACACTGCTAAAATAATATTTAAAAATGCAAAATCAATTCCCTCACCTTTTTGTGTGGGCTACACTGCTAAAATAATATTTAAAAATGCAAAATCAATTCCCTCACCTTTTTGTGTGGGCTACACTGCTAAAATAATATTTAAAAATGCAAAAATCAATTCCCTCTCCTATTTGTGTTGGCTACACTGCTAAAAGAATATTTAAAAGTGCAAAAACAATTCACCCACCTTTTTGTGTGGGCTACACTGCTAAAATAATATTTAAAAATGCAAAAACAATTCATACACCTTTTTGTGTGGGCTACACTGCTAAAATAATATTTAAAAATGTAAAAACAATTCATCCACCTTTTTGTGTGGGCTACACTGCTAAAATAATATTTAAAAATGTAATAACAATTCCCTCACCTTTTTGTGTGGGCTACACTGCTAACATAATATTTAAAAATGTAAAAACAATTCATCCACCTCTTTGTGTGGGCTACACTGCTAAAATAATATTTAAAAATGTAAAAAAACAATTCCCTCACCTTTTTGTGTGGGCTACACTGCTAACATAATATTTAAAAAATGTAAAAACAATTCATCCACCTTTTTGTGTGGGCTACACTGCTTAAATAATATTTAAAAATGTAAAAACAATTCATCCACCTTTTTGTGTGGGCTACACTGCTAAAATAATATTTAAAAATGTAAAAACAATTCATCCACCTTGTTGTGTGGGCTACACTGCTAAAATGATATTTTAAATGTAAAAACAATTCATCCACCTTTTTGTGTGGGCTACACTGCTAAAATAACCTTTGAGGCAGCATATATGAGCCGCGACATGATATTTCCATCCATATGGTATGTTGACTTGACTTGACTTGATCCTGAGTTTATTTTTCTACTGCTGCGGGTGTCCCAGGTACTGGGGTAGGCAACAGGTGGCTAGAGTGTCTAACACCCAATCCCCACGCCTCTCGGTTCAGTGGATTGATGCTGCCAAGGCTGCACATTTTCATGTCAGTCTTAACACACTCAGACCAGGTCTTTTAAGGTCTCCCTCTTCTTCTGGCGCTAGGAATCGTCATTCTTGTGATTGAGTTTATGCATGAACAGGAGCGTGCAACGTGTCCATACCATCTCAAACGCCTAGTGCGGAGAGCTGCTGTCACCTCCTGCACTCCTAACATTACACAGAGTGTGTCCGCGGACACTTCGTCATCATCTCTGACTCCGCATATCCAACAGACCATTGATCTGTCGTTCCGGCGACCAGCAAAGGCTCATACCAGCCTGCGCTTACGCGCAGTCTGATCAGAGCCTTTGCTAATCGCTTGATTACCCAATGAATATTAAGCTACTGACTGAACAATATTTGGAGTTTCTAAGCTTAAAAGGGGGCTGCACATGCTTGTCTGAGTCCACACTTGCCAAAATGCCACATTGTTGGAAATCACATGTTGTGACTCATATGTGAAAAATGCAAATATGGTTCTTAAATTTCGAACACTTTGTCAACAAAAACCAAAAAATCCTACACAAGCAGTGCAGACCCAGATAAGATTTTGTGAAGAAGGGGTCTGATCAGGGTCTTCCATGTTTGCTATTCTTACAAGCACTTTTGCAAATTTCAGCCCTGATTACCATTTTGTATGAGAACAGATAGAGAAACTTGTTTGTGATTTTAAAATGTTTATCAGGCCAAATAAAAATATGTGTGGTTCAGGTTACACCCTGAAAAATTAGGGTAGGTAGGAAGGAACTTTTTTCTTATGTTTTTTTTCTTGGAATATTCAGACCTGCTTGGAAATATATTAAGTTAGACAAAACTGGTACAAAAAGGGTATATTTTTTAGGATAAATCCTTGTTTAAATCCTTTTACTTCCAATACCAAAGACTGAATGCATAGAAATTTAGATTTCCGTTTCAGATGGTCATTTTGATATGCATTTTCTCTCTAAATTTTGAAATTGGAAGAGAATAGCAGAAAAAAATAATTTCAGAATTTGGAGAAAAAAAGTTCAGGGTAGGGGGTAAAAATTTAGGGTAGGTAGAGTAACCTGAACCACACATAATTTTTTCTTGGCCTTCATACAATTCATCCACCTTTTGGTGTGGACTTCAATGCTAAAAAAACAAAATGAGCCAGCATATGAAATGTTGGTACTTATGACAAAACAGATGAGTACAGATGTAGTTATTATGAGTAGTTGAGTGTTAAAACCTTGAGGCTAGTCTAGCCACTAGTCTGATATCATATTCTTTTTAATAAATGATCATTTCATTTTAAAATAGTATTTTTTTTTATTCTCACTCTTTCCTCTATGATAACAATATTTGAGATGAAGTGAGGATATCAAAGAGAGAAGAGATGAGACTAGCTATATGGAATCAAATTATACTGAATGAAGAATAAAGTAAAAATTGACAAAAATATCAAGGTTTAGGTGCTAAACTACCTTGAGGCCTGAATCTAGATATTACAAGAATAGTATGAAGTTATTAAATGTTTCTTTTTTGGTTTTCCAATATATAGTGGGTCACTCATGCTGCTGAGAGCATTACAGTTAGACTACATTATCTCCCTTGGTATAGATTCAGTTTGAAGGGCAAAAAAGTATAATATGCTAAGGTGTCAAGCGAAAATGTAGCTGAAAGTCTGTACTAATAAATTGATTACAGAAAATCTACTGATCAACAAACTAGAAAGCTGAAAATGACCAGTGATCTAAATACTCGATTAATCAGCTGACCACTAAGTTTCAGTAGGCAATACTTAGTCAGGCCTTTAGATAAGTGAGTGTAATTAAAAGTTAATTTTCTTATTTCTCAACCAAAGCATATTTTGTGGGTGCTCAAAAGAACCATCTCAATTTAATGGTTCTTTTGAGAACCAACTATCAGATAAGAAAATATAAAAAATTTATTGCTCAAGCTTTTTTATGTAGACCTTTGCTCAGCCCTAGTATATAAAAATTTATCATTTCTATTGACAGGTTATGTTTATCTATTAGTGACTTCCACCCTGATACATGGAACCCAGCATGGTCAGTGTCCACAATTTTGACTGGCCTGCTAAGTTTTATGGTAAGTACTAAGTGGGTACCAGTAATCACCATGTATTATATTGCCGGGCAATGTAGCACAATCAGTAGCAAGTCTGATTGCTAATCCAGGGGTCATGTGTATTAACCCGTCCCGGTACCATACTTTTGTAGAGATTGATCGTGAAATATTTTCTACAGTTGTTCTTCTCCTTCCACTGGTCTTTCTCCCCCTATTCTGATTGAAGAAGGGCTATTGTCAGTTACAAGCAAAAGTAAGTGCACTGAGTACTGGTTAACCACTAAGTCTAAACTTGCCCAGAAGAAAAGTGTGGTTGGGTTAAACCGCAAACCCCGGGCCGCGTAGCGCAGTCGGTAGCGTGTCTGGCTACAGATGCGTGTCTGACTGCAGATCCAGGGGTCGCGAGTTCGATCCTGGCCCGGTCCCATACTTTTGTGGAGATTGATCATGAAATAATTTCTACGGTCATTCTCCTCCCTTCTGCTGATTCATTCAAGAAGGGTTGTTGTCAGTTACAAGCGAAAGTATGTTCACAAATTACTGGTTAACCGCTTGCTCAAGCCTGCCCAGGAAAAGGTGTGGTTAAGTGAACTGACCGTCCCGCAATGACCATAGCTGTTGACATGGGACGTAAAGCAACAAAAACAAACAAACAAATAAACCGCAATCCAAACAAACTGCCATGTTATAGTATCAACCAGGCCCCCAGATAAGAGTGTGTAACTGATAATTATTTTCTTAATTCTCAACCAAAACATATGTTGTGGGAACTCAAAAGAACCACCTCGATGAGATGGTTCTTTTGAGCACCCAAAACACATGTTTAAACTGATAGATAAGAAAATAACCGCAATAGTCACATTAATCCCTGCTTAATGCTGGTTCAACCTAGGAAGACCAGCCCCAACTTGACTGAAAAACAGTTGACTGGGACGTAAAGTATCAAAGCAAAATTTTTACCAATATTTTATATTCCGAAAATAGTGTAAACCCAGATCAGCCAATCAAGACACTGTTTGCCATGCAGCTTATGTTGTATTGCATAGTTTGGTTGATATGAGAGTGACTTGTTTTCGCTTTCTAAAATTGCAAGTGGTGCCTACTAGCTTTTTTGAGAAAACTACTAGCAAATGCTGAATTTGATCCCTGGAATAAAACATAACCGCACTTTAGTTAAGAGTGTGTAACAGAAAAATTATTTTCTTATTTCTCCACCAAAACATATGTTGTGGGTACTCATAAGAACCGTCTCAATGAGACGGTTCTTTTGAGCACCCAAAACATATGCTAAAACTTATGGGTAAGAAAATATTTACAATTTTACGCTGAAAATTTTTGTTTATCTAAACCTTTGACGTAAGTAGGTTTTCTTATTATCTTGCTTGTTTGATAATATTATAGAAGACTCTTATCACTAAGAACTACTTTATTGGTGATTGCCTGTACTCTTTGATACAGCCACAGCTGCTAGCTTCCCTTGTCATATGAATAAAACAATGTTGATAGTGACATAAAGACCTTACACTAACATACAAGTGAAATAGCCACAGCTGGAAGTATTATGTAACATCTGATTTTCATAAACCCTTATCCTGCTAAACCTGTATAGGTGCGTAACTGAAAATTATTTTCGTATTTTCTCACCAAAAATATATGTTGTGGGTACTCAAAAGGACTGTTTCAATGAGACGGTTCTTTTTAGCACCCAAAACACATGTTTAATCTGATGGATAAGACAATAATAAGAATTTTACGCTTAAAATTTTTGCTTAACTGGCCCTATGATTATTATTTTCTCAGGAGCCTCTCTGTTGCAGTGGATAAACCACTCTCCTTGTAAACCAGAAGTTGCAGGTTCAATCCCGATTTTTTCTGTCAGTGGGATGAGACTTTAATCTGTGTCAAAGTTCCCATTTAAAACTTTATGGCTGTCGGTGGAATGTTAAGCACGCATAAAAAAATTTCCTCTTCTCAAAATGGTGTAAACAGAATCTACACTGTTTTCATGCGGCTTGTGAATTCATACTAAGATACTGATACAATCACTAGAATCATGCAGCTAAATTGGCTTGAAAACAGAAGCTTATGAGATATGTAATTTGTTCAGCAGGAGAATGGTTTAATGTTTAGTACGGGCATATTGGTACGATTGTGAGATAGATTGCAGTTAAAGTAACAACAAAAAAGTTTACCAGGGCTGAAAGTTTTCAGGACTAATTCTGAATTCAGGATTTTGAGGCTGACTTTCCAAAGAAATATTAAATTAGTAAAATTAGGACTTGATAGCTTCTGATTCACAGACAGTTTAACTAAACACAGTTTACTGTTTAAACTTGTAACTGTTAATGTATAAGCAATAAATTCAATTTTTGGTCTGTTCACGAAATCCTGAATATTTCAGGTCTCTTGCAAAGTTAACATGAAGCTCTTTAGGCTTCACTTACTTTGCAAGAGACCCAAAGTATTCATGATTCCACGAGCATTCCAAATATTGAATTCATTTCTTAAATAACTTGCTGCAGAAAGCAAACAAATAGTTCCTTATAAGGCCTGGAACTATTTTGTGTGCACATGCCTTTCCTGTCTGAGTAATTTGGCTATGGGAATTAAAATCACCCAACTCTGAATACCTTTGCAAACAGTTTGGATCAAGATCAGGACCAACAAAATGCCCTGATCAAGATCCAAATTGTTTGACACTCTGATAGTGTTCCTGAAAGAAATTTTTGAAAAGGTTAATTTTGAAAAAAGTCAGCAGACGACAGCGAAAAATTACCCAGCATTCAAAGAGTTAAAAGCCTTCCTTGCTTTCTGTTACAGCTGGAGAAGAGTCCAACACTGGGGAGTTTAGAAACATCAGACTACGTAGTAAGTAAGAGACAAAAATTTCACCAAGAGTTTTCACCATACCATCATGGATTTTCATTTTGTTTATGACGTTAATATATAACCTAAAACTTGGTCAAAGTAGAACATTTTAGAATAGATAAAAATTGAGAAATGATAAAACTTTACACTGTTTTTAGATTGATATACAGTAAAACATGTCTTAAGCGGCCACTCAAAAATAGACTAAACAAATATCTTAACGACAAATGGTAGCTTAATGAAGGTAGAAAGTATTGCAGATTGCTCCCATTGGAGCATTCTGCAATACTTCTGACCTGCATTAAGGGATAATCGGTCTTAAAACCCAATTTTGGTCTTTTTGAGTGGCCGCTTAAGACAGATTTTACTGTATACACCAGTTTTCCTCAGCGTAAGAATGTGCGTAATTTTGCGCGCTCATCTGCTTATTTTCTTAGGTAGCTTATATTGCAAAAAATATGGATCCTCCAGAGCAGTCTGATCAGTGTTAATAGTGTTCACTTCCATGATAAAATCTAGTCTAAAGTGCACTTGAGTATGTGCAGCAGACAACATTTTCAAGACAAAAAAATATTGGAATGCTATTGGTTAATAATTGCTTCAGTGAAAGTTTTCAGGATTATTCCTGAATTCAGGATTTTGAGGCTGACTTTCTTTGGAAAGTCAGCCTCAAAATGCTGAACTGGGCAAACTATAATAGCACCTCTGATATATCAGAATATGTTTGAAGACATTTGACCATTGAAATATGAAATATCTATTATATTATAAGCATACTGCTCATTTTAAGTTTTATATTGCAAAAGTTAAGGATTTTGAAAATTTTGAACTTTCGCCCATGTAATTGTAACAGTCCTTGTGGTCAAAATTCATACTCTGTGTCTGACGTGAACATTAACCATGAGAGGCAACAAATAATACCACCTCAGTCTCATATTGGAATGTTAGTAATATACAAAGCAGTGAAATATTGGAATATATAAGTTTAATACATAACAGGAAAAAATCAAAAATTATATTTTCACATGTGAAATATGAAATGAGCGACGACATGTGATTTCCAACAGTGTAGCATTTTGACAAGTGTAGACTCAGATGAGCTTGTGCAGCCTCCTTTTAAGCTTAGAAACTCCAATGATGTTCAGTCAGTAGCTTAACAGTCATAGAATATGCAAGCGGCTAGCAAAGGCTCTGATTGGACTGCACATATGCGCAGGCTGATCTGAGACTTTGCTGGTCACACATACCACATTGTTGGAAATCTTGTGTCACGGCTCAAATATAACCTCTCCAGTGAAAGTGGATGACCTGTTTTCTCCACTGACTTCACTTAGCCTATTTTGGATTTACAAATGCCTATAACTTTGTTATAAGGCCAATAAAAAAATACCTGTGTTTAGGGTAACCTGACCCTACCTTAATTATCCCCCGACAAAGTCGGAGGGATATAGTTATGGCATCGTCCGTCCGTCTGTCCATCCGTCCGTCCATTCCGTCCGTCCGCACTTTTTGTCTGTCCGGAACCATATCTCAGTACCTATTGGTCAGATTTAATTCATTCTTGTTACAAATGATAAGTACCATGAACTCTGGATATCCTATAAGTTTGGTCAAAATCTACCCCTTAACACTTGAGTTATTGCCCTTGTTTAAGTATAGGCAATTATAAGGCAAAACCTATATTAGCTTTTTTTGTGTGATGATCTTTACATTTCATCAAATTTATGATATTTAACAACTTCTCGCTATAGACCATGATTGCCAAAAGCCTGTAAATAAGAATGGCAGTGTCAAAGTTTTACCCCACCCCCTTTGACCCCACCTAAGGGGTCAAAGGTCAAATATTTAAATTTTGTAATAACTAAGGCAATTATTAATATTTTTTTGCTGAAATTTTGCATGCAGGCAGAACAGCAATAGATATGAAGCATATCAAATGGGATTTCAGTTTGAAGGCCTGATTCCGAGCCCCTTGGGTGGACTTAGGGGGTGGGGCCGAGGTCAAAATTAAACTTTTTCAGAATATGGTCATGTTGCATATCAAATTAAAGCTGAAGATTTTTGCAGCATCATGGTAGCAAATATTTTGCCCACAGACACACCCTCGACCCAGGGGGAGGGGTCAAAAGGTCAAACTATATATTTTTCTGAACGTAGTCATGTTGCATATCAAATTAAAGCTGACGACGCTGGCAGCGACATGGTAGCATATATTTTGCCCACAGACACACCCTTGACCCAGGGGGTGGGGTTTAAAGGTCAAACTATATCTTTTACTGAAAGTAGTCATGTTGCATATCAAATTAAAGGGAATTGAGCACAAAGCACCATGAAAGCAAGTATGCTGTCATTACACACACCAACGACCCCTGGGGTGGGGTCAAAAGGTCATTTTTTTGTTCTTTTCTAAAAGTTGTCATGTTGCATATCCAAGTAAAGTGGAAGAAGTGTAGACCTACATGCAAGGTAACACTTTGAACTTACACACAATCTTGACCTCTGAGGTTGGGTTTAAAGGTCAGATATTAAAATTGTGCAGATGTAAGTATATTCTTTATTGAATTAAGCACTAAAGCATACTTGACAGGCGTTTGTTCTGATCTGAATGATACTGTAGGTGAACTAGGGTTTAGATAAATGGGATTTATGTTTTGTGATTTACATGTTTCTCTCAAATAACCCTTCGTCGGGGGATATAAATTCGTCGAATTTGTCTTGTTTACTGATGAAACCCAGGTTTTCTGGAAAAAAAATATATAATTTTATGTATTTTGAAAGGCAAAATGCCTTTCAAAATGTATAAAATGATATCTTTTTCCAGATTAAAAAATACACTTATTTTTACACTTATTTTTTATTTGGCCTAAGTGGGCAAAAATACTACGTATGATTACTCATTTTCTTAATTGGGTAGTAAGAAGCATTTGTCGGGCTTTGCTGAGAAAATTCATTTACTTTGCTTCTACTGGTCCTGCTCCTTTGGTTTCAGTTTTGAAAGAAAGACACAGTATGCAACGTCATCATAAATATGGCATCTTGTGTGACATTGTGAGTGACAAAAAATCTGTTATGCTTCAAAATTGTACATAATAACAAGAAAATTCAAACTTTTGTAATGAATATGATTCACCACAAATGAAATATATATATATATATACATTTTGCTCACAATATAAATAAATGTCATTCTCTCCAAAAAGTTGAATATCCTCTTTATATAGTAATATCTATCAGGCCTTTAGTTAAGAGTGCATAACAGGAAAATAATTTTCTTATTTCTCAACCAACACATATGTTGTGGGTACTCGAAAGAACCGTCTCAATGAGACGGTTCTTTTGAGCACCCAAAACATATGCTAAAAAATATGGGTAAGAAAATATTTACTGTTTTACGCAGAACATTTTTGTTGATCTAAACCTGTGATCTATATTTTTTCAGAAACGTCAGTTAGCTGCACAGAGTAACCAGTTCAATTTAAATGACAAAACATTTTGTGAACTATTTCCAGAAGGTGTCCAGGTATGTGTATGAGAAAAATAACTTTTGCAACATTGATTGCTTCATTTTATAATTATATTCCTTGGGGATCAGTTTTGATTTTCACTGTCTTTATATGATTTTCACTGTCTTTATATAGTCAACACTTGCTGACGTACAATAACTGGAAGTGCATTGGATCAGAGGTTTCACTTTGAATTATCAATAGTACGAGTGAAAAGGTGTTGGTCTGTAAGTGTTAAAATTATTATATTTGTTATATGCTTGTCACATGATTTACATGAAGGATTTTACATGAGTGTTCATGTTTTATTGAATTTATTAAATGAGTTGTGGAAAAGCAATAAAATGCAAGGCTTGCCAAGCATTTTATTGCTGTTTCGCAACTCCTTTAATAAATTCAAAAATACAGAAGCAAGAACGTTAGATTCTATTTATCACATGACATTAACATTACTGAAAAATCACATTTTCTGCATTAAAATGTCAATATTTTGCTGTCTTTTACACAAATTTAAAATGGACATCAATACGTAATGTTACAAAATCTGTAAACCACTAGCGGTTTATCGATTTTATTGCATGGTGTTATATAACTCCCAGATGCGACATCATGTGATAAATAGGTTTATCCAAGGAAAACCGTATAAAATCTGCTTGTTTGAAACCACAAGGCCTTTAGCCTTGATATTTGGTATGTAACATCACCTAGTAGACCTCTACTAAAATTTCTTGCCTTAATCCACAGTCCACTGCTTCCAGTGTCTTGGTCTTTGATATGTAACATCTGAACACCTATTAAATTGTCCTCTACCGAGCTAATTCAAGTTATGGCCCTGAGCCAAATATGATGCTCTGTTGGTCTTGGAATAAATTGGAAACTGTTCAGATCCCCATTTCTAAATTATATGAGGATCATTTGGAAAGTTCGTAGCCTGGTCTTTTATCTCAGTAACCGATTTACAAACCCTATCATGTTTGGTATAATTTTAAAGAATTATTTTTCCTTTATGTTGTAGCACAAAATTATTGAGGATGTTATGATGCAAAGATGAAAAATATTGTTGTGAATACATGTACTGTTTGTATACTGGAAAACTCAAAATTTACCTTTTGAAAAGTGTGCAGAACAGTAACATGAAATTTGATAATTCTGTACCATTTGGTAGGCCACAATCTGGTACAGTGTTTATGCAATTGATAACCAAGTTGGATGTTTCTAATAACTAAATACTGGAACAGCAATACCAAAACTGTTTAGAAAGCAAAGCAATGCGCTTATTTTTACAACTAAAAACCACATATCACAATGCACATATTTTGAAAATATATAACCATCGGTAGTTTGAAAATGCCTTATTTTGGTATTTTTGTCAAGCACAATTTATGCTCTTTGTATTGAAACCAAAGGAAATTTTGTAAACCAGATCAAAGAGAAGATAACTTAAAATCTTCCTATGGGGCAGAATGAGTTTAGCTATGAGTTGCCATTCTGGTTCATTTCAATTGAGAACAGTCGCAAACAAAAAAGTAAAAATACCTTGAGAATGGAAATCAATCAATTTTGTGATCGTAAACACAATACCATGAAAGTTCTTATGCCATCGACAAAATAAGAGCAGTAAGAAGTCAGATTGATTTTCGAGATTCATTTCAGAAGTTTGAACGATTTTCGAGATTCATTTCAGAAGTTAGTTTGATTTTCTTTTATAGATTTTTGATATTCAATTTCAGAAGCTATTTCGATTTTCGATATTCAATTTGAGAAGTTATTGCGTTATTCGTATTTTGATATTCGAGCTGTCACTGTTTTTCATGTTATTTCTGTCAAAAACCTTCTTTGGCACCAAGAACGTTGCAGAATATCAGGTTCTCAATATCTAACTCTCTTTAAATGCATGATTTTGAATATCAAAATACCATTTCGATATTCATATTTCCATTTTCGATATTTGGACTGTCACTGTTTTTCATGTTATTATGGTCAAAAATCTTCTTTGGCATTCGGAACGTTATCGAATATCAGGTTTTCAATATCAAAACTCACTAAGTAGGTTTTGGACCATTATATCATGAAAAACAGTGACAGTCTGAATATTGAAATGCGATTATTGAAATGGTGATTTGTTATTCAAAATTGTGCATTAAGAGTGAGTTTTGATATTGAAAACATGATATTTGGTAACATTCCGAATGCCAAAGTAGGTTTCTGATCATGATAATATGAAAAACAGTGGCAGTCCAAATATCAAAATTGAATATCGAAAATCAAGCTAAATTCTGAAATTGAATCTTGAAAACCCAACTAACTTCTGAAATTGAATCTCGAAAATCTTATTGCTCTAAATATGAGTGGTTAAGTTACCCCACCCTCTTCTTGAAAAGTAGGGGTAGCATTATTAGGAATAATTTTCTTGAATACAGAACTAATCAAGCCACACATTTTGCGCAATGAAATGATTTTTATAAATTGTTCGCTACAAATAAAGCAAAACATATACTCAATAGGCTTGTTTCATGCTCCTGTCGAAAAAAGTCGCATTTGGAAAGTTCTATACTTGTCAACATTTTCCGAATGTAAAGGTGAAAGTCGAGCAAGCAGTGATGGCATAATATATTTTAATAAAAATAAGTTGGCACCAACTGGTTAATTTGTCAAATTATGATCATAAATAAAGTGCCTAATTTTCCCTCATTTTTTTCAAATATTTTGTTTAAAATTTCGGCCAGTATATTTTTAGCGCTGCACGTGCACGGCAAGTCTTTTTTTTTGGGACATAATTAAACCATCAGGTAGCCGTTGAATTCTAGTTTCCAAAAATGCCTAATATGACCTGTAGGGATCATGGTGATAGTTCTAGCCAGCTCAGGTGAATGAGCCATCAGAGTTCGGCCATTGAAGTTCTACTGTACACAACTTTTGTCTCAAACAGTGCATTGTGTTAAGAAATGAATTCAATGTTTGGAATGTTCATGTTAACTTCGCAGGAGACCCAAAGTATTTATAATTCCATGAACATTCCAAAAATTGAATTTATTGCTTATATTTACATTTTATTATAAATATCTAAATATAAAAATTATTTTTAATTTAGGAATTAAAATAGTTTTGCATTCAAAATGTAATCATATTAACGGTTTAGTCTGAGTGTAAAATTGAAAAGCGTAACAGCCAGTTTGAATACGGACAGCCAATGGAGCAAACAGGAGGCTTGTTTTGCACATTCGACTCAGGTATGGCTCACTGTCAATCACAACATTAGTATCACTTCTGGAAATGAGTTTGATGTTAGAAGCGTATTGCATGGGCAAGTGAGCTTGGCAGCTGTCAATCAAATTTGTGTTATTCAAAAATCTAAAGATTTATTAAAGGCTTGGTTTGAAAATGTGAATATTACCAAATGGATCCTTCGTCTGGTTTGAAACAGTATACTTGAGATTGTCCCTGCTTGTTATGAGGGGATCACATGTTTGTTATCATTTTCAAGTTAAGTTGAACAATATCAGGCCTCCAGATAAGAGTGTGTTTTGGAAAACTATTTTCTTTAATTCTCATCCCAAACATATGTTGTGGGTACTCTAAAGAACCGTCTTAATGAGATGGTTCTTTTGAGCTCCCAAAACACATGTTTAAATTGATGGGTAAGAAAAAAATTACAGTTTTACGCTCATAAAATTTCCTTATCTGGACCTATGCATGTATATCATTCTGCAAGGGGATTTTATTTTTGTCTTTGCTCACCATGTAGACCTTAATTATAAATGCCACATTTTGCAACATTTCATCTGGGTCTTTGGCAGAGTACTCATTTAGGTGTTACCAGTATCATTATTTCTTTCCCACAGATGTATTTATGATACATTGTATAACATAGTGATATGTTTCATTAACCCCATAGGGAACAGTGAATACCCTGAGTGAATACAATATCCTTGCTGATGAATATACTTTATAGTAAATTTTCTGAGAAAATTTATTCCATACACAAAATTCTTACACTTCAACTAAACCACTGAACCGTTTCTGGGATGTCCCTGTAAACAAACCGAATTCCTTGATGCCTTGGGGTTAAATTGCTATGCTAATCTTAGACCAAACTTCTTGTAAAAACTTGTGTTTGTAACATTTTGTTTTGTTTTTTTTCTCCTAGAAAATTCAAGAGGATATCAAGAAACAAGAAGAAGAATTGCGGGAATCTACGAAAGACTCTAAAAATAGTAACACAAACAGTTCGAGTGTGAATGCTGATAATGTGATTCAAGAGGGGAACCAAGGAATATTCGGCAGTGCACTTGCTAATATATTTGTGATAATTGGATTCGCTGCTTTCGCATATACTGTGAAATGTGTACTAAGAAGTGTAGTGGAATAGTGTAGCATTCTGAATGACAGAAGTGGAATAGTGTATCATTTTGAACGCCAGAAGTGGAATGGTGTATTATTATGAACGACAGGAAAAACTCTAACAGTGAAGGGGTATAACATATGGCCGGCCCATGTTATATCACAATTTTTTTTTTGATATGTAATTTACCATAGGTCTAGAAATACATAAACATACACTGACCATAAAATTGTGATTATTTCCTTATCCTTCAGCAGAGCTTTAGATAAACAAAAATTTTCAGCGCTAAATTGTCAATATTTTCTTACCCATCAGTTTTAACGTATGTTTTGGGTGCTTTAAAGAGCCGTCTCATTGAGACGGTTCTTATGAGTACCCACAACATATGTTTTGGTTGAGAAATAAGAAAATTAATTTTTCGTTACACACTCTTAAATAAAGTCCTGTCCTTCAGTTTAAATTTTTGTTTTGGGTGCTCAAAAGAACCGTCTCATTGAGACGGTTCTTTTGAGTACCCACAACATATGGTTTGGTCGAGAAATAAGAAAATTAATTTTTTATCACATACTTCTATTTGAAGGCCTGATTTACCTTTAAAATATGAAATTTGAGCATTACAAGGTTTTGAGGAATTTTCAGAAAGCCAACTCTTGCTAAAATCTATGACACAATGCCAATTTTAATGTAATGGAAAGTCCTTTCATCATTATTTACCTGGGAATTTTTAAGTATTAAGAGGATAACAGTGTTCAAAATTTTCATTTTAGAAGGTATATCCTCAGATATACGGTCGCAAATTTGGCTTTACAGCGACACGCGAGCTGTATATCCAGCAGTATACCTCCCCAAATGAAACTTATGAACATGGTTATCCCCATTCTAAAGCATTTCTGTAGTCTTGTCTCAGATTGGAGTCTTGTGCGCCTTATAAAGCCACCGTCATTCAACAAAATGCGATGTAATTAATGATGTCAAACTATTTCCTACAGTATACCACAGGATAAACTGACGCACATTTTTTGACATTATCCAATTATAAATTGCGTTACAAAAGCAAGTGCTTTAAAATTGTGGTTTATGAACTCTTACTAGACATTTTCTTGATTTTTTGTAACATTTCTCTCCAAATTACAGCCAAAAGTTGTCTTGAATACATGTAATTATGCCTTTATAGTTTATAATTCTCTAACTCCAAATTGAAAAATAAATTTCAGATTTTAAAAAGTTGTGTTTAGCCCCCTACCCACCAGTCATGAATTTTGTTGTCTTTACTATGTACTTAGGTATCCTGTATTGCAAACAATATGAACCCAGACCAGACTGCTCCCTTGGAAGCAGTCAGATCAGGGTTCATAGTGTTTGCTTCCATGAAGAAATCTAGTCTGAAGTGAACTTGAGTATATGCAGCAGACAGAAAAAGCAGACAATTTTTTCAGAACAAAAATAGTGGCGGGATATTATGCTATAATGATACTTATCACATATGTGATAAAATCTTAAAAATCACTCTTTTAAATATTAATTAACTCTTCAACTGCTAATTGTGACTAGATATAGGCTGCTGTATCATCTGATTGTCCATTTAAAACATCTCTGTAGCTAACAGCGTGGATCCAGATCAGACTGCTCCTCTAGGAGCAGTCTGATCTGGGTCCACATTGTTTATCTGTATGCTGAAATTAGTCATTGACATAAGCATTTACATGCAACAAACAACTTAAAAGCAGCAAACATTTTCAGATGCATTTTTTTTTTTTGGTAGCATGTGAAGTGTTAATAACTAGTAAATGGCAATTACCCAGTTGGGCAAGATGTCTTGGTTTTGGCCTGACTCTTCATTCACTACCAAACTGTCGAGCAGTGAGCAGTGATGGCTCTGGTGAGACAGTGCAGATGTTCAGACTCATCTGAGCCTTTGCTTGTTCACTAAATGATAAGTACAAAAATCACATTTGCTGGCCTATGTGTATTATTTTTATAGTCAAACTTTTATTTCCAGATTTTTTTTTAATAAAAGTTGTTTGAAGGATTGTCATAAGTAACATAGTGGGTGTTGTAGAGACATTATGGGCTACTGTAAATGCTCTAAAATTTTGAACATTTTTCCCTTTCTATTCTCAAATTTGTTGCTTTTCTGGGCTGGAATACCCAAAATGCTTATCAGAATAGCAAACAGAGAAGATCCTGATCAGACTTCAGAAGTTCAGAAGCATTCTGGTCTGGGTCTGCCCTGTTTGTCTAGGCATTTTTTGCTGGCTACTAGTGTTCAAATTTAAGAACATTTGCCGTATGTGTTCCATGGCTTACAGTACCATAAAATTTTGTCTGAATTATGAGATGCCAATGGAAATCTGCATACAAAAATATCTGTGGAAACTAGTTTTATTTTGAAAATTCTTAAAGAATTTGACTGCAGAAACAAAATATGTTGTACCCCTTCATTGTGCTTTCAGTAAATTGTCTTCTTTGAGGTATTTTTTTGGTTGGGTGGGATGTAGTGGGGGAGAGTGAGTATGGAAGAGCATTGATGAATTTAATTTTTTTAAGTGGAAACCTGTTTGGTACATTGACAAACAGTGAAGACCCAGAAGAGATTATCCTGGATGTGGCATCTCATGAGGATCTGCACTGATTGCTAAAGTAATAACAATCTTGAGGGACAGAATTAAACAACTTGGGGAATTAATTAACCCTTCCCATGCTGAATATCTGTATATACTACACTCCTCCTAAATTTTTATCATGTAATTTCAATCAGAGTGATAAACAGTGTGCATACTGATCAGATGGCTTCATCAGAAGGTAGCTTCATCAGAAGCCAGCTGATCTGGATCTACAGTGTTTTCAAAAAAGGTTCAGCAGGATCAGGGCTATTAAGACCATCACAGGTTTAGATAAACAAAAATTTTCAACGTAAAATTGTAAATATTTTCTTACCAATCAATTTTTTTGGGGGGGGCTCAGTGGAAGAGTGCTTGACTCGAGACCGAGGGGCCGCGGGTTCGAGCCTCACGGGCGTCACTGCGTTGTGTTCTTGAGCAAGAACATTAATCCTAGCTTAGTACTGGTTCAACCCAGGAAGACCCGTCCCTTTATAACTGAAAGATTGTTGATGGGACCTAAAAAATCAAATCAAACAAACAAACAAAACCAATCAATTTTAACATATGTTTTGGGTGCTCAAAAGAATCGTCTCATTGAGACGGTTCCTTTGAGTACCCACAACATATGTTTTGTTTGAGAAATAAGAAAATTAAATTTTCGTTACGCGCTCTTAACTAAAGTCCTGGACCATCCAATTATTCTTCAGTGGTACACAGATCATTTTACTGCTCCTAGTAACCCTTTGTATTCAGGAAACCCCTAAATGAGTACTTTTTCAAGCAGTGAAGACCCAGATGAAATAGGGAGGGCAGTGGCTCAGTGGTAGAGTGCTTGACTCGAGACCGAAGGGCCGCTGGTTCAAGCCTCACCGGCGTCACTACCTTGTATCCTTGAGCAAGAATTCCTAGCTTAGTACTGGTTCAACCCAAGAAGACCTGTCCCTTTATAACTGAAAGATGTTGATGGGACGTAAAGAGTCAAATCAAACAAACAAAGACCCAGATGAAATGCAGCATATTGCTGCATTTCATCTGGGTCTAGACTGATTGTAAAGGTGAAAAAAGATCTTCAGACAAAACACAATATTTCTTTAAAATTATAACCGGACACCCCTAGATATGTACAATGGACTGCCCCAAGTTCATTGTATCAAACCAGAGGGAAGAATCCATTAACATACAAAGGGTTAAACATATACTGAAAGAATAAAGCATGGGTCCAGATAAAGAAATTTGTTCAATGTTATTACCCATCAATTTAAACATGTGATTTGGGTGCTCAAAAGAACCATTTCATTTTGAGTTCCCTCAACATTTGTTTTGGTTGAGAAATAAGAATACAAATAATACTCACTCTTTTCTGGAGGTGTTATCGTTTTTCTTCTTTTCTTCTGCTCTTTTTTTTTATAAAATCTCTTAGAATATAATGCACTGAAGATCAGAATATCGTTTACTGAAGTTCAGAATATAATATATATATATATTTGTTGTTAAATACTATGAGAGTTGTTTAATATATTTTTGGACTAGACCATTTCAGTTTCAAATTCACTTGAATATATGTAGCAGACATATAAAAGCAGATGATAGTTTCCAAACGAAAAAGAATAGTGGCTGGATAAGGATTAATTTGAGAGCTCTTCCAGAATATTTGCTTTAATATAAACAATAAACCACTGAACAAACATATATGAGCCGCGACATGAGATTTCCAAAAATGTGGTATGTGTGACCAGCAAAGCCTCAGATCAGCCTGCGCATATGCGCAGTCTGATCAGAAGACTTTGCTTGTGGTTTGAATATTCTATGAGTGTTAAGATACTGACTGAACATCATTTGGAGTTTCTAAGCTTTAAAGGAGGCTGCAAAGGCTCTCTGAGTCGACACTTGTCAAAATGCCACATTCAATGTTAGATTTAGACATGATTTCTATTGCGTCCCTGGGACCCAGGGCATCAACAAAAGTTGAGAGTCCCATGTAAATTTTACTGAGTCCCAGAAAGTTTCCCAACCTAATTTGTTTTGCAATGTTAAACACAGAGAAGTTAGCTAAAACTATTAATTAACATTCTCAAACATTTTCAGTTTACACTAAGTGACTGACGATCAATTAAAAAGGCAAGAAAGTAGCAGACTTAGCAGTGATGGAGTCTTTGACTTTTAGACTTTTTCGCTTTTAAAAAGTCTTTACTTGACGCTCTTGACCAAGATTATTTTACTTGTGCCTGTTGAAAATCGCTGAACCTGTCCATGAACGCGTTTTTAACGGATAAAACATCGAATTGTGATAGTATTGGCTTCAGAATACACTTTATTAAGTTATTTAAATGTTTCTAGTGTGGTTCCTCGAGACAAACGCCATTTTTACCCAGCAAATCGATTTTGGAAAAAACGTAAATCATTATTTATAGCTGAGCCTCGCTCTGATTTCAATTGTTGCTATGAACAACGGATGTCGGAAAACCACAACTGAACACTATTTATAGCAGTCTCTTTGTGATTTTGAAGTTTTGCAAAGTACAAAAGATCGATAATCAAGGGTTTTAAATCTCTTCACTATTGAGCTGGCTTAAATGTGTTGAAAGTCAACTGCTTTTGATCTTGCATTCCATGGACGCAAGCTACTTGTCTTTTTTGCATACCAACGATTTTCGTAACATATTTAGATATTATTACGGCATAAACGCGGACACTGACATTGTTGGAAATTATATGTTGCGGGTCATATAGAATATACTTTTAATTATTAAGGGCCCAAAATATATTGAACAACCTCTTTTTCTCAAGGTTGAAGTTAACAGAAAAATGGCTTCCTTATGATCATGATTCCAGTTAAAAGTGATAAGGCCAAATGTTAGAAAAAATTGTTTGCCCTCTTCCAACTCTGTACATTGCCTAGATGAAAATTCTGAATTCATTTTTTTTCTTCAAAAAGACATACTTTGTTGGCAAAAGATCCTGTACATTGCCTAGATGATAATTCTGAATTCATTTTTTTTTGTCAAAAAGACATATATGGTGGCAAGATCCATCTCATTGCTAACAAGTTCACTTGGCTACCTGATGAGCTGTATAAAATGGGCCTCGTCACGACAAAACCTATCTTTGGGGTTTACGTCAAAGCGAGACTCAAACCATTTTCTTCAGCGTCAGAGACTAGATAGAATGTTGAAATTTGGCTTGAAGCAAGCTTAAATATGATACTTCCAACTAGCGAATAACAAAGGCGCTGGTCAGCCTTTGTTGTTCGCAATATCCCCCCCCCCTGGTTTTGTCGCGCCGAGGCCCAAATGCAATGATAGAATGGCAAATAGTGTCAACGCTGATCAGACTGCTCCTTCGGGAGCAGTCTGATCCGGGTTTACGCTGTTTGATCTGGCCTGTCTCTGGCCAAATATTTAGGATGTATAATCAGGCCTTTAGAAAGAGTCCGTAACAGAAAAAACATTTTCTTCTTTCTCAACCAAAACATATGTTGTGGTTACTCAAAAGAGAACTGTCTCGATGAGAAGGTTCTTTTGAGCATGGAAAACATATGCTAAAAATTATGGGTAAGAAAATAATTACATACTCCGAAAAATCTTTGTCTATCTAAATCTGTTTATAATATTTTTAGCCTAGTTGGGAGAGGTCAAACAAACTTCATTTTAATTTGGCCGTAAATTAATGTGGTGATATTTTTGTATTAATTGTGCTTCTTGTTATGCCCCACTGCAAGTTAGTGGTGAAATATTGCAATGCAGTCCCTTTATAACACACACGCAGATTTGAATATAACATAGTCATTTTGTGGCTCCCGATTTTTTAGCATGGAATTTTTCAAAGGAATAACAAGAAAATGACCATTAAATGGTCATTTTCCTATAATTTCTTGATAAAGTTATCCCTTTATAACTCACTTCACTTAAATTACTGGCTGTTACTATGGGCACCAAATATAGCATTATAAAGGGACTGCTCTATATATATATATTTTCGTATTGTATGTTTGTGTCTGTCCATCTGTCTGTCTGTTCACTCTCTCTCTTCTGCTTATGTATTGTGGTGGCCTATATTGCAAGCAATATGGACCCAGATCAGACTGCTCCCTTAGGAGCATCTGATCAGGGCTCATAGTGTTTGCTTTTGAGATAAAATAAGTCTTAAGTGCATTTCATTGTATGCAGCAGCTGATTTAGGCAGAAAAAAATATATAAGCAAGAGGATAAGGGTTAAGTATGAAATTTTGTACTTTAAAATTATTATCAAGAAATAAATCATGTAATGATGAAAAACATATGTTTCACAAATGTATACTAGGCCAAAAAAGAAACGCCACATATAAAACATACATTATATATGGGGGTCTTTCACCAATCTCTCGCAAACGATTTGTCACACTTTGTGCTAGCTATCATTGTCACCGGACGAAATTGATTCACCAGTTTAACCCTATATTTTTATGGACCTTGACGTCGTGTCATTAGGCGATGACGTCATGAATGTGCGCGGTCTGACATTGTTCCAATTTGTCAGAAACGTTTCCTAAGATGTTCAATCATCCTTGTATGGCATCAAAATTGTTGGGCTATCACGATGTCGTCATGTTAGCTTGTAACATTCTTATCGCCTTTTCGAGTTCAACATGTGTCCGTCTTGGCATCGTAAATTAGCAATGTGTAACTTAATTTTAAAGTTTTAAAATGTTTTCAAGCAAATTGGATATTAGACTAGTGATTTCAGTAGTTATTACATGTGTAAAACTAAACAAAATGAATGTGCATGTGAAAAACTTGGAAAAAAAAGACAGACAGTACACTGGTTTGGGTTGACTCAGCTCAATGATACAATGGATATAATGTGTGGCAGAAATAGTAGCGAAACATAGATAGCAGATGAAATTTTGTAACTCTCATTTAACGCGCAATAGTTTTGATATTGTTATGCGACGTTTCTTTTTTGGCCTAGTATATGAGTGAAAGGTTTCAGGATTATTCCTGCATTCAGGGTTTTGAGGCAAGTCACTTCAAAATCTTGAATTAGGCAGCTAATAATAGTTTCCAGGATTTATTTTCAGTTTATCTAAAGGCAATTGACCATTGTTGATTTTTTGTAGGCGTACTGGAAGTTTTGTTTTATTTGTTCGCTTTGATTCTTTAGATCAGTCAACAATTTTTCAGTCATGTCCCGACAGGTCTTTCTGGGTTGGACCAGTACTAAGCAGGGGATACAGTATCTTGCTCAAGGACACAACATAGTGACTCTGCCAAGGGGGAGGCTGGATCCTGCCACCCTCATATCTCTAGTCTAACACGCTCTACCAACTGAGCCACTGCACTCGGCTTACTGAAAGTTTTAAGATATGAATTTTTGAAAATTTGAACTTTCACCCTTGAAAATGATTGGCAGAACACACAGTAGGGAAGGTCCTGGTCAAGCTGATTTCACTATTTTCTAAAGCATTATGACAGGTGATAAATTCTTGAAAGAAGATATTTCATATTGTTAGTTTTGTATGTGACAAAGTGCTAATTACACTTTGGTAATCTTCGAAAAATGTGTGTTTTTTTGTTCCTTGTTTTTGTAATATTTGTTTGTTTCATGTGACATCTTGCAATGTTGAAATTGTTAAAATGTGAAATAAAAATGTTGTATTTTATTTTTAGTTTTGATTTGAAACCTACATTATCTCTTTGTAGACTGGAAGCTGCAAAAAATAGTATTTTTACAAGCGAAAGTATGTGCCGAAGTACTGGATAACTGCTTGTTCAAGCTTGCCGAGGAAAAAGTGTGGTTAGGTGAACTGACAGTCCTGCCATGGCCATAGCTGTTGACTTGGGGCATAAAGCAACAAAACAAACAAACAAACAAACAAAACAAACAATGAAGACCCCACAGGTTTAGATAAACAAAAAAATTCAGTGTAAAATTGTAAATATTTCCTTACCCAAAATTTTTAGCATATGTTTTGGGTGCTCAAAAGAAATGTCTCATTGAGACGGTTCTTTTGAGTACCCACAACATATGTTTTGGTTGAGAACTAAGAAAATTAATTTTCTGTTACACACTCTTAATTAAAGTCCTGAGACCCAGATGAAATGCTGCAGAATGCATTTCATCAGGATGTGCACTGTATGCTAAGTTAAAGACAATTAAAGAAAAATGTACAATTTTTTTCATCTTAACCTGTGACCCCTCGATACAGGACTTTAATTAAGAGTGTGTAATGAAAATTTCTTTTTTCTCAACCAAAACATATGTTGTGGGTACTCAAAAGGACCGTCTCATTGAGACGGTTCTTTTGAGCACCAAACCATATGTTAAAACTGATGGGTAAGAAAATATATACATTTTTATGCTGAAAATTTTTGTTTATCTAAGCCTGTGTCAATAATATACAATGGATCATCTTGACTTAATTCTATCAAACTTTATGGAAAAGTCCATTGGTTAACATATACTCAGAAGAAAAAGTTAAGTCAGTATTTATGTTTTCTCATAAAATCAACAATACTGCATATATCATTGTCAAAATTTTTACATGAGTTGTATTATCGTAACTTTACATGTACCTGTTTATTGCGTGACAAATAATGCCTCTATTAGACTGTATCAACCAAACAATGGATCATCTTGACTTAATTCTATCAAACTTTATGGAAAAGTCCATTGGTTAACATATACTCAGAAGAAAAAGTTAAGTCAGTATTTATGTTTTCTCATAAAATCAACAATACTGCATATATCATTGTCAAAATTTTTACATGAGTTGTATTATCGTAACTTTACATGTACCTGTTTATTGCGTGACAAATAATGCCTCTATTAGACTGTATCAACCAAATTTCAAAATGCACGATGTGCACGTGCTGCGGTAAACCAGCAGGGTTATTTTCTCATAAACTGTTAGATATTGAAAGAGAGTTGTTCCTATTGCAATAATCCGGAGAAAATTCAGTGCTAGCAAGCTTAATTCGCCGTCCAGGCTATCTACAAATTACAGAAATACCGTGTTTTGACGTCTTGAAACAGGTACACGTTTTGCTGACGCAACACACAGTTTTGGATGCAGTGAACAAACAATTTATCGTCTGCAAACACGTTTTCAACGGCCTGGCAGTAAAAATGACAAGCCTCCGTTTGGGAGACCACGGATAACGACGTCATTTGAAGTTCGGGTCATAGTGACGTCAACATGACGTAATCGCTTCATGGCCACTTGGAAACTTCTTAAATTCCTTAGTCATGCAACAGATACGAGAATTTCCGTCTGTACTACCAGAAATCATCTGAAGGGCGCAAGACTGATTTTTGAGTTATGAAATTTTAATTTTGACCACTTTGTGTATTTTTGATGAAGAAAATGGGTATATTTTCGGAATGTTTTGTTGAAAATGTTCTCATTTGTAAGTCATTACATGATTTTTAGTTTTAGTAAGGTTTTTTGTCAATATTAGGACTGTCTTACAAAATTATTGCACACAGTGTCTGTACTGACTAAACTTTTTCTTCTGAGTATATCAAGATAGATACATGTACGGTGCTCGGACATTTCAGCCTAGGACATTTCCGCCTAGGACGTTTCAGCCTGGACATTTCGGCCACGGACGTTTCGGCCACGGAAAATGCCAAAGGTGGACGTTTCGGCCATAACCATAAATTTTGGGTTTAGGATGTGTGCATGCATAAATGTGTGATGCATTTCATAATCTTTTGAAATCAAATATGCATGTGAATACTTATGGTTGATTCAAAGATGCATGATAATAAGAGTATGCTTTTTTCATAGAAACAGGTAAATTATGGTGTATATTATGAAATACCTGTATCAAGTACCCATTACCTGAATTAGTCTATATTTTTTGTTTACAACAATTCTCGTGTATCTTTGAATCTACTGTATATAACAATTGATGAATGTTAGCTACTTTCATGCTGAACCTGGGTTTATCTTTTTTTCTTCAAAACACTGCAGATCCAGATCAGCTAGCTTCCTACCTGATCTGGATCCACACGGGTTTCATCTCTGCTTGTAAATACATGCAGTTTAATAACTGATAAAAATTTGGGAGAAATACATTGTATAGTATATAAGATTATTCAGTCAATTATTTCCTAAAAAAATGCATCACACATTTATGCATGCACACACTCCAACCCAAATTTTATGGTTTTGGTCGAAACGTCCGCCTTTGGCATTTTCTGTGGCCGAAACGTCTGTGGCCTAAATGTCCGGGCCGAAACGTCCTAGGCCGAAGTGTCCGTGGCCGAAATGTCCTACATTCCATGTACATGCCACACATGAGCTATAAATCATCCCCTTTCAACAAACTATATACTGGGCTGCATAGCATAGACGGTAACGCGTCTGGCTGCAGAAACGTGTCTGACTGCAGATCCAGGGGTCGCAAGTTCGATCCCAGGCGTCGCAAGTTCGATCCCAGGCCGGTCCCATACTTTCGTGGAGATTGATCGTGAAAATAATTTCTACGGTCATCCTCCTCCCTTCCGCTGATTCAAGAAGAGATTTTGTCAGTTACAAGCGAAAGTATGTGCACAAAGTAATGGTTAACTGCTTAGTCAGGCTTGCCAAGGAAAAAGTGTGGTTAGGTGACCTGACTGTCCCAGCATGACCATAGCTGTTGACTGGGACGTAAAGAACCAAACCAAATCAACAAACTATGTTGCTTACTGTTTGAATTATCTTCCTTTAAAGAATAAACTGCTGCACTCAATAACATGCATTCGTTTTAAGATATTTTGATAATGTTCAAAGTAAGGAAGAAGGCAAAGAACAGGAATCAATACAATCACAAGTGCCACACCTGACCCAGGACACCATATTGGTATGGGAAAGTGACAAAACACAAGAAAACATCACATACAAGAGAGCCAAGAGGTAAGCCCTTTTCTAGCAGGTGACCAAACAAAAAAAGATCCTTAAAAGAAGCACTGCCTTGGAACGGTCAGTAAGAAAATAACTGGAGGGCTTAAACATGCTTCACGGTATCGATCTTACTCAAGTCTCTCTCTCTCTCTCTCTCTCTCTCTCTCTCTCTCTCTCTCTCTCTCTCTCTCTCTCTCTCTCTCTCTCTCTCTCTCTCTCTCTCTCTCTCTTCCTCATGGTAATGCGGGTTGGTCTGCAGTGTGTGTTTGTGGTATTTCCTGATCATACGGTTAAGATACAACTGGAATTTAACCAAACAGTTGACCTTTGGAGGGTCGAGGACTCGACTGGAGCTGGAGTACCTGGAAATCTGCTTGAATGCCAGAGACTGTATTAGACCGTTGTAAATGATTCTGAAAGAAGCCTTGATTAAGAATTTATGTTTAATTCATTGGCACCAGAGATCCTGGAAGTCTTCAAGGGATTCAGGGAACAGTTCCAGACCGGTACTTAGGGCTGGGAAGAGTCCCTGGAAGTCTTCAAGGGATTCAGGGAACAGTTCCACACCGGGACTAAGGGCTGGGAAGAGTCACTGGAAGTCTTCAAGGGATTCAGGGAACAGTTCCAGACCGGTACTTAGGGCTGGGAAGAGTCACTGGAAGTCTTCAAGGGATTCAGGGAACAGTTCCAGGCCAGTACTTAGGGCTGGAAAGAGTCACTGGAAGTCTTCAAGGGATTCAGGGAACAGTTCCAGACCAGTGCTTAGTGCTGGGAAGAGTCACTGGAAGTCTTCAAGGGATTCAGGGAACAGTTCCAGACCGGTACTTAGGGCTGGGTAGAGTCACTGGAAGTCTTCAAGGGATTCAGGGAACAGTTTCAGACAGGTATTAAGGGCTGGGTAGAGTCACTGGAAGTCTTCAAGGGATTCAGGAACAGTTCCAGACCGGTACTTAGGGCTGGGAAGAGCCACTGGAAGTCTTCAAGGGATTCAGGGAACAGTTCCAGACCGGTACTTAGAGCTGGGAAGAGTCACTGGAAGTCTTCAAGGGATTCAGGGAACAGTTCCAGACCGGTACTTAGGGTTGGGAAGAGTCACTGGAAGTCTTCAAGGGATTCAGGGAACAATTCTAGACCGGTATTTAGGTATGGGAAGAGTCACTGGAAGTCTTCAAGGGATTCAGGGATCAGTTCCAGTCCGGTATTTAGGGCTGGGAAGAGTCACTGGAAGTCTTCAAGGGATTCAGGGAACAGTTCCAGACCGGTACTTAGGGCTGGGAAGAGTCACTGAAAGTCTTCAAGGGATTCAGGGAACAGTTCCAGACCGGTACTTAGTGCTGGGAAGAGTCACTGGAAGTCTTCAAGGGATTCAGGGAACAGTTTTAGACCGATACTTAGGGCTGGGAAGAGTCACTGGAAGTCTTCAAGGGATTCAGGGAACAGTTCCAGACCGGTACTTAGGGCTGGGAAGAGTCACTGGAAGTCTTCAAGGGATTCAGGGAACAGTTCCAGACCGGTACTTAGGGCTTGGAAGAGTCACTGGAAGTCTTCAAGGGATTCAGGGAACAGTTCCACACCGGGACTAAGGGCTGGGAAGAGTCACTGGAAGTCTTCAAGGGATTCAGGGAACAGTTCCACACCGGGACTAAGGGCTGGGAAGAGTCACTGGAAGTCTTCAAGGGATTCAGGGAACATTCCAGACCGGTACTAAGGGCTGGGAAGAGTCACTGGAAGTCTTCAAGGGATTCAGGGAACAGTTCCAGACCGGTACTTAGGGCTGGGAAGAGTCACTGGAAGTATTCAAGGGATTCAGGGAACAGTTCCAGACTGGTACTTATGCTGAGAGGGTCACTGGAAGTCTTCAAGGGATTCAGGGAACAGTTCCAGACCGGTACATAGGGCTGGGAAGAGTCACTGGAAGTCTTCAAGGGATTCAGGGAACAGTTCCAGACCGGTACTTAGGGCTGGGAAGAGTCACTGGAAGTCTTCAAGGGATTCAGGGAACAGTTCCAGACCGGTACTTAGGGCTGGGAAGAGTCACTGGAAGTCTTCAAGGGATTCAGGGAACAGTTCCAGACCGGTACTTAGGGCTGGGAAGAGTCACTGGAAGTCTTCAAGGGATTCAGGGAACAGTTCCAGACCGGTACTTAGGGCTGGAAAGAGTCACTGGAAGTCTTCAAGGTATTCAGGGAACAGTTCCAGACCGGTACTTAGGGCTGGGAAGAGTCACTGGAAGTCTTCAAGGGATTCAGGGAACAGTTCCAGACCGGTACTTAGAGCTGGTAAGAGTCACTGGAAGTCTTCAAGGGATTCAGGGAACAGTTCCAGACCGGTACTTAGGGCTGGGAAGAGTCACTGGAAGTCTTCAAGGGATTCAGGGATAAGTTCCAGACCGGTACTTAGGGCTGGGAAGAGTCACTGGAAGTCTTCAAGGGAATCAGGGAACAGTTCCAGACCGGTACTTAGGGCTGGGAAGAGTCACTGGAAGTCTTCAAGGGATTCAGGGAACAGTTCCAGACCGGTACTTAGGGCTGGAAGAGTCCCTGGAAGTCTTCAAGGGATTCAGGGAACAGTTCCAGACCAGTACTTAGGGCTGGGAAGAGTCCATTGAAGTCTTCAAGGGATTCAGGGAACAGTTCCAGACCGGTACTTAGGGCTGGGAAGATTCACTGGAAGTCTTCAAGGGATTCAGGGAACAGTTCCAGACCGGTACTTAGGGCTGGGAAGAGTCACTGGAAGTCTTCAAGGGATTCAGGGAACAGTTCCAGACCGATACTTAGGGCTGGGAAGAGTCACTGGAAGTCTTCAAGGGATTCAGGGAACAGTTCCAGACCGGTACTTAGGGCTGGGAAGAGTCACTGGAAGTCTTCAAGGGATTCAGGGAACAGTTCCAGACCGGTAATTAGGGCTGGGAAGAGTCATTGGAAGTCTTCAAGGGATTCAGGGAACAGTTCCAGACTGGTATTAAGGGCTGGGAAGAGTCAATGGAAGTCTTCAAGGTCTTCAAGGGATTCAGGGAACAGATCCAGACCGGTACTTAGAGCTGGGAAGAGTGCTGGAAGTCTTCAAGGGATTCAGGGAACAGTTCCAGACCGGTACTTAGGGCTGGGAAGAGTCACTGGAAGTCTTCAAGGGATTCAGGGAACAGTTCCAGACCGGTACTTAGGTCTGGGAAGAGTCACAGGAAGTCTTCAAGGGATTCAGGGAACAGTTCCAGACCGGTACTTAGAGCTGGGAAGAGTCACTGGAAGTCTTCAAGGGATTCAGGGAACAGTTCCAGACCGGTACTTAGGGCTGGGAAGAGTCACTGGAAGTCTTCAAGGGATTCAGGGAACAGTTCCAGACCGGTATTTAGAGCTGGGAAGTGTCACTGGAAGTCTTCAAGGGATTCAGGGAAAAGTTCCAGACCGGTACTTAGGGCTGGGAAGAGTCACTGGAAGTCTTCAAGGGATTCAGGGAACAGTTCCAGACCGGTACTTAGGGCTGGAAAGAGTCACTGGAAGTCTTCAAGGGCTTCAGGGAACAGTTCCAGACCAGTACTTAGTGCTGGGAAGAGTCACTGGAAGTCTTCAAGGGATTCAGGGAACAGTTCCAGACCGGTACTTAGAGCTGGAAAGAGTCACTTGAAGTCTTCAAGGGATTCAGGGAACAGTTCCAGACCGGTACTTAGGGCTGGGAAGAGTCACTGGAAGTCTTCAAGGGATTCAGGGAACAGTTCCAGACCGGTATTTAGAGCTGGGAAGAGTCACTTGAAGTCTTCAAGGGATTCAGGGAACAGTTCCAGACCGGTACTTAGGGCTGGGAAGAGTCACTGGAAGTCTTCAAGGGATTCAGGGAAAAGTTCCAGACCGGTACTTAGGGCTGGGAAGAGTCACTGGAAGTCTTCAAGGGATTCAGGGAACAGTTCCAGACCGGTATTTAAGGCTGAGAAGAGTCACTGGAAGTCTTCAAGGGATCCAGGGAACAGTTCCAGACCGGTACTTAGAGCTGGGAAGAGTCACTGGAAGTCTTCAAGGGATTCAGGGAACAGTTCCAGACCGGTACTTAGGGCTGGGAAGAGTCACTGGAAGTCTTCAAGGGATTCAGGGAACAGTTCCAGACCGGTATTTAGAGCTGGGAAGAGTCACTGGAAGTCTTCAAGGGATTCAAGGAACAGTTCCAGACCGGTACTTAGGGCTGGGAAGAGTCACTGGAAGTCTTCAAGGGATTCAGGGAACAGTTCCAGACCGGTACTTAGGGCTGGGAAGAGTCAGTGGAAGTCTTCAAGGAATTCAGGGAACAGTTCGAGACCGGTACTTAGGGCTGGGAAGAGTCACTGGAAGTCTTCAAGAGATTCAGGGAACAGTTCCAGACCGGTACTTAGAGCTGGGAAGTGTGACTGGAAGTCTTCAAGGGATTCAGGGAACAGTTCCAGACCGGTACTTAGGGCTGGGAAGAGTCACTGGAAGTCTTCAAGGGATTCAGGGAACAGATCCAGACCAGTACTTAGTGCTGGGAAGAGTCACTGGAAGTCTTCAAGGGATTCAGGGAACAGTTCCAGACCGGTACTTAGAGCTGGGAAGAGTCACTGGAAGTCTTCAAGGGATTCAGGGAACAGTTCCAGACCGGTACTTAAGGCTGGGAAGAGTCACTGGAAGTCTTCAAGGGATTCAGGGAACAGTTCCAGACCGGTATTTAGAGCTGGGAAGAGTCACTTGAAGTCTTCAAGGGATTCAGGGAACAGTTCCAGACCGGTACTTAGGGCTGGGAAGAGTCACTGGAAGTCTTCAAGGGATTCAGGGAAAAGATCCAGACCGGTACTTAGGGCTGGGAAGAGTCACTGGAAGTCTTCAAGGGATTCAGGGAACATTTCCAGACCGGTATTTAGGGCTGAGAAGAGTCACTGGAAGTCTTCAAGGGATTCAGGGAACAGTTCCAGACCGGTACTTAGAGCTGGGAAGAGTCACTGGAAGTCTTCAAGGGATTCAGGGAACAGTTTTAGACCGGTCCTTAGAGCTGGGAAGAGTCACTGGAAGTCTTGAAGGGATTCAGGGAACAGTTCCAGACCGGTACTTAGTGCTGGGAAGAGTCACTGGAAGTCTTCAAGGGATTCAGGGAACAGTTCCAGACCGGTATTTAGAGCTGGGAAGAGTCACTGGAAGTCTTGAAGGGATTCAGGGAACAGTTCCAGACCGATACTTAGTGCTGGGAAGAGTCAGTGGAAGTCTTCAAGGGATTCAGGGAACAGTTCCAGACCGGTATTTAGAGCTGGGAAGAGTCACTGGAAGTCTTCAAGGGATTCAGGGAACAGTTCCAGACCGGTACTTAGGGCTGGGAAGAGTCAGTGGAAGTCTTCAAGGGATTCAGGGAACAGTTCCAGACCGGTACTTAGGGCTGGAAGTCTTCAAGGAATTCAGGGAACAGTTCCAGACCGGTACTTAGGGCTGGGAAGAGTCACTGGAAGTCTTCAAGGGATTCAGGGAACAGTTTTAGACCGGTACTTAGGGCTGGGAAGAGTCACTGGAAGTCTTCAAGGGATTCAGGGAACAGTTCCAGACCGGTACTTAGAGCTGGGAAGAGTCACTGGAAGTCTTCAAGGGATTCAGGGAACAGTTCCAGACCGGTACTTAGAGCTGGGAAGAGTCACTGGAAGTCTTCAAGGGATTCAGGGAACAGTTCCAGACCGGTACTTAGGGCTGGGAAGAGTCATTGGAAGTCTTCAAGGGATTCAGGGAACAGTTCCAGACCGGTATTTAGAGCTGGGAAGAGTCACTGGAAGTCTTCAAGGGATTCAGGGAACAGTTCCAGACCGGTACTTAGGGCTGGGAAGAGTCAGTGGAAGTCTTCAAGGGATTCAGGGAACAGTTCCAGACCGGTACTTAGGGCTGGAAGTCTTCAAGGAATTCAGGGAACAGTTCCAGACCGGTACTTAGGGCTGGGAAGAGTCACTGGAAGTCTTCAAGGGATTCAGGGAACAGTTTTAGACCGGTACTTAGGGCTGGGAAGAGTCACTGGAAGTCTTCAAGGGATTCAGGGAACAGTTCCAGACCGGTACTTAGAGCTGGGAAGAGTCACTGGAAGTCTTCAAGGGATTCAGGGAACAGTTCCAGACCGGTACTTAGGGCTGGGAATAGTCACTGGAAGTCTTCAAGGGATTCAGGGAACAGTTCCAGACCGGTACTTAGGGCTGGGAAGAGTCACTGGAAGTCTTCAAGGGATTCAGGGAACAGTTCCAGACTGGTACTTAGGGCTGGAAAGTGTCACTGGAAGTCTTCAAGGGATTCAGGGAACAGTTTTAGACCGGTACTTAGGGCTGGGAAGAGTCAGTGGAAGTCTTCAAGGGATTCAGGGAACAGTTCCAGACCGGTACTTAGAGCTGGGAAGAGTCACTGGAAGTCTTCAAGGGATTCAGGGAACAGTTCCAGACCGGTACTTAGGGCTGGGAAGAGTCACTGGAAGTCTTCAAGGGATTCAGGGAACAGTTCCAGACCGGTACTTAGGGCTGGGAAGAGTCACTGGAAGTCTTCAAGGGATTCAGGGAAAAGTTCCAGACCGGTACTTAGGGCTGGGAAGAGTCACTGGAAGTCTTCAAGGGATTCAGGGAACAGTTCCAGACCGGTACTTAGGGCTGGGAAGAGTCAGTGGAAGTCTTCAAGGGATTCAGGGAACAGTTCCAGACCGGTACTTAGGGCTGGAAGTCTTCAAGGAATTCATGGAACAGTTCCAGACCGGTACTTAGGGCTGGGAAGAGTCACTGGAAGTCTTCAAGGGATTCAGGGAACAGTTTTAGACCGATACTTAGGGCTGGGAAGAGTCACTGGAAGTCTTCAAGGGATTCAGGGAACAGTTCCAGACCGGTACTTAGAGCTGGGAAGAGTCACTGGAAGTCTTCAAGGGATTCAGGGAACAGTTCCAGACCGGTACTTAGGGCTGGGAAGAGTCACTGGAAGTCTTCAAGGGATTCAGGGAACAGTTTTAGACCGGTACTTAGGGCTGGGAAGAGTCACTGGAAGTCTTCAAGGGATTCAGGGAACAGTTCCAGACCGGTACTTAGAGCTGGGAAGAGTCACTGGAAGTCTTCAAGGGATTCAGGGAACAGTTCCAGACCGGTACTTAGGGCTGGGAAGAGTCACTGGAAGTCTTCAAGGGATTCAGGGAACAGTTCCAGACCGGTACTTAGAGCTGGGAAGAGTCACTGGAAGTCTTCAAGGGATTCAGGGAACAGTTCCAGACCGGTACTTAGGGCTGGGAAGAGTCACTGGAAGTCTTCAAGGGATTCAGGGAAAAGTTCCAGACCGGTACTTAGGGCTGGGAAGAGTCACTGGAAGTCTTCAAGGGATTCAGGGAACAGTTCCAGACCGGTACTTAGAGCTGGGAAGAGTCACTGGAAGTCTTCAAGGGATTCAGGGAAAAGTTCCAGACCGGTACTTAGGGCTGGGAAGAGTCACTGGAAGTCTTCAAGGGATTCAGGGAACAGTTCCAGACCGGTACTTAGAGCTGGGAAGAGTCACTGGAAATCTTCAAGGGATTCAGGGAATAGTTCCTGACCGATACTTAGGGCTGGGAAGAGTCACTGGAAGTCTTCAAGGGATTCAGGGAACAGTTCCAGTCCGGTACTTAGGGCTGGTAAGGATAACAGATCTGTATCTGGACTTTTGCACCAGATTGACACCTGATTTCTGCAGATCTGCGAGAGGTCAGATGGTGTCCCTGACTTGTGCTTTGTATCTGGGAGGAGCACAAGGAGGTAGAAACGACGCGTAACCCTTAATGCGCCAATCGCAACAAAAATCGTCTGCTTTTCTCGTCTGCTGAAATGTTTAAGGTGCCTCTATGGCAAAGAGTGTGGACACAGATCAGACTGCTCCTATAGGAGTCTGTTCTGGGTCCACACTGTTTTCTTCTACACTGAATTCGTCAGAAATGTTAGGCAAGAACTTCTAGCGATAAGGCGTATATTTTCCCTAGTTGACATGATTACAAACACCAAATTTTCAAATTGCCCTAATGTTTTTAAAATTGGTGTAGTTCAGCAGTATTATGCATAGTAAGCAACAAAATACGTTTCAAAGCGATTCACCATTTACAATACCGTGTAAACGTACACTTTCTACTCCCACCCCTCATTTTACGTCTTTATACTGGGTGCCGTTAGTGCGCAGTAGGAATACGGGAAGGTTTTGGAAATGAAGAGCACTTATTTCCTTAACATTTTAGCACTTTTACTTTTTTAAAAATAGCAATGCATTTACTCAAAGTTTGGCCTAAACGACACCCAGGATAAAGACGTAAAATGAGGGGTGGGAGTAGAAAGTGCACGTTTTCGCGGTATTGTAAATGATGAATCGCTTTGAAACGTTTTTTGTTGCCTGCTATGCATATTTTACTACCAAACTACACCAATTTTAAAAACATTAGGGCAATTTGAAAATTTGGTGCTTGTAATCATGTCAACTAGGGAAAATATACGCCTTATCGCTAGAAGTTCTTATTTGCAGCAGACGACTTCAGCAGACGACATTTCAGATGCATTTTTGTCTTGGCGCTTTAAGGATTGACTCAATTGGCTTAGCGTTAAAGTCCTGGAAGTATGTGAGAGGCCGGTTTAGAGGTTTGAACCTCATGATTATATATCTGTTCTGGTTATACTCGTATAAAGGCGTCGTTATGAGGTAGTCTAATGCACGAAGATGATTAACTCTTTGACACAGAATACATCAATTTTATCATGATTTTCCCTTAGACTATAAAACTAAATGACTGAAGAATTGGAAAGGTCGTATCAGATTACCGGAGACCTGTCAAAAGTGAGTATGATACACTGCAGACCAACCCATGGCACCGTGAGGAATAGCCACGGAACATTAACTGTCACAAGACACCAGGAAGACATTTAAATAAAGCAACCAGCTCTCTTCCCCATCAAGATAATTGCAAAACTAGAAGGACGCAAAGCACTGACTAACAAAACAAAGACCAAACACAGAACCATCACAAACAATGGGGGCAACTTTTAACAATGAATCAACAAAAACAGAACCACCGCCTTAAAACAAACAGCAGTCTAAGCATTAAAGCAGCATAGTCTGTAACTTTTGATCTTCTAATTTTAAAAATAATGTGGTTTTTTTTCAAGAACACAGTAAAAATACTCAAATTCAGGTAAACATTTTACCATTTTCCTAAATCTTAACAAGGTATCACTATCAAAACACCTGCATTTATGTTAAAATTCAACGGTCTAGAATTATTGGAGGGACGCAAATAATTACCAACAAGAGAAAACACACCTATTTGATGAGATAATTCACTTTTCCATGCAGTTTTCAGCTGTACTGAACATTTTTATTGTGAAAACATAGCTTATTTCTACTTTTACAAATGATTTAAAAAGAAAAGAAAATTTTTCGAAAAATGTTCATAGTTACAGAGTATGCAGCTTTAAATCCATGATGATACATTGCAATAGTTAGAAGGTCTCCATGCGAGCTGAGCATTTCTTGTACTTCAACAACAGCAAAATCTAGGGCGAAGATTTGGAACCAGTAAAATGCATTTAAGCCCCCGGTGGAATAGGCTACTGTCTGTTCTAAGGCGGTGGATTCCTTGTTTATTCTTACAAATGTACTCACATTGTGGAATTAAGCAATGTATATAAATACTAGAAATGATGTTTATGAAACATTATGCCCCCAACCTTTTGCTTGTCAAGGCGGGTTCATAAGTTTTCAATGCCCAAAGGGGTACGTGCATTAAGAGGAGGTCAAAAAATGAAAGTTGCTCCTCACAAGATTCATCTTATAAGTTTATTAGAACAATAGCCAGAGTGTAAAGGTCTGGTATTAAATCGACTTTTACAGTTGCTATGGTAACAAAAATGGCTGCCAAAATAGGCTGAAAAAAGGAAAACAGCCATTTTGGAGCAAATTGGAGACATGTAACAGAGGAATTAATAGAGCACAAGCAAATACCAAAAACATATTTCAACAGATGATGAGAATTATCACGGCACACAATATAATATGAAATAGGTGCGACCTAACTGCAACCAACCAATGGTTAATAGCATTTGGCTTTAATGATTCACCTGCTGGGAAATGGCTAACCTCTTGGCTCTCATTTGTGGTGTCTAACTGTTAGTTTATCACTGTCCCACTGGATTCCTGATCTTTGCACCCTTACTTACTTTGTGTAAGTGTACGACAAAATCCCCTGGACATCCCTGCTCATTTTAGTACAGGGAGACATAATGAAGATAAAAAATTGTCATTTGTCGAATCTCTTAAAAAAGACGCGTTTGGGATCGCATCACTTAGAGAAAATGGAATTCTTAAGACAGATACAAAGGAAAAAGCCAATATATGCTATAGGCAGTTTTAATCAGCCTTCACAGGCGAAGGCGACTCTGACCCGCCCTCTAAAGGGGCTAGTCCGTTCTCCCCCGTGGGGGACATAACAGTTGACCTGAAAGGGGTCGCCAAGCTGTTGGACGAACTACATGTTTTGTTTTTTTCTTCAAAATTCCAAAACCACACTCCCTGATGTAATGATCAAAATTTGATCGTGTCAGTACTATAAGAAAGAAAGAAATCCTGGGACCCCCATGTTTTTGAAATGCTGCAAGCTCAAGATTTATTGGTGTTATTTGTACAATTTTGTGATACAGGCTGTTATTTGATTAAAAGGAGGTCCATGCAGGGAATCAATGCATGAATAGTCAGTCTCCCATACGCGGATCCAGGATTTTTTTTTATTTATTTTTTTTTTTTGGGGGGGGGGGGGGGAGGGGGGCTGCCTGAAAACAACCCTGACATTTTTTTAGTACTCAACTTTAATATTTTACATTTTAGTTATAGAGAGGAGGTCCCGTATCAGTGCATGCCCCCATAGTTCAGAGAGGCTGATTCTAGGGGGTGGGGTACTCACATATTTTTATACATGAATAGTCCCATAGCCCTCTTTGCAAAAAGTGGGAGTGCTGCCATGCTAAAGAATTTAGCCTCCTTCAAAAATAAGAGTCCCAGCACCAAAAGTAGGGGTTCAGGACTGCCAATTAGCAGTTAGTGAGAGCTCTGACGATGCTATGTTCTTGCACTTCTTTGTTAGTTCGCAGCTCATGGGAGCGCAGTGGGTCAGTGGTAGATTGTTTGAACCGAGACTACGGACCGCCGCGGGTTCGAACCTCACCGGCGTCACTGTGTTATGTCCTTGAGCAAGAACATTAATCCTAGCTTAGTACTGGTTCAACCCAGGAACATCCGTCCGTAGATAACTGAAAGAGTGTTGATGGGACTTAAAGAATCAAACCAAACAAAGTTCGCAGCTCATCCTCTTTAACTTTAACTTTTGTATAATAATTAATGAATTTTTACTTTCTGGTTTAAAACAATTACGAACTTGGGATAGTCCATTGTATGGAAAAAGGGTGTCAGGTAAACTTTTCTAAAATGTTGTATTTTTGTACCTGTAGCTCTTTTTTACCATAGCAAACGGTGTAGACCCTGGTGAAATGCAGCATGATTTTGCTTTTCAATTTTAAATCTGGTCTTCTCTGTTTGTAAAAGTACTCCCGTTTAGCGGTTTCAAAAGAGTTATGCTTACCATGCATATTTCGTATCTCTGGTGGACACATATTAGCCCTGTTCTTAAATATATTTTGGCATCTGCAGTTTAGTCATATGATTTTCCAGGGTGTCCGGAGAAGTATTTTTAGGAAAGTTTATACATTTCCAGAGTGGATGGGAGTGTTCATGAATAGCCGTATATAATAATAGAAAATATATGGGCCTCAATGCGACAAACAAGGTCTTATTAAGATTCAAATCAGCTTGCTCAGCTACGGTGACTAGTTGGAAAATTAAAATTCCGCTTGAAGCAAATTCAGATATGATGCATTCCAAAAGGCGAATAACAAAGGCACAGATCGGCCCGCGCCGGTTAGCGCCTTTGCTGTTCCCACCTTCGGCCCCAAAGACAAGTTTTCTTGCATTGAAGACCTTATGTTAACACCATTACATGGCATGTTTTTTGTTTAGATGGCCTCTAAATCCAGAGATCGAAGAGTAAGTTTTTGGGCACGCAAAACACGTATACGTCTATGAACGCACATCGGCTGATGGCTGGTGATCTTTGGTAGAAGGCATAGTCTCCATGCGCGGATCTATGAATTTTTGTCAGGGTGGGGGGGGGGGGGGGGTAGTCTGACGGCCAGAAAATAGCCTGGACAACGTTTTGTTTTTTGTTTTCTTTTAGTCCTCTACAGAGGGGGTCCACTGGTTTTATTACAGAGAAAACTATACTTTTCAAAGGATCAAGGGGGTCCAACTTTTCTAGGGGGTGGGGGGGGGGGTCCAGGGTCCAAGTGTTAATTTCTATGGAAACCCATATAACTTGTGATTTTCCGGAGGGGGGGTCCGGACCCCCTATCACCCCGTCTGGATCCGCACATGGTCTCATCGCCGGATAACTCTACCTCACTACATGTGTAAACTAAAGTCGGGTAAATTCGGACACTATTTGCAAATAGTGCTAATCCAGATGAGACGGTTCCTTATGAGCCGTCACATCAGGAGTTTCACTAGGGTGTTGCTTAGGTAATTTATTTGTATTCCAGTATTTGAAATATGAAACAAACAAGGTTGCTGTCCGAAATTAGCCGTCTGTCCGAATATACCCGACTTTACTCTATACATTTTACCTCCATGGATATGCCATAATGGTATAGGACATACCTCTGTGTCCAATAATTTTGTTACTGTCAGGGATATTGGATATTCAGAAAAAAGTATGGGGATATTTGCCAGTTCATGAGGGATACTTGCCTGTTTACTTCAAGGAATATTGTTACCTCCCCCCCTTCTAAACAAGCCTCTACAATGCATGGGTACTCGCATTCGGTTGTTGTTGATTCATAGTTTAATCGATGTTCCTCCCATTTGTTTATTCTCCGTCTTTGGTTCTTGCTTTGTTATGTATACCTCTGTGCCCTCTCTAGTTTTGCAAACATATTGACGAGGAAGATGGAGATGGCTGCTTTATTTAGTTGTCCTACCGACGTCTAAGCTTTGGTCTGTGGCTCTTTTTAACGTTACTGTGGGTTGGTCTGCATTGTAAGATTGTGGTATTTCCTGATCATACTGCATTACTGCATGAACGGACCCAGGAAATATCGTCGGGGGAGTGGGGGGGGGGAGGGGGGGGGTCCAGGCCCATTCGCCACAAGTTTTTTCAGTCATCAACTTTATTTACGGTTCTTTTTAAAGAAACCTATAATTTTCCAAGACTCCAGAGAGGGGGGGGGGGTCAAAGTATAAGAATCCAAATAACTTGTGATTTTCCTGGGGGTGGGTTCGTACCCCCTTTCCCCCTCTGAATCCTCGCATAAAAACTCACTCTTCAGATGTTTTGCTCATGGTTTGAAGATGTGCATGTCATGTGCTTTGAACATTATCGTCAAATTATTTTCTCTGTCACTTTTTTATGAACTTGTGATCCAATTACAGGTTGATATTTGCATTTTAGATACGATTTTGATGCTCCCCGAATTTGGTCCCAAGTCTGGGGCGTTGGCAACTGTTGGGGAGTTTGTCCTTTGTGTTACAATGACGTGACGTCATTTACATTTTAAATGACGCAATGGATTGCAAAAACAACAACAATGAATTGACAGCAAGTGGAAGTTAAGGAAATCGCTTCCACATGTTTTATCGGACGTTTTATCAAACGAAAGAGTTCGTGACGGAAAGGGTATTGTCGCAAAAAAGACTGCAGTATTGATGTGACTTATTTCATGTGTTATGATCCGTCGAAATGGAAATGAAAAGTTTGTCGGAGCGGTTTCCGTTTGGAAAAAAAATCGTAACAGATCTTCTAGAATAAGGTTTGTTTTATTTCTAACAAGTGGCGATGGAAGCATTGCTCTGAGTGTTTAATTTAGCAAGATAGTTGTATTCAGTGCGGAAATACACCGGAAACAACCTCCAGGCTCCAGTAGCCGGAAGTTGCTTTGACGGTCGAAAAATTATGGCCTAGTATGTAGAAGTGGGTGGGGTATGTCACTGAAAAAAGCATGTCTAATCGTAAAAGCAACCAACTCTCGTGTTGGCAGCCTTCGGCTGCCAACACTCGGTGGTTGGTTGCTATTAAAAGGTTTTATTGGTATTTGCTTGTGCTATTCTTCTAATAGACCAATAAGATGAAATTGGTGAAAAGCAACTTTCAGTTTTTGGCTCTAGAGGGGGCCAAAATAGCCCCTTAATGCACGTACCCCTTTACAAAGGGCAATCACTTAAACAAATAAAATAACTTTTTTTTATTTTTACCAGGTAATCTCCTCACCATCTACCAATTGACCATGTTTGAAGCTCCTAGCTACAATAATATTTGAGATATCTTGATGACCAAATTTGCAAAGGACAATAACTCGAAAAAAATAAAATAACGTTTTTTTTAAATTTTCACCAGGTTATCTACTCATTATCGCACGGACGGATGGACGCACGCACGCACGGACAAGCCGAAAGCAATATGTCCCTTCAACTTGTCCAAAGTTAGGGGCATAAAAAAGTAAATGAGTATGATCAGGAAATACACAATCACAAGCTGCATACCTACCTACGGCACCGTGAGGAAGATCCACATAACATTAACAGTAACAATACATCTGTAAGACAATAAAAGCTAAGCAACAAGCTCTCTCTTCCTCGGCAAGATGATTGCATAGCTAGAATAAAGTAATGCATATCAAACCAAAGACGAACATAGAACCCCCACAAACAATGGGGGGGGGGGGGTACAGAAAACAATAAACCAACAACAACAGAGCCACCGCCTTAGAACGGACAGCAGCCTAAGCTACCGGGGGCTTAAATCCATTTTAATGACGCCAAATCTTTGCCCTAGATTCTGTTGTTAAAACACAAAAAATGTGTAGCTCGCGTGAAGGCTTCTTAAGTAATGCAATGCATCACAGAGAAACAATTTCATCAAATTAACACACTATGATGACACAAAGAAAAGGGCTCATTAACCACAGATAGTCAGAGCTAAAGAAAAACCTCAAGTTGAGTTACGGTGGAAAGTCTTGAAACTTGTAATATACTTTACATATTTCCTTACAAGCAACAAAGCGATATTTACACCAGAAACGATTTCACTTCTGCTTATTAATAGAATGCTCATATACGGTGTTGTTGGTTTTTTGTTTGTTTGTTTTGTTTTTGTTTTTTTTTGTTTTTTTGTTTTTTTGTTTTTGTTTTTTTTTGGGGGGGGGGGTATTCATATAGCATTACAAGTTAAATAGACTGAAAAGATAACACTTTATTCGGGGTCGTCATATTTAAGCTTATAACTGATAAAACAGGCTGTTTGCAGTCAAAAATGTTCAGTTAATTGTTTTTTTATAACGTGTGTGTGTGTGTGTGTGTGTGTGTGTGTGTGTGTGTGTGTGTGTGTGTGTGTGTGTGTGTGTGTGTGTGTGTGTGTGTGTGTTAGTGTGTGTGTGTGTGTTCATTATATTGACATCAAATCGACGCCAATATGACGTATAATTGAAGTCCACATTAAATCAATTTTTCAGTTTGGTCCTCCTTTAGACGTTTTCAACCTGTTCAACACAATAAACAATGCAACGCTGCAATTACTTAATGTGTAGACAACACTCTAAGACGGTACATCATTTTATGATGTCACTGTGGTGTTAATACTGCAAGAAAAACGGAAACATCTTTTTTCTTAAATAGAATAGATTTTTTTACTTGAAAATCGATAGGAATCACTTTTACTAAAAATGTTCACGGGAGCCAAAATGTCTACCACAGCGGATTACACTATACATGTAGTAGAAAACAAATTGTAGTTAGCAATAAAACGTGATTTATATGGTCTTTTATGAAGATTAGGTATAGACGGTAGGAAGCTTGTCAGGAATCTTAGCTTTGACTGTGAGTTAAGGGCCATTGCGGGCTAAATATGGTTGTGTTTGAGTCAGTAAACTTTATTTAAGCCCTTTTTGGCATCGTCTACGTCGGGGATATATGTTGTTTATTCATTATATATTGTTGCTCCCATTGTTTATTTTAAATTTGTGTTTGGTCCTTGTTTTGTAATGCAGTACTTAGTGTTCTATCCAGTTTTGCAAGAGAGAGACATAGAGAGACAGAGAGAGAGAGTTGGTTGCTTCACTTTAATTGCGTTCTTGCTGTCATGTGACAGTAAGGCTCTGTTTTTTACGCGCGGTGCCGTGGCTTGGTCTTTCATTGTGGCATTTCCTGGTCTTACTCACTTGCTTCCTGAAGAAACCCCATATTTGAGTCATTGTGGGTCAAGCCAATAAAAAAGGTCAGGGTCGTCATTGTTTCAAAGGCCTGGCCCACATTTCAGATTACAGTAAATCGTGAAACTAGGCGTACAGACTGTCACATTACATCTATGTTATATCCCACTCTCTTTTAGAGTTTGGTGATATTCTAATGCCTCCAACTTTGAAAAAGTTGAAGGGGCATAATCTGGGCTTGTCCGCCCGTCCTTCCGAACAAAATTTTAGCTAGGGTTTTTAAATTTCATAGATAGATTCCCCATCAAAAATAACTGACCCGTATTTTTTAAAGTCTGGATTATCTCCCTTTGTGGAGTTATGCCCCTTTTAAAGGGCCATGATAAAATTGTGTAATCAAGATATCTCAAAAACTATTAGAGCTAGGAGCTTTAAACTTGGTCAGCTGATAGAGCCCTTTGCAAGTTTTCGCATTTAAAGCTTGTAAGCTATTACTGCTAGTAGCTTCAAACTTGGTCAGCTGAAAGAAGATAATGTGTAGATGATATGGTGAAAATTAAAAAAAAGTTATAATTTTGTCGAGTTATTGCTCTTTGCAAAGAATTTCTAGCGATAAAGCGAGCAATCTCCCTAAACGAGACGTTCGTTTTATTTTGTTGAAATAACGACTAGAGAAACTAGGCACATTCAACAAATATATATAGACGAGCCGTCGATGCAACATTGTCCCCGAATTTGTATATTTAAAACGGGGTTTCCTAAATGCATGTAATAACTCTACTTCTTATCGAATAATAATCTATTTCGATCATCAACTGTGCTTGTTATTCAGTAACCGATACGGGAACCAGACGTTAAACAAGGGTAAACAATCGTCCTATCACGCTATGTACAGTAAAACTATTTATACAGTTGATGTACAATAAAAACAACCATCTTGCAAAGTGGTCTATTTTTGTCAGATATTTGATGTCTTCTTTCGCTTATACAACCCTTCCCCCCTAGACCAAAGACGCCCTTTACATATGTTATATATTTGTATAGCGACATTTAATTGTCCAAAGGGCATCTTGGGTCTAGGGGGGAAGCATCTAAAAACAAACTGAAAGACGCCAGTTTCACACTGGTCAATGTAAACGCACCGGTCGTTCCTACAACGAGCTGGTGGTTGCATTTTTCAGCACAGGTGGTGGCGTAAAAGGTAAAAAAAAATCTATACCTGTTGACTTTATGATTTATTTATAAACTTGCATTTATTTTATTTGTGATGACACCTGGCGCACAGACCACTGGTAACATTGCAGTTTATGGCTCTGCCAAGCAGTTGGTGATTTAATTCATGGTTTGGACTGCAAATCCAGCACAGTTCTGGAGTTTTGCTGTGACAGATGCTTTTTTCTAGTGTAACTGCCTTTTATTGAGGGAAATCTGCATGTCTATGCTCAGCTGCTGTCATATTCCCATGAAATAACATCCAAAAAACGATTACTACTTTATATTTTTTTCTTGGTAAACCAGCAAATGTTTTATTGAGGAATTTTATTACAACGCACTGGGAGCATTTTTAAAGCATTTATACAACGCACTGATGGTTGCACAGAAGTCCTGTCGTTGCTTGTGCAGACTCACCACATCTTTCGCTGTTCACATAAACGTTACGAAAAATCGCCATTTCAACCAACACATGATATTTCGATACTGTGAAGAAGGCTCAGGCGAGCCTGTGCAAATGTGCAGACTCCCAAGAGCCTTTGCTGCCAGCACAAGAGATCTTGATATTTATTACATTGTCCAGTGACTTTGCCTGCGCTAATGTGCAGACTCGCCAGAGTATTCGATGTTGGCTTGAATAGCACACAAATCGCCATTTAAGGCAGCACAACAGATTTTGTACAGTGAAGAAGGCTAAGGTAAGCCTGTGCAAATGTGCAGACACGCCAGATCCTTCGCTGCTCTCACAAAATGGCATTCAATTGCCATTTGAGTCACCACATGAGAATTTTGAACTGTGACGAAGGCTCAGACTAGACCAAGCAAATGTGCAGACTCGCCAAAGCCATCGCTGTTCGCATGAATGACACCCAAAAATAGTAAGTGAGTATCACATTCACAAACTGCAAACAAACCCATGGCACTGAAAGGAAAAGCCACACAACAATCACGCGACACCAGGAAGACAAACTAAGCAAAGCAGCCAGCTCTCTCTCTCTCTCTCTCTCTCTCTCTCTCTCTCTTCCCCATCAAGATGATCGCAAAACAAGAATGTACATAAAGTAACAAAATATAGAACAATTACAGAATCCTGTAATGGGAGTAACAATCAACAACGAATCAACAACAACAGAATCACCGCCTTAGAACAGACAGCAGCCTATATCTCTGGGGTGTTAAAATTGCATTTTACTGGTTCCAAATCTTTGCCCTAGATTCTGCTGTTGTTGAAGCACAAACATTTTAAGCTCGCATGGAGGCTACTTAACTATTTTAATGTATCATAACAGACTAACAATCTCATTAAATTAAAAGATTTGGGCCAATCTAAAAAATAGGCAGAAACACTCTCAAAGTGAGAACAGGGCTAGCTCTGGAGCGTCTGGCGAGGCTACACATTGCAGAGTCACGTTTGAGCCTTCATCAGTGTACAAACACCACAAACTCTATGCCTATTGACTGACCTATTTATAAGCTTGCATTTATTTTACTTTTGATGACCCAATGCGCACAAACCTTCAGTAACATTGCAGTTTATTGCTCTGCCGTGCAATTGGCGTTTTAATTCATGGTTTGACCGCCAATCCGACACATTTGTGGAGTTTGACAGTGACAAGTGCCTTTTTTCTTTTGTGACTGCCTAACTTCAGGAAAATTCTGCATATCTTAGCACAGCTGCAGCTATGTTATCATAGTCCCATGAAATAACATCCAAAAACGATTACTACTCTCTTTTTTTTCTATGCAGAGAAGGCTCTGGCGAGTCTGTACATTTGCACAGGTTCACCTGAGTCTTCGTCCTGGTACTGTAATATCATGTGCTGGCTCAAATGACGATTTGTATACCGTTTATAAGAACAGTGAATTCTGTGGCGATGCTGCACCAGCAACCATGGCACATCTAGGCAACCATCGGTGCGTTGTATCAATGCGTCAAAAAATGCTCCCAGTGCGTTGTAATAATTCCTCAATAAAACGTTAGCTAGTTTACCAAGAAAAAGATACAAGGTGGTAATCGTTTTTTTTTTGATGTTATTACATGTAAATATGATAACAGCTGTGCTTAGACATGCATATTCCCCTCAATTTAGGCAGTTGCACTAGAAAAAAGCACATGTCACGGCAAAACTCCAGAACATTGGTGGATTTGTAGTCTAAACCATGAATTAAATCACCAATTTCTTGGCAGAGCCATAAACTGCAATGTTACCGGTGGTCTGTGCGCCAGGTGTCATCACAAATAAAATAAATGCAAGTTTATAAATAAATCATAAAGTCATCAGGTATAGATTTTTTTACCTTTTAAGCCACCACCTGTGCTGAAATATGCAACCACCAGCTCGGTGGCTACAACCGGTGCGATTACATTGACCAGTGTGAGTTTCATCTTTTCAATGACGAACGTCACAATTTTAAGTAAATTTCGTACGCATGCGTAGAAGGAATACCGCAAAGTTTTGGAAATGAAGGGCACTTATATCCTTAATATTTTAGCACTTTTACTTTTTGAAAACCAGCTAAGGATTTACTAAAACTCTTGTCTAAACGGCACCTAGTCTAAAGACGTAAAATGAGGGGTGGGAGTAGAAGGCGCAAGTTTTCGTGGCTTTTCAAATGATGAATCGCTTTGAAACCTATTTTGGTGCTTTCTATGCATATTTTACTACCGAAGCAGACCAATTTTAAAAACATTATGGCAATTTGAAAATTTAGGTTTTGTAATTATGTCAACTAGAGAAAATATACGCCTTATGGCTAGAGCTCCTTTGAGCATTGAACATTAATGTATTGCAACAGACTGCATGCTTGGTGTTCAACCCAAACACGGTTGGCAACTTTGCTTTCCTCTTTAATTGCACGCCGGTGGGTCGGACTTCAGACTCTATGACGGATCCGACTTAAAGACTTATCTATTGATGAGATGATAGGGCCCAGGGGGGTACTCTGATATTTTCATACATACGTATGCTCGGGTGATTTTTTGGGTTCAAATTTTGAATTTCAATATTTTGGGGGGATTTTCATAAAAATCAATATTTTTGGGATACAAAGACTTTGTGGATATTTTGTTGGGGTTATCACAAAATTGGACTATATTAATGGATCATTTCAATACATTTTAGGGTCAAGGTACAGAATGAGGGGCATTTTTGGGGTTGCTAAAATTTCAAGTATTTTTTTGGGTGCTTGAAATTCCAGATATTTTGGGGGTGATCGGTAGATGCTGGGCCCGAGCCTACGTATGAAGAAAAAATGAGAGCACCCCCTGGGGGTAGGGGCCTGATGCTTTGGGTGCTTGTCGGGCCCACCGGGGTTTACCTGATGGATTTCTACAGGAGCAAATCCTGTATTTAGTTTTATTTACTGTTGAGTCCTTATCTTTTCTTTATCTCCTTTTTATATCTTGATTTATATGTTCTGGGAGATGATGCATTGATAAGTCAGGGGTCTTTCATGCAAACCAAATATCTATATATGTGTCTTGATCCACATCTGAATTAATAAAGGTTGAGGTTGGCGCCGTGAAACTGATTTAAGCCCTCCAGTAAGATTACTGACCGGGGCGGTACTCCTTTTGTGGGGTTTTTTATGTTTTTTTTTGTTTGTTTTTTTGTCTTGTGTTTGTTATGCCTTTGTACGCGTCTGTTTATTTGTGCCTTGTGGTCACCTGCTGGGAAAGGGCTGATCTCTTGGCTATTTGCCTTATGGACACCTGCTGGGAAAGGGCTGACCTCTTGGCTCTCGTTTGTGGTGCATACTGTGAGTTTGTCACTTTCCCATTGGTATCCTAGGTCTGGTGTGGTACTTGATTGTATCGATTCCTGATCTTTGTACCCTTACTTACTTTGTAATCAAGATATCTCGAAAAGTATTATAGCTAGCAGCTTCAAACATGGTCAGTTGGCAGAAGATGATGAGCAGATTACCTGGTGAAAAAAAAACAGTTATTTCATTTTTTCGAGTTATTGCCCTTTGCAAATTTTGGCATTGAAAACTTGTAATTAAGATATCTCAAAAATTATTACAGCTAGTAGCTTTTAACTTTGTCAGCTGATAGCACATTTAAGCAATTTAATGCAAATCATATCCACATACATCTCTGACTAAAAAGACGTTATTCGTCTACTTTAATTTCAAAAGCCATGCCAAGTATGTAATTTCCTCAACAGAAAGAATAAGACCCACAAAACTTTGATAAATTATATAAACTGTTTTATTTTTATGAGGAGTATGTATTTCAGTTACATTGCGAACAATACGACCATTACAGAAATAATATTGCAATCAGAATAAGGATGAAATTGGGATTAAACAATGCAAAAATGTGGTTAACTATTTTTTCAATCTTTAAGTTGTGCTTTAATTGTTTGCAATTCGTATAAACCGCTCAAATAGTGTTTTATAGTAAAATGTAGTCCCTGATTGACTTTGTATGGCTAGAATAAGCTTACATTTATTCATATGGTAGTGCTCACTTGTAATGAGGGTTTAACCACAAGAAAAGCTGCGGAAATTACGTGTTTTTCTTGTTGTGGAAATGACGTTACGGAAATGACAGTAAGATTAACATTCATATAATAGGCCAAGGACAATACACAACAATAGGGGATGATAGAATCAATCTAGTGTGCATCATACATCAACGCTCTCGAAGGAAAAATTCTATTATTACTTGTATCTATGTCATTACCGCAACCAACACAATTTCGGTAATGACAGTTGTGGAAATGACATTTTATCATTTTCGGAAATGACAGTTGTGGAATGAGATTTTATTTTTTTTTGTCAGTTTTTTACACTTAATTTAAATTGAAATCCGCGAGTGATGTACACTTTAGATATGTGTATTTGTTATGTAACTGAATGTACACAAACTAGACACTTTCATGGGGAGAATAGCTTTAGACAAGATGTTCGGTAATGACATACAGAAAGTATACTCATGTAAAACCACAGCTTCAAAACTTTGTCAAGTTGAGTTTTACCACAAACTAGTCGAGTTAAATACTGGCTGAAATATTTAAAATAGTGTGGACCTGTGTGGTAGTCAAGTGTTCTGTGATGGGAATTGCATTATTGATCGTTTTGTTCAATGTTTGTAAGTGTTGCGGAAATGACAAAAATTTGGCGGACAAAACGTGGTGCTCCAAATGAAGATTTGAAATTGTGTTTAAATTTGTAGATTTAATAGTTCTTAAGTATTATTTCTGAAAATAATTTAAGAGCTTGATATATAGATTTAAGATATTGAAGCAAATTGCGGATAAATACCATATATACCACAAAGGGACATACCAAAAACGCTTGCCCTTACTATCTGGGAAAGTTCTTTTTTCATCGTTGTAATACATTTGTAATACAAAATCTTGTCAACTAGTATATCTACAGTCTTGGTTTTTATTGTTTTTGTATAGGAAATAATTTTTTGTTTAAAAACGTAAAATAATTCTCTTTATCAGCCATTAAAACTCACGCTTAGGGATGTCTGTTACAACGCAAGGTGGTTCTGGACGACAGTGCGTTACATGTTCCGGACAAATATATTTAAATATAGGTTTGTGTTATTGAATGAGTATCGTTTTCGGGAGACTTAAGACACAATAAACCGCAAGTATCTTATTTTGTCTTTGTATATTTGTCCACGACACACATCTAAACTTAATCAATCCTGTAGAGCATGGCTACTGTATCCAGTTAACATGTATATGATACATTATTATTCTTGAAACTGTATTTTACCACTACACATGTCCGCAAATCCTTATTTAGTACTTTCACTTTCGTTTTCTTTGAACATTTTGTGACTTGATATGATTAGACATTAGTAGTAATGGATGCCACTATGGGCCAATCTTTTTTAAGCCTGAAAAGAACTTAGAATTTTTCAGGCTAAAAAACTGGCCCATAGATGGCTATCCTTGTTGGCTTGAGTGACTAGCTGTGAATAACTTAGTTTATTTTTGGGATTATTCTAGCTGGGGGCTGTGATTGTGATAGTTTCTAGGGCTATTGGGGAATAACTTAGTTTATTTTTGAGGTCTCTTCTGGTTGGGCCTATAATTGTTATAGTTCCTGGGCTATTGGGAAATAACTTAGTCATTTTTTTGGGGAATAAAGGTCCTGCTGTGGTGATATATAAAATAATTTAGTTAATTTCAGCTTTGAAAATAACTTAGTCAATTTATCTAGAGTAAGTGTGTACTTAGATATGATTAGGCTGCTTGAAAGTATTTAAGAATTACACTTTTTCAGATTCTTGCATGAAGTCATATTTGATAGCTAGTATCTATCTTATGATTAAGTTAGAGCTTCTGTTGATATCTTAGATAATCATCATTGGCATGTAATAGCATTGGGGTTTAATGGTCAGATGTTGATGAATGTGTCCATATCGCTTGAGATGTGGATGCAATGTGGACCTTCACATGTAAAATGTGGATGCAATGTGGATCCACCACATCTCCACATTTTGAATGTGGATGTAATGTGGAGCAATGTGGATGTATTGTGGAGCAATGTGGATTCCCACATTTCAAATGTGAATAAATGCAGATATATTGTGGTTCAGAATAATGGAGATTTATGTTCTTTCTTGGGTAAATACGAATTATATGTGGACCACCACACTTAAAATGTGGATCCACCACATCTCCACATCTTGACAATGTGGATCCACCACATCTCCGCATCTCCACAATGTGGAGTTTCCACACCTACACATTTAACAATTTGACTTGTACCCTCTCTCCAATCAATCCCTGGTAGGCTTGAGCATTGAGCTGTGAATAACTTTTTGGGCCATTCTGGCTGGTGTATGATTGTGATCATTTCCAGCTTTGAAAATAACTTAGTCAAATTTAGCTTTGAAAATAACTTAGTCATTTTAGGGGTATAGTATGTGGTGATATATGGTGTGTGTAATAGTCAAGGCTACTAAGTTTTATGCGTCTTAAGAGTCTCTTGGTCAATCAAGACCTCAACTCCTAGAGGCATCATTCTGTAGCGTTAACTAGTGTATAGCTAGCCGTCTCAAGCTTACTACTACTTATTTTTTAATGAAAAGAACAACAAAGATTGGTGAACATTTCTATAATTTTATTGCCCCGCTAAGTATAACTCATTACAATGACAGAGGATTAGGGCCGTCCCTCTATTCATTGTTTACAGTATGAGAAATTAAAGAATATATTTCATCATACAAAATAGAATTCAATTAGAATGTTTAAGCATCGATCCAGGGCCTTTTTGGAAGTTGACTTTGAGTATGTCTTGGTCCAATGTTGTTCTGTTGCAGCTGACTTCTTGCATATTTTGATCCTGAACTCTGTTGTAATGAATCTGATTCATTATCTTCACCTAAGGAATAGGTTGGTGGGTCAAATTCTTCAAGTTTCCCATCCAAGAGGTATCTTTGTTTTTTAATAGCATATCTCAAAGCGTCATCCTCATCAAATTCATCTTCATCTCGTAGTCGTTTTGCTGTATCTGTTATCTTCTTGTGCAAGGGATCTTTCTTCATTGCCTTGGATAATTTAAGGAAGGCCTTGTATTGACCAATGGCTTCTGCTCTGTATCTTGGTTCTAGTTTATCGAAAGTCTCCTCCTCTGCCTCTTCTGTGTCAATGTCTGGATTTTTCTCTATTATATGTTGTACACCTTCATTGACTGTGTCTTGTAGGATACTATGAGCTCCATTAACAAAAAATGTCCAAGGATCAAACTTGCTCTTTTTTCTAGAATAAAGTTGGTCTTCATCATCTTCATCAGTACAGTCTGTACTGCTATTGTCATGAATGCCATAATCTTTGTCTGTATATTTCCCAAAGATGTCTTCCTTTTGATGACTTCTTGAAGTCTCTGCATCAGATTCTTCAGACATAGCAGATTCTTCATTTTCTGACATTGTTTCTGACTCCATATCTTCACTGCAGATACCACTTGTCAGATGTCGTCTCAAACTGTCTAATCTTGCAAACTGTCGTTCACACTTTGGACACTGATGTTGACCCATTGGAATCGTTTTGGTAAATGAACAGCTTCTCCTTGATTGTGTCCTTTATATACTTGTAGTGACACACAAACCCACAGTTTTGTCAATATTTCTCACAAAAATATGACATTTTCTACTCTGTCTTATTATTTGCATGTACTTCTTTTGCTGCAACACTTGAGAGAGGACTGCATTTTCTTGCTTTGCTGTTCTCTTTTGCAGAAGAAAAATTCTTTCTTTTATCACATCTTTGCTCTGTTATGTTTCTTCCCTTCATATATTTCTTCTCTAATGACCTTCTTCCTAGTTGGCTTCCTATCAGCTTACGAAGTTCTCTATGGCACATTCTACAGTACTTTGGTGGTCTTCCTTGCTTGAGTTTACTATCCAACGCTGTACTCAGCCTTTTCATCAGATATCGAATTTGTCCATAGCTCATTTGATATTTAGTTGATTTTTTAGAAGCAGGTTTTATCATATCATCATTGCAGCTTGTATTTTTTCTGTCTTGCTGAGAGATCCATTCTTCTTCCTTTAGTGTTCGTAGAATAATAAGACATGTCAACCAGAACCATCATATTTATCCTGATAGCAAAATTGATCAACTTTTTATTCGTTTGAAGTGTAATTTTACTAAAGTTTTCCCACCAACAACAGGGACAGACCTGCCAATTTCATCTTTGATATCAATATGAACCTGATCAATATAAGATTTTGCCAAAGGTACATAATGTAAATTCACAAATTCTTGATGCGATTGAGTGCTAGATTTTGACTGTTTATAAGAAACAATTCTAAGTATAGGAGCTGTTATATTTCCAACATAAGTGTAATCTGCAACATCAGAATAAACAAACATCTGATGGTGGGTCATGTTCAAATCAACAGCATATGTAAAAACCTGGTTATCATTCCCAACCAGTTTATTTGAAAGATCAGGATTCAATCCAAGTATTTCGCCAAGAGACTTTGAAAATCTTATTTGAACTCTATTTGGATTTTCAACATGTAAGTTTACACGATTACCTGATTTCTTATAACTTAATGAGATCATACTGTGGATTTGACGTAGAATAGCTCCACATTTTTCTTCAATTGTAATCTGAATTTGCTCAACTAAGTGCTGAGGCGAATTATAGTTTCCTGCTGGGATAAACAATTTTATTTCAGGACAACTTCCATCTTTCATGCATACAGTATTCATTTTACTTTTCCCCAGTCTTTCCAAAACATTCTCATCGTAGAAGTGAACATAAAAATAATTGCTGTTATGTGAAATGTTATAAACTTCCGAAGGAGTCATAATTTCTTCCAACGCTACAACCCATTGTTCTTTCTGGACTTGAATAGGATGATTTAGCTTTGTGGTAAATGAGAACTGTTTATTTTTAGGGAAAATATCCATAGAACTATCACTCAGTAAGCTCAGATAAAATTCGTCCATGATCGCATATGTGAAACAACCAACACACTTCATAGAAATATAATGACAATTAGACCTTGCTTAACGTCATATATATATATATATATATATTGGCTACTCTCATATTAATCATATGAAGATAGAATATAAAGCATCTGTGGGAAAAACCCAAATTTTCTGAAATCAACAGTTGAAATTTCACAAAAGCGTCATCACTATTTCATTTTTTCATCCGATCGAATATTTTCCATAAGTTCAGAAAAAAACCTCAGTCACGAATAGTAGTTCTCAAATTATTTTGATATGCATATCTATTTGAATTTTTTCATCAGATCAAATATTTTCCATAAGCCAAACTACTAAAAGTTTCACCATGCGGTAGACGAAATCACTAGCAAAAAAAAATTGACAAGCAAATCTATATGAATTTTTTTCACAAAGTGTCAGGCGAGACTACATGTTTTTGCTAGGCCTAAAGTGCAGGCAAGACTACATTTTTTGAAAAATTAGCAAGAAGTATCAGGCACTGTATAAACAGCACCATTACTCCCCCAGTACTATGCTAACCTCGGAATCCCTGGCGATTGAAACTGTCTCAAATACAAGTCAAATTCCTGCATGTCTCTATGGACAAGAGAATTTGAGTCGGAGCCACTCCAACCCGAAGGCTGGCGCCCTTAAATAGCCGAAGCTGCTCTACCTTTTTAAATGCATATTCAACAGTTTCTGAAGCACAAAGCTTCTCTCGAGCCTCGGCGGACGTATATAGTACCAGTGGTCAGTTATTTTTGTTCAACATATATCTCTACTGACTTAATAAGCAAATATTTGCGATTCCTATATAAAGTAATCCTATAACAAAATGAGTTTGAAAGGGTGTCTCAATGTTACACTATCCTATGATAGTTTTCAAGCCTTATAGCATGTAACATCGATAACTTGAATGTAAAAGCTATTTTTTGCTAAAAATTTGAAGTCAATCGGATAAAAAATACCCGAGCTATTACAAATTTTGCATATTTTTACCTTTAATTTTTTTATTCAAGGGAGGTAATTTATTGGCATGAAATAACAAGAACCGGATTTCTAAAAAGTAAAAATCATGTTTTCGCAATAACTTGAGTTTGCCTGGACCAATTTTCAATTTTTTTTCACCCTATAAAAGACTAGGACAATTGCTATCTTATCACATATATTAGACAAATTTTATCTGCAGTTAACACATAAAGAGAGCAAATCAGTTATGGCATATCAAATACCGACAGAAATACAACATAAAATTTGGACTCATGAATTTGGCTGAGTTATTTTATATATCATCACAGAAGGACCTTTATTCCACTAAAATGACTAAGTTATTTTCAAAGCTAAATTTGACTAAGTTATTTTCAAAGCTGGAAATTATCACAATCATACACCAGTCAGAATGGCCCAAAAAGTTATTCACAGCTCAATGCTCAAGCCTACCAGGGATTGATTGGGAGAGGGTACAAGTCAAATTGTCAAATGTGTAGGTGTGGAAACTCCACATTGTGGAGATGTGGAGATGTGGTGGATCCACATTGTCAAGATGTGGAGATGTGGTGGATCCACATTTTAAGTGTGGTGATCCACATATAATTCGTATTTACCCAAGAAAGAACGTAAATCTCCATTATTCTGACCCACAATATATCTGCATTTATTCACATTTGAAATGTGGGAATCCACATTGCTCCACAATACATCCACATTGCTCCACATTACATCCACATTCAAAATGTGGAGATGTGGTGGATCCACATTGCATCCACATTTTACATATGAAGGTCCACATTGCATCCACATCTCAAGCGATATGGACACATTCATCAACATCTGATCATTAAACCCCAATGCTATTACATGCCAATGATGATTATCTAAGATATCAACAGAAGCTCTAACTTAATCATAAGATAGATACTAGCTATCAAATATGACTTCATGCAAGGATCTGAAAAAGTGTAATTCTTAAATACTTTCAAGCAGCCTAATCATATCTAAGTACACACTTACTCTAGATAAATTGACTAAGTTATTTTCAAAGCTAAAATTAACTAAGTTATTTTATATATCACCACAGCAGGACCTTTATTCCCCTCAAAAATGACTAAGTTATTTCCCAATAGCCCAGGAAACTATCACAATTATAGGCCCAACCAGAAGAGACCTCTAAAATAGACTAAGTTATTCTCAATAGCCCAGAAAACTATCACAATTATAGGCCCAACCAGAATATACCTCAAAAATAAACTAAGTTATTCCCCAATAGCCCTAGAAACTATCACAATCACAGCCCCCAGCTAGATCATCCCAAAAATAAACTAAGTTATTCACAGCTAGTCACTCAAGCCTACCAGGATAGCCATCTATGGGCCAATTTTTTAGCCTGAAAAATTCTAAGTTCTTTTCAGGCTTAAAAAAATTGGCCCATAGTGGCATCCATTACTACTGACATTGCATTGTCCATCACATGGACCAAGAAAGAATTTTCTTATAAACCTGCTTACTTTAGACGAACGCGTTTTTAAAATCAAAACGAATGTACTGCAGTCATTTTTCCATGTTACAGATGTGTAACGACTGCAAATATTTTGTTACAGGTTATTGTTGACAGCGTTCCAGGTGGAGACGACAGTGATGGATTTATTAAATATATCTTACACTGAAGAATCTTCTGTTTTGACCGAGGGTGAAATGCCATTTACCCTGCACGCGAATACGAATATGGCCGATACTCAGATTATGAACTGTTATTTCGAGCGGCACACGACTTGACATCGTGGCATTGTGCTTAGTGTGTCAGACTTTGGAACCAGAGGACCAGTGTCGATTCCAGGGTGGGCACTTATAACAAAATGTTTTTATTTTCATTTTTTCCACTTTTAATGCAAAATTACTTCATACAAGAAATATGGAATTACATACATGACAAAAATTACACTCCTTAACGTTTTATATTGAATTATCCTCGAAATGTGTGCGGGTGGGGATAACTTCAGCCCTCCTGCAAGATAATTAGTCTGGTGACCCCCCTTTTTTTCTTTTTTCTAAAATGTCAAATGATAGTCCATGAAATAAAAACAATTAATAAAATTTTTAATGTCAGATTTTTTATATATAATTTACTCTAAAAATCGAAATCCTTTTAGGGGGGAATAAGACAAAATATATTATGCAGTATTTTGACATGGCTTATGAAAACAAATACATTTTTCACATTTTCTGGGAAAGCTTGAGGTCATGAGCAATAATTAAAATTAAAATAAAGAAGCTGGATGGCAATTACAAATATTTTAGCTTAATATTAAGGATTTGGATTTTTTCAGAAAATTTGTAAAATGCTGAAAACTTCCATGTGAGATAATGAAAAATCGAGTGTGATGACATATCCTTTTTTCATTAATTGACAGTCCATACGTAAAACAAACTATATAAAAACAATTGAAACGATTTTAATGTGCGAAGTATTACCCGCAATTGCCCTTAATAAGCTCCAGGTCCAACAAAGTGTAAGTCACATATCATACATGGTCGAATAAAATAACATTTTAAGCTCACCAAAGCTGAAGGCTCCGAGGTGAGCTAATAGTATACAAATGACTCCAGCCTCCATCCTTCTGTCTGTTCGTCAATATTTTCAAACATCTCCTTTGAAACCACAATGTCAATCAAATTTCATATGGAGACTACTTAAGATGGAGGGACAAAAGTATTCGAATAATCTTATAATGCATTTAAGCCCCCACCCCGTTGCTTAGGCTTCTGTCCATTCTGAGAGGGTGATTCTCTTGTTGTTGATCTATTGTTTAATGTTCTTCTCATTATGGGGGTTCTGTGTTTGTCTTTGTTTTCGTATGCATTACTTTGCACCCTTTCTAGTTTTGCAATCATCGTGAAGAGGAAGAGAGAGCTAGTAGCTTTGCTTTCATTGTCTTACGGATATTCTGTTACTGTAAATGTTCAGTGGCTTTTCCTCATGATATAGTGGGTTGGTTTTGTTTGTTTGTTTGATTTGATTCTTTACGTCCCATAAACAATCTTTCAGTCATATAGGGGCGGGTCTTCCTGGGCTTAACCAGTACTAAGCTAGGATAAATTTGTCTTGCTCAAGGACCACAACGCAGTGATGCCGGTGAGGCGCTAACCCGCGGCCATTCGGTCTCAAGTCAAGCACTCAACCACTGAACCACTGCGCCCCCTATGTAGTGGGTTGGTCTAGAGTTTATAATTGTTGTATTTCTTGATCATACTCATTAACTTCTTGGTCTTGTGACCAAGATGCCACCATGCCCAAATAAGGTAAAAACCCTTTTTAATATTCTCTGGTACCAGAAGACTAAAATGCCACCAATCCTTAAATTCTTCTGATTACATGGGACTTGGTATGCACATTCGATGGGAGGTCGCACAATGCTGAACTACTTCTTCAGGCATTGAGTAGGCTTCAGAGCAGTATTTACAGCTACTCATGTGTTCATGAAAGAAAGAAAAATGTCGTCTCACATCTGTTACAGAAAAACTGACGTCGTCTATTGCCTGTTACACAGTCGTCTCTAATCAGTAACATTAGAAAAACGAAACTATGAGGTTTTTCAGTTTTCTTTTAAGAAGGACATGTTGAAATTGACTGATAAAATCATGTGAAATCTATTGTCTCACCATTTTTGCTTATTTCATGGTAAAAAACGCAAGTAATTAATAACAAATTACACATTTCTGAAGTTTCTTTTCCAGACCAGAGTTTTACAATTGAACTTCAAATATCTATAGTGTTTGTACTTCTAATGTCAAACTTACAAACACTTATATGACAGGAATTCTTCAAAATAGCCAAACACACTATATTATCATTTTCTACGACGTCTGTGTGTGTTGCCCCTTTCCACTGTCGTCCAAAACCCTAAATCTGTCATCTAAAACCCGTTACCTGTCGTCCAGCACAGGTAAGCAGTCGTCATGGGCCCGTAATGAATTGTCGTCCAGAACCACCTTGCGTTGTAACTGACATCCCTAAGCGTGAAACTGGGGAACAGCTTTTTGAATATTTTTTTTTATAGAATGACCCCCTGGCAAGTAGCTGTTTCTGCTCAGTGATAAAGCCACTTTCAAGTATACTACAGATATGTTCTCTCTATTCCTGAAGGATTATTTACTGGTAAGATAGTAATCAACGAAGTGTGACTCCTGTCAACTTAGTTACCATGCTGCTTATCTGGGCCGGGGTCTGTAGCTTCTAAAGAACTACGCCCACTTACTTCATTAAAGAAGAGGAGTCTATTACAAAAGCCGATAATTGTTTCTCGAACACGTGGGTTGATCTCATGACGTCATTTTTTCATATATTGTTTACCTGAACTTTGACCCCAATGAAGAAACATAGTTCTTGAGATTTCCATATACACATAGTCTTAAAGGTCTGTTTGAAGAAATATCCTTCATTTAAACGGTGTCCTGGCTTTCAAAGCTTTAGATTCTTACAAAAAAACTATTAGATCTAGGACATTTCCAAAACTGAGCAAACAGTCTTGTTCTGTTACAGGGTGGATCAAACGTATAAACTATGATGATTGGCAGATATCGATCGTTGTGCTCCAACTCGACAATATTAAGCCAATCAAAATCGGTGTATCTTTGTATTTCTCGTTGCGCATTAATTTCTGTCACACTAACGGTGAAGTGGCATTTCTCTTGTGAAGGTAAGCGATGTCGGAATCTGTCAAATTTTGCTGCAATATTTTGATAGTTTTGGGTACCATTTACGGGTAATAATTCATTGATGTTTTATTTTTCAGAACGAGAGAAGTTCCAAATTGGAGTCGAGACGTTTTAGAAGACTTAACTAGGCCGGATTTCTGCGGACGCAGTACTGTAAGTGGACCTGTCAAAAGTTCTCAAAAGTGTTGTCGACGTGGACTGGCCAGAGCTGCCCAACTGGTCGTTAAATTTGAAGTTTTTCTTTTTCCAATGTACATTTGCAAGTCAAAGAACAAAAATTATGGTTAAATTGTCTGTCTTTGCGAGTTTATTTTAGCGGTATATGCATATTTTTTGCTTTGAAGGGACAGATTCTAACTTGAGCTACTTTTGTTACCCCACCCACTCGAGTCACTAGCTGCTCATCCAGGGCAACATTCCTCTTTTATTCTTAAGATTCTGCAAGACCCCCTCGCGAGGATTACATGCAGATTGACTACATCTAGTTCTTTATAATAATTTCCTTACTGTTTCACTCAAAAATCAGTTCCACTTTAACTTTTTTTTAGATTAAGAATTCTTATTGTTGTTTAACCATGGGCAGGTCTGTGGAAATATTATGACCGACTTGTCTGACCTGTCACCTGGTCCCATTTCATTCAGGACAAGTTAAAAATTTAAATTTACTTGTCCTTGGACAAGTACAAAATTTGTATAAAGGTAATAAAATTGTTGTTGTTGTATTTCATATTTTGTATTTCATATTTTCATATAAATTTTGTATTTCATATTTTGATTAATTAATATGAGTTCACATGTTGCATTGAAAACAGTGTTGATCCTGATCAGCTGGCTTTTATACTATGTTTTAAAATAGTTCTTGTAGCTAATATTAATTGTTATATGTAACCGACGTAAAATAAAGCTTCTTATATCTTGTTCTACAGTGGGTCAGGGTCCGAAATTAAGCTTGCATTTATGATATCGCTAGATAACGCTAGATAAGTGCATCGTCCTTCGGATCGGGACGTTAACTGGATGGCCCCTGTGCAGGGAAAGTCACCCCCTGTGCAGGTTAAAGAACCCTACGGTAATTTAGATGTGGTTACTTGTAGGCTTTCATCCTGCAACCCGGAGTGTACAAACTTTACCTGCCGATAATACTCGAAAGAGGGTCTGACAGTATGTAGAGAAAGAAAGAAAGATAAATGTCAGTGAGGATTTCAAATTACGAAGCAAAAATATTTGTACAAGAAAATTTTGGAGAGAGCAAAAGTATTAATCAAAATCGCAGGTGTTTGTCATGTCCAAAAACATGTAATTGATGCTCTAGAAGACTTTTCCCAGTTTCTTGGGAACGAAGTGAATTTGAGCCAATATTTGCAGTATTAGCGTCCAGTAGAACAACGTTACAGTTTTTAACCCGATAAAAACAATAACAAACAACATGTATCATACCTTGCTCACTTCATTCGCAAGAAAGTTACTGGGAAAAGTCTTCTATAGCATCAATAACATGTTTTTTGACATAACTACAAACTCCTGTGTCAAAATATTGAATCCCAATCTGCCCGTTTTTCAGTTTGTGAAATCATCCAATCTACGCATAAATTAATTTATTTTGTGTGATAATAAAACTAAACAAAGTTGTTTCCGTGTTTATATAAAGCTGTTCTTGCATGTCAAACGTGATTGTAGTATGTAATCGGCAAAGCGATACTAAAACCTATGAAGGTTTCCAAATGCAGCGTCTATAACTATTGGATAAAATATTGGCAGTTCCAGTTATCGAAGTATTATTCACCCTTGTATTAACAGCTGAGTGGATCGGATAATTGATGTCAGACAGAAATTACAAATATTTATTGAATTAGCAAGCAGACCTTTAACCATTCGCTTCTAAACTTAACAGCATGAAGCTTTTCATTCATTGACAGTGGCCGTTTTCCGTAAAAGTGGTTATTGGAAAGGCTGTTGTTATACATCAAAGGGCATAGACAAGATATAGGATAACACGCATGAGTTGCCCTTTCACCTTTTAATGCCCCCGCCATAACAATAATGTCAATGGCCGGGGCATTAAGTGTTACCCCTGTCCGTCCTTGTGTACTTATGTACGTATGTCTGTCCAAACGACATCCGCTCTCTAAGTTGAATACTTTTGATCAGAATTTCATGAAACTTGGTCACATTGTTTAGTACCATGATGCCTTCTTCAAGTTCGATAATGGTACATATCGCACCATGCTTTCAGTAGTTATGGCCCTTTGTTTATGAAAATTCACCATTTGAAACAACATGCGCTCTCTAAGTCAAATTTTTTTTATCAGAATTTTATGAAACTTGGTCACATTGTTTATTACCACGATGTCTTCTTCAAGTTCGATAATGGTCCATACCCCACCTTGCTTTCAATAGTTATTGCCCTTTTTTATGAAAATTCACCGTTTGAAACGATGTCCGCTCTCTAAGTCGAATACTTTTGATCAGAATTTTATGAAACTTGGTCAAATTGTTTAGTACATGTACCATGATGTCTTCTTCAAGTTCGATAATGGTCCATATTGCACCATGCTTTCAGCAGTTATGGCCCTTTGTTTATGAAAATTCACCGTTTTAAATGATGTCCGCTCTCTAAGTCGAATACTTTTGATCAGAATTTTATGAAATTCGGTCACACTGTTTAGTACCATGATGTCTTCAAGTTCGATAATGGTCCATATCGCACCAGGCTTTCAGTAGTTATGGCTCAATTGTTTATGAAAATTCACCGTTTTAAATGATGTCCACTCTCTAAGTCGAATACTTTTGATCAGAATTTAATGAAACTTTGTCACATTGTTTAGTACCATAATGTCTTCTTTAAGTTTGATAATGGTCTATATGGCACCATGCTTTAAGGAGTTTTTGCCCTTAGTTTATGAAAAATTGTCTGTTGGAATGACGTCTGCTCTTTAAGATGCATAGTTTTGATTAACATTCTATGAAACTTGGTCACATTATTAAGCATCATAATGTCTTCAAGTTTCCGAATGGCCCATATGGCATCATGCCTTCTGGAGTTATTGCCCTTTGTTAATGACGATTCCCTATTTAAGCGAATTTGGCAATAGCGGGGGTATCCGTGTCATATGGACACATTTCTAGTTTTTTACGGAAGTTTTGCAAATAGACAGCTCAAAACGGACTAAACTCGATTTTTTATGTTTTTCACATTGAATTTCGGCGTTAACTTTTTTCTTAATAATTTCATCAAACCATGTTGTAGAGAAAGTTGTAGAGAAAAATAAGCGCCCATTTCTCCAAACGGTTCTAACGTCCAAAATGCTGCAGTTAACTCTGCACATAGATGTACTCTTTGAGCATTTTAAGCAAAGCGTGTCAAGTCAAACATGTCAGTCAAAAAGTTGCATTGCACCGCCCCGATTTTACTTACTAAGGCGATGGATGGCTTGTTCAAATATATTGGTAATCATGAATGATTTGCTCGTGCGTTAAGCTATTGGGGTCATCTCGAAGCTGTCCGTTTAGGAGCATGTGCATAAGAGAAAAATGGCACGTCATGCAAAATCCCAGCTTCTGTACTTACAGATGATCATGGTCATAGTAGATTCTGAATATGCGCGGTGCATTCTTAGTGTGCATACTATACATAGCCAGTGAATAACAGTATATATACCCCTTGTGAATATTCTTTTGAGATGAGCCCTTTTTGTCACGCCTCTACGAAATTTATCTGTCAATAAACGACTTTGAAATTTTGGCTGAATTCAGTGTTTTGCAAAATCTTCATCTATGTGCACAAAAATCTGTTTGATGCCACAAACTTGGGACCTTTTGGAGAAATTGGCGCTAATTTTTCTCTACAACTTTCATCGCGAACACGCTTTGATAAAATTAATAAGAAAAAGGTTATCGCCGAAAATAAATGTGAAAAACATAAATCAAGTTTACAGAGGATGCCTTAAAGCCACCAGGTACAAAATGATCAGTGATATATCATTTGATATTTTCTCACATAAAAGGGAAGGACCTAAGAACCAGGTTTCCAACCATTGTACAAGTTATCACGAGGATCAATGGTTGGAAACCTGGTTCGTAGGTCCTTCCCTTTTATGTGAGAAAATATCAAATGATATATCACTGATCATTTTGTATCAATACAAGTTATCATATTTAATTCTATGGGTAGTTGACATGAACCTTTCTGATTACATGGATGGTAGGTGTCTGGAAATTTAATTCTATGTGTGTCGGGGTAAAAAAAGTGTCTGAGTTTTCTCTGACTGCTATTTTTTTCTTCAGCAAAAATTAATGCCACCAAATCAGAAATTATAAAAAAATCTTTTTGTATCATCAGAGAAGTTTTGATTAAGGCATACCATATACAGTGAAGACTGTCTATATGATAATCTCAGAGCCAAAATGTGGCCATAGTAAACAGGTCTGTGATTATTAAGTTATTGTTGAAGGGATACTTGCATACAAAACACAAAAGAATGAGCAATAACCATGATAACAGACCAAAGTAATACATGAGACGTGTCTCCTTTTATTTACCCTCAGCAGAGGTTTGGGTTGGGGAGTAAGGTGTTTTCAATAGTAATTGGGAACTAGTCAGAAAGTAAGATGTGAGGCTTTCCGTTTCAGTTTAATTTTATTTGCTGTATTATTTAATTTTTTACCAGACTGTACTGTTCGACTTGGAACTGTTCAATTGACGACGAGTTGAGACATGGCAACAAATGATCATGTGGTCCATGATGCTGAGGAGGAGGCTTTTGACTACAATGCAGCCTTTCCCGCCCTTCCAATGGCACTGCCAACAAGCAACTCTGCACCTACATCAAACAACTGGGATACCATCAACAGGTTCTCACTGAAGACATCAAACTGTACACAGGTAGGTAGAATGTTGGGGTAACTCTTTCAGGCATTGTATAACTCGAGAACTCCCTTGCAATAAAAATGCTCACTGTAGATGAGGTAGTTATTTCCCTTACATAGTATTACATACTCCAGAAGAGGTGACCAGGTTCTTGATAAGATTTCTCAACCAAACATAATTGTGTTGTGAGTTCTCATAGAAAAACATTGCTTATCTGGAGCTATGGGTCATTGACATGATTTATACCTCAGTGGGGTCCTGATCCTTAATGAAATCTTGACCATAATGAACATTTTCATACTTGCTAATGCTTAGTGAAGGGGATTTAATTATCAGTTGAAACCATTGGAGGCTGCCAACTTAGTGCCAAGTACACATGTATTAGATATTAGAAGGCGACCTGAGCTTCATGTTTGATCTCACATAGGCAAATGTCTAGAGAAAAAAGTAACTTAAGTTGTCTAAATGGCCCCATCACCTGGTCCCTAATATGCCATTAATACTTGAAATCCTTACAAAACAAAGTCCTAAAAATGAGCTTTAGGTGAATAATTCCAAATGAAATATATTGAATCTCTAGTCATTATCTCTGAACGAGTGTGAAGTAGAGACTAAAACTATCAGTCTGCTCTGGCTTACATGCTTTGCCATTTTATCACTGCCTTTTGTACATCAGACAGCTTGTAAATTGATCTTGTCTTAACTCTGCATGCTGGGAAATTTACTGATATTTTCAAAATTGACCTTTTCAAAAAATTATTTCACTAATACCATCATTTATAGTTTCAAATCGTTTGGATCCAGATCAGGTCTGAATGATTGCAAAGGTTATTAGCAAAAGACACTGGCAGCATGCCCACTCCATTTTGAAATTGGGGGTACATGTACCCCTTGCTTCTCAATTTGGGGGTACAAGCCAATTTTGGGGGGTACACACCTAGTTCAATGACTACACATGTGCAAACCAAAACCAGTTGAGGCAAATGAAATGATTTCATTTATTGCCTGTTTTAGTTATAATCATACACATGTACAACTCAACCCAATTGTTTTTCATCAGAACATAGGGCCTTCCCCTTCTGCCTCAGCCATTCGACTTCCTTGCACAAATTCCCTTGGAATTTTTCACTCACATTTTCCCCGTGTTGGCCTGCTTTGATGACATCTCAGAGGGTTCTTTATGATTTTTTGTGCATCCCCGTCCATTCTGGGTTGTTTGGCCACCGATGCGTTTTCCTGTTTGATTTGCTTTGGTACAGTTGCATTTTTTCAATTTGATCCTCTGCAATTCCCCGATTTGTGCGCTTTTCCCTTTAGAAAGTACGTTTTAATGCATTTTGCACCATGCCCTCGCTAATACTTGATACTGATGCGGCTTTTACCAGGCGGTCGACTGTGATTGGACAAGAAAAAACATGTGACCGTGTGTGGTTGGTCTGAATCGGTCGTGTTATTGTTTTTCAATATATTTGGAACTTGTTACCTTACGATTATCATCGTGAATTTCCGCAAGTTATGGACGATGCTGATCTGAAATTAGTAACAAAAGCTGGAAATTTGTAAGCTATTTTATGAAATCATCAATGAAGCAGCACGTTCAGGTAACAGAAGTTATGCTTGCATGAAATTTACTGTACGTTTATGCGCGTATGTATCAGACGATCCATGCGTGCAGACCAGTTTCTGTACGTGTTTTACGTACTGCAGTACGTGACCTGGCATGCTGACTGGTAGAGTTGATATTTAGAAATTGGAATAAATGCAGTAGCAATCTGAAAACACATCTTATCTCATAGGTCCAGATAAGGATAGTTTGTGCGCATAAAATTGTATTTATTTCCATACCCATCAATTTAAACATGTGTTTTGTGTGCTCAAAAGAACCGTCTCATTGAGACGGTTCTTTTGAGTACCCACAACATATGTTTCGGTTAAGAAATAAAAAATAATTTTCAAATACACATTCTTATCTGGAGGTCTGTATCTCTTTATGTTCTTTTATTGCAGGTCTTCACTGTTCCCCTTGAGCAGAGAAGATTCAAAGATGACGATGAGAATGCTTTTGGTGATGAGGGCAAGCAAGCTGAAATCTGCAAGGATATTATGGCTAAAACTGGTAACATTCTTTTTTAACCCTTAGCCTGCCAGTCAGGAGTTTCCTTGTCTTCTCCTCTCCTGCCTTTTTTGTGTCATCTGCAAAGCATGGCAGACACATAGGGATTGTGTCTTGGTGGCAGTGTCGATGTTTTATAGGTCGACATAGGCAAAAAATTTCAGCGTAAAATTGTTACTATTTTCTTATCTATCAGTTTTAACATTTCTTTTGCGTGTTTAAAGAACCGGCTCATTGAGACGGTTCTTTTGAGTACCCACAACATATGATTTGGTTGAGAAATAAGAAAATTAAATTTTGATTACGCACTCTTATGTGGAGGCCTGTGTTATCGTTGTCCGCAGCCTAACACATTTCTTGATCAAGCTGCTGGAACCCGTAATTAATTTTTGAGGCAGTGTCTTCCTTCATGCATAATTCATTCAGTTACTGTTGTTGTTTGTGTGTGTTTTAACATCCCACCAGCAGCAAAGATCATTTTGGAGCGGGATCACAGCTTAAAGTCCCATCCCACAGACTGTAGAAGTCAGGAATTGAACCCACAACCCCTGGTTTACAAGGCAAGTGGTTTATCCACTACACCAAAGCATCTCCTGTTACCGTTGTTAATGTTTTAAACTCAAAGAGTTATAATCATTGTATTGTGTTGCAGGAGTATCGATTGAGATGAGTTTAGCTAAAGATCAAACTTTGACAGTGGTTGTGCATGGCAAGGAAGATCAGGTGAAGAAGGCAAGACGAGAAGTTATGACCAAACTGCAGACACAGGTACATATATAAATCTTATATATAGCCAATATGTATATAATTATATCCATATACATTGATTGTCTTGTCCACTGAAAAGTTGATGCCTTTAGGCTTTTATATATCTATTAGATAGTTTACTCTTTGTCTGCTTATGTCCACTTTTGTCATCTGCTGATGATCCTTGCAGACAATTGGACCCAGATCAGCAACTGACAAAGCGTCTGTGCTGATCTGGATCCAAAGTTCACCCTGATGGTAATCCTGAAAGAATTTTTCAAAAAAGTTGATTTTGAAAAGAAAAAAATCAGTCGACAAAGTCATAGAGGAGGGAGCGCAGTGGCTCAGTGGTAGAGTGCTTGACTCGAGACCGAAGGGTAGCGGGTTCGAGCCTCACCGGCGTCACTGCGTTGTGGTCCTTGAGCAAGACACATTTATCCTAGCTTAGTACTGGTTAAACCCAGGAAGAACCGTCCCGCATAACTGATAAGATTGTTGAGTGGAGGTAAAGAATCAAATCAAACAAACAAACAAAACAAAGTCATAGAGGACACAGGGGTGTAAAATTCCGCTTGCATTGGTGAGTTAACTTCTGGTTCGGGCGAGTAGAATACCTGCCAAGCTCACCTGTACGGTCGAGTGCATTTTCTGACATGTAAAATGCATTTTATCCTTTAGCGAAGACTAAACGAAAGTTACACTACAGATCGTCAATCTTTTTCATTGTAAACCAGATGTTTATATCTGACTGTTACAACCAGCATGCACATTTTCTGACTGGTTGCAGTTAACTCCCTAGCGGCCGCCTTTCAGTAGAATTCATTAGCAGAGCCTCCTCTATATGGGGAGTTTGCTTACAGAGGTCCTCAAAAACGGCCGGCGAATTCAGACATTGAACACCGCATTTTTGTTTACATCAACACCGGTCGAATAGTACCACATTTGCTGCCCAAATTAAATTTCACAGCGAGACATTATATCGTTTTGAGGGAAAAAAATAGGGGGAGGAGTTATGATCAGTTATTAAGGGCGAGTGATAATGCCATGAGAGCGAGTAGCTTTTTCCACCCACTAGTCCTGCAAGGCGAGTGAGTAAAAAAATAATTTTACACCCCTGGGACCTCTGACGGTGGTAATGGGAATCGCAGCGTATCGCTGCCTATAATTTTGATAAAAAATAAAGGCAATCAAATGCTTCCTATATAAGCTCACTGTTGGTCTCTATTTTATGATTTTGCACATATACTTTATCTATCCAATACAGTGAATACACATAAACTAAATGACCCTTGACATAGGACATGGCCACAAGGCTTGTTCAGCTGATGGTTGATGAGTAGATTACCAGTCATAAACATCAGATCTTGACAGAATTCTGAAGAAAAAAGTTCCTGAGTTTTATGTCTTGGTTAAGTAAATGTGCCCCGAGGTTATAAAACTTTTTGCATGCTCAACTCAGCTGAGCACGAAATTTATCCTGCTCATAAATGTTAAAATGCCAACAATTGTTGGCATTTTAACATTTATTAGCATGATAAATACAACATTAGAGAGACTTGAAGCAAGAAGCTTCTTTATTTGTGCGGGGATAGCAGTGGCTCAGTGGTAGAGTGCTTGACTCGAGACCGAGCGGTCGTGGGTTCGAGCCTCTCTGGCATCACTGCATTGTGGTCCTTACCAAGACACATTTATCATAGCTTAGTACTGGTTCAACCCAGGAAGACCCGTCCCTGTTTAACTGAAAGATTGTTGATGGGACGTAAAGAATCAAATCAAACAATGCTTCTTTATTTGTTGGTATGTTAGTTTTTATGAGCAGTTGAAATTTTATGCTCAGTTGAGTCGAGCATAAAAAACTTATAACCTCGAGGCCTGGCCACCCATATGGACAGGCATATGGTTAGGAATAAGACACTTCACATACACAATTTCTAGTCCACTGTTGTTAACTCTTTACCTATTAGCATCCTCTACTGATAACCTTTGCAAACAGTTTGGACCCAGATCATGCCCGACAAAAATGTTGGCCCTGATCAGGATCCAAACTGGTTGACACTCTCTGATGGTATTCCAGAAAGAAATTTTTAAAAACAAGTTGATTTTGGATAAAAATTCAGCAGACGACAAAAAGCCATCCAAAATTTCCCAATAGGCAAGAGTTGATGAAGATGCCAGTGATTTTGTTATCTGCGCATCCTGCATCTTTTGCGCATAATTTTGTCTCTGGGATGCAAAGTTTTTATTTCAGCGAGTCCCGGGATGCAATAGTATTGCAGACTTGTCATTAAAAATAGTGTTCTGGACTCAAAAGTTTGCAGTTGGGACTCATTGATATGGAAAACAGCAAGTACAAGGACCCATAAGCCTAAAATTGTAAACGAATCTCTGAGATGCTATTAAATTTCAGGCAAATGTACAAGTGAAAATCCCCCGCGAGCATCATAGATTTATTCTTGGCAAAAATGGAAAAAAACTACAGGACTTGGAACTGGCTACCGCAACCAAGATTACGATTCCACGACCGGACGAGAACTCTGACCATATTAGAATAGTAGGAACTAAAGAAGGCATTGATAAGGCTGTCCATGAGATACAGATCATCTCTGATATTCAGGTAAGTGATTGAGTAACCTCTAAAATTATGCTGGGATTTGCCTTGATAGAGGCTTAGGCTCAAAATGCGCGCCATACACAGTAAGAAATTGTATTTTTGTTTTGCAATTTTGATAAAAAATTCACCCAAAAAAGGAAATTCTCCTTTAACAGGGTTCGCACAGGCTTAAAAAGTGCTTGAATTTAGAGGGCTTTCTTTAAAAGTCCTTGAAAATTTAATCTGCCTTGAAAAGTACTGGAAAATCACTCAATGCCTTGAAAAGTCCTTGAATTCTTCTGTTTTCTGTAGAACTTAACCCTGTTGATAGAGATCTAAATCAGTATAAATGCTGCACCAAATAAAGGCACGACAATTTCACTCATTTTCTAGTACTAATTTCTCCATTATCTTGGTCTAGCATTTTCAAAGAAGAATTTTAACACTTCGATCAGTATTTTTCCCAAACTTTTAGTCCTTGAAAACTGTAAAATAGTATTGAGAAGTCCTTGAAAAGTCCTTGAATTTTACTCAAACTTCCCTGTATGAACCCTGTTTAAGCATGTGGCCTCTTGCTGTGGTACCTGTAATTAAAAAAAGCATCTACCATAGTAAGTAAAACCTGCCTGCTTAAGGCTCAGTATGAAACAGGTGGATACTTAATGAAAATGTGCAGTTTTGTTGCACTCAATAGAATACAGGTCTAATTATTATCCTCGCACTTTTTAAAAAGCATCACCTGGGGCTATTGTGATTGCCTCCTTCTGTCCATTATGCTATCTACTAAATGGCTGGACAGAAAACAACTATGGTATATTTCAGAGCTCTCACTAGGATTTTGAAAACAGGAATTCAGGACTCCCATCTGGCAAAAAGTAGGAGTCCCACTGGAAAAAGTGGGAGTCCTACTCTAAAAAAGTTGGAGTCCGACCAATTTGTGCATACCGTATATCTTTTCCATTTTAGCCGGAAGTGATACATTTGAATAATTTTTAGATCGACTGATTTTAACCCTTTAAACATTAATTGATTGTTCCTACTTAAAAAAACAAAACAAAATATTTTGGTACTATATTTTTCATGTAATCTAAACACACATTTTTTTGCTTGGCCTTATCAAAATAAAAGATTAAACTGTTGGTACTTGTTTTATTCATTAACAAGACAGACAGACAGACAGGCAGGCAGACAGACAGCAGTCCTCTGTTTTCGTATAATCTTATGCAGATGGATTTTTTTTCTTCTAAAAAACGCATCTCGCTAGTGTCTACGGTGATTGCAATGAGTAGACTGACATTACTAAGCCATTTAACATGGCTTCCATTATTTAGAATGAATGATTTTACTTGCTGAAAGTTTATTAATCTAGAGTAGACCATGAAAAATTTCATTGCACGGCTTGTAGTGTAGCTTCATTTGGAACTTTTGTCAGTCGGACGTTACCGTATACGGCTTACCGCTGTACCGTTTTTTCCAACAATTCTCACACTGTTTTGTTTGCCGTAGCAATGAACGAATGAAAAAATGCAAATCCGTAAAATTATTGTTTTTTTCTCCATGTTTATGTTGCTCAAATCGCAAACGAGTGCAATTAAATAGTTTTTCGTTTACATCCCTAATCAGTCGAATTCGGAAGTCGGTAGTCCGATGTTCTTTACAATACCCTATAAGTTTTTATACCCCGCCACTAAAGTGTGGCGAGGTATTATGTTATACCCTTCGGTGTCTGTCCGTCTGTCCGTCCGTCCGTCCGCACCATTTCCGATCGATAACTTGAGTATTTATTCACGGAATTTTTTCAAATTTTGCATACATATTGTTATCGGCAGAGTGGTATGGGATTGTTAATGGGCAAAATCCGTCCATTTTTAACGGAGTTACTGCCCTTTTTCGTATTGGAAAAATGGTTTCTGGCCTGTTATTCCTTTACTATTCATGATATCTGAATGAAACTTCACAGATATGTTGCACATCAAAGGTTACATATTCTGACTAAGGACCGTCACTCTGACCTTCCCAGTTTGTGAGTTATCCGCCCTTGATAGGTCTGAAAAAAGGTTTTTGACCTATTGTTCCTTTACTATGTGGAATATCTGAATATAACTTCACAGATATGTTTCACATCAAAGGTAACATATTGTGACTAAGAACCGTCACTCTTACCTTTCTCGTTTGTGAGTTATCCGCCCTTGATTGAATTAAAAAATGTTTTTTACCCGTAGTTCCTTTACTATGTGGAATATTTAAATGAAACTTTACAGATATGTTTCACATCAAAGGTTACATACTGTGACAAAGAACCATCACTCTTACCTTTCCAGTTCATGAGTTATCTGCCCTTGATTGATCTGAAAAATGGTTTTTGACCTGTAGTTCATTTACTATATGGAATATCTGAATGAAACTTCACAGATATGTTGATCATCAAAGGTTACATATTGTGACTAAGGATCTTCACTCTTACCTTTCCAGTTCATGAGTTATCTACCCTTGATTGATCTGAAAAATGGTTTTTGACCTGTAGTTCATTTACTATATAGAATATCTGAATGAAACTTCACAGATATGTTGAACATCAAAGGTTACATATTTTTAGTAAGGACCGTCACCCTTACCTTTCCAGTTCATGAGTTATCCGCCCTTGATTGATCTGAAAAATGGTTTTTGACCTGTAGTTCATTTACTATATGGAGTATCTGAATGAAACTTCACAGATATGTTGACCATCAAAGGTTACATATTGTGACTAAGGACGTCATATCACTGTCTATCTCAGTTCTGTTGCTATTTAGGCATTATATATCTCACAAAATAACTTTTGGTGCCCCCAGCAGTGGCGGGGTATTACGCAGTGCTTGCGGTGCTTTTATTCTCCCTTTAATTAACGGTAAATCTTCAAATAATTACCCGATAATCCTTGCTTAATTACTTTAATAATCACCTCGTAATAATCACACTGTCCCGCATCGGTAATCCTGTCAATCACCTGTCAGAATTGCTACACTGCAGTCTGAGTCATACGATTGGTCAACAGAGACAGGAAAGCGTATCACGATCGATAATATCAAAGGGCTTCTGATCTCCCGTTGTGTATTTATCTCGCAGCTACTGGATTTTTTGCGCGTGCCAACTAAAAAACATGCGTACGCGGGACTCCCGCCTAGCGAAAATCATGCGTCCAAGGGGAAAAACCTGCGTACCAATACGCGTAATACTGCGTTTCCGAGAGCTCTGTATTTGTTAAGTGACTTACACAAGTGGGGTGTGCATGTGCACAATTATTTTTGGTCCCACCCCTAAGTGCACTGGGGAAGGGTCAAAAGCTATAGAAAGCTTGGGGATTTGCGATAGTGTGCCATCAACTGTGTGATTCTAGATCAATTATTTTATCAAAAATATGCTTATTTATATTTTTCTTGTAATTTCTTGCAATGTTAATACACAGGTTAAGATAAACAAGGATTTTCAGCATAAAATTGTAAATATTTTCTTACCCATAATTTTTAGCATATGTTTTGTGTGCTCAAAAGAACCATGTTTTGGGTGCCCAAAAGAGCCATCTCATTGAGGGTCGAGTTCTTTTGAGTACCCACAACATATGATTTGGTGTAGGAATAAGAAAGTTGTTTTTCTGTTACGCACTCTTTACATAATGTTAATCTTCATTTTCAGTCCAAACTTGCATTTGAAAGACTGCATGTTCAGAAGGTGTACCACCCATTTGTTTGTGGCCCCAACAATATCACCGTGAAGCAACTGATGGAAGAGACCGGCGCCAGGATTAACGTACCACCACCAAGTGTTCAACAAGATGAGATTGTTGTATCTGGAGAGAAGGAAGGAGTACTTAAATGCAAAGCTACCATCATGGGCATTTATGAAGAAAAGGTAAAAAATCTGCAGCAATCTGTCGGGGAAACCTGTTGAATTGGCAACATTGGTCAAGACCAACAAAATTTTTGAGCATAAAATTATCCATTATATTGTGGGAGGGCAGTGGCTCAGTGGTGGAGTGCTTGACTCGAGACCGAGGGGCCACGGGTTCCAGCCTCACCGGCGTCACTGTGTTGTGGTCTTTGAGCAAGACACATTTATCCTAGCTTAGTACTGGTTCAAGAAGGCCCGTCCCTGTTTAACTGAAAGATTGTTGATGGAACGTAAAGAATCAAACAAACAAAAATATCAATTATGTTAACATACGAGGGTCATCCAATAAGTTCTGACAATGGTCTCATATCTCAGAAACTGTTATTGTAAACAGAATCATATTACCCATTGTATGTGGCCGTGGATTTTACCTATTCATGTTTGAAATTTTGAGTTTTTATCACAACCGGATCTTATGCTATACAAATTTGTAGACAACACTGTAAGAGTCCATGGCCACGAAAAACCACGTTTTTAACTAATTTCTGCTGGGGGTAGAGTTAGATAAAGATGCTGTATGTTTCTTTGGTAAGTTATATTAGTGATTGGTGATGTTGTCTGAATACACAATTTTTCCATTAAAGCATATGCAACAATGACATTAACCTAGTTGCTTTGAACGTTCTTGGTTGCTAGGCAACAACAGAAAAAAACATTCTTGCCTCATTTTAAGCGTTAATTATAAAACAGTACATTTTAAACACTTAATAAAAGCCATTACGATCAATTTACGTAGTAGTAGATACATGTTTCGATAAATCTGTTCTATAGTCTTCTTCACCCATAGAAAATGTTAACTTTCAATAAATGCTTTAATCCAAATATAATACACTATTAGTACAACCCATTTTTAAGTAAAATATTTCTTGCAAAATCAGTGATATGTCATAAACAAAACCCTGCTATCACCACAGTCACAAACTAAACCATTATCTATGACGTTCAGAATCAACATTAATAACGTCTTTATTTATCTGCATAAAACGTTGCTAAGAGGAGTTTGGAATTTCTTAGAAATTGGGGCATGTTACCATGTATAGTGTCCTGTCCATGGCCCTTTACCTTGTGTTCTTTAGTTGCCTAGCAACCATTGCAATTGCAACATGTAAACTATTTGAACAGGTGATTCAATTCCCTATATTCTAAATAACATATGAAGATTATTGAAACAGGTCCTAGAGAAATAGGTTTTGTTTTAAGGGGTCATTGTCAGAACATATTGGATGACCCTCGTATATGTTTTGGGTACTACTCATTGAGATGATTCTTTTGAGTACCCACAACATATGTATTGGTTATGAAATAAGAAAATCAATTTTTATGCACTTTTAACTAGATGCCTGGACAATAAAAATATACTGTACGTGTAATCTGTATGTTTTACCTTATAAAAATTGCTTTAACCTATGTTACTGTTTATATCATGCCTTATCTCCTCAGTATGTCGCACTTTTTGTATGAAGGTTCCTCTTAAAATTCCAGCTGTCATATTCTTAGGGCTATTCCAGAAAAAAATACCTGGGGGGGAAGAAGGCAGACAATATATTTTTCTATGGGTGTTGGTGCGGAAAGTTTTCAAATTATATGGGTCATTGGTTTTCGACCAAATCTAATTACATGGGTGGTGGGTGTTTGGCTGCGTGGAATGGGAAGAAAGAATATTATAATCTGGCCAAAAAAGAGAGAAGTTTTTATCTAATCTAGCCAAAAAACGCGTAGAGCATAGCAAACGGCAGCGGAAACAGCCTTTTTTGTTTATGACAAATCGTCAAAACTCGGATGTTTCCGTCGAATATTGGTAAAAAATAGTACCCAAATAAACTCCCCAATAGTGGCTTCTGTGGCGGTCATTACTTCACTTGGGAAACATGTTTTTTCAGAAGAATTTTGTCAAGGAAACAACCCTCTAGGGTAATTAGGCTACTGTTAAAGCCAATACCTGTAAAAACCTGTACCGATAAAGAATGAAACTGGAGATTGGAATAATGCATTTTACCTGCAAGTTTATTTTGTCAATACTGAGAAAGATGCACAGTTGATTATACTCATAATAATTGTGAATATATCTGTTTGATTGCTTTGCACAGTTAAGTTAGCGCCTAAGTTCATATTATTCTTTCTGCTGATGCTTTATTGGTTCAATTTGCTTTATGGAACACTCAGTCCCTCATGACCCCCACCACCACCACTACCACCCCTATTTTCCTTAAAACGATCCAATGTCTTGATGTGATATATAATTTTGGCAGCAAACGTGGTACCAAAGACCGGCATTGATGTGAGCAAAATGTGGTGTTCAATGTCTGAATTCGCCCACCGATTTTGGACGATTTCCGTTGTCTACACCAGGGTTTTACAGGACGCAATATCCTGCGTCTTATACGCATAAATCATTAGGTAGGACCCCTCAATTCACCTTACCTGCGTCCGCTGGGACGCAGATGTGTTTGTTGTGCCTTTCATTAAAATCCCAAATTCCAAAGTTATTTCGTAACGATTCGGATTTTCCCATATTTACAGGCTATCTATAAATAAATTGGACATGTGCTCTTGTTTTAGACTGCTGCGTAAACGAGCTGTTAAAACATCCATGCAAACATCGGCCGTGAAAAAAAGTCGTAAAATACATGCTTTCTCTCAGGTCCGCTCTGCTAAAAAGCATGGAAAACGGTGTCCATCACTGACTTTGTGTATTGATTTTTTCATAGTGTGAATAAGCCGACCGCTCAAGCGTGAAGGGCAGTTATCTTGACAGTTTTCATTCTTTTGTATATGCCAAATTACGTAACATTTTCACTTGGAAAGGCTCAAGTCGGCAAAGAGATCAAAGATACCAGAGACTTCAGATAAGTGGAGACTTGTAGACAGATAGATAGAATACAATGACAGCAAGATCATGTGTATTTCAAATTTACCAACCAAATTCTCAGAATGGAAAGCAAGTAGCAGTCTGATCAGTGACGTTGTTTTTTTTTTGTGTGTGTGTGTTTTTTTTTATCTCAATTAGAGAACAGTCTGGCCAGAGACTGTTTTTTTTCTGTCTTCTGGATGCAGCAATCTATCACTTCTCCCTATTTTCTGAAACTTCTCCCTATTTGTACTGGAGAGAGAGGTCACTTCTCCCTAAATTTAAGGGCTAGCTTGGTCCTGCATATTATAGGGACAAGTTCAGCTTTTGTAAAAAAAAGCGTATAGGATTGTGTTTCACTGATGGTAATATGTGGCCCTCAAAAATTTCAAATGACCCCCCAAAAAAATCGGAAGGGGGCCAAACATGGCCCTCAAAATTACTGACCTGGGGACAACACAGTTACACTGAGCCCTCACGGAAGGATGTACTACCTTCCAAAATTCCAAGCTTATATAAAAAGATGGGACCCCCAATTTCAATGATGGGACCCCCATCATATTCAAAGTGGAGTCCCAAGGACCCCCAAACATTCAACGTGATGTAAAACCCTGCTACACCCCCTGAGTTCAGAGGAGGCTCCGCGAACAAGCCGCTGTGGAGTTGGGGAACTAATCACAGAGATGCGCATGCGTACTTGCAACTGTCTGGTATAAACATCCGGTTTCAATGAAAAAGATCGACCAGCTGTATTTTTACCTTTGTTTCATCTTCTCTAAAGAATAAAATGCATTTTTTATGCGTCAAACCCAACATTTAGCCAATGCGAGTGGGCAAATGGGGAATTTTACACCACTGGGCCTTAGGAAAAGTGAATTCTATGGGTAGTTGGTGTACGAATCTTTCTGATTGCATGGGTGGTTGGTGTCGGAGGAAATTGAATTCCATGGATAGTTTGGTAAAAAAAAGTGCTGTCTTAAACCCCCACCCCCCCCCCCCCCCCCCCCCCCCCCCCCCCAATCTTTAATGTTTTTTTTGTCATTTGCTGATGTCTTTCAAAATTTTCTTTTTTTGAAAAATCTTTCAGTGTGTCAAACAGTTTGGATCCAGACATTCTGTCAGGCCTGGTCTGGGTACAAACTGTTTGGGAAGGTTATCAGCAGATTTCACTGGCAGATAAAGTGTTAAGCTTATCCAGGCCTCCAGGTAAGAGTGTGTATTGGAAAACTGTTTTCTTTATTTCTCATCCAAAACATATGTTGTGGGTACTCAAAAGAACCGTCTCAATGAGACGGTTCTTTTGAGCACCCAAAACACATGTTTAAATTGATGGGTAAGAAAATAATTGCAATTTCACGCTCATAAAATTTTCTTATCTGGATATATGACAAACTTGATGAAGTTTTAAGTAAAATATTTGTTGTCTTTACAGAAGCGTAAGTGTCAGACCGTTTCTGTAGAAGTACGCAAGTCACAGCACAAATATGTGATTGGTCCTCGTGGAAATAATCTACAAGAGATTTTGGCTTCAACAGGCGTATCAGTGGAGGTGCCGAGCTTAGAGAGTATGTCAGAAACGATAACATTACGAGGTGAACAGGACAAGCTAGGACCAGCTCTAACCATGGTCTATTCTAAGGTAATTTTGAGTAGCTACTGTGTGTTCTTTAAGGAGAATCTATATGTGTTCTTGAGTCAATTACAGTAAAACCTGCCTAAACTTAAAAGTGGCCTCTGAAAAAGAAGACCAAAATTGGTTTTTTAAGACTGATTATCGCTTAATGCACGTCAAAAGTATTGCAGCATACTCTAAGAGAGCATTCTGCACTTAAGACCTTCATTAACCCATATAAGCCTAGCGTCCTTTTTTTACATCGGCAAACAGTGCAAAACCCGATCAGAATTCGCAAAATGCGATGTCTGATCAGGTTCTCCACTGTTTGCTTACAGAAGTTTCGTTTAAAACTTGAATAAACATGAAAAATACCACCCAACAACCCTAAAATTGAAAATGGAATTGTCCAATTGATAACAGTGGGAAATCCCCTTCGGCATAAATGGGTTAAGCTACCACTTCTTTTACGACCTTTGATTTGTCTATTTTTGAGTTGCAGTTTATTGTATGTTATTTTCATATCACATGTTTATTTCAGGCTAACAGTGTTGTTTACACGGATGTTCACGCTCCAGACTGGCTACATAAATACATCATTGGCAAGAAAGGTGCTACTATCAGAGATATTACGCAGGACTTTCCCAAGGTACGGCATGAAACTGAGTCAGTACAGTAGCTCAGTGAAGGTCCCTAACATTGTACACTTAAGCCTTTTAACCACTGTTGGATATTATAAGAAAGACACAAACTTGAAAAATTTTGTACAGCCAAATAAATCATTTGTTATACTTTATTTACACAGAGTTCAAAATGGAAAATATTTCCCCAATCTATAGCAACTTTGATTGAAGTGCACACACCCCTGTTTTAGGCTAACAAAAATAGTCCCCATAACATTGCTTACTTTCTGCAAAATCTTCAATAACTTCTCTTTTAATGAATTACTTTTACAAAATATACCAGGGAAAGTAGCACCAGGTTGACCTCAGCAATTTACCACTTGCCATTTTTTGGCTGAAATCCACCCCTGCTAGCAGTGAAAGCAAAAAGTGAAAACCTTTTGCCGTGTTTATCTTTCCAAAAGCAACCTGATATTAAATATCAAAAAAAAGAATTTTCTGATTAAATGTGGAATAGTGACTTGGCTAAATCACAACGTTTTGGGCCGAGTAATGTTAGGGGGGATATGACTGTAATTAAATAACTTACTTTTTAAACTTACTTTTTAGTCCTTCAACTTGTATAGTATCAAAATACAATTTTTAGGGTAGTTATGTTAAGCTTTATTTAACTTTTTTTTTTTTTTTTTTTTTTTTTTTTTTTTTTTGAATAATTTACTTAAAATATGTCCATTCACAGCCATGAAAATTATTGCCAAAATCAGTTTTAAAATTTGACTTTTACCAATGACTTTTACGAAGATTCCACTCCTTAACAGGACATCTCCTTTGAAAATGTTAAATGTTTCAAAGTTAAGGAATTTTGAATCCTTATCTCTGGCTATTAGATGAAATGTCCTGATCTGTTATACCTAACCTGTATCCCGCCATTATTTCTTTGTGTTGCAAATGTAGTCTGACTTTTATATCTGCTGCATACTTTCAAGTGCTCTACAGACTAGAAGCAAACATAATGACTCCGGAGCCGTAGGATCTTGGGGCATATTGTTTGCAATATCCGCTACCTAAGAACATAAGCAGATGAGAGAGCAGACAACAAAAGTCCTGTCTGGCATGTAAAGGGTTTCTTCTTATATATTTAGGTTCATATTGAGTTTACTGAGGGAGAAAACAAGATTCAGGTGGAGGGACCACCCGAGGAGGTTGACATGGCTGTGAAAGCTCTGGAGACTTACGTCAGAAACTTGGTAAGTTGGTCCCCTTCTAGATCAGCACTTCACAGTAACAGGGCTCTTCTAGTATACTATAGGACTCCAGCTATAAGACTACTTGTGGTATACTAGAAGACACGAGATAAAAGAGTACTTCTCAGTTTGGTCCCTTGTTTGGGATGTGGAAATAGAACACTATTCTTCTTGTCCAGGGACAAGTAAAAGGCCATAATGTACTTGTCCAAAGAGTTTTTCAACTTGTCCTGAATGAACTGGGACAAGGTCGTACAAGTCAGGCATGGTACTTCCACAGCTCTGGGTGATTAAATACAAATCAATGAGAAGGGTAATGTATTGATGCAGTTATAAGAACATAGAAGTGAGGAACTGAGGTATGATAAATAGATAACCACAGTCAAATTCAGCCTGCACATATGATATTAGTATTAGTGGTCTGTCAACTCTTTGCCTACTAGTGTCATCTGCTGATAACTTTTGTAAACGGTTTGGGCCAAGATCAGGCCCAACGAAATGTCGGGTCTGATCTAGATCCAAACTGTTTGACACTCTGATCTTGTTCCTGAAACATTTTTTTCGAAATAGCTGATTTTGAAAAAATATCAGCAGCTTACAAAAAAGCATGAAAAATTACCCAGTGGACATAGAGTTAATAATGAGTAGAATATCCAGGTTCATCCATGCAGGTTAATTATAGATTTATTTTATTTATTTTTCAAGCAAAACTTGCATTGAACCATTTTGAGCAGATTGTTCTTTTGAGCACTCAAAACATGTTTAGGCTGATGGATTAGGTGACTCTAAATTTTACACTAAAGAATCACTTATCTGTACCTATGAATTATCATTTGAAATGTGAGAGCACCAAAATCTATGAATCATCTCATCAAGATCTACTTTGTTTACCATTCTATTAAGAATTATTTCAAAGAAATCAACACAATATATTGGTTATGTTCTATAATAGACGTAGTAACCTAGAGATTTCAGTCAAAAACTTCTCCAGTTTGATACTTGTGTTTCCGAAAGAGCTAATAATAAGCACAAGGATGCTTGGAGATATTTTTGCAGCAAAAGGCTAGTGTAAAGTAACTTTTTAAACATTCAGACACAGCTACCTAGTCGGACTAGATATTACAGCACTTTATCTACATCAATAATGTGTTTTCCAGTAGCAAAGACATGTGAGACTGCGAGATGTGCAGGCTCGTCCAAATATCTTGACCTATGCTGCTTGCTAATACAATTAGTACCAAAATTTCCTGGCTGACCCATTTTAGTTTGACCATATACAGTAAAGACTCAAAAATTTGAACTCCCATTTTATCGAAATACTCGTTAATTTCAAAATAAATTTAGGACACAATGGATTCAGAGAATAGAGCCAATTTATGAAGTATTTATTTTAAATACTCATATCCATAAAAAATATAAGTTTTGTGTGCGTAAAAGAAACTTCTCCCGGGAGACGTTTTTTTTTATGCACACAAAACTTGTGTTTGATAGGGAAATACTGATAATAATCACTTTGGGGGTAACATATTCCTATGTCTACCTACCTAGAATTCGAACTTACGATTATTCGAAATAAAATCCCCAGTCCCTAGGACTTCAAATTTATGAGATTCTACTGTTTTATTGTTTTTCAGCAAGCACGTATGGACTTTGCAGAAATTGAAGTTGACCAAAAAATACACAAGCACCTCATTGGAAAGCAAGGTTCAACTAGTAAGTATAAAAATGTGTAGATTGTTTGATTTTCAACTCGCCCAAGCTGAAAGTGTTTTTTTCAACTCAGCCAAGCTGAAAGTGTTTGTGTGACTAATAGATACACCAGGTTCTAGCATCTGTTTTTACACATGTCTTACTGTCATTCTGTATCTCAACATTTATTATATGTCCAAAAGTTCTTGGCCAGTCAGAACTCCATTGAGAGTAGGATGGAAGATTGAGTGACCTTGGTCACATGACCAAGGTGGATGTTTGGCCCATATACAAAACACTTCTACTTTGGTCTGGTAATCATATCACTGAAATAGGCAGCCCTGTCTATAAAAATGAATTATTTTGACACTGTACCAGAAATAAATTACTGGGACATGTAAAACATATGCAAACAAAATAGTCCCAGATTGGCCTGCTCCTGGAGGCGCATTCTGATGAGGGAGTCAACATGCAGATTTTTCTGATTGAGAATTGCCGACTATTCTCATCCCTGATAAAATAGGGGAGAAATGTAGTACATAAAAATATGCAGTATGATAAGGCCAAATAAAAAAAATATTTGTGTTTAGAGTAACCCGACCCTACCTAAATTTACTGGTGAAACATAGATTTTTTTCAGCAAAAAATATAATTTATGCATTTTGAAAGGCAAAATGCCTTTCAAAATTCATAAAATTATAAATATTTTCCAGAAAAAAAATGAAAAAAAGAAAATGTGTGCCTACCCTACCTAAAATTTTCAGACTGTTACCCAAAACACACTTATTTTTATTTTATGCATTTTGAAAGGAAAAATGTCTTTCAAAATGCAAAAAAATCTATTTTTCCCAGAAAAAAAATATGTGTACCTAACCTACCTAAAATTTTCAGACTTGTTACCCGAAACACACTTATTTTTTTAATTTGGACAGAGTAAAGGATCTTCTTGTTTTTTTACAGTCACCAAGGTGAAGAATGATACAGGTGTGGCCATAAAAATCCCACCGGATGGTGATAACAGTAATATCATCAGGATTGAGGGAGAACCAAGTGGCGTTCAAAGAGCCAAAGATGAACTGCTGAAACTTGCTAACAAAATTGTAAGTCATCAATAAATCTTTTGTCAGAGAACTTCACTCCTTGCTTACTTGAGGTAAATTTTGGCATCTGCTGATGATTTTTGCAAACAGTTTGGACCCAGATCAGGCCCGACAAAATGTCGGGCCTGGTCTGGATCCAAACTGTTGGTTCCCGATCAAGTTCCTGAAAGAAATTTTTTGAAGATGTTGATTTTGAGAAAAGTCAGTAGATGACACAAAATCACAGACTTTTACCCAGCAGGCCCCCAGATAAGAGTGTGTAACTGAAAATTATTTTTCTTATTTCTCAACCAAAATATATGTTGTGGGTACTCAAAAGAACTGTCTAGATGAGACGGTTCTTTTGAGCACCTAAAACACATGATTAAACTGATGGATAAGAAAACAATCTCAATTTTATGATAAATATTTTGCTTAACTGGCCCTATGACCTATCATGCAACAATATATAAGAACAAGAAACTAGCTGAACAAATGTATTCAACATACATGTATTTCATAGTTTTGTTCAAGATTGTAACCCCCATTTGAGCTTTATATCAAACAGTGTGGATCCAGATCAGCTATGTTGTAATGATTTGAATAATTTGGTTAAAGTAGAGACATGTTATCACTTGCTTGAATCAACATTTGATGAAAACACTATGAGGTCAAGAGCTGCTCTCAATGGCTCAGTAGAAGAGTGCTAAATTTGAGATCCAGAGGTCGCTGGTTTAAGCTTCAAGGAGGAATGAGCAAGACACTTTTTCCTCTGCTTATTACTGGTTCAACTTAGGAAGTGTCCCACCATGACTGAAAAATTGTTGACTGGGACACAAAGCATCAACACAAAGAAATCTGTGTATGTTGTAATCCTAGTCCTGCTGAGCCTAGATTTATCTTTTTTAACACTGTACATCCAGATCAGTTGGCTTCTAATGAAGCCATCTGATCAGGATCCAGACTTTTCTACTCTGATTGAATGTATATGTTTACAAAATTTTGGAAAGCTGCGGGCCAGCAGGATAAAAATTGGAGACAAGAAAAGTAAAAAAAAAATTATTAATATGCATGACAAGATTTAAGGCATCAACTCTAAAAAAAGCAAACCACTAGCAGTTAGCAAGTGCTAAATTTGATCTGTATACTTTCAGACCTTTAGTTAAGAGTGCGCAACAAAAATAAATTTTTCTTATTTCTCATCCAAAACATATGTTGTAGGTACCCAAAAGAACCGTCTCAATGAGATAGTTCTTTTGAGCACCCAAAACATATGGTAAAACTGATGGGTAAGAAAATATTTACAATTTTATGCTCGAAAAAATTGTATATCTCAACCTGTGACTTTTTATGTTGATTTCAGTTAAATGAAAAGTCACGAGACATCATCATAGAGCAGCGCTTCCACAGAATGTTGATCGGGGCAAAAGGTGACGGCATTAAGCAAGTACGGGATAAATTTGCTGAAGTTAACATTGTCTTCCCGGATCAAGGCAAGAAAAGCGAAGTTGTTACTCTAAGGGGACCAAAAGGCGATGTAGATAAATGCTACGTATTCATGCAAAAGAGAGTTCAAGATTTGGTGAGTTTTCAGAAATATTAACAGGGGTGTAAAATTTCCAAATAAGTTACTCGCCCACATGTCCCATTTTTTTCTCTAAGATGCTGTAAATTAGAAAAGTACTACACAAATTGTCAAAACTTTTATTCGCCCTACGTAACATTTTACTCGCAAATGCGAGCTAGCAGAATTTTACACCTCTGAATATTTAAATAATACATTACAAATGAGCCGCAACATGCGATTTCCAACAATGTGGCCTGTGCAACCAGCAAAGCCTTAGATCAGCCTGCCCATATGCACAGTCCGATCAGAGTCTTTGCTAACCCCTTAAGTAACTATGATTGTTAAGCTACATATGGAACATCATTTGGATTTTGTAAGCTGAAAAGAAGGCTGCACAGGCTCGTTTGAGTCTACACTTGTCAAAATGCCATGTTGTTGGAAATCACATTTCATGGCTCAAATATTCTCTTCTGGGTTTGAGATCTGCTAAGCTACAGATACTAGCTAGAATATCAAAATGTTGCATGTTTAGTTGTTCCTTTTCCGGAGTAAACGGCAAAGGAGCCGATTAAATCGTGCATCAGTGTTTAATCTAGGATGCGCAATTGCAGGATTCGTGCTGATTTTTTCAAGATCACACACAAATTCTGACCCAATGTGAGACAGTCCCCAGGGGACATAAATATTTCAATATTGTACTTGTCCTGCAGGACAAGTGACTTACAATTTTCACTCGTCCTGCAAACACATTGTCATGCACTTGTCCTTTAAAAGTGTATGCAATAAAGAACATAAGAGAGTAATATGTAATGCACCGACTTCCTCGAGTTATTCTTTCCAAAGCACTAGTACTACAGGACCAGTGCTTGGGAAGAATTTCTCGTCCTTTCTACATTTCACTCGTAATTACGAGCGGACGAGTGGAATTTTTGTCCCTTGGTCCCGCTTACAAAATTCATGTCAGAAGAATATACTTGAAATAAGTGCTTATCCTTTGACTGCTTTTTCCAGTTCTCTCTTTTTGCAGCTTTAAATGAAAATAGGATCTTTGTTGATGAGACTTATCTCCCTTGTACTGTTGTGCCAACCAAAAGTGACAGCGAGGTAATACTTTGTTTACAATTGCTAAGTAAAACACTAATGTGTACACTTCACTTGAGCTAACGCGAATCAATATATCACTTGTGTATTAACCCTATCCTGAGGATAGGATTAATACACAAGTGATCTATGGATTCTAAGTCCCTGATAACTTTGTAAACAAAACATGAAGTCACTGTCACTCTTGGCTGGCAGGACAGTAGGTTAAGACATCTGGTCTTTGGGGTTGCAGGACCTATTTATGTACAGATTTTTGTTCTTATTCTAGAAAGAGGAAAACTGGCAGGACCAGGTTCATGTGTTCAAAGATGTACATAAAAATATCATCGGTAGAGGAGGAGCAACTATCAGAAAGGTAAATTGTGAGGACAAACAAATCCAGATTGGTGAAATATGATTAATGAATTTTTATGTATTAAGTTTTAATCAGCTGCAACAGACATTTTTTAAAAAAGCAAAACAAAAACAGCAACTAAAAACTACAAAACATTTACCATTGTAACAAATGAGGCTCAAGTCTTAATCAAATTACCTTGCTTGTCCTGAAAACACACTATAGGACCCTGACCATATACAATGTTTTTTTTTAGCAATAATGGTGGACAATACAAGCACGTCTGGAGTAAGTGCTCCAAAAGAATGTAATATTAAAAGCTTCAGTGATCTGTTTCGATGTTCATACTCAGCTATGTCTAAGGAAATAAGTTATTTTAGTTTTTTGACATCTTCGTTTGACATCAAAAGGTTTATCTTGAAGTAACTGGATCATGTTATTATTAAATAAATATTTCAACTTGTATTACTTTTCATTTGTATTTCCTTGGTTTTTTTTTAAATAGATTCGTGAAGAGACGGACACCCGCATTGATTTACCAAACGAAGCATCTGATTCTGACATCATTGTAATCACAGGCAGAAAACCTAATGTAGAGGCAGCAAAAGTTAAAATAGAGGCCATCCAGAGAGAATTGGTGAGTTCATATTTCCTGGTTGGCTTAGACATATGGAGATGTACCTCACAACATAAATCCAGATATTTATTTCTTGACAAAGACCAAAAGGCGGAAAATTTGAAACAGAGTAATGATAGTATTTTAGTTTATTAGGAGTTCATCATTTTCCTTCATGAATATTTATGCTAGGATCCACCCACTATGAATAAGTATATAAATAAATGTTCATGTTGGTTCTTAGAACAAAGAAATTACTTATCAGGTCCACTAATATTGGATCAAATATATTATTTCCATTGGCAAACAGAGTAGACCCTTACAAGAGCTGCCTGATCTGGGTCTGGGCAGCGCATTGGCTCAGTAGTAGAGTGCTTGACTGGAGACTGAAGGGCCGCAGATTCGAGCCTCACCAGCGTCACTGCGTTGTGGTCCATGAGCAAGACACATTTATCCTAGCTTAGTACTGGTTCAACCCAGGAAGAACCGTCCCTATATAAATGAAAGATTGTTGATGGGACGTAAAGATTCAAATCAAACAAACAAATGATCTGGGTCTGCTCTGTTTGCTAAAGTGTTAAAAGGCATCTCTTTGAGGTAAAGGGTTATACCCCAAACTTTGAAAAAGTTTGAAGGGATGTATTAATCTGTCGTACATCAACTTTGAAAAAACTCAAAGGCATACTACCTGTCCTCCATCCCTCATGGATACCTAAATAAACTAAAGGAGGTGCAGTCTTGTAACTTGCTGAGCTGATAAAAAAAATAGTGAGTGGATCACCTGATTAACTTATGAAGGTATTCTCAAAAATACCAGATAAATTGCCTTTGATTATAAAAGTGTACAGCCCTTATAGACAAGCATATGGTTGGATGCACAGTATTTTACAATTATAACTTCTAGTTGTTTTATACTTACAAATAAATTGCTCAGTCTGATCAGCAGAATTGCTACTCACTGCTAAGTATGCACATTACTCCTTTTGGAGAGAAAAATTTCCACTTGAATACTTTGTTGGCCATAAGCATGGCAGAATGTTTAGTTGCCAATAAAATTTTGTATTGTATTGTATTGTCTATCCAGACACACAGGCCTAAGCAAAAAGTGGAAATCCAGATAAGAATGCTTTGATTTGGGTTTGCATTATTTGCCATTCAATTAGTACCTTTTAATACCAGGGGTGAAAGTTTTCAGTATTAATCCTGAATTCAGGATTTTGAGGCTGACTTTCCATAGAAAGTCAGCCTCAAAATGCTGAATTAGGGAGATTAAAATACCTTCTCTAACTATCTAAACACAATTCACCATTCAAACGTGAACTTATTAATATTTGTAGGCATTTTGCAAGTTTAAAATTTTGAATTTCCAAAGTTCTGGACTTTAGAAATTTTGAACTTTCTCCCATGTAATACAATCCAGCTCATTCATAAAGGTTAAATGTCTAAATGAATTTTCAATTTCAGGCCAACATCAAAGAAACCAGTGTTGATATTCCACACAAACTACATAATTCTATAATTGGTGCTAAAGGTCGCCTCATTCGCTCTATTATGGATGAATGTGGCGGTGTTATTATTCGCTTCCCGGAAGAAGGCAGCACAAAAGACAAAGTGATTATAAGAGGGCCAAAAGATGATGTTGAGAATGCGAAGAAACAGCTGTTGGAACTTGCTGAACAGATTGTAAGTTGAGACATAGAGAGGGTTTTTTTACAGGATTCCCACAAGCTCTGAAAATCATGGAAAACCTGGAAAATCACTAAAAAAATTCCATGCATGAAAAATCATGGAGTTTGAAAAATCCTGAATAATCATGGAAAAATCATGGAATTTTTCGAAATAATTTGATGCAACCACCAGTAGTCAGAAAACTAGCTGTCGGACACTTGTGTGTCTGACAGCTAGTTTTCTGGCTACTGTGGTTTCAAGTTTTAATTATTTCAAAATGTATGCATGGTCTACATGCATGCTGTTTTTGCTGCATTCCGCATTTGTGCTCAGCTTGGTGAAGATATTGCTAAAACTAGAGATTTGAGGCCGTGTATTAAATAGTCATGGAATTACATCGTTGATAATGGAAAATCATGGAAAAATCATGGAATTATGTTTTTGAATTACTGTGGGAACCCTGTTTTTATGAACAAAAAAATAGCATTATCATGCAATACTTTGCGAATATAATTGCTTTTAACATTGTGTGAAAATGTAAGATAAATGAAGACTTGAAAAGCTGTGCAAATGCAAGTATTAGATATAAGCTTTAAAGTTTTCAGACTTTGTAAAATGGAAGCAGATAATAGTTAAAAGATTTGTTTTAAGCCTAAAAATAGATTTGTTTTGCATAAAATCAGTTGACCAATTTAGCAAATTTCATGGAAATCTAGTGTCCTATTTTTTAGGTCATAGTCAAACAAAGCTGACTAAGATCAGACATGGTACAATGTTGCATCTGACCAGGCTCGTAAATTGGAAGCTCCTTTTAATCGGCATCCTTTGAAATTGGATGGTATCTCATAGGGCCAGTTAAGCAAATTTTTTTAGCTTAAAATTGTAATTATTTTCTTACCCATTGCTTTATGCATATGTTTTGGGTGCTCAAAAGAACCGTCTCATCGAGACAGTTCTTTTGAGTACCCCCAACATATATTTTGGTTGAGAAATAAGAAAAATAATTTTCTGGTGCACTCTTATCTGGAGGCCTGGTACCTTATATTTGCATGTGCATTGAATTATTATTTGCTATCCCTTTTTATGTCTTTTCAGCAAACAAGCAGCCATGTTGAAGAATTAAGGGCTAAACCAGAATATCATAAATTTTTGATTGGTAGAAATGGCAGCAACATCAGGAAGGTAAACAAGTTGCCTTTATATTTAACCCTTAAAGCCCCACCTATACTTTGCAGTGGACAACAATTTCAAATTTTGCCGCTTTTTCAAAAATAACAAATAAAGAATGAAATTTCATGAGAATCGTCTGCTGGCAGACGATTCTCATGAAATATCTTACCTTATTTTTTTCGAAAATTGGGAAAGATGTCGCAAAATTTGTCGTCTGCTGCAGTCGTGATTGTGGCTTTAAGGGATAACTCTTTGCCCCCTGGGAAATTTTTCCTGCTCTTTTGTCATCTGCTGATTTTTTCAAAACCAACTTTTTTGAAAAATTATTTCAGGAATACCATCAGAGGGTCAAACAGTTTGGATCCAGATCAGGCCGGACGTTTTGTCGGGCCTGATCAGGGTCTAAACTGTTTGCAGAAGTTACCAGCGGACAACACAAGGAGATGAAGAGTTGATGCAGCGACGTTTTAATAAAATTCTTTTATGTGTGTTGCAGAAGTACAGATAAGGTGGTGTGTGTTTGCATGAAAATGCAATTAAAATTTTACAAAAAGGAATTTAAACTAATGCATGTGTACAGAAACGCAAATCCAAAATTCACGGATGGGTATGCATTTACATGAGGTACCCAGAGCTATATTTCCCATTAGAATTCTAAATTTAATCAGTTCTGGGACTCAAAAAATAAAAATTACGAGTACCAAAGAAAAACTTATATGAAAATCTAGTAGGACTTGCAGGTAACATAGATCCAGATAAAGAAATTTTATTTGCATAAAATCTTAATTATTTCCTTACCCATTAATTTGAACATGCGCAGTCTGATCAGAGCCTTAATTTGTCGCTTGAATATTCTATGACTGTTAATCTATTGACTGAACACCATTTAGAGTTTCTAAGCTTAAAAGAGGGCTGCACAGTCTCGTCTGAGCCTGCACAAGTCAAAATGCCACATTGTTGGAAATCACATGTCATGGCTCAATTATTATAATACAATGGGCCATCCTGACTTAATTGTAGCAAACTCTATGGAAACTTCCATTGGTCTCTAAAGAGTTGAGCATAGGGCCAGTTAAGCAAAAAAATTAGGCGTAAAATTGTGATTATTTTACTTATCCATCAGTTTAAACATGTGTTTTGGTTGCTCAAAAGAACCGTCTCATTGAGACGGTTCTTTTGAGTACCCACAACTAATGTTTTGGATGAGAAATAAAGAAATTAGTTTTCCAATACGCACTCATATCTGGAGGCCTGGGTAAATGAAACAACGGCACAGTCTAGTAATTAAGGGAACTATTGATGAAAGTTAAAGTGTAAAGCGTATCAGGGAAAAAAAAAATGTCAACAAGGTGATGAAATTTACTCCAACGGTACAACAAAATCCACAAGTTAGATGGCAAACAATGAGAGTAAACCAATATGCAGGCAGAATCTTGATGGTCTTATTCAATCAAAAACACTTGAGACATTATGTGTGATCACCAAAAACTGGTGGGGTTAAAAAAATAAAAATACCAATTGTTTTTGCAAATATGTGAGTTATGATAAACATGATTATCTGGTGGGGTAATACCACAGGGGCCAGTCCAGTGTTACCAGTATGCCACAAAGTAATGTGTTATAGTCTATTTCAGTATATTATCTGAGATGGCATATTGTAAAGCTAGGGAGCGCAGTGACTCAGTAGTAGAGTGCTTGACTCGAGACAGAAGGGCCGCGGGTTCGAGCCTCACCAACGTCACTGGGTTGTGTCCTTGAGCAAGAACATTAATCCTAGCTTAGTACTGGTTCAACCCAGGAAGGCCCGTCCCTTTACAACTGAAAGATTGTAGATGGGACGTAAAGAATCAAATCAAACAAATATTGTAAAGCTGGACTGGCCCCTGAGGTAAATACTGAAGTGTAATGTTACCTGCTAAATACACTCTTGATGGCTCTGGGGTGAACTCGTTGTCAGTGTGTGGACAGCACCTTGGAGCTCGGTAGATACGTCTGGATGTCTCAGGACAGAATCACTGTAACATGCTATTGCTGCCTCCAACAGCTTCAGCTGTTCCAGCCTCAGCTTCCCATTGGTCAGAGCCATGGGTACTATCTTCCAGTCATCCAGGGGCTGTCTTCGTGATACTTCGGCTATCTCTGTGGTCCTTCCAGTTGTAATAGAATAGAATACTCGCCTACCACTACAATACCCTATTGACCTGAAGCATGTCTAGAGCTCTGGACTCCTAGTTTAGTTTACAGAATAATCTGGGTCAGAGATCGGTACATGTATTGGGATAAAAACTAATAGGGTCTTGAATTCATTTCACATGTTATTAAAATAAAATGCATATTTACAATTTACACTATCACATGATGTTGCGTCTGAGAGAGATATAAGCCCATGCATTAAAATCGATAAATCACCAGTGGTTTACCGATTTACTTGAAACGTAATGACGTCCATTGTAACGCTGCGTAAAATAAGGGAAAATCTTAACGTTTTCTCACCAAAAATGCAATTTTTAAGTGTTTTAATGTCATGTGATAAATCGAATCTAACATTTGTGCTCCTGTATTATTGAGTTTATTAAACTTGTTGCGAAAAAGAGATAAAATACTCGGCAAGCCTCGCATTTGATCTCTCTTTTCCCCTACTCGTTTAATAAATTCAATAAAACATGAGCACACATGTAAGATCCACTATTTTTTGCTTACCTTGATCTACACTTCTTATTACAGGTGAGAGACAGTACTGGGGCAAGGATCATCTTCCCTCACAATGAAGATGCTGACCAGGAACTCATTACCATCATTGGAACTAAAGAGGCAGCAGCTAAAGCAAAGAAAGAAATTGAATTGCTTGTCAAGGAACTGGTAAGATTCTGATAATCATGGGGGGTGTTTCTCAGCATTTTGTGAACATGAGCCCACACCCAGAATGGGGAATTTTTTAAGTCATTTTAATACGAAATGGGGAAAAACTCACACTGAATTATTTAAAAGTTGGAATGTAGAAATACAATCTGCAGTGGCATGGTGCATTTAAGATGTCACAAAATGGTGATAATGGCCTTGTATTTCACTCCTAACCTTCCCTATAGCCAACCTAATTATAGACATACTGAAAAGCTTGAATAAAAACTTTGTAATATTCAAACAATCACTCTTAATTGAAAACAGCACTGTTCACTGTAGCTATCTGAGGTAGCTATACACAAAGGTTTGAATAAAAACATGTTTCTACTGCGAGTATGGTTTTGTCAAGGAAATTTGGATTTGTGTCGGGGAAATGTCAGGGAATTTTGTTTTGTCCAGCCTGTATGAACCCTGAAGGGTTAAGATAGGACTTTACCAACTACTGACAGAAACTTAGATCTTCCTTGAAAACTATCTAGATGTTTCAGATATTTAAGCCAAATGGAATTTCTCACAGTTATCAATTGGAACAGTCCATTTCTGTTTTAGGGATGGTATTTTTCATTTTTATTAAAATTTTAAGAGAACATTCTGCAAGCAAACAGTGGAGACCCTGATCAGACGCCACATTTTGCGGCGTCTGGTCTGGGTCTGCACTATTTGCCTATGACCAACAAAAAGGATGCTAGGCTTATATGGGTTAAGAAGAGAAAACCACATCTTAACACATAAATCGCGGCCTACAATTGGCAGCAGACGACAATTTCAAATATTGCTGCTTTTTCAAAAATAACAAATAAGGCATGATATTTCAAGAGAATTGTCTGCTGGCAGACAATTCTCATGAAATATAATACCTTATTTCTTTGGAAAATTAGTAAAGATGCTGAAAAATTTGTCACCTGCTGCAGTCTTGGTTGGCGCTTTAAGGGTTATTATAGAATATAAAAAAGCAACAGATGATAGCATATTTATTCATGGGTGACAGTTTTTAGGATAATTCCTGAATAATTTGGCCCACTAGGCTTAATGGGAAAACATGCCCAAAACAATAAAAGTTTTGGATTCTTCTTACAGGACAACATTGTAGAAGGAGAAGTGAATGTTGACACCAAATACCACAAACATTTTGTCGCTCGACGAGGTGAGGTACTCCGACACATAGGGGACGACTTTGGTGGTGTAACCGTCAGCTTCCCACGCAGTGGAGTGAAAAGTGAAAGGGTTGTGATCAAAGGAGCGAAGGATTGTGTCGAAGGGGCCAAGAAAAGAATTCTTGAAATTGTTGCTGATTTGGTAGGTTTTTCTATGAAGTAAATTTTCTCTGACTTTCTACATTTGATCGAGTTCATGAGATTTCGATAGATATCTTTTTTTGCCAGTTTTGCAGACTCCAATGAGAATGTGCAAATTCACACTCTTGCCAGATCTGTCTCTGCTCTCACAAAGTAGGGGTGTAGATGAAGGCTCATGCCAAAAGTTTGGTCACTTGCTCCATTAGAAAACTGCATGGATTTATAGACCCTTAACCCTTTATATACTTCTAGTTTGATAAAATAAACTTGGGATAGTCCATTTTACATATCTGGGGATGTCCGGTTATAATTGTTAAAAAATAGTGTTTTTGTCTGAAGATCTTTTTTACCTTTACAAGCAGTGTAGACCCTGATGAAATGCTGCATAATGCAGCATTTCATATGGGTCTACACTGTTTGCGAAAGTATCAGTTTAAGGGTTTCCCATATGCAAAAGGTTTAAAGCTCATGCAAAAAATGTCTGCTTTATTAATCTACATACATTCGCTGACATTATTTGACTAATTTCCCAGCATGCAACTTTTAGAGTAAGAACATTGTGGCCACAGTGAGTACTCAAAACCTGTATCTTGGAAAGAATTAGACAGTCATCTGGATACTCAACTTATAGGGGGCTGTGGTGCAAAATGGCAGCAATAATGTGTATAGAGGATCCTACATGAGTGGTCCTGTATTTATTTGATTAAATGAGTTATGTGTGAAAAGTTTCAGATTTTGTCATTTTGCATGCAACATTCTTATGGACATCATTACATAACATTACTAAATGAAAACAACTAGTGGTTCAGGCCTCAAGATAAGAGTGCGTAACTGAAAATTCTTTTTCTTCTTTCTCAACCAAAACATATGTTGTGGGTACTCAAAAGAACCGTCTCAATGAGACGGTTCTTTTGAACACTTAAAACGTATGTTTTAATTGCCGGGTAAGAAAATTATTACATTTTGCGCTCAAATTATTTGCTTTACTGGACCTATGATGATTTATGGCTTTGAATGCATAAGAGTTTTATCACTCCCAGATAATATATTTTGTTTCTCTCCAGGATGCCCAAGTGAGTGTAGAATGTGTTATACCACAGCAATTTCACAGGACAGTGATGGGAGCCAGAGGTGCCAATGTTCAAGAAATCACCAGTAACTTTGATGTGGCTATCAAATTTCCAGACCGACCCATGGCAAATGGAGCACCTGGTATGTAATACTGTGTTTTCACTGGGGCCTAGCAGGATAATTGGATATTTGTCTTGACTAACAGAAGGTTGTTGGTTCGATCCTCCGATCTAGCAACATTATTAACCCCTTTGTATTTGGGAATTCCCCAGTGATTTTATTTGGGATTTTAGGAAGCTACCTTTTCCTTCACATTTGGGAAAATATTTTATTACAGTTGGGAAAATAAGTGCTAAAATACATGAAATTGGGAAAATAAAGACCATTTTTGGATTGGGAATGACTCCCATATACGGCCTTAAAAATGGCCAAATAAAATCATTGTTCCCTAAACAAGTACTTTTTCAAACAGTGAGGACCCAGATGAAATGCAGCATAATGCTGCATTTCATCAGGGTCTACTCTGTTTGTAAAGGTAAAAAAGATCTTCAGACAAAAGAAAACAAGATTTTTTGAAAATTATTACCGGGCACCCCTAGATATTTAAATGGACTATCTCAAGTTTATTGTGTCAAATCAGAAGAAAGAAACCATTAGTATACAAAAAAGGTTAAAGATTCATTCTCTTACTTGCACTGATGCAAGTAGGGCAGTTGTCGGTTACTGACAAAATGATGTAATTTTAGTTAACCACTGTGGTATTGCCTTGTCTAGGAAAAGTCTGCTGATATTTCAAGTAGGCTTTTTTGAAAATTTGAAAAAGATCCTACAGTTATACAATCAGGGTTAATAATTTGGATCCAGATCAGAACACAGTATGCTATTTATAAGGTCATTTATAGGGTCATTTTTTTAAAATTCTAATCATCGTGTTCCATAGATTATGCCAAATTTTTGAGTGTAAAATTATTAATATAGTTTGAACTGGGCTGCTCATTGAGACTGTTCTTTTGAGCACCCAAAACATGTTTTGGTAGAGAAATAAAAATAATATTATTTTGTACACACTCTAACAATATTTAGTTTATGAATAGTGAAAGCACCGATGATACTGCCAAAAAAAATGTAGACTTGTCAGATCATATCATGGGTCACCAAAATCTTATCAGATATTACTTGACTTTTAGCTTACTGTAAAGGCGGCAACTTAATATTCATATTTGGGCATGGTTCGGCTATTTCATCTGCTAAGGAAGGGAAATCAGGTGTTATTTATAATTTGGTAAAGAGTTAATCAGCTTTTTGGGCCGCGCAAACGTGCGTGCATTTCATGAAAATCCTCACCGTATACACACTAAACTCGCATTTCTTAACCCTTACAGCGCATAATCACAAAATGTATGTTTTCCTGTGGGAGCAGTCTGATCTGGGTCCACTATGTTTGCCTCTATGCTTATGTTAAATAGACATTTCAGATGCAGTTATTTTGCTGGCGCTTTAAGGACTAAATAACATGTTTTGCGTCTATACTGAGGTAATGGCGCAAGATGATACAGTTACTTTTGAATAATTCAGCTTTGACCTTTGTCTAAGGTTGACCAGTCCTAATTACGCATTCATGAGGTGCTGCCTTTACAGTAACCAAAAAGTCAAGTAATATGGATGTATTTTTTCTTGCAGCCCGACCCTCAGGAGCGGGTGATGCCGCAGATGCAATGGTGAACGGAGATGATGAAAAGCAGGCAGAGGATAGCAAGAAATTAGATACTATTATGATCACCGGGAAAGCAGATAACTGTGAGGCAGCTAAGAAGGCGCTCCTGGTACGTTCATGATTGGAATTTTATCAGACCTTTTGAAAAGAATTACCTATTTTACTTTATGTCTGCATGTTGAACTTCGTTTTGAGATACATGGCTTTATACGTTAGATATTGGTTACTAAATCAGGGTTGCCACGGTCAGGGAAAAAGTTCTGGAAAATGAAAAAATTTCCAGGTCAGGGAAAAGTCAGGGAATTACATTTTCAGTCAGGGAAATTTAAAAAAAAAAAAAAAAAAGTCATGGGAAAATCAGGGAATTTCAAAATTTTCCTAAAAAGATGCTAGTTAACAGGCTTCTGGAAATTTTAGTTTCCATAATTTGCAAGCAATATTAGAAAAGGAATGTTTCTGAACATAAATTGCAAGCAATTTATATTCAGAAACATTCCTTTTCTAATATTTATGGTTTAAGATTTTTCTTTAAGGATTAAATCAGCAAGTTCAAATATTTGTGCAAAATCTTTGAATAGTCGATGGATGAAAATGGCTAAAATTGGCCTTCCAAAAGGGTCTGGAAAACGGTTGAAAGTCAGGGAAAAGTCAGGGAATTTTGAAATGGATATTGAGGGGCAGCCCTGTAAATGCCTGCTATTCAAATTTGTTATATGGGCCTAGACGTGCGAAAATCTGATTTTGTCGCAAGCGAACAACAAAGGCACAGACCAGCCAGTGTATATGCGAAGTCTGATCAGTGTCTTTGTTGTTTAGTCTTTGCAAAGTATATTGACTACTTGCTGCACAAAAAATGATTATTCTAGATAGTCTTTACAGCTGATCAGGGTTTTTTTTAATTTTAGCTGGTAGTTAACCCTGAAGACGGGCTTTCTTGCATCTAGCCCCATATATTTAACTTGCCACTTTCAAATGATCACTACCTGTACAAAATGTGCATTGTCTTTTAGAATCTGATATGTCCAATTTAATTTGGGCAGTATGTATCTTTGTATAGACTGCAGTATTGGTTTTCAAAACTTTGAGCCAATGAGCTCAGATCAGCCCAGTCAGGTCATAGTCTTGGCAGTGCACCCTATGGGCTGCTAAGGTCTTGTGTGATTTTTTTACATGGACAGCAAAGGCTCTGATCTGACTGCACTTAGGTTTTGTTGGTTAAATCATGCTTTGACCTCATCTTTGTATAATAAGAACATGAGTTAAGATAAATGAGCCGTGGCATGAGATTTCCAACAAGGTGGCATTTTGATGTGTAGACTCAGACAAGCCTCTGCAGCCTCCTTTTAAGCTTAGAAACTCCAAATTGTGTTTAGTCGGTAGCTTAACAATCACATAATACTCAAGTGACTAGCAAAGGCTCTGATCAGACTGCGCGTATGCGCAGGCTGATCAGAGGCTTTGCTGGTCGCACATAACATATTGTTGGAAATCTTATGCACTGGCTCAAATGTTTTCAATGCACATAATGAAATCTATTTTGTATTCACTTTGAAGACCATAAACCACGAAAAGGGTAATTTTATAGCAACTAGACTAGTGAAGACCCGGATGCTAAATAATTCAGCATTTCATTGGGTTATGCATTGTTTGCTGAGACAAAATCAATCTTCAGAGAAAGAAATACAATATATTTTGGGAAATTATAACCTGTGAGCGTTCCATATATACAAAGGACCATCCTGACTTTACTTTTATCAGACTTTAGGGAAATTTCATTGGCACAAAAAGGCTTAGCCCTTTACTCCATAGGCTATTTTTAGTTTGTGACATAATTTTTTATTTTTAGACAGCGTTGAAAAAAAATCAAGAAATTTTTTTGTTAAGTTTTGAATACTTTTGAATATATACTCAGCGTCAATGAAAAGTTACCAGTATCAAAGCTTCGATATTTCGGAAAATATATAATGCAACTCTTTGGCTACTGTAACGTTCATGTTTCTGGTTAACGACAAGCTGATTTGGAGAGATAAAACAGTTACACGACCTCTGGATCTATGGTGCCCGTGACGCACGTGCATTTTATGTTTTCTGCAGTTTTTAAGAATTTGAAATCATCATTTTCAGAAGACAACATGCCAGGACATGCCCTAGACATTTTCACTGAAAACGCCACCAAAATGGTTTAGGTTATCCCATTAAACGCGAAAAATGAGGATCAAACTTAAAGGTAGCACCAAAACTTTGATTTTTCCTATACAATGCAATGGAAACTACAGGGTCCCTCACGGAATGATTATAATGCATTCGGGTGTGATGGATACCGTTTTCCATAGTGGTGCTGCATGGCACCCTATGCCATAAAATTTAGTGTTGAAGTATCCGCGGTTCTTCGTACAGGATGTACTAAATATTGTCCTATGTTGAGTGTATGTGATTTACTGGTAACTTTTCACTGACGTTGAGTATATTATGGAAAATGGAGCATTTCCATTTTCCATAAAATTTTCAAATATGCTATATTTCAAAGGTTTTACTATGGGGCAAAGGGTTAAAACAAGCTTAACACTTTTATTTTTCAGGAACTGGTGCCAATAACAGAGGATATATGCGTTCCTTTTGACTTCCATCGCTATATCATCGGGCAGAAAGGCAAGGACGTACGAAGAATGATGGAGCAGTACAATGTTAACATATCAGTACCACCGCAAGACGAGCATAGCGACTATATCAAAGTGAGGGGACCACCGGCAAATGTTAGGCGTGCAGCGGAAGCACTCGCTGAGAAAGTGCAAAATCTGGAGGCCGAGAAGGAAGATAGGGTAATTGTTTAAACTTTGTCTAGGTTTAGATATACAAAAATTTTAACGTAAAATTATAAATATTTTCTTACCGATAAGCTTTAACATATGTTGAGGGTGCTCAAAAGAACCGTCTCATTGAGACAGTTCTTTTTAGTACCACAACATACGTTTTGGTTGAGAAATAAGAAAATTAATTTTCTGTTACACACTCTTAACTGATGGCATGTCATGCTTTTGCCAGATGGGGTTTTCACAGGGTTGGTTAGCTGGGCCTTTAGTGCAATCGATAGTTAGTCTGATTGCAGACCCAGGGGTTGTAAGTTGACAGTTACTAAATCAATCTTCAGAGAATCTTAAGAAATTATAACCTGTGTCCTCTGAACTCATTGCCTACAAGTGTCGTCTGCTCAGAACCTTTGCAAACAGATGGATCAGGCCTTATCTGGATCCAATCTGTTTGACACTCAGATGGTATTCCAGAAAGAATTTTTTTGAAAAACATGATTTTGGGAATAAATCAGCAGACAACAAAAAAGTACGAAAGATTTACCAGGGGCAAAAGAAATTATAAAATAATATATGATGGATCATTCTGATGTAACTTTATCAGACTTTGAAAAATTCCATTGCTCCAAAAGAGTTTAAAAATCTTATAGCCTTGCCTATATCAACTGTATGAGTTTGATGAATTGCATTCATAGGGCCAGTTAAGCTAATTTTTTTCAGCGTAAAATTACGATTGTTTTTCTTATCCATTAGTTTAAACAGTACCCACAACATATGTTTTGGTTAAGAAATAAGAAAAATAATTTTCAGGTAAGCACTCATATCTGGGGGCCTATTGATATTGATCATTATCTATATTCCATTTACAGTTACTGAAAAGCTATGAACTGGTGGTTGAAGTTGATCCATCGTACCACCCTAAATTGATAGGGCGTAGAGGGGAAGTGATTAACAAGATCCGCAGCGATTTTGACGTGAAAATTCAACTTCCGAATCAAAATGATGAGAACCAGAGTAAAATCACGATCATCGGTTATGAGAAGAGTTGTGTAGGGGCCAAGGAAGAGATACTGAAGATGGTCAGAGAATATGTAAGTACTAAAATAAATCAGGGTTGTGGTTGGGGGGGGGGGATTCTGGAAAATGAAAACATTTTCAGGTCAGGGAAAAGTCAGGGAATTTTATTTTCAGCCAGGAAATTTTAGAAAAAAAGTCAGTGAATTTCAAAATTTTACTAGTTAAGGAAATTTTCCAAAAATGTTGGTAGTTAACAGGCTTCTGGAAATTTTATTTTCCATAAATTGCAAGCAGTATAAGAAAAGAAATGTTTCTGGCGGTCCAGTTCTTTTAGGCTGCATCAATTTTCCCAATTTTGATGATTCAAATGTTCTTTTCCAAATTTAAACAGCCCCTGGCCCCGACTTCAGAAGATAGGAAAATCCCTGTAATTAGAAATCATAGATTCCTTGACCATGTGAGAAAATATTCACAAACTGTTTATACCCCAAACAAACCTGGAATTTGTGTGCACTCCATACTTATGTCATCACTCAGCAAGCCTTGTGATGCCAAACAGTGATCCTCGGGACAGATTTTTCTATCCCACACTCACACTCATGATTGGTTCTTATGTTATTGACCATTACTGTATGTTTGTGATAAGCAGTGCTTAGTATCCATTTGAGCTGTGACATGAGATTTCCAACAATTTCACATTTTGACATGAATGAACTTGGACAAGCCTGTGCAGCCTTCTTGTAAGCTTAGAAATTCCAAATGCTGTTCGGTCAGTAGCTTAACAGTCATTGAATATTCAAGCGACTAGCAAAGTCTCTGATCAGACTGCGCATATGAGCAGGCTGGTCAGAGCTTTTGCTCTTTGCACATACCACATTGTTGGAAATCTCATGTCACGGCTCATTTTCATTTTAGCTAGTAATCACTGCGTTGTGTCTTTGAGCACGACACTATATCTTCTGCTTAGTACTTGTTCAACCCAGGAAAACAGGAGAAAGCCCTTAGCCCCAGTGGATCATTTACAATTTTGGGCTTATGGGTCCTTGGACTCGCTGTTATCAATATCATTGAGTCCCAACTGCAAACTTATGAGTCCAAAACACTACTTTTAATGAAAAGTCTGCAATACTATTGCATCCAGGGACTCCCTGAAATAAAAACTTATGCGCAAAAGATGCAGGATGTGCAGGTAACAAAATCACTGAGTCCTGACATGACTTAAATTGTTTTGACTGTGACGTAAAGCATCAGCGCAAAAAGTACAATTTTTGAATTTGATCTTGTGTTAATCAGGAGCACATGGTACATCTTGACGTAAAAGTAGATCGGAGAATACACCCGAGAATCATCGGAGCGAAAGGACGTGGGGTGAGAAAGATACAAGATGATTTCAAGGTTGAGCTGAGGTTTCCTCGACAGAATGACGACCCCGACATCATCACTATCAGCGGCAATGAAGATGATGTCTATGATTGTAAAGATCATTTACTGAATATAGAGGAAGAATTTGTAAGCTTATTTCTTTTTTATTGCTTGTCTTTTACATTTTATTGCTTTTTTACAACAAGCTTAATAAATTGAATAATATCGAGGCAAAAATGCCAGATTCTATTTGTCATATGACTATAAAATTACTTCAAATCGCATGACATGAAAATGTTACAATTTTGTCATTATGTAGGATGTGATTGCATAAAGTTACTTAATATGGTTTCAGCATCTTGAGCAAGACACATTAATCCTAGCTTAGAACTGGTTCAACCCAGGAAGACCCGTCCCTACATAACTGAAAGATTGTTGATGGGACGTAAAGAATCAAATTAAACAATTATCAATTTAAATACATGGCATTATATCACTCTCAGACGAGAGGTTATATGAAAAGGCTTGACATTTCATGTGAATTGTCTGCTGTCCATTCACCTGAAATATCAAAACTTAAAAAAACTTTTTTTCTCCTAAAGTTGTCTGCTCTAAATTATCATCAGTGCTTTAAGCATTAAACTAACACTTAAAAACAAACAATTAATGAGGTATTTATTATAACAGCTTATTGAAAAACATGTCAACATGACCCAAAAATGCCACAATCACAATCTAAGGCACCAAGAGGAAGAGACACTTAAGCACAGATAACTAGCTTAGTACTGGTTCAACCCAGGAAGACCCATCCCTTTATAACTGATAGATTGTTGATGGGACATAAAGAATCAAATAAAATAAAACAAAAAACTTAAGCACAGACAATCAAAGGCAAAAGCATAAAAGCAAGGAAAAAAAAAAAGTCCTAAGCACTAGAAAGGACATAAAGAACTACATCAGAAAACCAGAAGCATTTTCATGCTCAACTCAACTGAGCATGCAATTTATCCTACAATTGTTGGCATTTTAACATTTATTAGCAGGATCAATAATATTTTTTCAGTATGTTAGTTTTTTTGAGCAGTTGAAATTTCATCCTCAATTGAGTTGAGCCTGAAAAAAGTTTTATAATTTTGAGGCCAGGACTAAACATGAAACCCACACACACATTGGGAGCAACAAACCGCTGACAAGATCTTTGCTTCTGTTTTATTATTTAAGCCGAAGAAATAAACACTTGTTATATAGGGTAAAGTCGGGTATATTGGGACATCAGGTAAATTCAGACACACATTTGCAAACGATGTAATTGCGGATGAGACGGCTCCTTATGAGCCAGACGGCTCCTTATGAGCCGTCTCATCGGGATTTTCACTGTTTGCTTAGCTGATTTATTTTCATTCCAATATTTGAAATATGAATCAAAAAAGATCGCTGTCGGAATTTATCTGTCTATCCAAATATACCCGTCTTTACCCTATGGACTATTTTTTCTAGTTACAAGACATCATTGATGAGGAATATCTCCGTGACCTACAGAGACCTCCCAGCAAGGATCATCATGGAGGCCAAGATCGCAATGTTGACGAGAGAGGCTTTGTCGTGAAGAATGCCCCTTGGAGTGCATCCGCACCAGACACCAGCAGTGATGCTGAGTTCCCCAGTTTCCCTGGGGGTGGGGCCGTGGCACCAAAATCTAGCCAAGCTTGGGGACCAAGTAGGAAGTACTAGAATTTCATTGTAGAATCTTTGATATTGTTAAATCAATCAACTACCACAAGAGACAATGGAAGGATTTCTAGTAGCACAGGTTTAGATAAACCAAAATTTTCAGCGTAAAATTGTTAATATTTTCTTACCTGTCAATTTTAACATATGTTTTGGGTGCTCAAAAGAACCGTCTCATTGAAACGGTTCTTTTGAGTACACACAACATATGTTTTGGTTGAGAAATAAGTAAATTAAAATTTTGTTACGCACTAAAGTCCTGTAGTAATAACCCTACAATACTCCTTCATTTCTTCCTCTACATGGCCTAGCAGGCTTCCAGGTAAAAGTGTGTAATCAAATTTATTTTTATATTTCTCAACCAAAACATATAATGTGGGTACTCAAAAGAACCGTCTCAGTGTACTCAAAAGAACCGTCTTTTGAGCACCCAAAACATATGTTTAAATTGATGGATTAGAAAATAATTACAGTTTTGCGCTAAAATATATCACTTATCTGAACCTTTTATGGCCTAGTGATGTTTATCATGATTATTGCTCTAATTGAGAGATTTTTCTTTTCTTTTGCTTTGGACTAAAAATATGGTCCCTTTTAATACAAGCATGACACCTCAGTATTTTTATATTAGATCTCAAAAGTGATTTGAAATAAGTATAGCTCGCGAAAATGTAGACTTTTCGTCTCTTTTCCCAATAATTTGCTTGTTCTACGAGAATGGTCTATAAAATTGAAACAACAATCAAAAGCCTTGGACAGAATTTCTTGTTAGTTGACCAGTATTGGTATAAACAGCCTTTTAGTTAAGAGTATGTACCCCCCAATTTTTTTTTTAATTCTGAACTAAAACCTATGTTGTGGGTACTCAAAAGAATTGTCTCAAAACATATGTTAAAACTGATGGGTAAGAAAATATTTACAATTTGTTGGTCCATTTAAATAAAATGCATTAAAAAGCATGGCCAGTCAGAACCGTTTATTGGTTGATAGTCCAAATTTTCAGGATATTTTTACAGTTTTTTCTCGATTTATGCCATAACCAAATGGGCTCAGAATATCACGCAAGGTGGATGCAATGCAGCATTGATATTGATTTGGTATTAACGCCAAGGAGATATAGCATCAATGTTTACACCCTCAAGGCATTTTTGTTGCACCTGCGCTTTCATTTGTGACATAAGCTTACAAGTTTCTGTCGGTTTTCTAGGGAGCGCAGTGGCTCAGTGGTAGAGTGCTTGACTCGAGACCGAGGGGCTGCGGGTTAGAGCCTCACCGGTGTTTATGTGTTGTGGTCCTTGAGCAAGACACATTTATCCTAGCATAGTACTGGTTCAGCCCAGGAATACCCGTCCCTGTTTAACTGAAAGATTGTTGATGGGATGTAAAGAATCAAATCAAACAAAAACTGTAAGTTTTCTTGTTGACATATCTGCATCAATATTAAACGCAGGTTTCTGTGGATTATTTATACATGAAACTGACCTTGTTAGTACTGACCTTGACCGTTATAACCTGTGTTCTGACAGGTGCAACAGTGCTCCCGTTTGACTTTTTTGTACTGCTGAAAGTGTAACATATTTATTATTGTATAAACCCCATTTACCTTAAATATTCATATAGCGAGACCTGAGCAAGCAGTGTGGACTTAGGTCAGACCGTGCCTCATGTTGTGCTGTATTTCTAAACTGGAAGCTTCCAGTTAAATATCTGGACTAATCCACTTTAGTTATCAGTAGTTCACTGAATAATGCAAACAAATAGTCCCTGATCAGACTGCTCTAGGAGCAGTCTGGTCGGGTACTATTTTGTTTGCACATGATTTTCCTGTCCCTGTCAAAGTAATTCGGTTCTGGCACTCAGAGTTTAAGTATCTGAATATTTAGGGTAAATAGTACTAGTATTGTTATTTTGAACTAATTCTGAAATTGAATAAGATAAACCTTAACACTGTAGCACTCAGAGAGGCCTAAATTTAGAGTTTGACCATTCTAAGTGCAGCAGGGTTATCTAGCAAGGTTGAGAAATGCAAAGGCTTAAATACACGTAAGTGAAATATGAAAACCTGTCTTTCATAAGTTATTTAAAAGAAAGGCTTTACTTTTAAAGCGCCTACCAAAATTTGCAGATGACTTCAGTTCGAATGAATCTTTTTAGGACCAAATGTACTTAACTTTAAAAAGGCCACCTAAAGTTGCAGCAAGTCATCTGGTTTGGGGTAAAAGAAAAGATTTTTATGCATGTATCATATGTCTCCATTGTTAAAGTGTATAGATTTGTTATGTTTTTCTGTTGCTGACATGTTAAAGTATGTTGTTGTATGTTACTGGCTATGGATTTGGTGGCCCTGGTTGAGGAGTATCTTAATGGCTAATTTCTTTTAAATCTAAAGCGTCGATTAGAAATAGAAACGATGTCCGTTGGAATACCCCTCATACCAAGGTCTGTATGGATACTCATGGATGCCCACATCCTTTGAGCATAATTATTCTAATAAACGCACAGAGGCATTGCAATTATTTGACCCAGCAACCTCAAAGCAAAATATATGTACAAAAGGTTTAGTGTCCAAAAGCCTTAGATAATGTTCCACCATTTTGCGCATGAAAAAGGGGAGTGAGCATTCATTAGAAAGGGGGCATTTATTAGAATGAATATGGCTTTAAATGATGAGTTATGATGGTATGTGTAAATGTTTATCTTCCTAAATTTCTTCCATTTGCTATTTACTTTGTATTTTGTTGACTGCCTTATGTAAAGGAGCCACAACTGTCAAAACCAATGAAAATGTCAGGTGCGTCCAGTAAAGATGTCAGATCAGACTGCCTGGACAAAATTGAAGGCTAATCAGAGTCTTTGCTGGACACACCTAGTATTTTGGTGGTTTTGTCCTGATGTAGCTATAAATTGTTAAAGACTCGCTAATTCCATCCCAAATGACCCATTTTCTGCCACCACAGGGTATCAAATTAACAATTGATATCAAAATATTATCATTAATTAGAATCTTGATAATGCAAAAAATTTACACATGAATTAAGCACCACCAAGAAAAGAGTTTGAATCCATTTTCGTTCAAATGCCATTGGCCCTTACGTGCAATCTCGTCAGAGCCATCACTACTCTTTAATGATATTTTAACTAAAAATGAATAATTTTTCTATTGGGTGCTGTTTGGTTGATTTACATGTACCATTAATGTACTAGTTAATATATTAACAATATAAAATGTTAATTGGATTATTTGTGGGGGAAAACAAAAAAACAGTCATTTGTGGAGGCCTAGTGACTTTAAATCTGCTTGTAGCTGGCAATGATAGGATGTGATTGTCTCGCTGAATGAAGATGGAAAGAAAGATTTTACCGTGTGGAAGCTCCAAGTTTCTTTTTGACACTCAAAATATTGGCGTCACTTAATCCTATTGTACTCTGGATTGGGGCCAAAAACTGGGGTCAGTCTGAGTTAAATAGGGTAAAAGGAAAAAGTATTCTTTTTCAGTATTCATCGACACCATAATTAGCAAGATTCAAAATGTGAATGTGTCCAATATGTGCCTAGTCGCGAGAAAACCTGTCTTCAGTTGTCCCATAAAATTAGATTCTTATTAGTCTACTTAGCTACAGAGAGTGAATAACAAAGGTGCTGATCAGACTGCATAGATGCACAGGCTGGTATGTGCCTTTGTTGTTCGCAAACAAAGGTTTTCTTGCGTCAAGACCCACATATGAAAGGTATAGCAAGACGAGAGAGAGGTTTAAATGTTTTTCTTTTGAAATTATTAATTCAGGTGCAGGGTTGTAACTCCACCCATTATTTTCTTCATTGTATTTACTTCATAATTTTCATCCCACCAACACACCAACATTCAGATACTAGTCATAGAATCACGAATGTGTTTCATGAGCACCAAACTATATCATGTGCTACCATAGCAAATCGCATATAAGACTGATCGGAATGAATTTTCCAGGCCACCCAAGAAGAATATTCCCAGTCTTATAAGTGAGTTATGATGGTAATTTAAGCCAAACAATATTGTGCTACCACAATAGATTGCTTGTAAGACTGAATGTACTTTTAGGTCACCAAAGAAGGATATTCCCAGTCTTGTTAGTGGGTTACTATGGTAACTTTAGCTAAACTATTTCATATGCTACCATAGAAATCACATATAAGACAGTTTGACTGGAACTCTTTGGCCACCCAAGGAGATATTCACTGTCTTATAAGTGAGTTGTTAGGGTAACTAATTTCTTTAGAATGGTCTAATGGAGATTTTGCCATTCTGAAAGCTACAGAGCTAGACAAATGAATACCAAATTATTTTATGTGCTACCGTAAGATTCAGTTACAAGATGGATAAAAATTTCCTAGACATCTATTATATTTCCATCTTATAAGTGAATTAGTATGGTAACTATCTATTGCACTCAGAATGGTCAAAACTGAGTTTTGCCCATTCTAAGTGCATTATAGTTAGATAAATACCAAACTATTTGAGCCATGACATGAGATTTCCAACAATGTGGTATGTGCAACCAGCAAAGACTCAGACCAGCCTGCGCATACGCGCTGTCTGATCAGAGCCTTTACTAGTCGCTTTAATATACTATGAGTGTTAAGCTACTGACTTAACATCATTTGGAGTTTATTAGCTCAATAGGATGGTGCACAGTCTCGTCTGAGTCTACACTTGTCAAAATGCCACATTGTTGGAAATCACGTCACAGCTCATTTGAGGATTATTTTCCCACATATCCAGTTAGCAATAAGCAAGGTTGAGATGGGCCAGCCCATGAAATATTGTTACTTATAGCATATGCTTCAAATTAATCTTCCAATGGGCTTGCCTAGCTTTCCAAAAGGCTAGATGCTCAGTCCTGTTAGCTTCCATATTTTTGTGGGGGCAGTGAGAAGCTGGGACAATGCACAGGCTTGTCAAAGTCCTCACTGCTTGCATTTGAGATAAGTACCAAAATAACACGAGGTGGAAAAAATTGTTATTGAATGAACTTGACATTTTTAATTGTTTCTACATGTATTTTTAATAAAATATGCAATGCACAATGATAAGAATATGATACCAGGTATCACTGATATGATAAATGGTATCGCTGATAAGATGATGTCTATCTTACTAGCAATATTACATTTATCATTTTGGTGATACCTGCTATCTAATTAGAGATTCCATTTATCATTTTGGTGATACCTGCTATCTAATTAGAGATACCATTTATCATTTTGGTGATACCTGCTATCTAATTAGAGATACCATTTATCATTTTGGTGATACCTGCTATCTTACTAGAGATACCATTTATCATTTTGGTGATACCTGCCATCTTACTAGAGATACCATTTGTCATTTTGGTGATACTTGCTTTCTTACTAGAGATACCATTTATCATTTTGGTGATACATCCTTTCTAACTAGTGATAAATATCACCAAAATGATAAATCATAATGCTAGTACGATAGCACCAAAATGATAACTGGCATCACTAGTAAAATAGCAGGTATCACCAAAACGATAACTTTTATCACTGGTAAGATATCAGTTATTACCAATATGGTAATTGAGTGAATGAATCATGAAATTATTAATCTGAGTTGTTAAATGTTTATTCTAATCTGGATATTTACTTTCCCAGAAACCTGCTTCATCCGTAATAGCCATAACTCTGAGGAGACTTGACTATTCTGGATGCAGTAGGTTTTAAATGGAATTTCATTCCACTAATTATATGTTAAATACCACTGAGTTCTATTGCATTTAAGGTAGCTTTGTTCCTATGAATATTTAGATAATACTTTATCAGTAGTTTTAGACATTATGTAACTGTTTTACTTACTTGATTATCTTTTGTTTCTCTGACATTCAGTTGGTTGAAGACTTGTTAGCTTAATAAACTTGGCTCTTTACCTACTAGTCTCATTTGCTGATAACATTTGCAAAAGTTTGGACCCAGATCAAGCCCAATAAAACATTGGGCCTGATCTGTATCCAAGCTGATGGTTTTCTTGAAAGAATTTTCGAAAAAGACGATTTTGAATAAAAAAAAAATCAGCAGAGAACAAAAATAAAATTACCCAGTTGGCAAAGAGCTAGATACACATATATTTTGGTGGAAAATTGAAGAAATTAAAAAAAATGTGGTGTAAGCTAAACTCGATTTTTTATGTTTTTCACATTGATTTTCGGCGATAACTTTTTTATTATTGATTTTAGTAAACTGTGTTCGCGATGAAAGTTGTAGAGAAAAGTTAGCGCCAACTTCTCCAAACGGTTCCATCATCATAGATGCTGCAATTAACTCTGCGCATAGATGCACTCTTTGAGCATTTTAAGCAAAGCGCAAATAAACTGAGTCAAATATGTCAGTCAAAAAGTTACATTGCACCGCCCCGATTCAATAAGAATGGCGATGGATGGCTTGTTCAAATATATTGGAAATCGCGCCTGATTCGCCCGTGCGTTAAGCTAGTTGGGTCATCTCGAAACTGTCCGTTTAGGAGCACGTGCATAAGAGAAGAATGGCGCGTCATGCGATATCACAGCTTCTGTACCTACAAGTAATCATGCTCATAGTAGAGTCTGAATATGCACGGTACATTCTGAGTCTACACACGGCAGGATTATGTTATAAACAACCATTAAATAACTGTATATACACCCCTTGTGAATATTCTTTTGACACGAACCCTTTCTGTCACGCCTCTACGAAATTTACCTGTCAATAAAAGACTTAGAAAATTTGGCTGAATTCAATTAATTGCAAAATCTTCATCTATGTACACAGAAATCTGTTTGTGCCACAAACTTCGGACCTCTTGGAGAAATCGGCGCTAATTTTTCTCTACAATTTTCATCGCGACTACAGTTTGCTAAAATTAGTAATAAAAAAGTTATCGCCGAAAATCAATGTGAAAAACATAAAAAATCGATTTTAAGTAATTGTTTTGACTACTGCAATACACCAGTATGATATATTGATTATTTTACCAAAATTTCAGTTTCAGTATTTTAGAAATATTAAACTTTGACTCGTGTACTTAGTATGTTGACAACAAAAGCTCCTGTCAGCCTGCATATTCACTATTGTCTGCTTAGAGCCTTTGTTGTTCGACATACAAGTGTCTTCACTTACAGACACAAATTCTAAACATACAGTAAAACCTGTCTTAAGCAGCCACTCAAAAATAGACAAAACAAAGATCTTAATGACAAATGATAGCTTAATGAAGGTCAAAAGTATTGCAGAATGCTCCCCTTGGAGCATTCTGCAATACTTTTGGCCTGCATTAAGCGATAATCGGTCTTGAAAACCAACTTTTGGTCTTTTTGAGTGGCCATTTAAGACAGGTTTTACTGTATATATTTATCCTATTGAACCTAGAAAGGCAGGCCAAAGCCCTCTAGTTTTAGCCTGCCTTTCTGAGTGCAAAAGGTTTAGCAGTATATTGACACATACATAGAAGGCCCCTCCCTCTCAGTCCTACACTGCTAGTGGTGATCTGGGTCTTCTCTGTAGGTATAATGTTAGACGAGCTGTTCTTGAAATATGACATTATTCCTGCACAATTCATCAGGTTTCTTGACTTACACCTTTTCTCTCATGGTTGTTAAGTACATTAAAGCAAATGTACAGAACATTTTAAGTCAAATAATAATAAAAATAATAAAAACAAGGAAAAAAGAAGTTCTGGTGTTGTTGTTTTTAACTCCCCTGAGCGGATTCTCCTGTGTGAGCTTCTAGTAGAATGCTGAAGTCTCCGGCATATGTCCCTCCAGCAAAATGTTCACACATCTCGGGAAAACACTGAACCAGTTCAATTCAAATTTCGAATGGAGACTCCTTAGTCTGGGGGAGGAAGGAAAAGTATGTTCAAGATGGCAACACGTTCATACATGGTAAACATGGTTCCAGAAATAAAATTTTTATGAGCATTCAGTTGATTTTTTTCTAATCCGTAAATTTTATAATGTCTTTGGGGTGCTCAAAAGAACCTCATTGAAATGATTCTTTGAGTACCCACAACATATGTTTTGTAGTAGAAATAAGATTTTTTTTATTATGCCCCCGCCATTTATAATTGGGGGGGGGGGGCATATAGCATCACCCTTGTCCGTACTTCCGTACGTACAAAAAATGGTTTCCGGGCGATATCTTTTGAAAACATTGGTGTATTGGATTCATATTTCATACACAGGTATATAATCATAAAATACAGTTCAAGTTCGATTATGGACAAAATCCACCGATTATTATCAGAGTTATGGCCCTTGACCTCCGAATGAAAAATGGTTTCCAGGCGATATCTTTTGAATACAGTTATGTATTGGATTCATATTTCATACACAGGTATTTAATCATAAAATACAGGTCAAGTTCGATTATGGACAAAATCCACCAATTATCATCAGAGTTATGGCCCTTGATCTCGATACGAAAAATGGTTTCCGGGCGATATCTTTTGAATACATTGGTGAAATGGATTCATATTTCATACACAGGTATATAATCATGAAATACAGGTCAAGTTAGATTATAGATAAAATCAACCAATTATTATCAGAGTTATGGCCCTTGATCTCCATATGAAAAATGGTTTCCGGGCGATAATACGTTGGTGTATTGGATTCATATTTCATACACAGGTATATTATCATAAAATACAGGTCAAGTTTGATTATGGACAAAATCCACCAATTATCATCAGAGTTATGGCCCTTGATCTTGGTACGAAAAAAGGTTTCCGGGTGATATCTTTTGAATACATTGGTGAAATTGATTCATATTTCTTACACAGGTATATAATCATAAAATACAGGTCAAGTTTGATTACGGATAAAATCAACCAATTATCAGAGCTATAGCCCTTGATCTCCATATGAAAAATGGTTTCCGGGCGATATCTTTTGAATACGTAGGTGTATTGGATTCATATTTCATACACAGGTATGTAATCATAAAATACAGGTCAAGTTCGATAACGAATAAAATCCACCGATTATTATTAGAGTTATGACCCTTTGTTAATGACAATGCCCTATTTATGGGAAATCGGCAATAGCGGGGGCATCCGTGTCCCATGGACACATTTCTAGTTCCACTCTATCTAAAGGCCTGGTAAAATAAGGAAGAAGGCAAAGATCAGGAATCAATACAATCAAGTACCACACTTGACCCAGGACACCACATGGGAAAGTGACAAAACACAAGATAACATCACATACAAGAGGTAAACCCTTTTCCCATCAGGTGACCACAAGGCTGCAAAGAACAGACAAGACAGCATGACAGACAAAAAGGATCCACAAAAGAAGCACCGCCTTGGAACAGTCAGTAAATTTTTTTAAACTAGTTTCATGGTACCAACCTCACCCTTATTTCTGATGTAGATCAAGACAAATAGATGTTTGGTTTGCATGAAATATCCTTAACTTATCAATGTGTCATCTAGTAAATACAAATCGAGATATAAAAAGGAGATAAAACAAATATAAGGACTCAACAGCATATAGAACTGAATACCGGAGTAAAAGAAGTCCAACAGTTAAACCCTGGTGGGCCCGACCACAGATCTTCTTTGCTTGGGCCATGCTGTGTAGCATCTGGGATATGAGAACCTACAAAGTTCAAAATGATTATCATAGGCTGACCTTAATCTATTGCATAGCAAGGTCAAATTTTATCCTTAATGCTTTTGTCCCTTTTTTTGGTAGTTTACTTCTGTTCGTCTGTCAACAATTTACATCTAACTACATTTCTCTACAGCAGTGGTGGCTGCCACTGTCAAACAATGCATAGAAGTTGTCCTTGTTGTACTCTTAGAGCATGCACTGTGACCTTTATATTTTACGTTCCATTGACATTGTCATATAGTGAAGTTCTGCATTGAATACTGTAAATTCGGAAATGTTGACAAGATTCTGATTTTCTCTATTAGCGTTAAGACATATTTGCCACATTGAAAATTGTGCCTTTGCATGCTTTACCTACATCAGTAATAGACAGAGTTTTCGCCACTTTGCGAGGGTTTTATTTCGTGAAATACGTAGAATTTCGCGAAAATAAAACCCTCACAAAACATTCCGAATTTACAGTTTCAAACCTAGCATGGTATTTGTCATAATTTTACCTGGTAAAATGCATTTCCTCTAGCAGAGATCGCTGTTAGTGTCAAACCTTGCTTTTTGGATGACCTTGACCTACATTTCATGCTCCAGTGACGGTCATAGTTTTACCTGATAAAGTGTGATTCTCTGCAGCAGTGACAGCTGCTAGTGTAAAAAAGTGAGTACATGGGTGAAAGTTTTCAGGATTTTTCCTGAATTCAGGATTTTGAGGCTGACTTTCCATAGAAAGCCAGCCTCAAAATCCTGAATAGGGCAGGATATAATGTGTTGTTTTTTTATTTAATTTCAATTTATTAAAAGACAAGTGACCATTAAAATTTAACGTTGACTTTTTGTTTATTGTTACTCCCATTGTGGGAGTCCGTAATTGTTCTATGTTTTGTTGTACGTTACTTTATGTCCATTCTAATATTGCAATCATCTTGATGGGGAAGAGAGAGCTGGTTGCTTTGCTTAATTTGTCTTCCTGGTGTCTCGTGATGGTTGAGCCGCTCTTCCTCACGGTGCCACGGGGTTGTCTGCAGTTTGTGATTGTGGTATTTCCTGATCATACTCACTATTTTTGAAATCAACATTTTGTAGGCATACTGCAAGTTTTAAAGTTTGAATTTCTAAAGATCAGGATTTTTGAATTTTCAACCGTGTGAGTAAGACCAGGAAAAGTCGCAATCAGTCAATCACACTGCAGACCAACCCATGGTACTTTGAGGAAGAGACCAAACACAAACAGCCACACAACACCAAGAAAACAATCAAAGCAAAGCAACCAGTTCTCTCTTCCTTAGCGAGGTGACTTCAAAAACTGGAAAAGACACTTGAGCCGTGACAAAAGGTTTCCAACAATGTGGTATGTGCGACCAGCAAAGGCTCAAACTAGCCTGCGCATACGGGCAGTCTGATCAGAGTCCTTGCAAGTGTCTTGAATATTCTATGTCTGTTAAGCTTCTGACTGAACAACATTTGGAGTTTCTAAGCTTAAAAGGAAGCTGCAAAGGCTCGTCTGAGTCTACACTTGTTAAAATGCCACATTGTTGGAAATCCCATGTCACGGTTCGATTAGCACTGCACAACAAAACAAGGATCTTGTTAACCTTTCTATACTAGTGACTCCTAAATGTGTACTTTGGCAAACAGTGAAGACCACAATGAAATGCTGCATGATGTGGCATTTCATCAGGGTCTACACCATCAGCTAAGACAAACATGCTCTTCAGAGAAAGAAAAAAAGTTATATAATCACAATCTGTGATGTCTCGATGTATACAAAGGAATATCTTAAGTGTATTTTATCAAACAATAAGGAAGAATCCATTAGTGCATAAAGGGATTTGGTATCCTGGGTCAGGTGGGGTAGATCTACGTGGTTGTATCGATTCTTGATCTTTGTCCTCTTTCTTATTTTAAATAAAATCTGTAAAATTGTAACTCACGGGGCGTTGTCACGCCACCTTCCACTGAACGCTTGCTTAATTAAGGAGACTAGATCTGTAACTATGAACATTTTTCGAGAAAAAAAATCTTTTTAAATCATTTGTTAAAAATAGAATTAAGTTATGTTTTCACAATAAATATGTTCAGTACAGCTGAAAGCTGCATGAAACAGTGAATTATCTAATAAAACAGGTGATTTTTCTCTTGTTAGGAATTATTTACGTCCCTCCAATAATTCTAGACAGTTGATTTTGAACATAAATGCTGTTGTTTTGATAGATATAATTTGTTAGAATTTATGAAAATGGTAAAATGTTTACCTGAATTTGAGCATTTTTACTGTATTCTTGAAAAATAGAAACTTTATCTCCAAAATTAGAATATCAAAAGTTACAGACTATGCAGCTTTAAGGGATGACATCTTCACAATTCGCTTCTCCTTCTTGTCTTCATATTAACTCCCAAGGTTGGGACACCCAGAAACTTAGATGGTAAAACGTACAATCTTCTTGAGCACATATACATTTGAATGTTTATAAAATCTTCTTGAGCACATATACATTTAAAAGTAAATAAAATCTTCGTGAGCACGTATATATTATATCTTCTTGAGCACACATACATTAAAGTTAATGATAGATAAAATCTAATGATAGATAAAATCTTCATGACCACATATACCTTGACCCTGAGGTCTTAACATATCGTGGATTATAGGGCGTATCTACGGTAATACCGTTAAATTCTAGGGCCAAAATTCGCTAATTGTTAAAGTTTAGGGCCATAATTAACTCCATTGACACCCTCGTCAATGCCAAACTGTATGCATTTAATCCGCATTTCTGAGGTAAAAAAGTATAAGAATCAATCATGAGAGTGTGAGGATGGAATAAAAAATCTGTCCCGAGGACCACCGTTTGGCATCACGAGACTTGCCAAGTGATATCAATCGTGTAAGATCATCTATGAATTGCTTTGAAGCCTGTTAGCTGAAACCTGCCTGGGTCAGGGGTTCAAAGGCAGCCAGTCTGTATGCAAAATCTTATCAGCATATCCGAGTTAAAGAATATGAGAATCATTCGTATGATCTCATATTGCCCGTACTACATGTAACCCATGGGAAAAACTAACTGCCGTACAATTGAAGAAGACAAGTGATGTCAATTATGTTGGCCTCATCATGGTATGTCACATCTCGGCGTATTCAGGAACTTAGATATGAAAATGTTATTTAGGCCTACAGATTTGACTTAATGATTCACAAGTAGAGACATTATTCACGAACTTTCACGAGACAAAAGTGGACCTACATGTAATACTGGGTATAAAAGCTGCAATCGGTTTATCGTCGACTAAATATATAGCCAAAACAAGTATTAGCTTTTCAAAAAAGCTGGCGGTCGTTTAGCCCTATCATTGTATGTATTCTTGCCCAATGCATGCTTCCATTTTGAACTTCTAAAGCGTGTTCATGTAGATTTATTCTAAGCTCTGATTATTAACATCTGAACTGTGATTTGTTACCATTTAACCCATGCTTTTAGCCCCGCTTCCAGCGAGGATGTTGCTTGATCTTTTGAAAGCACCCTTCTTATGCATGGTATGTTATGGTAATGTATCTAGCATGCGACACATTTATGGAAAATCATTTGACAACACTAGACAGCAAATTTTTCTTCAAACTGATGCCAGAAAATCAAGGTCACAGTGGTCGCTTAACTGTATATGTACAGATTCCGTGACCCCTAGATGTGTTCACAAACCAAATTTGGGATTCCTTGGATTTATGCTCGTGACACGATTTTTCTAGATCTGATGGCAGTGGTAAAGGTGCGTGACGCTCAATGACCCTAAATGCATTAAGACACGAATTTTGGCATTCCTACCTAAAATAATATAGGAGATATACTCCGGATATGATATGAACACTCAAACACTTAGGACACTAAGGACAGGCAGTTTGATTACTATATGCCTCCCTTTGGGGGCATAAAACCTGTTTGTCATGACCGTCATAAGACAGTGTCTGAATTCATAGTAATTATATGTGATCAAATGTGGATGACAATCATATAAGTACGTTTACTGATGTGAAGTTGGCTCGCACTCTTTGCCAATCAAGGACGTTTTGACTTTGGTACGTTTTGGTTTTGTGCCAGCTTTTTTGAAAAGCTAATACTTATTGCGTTTATATAAGCGACAGGGCAAATTGACGCCTTCTTTGTGAAAATTAAATTCGCAAACGAGCTTGCCTCTCGCTATAGGTAGTCCTACAGATTTCACGGACGCTGTAGGTCAACCCACGATATTTGGTACCCCACTCGTTGTTAGGCAGCGAATAAAATATAGCCTAAGCACAGCATAAAGGTTTGGTAAAACCTGAATTTGATGTGTGTTTTGATTGAAGTTTATATAAGCGGCCGGCCATGGCCGACCGCAATTAGGCAGTGGCTAGAGGTACGGATCCGTACCCCTAGCCTGGGAGGCTAGGGATACGGATCTGTACCTCTAGCCACTGCCATAACATTATTGCACACATTCAAAGGTTTACGAGTAATTGGCAGTTTCAAATACTGTCCAGAGATAGAACATATGTACGCCTGAAAATGTAGACGTACGCAGACCTTACACACATTTTAGGAGAAAGATCCGCAACAAATTGAAATTGGTCGAGATGTTTATAAGGTTTTGGTACTTATCGCATATGCGTAAAGTCTTCCTTTAAACGTGTACACGCAGCTACCAAAGTAAGAAAGAGGGCAAAGATCACGAATCGATACAATCAAGCACCACATCTGACACAGGATACCAAGTCTAATTTGGGCTTGCAACTTCGTCTCCGCCCATGTTCGTATATGAGCAGCGAAAGCGATATTTATTTATTCATTAACAATATTTTCATATGCATAGAATACATACAAAAGTGAGTATGGCAAATAAGTCATATACAAATATCAAACAAAACAGAAAGACAACGACATACGAGTATCGAATTTAATATGTCAGTCTGCAGACGAAATCTGATTATCATCATAGGCCTATGTGTTCAACGCACAGAGATTGGCAGATCGGAACTGGTGAAGCTGACAGATTGGACGCATAAAACTTAGCGAAAATTATTGAGGATCACTAAAAACATTTTGTAATGATTTGTATGCGAAACATCTAATAGCGCATAAGTTTATATTTAAATTTGTTTGGTAGGTAAACTACATTATAGCAGCTGCGTTTCTAATCTCAGTAGGAATGTTGTATGTAGCAGGCACTTTGAACTCTTCGCTGTTTACTTATGCTATAATAACATTTAGTGGTTTTGTATCGACTGAGTGGTGGTTCACCAGCTCGTGGCATTTTTTTTTATATATCAGCCAATTCTATTCTAATCTTCTTAGAGTTCCCCCGTTGGCTTTTCGAGGCACCACCATAAGGTGTAAAGGTTCAGTGAGCTCGTATCTTTTTTTAAAACTGGTGAGGTGAAACATATATATACAGTCCGTGTATTTACAGGTTTAACACAATATTCCGCGGGCACAAATGCTGGCAATTGTTAGCACTCTGAAATTTGACGGTTAAGACATGCTATTATTTTCCTATGTATCTGTAATATATATTCTCTGGAATGCATTTCTAGGGCTTCTAAATTTTCACACCCATTGATGTAGAATGAAGCATCCAGGGTGAGCTGGGTAAACAGTTCTGGGTTCAACAAGTCACTTTTGAGTTCATCAGGGAGAACTGGGTTATTTCGCAACTTCTCTGCATAGACGCCTCTCTCTGGTTCATATGCTGAGCATTCCGCTATAAAGTGTTGTCTTGTTTCGGGTGCAGCCAGACACAGTTTACAGGTAGGGTCCACTGTGTATTGATTAAAAGCAGCCCTGTTATCCTGCAAGATGTAGGTGCCCGTAAGCAATTTACATTTCAGCTGAGCTCTTTTACTATCTGTTAAACAATTACTAACAGTGGACCATACATGAGGGATTTGCCCTACTTTTAAGGAATTTAGATTTATATATTTCAGTGAAGATTTCTCAGCCATGTCTGCCCGCCACATGGCTTCAATATGGCTATGCACTGCCTCATTCATGATTCTCTTCCATTCTGATTTTGACATTTGTTTCTCAAATAGGAAAAAAAATTGAAGGCAGGTTATATGTTCCTAGAATAGACCTAACCATATTAAACCAACTTTTCTCATCGGGAGTTTTCATTGCAAGCTGCCTCATTGCTATATCATACTCAATGAATTTACTGTTACGCGCAATACCCATGAACAGGTTTAAGGTGTTTTTATGTATAACCGTCTCCAGGGGTAACACGCCCAGCAATGCCAGAGTAATGCAATTTGGGGTTTTATCTGGGAGACCTTGTATTTGTCTGAGAGATTTTCTTTGGAACTTTTCAAGGTTTTCAATATCTTTTTTCATGAGGGATAAGGTTTCAAGTCCATATATGACCCTTGGCACCACAAAGGTAGACCACAAATTACCATTATGGGATGTCTTCAGTCAATTCACACTATGAAACCCCGCCCCCATTAGTGAGTATGCTGTTTTACGACCTAGACTTAATTTGTCCTCTATGTGGACCTTATTCTTTATGTCCCTAGTGATTCCAAGGTGAACAGTGCATTCCTCGCAGGGGATTTTGACCAACTCAATGCCCTGAGTCTCATGTTTTGGGATATTAAGGTCACTACCCATAGCAATAACCGTAACTCTAAATCATCAAGGGAGGTAATACTTGGTAGCGTTCGATTATGACAAAGTGTGATTTTACGCAACTATGATATGTTTTCTACCGACAGTAATGCCCGTTACACTGCACGTTGGTAATCTGAAAGTGATTGATATAACATTAAAAATGCAGACAAAATTTTAAGTATAATGAACAACAAAAGTTGGCATTCTTTACGGATACTAAACGATGGACGCTCAGCTCTGTTAGAAGAAAAAAAGTCAGTCAGTGTAATGGAACACGCATTTTACCAGGGAAATGTCGGTCGACTGTTCGCGGTTTTTTGACAGTCCACATCAACAATCATGATATAAGTACTTGTATATAGATCTATATATGATTTTCTGGTTTTATTTTACCTGCATTAAAATTTCACCAAGACAGACTATCTCGTCACGTTCTCTAGCGTCTACTTGACGTGGGATAATGACGTCATTTGCTCTTATGACGTCATTATGCGCAAACGACAAGTATTGAACTTGACGTTGACGTTGAGAGTCCCTCGCTTTAGTTTGCGTCCTAAACAATTTGCCTTATGTCAAATATGTTCCAATTTTTAGCTACAAGGCTATCTTGGGCTAAGGTTGACCCAAGTATAGTCGTGATTCTAAATTATAGTAGGCCTACTCTAAATTATTAAAGGTACGCGAGGAATTCTGCCATCGGGGTCTGCAAACAAAAAAGGCGCAGACCAGCTTGCGCATCCGCGCAGTCTGATCAGCGCCTTTGCTATTCAAAAATTGAATAGTATCGTATCTAAACTTGCTCCAAGCGAGATTTCACTATTCTATCTAGTCTCGGTGGCTGAGGGGGCTGGTTTTGGTATGATCTTATCGGAAACCCTGAAGACAGGTTTTGTCGCACCGATGCTCATTTATATTCATGTAAATGCGAACCCAATCTTTAAGCCTGGTTCATGTGATATGCGCATAGAAAATGTCTAGCCCCTCTAGACTACTGGTGGCCAATTCCGCCCATGACCAACGCCGACGGGATCAGTACCAAAAATAGTACCCCCCCCCTCCAAGCCACTGAACACCCCATTTAGTAGCGGGAAGGGTGTGGGCTTGAAAAGAACCCTTTTCATATAAATGCGGGTCCAACCAAATCATAGGCAAGTTATAGGTACTCAGTGAGACGGTTCTTTTGAGCACCCAAAGCAAATATAAAAATAATGAGCAATAAAATATTTATAATTTTACGCTAAATTTTTTGCTAATCTCCAAGGTTACTCTACATTTGACATGTTTCAACTGAAAGATGTCCGTCAAGGGATATATAGATCTAATAGAAATAAACCATTTCTGGTCAAGTGTTAAGGTCTGGCCTTGCTTCGCGATCGGGCATTAGTATGGCGCCCGAGGCCGCAACAAAGATTTAAAAACATTTCAAATTCTTGGATGAGTACATGAAGTATATTCATCCATCAATTAAAGCGATGCATATTAAAACAGCACATTTTCACCTAAGTTTGACATGCAGAGTTACCCCGTGACCTTGAAAAACGGTAAATGTCCCCAAAACATTACATCTCTATCCTTATGGTGTATCTATGCAAATTTGGTCAAAATATATCGACTAGGTGTTCAGACAAAATGCGGATAAGTTTCTTTTTACCGTGGGTGGGGTATTTTGGTATCGTTTTTGGTATTGAAAAGTCTTCACATATATGCATATAAATGTTCCAAGTATTTGGAGTACATATAATTTCATTTGGAAGTTCAGAGTGAGGTATTTTAATCAACAGTGTTTGGTTCGTAAGGTTTTAATATGCTTAGAAATAAGAAAAGCCTGCTAAGATCATTAATTTTTAGTTCAGGGGGTAGGGGTAATTATTTGGTAATATCTCACTAATTAGATGGTGAATTTTTTTAAAATTTTGTCAAAACGCATCTTATATAATGATCACTTTCCTAAAAAAAAAAAATTAGAAAAATTTATTTTTTTAAAGTATGTTTAAATATTGAATTATCAGTCAGTAATTGCCGAAAATTAATGCATAAATATCGGTGAACGCTGGTTTGAAAGCGTGATATGAAGAAAAATACTTGTATAGCTGCAAAAGAATGGTTTAAGAAAAAGTTCTTATTTATTCATGGCTTCGCGTGCTTGTTTGAAATAACGATGTTCAAATATAAAATTGAGTTACAGAATATTTTACTTGTCTTAATGAATTTACAAAAAGCTGCGTAAAAAGCCAACATAGGCCATATAATGAAGAGCTGTAACTTTTGAACTGGACGGTAAATTTTCTTTATTATGCGTTATTTTGCTTATAATATGATGTACTACAGAATATCAAAAAATGACAAAAATCTATTTTTTTGAAAAAAAAATCGCCCAGGTGTGGGTAGTGACCTTAAAACATAGGTAGCTACTCTTATTGGGGTTCACGCAGTACATGTATCTATCTCTTTCGGTGTTGTTCTCAATATCACTTGCATGTCACGATGCCTTCTAGTCAATCCGGCTAGATCATCCGCCACAGTCACATGCGGTATGTTAATTGAGCCAATTCGTACTTCAGTATATTGGTCCTCAAGATGGAGTAACTTTGGCGGGATTGCACACACGTACACGTATGCATTTATGTATTTTTTTATCGATATACATAATTTTCTTATCTAAGTTATCTCTGGGCAATAAGTTGCTGTTCATGAGTATTGTTCCGTTTTAATAATTGAAACTCACCACGTTTGTTTTGAAAAACCAATACTTGTGAATTAATGAGTTATCGTTCTTAGTGCACCTGTTTATCTGCTTACCCCCCTTGTATTATGCCTGTCGGATAAACAAAATAGTTCTTACTTTTTGAGAAAATATTTCTACAAAACTGGTGATAAACTAAGATTGGCTAGCAAAATGACATTATCGAATTATAAGGAACTAAATGATATGTTTCTAAAGCATTACTTCGCTATATTTAAAGAACAATTAACTCGCGGATGAATACGGTTGATAATGGTCAACATGTACATGCTCGATTGTTTGAAAATGGCCGCCAGTGTATGTCAACGAAGTGTGCGTTCTTTCGGAAAATAAAATTTCTCTTCTAAATCGCGAAGATATGATGAAATGTTATAGTGAATGGATACGACATAATAATTAACACGCAGACCTATCTGTGTGTTGAAAAATGGCTTCATCTGAGACGCCTACAAGAATTTTGGTAGGTACTGGGCGATGTTGTTCTTTCCACTGTCATACGCTCGTATCCGAACATTGAAAGGATTTGAGCATACGTTTATCACATCTAAGCGATGTACCGGTTATCCTTTTATACCGGCAATTTCTCTTGTGTCACGATAAGATGCCTAATTTGACACATTATTGGCACTGTGGTTGGTGTCGCCCCCTCCCCTAGCTGCCTACATAACACACATATTCATATCATACCAAATGCTTAACTCTTTGCATGCTAGTGGTGGCTTAAAAAAGATTGTCATCTGCTGATAACCTTTGCAAACAGTTTGGACCCAGATCAGGAACAACAACATCTATCCTGATCAGAGGGTCCAATCTAGCTGTTTAGCACTCTGATATATATGCTGATAGTGTACGTTCGTGAAAGATTTTTTAAGTCAGCAGATGACAAAAACAGTGTAAAAATTACCCAGCATCTGAGCATGCAACACTGAAATTTTTTGTTTATCTAAACCTATGTATAAGCAGACGACACTATTAAAAAATAAAAGAGTTGCAGTAATTGCTATTAATTCTTTTCCTGTCAGTGTTGTCTGCTGATAAAACTTTTTCAATCAGTTTGGACTCAGATCAGGCCTGACAAATGCTGGTCCTCAGATCTGGATTCAAACTGTTTGACACTCTGCATGATGGTATTCCAGATTTTTTTTTGTTGAAAAAAGTTAATTTAAAAAGAAAATACAGACAACGAAAAAGCATGCAAAATAAATTAGCATGCTCATGCATTTTAGAGTTAAATTTAGTAAATTTACCCATTTATGCCTTTCCCTTTATTAACAATTGGGCCTATCCAAATCCGTTTTAAGGGTTGGCGGTTGGCCATGTTTTCCTTTTCATTCAAATTTTAAAAGAACATTCTGTAAAGCAAAAGATCAGATGCCTCATTTAAGCAATCAGTGAAGGCCATGGTCAGATCCCAGGGGGTGTACTCTGATATTTTTATACATTACGTAGGCTCGGTAGAAAGATAGATGCTGGGCCCGAGCCTACGTATGAAGAAAAATGAGAGTGCCTCCCCTGGGGGTCAGATGCCACATTCTTATGTCTATACTGTTTGCCTGTGTTCCACAAAAAGGGAGCTAGGCGTGTACATCAAGCTTAGATGGAGTGTTTGTTTGTTTAGTTCCCTGTCCATCTTGAGATCCTTGGGTGATAACCAGTACTAAAGGGTGCAGATAAATTGTCCAAGGACACAACACATGACATTAGAGCCCAGTGAGGCTGAGACCAGGGACCTCTCAAGCTAAGGCCAAATAAAAAAATGCCTGTGTTTAGGGTAACCCGACCTTACTCAATTTACTGGTGAAACCTAGAATATATTTTCAGGTTTTCTGGGAAAAAATATGTTATGCATTTTGAAAGGCATTTCGCCTTTCAAAATGCATAAAATTATATTTTTTTTCCAGAAAACAAAAAATTAAAAAATATGTGTGCCAACCCTACCTAAAATTTTCACACCTGTTACCCGAAACACACTTATTTTTTTATTTGGCCTAAGCACTCAACCCCAGGCACACAACCACCAGAGTCAATGCGATATTCTTAGGTGATAAAAAATTTGTTTCCGAAATTTGAATCTGTATAGAATAAATTAATTGAATAGGGCTAAATTTTAAATCTGCTGCATAAAGAGAAGCAAAAATAGTATATTTTTGGCCAATCAATTGGTAACTCTCACCCACTTGAGTTGCTTGGCTCAAATTGTCTCTTTGTATGCTGGGAAATTTTTCATATTCTTTGTCGTCTGTTTATATCAGGGTTCGAATTTTAGCTCGCATACTCGCAAAATTCGAGTTAAAAAAGCAATTAGCGAGGTGGTATTTTCTCTACTTGCATTTTCTCGCGAGTGAAAATTTGGGGCAGTTATCCGTGGTTCTTATCCTAGGCATAAGTCTTCTCTGCAGTTTCCTTAAATGTCGTTCATTGACGGCAAATATTTTCATTTTTATTCATCGGAAAACACTGTCAATGGCGGAAGTTTACATTGGATACAACCTCAATGCGCAGATACCTACGATAAACTCCCCAGCATGGTCGGGTCTCAGCCAATCATATGCTTTCTAATTTTAGATTGTAGCAAATATTCACAAGTGGATAGATAGTTCATTAGCTCATTGGTTTTTTTGCGATCTAAAATTAGAATAAAACTATTTTTATAGCGCAGTACGATTGGCGGAGACCAATCCTTTTCTTTCTAGGTTTCTTCGCAGATTTCACAAATTTAGATGGGTAAGATTTTGAAAAGAAACGAGGCATCTAGCAGTAAAGATGCCGCTCAGGCTGCAAGCAAAAATAACTCAAATAGCACCGTGAAATGATGTGTTAGCCAGTGAAAAAAAAAACGGTTTAGAAAAGGATGAAGGAATTGGATATTGACCTGGTTTTTGAAGCCATGGATGACCTTGTGACCCAAATCACAGGCAAGACTTGCAAATTATTTGCACTCGCTAATATGGTATTAAATGTTATAACTGGAAATAGCACTTGAAGAGGGAGTCTGTTTCTCTTTTCATGTAAAATAGGACAGTAACTGCCAAGGCAGCCAATGACAGTGAAGCTAGGAATGAACCCTCAGACATTGAAATGGATTTGAGTACCTCCCTGAAAATGACAAAACTCTTTAGAACAGCATAATATATTGCCCAATCTGAAAGACCATGCCTTAGTAAAGTTGCAGCCTTAAACTGCTTAGAGTTAAAATACCTTTAAAACAACAGCTTATTTCTGAATTTCTGTTCATAAAACTATAATTGTCAAAAATGCAAGTTGTTTTTCCATTTAGCAAGTAGCCAAAAATTTCACTTGCGAAAATATGCAAGTTGAAAATCTGGCTAGATTCGAACCCTGTATATTTCAAAACCATTTTTTTCTCGAAAAATTCTTTCAGGAATATCATCAGTTGCAAACAGTTTGTATCCAGATCAGGCCCAATATTTTGCAAAAAATATCAGCAGATGACAGAAGTTGTCACCAGCAGGCAAAGAGTTAATCACAAAAATCAAATCCGCATGAAATTGAATGTTAATTAAAGTGCAATAATTTTCATCCATGATCCATGAATTTTGAACATAAGATTGTATTTTAAGGTTTGGGTTGGTGCCAGAAAAGTGCCATTCCTTGACTGAAGATAGACTCACCTTTGCCTTTTGTCAGTTTTATAGTTTTCTTTTATGTCAAAACTATAATACTCATGTAAGAATTAATTTGGTCTAATGACATTAGAAAAGCAAAAATAAGACAATTATCTTGTGTGAAATATGGGTCTCGCCAAGAGTAACCTGATATTGCATGCAAATCACAAAGGCGCTGACCGGCTTGTGCATCCACACAGTCTGATCAGCGCCTTTGTTATTCACTGCCTGCATAGTATAATATCTTAACTTGCTTCATTCAAAATTTCAATATGCTAGTTTCTTTATCTGTGCAGTCTGAATTGAACCTTACTGATCACACCCTGTGAAGACAGGTACCTGTACATTTTACACACATTTTCTAGCAATTATATGAGCCTCATCACAATCCTTGCATGCCAACAACAAAGATTCAGACCCAAACCTGTGCATCCGCAGTCTATTATCAGCGCCTTTAATGTTGGTCCTATGGAAAGTATAATAGCAATGTTTCATAACTTTAGCTAGTCTCTGTATCTTAGCAGACTGCTTAGAGACTTTGAGTCTTACATGTACTTAAAACCTTATAGGGGCAAAGACAAAGCATGCTGCAGTTTTTCTCATGTCATAGCCCATACATGTACTTCATGTATTTGAGCAGCAAAGTCTGTGCTGATGTGATAAGCACTACATGGGTACATGTCTGAAGAAGCAGTCTGATCAGGGTCTTCCCTATTTGCTATTCTCACAAGCACTCACAAGCACTTTGTGAATTTTACCGAACCCTAATAACGATGATTTTATTTGAAAAAAAGAAAGAGAAAGTGTCCTGAATTTTAGAACATATACAGTATCTGTCCAAATATTACAACATATGTATACTATATATGGCTACTCTGTAGAGAATCATAGAGGTATGTTGAAGTAATGATAAGTTTCTTTAGTATCTATAAAGATTAACACTCAAAGTAATGAGATAAAAATTTCAGGCCTTTAGTTAAGGGTACGTAACAGAAAAATAATTATCTTATTTCTCAACCAAAACATATGTTGTGGGTACTCAAAAGAACCATCTCAATGAGACGGTTCTTTTGAGCACCCAAAACATATACTAGAAGTTATGGGTAAGACAATATTTTACACTTTTACGCTGAAAATCGTTGTTTATCTGAACCTGTGAAATTTCAAAACTGGAGGATGAATTATTTGGTAGTTTGTCTTAGTCTTAATCTTTTCAAGTCCATGTTCGAACTGATTAAACATGCTTATGCCTAGTGTGACAGTGTCCAAAAATGGGACATTAGCAAACAGTGTAGCGCCAGATGAGAAGCCACAGAATGGGGCTACATGTTTTGCTTTCTTATTAATCTCCTCATGTTATGATGTACCGTAAATGTTAGATGATGTACAGATGAACAGGGAGGGCCATGGACCCCGGGCATGGACCCTCAACATCTTATATAATTTAATACAATTTTAGGAGTTCTGTTAATCTTTAAATAAACCTAAATAAATAATTTGAAAATTTTGACCATTCTAAAAATGTTATATGTTTGGCATCAAAGTGCAAATCAGGCAAGCTACATATACCATTTACTGTAGCGACAGATCTTTTTGTGACTATTATCTTCAATGGTGTACTGTGCGTATATAATATTTTCCAAAATATATTTGAGCTTCATATGTTCAGGGCCATGTCTAAGCTTCAGTCATCCCTCCACCCATTAGATCCAAAATTAGATTTCTGCAATAAATTCTCAAAATTAATGCATTTATTGTGTGGTAGCCTGAGCTGGGATTTTCCTACTTTTATAAAGTCAGAGCCAGGGGACTGTAAAATTTGAGAAATAGTGATCAAACCATTAAATTGGAAAAGCTGGATTCAGTAAAAAACAGAACTAAATCTTCATTTTACATTGATTTAATACCATGAGTTATCATCGTGCTGCATTGCAATTAGGCTTTTAGATGTGCACCCCCCCCCCCCCCCCCCACCCCCAAAGGATAATTTTAGGGACAGACATATTATGTAATTGAAAACAGTGCTCTCACTAGGATTTTGAAAACAGGAGTCCCAGTGCCCTCTTTGCCAAAAAGTGGGAGTCCCACAATACAAAAGAATATAGCCTCCTTCAAAAATAGGAGTCCCAGCACCAAAAATGGGAGTTCTGAACTGCAAATCATCAGTTCACGGGTGGTAAACCTAGGAACTACCACGAAATTGTGTTAACGTAATTTTGTTCCCAAGCCACATCCGGGACACGTCGTGGTAGTTTCCAGGCCGAAAATTGGATAAAGAAAGGTTGGTGTCACTTTTATTTTTGTTTTATTTTACAACTTAGAACAAACAATGGTGAAATCCGACAATGTGGTTCCGTGTAAGTATGTCTCAGCGTCCCCTCTAGCCCAAAATTTTGTTTGAAAAGTTATTTTCTTTGTTTTGGTACGTGTTTCCCCACTGAGCATCGGACCAACTTTCCCCAAAGTTCAAAGGATTTTAGCCCATATCTGTCAAATTGAATGGAATTTGATATCATTTGACGATGGAAATGATAAAAAGACCCTGAATAAACATTCCTGCACAGAAAAAAAATCTGAGCATTTACTCGTAAACGATTCATGCCCCGTTCGTCCTGTGTGGTAGTTTCCAGCTCATCGTGGTAGTTAAAATGCTATCGTGGTAGTTTCCAATACTTTATAGGATACGTTTCTGAAGTGTTACAAAACATTATAGTGGTTGTTTGTTTCGCATGATAACCCTCGAACTCGTCAATTAATTACCACGGTAAACAAATAAACCACATTTCAACACCATGAGGAAGCTAAGCTGAGGACTCGAGATTCAATGTGATGCTTGACAGGTGGAGACCATGCCCTGGACTGCCAAACAACACCTCTGGAAATCTAAAGCAAAAGAAGGTCATCAGTTGAGCAGTGGTGGACCAAGCAACAGACAAAAAAAATGATATAAAAAATTGCGTCACTCGCTACGTTGTTCCATGTTCAGTCAGCTTTAAGATAAAATGGCAGGCTAAGACTACTGGCCCAAAGTATTGTTAGTACTTACGCTTCGGAAAAAAGGGAAATATCCTCGGGTTGGGACACTTTTTATATACATGCGAGTGTGACGATGAACGGGCATGTTATTTGATAATTAAAAAGCATGTTTATTCAAAAACAAAAAATGTGAATATCCCTTCTTTTCATTCTTCTCATCATTTCAATAGCCAACTAAAATTAAAATTCAGGCAGTCGTCATTTGTTATCTGACAAAAGGTTATTTGAAAAGGTCTTCGTATGAATAAGAGGAGTATTCAAGGTTCGGCCCGCACACCCTGTCTTTATAAAAATGAAGTAGCCCCTGAATAATGGAAATCTGCTGATGCGAACTACTACTAAATTCCTACAACGTCTTGGAAACTACCACGATAGCATTTTAACTACCACGACGAGCTGGAAACTACCACACAGGACGAATGGAGCATGAATCATTTACGAGTAAATGCTCAGATTTTTTTTCTGTGTAGAAATGTTTATTCAGGGTCTTTTTATCATTTCCATCGTCAAATGATATCAAATCCTTCGAAGTTTGGGGAAAGTTGGTCCGATGCTCAGTGGGGAAACACGTACCAAAAGAAAGAAAATAACTTTTCAAACAAAATTTTGGGCTAGAGGGGACGCTAAGACATACTTACACGGAACCACATTGTCGGATTTCACCATTGTTTGTTCTAAGTTGTAAAATAAAACAAAAATGAAAGTGACACCAACCTTTCTTTATCCAATTTTCGGCCTGGAAACTACCACGACGTGTCCCGGATGTGGCTTAGGAACAAAATTACGTTAACACAATTTCGTGGTAGTTCCTAGGTTTACCACCCGTGAGTTAGTGAGAGCCCTGGAAAATTGTAATCTGTGACCTCTCGAAATATAAAATTAACCAGCCAAACTTTATGGATCACCCTGGATGAAACCCCCATTTGTCAAAAAAGGTTGATTGAGTATTATACATGTAATCCACAATCTGATCAAGTCCCACTTCACAATGTATGCCTTCAATACAGAGCTGTGACATACAACAAAAGGTTGTTTGTTTGTTTATTTCATGCAATTTTATCTTTGCGAGATCGCACTCAGAGTATTTGTTGTTTCGCAGTTAATAGCTGTTCCAGTATTGATTGGATGTTATAACTCAGGACTAAATATCGACTGCAAGTCCATTTCAAATGCCTCTGTAGCAAACAGTGTAGACCCAGATCAGATTGCTCCTCTGGGTCAACTTTCCTTGTCTGTATGCCTAAAAAGTTCTTTATCCTGATGAAGGTCGTAAAGACCGAAACCGGTAGATATTTGATAAATAGTTTATAAAAGAGCCAGTGGTCCTTAATTTTGTTTCCCCTACTTGTAGATTAAATCTTTTTGTGCATGGCAAAAGTATAGGGATCATCTCTCTGTGTCTTCCTCAATGTCGACGGCGGTGGTAGTGTCACACTTTTGATTTCGATCAATTTGATCCCTTTTGAAGGGATGCATCAATTTTATTCAAAGTTTTCAGAAGAGTTAAGCATTATAAATACTGGTCATGAGGGAAATAATCTGGAAAAAATATGATTGAAGTTAAAAAAAATTTATTCTTTTGTCTGAAGATCTCTTTTTACCTTTTACAAACAGTGTAGACCCTGATTAAATGCAGCATCATGAGGCATTTCATCTGGGTATTCACTGTTTGTAAAAATACTTGTTTAGAGGTTTCCAGAATAGATATCCGATCCATTGTTGTTACTTTTAGCAGGCGTCTGTTTCTCTGAATGTTTGTCTGAACCTTGGATGCAATTGGTTAACCAACCAACAGTGTAATTAAGCAGCACAAATATGATATTAAGAGACCCTGTTACTGTTAACCTTTACCTGCGATTGACAACTTTTATTGTCTGCTGATAGCACAAACAATTTGGACCCAGGACAGGCCCAACAAAACATCAGGCCTGATCTGCATACTATAACCATTTGACACTCTGATAGTATTCCTGTAGAGTTTTTTAAAACTTAATTGTGAAAATGATTAGCATACGACAAAAATCGTGAAAAATTACCCAGCATGCAAAGACCCTGTTACCGTTAATGCTATCAGAAACAGTTCGGTAAATATTTAGCAATAGCCTTTCCAAATATTGACATTTTTTATGACGGAACTATGTTGCATGTAAATTTATCCGTATTACTATACTCACTTTTATTGTCACTTTATGGGAGGAATGTCAATACATATTAAAGATTTTTTACTCTTTGCTTGCTGCGTAATTTTGCATGCCTTTTTGTTGTCTGCTGATTCTTTTAGAAATCAACTTTTTTGACAAATTCTTTCAGGAATACTATATAGGGGTGATCCAATTCTGGACTGACATAACGTAGGCCCTGATCTGGGTCCAAACTGTTCACAAAGGTTATCAGCAGTCAACAATAGTCGCCACTAGCAAGGAAAGAGTTGAAGATTTTTAACAGTTGATACCTTGCCGAGACCTCAGGGGTGAAAGCAGTAATATTGCCCAGAAGTGAATACTTTCGACTTGTTTGTTATAGAAATTAACCTAAATTGAAAAATTCACATTGACTTAATGGCGCAGTTATAAATAAATAGTTGACATATCAGTATAGGTTTATAGATTTGTGTCCAATTATCGAATAACTGTTTTCTTATGTTGAACCCCCTGCCAAGAAATCCTTCAATTTTGAAGAGCGCTTTCGATCCGTTGTGTCTGAGGAATATTACAAAGTGTCAAGAAATGGGCATTTTAGAGTAACAGTCAGCCCTCGTTAAATACTAGTTTTGTATGTTAAAAACATTTTGATATTAATTGTTTTCATTATTTGGTAATGGTTATAAATTCTAAAAAAGTCCTTTAAATACCCATAAATTAACTCAACATTTCAAAGTGAAACATCTTCTTTGATTCATTATTTTCCAAATTTTGAACTTATTTGCCACTCAATAATCTTTCAGTTAAACAGGAACAGGTCTTCCTGGGTTGAACCAGTACTAAGCTAGGATAAATGTGTCTTCCATAAGGACCACAACGAATTGACGCAGGTGAGGCTTGAACCCGCAGCCCCTTGGTCTCGAGTCAAGCACTACCACTGAGCCACTGCGCTCCCATTTGTACTTATGACGGTCCCTAACTTCGAGTTATCAGCGATACGAACCACTGAGCAACCACACTTTTACTAATAAAGAGGAGATAATTGCTCTGCAATATGATGGCTGGGTTACAATGATGGTTTGAAAATTTGTTCTAAACTTTTTTATAAAATGGTAGGGCTGACATTAGTTATATTTTTATCCTGTACAGAATGACAAAGAAATGGTAATTTCGTAGGAAACACCATTTATAAGTGATGGCTAGGATCTTGAGCTGATTGATGACAGAAAGAGGCTTAACTGCCATAGCATAATACAGTATTAAACCTTTATTCTCAAGGCAGATTGCTCTAACTCTGCAAGCAAAAATTGCTTATTCTTACCACATGAAAGTCCCAATGAGGATAAAGGTACGTAGCTGAAAATTTTAGGCCCAAGATCAGCAATCAAACCTGGGATGAACCAGCAAACAAACAATGCTCTAACAACAAAATACAGTTCAAACAGAGATGTGCATGGACAGCAAATTTAAGGTGAAAAAGTTCCCACCTTCACTTGGAATCAAACCCTGATTAGTGAAACCTACAGTAAAACCTGTGTAAAATGGCCACTCAAAAATAGACAAAATAAAGACCCTTAAATGACAAATGGTAGCTTAATGAAGGTCGAAAGTATTGCAAAATGCTCCAAGGGGAGCATTCTGCAATACTTTTGACCTGCATTAAGCGATAATTGGTCTTGAAAACAAATTTGCAGTCTTTTTGAGAGTGGCCATTTTACACAGGTTTTACTGTATATGTAAAATCTACTATGTGTATTAAATAAGTAGAAGTGGTCGATCCTCTGTACCACTTTTCACTATTTCGTACCTAGATGATATCAAAAACTCAAGGGTTAGTATATTCCACAAGTTAATTTGGCCTACAATACAGATAATTCACTTTGAAAGAAGTTCAAGGGTTCTTTTGGATTTCATGAAAAGTAGAATGATCTATTGCAAACAAATCTCAAGTAGGCTACTGTCAAATTTAGAGTGCTTTTGCATTTACGAGCCCCTACCTTAATCTAGTCTCGTCATATAGACAAGTGGACCTTTCTTTGGGTAAACTGAAAGGAATCGTTATTTTTCTGAATCAATACATTTAACAGTAACCATGCCTCGCCCTTGATCTTGGCCTGGGAATTGGGGGCATCTGATCCTTTTCCGACCCACCCTGACCCATATATATAATTTAAGTCAATAAGTGTGTCAACTTTTTGCATGCTGGGTAAGGATCATTGACGGTTTGGGCCTTATACGCCTATTTTTCTGATTCCCAGAACGCTGCTTTTGAGCTTTTAGTGTGGTGCATGTAGTATCAGTACAATAGGTGAATCGAATGGCAAGAGCAAGCTAGCAAAATATTTTCAAAATTCCTTCGCATTCGAGAGTTATGGCGGGTAGAAAGGGGAGGGGGTCTGAAATTTCATGAAAATAAAAAGTGCTTTAAAAAGTGATTTCTGCACGTTTTCTTGATTAATTTGGTAGGCATGGTGATATCTATTGAAAATACCATATGCAGAGTATCAACGGATCACGATAATTGATGAAATTGTTTTAAAAACAAAATATGTTTTGTAATGAAATGATTTTGGGGAGATAATTTAGAAGTTACCTGTACATTTTTGACTACATGTACCGTAAATAATACAAAAATGAAAGCTCAACAAAAGAAATAAATATTTTTGAAGGAAAGAAAGTGTCCCATTTAGCATTGGAAAGTAAAACGGATTCTAACTAGATCCTTTGAATATTACTTTTGCTTTGTTTAAAGGGCATAGCATGTTAAATGTATTTAAAGTGTCCGAATAATTATGGTATATATATATACTCAGCGTCAATGAAAAGTTACCAGTATCGAAATTTCTATATTTCGAAAAATATATAATACAGCTCTTTGGCTACTGTTACGTTTATGTTTCTAGTCAATGACAAGCTGGTTTGGAGAGATAAAACAGTTACACGAGCCCTGGAACTATTGTGCACGTGATGCACGTGCATTTTATGTTTTTCGCAGTTTATAAGAATTTGAAACCATCATTTTCAGAAAACAACATGCCAGGACATGCGCTAGACATTGGCATTGGAAACGCCACCAAAATGGTTTAGGTTATCCCATTAAACGCGAAAAATGAGGATCAAACTTTAAGGTAGCACCAAAACTTTGCATTTTCCTATACAATGCAATGGCAACTACAGGGGCCCATCAAGGAATGATTATAATGCATTCGGGTGTGATGGATACCGTTTTCCATAGTGGTGATGCATGGGACTCTATGCCATAAACTTGAGTGTTGAAGTATCCGCCGTTCTTCGTTCAGAATGGACTGAATATTGTCCTATGTTAAGTGTATGTGATTTACTGGTAACTTTTCACTGACGTTGAGTATACATGTATATCCCTATAGAAGGCAATATATTGAACACTAAAGTATTTACCTGATATAACTCTTTGCATGCCAGTGAATAATTTTGTTGTCTGCCAATAGCTTTCTTGCAAACCGTTTGAATCGAAATGAAGACCAACAGAATGTCGGTCTTGATCTGGGATCCAAACTGTTTGATACTCCGATGGTGGTCCTGGGTGGTTTATTTTTAAAAACTTAATTTTGAAGAAAGTCAGCAGACGAAAATAAAAACATGAACAATTCCCTAGCATGCAAATAGATAAGTACAGGACGTTTGCAAAGGAATGTGTCTTTTAATAACAGTGAGATTTTTTCTAATGAAAAAATGCATAAAACCTTGCTAAATCTACTTTTAATCTTTAAGTACTTTATATTAAACTAGCACAGAATACAAAGCAATTTAGGAGGTTGATTCTAGAGAACCACATTACTGTCAGTAATTTCTTATTTGGTAGAAAAGGCATTTAATGGGCTTAGGCCCCGGGTTTTTGGGCTGCTGAACATCTTTCCTACCCGTGTGCCAGCAAGCCACTTCCATACAATGTGTAAAATACGGTAACACATATACATGCCAAAGCTTTAGCTGGCACACGGGGGGGAATGATATTTTAAAAAATGTTTTCGGATTTCTATATATTATAATGTAAAGCTGATTGTTCTACCAAAAATTTTACATCTTTGAAGCATTTAATATCGAAAACGGATTTCACAGCCATAAAGTACTCAGGTCAGGGTAGCTTTAAGGTGAAGAAAGGGACGATTGACAAACTTTTATTTTTACTGAAAACCATAGGCATTTACCCATAGCAAGTGTCAATGATCCTTTGTCATGCTTTTGTTGTCGTCTATTGACTTTATTTTCAAAATTAACTATTCCAAAAAATTCTTGAAGAAAACCTATCAGAGTGTACGTCAAATGGTTTTTGATCCAGATAGGGACCAACAGATATTGGCAGTCAAATGAAGGTTGAAAGTATTGCAGAATGCTCCCCTTGGAGCATTCTGCAATACTTTTGACCTGCATTAAACTCTAGTTTTAATGTTTTTCACATGATTTTTGGCGATAGCTTTTTTATTTTCAATTTTAGCAAAATGTGATCGCGATGAAAGTAGTACAGGAAAATTAGCCCCAATTTCTCCAAAAGGTCCGAAGTTTGTGGCGCAAACAGATTTTTGTGTACATAGATGAAGAATTTGCAATAAACGGAATTCAGTCAAATTTTCTAAGTCTTTTATTGACAGGTAAATTTTGTAGAGGCGTTACAGAAAGGGTTCGTCTCAAAAGAATATTCACAAGCGGTGAATATACTAATACCGTTATTTAGCATTATGAGCGTAATCCTGCTATTTGCAAACCTGTTTGTACATTATCTAATTTGAGCGTGGTCATTTGTAGGAGCAGAAGCTGTAATTACGCATGACGTGATATTTTTCTCTTCTGCACATGCTCCAAAATGGACGTTTTCAAGATGACCCCAGCAGCTTAACGCACCAGGGAACCAGGCGCCATTCCACTATATTTAAACAAGCCATCCATCGCTTTAGTAAGTGAATTAGGACGGCGCAATGTAGTTTTTTGACTGACATATTTATCTTAGTTTATTTGAGCTTTGATTAAAAATCTCAAAGAGTGCATCTATGCGCAGGGTTAACTGCAGCATCTTGGATTATGGAACCATTTGGAGAAATTGGTGCTAATTTTTCTCTACAACTTTCATCGCGAACACAGTTTGCTAAAATTAGTAATAAAAAAAAATATCAATGTGAAAAACATAAAAACTAGAGTTTAAGCGATAATTAGTTTTCAAAACCAGTTTTTGGTCCTTTTGTGAGTGGCCGTTTTACACAGGTTTTACTGTATAATAATGGATTAACTCTTGTCCTAGGTGAAATTAAACACTGTAGATCCAGATCAGATGGCTTCTCCACACTGTTTTTCGCACTCTGATTGAAAATATATGCTTACAACGGGAATGCTGCAGCTTAACTGGATAAAAATTGGGAAGAAGTGTAGCATGGCAAAGGTTAAGCAGAATTTAATCATAATATTATTAAATGTTACAGGAGAGTCCGTCTGTGATCCATGTTGAGATCGATCGCCGACTAGAAGATGACGGCCTCAGTACAGACTGCTCCCATGAAGAAAAGCTACTCTATATCTGGCGACTCTATCAGAATGCTGAGGTAAGAACCTAACCAGTTAGGAAAGCAAGGAATTTTTCCTATATGCTGTATTTTAGCACTTAGTACATGTTATTCGACAAAAATGTCTAAAATCAAAGGAGTGTGACCAGGAATGGCCTCAATCCCAGACCAACACATGGCACCACAAGGAAGAGGCACAGAACATAGGCACCCACACAACGGCAACAATAAAATTGAAGTAAAGCAACCAGCTCATTCTTCCTCGGTGAGATGATAGCAAATAAAAAGCACAAATCACTTCACTGCCATCTGCAAATACAGCTGAAAAAATTATCTGCAGGACTGGTGTTCTCTGCTGCAATTACAGTAAAACCTGTCTTAAGCTGCCAATCAAAAAGAAGACCAAAAAATTGGGTTTCAAGACCGATTTTTGCTTAATGCAGGTCAAAGTATTGCAGAATGCTCTGATAGAGCATTCTGCAATGCTTTTGACCTTCATTAAGCTACCATTTATCATAAAAACTTTTGTTTTGTCTACTTTTAAGTGGCCCTTAAATCTGGTCAGAAAATTAATGAAAATAATAACAAAAAAAGGTCACAGAGAAATTCTACCAAAACAGCACAAAGAATAAAATTGAATTGGCCAACTACATGAAGGCTTGGCCAGCTTCCCTTATGTACTTATAAAAGGAACTTTAAACATCTCCTCTGAAAACAATAGACTGGACAGAATTGAAAACATCTCAACAGAAATGGTCACTAAGTAACCTACAAAATTATGTAAAAAAAATCTAAAACAAAGCTGGTCTATTGAAAACATGGCCACCCGACACTGCTGAAACATGTTGGCTGGGACGTATAGCATCAAAGAAACATGACAAGCTTGGGTTAACCTTTACCTCATAGAGACGCTGTTTAACACTTCTGCAAACAGAGGAGACCCATATCAGGCAGTTCTTGTAAGAGCTGCCTGATCAAGGTCTACTCTGTTTGCTTATAGAAATATGATTTATATAGATATGATCCTACACTAATGGATCTGAGAAGTAATTCCTTTGTTCAATGGACAAACATACATTTTATTTTATCCTCTGACTTGAAAAAAGAATATATTTTTGAGGTTCTGTTTTTTTTTATTTTTGAGAGTGACACTTTTAAAAGTGATTGTCCTATCCAGGAAAGTTATGAAATATTGAAAGATTTAATACAGACTGTTGGTTTACTTTACTAGTTTTACTGTTTGTTACGGAAATATTAAAAAGAAAAAAAGAAAAAAAAAAAACAACAACTGAAAATGAAAACAAAAGCTCTGAAAATGACCAGTTAACTGTTCATTTTCAGAGCTTTTTTTTCTTTTTTTTTTTCGTCCCTCAACCCTAAATCTTAAAAAAAAAATTCCATAAATGAACTAATAAAAAAATCTGGCCTTACGGTAAAATGTTGTTTTAGGTTGACCTTCAAGCTGCCATTGAGAAAAAGGAGCTTAGCATGAATATTCATTAAGGAAAGGGTTATGGTAAAATCTTGTTTTAAAGGTTGACCTTCATGCTTATAGAAATATGATATATATATAGATATGATCCTACTCTAAAGGATCTGAGAAGTATGTACAAACATGAAAGTTTACTTTTATAATTATTCATAGTTGGTGGAGCTTATCATGAATATTCATAAAGGAAAGAGTATCAGTAAAATTTTGTTTTAAAGGTTGACCTTCAAGCTGCCATTGAGAAAGAGGAGAAGCTCAAGGTGTCCCAGGCGGAGGAGATGCAGGAAGTTGAGAACTACGTGGAACACATACGCCATCTCTCTGACGAACGAGAAGCTCTCATACAGGAGCTGGAGACGGAGAATGATCAGCTCAAACAAGATATTGAAAGATTTAGACAGGATCAGAATGGTGGGTCAGATTTCTTGTAGCCATAGCGATGGACAATACCATCATCTTTGGTGCATTTAAAGCAGCATTTAATTTTGGATGGTCCAATTTATATGTTGAGGTATCAAGGAAACTATTTTCAAATGACATTGTTTGTTACATCTGAAGTTTGTTATAGCTCACCTGAGCAGAAGGCTCATGGGTGAGCTATGAGTATACCAGTTTTGTCCGTCTGTCAAGGTTTTCAAACATCTCCTGAAACCATTGGGCCAATTAATATCAAATTTCATATGGAGGCTCCTTAGGACTGGGCAACTTATGTTTGTTCAAATTGTCGTGTTCACATGACGATGGCCACCATGCCATATATGTATGATAAAAACCCTTTAAAATCCTCCCCAAATGAAGCATTGTGGCCTACCAAGTTTCTTCAAATGATGATTCTAATGTTGATCCTGATCTACTTAATGTCAATGTCAAATTTGCTTGCTGATGCATTTAAATAAGAAATTTTTGGAAAAGTTGATTTTTTGAAAACTGTTGAAGCCAAATTCATTTTTCTCACTAGATAAAGTAACAACTATAAATGAGACCAAAGGTCAAGGTTGATCTTTGCCCTTTCAGCTAGGTCTCTCATATTGGATTCCTATCAATATATTCAATTGAATTCTCGCATTTACACTTACCACTTACTTTCTCAGTTTGAAGTTTTTAACTGCAAAAGTCATTCTGATTAGATGGTTTTATTGTCACAGCTTTTATCCTGCTTATTGATATAAAATTTATTAATTAATGACACATTGAGTTATGTATTTGAACAAGCCCTACTATTCCAATTTTTCCATCGATAATCCCTACTTTTTCACCCCTTTTTTCAGAACTGTTCCCTACTTTTTTGTGGAAGGGCACTTGGAAGCCTGGGAACAAGTAAAGTGATGATTTTGAATTCATTCAAGAATTGGTTCATTTTACATGCTTGGGACAGTTCCAATTAGGACACACAACCTGATTTTTTATTCCTAAATATCAATATCATTATCAATAAAATCAGTTTCAATATGCAATCTCAAGATTGATTTTGACCTAGATTTATCCTTGCCCTACTGAATATTTTTATGTACTACATTTGTCCCCATTTTTTCAGTTAATTGACAGCATTCCAATTCTAAGCATGTATTTTCAATCAGAGTGGAAAACAGTGTAGATCCTGATCAGTTGGCTTTACCAGAAGCCAGGTGATCTGGATCTACAGTGTTTTCAAAAAATGAAAAATCTTGGTTCAACAGTACGAGTATTTAACCTTGCCATGCTGTTTAAATTGGCAGGCCAAGTTTCAAAGTGATCAAATTGCTCAATTTTATTAATTCCGGTGTCTGAATTAAAAACAGTGTTAATCGTTTTCATCTGGGGTCTCTCTAAATTTAACTACAGCTGATTGGGATCTACACAGTCACTGTGCACAAAAACGTATTTATTTCCATCGATATGACATGGTTTATTGAAAAGAAAATCTTTCAATTATTACCCAGGGACTGTGGGTATTTAAGAGTCATCCCTTTTATGTATTAAATTCTTCCACAATTTTTATACAATTAACTTGGAGAATTCCAGTTTTTGGCTGAGTTGAAAACAGTGTGAATCCTGATCAGCTGGCTTCTCAGAAGCCAGCTGATCTAGAACCACACTATTTTCCAAACAGGATACATCCAGGTATAGCATGATAAGAGTTAAATATATGAAATAGTTCTAAAATTTGATTTGTAATAGGTAATAGAGGGGAAATAATGACAGCATGACTAAAGCATATTTTAAATTGATTTTCAATAATTGTGTATCAAATTATTCGACAGCTGAATATGTTATTTCTTAAAAAGCAGAGAAAATATTGAAGTATTATTTAGTTATTTGTCAAATGCTATTCAATTCTGTTGATACCAATTTGAAAAGTGCTTTCACAGGTTAGATTAACCTTTAAAATGCTTAAAATATCTCCGAACAGAATCTTCCATCTCATGCTGCAGATAATTCCATTTTTGTTACATATGTTAAGAATACATATGTTAAGAAAAAATGAAGAAAGTAGTCCCAGATCAGACTGCTCCTGTTAGAGCAGTCTGATTTGGTACTACATTGTTGACGCAGACTTTTTCTTTTTTGAGTAGTTCGGTTCCAGCGCTTAGAGGACTAAGTATTATATCTCTATTTAAAAAGTCAATGCTTTTCACACTCTTTGTGCGACAAAGAATTTCAAATTAATACAACTGTTTGTATAATGTGCAATTAAAGCATGTTAATTTCCTTTCCTTATACTTTTCATTGTGGGTTACCGCATGGTGTCTTCTATAGATTGTATAGAAATTCAATCAACACATTTTATATTGATAATTTTCGTAAAAGATCAGGTGATAGAAATATTATTTTGCCTCATTATGAAGAAATCATTTGTATGGAACAACAAAAATGCAGATCTGCCTGCACATCCGAGAAATCTGATTATTACTAGTAAATAAAGCCCTTTAAAGAGAGAGCTCCATCAAAATTTTAAGGTTGTAGCTAGCTATCCTCGGTAGCTGAGAATTTCAGCAATACCCTGGAACGTCTTTAGGAGGCGGCCGCTTATAGCTGTATATGGTTGCAAACTCTATGGATTATTGAAATGTGTCTCAATAAAAATCTGCAGTAGCATTTTGTTCTTTAGCTGGCTTTTGTACACTTCAGATAATTGATTTTCCGACATTTAACAGGTTCTTGTTGGTCTTTGGAAAAGGCACAGTTAATATTTGAGCCGCGGCATGTGATTTCTAACAATTTGACATTTTGACAAGTGTAGACTCTGACGAGCCTCTGCAACCTCCTTTTAAGCTTAGAAACTCCAAATGGTGTTCAGTCAGTAGCTTAACAATCATAGAATACTCAAGCGACTAGCAAAGGCTCTGATCAGACTGCGCATATGCGCAGGCTGATCTGAGGCTTTGCTGGTCGCACATACCACATTGTTGGGAATCTCATGCACTGGATTTTGTCAATACAGTACAGTGATAGTAAAAGTGACTCGCCGGAAGACAAGTCATTATGTCAATTTGTCAATAAAAAATGCATTTAACCCACTTGTGTTGAATAAAATCTTCTAACCTTATGGTTTATGATGGTAGAAAGATCTTTAATTAACCGCTACACTCCTGGCTCCAGTAAAAGCTCTATGGAACACAAGTCATTATGTCAAATTTGTCAACAAAAATGCATTTAACGCACTTGTATTGAATTTAATCTTCTAAACTTATAAATGGTTTTATGATGAAATAGAAAGATCTTTAATTAATCCATCTGAAGCAAAGCTCCAGTCCTGGTTCCAGGGCAGCTTGTTGTCCGGTGTCATGATCCATGTCTTTAACATTTTAGGTATTCAACTTCTCTAGAAAAATAAGTCTGATTGAGCTGAAATTTAATGTGAGTCAGAACTATACTGATCTGGTAGCCAAGATAGCCAACATGGTGCAATGTAGCATATCATGGATGTAAAAGATTTCTGGTCCACTTGGGCCTCTAGTTAAATATAAAGGGATGCCAATAAAATATTCTTAAATACTTTGGTTGCTCATACCCCCATTTCACCAACCTTGGTTGTTTTAGTCCCAAGAGTACCCAGTCCGATCCCTTTTATTGGTTGATTGACAGCACTAAACTGTTGGATGTAGCAACTTCAAACTTTGCAGGTGCATAGATCACATGATGTAGAGGGTACTGGGCAACATCAAAGATCAATGTCAAAGGTACGAGGGCGGGATCAAAAGTAATGCAACCAATGATGTTAAATGACAACTAAAGGTGGGATTGCATTTTTGTTTATTTCAAATTGTCAAAATACCATCCCTTCACAGATACACAAATTTTCAAATTTTTAATTCAATCCTTGAAGACTTTCTCAAAGTCTTTTTGGGGTATACCTCTAAGGAGGTTTAATATGGAGACACCTAACTTTTGGCGGGAGGTATATTTCTGCCAGCAAGATTTTCCTTGAGAAGAGGGAAGAGAAAAAAGTCACAGGGGACTATATCAGGGGAATAAGGTGAATGTTCTAGAACATAGACCCCCTGTTCTTTCCAAAAGCGCTGCCACACTTCCGGCCTTGTGACTTGAGGCATTGTCATGTTACAAATAAATACCACAGATGCCTATCTTCGGTCAACATTTCTGGTAGAATTTGAACTTTGTTCCTATAAACCTTGTATTCATTGACTTGCCTTTGGGTATAGAGACTTGTATTGCTAGTCTGTTAGGAGTGAAAAATATGGCATACATGGCATACATAACCTTGTTTACACTGGTAATCCTTTTGGCAATACAAGGCGTTCTTGCATTTTGGTAAGCCATACTCGATTACTTATTTTTCTATGCGGCTCGAAATAGTGCATCCAAGACTCATCATATGTTACTACATTCATAAATAATTTCTGATCATATCTTGGAAATCGTTTTAACAGTTTGCGCGCCGTCCTAACATGCATTGCTCCTCATTGAGCAAATGTGGGGCCCACCAAGTGCTTTCCTTCTTCATTTTCAAAATTTTTCGCCAAAAGAGCAGTGCAAATGCTTTTGAAATGCCAACCATGTCCGCGATCTGCTGAGAAGTATATCTTTGCATCTGATTTTACTATATAATTTCTTATAACAATCTTTGGACTACTTGCAGATTAAGATCAACAATATTTTGGAGCACTTGTAACAGACCCTACGCCTGCACTGAAATTCCTAACCTGTCTGCAAACTGTGGAAAATGACATTGAATTACTAACATAAACAGTACATATGTCAGAATAAATGTCCGTTGAACCTCTGCTAAGTAATGCGCGAGTCTTAATGTCAGCCCTGATTTCGATCTCATTTTCAACGCTTCTCCCAACCATTTTGCTTAACCGCCTATGAGTAGGGTTTGTGCAAAAGTAAAGTTCACGAGAGATATTGTGTCTACATGTGCAGTTGATACATCAATTGAAAGGTGAGAGAATGGAGAACACATACAAGGCGTGGGTTTTATCGTCCCCCCAACAGTTGCGGTGAAAATTAGCCAGTGGCATTACTTTTGATCCCATCCTCGTAAATAAAAGTGGGTACATGTATTTGTGGTGATTTACCATCTACTGCAGTCTAGGTTCAGTTATAACACCAGAACAGACTGAAATCTCCAGTGCTGATCTAAAGTGGATACTGTTAACACTGAGAACAAAAACAAGTGATTACCCCTTTAAACGGGTACTTAATGGCAACCAGTGAATACCCAGCTGAAAAACTGCATAATGCATCATTTTTATCATGCTAAGACAAAATTGATCTTCAGAGAAAGAAACATATTTTTTTGGAAATTATAACCTGTGACCCCTTAATAGATACAATGGACCATCCTGACTTAACTGCATCAAATTTTATGGAAAATTCCATTGGTCTTAAAATGGTTAATAATAATAGGTTATGTCAACAAGTCCTATTATTTGGGCCTTGAGGCGAGAAAACCTGTCTTTGGGGTTTTGCGAAAACAAAGACGCAGACCAGCATGCACATCTGCGCAGTCTGATCAGCACCTTTGTTATTCGCATATTGGAAAGTTTCATATCTAGACAAGCTATGAGCGTAATTTCAATATTCTAGCTAGTCTCTGTAGCTGAGGAGACTGTTTTGAGTCTCACTTTGTCGGAAACTCTGAAGACAGGTTTTCTCGCGATGAGCCCAATTTTTCATGTGCTACTCATTGGAACTGCCACATCGGTGCAGCTGAAAACCCACATTGTCCTGTCATTTATTTCCACCTGTTATCTTCTACCATGCCTGAGTATGATCGGGGCTTTTTCACAGCATTTTAATTCAAATTTATAACCATTGTTCAATTGGATGATTTGTAAAGATATAGATATCTTATTCAATGTGGCATTAAATTGCTGATTGTATTATTTTCATTTGAATTGATTTGTATATATGGTCATGAAAAGTTTGCCAAGATGTTCATTAGGATTTTATATATTAAAAACTTGGTAGGATTATATGAGGAAAATTATAAGATTTTTGTGCTCTTTTGTGTAGATTTTTCAGGCTTAATGAAATTGCTAGTTGAAACTTTTTGTTTATTTGTACAAATATTAAAACCAGGGATTTTCCTTGTTCAAACTTGGGGCTGACTTTAAATGGGCCCAGTTCACAATTGAATTATGTATTTTTGTCAGTATTTTGAGGCTGTCACTTTCTAAAATAAAAAGGCTTAAATTAACTAATGACAATTGACCATTTAAACATAGATAAGAGTGTGTACGTAATTAGAAATGTTTTATCTTATTTCTCAACCAAAACATATGTTGGGGGAACTCAACAGATCCGTCTCAATGAGACAGCTCTTTTGAACACCTGAAACATATGCCAAAAATCATGGATAAGAAAATATTTAAAATTTTACGCTCAAATTGTGTTTATCTAAACCTATAGTTTGTGGCATGCTGCTAGTCTTAAGATTTGGATATTTGGAAATTTTGTACTGAACTTCTCTAAACAAATTGTAAAGATTCTTTATTTTCTTTCTCTACACACATGTGATGCCCTCTTGCATTTCTAAGCCCACTAGTAAATGCATATATTGATGAGAATTTTTACCTTCATAAGCGATAATTGGTCTTGAAAATCAATTTTGGGTCTTTTTGAGAGTGGCCGTTTTACACAGGTTTTACTGTATATCATTTTTGATCTCTTACCCTTTTTATGTATATTCATGAAAGAAAGTTTTCAGGACTGTTCCTGAATTCAGGATTTTGAGGATGACTCTACAGAAAGTTGGCCTCAGATATAAGGCATTATGCAAGCTTCAGTATGATTGAGTTGATTTTCTATGAGCATTTTAACCTGATAATTATTTATATTTAACCAGGCCTTTAGGGTTTCAATATGTTGATTTTTAAAGTTCAGAATTTTGGAATGTTTCAACTTTCACCCATGTATATTAGAAGCTGTGTGATAATAACAGTAACTACGGTATCTTGTTCCAGTAGCAAGTTAATATATCTCTCATTAACTAAGAGTCTGCAAATACAAAAGCACTTTCATTTGTTGTACAATATTTGTTTTCAAGCAACATTAAAGGATTCAAGTGGATTTCTGGAATTGTATTTGTTTTATTGAACTATCTTTGTTCCTGCTAGTGAGGGCTTTTGTAGTCTGCTGATAACCTTTTCAAACAGTTTAGCCACAGAAATGTTGCCCAGTACCCTCTACATCATGTGGCCTATTCAGCTACAAAGTTTGAAGTTGCTACGTCTAACCGTTTAGGAGGAGATACATTTACAAGAAACGTGACGGACGCACATCCGCACGGACGCACATCCGCACAGACGCACATCCGCACGGACGCACAGACAGACGGACGACGGACCGACTTTGGTACGAAATTAATATACCCTTTTTTTCTAAAGAAAAAAGCGGGTATAATTATACAGGTGATTTCACAATTACCATTTTCCCACTGGTACCAATGACGACTTTTGTTGTCTGCTGTCTCATCTGCTTATGATTATGTTCTTAGGTATGTTATATTGCAAGCAATATGGACCAATATAAGACTGCTCCCATCCATGATAAGTGTGCTTGAATATATGCAGCAGATGTAGAAGACAGACAACATTTCAGGACAAAAATATATGCGAGTTAAGTTCTTTGACAAGTATGCACATGAAAAGAGGAATTGTATTGGCAATGTCTCAAAGACAATTTTTTTCTGTGGAACTGATTATTAGTAATTCTTGCAGCAGAAGAGATGTAATTGTTTCCATTTCTGAATATTAGCAGACGCCTTTAACCCTTAATGCGCCAATTGCAACAAAATTCGTCTGCTTTTCTCGTCTGCAAAAATGTTTAAGAAGCCTCTATGGCAAACAGTGTGGACCCAGAACAGACTAGGAGCAGTCTGTTCTGGGTCCACGCTGTTTGCTTCTATACTTAATTTGTCGGTAATGTAAGGCAATTATTTGCAGCAGACGACTTCAGCATAGGATATTTTCAGATGCATTTTTTTCTTGGCGCTTAAAAGGTTAAATGTTAAAAAAAAACTAGAAAAATATTGTGTTTAAACTTAAAATAAAATAAGGATCATAAGTTGTTTTATTGGGGTTTGTAAATCAAAAATGAACAATCTCAGCAGAGGATAATTTTGTTTCATTTCATGTGAATCGAATACCAGCTTTCTCTGTCTTAGATTATTGTTTAAAAAGCGCCAAGAAAAATGCATCTGAAAATGTCGTCTGCTGAAGTTGTCTGATGCAGATAATTGCCTAAAATTACTGACAATTAAGTATAGAAGCAAACAGCGTGGACCCAGAACAAACTGCTCCTATAGGAGCAGTCTGATCTGGGTCCACCCTGTTTGCAATAGAGGCTTCTTAAATATTTCAGCAGACAAGAAAAGCAGACGACTTTTTTTGCGACTGATGCATTACACATGTAACTGTTAAACATCTGTTAACCCTTAATGTGCTACCAAACATTTGCAGCATATGAAATTTGGTTCACATAAAATATCAATTCTTATTGGGTTTGGTAAAGCATGAATTGTTGTCTGCTGTAAATATTTGGCAGCATTTTAAGGGTTAACATTCTCAGCATTTATTGCCAAACATTTTGGCATTGAACTTGCTGTTATAATCATGAATGAAAATCTGAAGAATTTTCAGTACCTGTGAACTGCATCAAAATTGCTGTTTTAAAGAATATATCAAGCTGTTTAAAACTAATGGACTTTCCAAAAAAGGAATATATTTGCACAGACGTAGTAAATTAAAATGGGCTGATTCAAATAATATCATGGACAAGAGCAGTTTGATCAGGATCTATATAGTGTGCATTCATTCTGTCACCTCATCAGGGACTCAAATGGACTAAATTCAAGTCTTAATTCGGTTCTGGATAATTTTTTAACCCAAAATTAATCTATAGGGAATACCATTATAGTGTCAAGTAGTTATGCTTCAATTTTGTTTTGATGGGCCTGATCTGGGTACATGTACCAACTGCTTGCAAAGGTGTCGCTTGTCAAGAAAGAGGTGTGAACTTTTGTTATCTGCTGAAAACCATTGCAAACTAACAGTTAGAAACTCAAATCGGGACTGACAGAACGTCAATCCTGATCTGGATCCAAACCGTTGGACACTTTGATAGTGTTCCTGAAAGAATTTCTTGAAAATTTTTATTTTGAAAAAAAAAAAAAAATCAGCAGATGACAACAAACTTAGCATGAAAAATTACCCAGTAGGCAAAGAGATAAAGCTAAAAACCTGTGTAAAACGACCACCCCCTAAAAGACCGAAAATTGGTTTCCAAGATCAATTATCGTTTAATGCAGGTCAAAAGTATTGCAGAATTCTCCAAGGGGAGCATTCTGCAATACTTTCGACCTTCATTAAGCTACCATTTGTCATTCAGATCTTTATTTTGTCTATTTTTGAGGGGCCATTTTTCACAGGTTTTATTGTATTTCAATTTATTTTTAGCATCGACTCTCCGAGATGAGACAGCAGAAATGCTGATTCAGCAGGGCCTTGAGGAGATAGCTCAGGCCCCGACTAGCGAACAGATAGCCTTCCTCCTCGTTGAACGAGCTCGCCTCCTCGACGAACTCGAGGCCGAGCAGATACGCAGCCAATCTGCAGTCTCTGATGGGCGTATGTCAGAAGAATTACAGAGAACTATTGATAGAGAAAGAGAGGAATTACATGAAGAGATGGAACAGCAGCGGACTCTGAGTCGTAACGAGGCTGATCAGTTGAAGCGGGAACATGAAGAGGAAATTAACGTGGTGATGGAGGAGAATACCAGACTGGAAGAAGAGCTCAATGAAATGAAAAACAAGGTAATATTTTCTGATTTAAAGCATTATATATATGGGCCTCGCCGCGAGAAAACCTGTCTTCGGGGTTTCCGTCAAAGCGAGATTTAAACCAGTCTCCTCAGCTACAGAGACTAGCTAGAAAAATTGAAATTTCGCTCATAGTAAGTCTAGATATGATACTTTCTAATAAGCGAATAACAAATGGAATTGGGCTGATTAGACTGCTGGTCTCGCTTTGACGGAAACCCCGAAGACAGGTTTTCTCGGGACGAGGCCCATATAATCCTGGTCTCGCACATGCTTCAAAAGAGCTTGAGAAATGGAAACTCTGAAAATCCTGATCAGACTTCTCCTTCAGAAGCAGGCTGATCTGCTATCTGTACAAATATCTAGTATGGATAAGGTAATATCTGAGTGAAATTTGTCTGTTGTTTTGATGAGTTTATGTGTTACAATCTTGGGCGCTTATGTTGCATCAAACAATTATAAGCTTTCACATAAAGCTTGATCTGCTAGTAGCATATAAAATTATTCTGAGTAAGTCCTGTTTTAACCACAGAGCAATGTAGGTTTGTGACAGACAGACAGGTGGATTGATGGAAGATCTTAAAATTGGACATTTGTTGGCTATTCTAATGCTAACCATAACCTTACCCTCACATCAATCATTATAAATTCCCAGCAAATGCCTGTTTTATTTATGCAAACCCAACATGTGCCTCCAAGATTTGTTAGGTATACATGTATTACAGACTCAAGCAAGCTTATATGTAAAGAATCCAAGAAAGGGTTACCCAATACATCTATATATGCCCGCTTGTACATATGGATGGACAGAAGAGCAGGAGGGGGGGGGGGGGCAGCAAGCAGATTTGCTGCTTGAGCTGACAGCCCTCAGAGAGCTGGTCAGATGCTCTCACCAGCTGACCTGGGTGGTCCAAAATCCCCACTAAATACTCTCTTTGTATTGGCCAATTTGGAGAGTTTTGACTTGGGGAAGTCTCTGTCTGAACAAGTCATGTTTCAAACAAAGGGTGATGTAGGTTTGTGACATACAGACATACAAACAGATAAGCAGACAGATAGATTTTGCTGGTTGAGCTCACAGGCCTCTGAACACTGTCTATTGATTCTGTCGGTGAACTGTCTTGTGGCATCTGGTTGTTTCGGGTGTCTCACTTCCGGAAAACAAACCAAACATTAGATAGTCTATGTGACATGCCCATAGACATTAACCCATATAAGCCTAGCGTCCTTTTTGTGGGACATGGGCAAACAATGCAGACCAAGATCAGTTTGCTTATTGAAAAATCTAGCAAAATTTGGTTAAAAATGAAAAAAAGCACCCAACAACCCTTAAAACAGAAATGGACTGGTCCAATTGATAAGTGTAGGCAATTCCTTTCGGCTTAAATGGGTTAAGCTATTACCTGGCTACCCCCATTTGGGAGGTGACTCTTTTTAGGTTTTTGCTCTTTCTCCAGTGTGTTCTTTGCTGGGAAATTGGCGAATTGCGTCTTGCTCACATACTGTCAGGAGTAATATACCCAATTCTGCATTTGGCCATTATGAGGTCAAAACTGGGAAAACAGATATTTCATACAAAATGCACTTTGAATTTGCACAACCTTGAACATACCATTTTACAATTTTTTTTTCATAATAAGGAAAATTAATGCTTGGCAATAAATCTGTGATTGTTAGCATAAAGAAAAGTTATCGGCAATGATTGGGGAATTACAGTAATTCCTTTATCATGTTTGTTTTACCACTTCAAGTCAGTTTTGAAGTTTACATATATTTCCACTTGGTCCTTGACATTGTTGGATACCCTCAGGTTTCTAGGTTGACCTTAGTAGCTACCTGATAGATAGTATAGCCTATCAATGATAAGGTTACTAACAATCTAGATATAACCAATCAATGAGTAGATTACATCACAGGATCAAGTTCTGTTGCCCGGATCACGTCTTCAAGTCATAGATTTTGACCATTTATAATTGCAAAAATGGGGCTTTTGATGCATGCCTTTTTCCAGAGTTAACTTTTGCAAGATGTCCTTCTACTACGGCCGCTTACTTTTGAGTTCCTGACCCTAACTAAGATGTTCTTTTAGCTGAAACTGAAAAATGGCAATATTATACCCCCACCAACTTTTTGATAGTGTATTGTCTGTCTGTCCTGTCAGTCTTGTGTTCTCAGGACTTTAGTTAAGAGTGCTTACCTAAAAATTATTTTTCTTATTTCTCAACCAAAACATATGTTGTGGGTACTCAAAAAAACCGTCTCGATTAAATATTAAAATTTGGCCAATATCTTACAGTGATACTAATTGCATACATCTGCTGACTGTTGGGTAGATTATTTTTATGAAAATACTATGGCAGCTAGCATTAGATTTGGACAAAAAAGGACTAGAATGTGGGGTATAGATTAATGGACAAAGAGATTAAAGCTCTTTACGGTCACTAAATAAGAGTATTTCATGTATCAAAACAAAATCCATGTGATTCCCAACCCTGTATGGCTGAAATGTTTTTGAAAGTTATGTTTAACTCTAAAGTAAAGAGAAACCCTCTTTAAGTGATAAGAAAAAAAATTGGTCCCTAAAAAGTTCTTTGAAGTATCTTATTAAACTTTTTCGTTTAGTTACATTTATTAAGATGGGTGACCATAGAACATGGTCATTATCGTTTCTTACAATGGTATAAAGGATCTATTCATAAATCAACTCTATGCCTGCTAGTGTAGACTTAAAAAGTCTGCTGATAACCTTTGCAAACAGTACTAGTTAGACCCACATCATGCCTGACAAAATGTTGGAGCAGATAGCATCATAGCGATCCAAACGTGTTGACAACCTAATGTTATATTTTTGATACAAATAAAACAATCAGCATAAAACAAAAATCATTTAAAATTACCCAGCATGCAAAGAGCTGAAATATCAATCTCATTGTAACCTAATGGGTTCTATATTCCAAAGATCTTGAATTGCCCGAGATAAGGGGAGAATCAGCAGATTTTAACCAAATTGTCTTGGCTATATATAAAATGAATACACTAGATTTTGGTGACCTTAATCCAAATTTTAGGGTTACTGCTGGTCATAAACTCCCAAATTTAAGCCAAAACTTGCTTTTGTGCACTGTCTCTCCTGGACTGCTAGACAAGTGCCATCGTACACTAGTTTGGAGGGGGGGGGGGTATAAACATCTGTTTTCTCTCTGAAATCACAGTTTCTTTTAGCCTTTTTCAATTAGGACCAAAAGGGACCTTGTATGCAAATAAATTGTGCATAATTAATAGTATTAAAATCAAACAGGATATTTTCTAGACTTAGCTGCTAATCAAGGCTTTTGTCATCTGCTCTCTCATCTGCTTATGTTCTAAGGTAGCCTATTTTGCAAGTATGTACCCAGATCAGACTGCTCCCTTGGGAGCAGATCAGGTTCATATGGTTTGCTTCTATGAAAAAAACTAGTCTAATGTGCACTTGAATATAAGCAACAGACGTAAAAAGCAGACAGCATTTTCAGGACAAGAATAGTGGCAGGATGAAGGTTAATAGTAGAAAAGTACATACTAGACATTCAATTGCAATCAGTGTATTTCATTTATACAAAATACAAATATTAGTTTTCTGCTAATTCCAATTTATTTTAATCCTCAGTTAAAAACATGGTTGTAACCCAGAAGTGGAAAATGGACTTTTGGTTGATATATGAACAGTTTTGTCAGCCCTTAAATGACCTGATCAGGTGGTTATTAGCTTTGGTTGTCAGATCTAGAGTAAGAAATGAGTATTCTTGCACACTGGATAGGGATATCTGGGATTTTAACCTGGGTTAGAAAATCTTATCTTACCCATGCTATCTTACCCAGGCTGTCAAGTGAGGGCTAAATACATTGGTTGTATTGGAACTCAAGCACATGGTCATCAAGTGACGTCATTGTTATGTCAAAGTGACGTCATCATAACATGTCGCATCTCTGCGTATTCAGGAACTTCTGGGAGCCTTTTCTTAAGAATAAAATGTGGTATCTAATGGTGACCAAGAAAAAGAATCCATTATTCGGGTGAGAGTAGGATAGAAAAAATCTGTCCCTCGTGATCACGGTTTGTCATCACTCGGCAAGCCTCGTGATGCCAAATGGTGATCCTCGGGACAGATTTTTCTATCCTACCCTCACACGCATGATAGATTCTTATATTCCTCATAATGAAGCATTCACCCTTATTGTGTCACCATCTGAGCCATTGTCAGTGGCCCCACACTTTTGGTTTCTGTTAACTTTTGAAAGGGATGCATCAATTTCATTCAAAGTTTAACTTTACAGAAGGGTCAATCACTGTAAAATACAGGTCAAGTTCGAAGTTGAAGATTGTCGGCAAAATAATGACTGAGTTATGGCCCTTTTTTTACTTAGACTTTGCCAGGAGACTCATCCAATTCTTGGAATTCATTCTCCCTCTGAATAAATCCCTTCTGATTTCAGGCCAATTAATAATTACCCATATATTCTTGTAACATAATATACTTACGTTGTTCTTTTGATCAGTGACAAACAATATTCAGGATCCAGAAATAATAGAATATATACATGTACATATTTGTTGTGGCATGATTTTTACTATAATGTGCAGGATTACGTCAATAAGTCAGATCTGTATTGGTCCAAGAAAATGAAAGAAGATATTGATAAGTACATGTATTGCATAATCTATTGAATATGCAAAACTGGAAAGAAAATATTTTTGGTCTTCATAAGAAGGATGGTAAATATTGTCATGTTACATCAAATTTTATACACATAGGTAAGTAGACAAGTCTGAAATTCATCTCTTACTGCACCTTCAAGACCACTCTCCTCAACACATAAATTGAAATGAGCTCATGTGATTTTGCTACTTATCACATACATGACCTGAGCCGTGACATGTGATTTCCAATATTGTGGAATTTTGACAAGTGTAGACTCAGACGAGACTGTGCAGCCTCCATTTAAGCTTAGAAACTCAAAAAAAAAGGTACAGACAGTAGCTTAACACTCATAGAATATTCAAGCGACTAGCAAAGGCTCTGATCAGACTGCGCATATGCAGGTTGTGTATTTTGTTTGTGTAAATTGATGCTGTATGTCCCAGTCAACGATTTCTCAGTCATGTTGGAACATTTTCCTGTCTTCCTAAGGATGAACCAGTATTAGAGGATAAGTGTCTTGCTCAAGGACACAATACATTCATTATCTCGAGTGAGTCTCGAACCGGTAACCCTTCAATCCCACTTAAGTCTAGCACTCTACCAATTGAGCCACTGCACTCCTCTACTTCTAACATATCAGTAAAGACATGCATGCTCAGCTATCTAGTAGGGCGAGAGGCCTACCTATTTCCCTACTTTGTGTGTGTGATCAGTGAAGGCTCTGGCAAGACTGATCTAATGTTTCGGGTGCAAGTATTGAACACAATTCACCATCCCGAAAACTACACCTACTTTAAACAGATGTCATATGCATCCATCCATTGACTGTAAGGTTAACTTCGGTTTAATTGTTGGAGATTGATCACATGCAATATTGTTTGTGGTATTATGTCACATGCTAAGATGTTGTTGCATTGGTCAGTTATTCACTATCAGATGACTTTTGAGTGGCATTCTGGGTATGGTTTCGAAACATCTATTAAAAGAAAGTTTTTTTTTTCAGGTTCAAGGTCTTGAAGCTAAGTTGAAGGAAGTTGAAGCTGATCTCAAGAAAGAGAAAGAGTCACATGAGAAGGAAAAGGAAGGCTTTGTCAGTCCAGGTAAGGGTCAAGGTCAATGGATAATGGTTTATATTTTAATGATATATGAGCCTCAAATTCAAATTAGGCTGCTCAGCTATAATTTTGACAAAAATGATCATCAGCCCACCACTACTCATAACTTTATCAGATTCTATAGCGCTGTTTGAAAACAGCGAAGATCCAGATCAGCTGATCAGGATACTATTTTTCTAATTAAGAAAGAAATTGCACCACTGAACTGGCTTGAAATCAGAAGTTGATATAGCATTCACATAACTTAAAATGTGTGCTCTTACAAGAGCATACAGGGGACAAAATTATTTCAATTTTGCACTTGTCCTGCAAGACGAACGATTTACAATTTTCACTCGTCCTGCAAACACATGTACTTGTCCTTTGAAAGCGTATACAATAAAGAACATAAGGATGTAAAATGACTTATAAAGTTCTTTATATCACTGTTAAAATGATATTTACCCAGTCAAATTCATAACTGCATCCCATATACAAACAAAAAGGTTTCACAGTCAATACATTTTACTCAGAAAATGCTAGTTTCACCCTCATATTTTAGAGTGAAACTAGAAAGGACCAGCATTTCTTCCCAAAGCACTCGTCCTACAGGATGAGTGCTTTGGGAAGAATTACTGGTCCTTTCTAGATTTCACCCATAATTGCGAGTGGAATTTTTGTTCCCTGGCATAATTTATGCACTCATTAGGTAAATTACAGTACTAATTAGACTGGATAGACTTTGTTATTCCTATACAACAACAAGAAGTATCTTTTAAAAGGATATTTGTCACAGCTAACATACAAGTCCCTTTTATTATGAATAATTAAGTAAATATTGGGCCACACTATAACTCCCAGATCATATTAGACTCAACAAGCCTGTAAACAAGTACTTTGGTAAACAGTGAGATCAACCAAGATCAAATGCTGCAAAGTGTGGCATTTCTTCAGGGTCTGTTACTGTTTGTGATGAAAAAACATGAATCAAAAGTAGAATATTATGGAAATAATAATAACCTGTGACTACATTTATATTTGTATTCAAAGGGCTTTCAGAGAGATTCTTGTCTCCCTACCACTGGTTGTCAGTTATTGTCAAAATATGTAAAACTGACACACCTGCCTAGGAAAAGTGTGATATTAGGGGAATGTGACTGAAAACAAATAATGTGACCTTAAACCCCAAAGTGAACCAAACACCTAAGAAGCTGTAGAAGTCATTGATAACTTAGCAGTGCTGATAATAATATACATTTAAGTATATTTCTTACTTTTGATTCAGAAATATATAGCATGTTCATAAGTTCGTTAGTGTCCCCTGAGAGTGTTCAGGCTCCTGGTAAGTTATTTTAACCAAGCCTGAGGTTATAAAACCTTTTTACATGCTCAACTCACATGAACATACTAGGTGAGTGTCTTTTGATATCAAGTTTACCAGGCAAGGCTTTGAGAATGCTTGTTGACATCCCAAGGCTTGCAGAGCTATTCAACTTGCATTCTCGAAGCCGAGCCTGGTAAACTTTAAATCAAAAGACCGAACCTGGTATTCTATTTATCAGCTTACCTAGTTGATTCACGCTTCAATTTAGGGAATATGATGTAACGATCGATTTTTGTGTCGATTCAGTGTCATTGGCGATGTCACTCCAAAAGTGGGACATCATTATGACCTGATAAAGACACATGTTGAGAGATAGACAACGTTTATCAGGCAACGTGCAATGCTGCAGTTAATATATGGTATCTGATAAATATCAAAATACATACAAATGAGGCAATCTTTCTGCTCAGAATAGCAAAGAATTTGTTCTGGTTATAAATTTTAAAGTGCGAACAATTGTTGGCATTTTAGAATTAATGACCAGAACAAATTTTATGCCCCAGTGAGTTTAGCATGAAAATGTTTTATAACCTGGGGCCTGGTACAATCAGAAAGACCAAAATCTCCATTTGGAGCAGTTCATGAGATTATGGTACTTATCCTAAATGCATGCATTTAAGATATAAATTCGATTTTTGGTCTGTTCATGATATCATGAACACTTCGGGTCTTTTGCAAAGTGAGTGAAACCGGAAGGAATTCACGTTAACTTTGCAAGAGGCCAGAAGTATTCATGATTTCATGAATATACCAAAAATCGAATTTATTAATTATATTTACATTATATATTATCAGTCAAGTATCAGTTTTCAATATTCACCTTGCTTGGCTGGTTTTCCGGATATTTTGAATTAAATCAGACATAGCAGAGGGAAAACGCCAAAATTTCGTTAACCTCATGACGATATGAGTTCAATGTCACACAAACGTCAGTAAACAAGCAACAATATTGGATGGCTTTGACGTTGGCCCGCTCAAATGGTGCGTATGTGGGTGTGGCTTAAATTGTTGTGTTCATGAAGGTATGAACTGCATCTCAAATGTAAACGTTCATTTAAAGACTCACAATGGAAATGGAAATATAGCTACATGTATACAGAGGGGCTCAAGATCTCAGTTTTGACTTGAGCCTTCATCAATTTCCAACATTTGTGTGACTTCGAGCAGTGAAAGCTTTTGCAAGTCTAGGCGGATGCACAGGCTTGTCTGAGCCATCCACTACTGGCCGATGTTTTATGTACCAATATCTCAGGTGCTGGTGTAGTTAAGGTCTTCTGGGTGTCTTTTAAGTTATTGGGAAAATCACTACTGTCTGTACAATTTATGTACAGTAAATTGTTCTGTACAATTTATGTACAGTAAATTGTGAGTTTTTGAACAGTAGTTATTGTGGTGATTTAATCTAAGATTAGGATTAAGGTTTATATTTTATGTTACCAGATTGATAGTTTTATTTGATTTGATTCTTTATGTCCCATCAACAATCTTTCAGTTGTGTAGGGATGGGTCTTTCTGGGTTAACCAGTACTAGTAGGATTAAAGTGTCTTGACAGGATTGATAGGGCTATTGCTAAGATCACTACATCAATCCTTAAGTTCTTTAAGAATGTGCATTCAGAATGGCAAAAAACTTGATGTAGTTATATCTGGTCATTGCTTAAATCAATTATGGCTGAACAATGCAATGTACAGGTAGTTATTAGTTTTGTACAGTAGTAATTAGATCAGGTGAATGTTAGATAATTGAGCCGCCACATGAGATTTCCAACATTTGGTATGTGCAACCGGCAAAGCCTCAGATCAGCCGGCGCATAGGTGCAGTCTGCTCAGAGTCTTTGCTAGTCGCTTGAATATTATTTGATTGTTTAGCTACTGCCTGAACATCATTTTGAGTTTCTTAGCTTAAATGGAGGCTGCACAGGCTCGTCTGAGTCTACACTTATCAAAATGCCACATTGTTGGAAATCACATGTCATGGCTCATTTTTCTTAGGTTTGGGTTTTGGGTATCACTACTGTCTGTACAATGAATGCTTTGTATGCTTGATCGTGATTTCTGTAAACAGGAATCTGAAACTTATGAAGTATTTGAGACAGTGCGTGAGATTTCCAACAATATGGCATTTTGACATGTGTTGACTCGGACGAGCCTCAGCAGCCTCCTTTTAAGCTTAGAAACTCCAAATGGTTCAGTCAGTAGCTTAACAATCATAGAATACTCAAGCAACTAGCAAAGGCTTTGATCAGACTGTGCATATGCGCAGGCTGATCTGAGGCTTTGCTGGTCGCACATACCACATTTGTTAAAAATCTTATGCACTGTCTCAATTTTTATAGTTTGGGTTTATTTTTGCTCCACTACTGATAGTATAAAGATAGATGAGAACTGTTGTAAGCAAACAATACAAACTAATCCTTGTTATGGTATTGAACAGCTAGTTGTGATTTTATTAACAGTAGCAATAAGGGCTGCTGAAAATTAGATTTTTATTTCAAGGTTGGTTTAAGGGTTTTTATTTTTAGTAATTTCTGTAGAATCTCAATATCAAGACCAATACCATCACCATTCTATAGACCTTGCAAATTACCAAATATTTTATGCTTAAGTTGGTAAGGGTGGAGTAAATATTTAGTAAGATTAAAAGTTTGAGACACTTATTCCTGCTCAACATCATTACAATACATCACTTTTTTAATCAGTATATATATTGTTGTGTGCAACTGGCAGCTGCTTGTTGTTGAAGAAAACTTGAAAAATTTCACTGTTTTTGTAGGAAAAATGGATAATCATATTCAAATAGGTTTATCCTTGGATATGGTTGGAAAACATGTTTTATTGCTGACAGGGTACATGTCACTGTAGAACAAATAGTCCACAATGTGTCTTACAACATACCTCCCCAAATGAAAAAAAACAAAACGAAACAGTTATTTACAAAGTGTTAAAAACCTTTACAAAGTGTTAAAAACCTGGTGTTTTCATGTAATCACTCACTTGGAGTTGAGATGTCATATGATTTTAGCTATTTAGAATTTTCATGTATGTATTTTTAATTTTTAATATATATTCTGTCTATGCTTTCAGGTTTTTGATTCACAAAATGCCTGTGTGATAAGCAAAAACAGGAAAGAGCCTGATCAGATTGCATGCTTCTTCAGAGGAAGTCTGAGCTGGGCCTGCACTTTTTGTCTATGCCTTATTGTCATGCAATTAATGTTCAAATTTACCACATTACTCATTCTATAAGATGATTGCATGTGGTTTCCATTTAGAGAAAATATCCAAATATGTGAATCAATTGATCTATTTTTAATCCGGTCATATTTAGCAAAAAATCTAAATCTGTATAATCTAAGTAATAAAGATTTTAGAAATTGTTTTCTGGGGGGAAACTAGACTGGCTCCCTGTCGTATGTTCATAAGTTTATTTCTATACCGTTTAAAATTGTTTGTACAACAACCCAAATATTGTTTTCCCATCAAAGTTGTCTTTATTTATTGCTCTTGTTAAACTCAGCCATCATATGATTGAGGAATCAATGAAAAATTTAATTTTAAGTTTGAGTAATTAAGTTTGATGATGTGACTGGGAGTTAGTTTAAAGGAAACCAGACCATCTCCTATTTTTAGCCCATTAAATATGGTTTTTGACCTTTAACTTGTTCTATTTTTAGCTTTGGAGGAACCTCAAACTCCACCGTTAAGTCCATTTTTAAACTCCTTGGTTTCTCCGAGAAGTAAGTTATATTTAGAACAACTGGTAATGGAAATGCTGGATCGGTTACTGTTGTCTGAAATTCATTGGTTTAATTAGTATTAAACACGCTTTTTATGTTTTTTTTTCACAAAGATGTTTATTTGTTTTTGGGTTTACAAATATGAGCCGAGACATGAGATTTCCAACAATGTGGTATGTCGGACCAGCAAAGGCTCAGACCAGCCTGCGCATATGTGCAGTCTGATTAGAGCCTTTGCTAGTTGCTTGAATATTCTATGTATGGTTAGCTACTGACCGAAGAGCATTTGGAATTTTAAGCTTAGAATGAGGCTGCACAAGCTTGTCTGAGTCTACACTTGTCAAAACGCCACATTGTTGGAGATCACATGTCCGGGTTCAATTACAAGAAACAAATGAAATTTACCTTTAAATACAGATTGTAAGAATTACATAATCATGAGATATAGTTTGAAAGTCAGCTTTTGGTCTGTGACAATGTTACATGAGAAAGAGGTCATTCTAATGCACTTGCTTTTGTAACATGACATCTGATTGGATAACGGCAACAATGAGTGCAGAAGTGTTTTGAGAAGCTGTGTGTTTCCTTGCTATATCCTGGTAATTATCACATTCTAAATTTAAAGTAAATTTCATATTGAAAAAAAAATGTATTTGGTATATGGTAATAGCTTAAAAGTGTCAATTATTATTAGAGCTTTTTAGTAGCATTATTTTCTTAGGGAATTAAGATATTTATTGAAAGTAAACTCTTGTCACCTTCTGAGTTGCGGTGGTTTCACATGGTATTTTGCGGCCGAACACCAAGAACTACACTGGCTTTTCCTCACCACTAGACAGTCAGCGTATTAGATGCAGAATTGTTTAATTCAGTAATCCCGTTAAAGTTATTCAAGCAGCTGCAAAATTTGAACATGCTGACATTGCTGCAAGATTTTTTGTGCTTAAATTAGAGGGATGCACAGGCACATTGTGCTTTCTTATTAGGTGAAAAACAAAATCAATCCCTGCTTATAAACAGTGCAATTAGACAGCTGCTTCACATCTTCTTGCAATAATAGGTCATTGTCACCCAAAATGCAGAAAACAGCCTAATTGGCAAATTGCATAAGGATGCCAAATTCAGGGGGTTCATAGTTGCTTATCTGTAAAGGTTAGAGCAGACTTTCAAAACAGCTTTCTTCTTCAAAAATTAGTGAGACTGATCAGATAACACTGCAATCACAGATCAACTCATGGCACCAAGAGGTTGAGAAACAGAGCACAGACAGCTATACTTAATACAAGAACACAATTTTAAAGTTTAGTCAGCATTATCTGTTATCTGAAAAGACATTTTATAACTTATATGTATTTAAAATTGTCAACTGTTTTTATTTTGTCAAAGGTGGTGGTATCATTTTGGGCTTAGGTGTTCATGTTGGAAGGTAGCTTCCTTCTGTTGAATATTTTCTAAGAAATAGAAGAGTGCATGACCATTGTTGTTCCAGTAAATATTTGAAATTCAATGGCATATGTGCGCTGGTCTTCTTTTTCCCACTTCCTCTTCTTTTGCGAAACCCCAGCTTAGCTGAATTATTGTTGGCTGGCCTGTAATATCAACACAAAGTAAAGGGAGTGCAGCTGGCTCAGTAGTAGAGTGCTTGACTTGAGACCGAGGGGTCGCGGGTTCGATCGAGCCTCACCGTCACTACATTGTGGTCTTTGAGCAAGACACATTTATCCTAGCTTAGTACTGGTTCAACCCAGGAAGACCCATTCCTACATAACTGAAAGATTGTTGATGGGACGTAAAGAATTGAATCAAAGAAAACCAACAAACAACACGACAAGCTTATCTGATATGGACCTCAACAAAAGAAAACCTGTTTCAGGGAGGGTGTTCGACCAAGTAAGATTCAAACCAGTCTGTTTAGCTACAGAGACTAGCTAGAATATTGATACTTTATATGAAGCAAGTTAATTAAGCTACAATGATCATACTTTACAGATAGTGAAAAAACATAGGCATAGACCAGTCTGTGCCAACTTGCAGGCTGGTCTGAGCCTGTGGAATACAACTAAGTCACATTTTTTTTGTATGTTGAGGACAATTTGAGCTATTGTACATCATGAAAAATCTGCATTCAGTTTTGAACTAAAAAATCTGCCAGCTCAGCTACAGAGACTAGTTTGAATCTTGAAAAATAGAAAGTTGCATGTATAACTAATGCGATTTCCAGATAGAGGGTAACATCAGTGCTGATCAGACTGCATCCAGGGCAGGTCTATCTTCACCTTAATATATTGTCCAAATGCAACAAGAGATATCATTTTTGAATAATATCACTTTTATCTCTTATCCTGCTAATATTTTTTGCCCAGAAATATTGTCTGCTGCATATATTCAAATGCACCCCAGACTAATTTTATCACAGAGGCAAACACTATGAATCCAGATCAGACTGCTCCTATTAGGGAGCAGTCTGATCTGGATTCATATTGTTTGCAATATAAGCAACCAAAGTACATATAAGGCAGCAGACAACAATTGTTGTGAATAGTTGGAATAGGGCTATTGTATACCTTTTTGTAGTTAAACATACATGGAAAATATATTTCTAAAGATAATTTTGTTCTGTTCGGCTTCGTGCAATTCATTTTGGTTTCAATTTGCCTTGAAACTTTAAAATTTTCAAATCAATTATTTTCATAAAGCAATATCATTGTGACATTACAATTAAACTTTGTTAATAGAAAATAGCCTCCATTTGTCAAAATTTGTAAAAACTATTGTCAAGAATATTGCTTCATTATAACACTGAACAAACTGTATTATAGTTTAACTCTTTGCCTTCTGGTGTCAGCTGCTGACAATCTCTGCAAACAGTTTGAGCCCAGATCAGGCCCGACAAAATGTTGGGCCTGATCTGGATCTGATCAAAACTGTTTAACACTCTGATTGCATTCCTGAAGGAATTTTGTCGGCGGAAAAAATGATTTTGAAAAAAATAAGCAGACAACAAAAAACATCTAAAATTACCCAGTAAGCGAAGAGTCAACCCGTTCCCTGCTGGTTGCATTTTTTGGTTTAAAATAATTACAATATTACTTGATTTTGAACAACAGCTAAAATTAATTTTTTCATCATCTTCCTATACTCTTTGCAATCAGCCTGGATGCAGATCATGCCCAACAACACTCTGATAGTATTCATGAAAGATTTTCACATGTAACTGCATATTTTGACAATAATGACCCAGACCGGCCAGCACAGGCTAATTGGACCCTGAACCCTGAATTTTGATTAATAAAAAGTGGGCTGACTCACTACCCTTTTTTGTTAGCTCACCTGAGCCGAAGGCTCATTGGTGAGCTAATAGTATACCAGTGACTCCGGCGTCCGTCGTCCGTCCGTCCGTCGTCTGTCGTCCGTCGTCCGTCAACATTTTCAAACATCTTCTCCTCTGAAACTACTGGGCCAATTGAACTTATATTTCATATGGAGACTCCTTAGGATGGGGGAATGAAAGTTTGTTCAAATGGTCTTGGTCACATGACCAAGATGGCCGCCAAGCCCATATATGGTAAAAACCCTTAAAAAATCTTCTTCTCCAGAACCAGAAGGCAGATGACCTTGGGACTTGGTATGTAGCATTGGGGATGTGGGGCCTACCAAGTTTGTTCAAATGATGATCCTAGGTTGACCTTGACCTACTTAACGTCAAGGTCAAATTTGCGTCCTATTGCATTTAAATGGGAAAATTTCTGAAAAATTGATTTTTTTGAGAACGGTGGAAGCCTTAGTCATTATTCTCACTTGAAATGTTCAACCTAATGAGACAATGGCTATAAATAAGTTCAAAAGGTCAAGGTTGACCTTTGACCTTTCAGCTTAGGTCGCTCATATTGGAGTCCCATCAATATATTAAAACTTAGTTTTCTCACAAACCATTGGCCCTATTAAACTCAAATTTCATGTGAAGACTCCTTATGATAAGTAAGCCAAAATGTATGCAAACTAATTTGGTCACATGACCAAGATGGCCGCCATGCCCATATATGGTAAAAACCATTTAAAAATTTTCTTCTCCAGAACCAGAGGGCCGATGACCTTGGGACTTGGTATGTAGCATTGGGGATGTGGGGCCTACCAAGTTTGTTCAAATGATGAACCTAAGTTGACCTTGACCTTCTTAACGTCAAGGTCAAATTTGCTTCCTAATGCATTTAAATGGGATTTTTTTTTGAAAACTCAATTTTTTGAAAACTGTTGAGGCCAAAGTCATTATTCTCACTTGATATGTTAAATCAAATGAGACAATGGCTATAAATAAGTGTCAAAGATCAAGGTTGACCTTTAACTTTTCAGCCAAGGTCGCTCATATTGGAGTCCCATCAACACATCAAAACATAGTTTCCTCAGAAATCACTTGGCCATTTGAACTCAGATTTCATATAAAAACTCCTTATGATAGGTTAGCCAAAATTTATACCAATTGTACTGGTCACATGACCAAGATGGCCACTATGCCCATATATGGTAAAAACCCTGTAAATGTCTTCTTCTCTGGAACCAAAAGGCCAATGGCCTTGGGACTTGTTATGTAGCATTGGGGACGTGGGCCCTACCAGATTTGCACAAATGATTAATCTAGGTTGACCTTGACCTACTTTATGGCAAGGTCAAATTTGATTCCTAATACATTTATTTGGGAAAATCTTGTATTAAGTACCAAATGTCAAGCTGACCTGTGACCTTTTATCCAAGGCCACTCATTTGGACTGCCACACACCTATCTAAACATCTGTTTCTCAGAAATCACTGGGTTGTTTGATGGATTATTCATTAGATTGTTTAAGTCACTTGACCAAAATGTCTGCAACCCCCATATATGGTAAAACAAAATTTGTTCCATTATAAGCTGTAGTTGACCTTGACCTTTTTTAACATTATTAAGGAGATCAGGTGAGCGCCTCAGGACCTTCAGGTCCTCTAGTTTGAAATGATTTATTTCAAAATGTGATCTGCTTTATTTTAAATATAGCAGTAAAATATTTGATAATTTGGTTCTATTATAATTTTTACACCAAAAAGAATACAATAAGAAATACAATAAGATAATACCTGTTATCAGGATTTTAAATTTTGAACTGGAATGTCACCTTGTATTGTAGCTACCATATAGGTCCAAATAAGGAAACTTTTTTGAGCGTAAATTTGTAATTATTTTCTTACCCATCAATTTAAACATGTTTTTTGGGTCCTCGAAAGAACTGTCTTACTGAGACGGTTCTTTTGAGTGCCCACAACATGTTTTGGTCGAAATTAGAAAAAAATTTTTGACTCATTTTTGAACTTGACACTATCCTGATAAGGAACTTTTTTAGCATAAAAAATTAATTATTAAATTACCCATCAATTTAAACATGTGTTTTGGTGCTTAAAAGAACCGTCTCATTGAAACGTTTTATGCACCCAAAACATATGTTTTGGTTGAGAAATAAGAAAAAAAAAGTCAATTACGTAGTCTTATCTGGGGGCCTGCTGTACATGTTACCATTTATAAGACCAAAATATTTGTATAGATAGGCCTGACCAAACAGTGCCTACCCAGATCAGGCTGCTCCTGTCCGAGCATCAAACTATCTAGAGAGATTAACTAAACATTTAATATTATTATAAAAATGTCACTATGGGTATGGTATATGTCTCTGCTAAGTCAAATAGCAGTAAGTACTGGTTACCCATGTGTGATCCCCCATGTACTAACCTGATGATGTGATATCCTTTACTTACTACATGTATTAAATCATTAGAAAAGTCAGACTGCTATATCACATGGCTGTAAAAGCGCTTGTTCAAACAGCAATTAGCTGTATATATCCTCTGATTCTTTAATTTTAGATCCTCGAGCATCACCACGGCAAAGACCGCCAAGTCCTGCCAGATCTCCCAGTGATGTTGCCTTACGACAGATAATTGCTGAGAAGACCAAGCTAGAGGGAGAAATACTTGGTTTCAAGCAGAAAATCCGCGCTAATGAAACTGAAGTAGATACTCTCAAAGAAAAGGTAAACCAAAAGTGTCTATGAACTGTACATACCGTATTTTCTTAATTCTGAATCAAGTAAGTGCTGTGTAACAATATTACCTCAGACTGTAAGTTGAAAGCCAAATCTCCATAAACAAAACATCAGACCTGATCTGGATTAAAACTGACTCTGTGATGGTTCCTGAAAGATTTTTTAAAAAGAGATAATTTTGAAAATAAATCAGCAGACAGCAAAAAATCTTGCAAAATTTCCCAGCAAAACAAATGTTAAGAATGTTACTGACACTCACTGTTTGTACTATAAATTAAAGTCACATGGAAGTCATCTGATTACATCATTACTATAGGTCTAGATGCAATAAAACTTTGAGAATAATTTTAAACATTTGTTTTGGGTGCTGAAAAGAACCACCTCAATGAGACGGTTCTTGAGTACCCACAACATGTTTTGGTTAAGAAATAAGAAAATAAATTTCTAAGTACAAACTCCTAGCTAGGCAGAAGTAATGAACTAGAGCGCAGTCAGAAATTGACCACGTTTAAGGTGAATTGTGTTATAAAGGGACTATTTTACAGGGCTCGAAAATTTTTGTTGGACCTACTCGTCCTGTGGGGCAAGTGGTCTAAATTTTTCACTCGTCCTTACTCCAGTTGAACTCGTCCTTAAGTCTGGCATTTTAAAAGAGATAAAACATGTGATATTGCACGGAATCATCAAAAAAAAAAATTCAAATATCATCTTAATCTAGGAAAACCTTAAATCATGATTTATAGTTATGAAATATATATCAAATATAAAAATAGAAAATAATCATATAAGTCGAATTAATAACACCGAATTGTGTTATCCTTAGGCTAATGTGACAGGGTGTCTTTTTAATCATTTTGTTTATTGCATGGCTATTTTTACCATCAAAACAAGTGAAGATATATACTGTTATTTATTATATAATGCCTATTCCATGTAATAATATGGTAAATTCCATTGAAAACGCCAATATCAGGGGAGCCTGCGGTATCCTGTGGTAGCCTGCGGTATCCTGCAGTAATCAAACTGACCCCCGTTTTCGTATACGGAGATAAAATCCGAAACGTCGGCTTTATACTTTCAAATTGATTTTCCAATGTGTCCCGTATATAGTTCAAAGATCAACCAGATTTTACCAGGTTGCATTAACTGCTGACTAGTGTAAACATCCGGTCACTTTTAGTGACATTTTAAACCTACCGAACGATCTTTCTTCGCTGTGTTTGCGTTGCTTTTCCTCAAAAATAATTACAAAACCAAAAAAATCTACTCGTCCTGTCGGGCTAGCAAATGGCAATTTCCACTCGCCCTTACCGAACTTCCACTCGTAAATACGAGCGGACGTGTACAATTTTCGAGCCCTGTTTTACAAAGAAATTATAGGAAAATGACCACGGTCATTTTCCTATAATTCCTTTGTAAAATACATTTCCCTATAGTTCCTTAGTAAAATTCCATGGTTAAAAAATGGGAGCCACAATATAACTGATGTTATATTCAAATCCATATTGTAACGAGGTGTGTTATAATAAAGGGACTGCACTCTACAGAAACTATGTTTTGTTTGGCAGCTGTCAAAAATGGAGAAAGAGTATGAAGAAGTGCAGATGAAGAACTCACAGTTACAGATGAAAAATAAAAGTTTAAAGTCGGAGCTGGAGGAGGCCGAGCAACAGATGGATGAGTCAGAGGTCAGCATACTTAAACTCTCATTATCACGTAAAAAGTCATATCGCGCAGTGCACACTATAAATAGTCATGTTTGAAATGGAGGGGTTCCATATGTTAACAAAGCCATTCACATGCTGTTAACTTTACAAAAATGCATTCTGTGGCTATCACAAAAATTGAAGTCATCAACAGTAATATGCATAGAATTAATAAAATTTAGTGATGTCAGGATGATATACAGGGGACAAAAATATTTCAATATTGCACTTGTCCTGCAGGACAAATGACTTACAATTTTCTCTTGTCCTGCAAACACATGCACTTGTCCTTTAAAAGCTATTCAATAAAGAACATAAGGGAGTAAATGCAATATGACTTTCTTGAGTAATTCTTCCCAAAGCACTCGTCCTACAGGACTGGAATTTTTGTCCCCTGATATATAAATTCAATAAGTCCTTGCTCTGGAACTGGCATTTTTTTAATTACTGCATCAAGCTTCCATGCTTTTGCATACCATTATAGGTACATGTACTTCAAAATTTGAAATTTTCTAAGCATATTCTACAAAGTTTTCAAGCAATAAAATGACTATAGGCAATAATTGCAATAAAACATGTTTTTCTGATATGTTAACATCTGCTAGGCCCCTCAGGGGCTGTTGAAATCTTTTTCTTTCAGGCTTGGGTTTCAAGCCCATCCTTTAGGGCCCAGCAGATGTTAATGTATAGAAAATCATGTTAGAGCAAAATAATACAATTTTGGCAACTCAAATCTTGATAACTCGAAGCACCTTTTTAAGTTGGAATAAATTGGTGTACATTGGGTTTAGATCAGAGGAGGCATTTTTAAATTATTTTCCTCTTTTCATATCATAGGTCCAGATAAGCAACCTTTTGATGATTGTGTTTAAATTGTGATAGGTTTATTGTTAAAGGTACACATATTCATTTTTAGATGCATACAAACTTCACATTGAAAAGGTACAGAATTAGAAAAGAAACAAAAATAAATCCTGTTTTAAAACATACAAAGGGGGAGTTCCAAATCTGCCCACGCATGGATTTGGATATTATTTTGTATGTTGAATACTTACGGTATAACAACTACAAAAATGAAATTATTTTATTCCTCGAACGCTGTTAGGTCACAGGGCGACACCTTTAAGCACACCCCCTTTGTAGTAATATATGACCTATTAAATATCGGTCTCAAATCATTAACATTGTTGACTGCTTCATTCTTTGATTGGAATATAAAAGAAGACTTCCCAGGGTATACCTTACTACCATTAATGTATATGAGTACATCTAGATAATTTTTTTCTGACCCATCAAAATTTGAATTATCCACAATTTGAACACTAAAGTAAGTGTCTATAGGGGATTCTGTCCTAATATTTACCATGTTCCAGTTTTTGTCAACCCATAATATTTTCTGAAAAGTAGGTCAAATACATTCTTTTTATGCATGTAAATTTTCATAAAATTTGGACACCGGTAAAAGTGTTATAATTTGCATGAAATGAGTTAAGTCAGTTTTGATTCATAAGTGATTTCAAATAAAATATTCCAGTTAGAGCTTACAAACCGCGGTTTTTCCACCAGTATTATACTGAAAACGTATTAACTATCACTATTTAGTATTTTCATCCGAATTAGGTCCAATAATTTGTTGGTGTCAGAAGTTTTAGCTAATAAAATAGAATAAAACTGGCATTTCTGTAAGCAGCACTTGTTAAAGTAGCACTTGGTCTAGAACTTAGGTGTACAGGTGGATGTCCAGCAGGTACCACTTGTGAATTGATCTTCCACTGGTTTCCAAATTATTTTTGGACTGAAGCCAACAGGTGTTTATGCTCTTAATGTCTTTTAGCCAATGAAAAAAAAATAAAAAAGATTGGGATTTATGCTAGGTAATTCATCATCTACATTCTATGTTCCTGTTGCACCTAGAATTTCCTCTATCTTATGTCCCTCCAAATCAAATATTGAGGGTAAATTGGTTCAGGACTATGTGCATACTTCTCATTAACTCTCACAAACTTAGTGAAACCAGGTCAAGTGTTAAAGAAATAGTGTACATTCTCACTATTTTGGTAGATTCTTTTTTCAGAGAACTTGGATTTCACACCAGCTGTCTTTGTATCGGGTAAAACTTTCCCCATTACATTGATAAAGTGTTGTATTTTCATATTCTGGTCCTTCTGGAATATTTAGTTTCAGCAGAAAGTAGAAGACCATTTAAGCCAGTGCTAGGAGGCACACGAGCTGCAGTACTTTCCATTTAGTGTCTGAGTGAAACTGAGACTTAAGTTTTAAATTTTTTATAGTTTATTTCTAGTATGAAATGATCCGTTTTCCCACATTATTTAAATAGTATCCGTATTTTGCAGTCCCTTAGTCAATCAATGTGTACATTTTAATGAATGGTTTACAGAATCTTTTTTAAATTGCATTGTATCTAAATTGGTATTGATTGTGGTTATTTCTCCTGCATTAAGTTCTATCCGCCAAAACATTTCAAAAGAGTATCTAAAATACTTATCATAAACCCCATTTTAAAATCATTAATATTCCAACAAAAGTTTTAAAACTGCTCTAATAAATAGAAATGGAGTTGATGAAAATAAAAATGATACTTTTTAAGATTATAAATGGATTTTCAAGCATTAAGAAGCCCTTAGCGAATTTATGAATATATACATACTGAACATCTGGCATTAGACGAGGTGAAACAGTCTTTGTGCTGTTATTTCCATCATGTTATAGAATCACGAATTTGATTCTCAAATGACCTCATAACCATAATGCTGACATACTAAACGCTTTTATAAAACAGGGCATAAATATTTATAATAAATTCAATAATATTTATTCATTTAACAAAAGTCTGACTCATCATTCAAACAAATATATTTCCAGGCCTCAAATCTTGTGAATATTATCCTTATACATTATAGATGGGAAAGGTTGACAAGAACTGTAACACATCATAATGAAAACCCAAACATTGTTGATATAATTTGTACAGCTGAATTTGAGTAAATATTCGAAAGGAAACATTATTTTAACCACTTTATGTGATAGATATGGTAATGTGTGTACCGCACACATAAGCTAGAACTCACAGATTATTCTAATAATTATCAATTTTAGAAATTCTGATTTCTGATAGATGTAAATTGTGCTGCTTTGGGGGTGCCCCTATCATCACATACTACACAATACCAAATGTTGTATTTAACCACTAAAAAGCGATAAAAAAACAAAATACTTATAAGCCAAACAGTCAATTTGCATAATATCATGAAGATTTATGCATGTGCAGAAAAGAACTCTACGTAAATTGAGCATACTGCTGGAAGTTTACATAAAGTCTTGATTTTTACATTCTGCAAAATTTTGACCATTAAGATTGAAATTCAGAAAACTTCATTTTACCGGTTTTATTTTTTCTTCAGATTTTATGATTATAACAAACACATGTGTGGACAAATTTGATATAAATTTCATAGGTTGACAAGAACAGCAACTAGGCAAAATTGACAATTTAAATTGCTGAAAATATTTTCAAAATGTTAAATTTAGGGGTACCTTCAAACAAAATTTGATGTGGACTTGTTCATTTTATACATTGAAATATATGTATGGTACATACATAATTACAAATTACTAGGCATCATGTTGAGAATAAAATAGGCTGAAAAATCAAAAATCTTGTCGCATAGGGCCACTTTTAAATAGGGTGTCCATTTATTTAATTTTAAAATTTAAAATTATTTAAATTTTAACAACTGAAATAGATGAATGTGTAAATATCTCACAAATGGAACACACATGTAATAGACAATCTTTCTACAAAATTCTATCAACTTCTGTGCGTGGGCAGAACCCAATGTAAATTCTCTATAGGGTGGAACTCCCCCTTTAATGATACTTTGTTTCTCATTTCATATTGAACAAAAACATTAGAAACTTAAAACAGTTATCTGATACATTCAAAAATATTCAATATATATATTCTAGAATAAAGTTTTTGGTATAAAAAGTCAAACTGTTGTAGTATTTGTGTCTGTCTCAAAGAACCTACTTACCCTTAATTGGCCACTCACAACTGCAACACGCGCCGAAACTAAAATTCTTCAGTTTTTAGGGAACATATGGGAACATTGCAAGAAATTTACAACCACCCAACCACCAAATTAGTGAATAGGTAGCTCATGAAATTGAATTGGGAGACATAGCTATCATGCAGAATTAACAATTTGTGGTAAAGTGACAGGTATTTTAATACTGATTTGGCAGTCTGAAATTTTTATAAGACGTAAAGACAATGGACACGATAAGTGTAACTTCAAAATAGTTTTCCTTATTTTCAGGAACATATGTTGTTTATCAAAGAATCATCAAAGTTGCTGCAAATGCTTAGGGACCTTCAAGTGTTAAGTTCTATTTAGCAGTGCAAAATACATTAAATGTGTTTCTATATTTTACATATTTTTAGATCGAGGTAAGTCACTAACCAATCAAACTGGAGTCTATTTTTAACCAACCAATACAAAGCTGTCCTCTTGTATAACATTACTGTCCAATTATTTTCTCTGTTCTTCTTTAGCATTGACCAATAGCATGACATATTACTGTAGAATCTTAAAATAATCTCAAACCTAAGCAGTGTTTGCAAACAACCATAATCTCAAACCAAAATAATCTGTTCTAGAATGATTAGTATTTAATTTTAGTCTGCATACTTACAAGATATTAATTGTAATCAAAGGTCATTGTGTTACTCTGGATGTTCTAAAATTTTGAACACTAGTTTCTTGCCAAAAAGGCCTAGACAAGCAGTGCAGACTCAGATCAGATTGCTTCTGAGGAGCCAGTCTGATCAGGGTCTTCCCTGTTTGCAATTCTGACAAGCATTTTCTGAATTCCATACCTGATTTTCAACATTTTACTTGAGAATAGAAAGAGAAAAGTGTTCCAAATTTTAGAACATTTACTGTATATTACATGCATGTTATATGTAGTCAAACACTGTTGATACTAGAAAGGCCTAAACCCCAGAGGGATTTTGCCATTCTGGAAGCAACAGTATTAGTTAGTGTCCTTGTCTTGTTCTTGTCTTTTGTAAAAACATTACTTTTTCCATTTATACATCTTATTTCCTTGAATATACATCTATTTCGCACCTTTATTTTCTGTTTGCACTCTATGGCAAAGTTAGAGAGTTCAACTAAAAGACATTTAACTGCTGTTTTCGTATTACTAGTCCTCCCTCTGCATAACTTCATCAGGTGTGGATCATTATGAATCAGGTACCAGGAATTTGAGCATTTTAAAGTTCAGGCCAGACTGTAGTCAAGCTGGTTCAAAAATTTCTGGTATCTATCCAGTAAAGCCTGAAAATGCTTTGTGCAATATTTAAAGACCTATTATGGCAAGGGAGGATGTGTAATACTGATAACAGCCACTATAAAGTTTATAATTGAGTATTCAAACTTGGCCACATATGAGCCCGTAACTAGAAAACCTGTGTATTCGAGGTTTGAAGTTTGGGTTATAAATTCAAGCCAGCATGTTCAGATAATTTGAACAATTTGCAACATAATTTGAAAAATGTTGTCTTCTGCAAATATTATGTGGGGCTTTAATTCTTTACAGGTTTGATTGGATGCATTGTGACCCCAGCTATAAGCAAGGCACATAATACATTATGTGCCACAAAACAGATTTTAAAAAGGTTGCAGACAACTTTTATCAAATTTTGTTGTGAGCAGTAGCAGGTTATCTACATGAAAAAATAAGCACTATTTAGCCCAACAAACATTATTGGCAGACCTCAATAGTAATTGGATTGTCTCTACATCTGTCTGTCTTTCATCAATCTATCCATCTCACTCAGTTCTCACTCCATCCATCTGTCCATGTGCACACAAAGAAACATAGGTGACTAGATCAATCAATTTAATCTTTAGTCATACTCAAAAAAGGATGCTAATTTAAAGGATGAATATTAAAACCACCCTTAGATATGCATCTGAACCTATGACAGGTAATGGGAGCTGCTATGTGTGGCTGCCTATGATTCTGAAAAAAATTGAAGTTGGTCACGTGATTCAATCTTTACATATTTTATTTATATTTGCTGATAGTTCCTATTTTACGATCTTGGATTTAGGTTCATATTTCAATAAATGTATGGCTTTATTTTTGGGCTTAAATGGTCACTTATCAGATTAAACATAGAAATTCAGAATCTTTTTTATATCATTATTCCATAGAAAGTCGGCCTCAAAATGCTGAATCAGGCAGATTATGATAGCCTCTCTGATAAGTTTTTAGTTTATCTGAAGACAATTTTAAAACCATTAAACTTGAAATCATTTAGTTTTGTAGGCATAGATCTACTGCAAGTTTTAAATTTTGAATTTCGTAAGTTTAGGATTTCGGAATGTTGAACTGTCACCCATGTATTTTGGTTTCATTTCTATCTTTATCTTTATGCTTCCTTTATTGATGGAATTGAAATGGTAAGAATCTTCAGATGTCATCTTGGACATTATATTTCCTAGATAATAATGACCAATACTTTCCTCTCTTTACAACCCTCAACCCTTTGTATACTGGAAACTCCCAAATGAGTACTTTTGCAAGCAGTGCTTACCATGATGCTGCATTTCATCATGGTAAGCACTGTTTGCCCTTCAAGGACTGAAACTCATCTTAATTTGGAAATTCTAATCTGTGACCTCTTAATATCTGCAATGAACCATCCCAGACTGACTGTATCAAACCAGATGGAAGAGTACATTAAAAAAAGGATTACAGTCCCAACTATAATTTTCAGGAGACTCTGAACTGAATTTAATGGTCTCCTACTTTCAGCAACCTCAGAAAAATGAAATTCATCTTTTATACATGTAATGTATTTACAATTGCTTAGACTGTTGATATCACTTATGGTTTGACTTATACAGCAGTCATTTCATAAGAAAAGTATTGTTTCTTTCCAAATATGGTTGATGTAAGGAAACAGGAGCCAGCATGGTTTAGTGGGTAAGTCACTCGCATTATACCCATGGGTGCAGAATTCGATCATGGGCTCCACTAGTCTGTCAGATGAGACTTTAAGCAGTGGCACCATCTACAGAGATGTTTTAAACCAGAACCACTGCCTGTTAAGCCTTCAGGTGCTCCTGTAAATAAAACCACATAATCCATAAACCCTCCCGGCTCAGTACTGGTGTCTGCCAAGGAACAGCCACAAAATGTGATATAAGGAAATACATGTACAGTAACACCTGTCTTAAGCGGCCACTCAAAAATAGACAAAACACAGATCTTATTGACAAATGGTAGCTTAATGCAGGTCAAAAGTATTGCAGAATGCAATACTTTTGACCTGCATTATGCAAAACTTGGTCTTGAAAACCAATTTTTGTCTTCTTTATGAGTGGCCGCTTAAGACAGGTTTTACTGTACGTTGAAATGTTAATAAGCCAGCTGATGAAGCTTTGAAACTTATCACATGTGCAAGCAGAGAAGACCAAGACGAGCCTGAGTAAATGTACAGTCTTGTCAGAGCTTAAGCTTCACTGCATGCACACTGTAGATGTAGACTCAGGCCAAAATTTACGTCTCTGAAAGACAGCTGCAGAATTACTTTATGTGTATGCAATGATTGTTAAAATCTCTCAACTGCTGATATAATAATGGGCCTCCTCGGAAAAAAACCTGTCTTCGAGGATTCCGACAAAGCGTGACTCAAACCAGTCTCCCTAGCTACTGAGACTAGCTAGAAAATTGAAAATTCTTTCCTAGCAAGTTTAGATATCATACTTTCTACAAAGCGAATAACATAGGCACTGACCAGTCTGCGTGGATGCGCAGGCTGGTCTGCAACTGTGTTGTTCGCAAACCCCGTAGACAGGGTTTCTCACATCAAGGCCCATATTGTAGTAGAGAAAATTAATTTAATGCTATTTTTTTTGGCTAGCAAAGAAAGTGTTGTAAGAATTTCTAGCGATAAGGCGAGCAATCTCCCTAAACGAGACGTTTTTTTTATTTTGTTGAAATGACGACTGGAGAAACTAGGCACATTAAACAAATATATATAGACGGGCCGTCGATGCACCATTGCCCCCGAATTTGTATATTTAAAACGGGATTTCCTTAGTGCATGTAATAACTCTACTTCTTATTGAAAGGGAATTTATTTCGATCATCAACTGTACTTGTTATTTAGTAACATATATGGGAACTAGACCGTTAAACAAGGGAACCAATCGTCCTATCACGCTATGTACAGTAAAACTATTTATACAGTTGATGTACAATAAAAACGACCATCTTGCAAAGTGTTCTATTTTTTGTCAGATATTTGATGTTTTCTTTCGCTTATACAACCCCTTTGCCCCCCTAGACCCAAGACGCCCTTTACATATGTTATGTATTTGTATAGCGACATTTAATTGTCCAAAGGGCATCTTGGGTCTAGGGGGGCAAAGCATCTAAAAACAAACTGAAAGACGCCAGTTTCATCTTTTCAATGACAAACGTCACAATTTTAAGTATATTTCGTACGCATGCGCAGAGGAAAAACCGCAAAGTTTCGAAAATGAAGGGTACTTATATCCGTAATATTTTAGCACTTTTACTTTTTGAAAACCTGCAAAGGATTTACTAAAACTCTCGTCTAAACGGCACCCAGTCTAAAGACGTAAAATGAGGGGTGGGAGTAGAAGGCGCAAGTTTTAACGGTTTTGTCAATGATGAATCGCTTTGAAACCTATTTTGATGCTTTCTATGTAAATTTTACTACCGGAACAGACCAATTTTAAAAACATTAGGGCAATTTCAAAATTTAGGTTTTGCAATCATGTCAACTAGGGAAAATATACGCCTTATCGCTAGAACTCCTTTCAGTCTTTTAATATCTTTGGTATATTTTGTCACTTTGATTTATGATCAGTTTCAATTTGTGTTTGTGCAAATACTTGAATTGATATTTGTAAATAAGGTAAATAATCTAAAATTTCGAACACTTAAGTTGGCTACAAAAAAGGTCTAGACAAACAGTGCAAACCCAGATTAGACTGCTTCTGAAGTAGCAGTCTGATCAGGGTCTTCCTGGTTTGCTATTCTGACATGCATTTTGTGAGTTCCAACCTTGATAGCCAACATTTTATTTAAGAAAAGAAAGAGAAAAGTGTTCTAAATTATAGAACTTTATACTAGTTGTCTACAAAAAAAAGGTCTAGACAAACGGTGCAGACCCAGATCAGACTGCTTCTGAAGAAGCGGTCTGATCAGGGTCTTCCCTGTTTGCTATTCTGACATGTATTATGTGAGTTCCAGCCCTAATATAAGATTTTCTCTCAACAGGTACAGATGGAAGATCTCAAGAAGCAGAGAGATAACTTGAAAAATTCATTAGACACTTTATCATCCGAATTCAGCACACTTCAGTCCGAATCTCAAAAATCAGGTCATATCGTAGAACGATTAAACGATCAAAATAAAGATTTATGTGACCAGTTAGAGTCAATGAAGCATGAAAGAGACGAGGTCATCGCCGAGAAAGATACATTAGTGAGTGAAAAACTGAAGTTAAGTAAAAGTGAGGTGGAGTTAAGTAATGAGGTCGAGGAGTTGAAGTCAGAACTCAATCTAATGAAGAGTGCTAAAGAGGATTATAATATTAAAATCACAGAGTTACAGCAAACACAGTCTCTACTAGACACTAAGACGGTAGAAATTGATAAGTTATGCACAGATAGTGAACAGTTAAGTAAGGAAAATAAGGAGTTATCAAATAGACTAGAGGCACTACAGAATGAGCTGGATTCTTCTAAGGTTGAACAGCAAGGATTAGCCAAACAGGAGGTAAGAGTTCAGATTTTTACAGGCTTTATGGTAAGCAATGAGTTTTAAGAGTCCTTGGACTCCAATCATGCCCGGATCCAGAAAGTTTTGTCAGAGTGGGGTCCAACTTTGATGTGTTTTCTTTTTAGTTGATGAGGGAAGGGAGGATCCAAATGCCACCAACATCATTTGTGATTTTCAGGGAATCTTGAATAGTATTGCTAAGAAACCCTATATTTTTGTGATTTTTCAGGGGGGGGGGGGGTGGTTCTGGACCCCCTGTCCCCCCCCTCTGGATCCGCGCATGCCTGTCCTTACATTAGGGGTTCCAAGGTAAAAATCATGGGTCTTCCTTTGATTCGTTCTCCAAACAGTGTTGATATTAATAATTTATTGCAAGGATTCGATTTACCATTTATAAGAGGAAATTTTGAATCTCGAAAAAAAGACCAAATGCCTTTTTTTATGAAAAACTGTGAGTAGTTTTTGCACTCAATGCAAAAGCTACTCACAGTATTTCACAAAAAAAACCTCCATTACAATATTTCATAAAAATCCATGCTTGGTTATCAGACATTTCATATGATTTGTCCCACACAAAAATTTAGCCAAAAATGCTTTGCTCAAGCAGCCCCTGATTTAAAGGCAGTTAATTAGAGTTATACAATTTCAATATATTTTAGAGTCTCACAGGATGCACAGATGTTTTCTCAGGGGTCCCAGACAAGAATTCTGAAGTATATGACTCAAAATAGCAAGTCAGGGAATACCTCGGTTTTAACTCTTGAGCTAAACATGGGCATCCTTTTTAGCAGCTTTTAGCTTTGACTCCAGATAAGAATAATATAATTACTCAACCAAAATATATGTTGCGGGTACTCTAAAGAACCATTCTGTAAGGCATCCTAAACACTACAGCTGGTGACTGGGACTGTGTGGCGGCGGTAGAACGTCTCCCTGCCCTTCACTATAGTGTAGATTTTATTTTCTTGTCCTTTGGGATCATGGGTTTCATTGTGGAACTTTGAAACTATTAGAGGGTCACTGATGAGGCCTAAATGGCCGAAACTAGCTAGTCTGACTCAGAAAATAATGCACACTCTAGTTTCAGTTCTTTGGTTCATTCTTTGCTTCCAAAGGTTACCCTTTTAAGAACATATTTCAACTGATGGATAAAAAATATTCACAATTTTAAGCACATTTTTGCTTAAAAAAGCAAGTGAATATGACTAGGAAATGCCACAATCACAGACCAATCCACGGCACAGAACACAGACAGCAACACAACAGCCAGAGCACAATTAAAGTAAAGCATCCAACTCACTCTTTATCAGGAAGATGATTGCAAAGCTAGAAAGGACAATAAGAACTGCACCAATAAACAAGGACCCAGCATGAAATCCCACCACTCAGTGGAATCTATAGCAATGAATAAATAACAACAAAATCAAGAACAGACAGCAGTCAATACCTCCAGGGGGGTGGGGTGGGCTTAAATCTATATTACTGGCCAAATCTTCTTCAGAGATTCTGTTGTTGTTAAAACACAAAACAAATACACACACCACAGCCAAAGTAAAGCGACCATCTCCTCTCTTTGATAAGATGACTTGAATACAAAACAAGGACCAAACACTAACTCCCACACTCACTGGAAGCAGCATCAAATGGGCCTCGCAGCGAGAAAACCTGTCTTCTGTGGTTTGCGAACAACAAAGGGTCAGACCAGCCTGCGCATCCCCGCAGCCTGATCAGCGCCTTTGTCATTCGCTTATTAGAAAGTATCATATCTAGACTTGCTACGAAGGAAATTTACTTTTTCTAGCTAGTCTCTGTAGCTGAGGAGACTGGTTTGAGTCTCGCATTGTTGAAAACCCCAAAGACAGGTTTTGTCGCGGCAAGGCCCAAATAACGAATAAATGAAAACAAAATCAAAGCCTTAGAATGGACAGCAGCTGTACCCACCATTGGCTTAATTATAATTTACTGGCCAAATCTTCACCCTGGATTCTGCTGCTGTTAAATCCCAAAGAGGTTTCCTAACTTATGCAATGCATCATCACAGAGCAACAATCAAATCAAATTACAAGTAACATGCTGTGATGGAGCGAAGAAAATGGCTCTAAACTGAAATCTCATGAGAATTAGATACTGCATGTCAGGGATGTCTCACTAGAACTTTTGTTGCTTGCATGCAGGAATAGTGGAAAATTATGAAAGGTCAGACGAAAACTTAACATCCTGTTTTTCTGTGACACAATCAAGGTTAAAGGTATAAAGATTATCATTCATATATGGAATATTTGCCCTTCTTTGCGAAATATCAAATACTTAAACTGTTATTATTTTGTTTTTAGTTAATAATGGGACATCTAAGAGATCAGAATACCAAACTGACAAAAGAAACTGAAGAATTAAAAGAAAAACTCAAGAAAAAGGCAAGTTAACAGACTAATGATGTAGTCATAGTACCATTAGTAAATACATGTTTTGAAAAGTTTAGTTCCTAGTATTCTTCGCTAAGATTTTAAATCACAATATTAAGCACCAAGAAAAAAAATGCATCTGAAAATGTCGTCTGCTGAAGTCGTCTGCTGCAAATAATTGCCTAACATTACTGACAAATTAAGTATAGAAGCAAACGGTGTGGACCCAGAACAGACTGCTCCTATAGGAGCGGTCTGATCTGGGTCCACACTGTTTGCCATAGATGCTTCTTAAACATCTCAGCAGACGAGAAAAGCAGACAACTTTTGTTGCAATTGGCGCTTTAAGTGTTAAGCTCTCTCCTTGCTGGTGGTGACTTGCGTTGTCAGACTGTTGATAAAGATCAGGACCGACAGATAATGTCATATAATTTGTGTTAAGCAAGTGTTTCACAATTTTTCATAAGACTATTGAAAGAGATGTGATGTATTTATACAGTGCAGCCCCTTCATAACCCTATGTTTGGGGTCCATTGGAATGGGACATTTTATAAGAGAAATGTGTTACAAAGGGACAAATTTACGAAGAAAATATTGGAAAATGACCAAATTCTATTGTTTAAATTTTGAGAAGCTAAAGCTTTACGGTATTGTATCCAAATCCGTGCTATGATGTGTGTTATAAAAGGACTACACTGTTCTTGTTTCTTTCTTAACCCTCAATTACTCCATAATAAAGCCTTTTGACACCTTTTAAATATTATGTATTTATAAAATATTATGGAAAATGGAGCATTTTCTCTTTTGGAGCAAATGCTCCATTTTCTATAATACTCTCAAAATTTTTCGTAACTTAACTTAATTTTTGTGTGGATTTTTTCAATGTTGTCTAAAAATAGAAATTGATGTCATGATATAAAAATAGCCTGTGAAGTAAAGGGTTAAGACTATTATCATCTATTCTTTGTATGTCCAAAAACATGATTCGTGTTTTGTCTGTCGAGAGAGCATGATTTGTGCTTTATCTAGAGAGCATGTTTGTGCTTTATCTTGGGAGCATGATTTGTGCTTTGAAAAGAGAGCATGATTTGTGCTTTATCTCAGGAGCATGATTTTTGCTGTGTATAGAGAGCATGATTTGTGCTTTATTTAGAGAGCATGATTTGTGCTTTATCTAGAGAGCATGATTTGTGCTTTATCTAGAGAGCATGATTTGTGCTTTATCTCGGGAGCATGATTTGTGCTTTATCTAGAGAGCATGATTTATGCTTTATCTAGAGAGCATGATTTGTACTTTATCTTGGGAGCATGATTTGGGCTTTATCTCGGGAACATGATTTTTGCTTTGTATAGAGAGCATAATTTGTGCTTTGTCTAGAGAGCATGACTTATGCTTTATCTAGAGAGCATGATTTGTGCTTTATCTAGAGAGCATGATTTGTGCTTTATCTTGGGAGCATGATTTGGGCTTTATCTCGGGGAACATGATTTGTGCTTCGTATAGAGAGCATGATTTGTGCTATGTCTCCAGAGCATGATTTGTACTTTGTCTCAGGAGCATGACTTGTGCTTTGTCTAAAGAGCATGATTTGTGCTTTGTCTCAGGAGCATGATTTCTGCTTTATCTAGAGCATATAGGGAGCATGATTTGTGTTTTGTCTTGGGGCATGATTTGTGCTTTGTCTAGGGAGCATGATTTGTGCCTTGTATAGGGAGCATGATTTGTTTATTTGTTTTTTAAGATAGCATGCCGTGTGCTTTGTTTATCTAGAGAGCAGTGCTGCATGATTTATGCCTTGTTTAGAGAGCATGACTTAAGCTTTATTTGTTTGATAACATTTCTGCTTTTAAATATTTATGGGGAGCATGAACTGTCATAGCTAAGAGTACGACTGCCTTTTACTTTTGACCTCATAGAAGGTTAAAAATGGTAAATCAACACTCGAAATAGGAAGCATGTTCCATATTTATTTGAACAGATGTAAAGGACCTCGGACAGTTTTCTATTCAATCTGCCCAAATTTTGACAGCCTGTGGCTAGGATAATGCATAACTGACACCTATAGTTTTAGGCTTAAATCAAACCCTTACATTTTGTGCACCTAGTAAAATAAAAAATATTTTGAAAATATTGCATTATTATGCCAGGACTCTATGGTTTAAGGGGTGGGGTTATTTTTTGTGACAAAATTTTATTTCACAGAAAGTCAAAGTTTCGTCGAGTATTCACCTAAATACATGTAAATATTATGTTTGCGGCATAAAACTTGAGAAGAAAGTGATGCGTTTGCATAAAATTTGGGTTGAGAAGATTTCATTTTTTCATCTAAAGAAGTGTGCTGTCGATTACTTTTGACTATTACCTGTAATGTTCCAAGTTTGACTTGTGCACTGAGGTGTATAATATCTGCATACTGCATAAATCATAATCTAGATAAACACAGTTTTTGAGCGTAAAATCGTTAATATTTTCTTACACATCAGATTTAACCTATAATTTGATGCTTAAAAGAACCGTCTCATTGAGACGGTTCTTTTGAGTACCCAAAACATATGTTTTGGGTGAAAAATGAGACAATAAATTACTTTGTAAGCACTCATAACTAAAGCCCTGATACATCCCATTGCAAATTGATATTTACCTACAGGTTTGTACAAAATAAGTTTCTAATAAGTTTTTAGAATAAAGTGTTTTTGAACATTTCAACAAGTTTCTAATAAGTTTTTAGAATAAGGCCAGAATTTTTTTATAAGTTGATTTACGAACCCGTCCTACTGTAATTTCCTTGAAAGTCGAAAAAAAAAATTTATTTCAAATTTTTTTTTTTTATTTTATCCACCGACTCTAAATATTATTTGTTTGGTTGAAAAAATAATATATTTTTGAGGTTCTGTCTGTGTATTTTTGAGAGTGACACTGTTAAAAGTGATAGTCCTGTCCAAATTTTTAGGAAAATGATGACATACATAAATATTTAATACAGACTATTGTTTTACCTTACTAGTTTTACTGTTTTTCTGGAGATATTAAAATAAAAAAAAATAAAAAAAAAAAGCTATGAAAAACAAAACAAAAAAGATCTGAAATTGACCAGTAAACTGGTCATTTTCAGAGCTTTTTATTTTATTTTTTTTCATCCCCCCGACCCTAAATCTGAAAAAAATTTCCCGTAAATCAACTAATAAAAAAATTCTGGCCTAAAGTGTTTTTGAGCAATTAATACTTTTCCAATGAGAAAACTGCTTTTGTGGATAAGTCGAGCATTGAACCTCCTATCTTTTTCATAGAAAAAATATCGTTTTCTTTTAAGTTTTTCTCTGGTTGTCTTTATGGGCAATCTTTCATTAAGACTGTCCGAGGTCCTTTCACTTTTTTGCTATTGCATATAAATAAACCAAACATATTTTGCTTTCTTTGGGTCCCCAATATGGCCAAATAGAAAAAATGGCAATTTTAAGCATAACCCCAAATACATGACCATTCTCCTTTAAATATTTTTAGCAGCTAAAATGAGTGTATGTTTGAAAATGCATACTTAAGTGTGCAATTCTTATTTTAGTTTAGAGGAACGTTCAGTCTATTATTCAAATGCAATCCAGCATCTTAGTGCGTGTGTTTGCTTGACAACTGGGCTTTATAATAAGTTCTAACATACAAGTAGCCAAATGGGTATTCCATCCATGAAGAAAGGTGAAAAACAAATGATGCGCGACATGAGAATTCCAACAATGTGGTATGTGCGACCAGCAAAGTCTCAGATCAGCCTGCACATACGCGCAGACTGATCAGAGCCTTTGGTAGTCACTTAGATATCCTTTGACTGCTTAGCTACTAACTGAACAACATTTGGAGTTTCTAAGATGAAAAGGAGGTTGCGCAAGCTCTTCTGAGTCTACACTTGTCAAAATTATTGGAAATCACATGCCACGGCTCAAATATCCAATTGACTCTTATTTAACTCAAGTTCTTAAACAAGTATCACAGAATATCATATGCATGTAATATGCATACCCTTTAGTTGTAAACACTAATATTTGATGCTTAAGTGCTTCGAGAAAGTAACTATCCAAGTTTTTATTTTAACAGGAAGAAGAGTTGGCAGAATTTGAAGCTAAGTAAGTATTTAGGATATGTGATTTTTTGCAAATTGGACTCGCCTTTTGTAACAGTACTTCATTGAAGTACTTGGATGAACCCTTCCTAAAGGGATCTAGCTTTTAAGACAACAATAATAGGGAGTTTCCTGCCTTTCTGAAGTTGGGGCCAGGAGCCTGTTTAATTTGGGGAAAAAAGCATTTTGACCATCAAATTGGGAAAACTAGAACTGGACTGTCATTTAAATGGATCAAAAACCATGTAAGAAATTAGCTGTGTAAAGCTGCTTTAATTGCCTACCATAAAAACTCATGAAAAATTGCATAAAAATGTGAATGAAAACATTTTCATTCGCATTTTTATGCAATTTTTCATGCATTTGTAACTTCAGTAGTTTTGATTGGATTTTCATGAAATTTTCACCAAAATATAAAACTAATAATTTTGGAATGATATACAGAAATAATTTAAAGGGATTTACTCTGACAGAAAGTGGAAGTTCTCCTTAATAACTTGATGTTTCAATATGTCATTGTCCTTTTCTATTGAATCTAATTTTTTTTTAGAAAACATCCCTGTATTTAAAAATGGTTCTGTCCAATATGTTAGGTAAAAGTTTACACCTATAAAGGGTAGTGGGTTAAAATTCTATTTTTGAATAGTTTGATCAAAAGTAGAAAGGAAAACTAAATGAATAATTGCAGTATATTAGCAGTTCACATGAAAAAATAACATTATTTATCCTAATACAAATTGACATAACCTATTATCATATCAATTCATAAATTCCCTTAACACCAGTGAAGATGGAACTGGGAGTTGATTTTTTCACCCAGTAAAGGTATTTGAATTTCTACAGTGTGGCAGTTTAAAACCATTTTTATACAGATACCCTAAAAGGGTTCATTGACAAGTATTGTAAACCCAGATGAGATATTGCAAAACATGCCTTTCTTATCAAGCCTAACAGTGTAATCTTCAGAAACAGAAATACTGTACAATGCTATTTTGACATTTTTACCTTTGACCTTTTTAATTTTTTTATACCCCCGCAAACTTTGTTTGTAGGGGGTATACTGTTTTCACGTTGTCCGTCCGTCCGTGCGTGCATCCGTCCGTGCGTCCGTCCGTAACGCTTTGTTTCCTTAATATCTTGAAGAATCATTGCTGGATTTTCATTAAACCTTGCAAACATGTTCATATATGCAAGACAAATTTTTTAGACAAAAAAATAAGGGCTAGGGGCCAATTCTATCAGAGTTATTTCCCTTTGTAGTTCTAGATGGCTTTTAATATAGGGTTTTATGCTTATGCTATTATAGGCCATACATGGGCCGATCAACTCCTACCACAGCTTTTGATGGAACAATTTGATACTTTTCCTATACAATGTAGACACATTGAACATATGCATGAAGGAGTTTGGTTCAGAAAAAATAATTTTTACTAAAATGACAGCTGTGAGAACTTAGACAATTTTTCCCTACTAACGTGTTTGTAAATGCATAGATGGTGCCTTCATGGGCCGATCAACTCCTACCACAGCTTTTTATGGAGCAATTTGATACTTTTTCTATACAATGTAGACACATTGAACATATGCATGTAGGAGTTTGGTTTAGAAAAATTAATTTTTGACAAAATGACAGCTGTGAGAACTTAGACAATATTTCCCTAATAGGGCTTTGTTCACATTTTGTATATGCATTGATGGTGCCTTTATGGGCCGATCAACTCCTACCACAGCTTTTGATGGAGCAATTTGATACTTTTCCTATACAATGTAGACACATTGAACATATGCATGTAGGAGTTTGGTTTAGAAAAAATAAGTTTTGACAAAATGACAGCTGTGAGAACTTAGACAATATTTCCCTAATAGGGATTTTGAATATGCATAGATGGTGCCTTTATGAGCCGATCAACTCCTACCACAGCTTTTGATGGAGCAATTTGATACTTTTCTGATACAATGTAAGCACATTGAACATATGCATGAAGGAGTTTGGTTCAGAAAAAATAATTTTTGACAAAATGACAGCTGTGAGAACTTAGACAATATTTCCCTAATATGGCTTTTGTATATGCATAGATGGTGCCTTCATGGGCTGATCAACTCCTACCACAGCTTTTAATGGAGCAATTTGATACTTTGCCGATACAATGTAGACACATTGAACATATGCATGAAGGAGTGTTATAATTTTTGTTTGCACATATTATACTGAAATCTTCTTTTAAAAACTAAAGTCTGCTGGTTTGAACTATAACTTGTTCTTTCAATTTTTTTTTCGCTGCTTACTATTGCCAGATGAATATGTCCACATACAATAAATGTCTTTGCATTTGGTGACAGTTGTGTTAACATTTTGGGAATATTTGTTTATTAATAGGACAAATATGGTTTGATGTTTCATGTCAATTTTCTGCCCAGAAAAAGTCTTATTTACCATGGAATATGATGAAATATTTCACATATTTGTCTTCAATATTGCAGTAATGATTGGAGCTCAAGGCCAAAATGTCAATTATTTTTCAGACTAAAAAAGGAAACAGAAGACCTAAAAGCAAAACTACAGCTAGCACTGACTGAACTGACTAAAGCAAAGGCAGTCGTTGAACAGGAGAGAAGTGAAAATTCTGAACTCACCAGCCGAGTACTGGAGTTGGAACAGATGTTAGACGATATGTCTAAAACTGCCGATTCTAAAGACTTAAATATGACCGAAATGGAGGATAAGGTTAAGGAACTGGAAAAAATGTTGTCGGAAAAATCTCTCGTTGAAGAGGAGCTAGAAGACACTAAAAGAAGAACTTCACAGTTAGAAGGTATTTATACAAGATTTATCTAGGTATAGAATTAATGAGCCAGTGCATGAGATTTCCAGCAATGTGGCATTTTGACATGTGCAGACTCGGATGAGCCTCTGCAGCCTCCTTTTAAGCTTGGAAACTCCAAATGGTGCTCAGTCAGAAGCTTAAAAATCATAGAATACTCAAGCGACTAGCAAAGGCTCTGATCAGACTGTGCCTGTGCGCAGGCTGATCTGAGGCTTTGCTGGTCGCACATACCACATTGTTGAAAATCTTATGCACTGGCTCAATTTTATCTTTTTGGTAAATGTTTTAAAATTTTCAACACTTTTCTTTCTTTTCTCAAACAAAATGTTGGTTATCAGGGATGGAATTCACAAAATGCTGTCAGAATAGCAAGCACTGACAGGGAAGACCCAAATCAGACTGCTCTTCAGAAGCAGTCTGATTTGGGTTTGCACTGTTTGTCAATATGGAAACAGTTATAATTGACAGCATGCTGACATATCCATTTTTAAAATAAGAAAGTTTCAGATTGATCTGTGTGGGTGGAATATCTAACTGGATAGAGTCAGATCAGACTGCTCCTGTACTAGGTCCAGGCTTGTCTTTTCCAGTTTTTAGTCTTTCTTTGGTTTTTTGTGTGTGTTGGTAATTGTGGAAAAATATTGACTTTGAACAACTCAAATCTTATATAATTGAATGACCTCATGACAAGCCAACAAGTAGCAATCGTATCCAGGGAAGAGTCCAAGACATAGATCATCCTTGGCAAATGATCAATATGATTGAATCTTTGTTTGTTTTGTGAAGATACTGTCACAAATTATGTTGCCACTTTAATGTGGCTCAGTTATATGGGCCAGTACACAAGATTTCAGTTCCTATGGCATCAGTCAGCAGCAAAGAATCTTGTGAGTCAATACATATATGCAGACTCACCAGAGCCTAGGCTTCTGACATACATGAAGTTTGGATGTAGATTAAGGCTCAGACCAAAATTTAGACCCAGCTTCACTGGATACGTCATTATGGGCATTTATAAGAGGCATTTGCCCATATGAGAAAAAGACCTTAATCTAGTGCACTGGCCCAATATATTTTCTTAATTGTTTGTGTATTATCTAGGTGATATAGGTGAACTGGAAGGCTTAAGAATAGAATTGGAAGATTCTAGAGACATGTTGGAACAAGAGAAGAGGTCAAGGACAAATCTCGAGAGAAAACTTCAGGAATTAGAACAAATATTAGATGACCAGAGAATAGATAGTGAAAATATACAACATACTCTTACAGCAAAGGTTCGTTCAGCTTTAGTTGAGCCAGGACATGAGATTTCCAACAATGTGGTATGTGCGACCAGCAAAGCCTCAGATCAGCCTGCGCATATGCACAGTCTGATCAGAGCCTTTGCTAGTCACTTGAATATTATATGACTGTTAAGCTACTGAAAGAACATCATTTGGAGTTTCTAAGTTCAAAGGGAGGCTGCACAGGCTCGTCTGAGTCTACACTTGTCAAAATGCCACATTGTTGGAAATCACATGTCGCGGCTCAGTTTAAAGCCACTATCATGCTTCACACAGGCTTAAAACATACTTGAATTAACAGGACTGACCTCTTGGCTCTCTTGTGTGTGATGTTTTCTTGTGTTTTTGTCGCTTTCCCATATTGTGTCCTGGGTCAGGTGTGGTACTTGATTGTATTGATTCCTGATCTTTGCCTTCTTTACTTTCTTGAAAAGTCCTTGAAAATTAAATCTACTGTGTATTGGAAAAGCACTGATAGTCCTTGAATTTTCTATTTTCTGTAAGATTTAACACTAATGATGGAGACCTAAATCAGTAAAAGAAAAGGTTTGTGTCTTTATTTGCTGCAGCATATGCTAATTATCTAAAACGATCTTTGTCGAGCATTAAATTTCACAACAATACAGAACTGCAATGGCTGCAAACTTTGGGTGCATAAGAAATGCAGTGGGCTACAAAGACTGACACCAAATCCTGATTATAGGTGTGCATGGGAAATGCTCACCCTGTTGACGGCAGACCACAGAGTGAAGTTCAGGTCGGACCTGTTAAGCTTGAGGTGGTAGCTTCCTTCTGCTACCTAGGTGACATGCTTTCTGCTGGTGGAGGCTGTGAAATGGCGGTCACTACTCGTGTGAAAACCGCCTGGAAGAAGTTCAGGGAGCTACTACCAGTTCTCAATGATAGGGCCATGATCAGACAGATCTGCAGTATCAAGCCAGAGGATGTGGCCAGGGTAAGGTCAAGCGAGCTACTGGCAAAGCTTCAGCTTGAGGACCTCGACCTCATTTTGAGAGAGAGAAGGCTTCGCTGGTTTGGGCATGTGGCGCGTTCGAGTGGTGCAATCAGAACAGCATATGATATGCAGATTGACGGCAAGCGGGGGGCAGGGAGGCCCAAGCAAACATGGAAGAAACTGACAGAGAAAAACTGCCGTGAGTGGAAGCTCACCACAGTTGACCCTCAAGAAAGGAGCACCTGGAGATCAGGTGTGAGATCTGCTATGCGTGCAGCTAGCCAGTTACCTGGAAAGGGGCCCACTGATGTGGATGATGCCCCTGCACCTGCACGTTAATCAAAAATCCGATTATGATATGATGAACAAATGTGTAAATCAGTATTTTCATTAAATTGTAGTCCTTGAAAACAGTAGGGAAGCCTTCCAGAAGTCTAACACGCTTTATCAAAAGTTATATAATTTTGGCTGCGAACAGAATGATGTCTGATCTATTTGTGCTATCAGTCTACTTATAAGTAGATCTACCACTTTAATTACACATTTGTTTTCTTTTTAGGCCAAAACATTAGATAACCGTGTTCAAGCATTGCAGGATGACCTGTTTGCTGCTCAGGATGAGTTACAAGCTGTTCAAGAAAAGTATGAAGAGGTATGTACTAGTTGGGGCATAAACTATTTGACTTATTTATCCTTTTCCTGCTATTCACAGCAATTGTCGTAAGGGGAGCGCAGTGGCTCATTTGGTAGAGAGTTAGACTGGGGATTGAAGGGTTGCTAGTTCAAGTCTCACCGTCAGCGAAACAACAATTGTCGTCTGCTCTCTCTTCTGCTTATGTACTTTGGTGGCCTATATTACAAACAATATTGACCCAGATCAGACTGCTCCCTTAGGAGCAGTATGATCAGCATTAATAGTGTTTGCATCTTCGTTAAAATTAGTCTGGAGCGCATTTGAATATATACATGATAAGCAGACAAAAATATTAGCTGACTAGGGTTAAGGTCACATGCTATTATAAAAGCACATTGAGTACTAAATGGGTTACTTTCACTATATGAGCCAATGCATGAGATTTCCAACAATGTGGTATGTGCGACCAGCAAAGCCTCAGATCAGCCTGCGCATACACACAGTCTGATCAGAGCCTTTGCTAGTCGCTTGAGTATTCTATGATTGTTAAGCTACTGACTGAACACCATTTGGAGTTTCTAATCTTAAAAGAAGGCTGCAGAGGCTCGTCCGAGCCTACACTTGTCAAAATGTCAAATTGTTGGAAATCTCATGCCGTGGCTCATATATGAAATTCTGATTTCCAATCAATCCAATGCTAGTGGTGTAACCATTATTAACATAGAGTCATTATATGGATGAAAGAGTGTGGATCCTGATCAGCTTGCTAAATAGGAAACCAGCTGACTTGGATCTAGACTGTTTTCAAATGGGGTTTAAAATTTTAAAAAAGTTATGCGCACAATTTTCTTACTCATCAAATACAGTGTTCTCAATCTGAACATATATTTTGGGTCTTCAAAAGAACTTTGAAAACCCACAACATATGATATATTCAGAGTTGTGTCAGTAATCAAACTTCTATATTCATATTTTATCAAAAGAGTGAGTTGAGTGTGAGTGAGTGGAAAAGAGGGGTTGGTGAGTTTGGGTGGGTGAGCATACATCTTCATACCCTGAGTAATACATAGTATTTATGGAAGATTTTCTCTCTGTTGGAAAAAATTACCAAATTTTTCAATTTAGACTTGGCCCGAAATATGATATAGAAAAATCCTTGCTTTATATGGCTTATATTACTTTTGTAGCATAACCAAATATACCATCGACATGGCGGGAAATTCCAGCCAATGCAGGTTAGAATAGAGTAGTAGGGTTTACTGGTGAACTGTGTCAGGTGTCTAATATTGTATTAATTGTTCTTTAATTCAAGGTCGTAAGGACATAATCATAGCTAATCATGAAGTCATTGTTTAATCCTAATAACTCATTAAATTAAGTTCATTGGGACATAATCACAACTCATAGCAATGTCATTATTGTTCACTGCTTATGCAATAACTTATTAAATTGAATGTCATTTTTCACTTCCAATGCATTTGACCATTTTACAAGCAATCATTGTTTACTAATTATAACATTATTCAGGAGTCACATCAGTTAAGAGAACATAACAGAAAAATAATTTTCTTATTTATCAACCAACACATATGTTGTGGGTACTCAAAAGAACCGTCTCAATGAGACGGTTCTTTTGAGCACCCAAAACATATGCTAATTATTATTAGTAAAAAATATTTACACTTTTATGTTGAAAATTTTTGTTTATTATTGACTCATCATTTGTGGTGGGGTAAACTGTTTTCAGGTTATCCGCCAACCATTGGCTGCCTGTTTTTCTGTCCATGTGTTCATCCATGATGTTTCAGTTTTTTTCCTAATATCTTCAAATCTTGAAAATTCTTGGTCCAGTTTTGAAAATATTTCACACATATGTGCCCCTCAACCCATTTAAGTCGCATGGAATTTCCCAACGTTATCAATTGGAACAGCCATTTCTCTTAAGGGATGTTGGGTGGTATTTTTCAATTTTATTCAAATTTTAATAGAACATTCTGCAAAAAAACAGTGGAAACCCTGATCAGATGCCACATTCTGCGGCATCTGATCTGGATCTGCTCTGTTTGCCTATGTCCCACAAAAAGGATGCTAGGCTTATATGGGTTAATGAGATTAAATGCATAGTGTAAGTTTCAACTGCCTCTCTTCAAGGCCAAGATCACTGCTGGTGGTCAAAGATCACAAATGACTGGCCCCAGTATTTTGGTATTTTCCTGATATCATGAAAATTCTGGATTGAATTTTTAATTTTTTTTTTCTTACATATGCCCACCTCAATGAGACAACACACATAGCAAATGATTCAGCTGCCCCACATCAAGATCAAAGGTGATCTTACAATGTGTGTATGTCGGCATGGTTTTAGTGTTTTCCTAATATCTTGAAAACTCGAGGGCCATTATTAGCTCACCTGAGCCAAAGGCTTGAGGTGAGCTATTGTGATTGGTCTATGTCAGTCATGCATGTGTAAACTTTTTCTTTAAATGACATCTCCTGAACCACTGGTCCATCTACCTTTTAACTTTACAAATAGGCTCTGCCGAGTGTAAGGGCCACCAGAGCTCTAGATAAGAAATCTTTTAAACAACATCTCCTGCTGAATCTCTGGTACGAATTTAAAATAATTTCATAGAAATGTTCCCTATATTGTTTCTACCAAAATTGCAAAAATGGTTCCGCTCCAATTACACCCATAGTAATGGAGAAATAGTGTTGGAACACCCTTTGTAACAGAAAGTTGCATCAACAAAAGATCATATTGACCAAATAATTTTAGACGAAATGTCATGTACCCCTTCCTTGGAGCCAGGCAAATTTTAATGCATGAAAAATCATGTTTGATCCATATGTTATCCACTGCTTCTGAAATTGAAGGGTCATTCTTCATGCCTGCTATTGTTATTATTCACTGATCACATGGTAACGGGGATTTTTTAATATTTTGTAATATAGAGTAGATAGTTTTTGATTTTGTACACTTATTATGATATCATTGTTCATGTATCTTAAGGTCATTGTTCAGCCTTAACCCTTTGTATACTGGAAACCCCTAAACAGCTAATTTGACAAACAGTGAAGACCCAGATGAAATGCAGCATCCAGCTGCATTTCATCTGGATCTGTGCTGTTTTGCGAAGATTAAAACTACCTTCAGGGATAGAAATACACCATACTTTAGAAAATTCTACCTGCGACCCCTTAAAGGACATAATTGACAGTCCTAAGGGATTGTTTTTGGTGTTCTCAGGGGCTGAGATTCTGGCTTCATTCCCAATGGAATTCTAAGGTTACTTTTTTCCCAATTTGAAAAAAATCCCAATCTTCAAAAAAAAAGTTTTTTTTTTTGAAGATTGGGATTTTTATTCAGTCATCACACACACAAGCTTCATGGTGACAATCTTATATCATTGCATTTTATTTCTCCTTCAATTTTTTGAGGCAATAGTATGTGTTTTATTGACCAAAAATGACGTTATTTTTGCACTGTATCAAATTTCCCAATTTAGTGGTTTGCCACATTCATTTTCCCAATCTCAAAGGCCCTAGGGCCCCTACATAAAATTGCAAAAAAAAAACCCCAAACCCTGGTCCTATCTATACTCATTGTATTGGCATGTGTGGGAAAGTCCATCAGAATACAAAGGGTTAATGACATTATTGTCCACTGCTTGCTTCATCGATGTTGGTGCATGGTTCATCATGTTCATTAACTACATAGTCTTAAGTTTATAAGTTGCTAACTTTCTTATTTTGTAATAAACATATATGAGCTAGACCTTGAGATAATTAGGGGATAACTGTATTCAAAATTATCATTTGGGGAGGTATATTGTCAGGTATACAGTCGAAAATTTATTTTAAGCAACATGCAAGCGGAGCCTTAAAATGTGATTTCCGAACATATAATCTGAAGATATACCTCCCCAAATAAAAAAATGAATATGGTTAGGCCAAAAAAAAAAATATGTGTGTTTACTATTTGATGAAAATTTCAAACAGGGTAGGTCGGTCGATTTTCTTTTTTATTTTTTTTTTATTTTTTATTTTATTTGAAATAGGGTAGGTAGGTCAGGTCGATTTTTTTTTCACTCGATTTTTTTTTTCACTCGATTTTTTTCCAATACTTACAACATCAAGCAACATAAGAGGGAAATAAGCCCAAAGAAGAAAGACGTCATTGCATGGATGGTTGTCATTAAATATCCCAAGTCATCTGGTGATGACATGTTGCTTCAAACAAGCTTTTCTGATCATGGTGGCCACATTTTTTTGAAAAGAAAAACGACGAGAACGTCGCCATCTTGGATTGACAAAAACCGAAGGTATCCGTAAAAGGTTTGACTACATATGGAATAGAATCAAATCAGCGAAAATTTTCTAATACCGGACCGCTGAAGCAGGACCGGAAAACTGTCCCGTTTTTTTTATTTTCTGAGAAAAAATGGTAGGGTCGGCAGTTATAAAACAGGGTCGGTCGGCAAACCGTAAACACACCTATTTTTTTTTTTGGCCTTATCCCCATTCTAATGCAACAATAACAATTATCTTAAAAAAGACAGTGAAAATGTAGGATGGGTCGCCTGCGTCCAGTGGCTTGCAGCTGAATAAAATGATTGCCAGCTGCATAAAACTGATTGCCAGCTGCATAGAACTGATTGCCAGCTGCATAAAACCACTTGTAAGACAATGTAAAACGACATTATGTAATGACATCTAGTTTGGGACAATATACCGCAGGATATACTGTCCCAAATTTATGTTGTTATCCAATCAAACATCTGCAAGTGCATCAGAATGGTACTTACTGCATTTTGTGCAATATAGCTCTTAAATATTTGCACGCTGGGAAATTTTGTATGTTTAATATTAAACTAGCAATAACATTTAGATCACTGTCGTACAATAACCAAACTGCAAGGAAAACCTTTTTTAGTCAAGCCAACTTTCTGTAGCACTTGCTTCTATATTTTAAAAGTTGATTCAGTATACAGTTGAAGATTGTGTACACTAATGATTTCATCATGTTACATCATATCAGGCTGAATGTTTCATTTTTTTGTTATACTTTTGCTGTATTTGTCTCATTCTACAATATCCATATTTTCCTAATCAAGCTATACAATGCAGTCTTTTTATATGTTTGGGGTCCATGGGAATGGACTGTGACTTAAGTGAATCTGACTTAATTGTGTTATAAAAAGACAATTTTACAAAGGAATTACAGGAAAATGACCTTTTGCTATATTTCCTTTGTAAAATTTCATAGTGATTTAGGAGCCACAACAAGACCTGACCATGTTTTAACATCCAAATCCATGTTTTTGATTTGTAATAGTCTTGAGGTTTACATGGTTGAAATCATATTTCATATGTATATATAATCATATGGGTAAGAAAGGTTGTTGTGGGTTCTCAAAAATGTCTTAAAGTTAATAAGGGGGTTCTGTTTAGAATTAACTCAATGAGAGAAAACCTGACTGTTGTATGTGAACAAGAAAGGTGCAGAACAGCCTGGGTATACATGCAGTCTGATCAATGCCTTTTTAATTGCATAATATCTAAATTTGTTTTAGGCAAAATGTCAATGCTTTAGCTAGTCTCTATAGCTGAGCAGGTTGGTTTAAGCTTTACCTGATTGCCAACCCCAAAGACAAGGCTCATTACGGTAAGACTGATGGGTAAGAAAGTAATGGCAATTTTATTAACAAAATATTTGCGTATCCCTTTAAATATTGGAAAGCCCTTAACCATTTGTATTCGGGAACCAAAACATATGTTAAAACTGATATGTAAGAAAATATTTACAAATTGCGTACCTTCCAGGTTCTTGAACAGTCTAAAGTGGCTCAGGTTGAGCTGGAAGAAAAGCTTGTGAAAGAAGAGCAGAAATCATTACAGATGGCCAAGCAGGAGGAGACAACTGTAGCTGGTCAGAGGCTGGAACAAAATAAAGTTGAGGTCAGTTGTGTCCCTTTTAAATCTTATCATTCTGAACCCAGATATCTCCTGTTTTGACAACAGCTAGTGTAGATCTATAAGAAGTTGGAGCAACTCAAACAAACGTCAGATTTGTCCCTTCATACCATAACCATGCGAAACCCATATATATATGCCTTTTTGAAAGTAATGCAGATCAAGATCAGCTGGCTTCTTAGAGCAAGATAAACCATCTGTTGAACTCGGATATAGTGTTTGCAACATCTAACAAAAATGTATGGTAATGTTATTTCATGTAGTCCAAAACTACTTTGCATACATAATGTCAAAACCTTAACATTTTACGCAAAAAAATGTGATTTCAAAGTAATTTTAACATCATATCAAAGTTGAATCTAAAATTCCTGCACCTGTATTTTTAAATTTATTAAATTTGTTGTGAAAAAAGGATAAAGTGCTCGGCAAGCCTCACATTTGATCTCATATCCCTAACTTGTTTAATAAATTCAATAATACATAAGTACTTGTGTAAGATCCTCTATTTATTTTACATTTCAGAACTTAGAAAAACAGATGGAATCCCTCAAGTCAAGATTAACGGAAGCACAGAATGAAACAGACAGTATAACAAGAGAAAGAGATACACTTCAAAGAGAGGTGACATTATTGAGAGAAACTTCTGTTCATCTTAGTGCACAGTCAGATGATAGTGAGGCAATGAGGAGAGAGCTGGACGCTGTACGGCGAGAATTGGAGCATTTACGGACGTCGGCGCAGTATGAAGGGGAGGAAAGACAGCAGCATATAGATAAGATCAGGACGCTAGAAGATTATACAAGACAGTTAGAGATGGACAATAGAGAACTGGCTAATAAGGTATTGCTCATTAAATGATTAGGACTTGCACTCTTTTCTTTCAACTACAAGACTTATTTACATGTTATTGGCACTACTTTAGAAGGAAAATAAACACAGGGGTATGGAAATAGAAAAAAGTTGATACTTGCCCAGGGGACAAATAAATGGCCATAATGTAATTATCCATAGAAAATTTTACTTGTCCCAAAGAACAGAGTATGTAGAATGTTCTTTTGAGCATGTAAAACATATGTTTTGACTGATGAAAAAGGAAATAATCACTATTTTATGATCAGAATATTTAGACTTATATTGACACTAGCAGTTGACTTTTACTTTCAGGAAACTCTTTGCATGCTGGATATTGTTTCATGCTTTTTTTGTTGTCTGCTGATCTTTTTCAAAATTAACTTTTTCAAAAAGGAACACAGTGGCTCAGTGGTAGAGTGCTTGACTTGAGACCAAGGGGTCGCGGGTTCAGCCCTCACCTGCGTCTCTGCATTGTGGTCCTTGAGCAAGACACATTTATCCTAGCTTAGTACTGGTTCAACCCAGGAAGACCCACCCGTCCCTGTTTAACTGAAAGATTGTTGATGGGACGTAAAGAATCAAATCAAACAAAACTTTTTCAAAAAATTCTTTCAGGAACACTAATCAGAGTATCAAAACAGTTTGGATCCAGATCAGGACCAACATTTTGTTGGTCCTGACCTGGGTTCAAGCTGTTTGCAAAGTTTGTCAGCAGATGACAAAAGTTGCCGCAGCAAGGAAATAATTATCTTTATATCATCAGCTGCAGGAGACCCTAGTCAAGTATGAGCAGACGGAGGAAATCTTCCAGAAAGAACGTCGCGGCACGATGGATCGTCAGCAATATAATTCTCAACAGTTACGCCAGGTGGAGTCGGAACTGAACACGGCAAACAACAAGATAAGAGAGTTACGAGAGGAGATGCAGAAGAAACAGAATCATATTATGAAACTAGAAGCTGATAAAGTGGGACAGTCTGTAAGTAAAGGTCCAATCCTAACTGAACAAACAAACAACAATAGGGAGCGCAGTGGCTCTGTGGTAGAGTGCTTGACTCGTGACAGAAGGGCCGCGGGTTCCAGCTTCACCGGCGTCACTGCAATGTGTCCTTGAGCAAGACACATTAATCCTAGCTAAGTACTGGTTCAACCAAGGAAGACCTGTCCAGACGTATCTTTGAGTAAGAACATTAATCCTAGCTTAGTACTTGTTCAACCCAGGAAGACTGGTCCCTTTATAACTGAAAGATTGTTGGTGGGATGTAAAGAATCAAATCAAACAAACAAACCTGTCCCGACGTAACTGAAAGATTGTTGACTGGGACCTTAAAAAATCAAATCAATCAAACAAACATACAACCATACGGCACGGTCTCTTTATAACACACCTTATTTTTTTTTTAACATGGATTTGGTTATAACAGTCATGTTATGGCTCCCAAACTTTTTTGAACATGGAATTTTATAAAGGAATTATAGGAAAATGACCATAAATGGTCATTTTCCTAGAATTCCTTTGCAAAACTGTCCCTTTTAAACATGGATCACTAAAAAGAAGGTCCATTCTTATGGACCACAAACAGACTGTACTCAGTGGGTAAAAATTATTATACCCCCCGCAAACTTTGTTTGTAGTGGGTATACTGTTTTCACGTTGTCTGTGCGTCCGTCCGTCCGTGCGTGCGTCCGTCCGTAACGCTTTGTTTCCTTAATATCTTGAAGAGTCATTGCTGGATTTTCATTAAACCTTGCAAACATGTTCATATATGCAAGACAAATTTTTTAGACAAAAAAGTAAGGGCTAGGGGCCAATTCTATCAGAGTTATTTCCCTTTGTAGTTCTAAATGGCTTTTAATATAGGGTTTTATGCTTATGCTATTATAGGCCATACATGGGCCGATCAACTCCTACCACAGCTTTTGATGGAACAATTTGATACTTTTCCTATACAATGTAGACACATTGAACATATGCATGAAGGAGTTTGGTTTAGAAAAAATAATTTTTGCCAAAATGACAGCTGTGAGAACTTAGACAATTTTTCCCTACTAACGTCTTTGTATATTCATAGATGGTGCCTTCATGGGCCGATCAACTCCTACCACAGCTTTTGATGGAGCAATTTGATACTTTTCCTATACAATTTAGACACATTGAACATATGCATGTAGGAGTTTGGTTCAGAAAAAATAATTTTTGACAAAATGACAGCTGTGAGAACTTAGACAATATTTCCCTAATAGGGCTTTTGTATATGCATAGATGGTGCCTTTATGGGCCGATCAACTCCTACCACAGCTTTTGATGGAGCAATTTGATACTTTGTTGATACAATGTAAGCACATTGAACATATGCATGAAGGAGTTTGGTTCAGAAAAAATAATTTTTGACAAAATGACAGCTGTGAGAACTTAGACAATTTTTCCCTAATATGGCTTTTGTATATGCATAGGTGGTGCCTTAATGGGCCAATCAACTCCTACCACAGCTTTTAATGGAGCAATTTGATACTTGGCTTTTGTATATGCATAGGTGGTGCCTTAATGGGCCAATCAACTCCTACCACAGCTTTTAATGGAGCAATTTAATACTTTGCCGATACAATGTAGACACATTGAACATATGCATGAAGGAGTGTTATGATTTTTGTTTGCACAGATTATACTGAAATCTTCTTTTCAAAACTAAAGTCTGCTGGTTTGAACTATAACTTGACAAGTTTTTTCTCTGACTCTTACTGTGCGGGGGGTATCTAATAAGCATTGTTTATTGACTTTTTTCATTTTATCTTATTTTTCAAACAAAATATATGTTGTGTGTACTCAAAGAAGGGTCTAAAAGTTTAAATTGTGAATAAGAAAGTATTCACAATCAATTAAACTACCAAATTATTGTTTATTTAGACCAATTATACTAACTGAACATCAACTCATGCAAAAATCTAAAGATTCATTAAAGTCTTGCTTCGAAAATGTAAATATTGGTACTTATCACATTGTCCAGCAATGAAGGCTTAGCTGAACCTGCTCTAATGTGCTAACTCGTCAATGTTTAGCTGTTCACAAACACAAATTGTAGATGAAGACTCAGGCCAAAATTGATACTTCTAGCTCGCTCGAATATCCAACTAGTGTTTTAAGAAGATGTTTGTGCATATATGTGAAAAGTACCAAAATCTCATGAGCTTGCACAATTTTTTTTTCAGGCAAAATCTGAGAGTACTATAGCTCGACTTGAAGCAGAACTCAATGAGCTTAAAATCTACCACAGAAAAGAATTAGATAAGTTGAACCACAAAACAGAACAAGCTACAAAAGAAACTAAAGAACTGCGCAATCAACTCAGGGAAAAAGAACAGGTAATGTTATGATAAAGTGAAAATTCTGGGGAGTGGGAGGGGGTGTAGGTGGGGGTGGGGTGGGAGAGAGGGGTGCCTAGGGGGGGTGGGGGGTGATATAAGAGATACTAAAGAAACATATGTTCACTAACTATCCAATCTTTATCCATTGAATGAGTTCATTTCCAATTTTAGGGTTGTTGGGTGGTATTTTTCATTTAAATTAAATTTTTTATAGAACATTCTATTAAGAGACTACTGCTTGCAAGCACAAAGTGGCGCAGCCCCAGGGATCACATGTTTTACATTGACTTATATAGTGGAATAGATGACGAAATATACCCTTACCGGGCCGCGTAGCGCAGTCGGTAACGTGTCTGGCTACAGATGCGTGTCTGACTGCAGATCCAGGGGTCGCGAATTCGATCCCGGTCCGGTCCCATACTTTCGTGGAGATTGATCATGAAATGATTTCTACGGTCATTCTCCTCCCTTCCGCTGATTTATTCAAGAAGGGTTGTTGTCAGTTACAAGCGAAAGTATGTGCACGAATTACTGGTTAACCGCTTGTTCAAGCCTGCCCAGGAAAAAGTGTGGTTAGGTGAACTGACCGTCCCGCAATGACCATAGCTGTTGACTTGGGACGTAAAGCAACAAAAACCAACCAATACCCCTAACCCACTGGATAGCTGCAAATGCAGATTAAGCTTTTTGCATGCTGGGTAATTTTGTATGCTCGTTTGTCGTTTAAAGTTGTTGAATCTTTCAACAAAACCATCAATCAGTGTCCAACAGTTTGGATCCAGATCAGGACTGCCAGTAGGAGTATGCTGGCTCAGTGGTAGAGTGCTAGACTTGAGATCAAAGGGTTGTTGGTTGAAGACTTTCTGGAGGCACTGCGTTGTCTTTGAGGAAGGCTTTTTATCCTCTGCTTAGTACTGGTTCAAGGCTCGAAAATATCACTCGTCCGCTCGTATTTACGAGTGCTTCAGGCTGCAGGGCAAGTGAAAATTGGGATATTTCTATTGAAAATAATTTTTTCCCCATTTATGTCAATAGTTTTTGTGGTGCAGGGCAAGTGCCTATTTTAAGAAATTTCAAGGCCTGTGGTTAAACCCAGGAAGACAAAAAATTGTTCCTACATGACTAAAAGCAAACAAGCAAACAAGATGGCCAGTTTATAAGGGTCCATCAGTTGCCACTGATTTTGTCACCTCTTGTGGGGAAAGAGTTAAGAAATGACTGTGATAGATTAACATCGTCAAATGAGCCATGACATGAGATTTCCAACAATGTCGCATTTCGACAAATGTAGACACAGACAAGCTTGTGTAGCCTCCTTTTAAGCTTAGAGACTCCAAATGGTGTTCAGTCAGTAGCTTAATGCTCATAGAATATGTAAGCGACTAGCAAAGGCTCTGATCAGACTGCGCATATGCGCAGGCTGATCTGAGGCTTTGCTGGTCGCACATACCACATTGTTGGAATCTCATGTCACGGCTCAAATATTTAATGGACTTGATTATTTTTAGGATATATTGAGTAAACAGCATGAAGGGAAACGTACAAAAACCCAAACAGACAGGTTAGAAGCACAACTACAGACAGAGGTTAAAATACGCACGGATCTTGAAAACAGAAACACCTCATTAGATCAAGAGATTTCTAAGGTTAGTATCATGATTCTTTGGTTTTCATAGGTAAATATTAGATCAACCATAGTTTATTTCAACTTGATACAATGGATATTTTGCAAAATTTCAAAGGATTAGAATGAAAAAGTGAGTATGATCAGGAAATACCACAAACTACAGACCAACCCACGGCACCGTGAGGAAGAGCTACTGGACATTTACTGCAACAAGGCATTGGAAAGACAATAAAAGCTAAGCAGCAAGCTCTCTCTGCCTTGTCAAGATGGGTGCAAAACTAGAAAGGACACAAAGTAATGCACATCAAAACAAAGACCAACGAAGAAAGCCTTATACGTATGTCGCTTATTGGTCCTGATCAAGCAAACGTTTTCAGAGAGAATAAAGGTAATAGGTATGAACAGCAAGCATACGAAGGCATATGAAAGATCCGATTAGTCTAGGATTCTTGGTTTGAACATTTCATAAATTTATTTGTCTAGCTCAGAGAATTACCAGAATGCACCAAAAATACCATGTTCATTCTTACAGATGTATGTATTACTTGATAAAATATAGATCCAGATCAGCTGGTTTGTTAGAAGGCAGTTAATCAGGATTCACACTGTTTTTCATCCAAACCATAAACTTATATTAATGACGAAATGTCATCACTGGACTGGCTGGAAATCAGAAGTTGATACAGCATGTGAATGATCTGATAGAGATCAAAAGGACTTTAATGAAACTTCAGTTCCTGATGAAATGGCACATATGAGCCAGCTCATCAAGTAACTATTTCCTATTTCATTTAGGTGCTTCTATTGAATACCCACAGCATACAATCGGACTCCATATAACACTATTTTTGGGGTCCATAGGGATGGATTGTGTTATAAGTGAATTATATTATAAAAGGGATAATTTTACAAAGTAATTGTAGGAAAATGACCATTCTTTGATTTCTCTTAGATACAAGCATTGAAAATACTTCCAGCAAATTATGCTATTTAAATTTTGTCCTGAGTCCTGGCTTTTATTCACACCCCAGTGTTTTATGTGGTAATACTTGGCATTATCATACAATGACAGATCCATATGAGTAAAGTATTACTATAACTTGTACATCCCGGCAGCATGGTAAAAGTTATCTTACAAGTCTTCGACAAAAAAATGTCCTTTTTGCAACAAAAAATGTTGAATTGCATGAAACAGGCTCCTTTTTGAAAAAAATTTAGTCATTTTAGCACTTCAGTTAACTAGTCAATATGGTTCAAAAGCTTAGGAAACTTGAATGCAATCTGTGATTCATTGGTAGATTGTCTTAGATGTGATGTAGGTCATAAGTGACATTTACTTATCTTCAACAAATAATCTGTGTATAGTAAAACCTGTCTAAATGGCCACTCTTAAAAAGACCAAAAAGTGGTTTCAAGACCAATTATGGATTAATGCAGGTCAAGAGGAGCATTCTGCAAAACTTTCTACCTTCATAAAGCTACCATTTGCCATTGTGATCTTTGTATTGTCTATTTTTGAGTGGCTGTTTAAGAGAGGTCTTACTGTGCCTTTTTTATCTATAGCTATAGAATTGTACTTTTTTATAGGTCTGGGGTCAAGTAAGGACATTAATGGAAAAGAATGCTAGTCTAGAAGCCACTAAGAGAAATTTAGAGGATGAAATGGAAAGGGTATGTATTTAATCTTTCAAATGTTTGCTCAACTCTTTGCCTGTTAGTGTCATCTGCTGATAATGTTTGCCTGATCTAGATCCAAACTAATTGACACTGATGATTTTACTGAACAATTTTTTGGTGAAGACATTGATACAAAAAGTACTGGGCCCATAGCACAGTCAGAAGTGAGTCTGACTGCAGATCCAGTGGTCACAAGTTAAATCCTTGCCTGTCCCATACTTTTGAGGAGATTGATCATAAAATAATTGCTATGGTCATTATCCTTCTGCTGATACAAGAAGAGTTGTTGTCAGTTTCAAGGAAAAGTATGTGCATGAAGTACTGGTTAACTGCTTAGTCAACCTTTCCCAGGAAAAAGAGTGGTTAGGTGAACTGACCATCTCAACATGATCATATCTGTTGACTGGGATGTAAAGCATCAAGCCAAACAAAAAATGACAAAAAGGTATTTTAAAACATCTCATTAATGCTCCATATGATTAAGGATTGGGAGATTATTCTCTCACTTTGTCTGATTCAAGTAGGACTGGTGTCATCTGTAAACAGGAAGTACTGGTAAACCAATTTTTAAAACCCCCAAACACTGACTCATTGATTCAAAAAGCATGTATGGATTACATTTAATCTCAGGTTGTTTTTGTTTTGTCACAGAAATATGAGCCAGCACAAAAGATTTTGGTACTTGTCATATAGGCACCCAGGGAAGGCTCTGGTGAGCCTGGGCATCCATGCAGTATCACCGTTTGTTGCTATGATATACCAAGCATGGATGTAGAGGAAGGATTAGGCTAAACCTTAGGCTTCTAGTGCCACTAGATAACTTTGCATGCATTTAAAAATTGACTATGTATAATGTAAATTCCAAAATCTCATGCTCTGGCCCATATATTCTTTACAGACTTGTAGCTCAAACTACTGTTAACTCAGTCAACAAGAGTTTGGCTTAGATGGATGTTTCTTTTAACTTTTCACAACATATCTTTTGCCTAACTTTGCATTATTTACAGACCAATTCCCTTTTCTCCCACTTTTACCTATGTAAGATAGGCTGTTAGCTCATGTAAGAAATTTCTATCTTACATGACAGATTTCTTAAATGGGCAGAGTAAAATATTCCTTTTCTCCAAAAGGGGTATTCAAAGAATCAATATATTAAGCAGAAATAACTCAAAGCAGGGTGCCCACCGGTCAGGGAAAAGTCAGGGAAATTTGTTTTTTCTTCAAGGTCAGGAAAAAGTCAGGGAATTTTGTAAAATGGTCAGGGAAATTCAAAAATCTTCAAAATTCAGGGAAAAGTCAGGGAATATTTGATATCATGATTAGTTCAACCCATCAAAACTGGAATAAACTGATATATGAGATGATGACTTTGACAATTTTGGGGTGATTATGTAATATCATGCAATCCAGTTTTTCTTATATATTTCTCTGTTACTTATTTTAAAGTTAAAAAGTGATCTAAAACATAATATTTGGTCACATATGACTTATGTGATTACTTGAAGACTGAAAAGATTTTGCAACCCTTACCCCAAGAGCTTGGTCACTGATTTATCAAATGTTTAATTGCTTTGTGTTGTACATTATTAGGTTCGCTTGAGTTTAATGGGCACAAACTTATAAAAGATAGTTTTAAGCAACACAAAGTTACGAATATTACATACATGTATATATTCTTTTCTGACATGCTTGCTGCCTGTTTGTTTGTCTTTTTATTAAAAAACCCCAGCATATTTCTGATGTACTATATTTCAAGGATTTAGTTTATTTGTCAGAATTAATAAAACGCCGGCTGAACAGACGGCTGTAAGGGGAGGAGGAGGCAGTAAAGAGCGGTACAATGGTCAGGGAAAAATGAGATTTGGTCAGGGAAAAGTCAGTGAAAAGTCAGGGAATTTCATTTCAGACTAAGAGTGGGCATCCTGTCAAAGGCATTAAGCAAAGTTAAGCATCATTGAAAGTTAATGACATTACCAAACTTGCATCAAGCAACAGCATCAGCAACATGATGCTCGCAGCATTCAGAACTTAACAGGATGTTTTTTCGCAACTAAATTAAATGCTCCAGATAGTGTTTTGTGGTGCAAATTATGTACCCAAACATTTTCATACCTGATAAACACACTCATAAGATCAGGATTGATATAAATTCAATAAGTAAAAAGTTGAACATTTTCTGTGTTATATGGACTTTTTATGTTCTGACAAAATGTTAAACATAACTTATTATGAGCCCGTCTGACAGAGAAATCACCCTCTGTGTTAAAATTTAACAGGGACCTTAGCAAGCTTTGTTAAATCTGACTCCTCAATTGAGATTTCTCTATCCCACATGGACACTCATGATGGATTCTTATAATCTCAATCCTTTGCTAGCTCAAAGTAAAAAAGACTGCTCCTAGTTATGTGAACATTGAGTTGATAGGAGCCAACTGTCATGTCAAAATTAGATACTGGTTTGTGTAGGTATTGAAGTCACTTTTTCAAGACTCTTTGTTAGCTCATATTGAATCTCAAATTGGTTTTAATTCAGAAAAACAGCAGTATACGACAGGCAGAAAGTACTTATACACAGGCTAAAGCTAGTCATGAAACAGCTACAAAAGCATTACAGGGGAGAGCCGATGCTGCTGAAAAAAGGGTGAGTAAAGGTTGAAAGAAATGAACCAGCCAATAAGATATTGATACTTATCACATATGCAGAAAGTCATTAACCCTTTGTATACTAATGGATTCTTCCTTCTGGTTTGATATAATAAGCTTGGGATAGTCCATTGTACCTATCTAAGGGTATCGGATTATGATTTAAAAAAAGATTGTATTCTTTTGTCTGAAGATCTTTTTTTGCCTTTACAAACAGTGTAGACCCTGAACAAATGCAGCATTATGCTGTATTTCATCTGGGTCTTCACTTTTTGCAAAAGTACTCGTTTAGGAGCTTCCCAAATAAAAAGGGTCGATGTTCACACCCAGTGATCTGGTGGTGCTAGATTCCTAAATTTTGATCAGTACTTTGAGTATGAAAACAGTGAAGGCTCTGGCTAAACTGCTCAGATGCACAAGCTTGTTCGAGCTTTTGGCAGTTTCCTCAATGCAATAAGTATCAATAAGTTGTGCTGACTTGAATAGTTTTAAAATATTATATTACCCATCCCATATAATATATGTAAACCCCTGTTCTCCTTAACCCCTTTTTATACTGTTGAACTCTTCCAACCAGTTTAACCATTTTCATTCTGATGGATTTTCCCAGGCATGTAGATAGCATATTTAGGATCAAATTGCCCCTATTGTATTTAAGGGGTCACAGGTAGAAATCTCCAAACTATGATGCATTTCTGTCCCTTGATATTGTTTTTATATTTGCAAACAGTCCAGACCCTGATGAAATGCCACGTTATGTCGCATTTCTTCTGGGTCTTTGTTGTTTTCCAAAGGACCTGTTTGCAGGACCTGGTATCCAGAATGGAAAGGTTTTGAAGCTTCATTAATATTTTGAGGATATGCTGGTAAGAATTTTTCAAGTTGTTGATCTTTCCCTGACAGTTGTTTTTATTTTGGCAAACATTGCAAACCATGATGAGATGTTGCATTCTGTGGAAAAATTCTGTGAATAACATAATGCAGCATCTGGCCTCAGTCTATTTTGAGTTTACAAGTTTCCAGTATAAAAAAGGATTAAAATGTATGTAAAAATGTAACCTCAGTGTTTATCGGAATTATTACTGTTCTTGTATATTCAGCAAAACAAATTGTTGTTACTCATTAGAATCAACTTGCAGCTTCGTGTATCTTGCATTAGACCACATTTTCAGTAGCTGTTGATTGTTTAGCAAACCAATATGCCTTTATATTCCATGGGAATAGTCTTCTGGCAGACATTTTTCATGCATTATCAAGCCTTGCTAGATCCAGATAAGTAAATGTTTTAGGGTGTAACAGTAATTATATTCTTACCCATCAGTTTAGATATATGTTATGGGTGCTTAAAAGAACCGTCTCATCGAGACCGTTCTTTGTGAGTACCATCAACATACGTTTTTGTTGAGAAATAAGAAAAATAATTGTCTTATCTGGAGGCCTGGGCCCTTATTTTTCCAAGATATTAAGAAAGGTATCCCAAAATTATCATCTACTGCAGTTGTGATTGGGGCTTAAATTGTTAATGTGTCTTTAAAACTAAGACAAACATTGTGAGTCTGTAATGATTAAATCTCTGATAGTTCATTTGTATTGAGTATATTGAGACTTTTTTTAGTTTATATTGATATAGTACAAGGTTCACACAGGCTTGAAAATTGAGAGCTTTCTTGAAATGAAGATCATCTGACTTGATTTAAAGTGTTGGAAAACCACTCTAAGACCTTAAAAAGTGCTTGTTTTTCTTATATTTTAATTGATGCTAAATCACTTAGCCTTCACACTTTTGATGTTTTTGCCTTTATTAAATGCAATATATTTATTATTTATCTTATATCTCAGTTATCCAGCATCAAGAAGATATTTTTAGGGTAAAATTGTGAATATTTTCTTATCGATCCATTTTAACATGTGTTTTGGGTGCTGAAAAGAACCGTCTCAATGAGACCGTTCTTTTGAGTACCTAAGAACACATGTTTCAATTGAATGGTAAGAAATTAATTATATTTTTGCACTCAAAAAATCCTTATTTAGACATATGATATAAGTGGTCCTTGAATTCTACAAAACCTTACCTGTATGAACCGTGTGCTAACATTATAGTATTATCTCTATTTAAGACTTTCACAGTTAAACCTTTTCTTCATAAAGTAAGTAGTGTTATAGTAACAGATTATACTAGGCTAAATTCATAGGCATCACTAGTTCAAAGAATGGAAGTTGACTTCAAACTTACGAAACATACATCAAAACATGCTTCACCTTTTTTGGCTTTGCCTTTATGCTTGGGAATATGAAGGGGCGTCCATAAACTGATCAAGAACTTATAAATATTTTGGACCATCTAAGTACTCCGGATTGGGTATAGTTAAATTTGTGTATGGTAAATTCATATTTTATGGTTGTATTATTGAAATGTCAGGGTCTGCGGTGCAGTCCTATACAGGAAGGCTGAGAATCAGGAGGTTGGCATACAAGTTATAAGTCTTTGGATGTGTAGATTTAATATTTTGCTTCTGTTGATTATAGTGGTGCAGTTGACAGCAACTGGCAAAACACTGTGCAATGCTCTAATTTGCCTTTTTAAATAGTTAGATCTCTATCATTCCCACTCGGGTCAGTGCTCTTGAGCTCAAAATCATGGACATAAATATTTAAGCTTCATGGTGCACATTCAAATATTGTTTTGAAGTTAAGTGTGATTCAGGCAAGATATGCTGTTCTGCTACTGTACAGCTCTTATTATATTTGAGTATAGGTTTAGATAAAAAATATTTTTTAGCATAAAATTGCCAATATTTTCTTATCCCTCAGTTTTAACACTTGTTTTTGGTGCTGAAAGAATAGTTTCATTGAGATGTGCTTTTGAGTACCCACAACAAATTTTTTGCTTGAGAAATAAGAAAATCGACTTTTAATTAAGCATTATTTCATCTAGAGGCCTGTTTTAGCTTAATATTTCACATGGCTTTTTATTTTGCTTTAACACTAATAAATGATAGTAAATTAAAATAAAATAGTTTCAAAAATCATGTGGAGGAGCACTGTTTGGCATTACAAGGTCAAACAGTGCTCTTCCACATGATTTTTTTTAGAATTCTCATTGCTGCATTTTTTCTGTCTATGCCATGTACCCATGAACTAGATATAGATTCACCAGTAATTTAACTCTTTGCACGCTGACTAATTTTGAATGCTTTTTGTCATCTTCAGACTTTCAAAAAAAGTTTTTCAGGAATATCATCAGAAAGATCAGATCATTTGTAAAGGTCATCAGCAGGCAACAAAATACACCACTATCATCTGTTGATGATGTTAATTAATGTTGAAACATGATTGCATATAATTTAACTCTGCATGCTGGGTAATATTTCATTTACCCAGCATGCAAAGAGTTAAGGGGGAAGTAACTTCCATTCTTTTCATGACTATATCTTTAGAACCACACATATGTCAGTCAGATTTATTACACAACTTTTGAGCTATTTATTTTATCCATTTTCCTAATGTTTTACTACATGTATTGTAGAATCACAGAAAGTGTGTCAATTTTATAAATATATATGATTTCACTTGTTTTAGCTGCATTCAAGAATGTTACACAATACTTGTATATTTGAAATCAGTCAAGAAAAATGTAGCTTTAAACTACATTTTTTCTTTACTTATTGACTTATTTCAGAGTGGAGAATAAATTGTTTGTAAATTCTAATACCCTCTTTGCTAGCAGGGATTTTTTTTGCCTGCTGATAACCTTTGTAAACAGTTTTGACCCAGATTATGATCAAGAAAACGTCTCTGATAATGTTCCTGAAATATTTTTTTGAAAAAGGTAATGTTGAAAAAAGTCAGCAGACGACACCAAAAGCATGAAAAATTACCAAGCTTGCAAAGAGTTGAATATTCCTACAAGCCCAAGTGGCCTGGAATTGCAAAAAATAGAGGATTGAAAATGTTTGCAAATTTTTTGTGTAATATTCATGAAAGGCCATGTAGCCAGCACTTTGAAAAAGAGTGCATGATACTGTATTTTCTCTGATAGATGCCTAGTCATTATGATAAAGTTCTAGAACTTCAACACCAGATGCCTGCCAAAAAAGCTTAGACAAACAGTGCAGATTGAGATCAGACTTCATCTGAAGAAGCAGTCTGATCAGGGTATTCCCAAACAGTGCAGACCAAGATCAGACTGCTTCTGAAGAAAAAACAGTCTAATCAGTGTCTTTACTGTTTGCTATACTGACAAGCATTCAGTGAATTCCAGCTCTGATAACAAATTTTTATTTGTAAACAGAACTAGAAAAAGTGTTTGAAATTTTAGAACATTTACTGTACTAAGGCAGGTCTGCTCCAGATAAGAGTGCATACTTCAGAATCAGTTTTCTTATTTCTCAACCAAAACATATGTTGTGGGTACTCAAAAGAATTGTCTCATTGGAGATGGTTCTTTTGAGCACCCAAAATACATGTTTAAATATATTTACAATTTTATTATTTCCTTATCTGGCTGGACCCATGCTAAGGGTATTTAATAGGTGCTGAAGCAGTTGCTAACATCCTGTGGGTCCAGTCCAGATGCAGTTTAAGGTTGAGGCTGCAGGGCCACTCTGGACTGCCACTTAATAACCAAAATCAATCAGACAACTTCAAGAAGTATAAAAAATATTGCAAACATCCATTTAGAACAGGTTTCATTTTGGTTTTTTTTTTATATAATTTGAAAGGAAAGGCAGTCAGTGGTTTGAGTTTTGTGAGCATTATATTTCAGATTTGCCCAGAAGTCTTGGCTTCATAATACCCCCAACTCTTACTTAGTTTACTACCACCTTATAAAAAGAAAAAGTGCTAATCTATTAAAAGTGAAATATTTCCATCATATATCTTAAAGGGTATGTTCATTTTATTTTAGCTGATAACAAGATCTCAATCTTTTAACTACCAAACAAAGTTTGACTTGAATTGTCCCTGGATGAGAAAGGTATTTTTTTCTTGGTTTATGGAGTTATTTTGTAGAATATAGTGCTGATTAATATGGGCTGTGGTTGAAAAAAGGAAGCTTAGAATGAAGGCAACCACAGAGGGAGGGGGGGGGGGGGGGGGCGGGTGGGCGTGTGCTCCCTTGATCCCAAAAAAGAATGCTCTGATCTCTCCAAATCCCTGATTTGTTTTTCCTCAGCTTTTTGGCCAAAGTATGTGCTTGCTCCCCTAAAATAATTATTAGTGCACCCCAACTCTGTGAATTTAAATAGCCCTTCTCCCCAGATCCCCCAAACCCCTGGCAGCCTCTAGAATGAAGGCAACCAGTTCCATCTAAAATTGCATCAGACAACATTTTGAATTTATTCCTTTTTTTATCATTATTGCTATTGAACATGAATCATCTGTGAACAAAAGCTACCACTCAGGTGAGCAGTATAGGCTCAAATCGCCTCTTGTTAGAGTTTAGTTCATTTTGTGTCTGTTCACTCTCAGTAATTTGCTAAATTGAGTCCAAATTCACTAAGTGAGCTAATAGGTTGCTGTAGACAGGAATGTCTTTTAGATCAAGCAATCTTTATTACGTTTTATGTGTAGCATTGTTTGATGGACCAAGCAGAAGAGTAGCAAGAACATGGTATAGCTAGCACATCCCATATACAGCACATAAGAATCAAGCCAGCCCTAAAGGTTTACTTTTCGTAAATATGTGACATACCCCCTTCTTCATGGTAATCAATATTTTTTTAAAAGCTTTAAAGTTTTTTTAGGCATACAGTCCACTTTAACCTGATTTTTGACATTTCCATCATCTTTTCATCAAGCATTTAGCCCTTCATGGGCTATGGACATTATTCCATCTTCTCTTGAAACATACAGCCCCCATCATGGGTAATGGAAATTTCTTTTATCTTCTCCTCAAACATGGTTTATGGAAGTTTCTTTCAACTTTTCTTCAAGCATTGGTTTTGGAAATTTCTTTTCTTCAAACATTTAGACCCTTCATGGTTTCTGGAAGTTTCTTTATACCCCCCGCAAACTTTGTTTGTAGGGGGTATACTGTTTTCACGTTGTCCGTCCGTCCGTGCGTCCGTGTGTCCGTGCGTCTGTCCGTCCGTCCGTAACGCTTTGTTTCCTTAATAACTCGAAGAGTGATTGCTGGATTTTCATCAAACCTTGCAAACATGTTCATATATGCAAGACAAATACTTTAGACAAAAAAGTAAGGGCTAGGGGCCAATTCTATTAGAGTTATTTCCCTTTGTAGTTCTAAATGGCTTTTAATATAGTGCTTTTTCCTTAATAACTCGAAGAGTCATTGCTGGATTTTCATCAAACCTTGCAAACATGTTCATATATGCAAGACAAATACTTGAGACAAAAAAGTAAGGGCTAGGGGCCAATTCTTTTAGAGTTATTTCCCTTTGTAGTTCTAAATGGCTTTTAATATAGTGCTTTGTGCTTATGCTTGCAAACATGTTCATATATGCAAGACAAATACTTGAGACAAAAAAGTAAGGGCTAGGGGCCAATTCTATTAGAGTTATTTCCCTTTGTAGTTCTAAATGGCTTTTAATATAGTGCTTTGTGCTTATGCTATTATAGGCCATATACGGGCCAATCAACTCCTACCACAGCTTTCCATGGAACAATTTGATACTTTGCCTATACAATGTAGACACATTGAACATATGCATGAAGGAGTTTAGTTCAGAAAAGATAATTTTTGACAAAATGACAGCTGTGAGAACTTAGACAATTTTTCCCTAATAAGGTGTTTGTATATGCATAGACAGTGCCTTTATGGGCCGATCAACTCCTACCACAGCTTTTTATGGAGCAATTTGATACTTTGCCTATACAATGAAGACACATTTAACATATGCATGAAGAAGTTTGGTTTAGAAAAAATATTTTTTGACAAAATGACAGCTGTGAGAACTTAGACAATTCTCCCTAATAAGGCTTTTGTATATGCATAGATGGTGCCTTCATGGGCCCGTCAACTCCTACCACAGCTTTTGATGGAACAATTTGAGACTTTGCCTATACAATTTAAACACATTGAACATATGCATGAAGGAGTTTTGTTCAGAAAAAATAATTTTTGACGAAATGACAGCTGTGAGAACTTAGACAATTTTTCCCTTATTAGGCTTTTGTATATGCATAGATGGTGCCTTCATGGGCTGATCAACTCCTACTACAGCTTTTGATGGAACAATTTGATACTTTGCCGATACAATGCAGACACATTGAACATATCGTGGGGTCAACCCAACACTGTCGTAACTGCAATTTTTTCAGAAATGTACTTTTTTGCAGTTTTGAAAATATAAAGCATATTTACATAATCTGTGGAAATGTCCTAAATGAGTTGTTAATATTTCTCCAGTAATATTAAATTATTCATTTCGTCATATCTCACAAGTGTCAATTCATTTAACGCAACACTGTCGTAACTTTACATACGACACTATTGCACTGAGATTTAAGCTGAAGACTGTGTTCTTTGAGTGCAACACTGATGTAACTGCAACAGTTACTTGCAGTTACACACATACATCACTGTTGCATTGAAAACAATACATGTATTGTTTAATTTGTTCAGTGCAATACTGTTGTATCTAGCTATTTGTCTTGAATTTATGACATCATAACTGTAAAAAAGGACATCATACTGTTCATTCTTAAGAACTGATTTTGCCATCGTGTAAATTACCAAGGAAAGAAATCTGCCAAAGGCTTTGACACATCTTCAAGAGGGCAAAATTTTAAAAAGGTTCTGGTTGGCATGGGCTATTTCTGAATTGTATTAAGCTTTTCTTGAGAAATTGACTAAAAATATTGAAGATACAAAAATTCAGCAATGGTGAACCATGAAGTTTAGGCCGATATCAAATATGCATGGATACCCCTATGAAGATGTTCATCCCTTGATATAAGTCAATACTATTTATCATTACTCTAGCTCTAGTAGTCCTTGAGAAATGTGCTTAAAAATTTAGTAACAAAGTCAGTGAACAATTAAATGTAGGTCACAATCCAAATATTGATACCACATGATGTAGAAATGGTGGTTAACTCCCCTAGATAATATCACAACTCTTTAATTCATAGAAGATCTGTTGTAAGGTTGAAAATGACACAAATGTTGATGGAATGACAAATTGGGTAGAAACGCTATGAAAATGGCAAATATAGGTAAAAATGAGAGTATTAAATGAGTTTGATTGGGTATTAAATGGTTTTTAATGAAAAACTAACTATTCTTTTTAATAACTGACTATAAAATGGAAAGACTGATACAATCAGATTGCAAACCCTGCCCATAATATACCCGACAAGGGAAAGAAGTATCAACTTAACCGGGCATTTAAGCTGAATGGAATTCCCCATTCTTATCAATTTGACCAGTCTGTTTCCATTTTAAGAGTTGTTGAGTGGTATCTTACATTTTTATTCAAATCTTAAAGACATAGAAATTTTAGCAATAATACTGGTACCACTCATTATGACTCTCTCCAAGGGTCATACTGGGCAGATCAAAGGACAGTCATAATGAGATGATTATGACTTCCCTGCAGGGGCAATAAAGTGGTCCCATGAAGGGATAAGGTAATTTATGATAAAATATTGATCTATATCTCAGCAAAAGAAATTGTGTTGTATACAGGTAATTCCCCACTTGAGGCCCCTTTAATTTTGTGAGATAATGAAACTGTCCCTTATCAGTAAATTCACTAATGATTCCATATATCACAAAATATGTGTCTTAAAAGACTTTTTATTTTTTTTAATTTTAGAAAAAATGTTTCTATTTTTCAAGAACACAGCAAACAAGTAAAATTCAGGTATACATTTGAGCAATTTCGTACATCTTAACAAATTATCAGTATCAAACCAACAGTACTTATGTTAAATATTCACTGTCATTAATTATTGGAGGGACGCAAATAATTACCAACAAGAGAAAAAAAACCTGTTTTTATAAGATAATTTACTTTTTCCATGCAGTTTTCAGCCTAGGTGAACAGATTGATAGTGAAAACATAACTTAATTCTACTTTTACAAATGATTTAAAAAGAAAATAGATTTTTTTCAAAAATGTTCATAGTTGCAGACTAAGTCTCTTTATAGAACATTCTGTAAGCAAACTGTAGAGACCCTGATCAGATGCCACTTTCTGCAGCATCTGAGCTGGGTCTGCACTGTTCACCTATGTCCCACAAAAAGACCACAAGGCTTATATGGGTTAAAGGGACACTATAAACAAATGCAGACATGTATGATAACCTGAGTCAGTAGTTCCTTCCCAAACAAGCGGTGACATAGAATTCTCTCACAACAGAGGAAAAAAAAACAATTATTATAGGAACTTTAGATTAAGCCTTTATAAAAAAGTGATATTCCCTGCCCTATTTACCATCCTATTAAAACGCACCATACAACTACCCTTTCTAGGATGATTATAAATCCAAAACCTCCCTGTCAACCAGGTAGGGTAGGGTAAGGTGGGGTAGTATAAAGTAGACTAGCATAGCCTAGGCTTTGCTCACTTAACCGTAGCCTAGCCATGCCTGCAGCCTTTCAAAGTAAAGAACTATATTTACCTTAGGGTAGGACCTACCATAGCTCCTTTTATCTTATTTTATAGTCAAAGTCAGATGTCAAGAATTCTATGATTTTGATTCTAGTAGTAGTTAAAGAAGACTACCTGGCCCCTATATAGCCTAACCCAAGTAGGGTGACCATACCCTATCCCAGAGCAAGATCTAGCCTGATACTTTATTATTACCTACCCAAACCTGGTAAGCTAGGCTATGGAAAGGTTATCTCATAGCCCTACCCTAATCAGTTGGCTTAACCTACCTTAAACTGAGGTACCACAGTGAATTAAGGTTAAGCTAGAGAATGGTACCCTACCACGCTACCACAAACCTTCTTAGGTTAACCATACCTGCCAGTGTCCTCCATCACCCTGTCTACAAGAAAAAGTAGAGCTGTGTAGGGTAGGTTTGCCTAGCCTAGTCTCGGCGAACCTAATCTCTCCCCTACATAGGCAAGTCTACCATAACCTACCTTAACTATTCTATGTACAGTTCAGATTTGAGCTTAGGTAGGACTTGCCCATATCATACCCTAGGGTAGCATATAGTGTAAAAGACTACCATACCACTACACTAACCAGTGGGCCTACCATACACCCCCTACCCATCTCAACACATCTCTGCTCGCCAAGTATGCTAGATTTGATGGGGCTGCCTTACCAATAGGTTGACCCTACCCTGAGTGCCACTTCTGGTATGCTATCCTAATCTTATTAGAAGCCTATAGTGTGACAATACCTAAACCTACCCGACTCAACCCTGCAGTAGAATAGGCTAGGCTACCCTAACCTAAGTTGGGCTTACTTAAATAGGACAACTGTACCTTACCCTAACCCATCCAAGCGGCAAGGCTGGGCTATCCTAACCAAAATAGTAGGGTGACCATACCTTAATTAACCTAGCCCTCACAACCACGCATTTTGGGTAGGCTAGGCTTGGTTTCTCAAATATCCTAACTAGTGGGGCAGCCATACCTTACCCTATCAAACCCAATCCTGCCTGTCAGCAAGATTAGGCCAACCTAACCATACTTAATTAGGTGGGGTGACCATAGCTGAACCTACCCTACCAACCATGCCTGTCTGATTGACTAGGCAATAACTCTGTTAGTAAACTAGTAGGGCAACTGTACCTTACCCTACTTAAACCAACCATGGCATACCGACATAATCCTGGCTGCCACTAGGTTAAGTTAAAGGCTATCCTAACCTCATTATCTTATGGTTTTGTTTGTTTGATTTGATTCTTTACATCCCATCAACAATCTTTCATTAAACAGGGTTGGGTCTTCCTGGGTTGAACCAGTACTAAGCTAGGATAAATGTGTCTTGCTCAAGGACCACAACGCAGTGACGCCATCGATGCTCGAACTCTCGGTCTTGAGTCAAGCACTCTACCACTGAACCACTGCGCTCGCTTTATCTTATGGTGACCTTATCATGCTCATACAACTCTGCCAACCAGTTTGGACAGCTTGGCTACTTCCCCTAGGGTAGGGTAGGCTAGATAAGGCCAGTCTCACATTTCTTTACATATTCCTTACCCCAAAAATTTTTCAGGGTGTTTGAAACTATTATATTAGCAGTATTGAATTTAACAGTATTCATTAAACAGAATGGTATTTGTTGGTTTAATATCGCTTTCAACAATCTTGCGGTCATATCACTTGTATGTCTGGATGTTACTAGGTGGCCAATGGTCAGTTTTAATGATCTGCAGAATGATCATGCCCCATCCCCCACCCCGACACTTGAAATATCACTCCATCCAGTGGCATAGCAGCATACTGACATGGGGTCGGCCAGTACCAAAGTTCTATACTGTAAATCATAGTGCCAAATGAGGAGTAGCTGCATTCGCATGTACTTTAATTTTATTGCACCTGCAGGCAGGGTGCGAGGTGGCATCCAGTTCTCCATTTATCTATCCTTCTGTTTATGTTCCCCTCCGCAAAAACAATTACATTGATCCTCACAATGATCTCAATAATGCATGCAACCATCCAACCATGCAGAAGACATTGGCATTATGTCCCAACTGGGTTATCTCACCCAAAATTTCATTATCCTTTATCTCTGATAAAAAAAAATCGTCCTGACCGGACCAGTGGTTATACAAGGCTAAACTCTGACGCATACAACCATTAAATGTTGACCCTTACAACCTCATCAACTATAATGCATACCCCTATCAGACCTTGCATACGGCATAACTCTTTGACAACCTGACCTGACCATCCAGCTATGAGTCTTAAATTGATGGATAAGCAGTTTCGATACAACTTCACATGGTAAAGTTTAAATAATATTGAGGAAATTTAAAGGATGAAGACCCTCAATGTAATTATCATTTAAACCATAAGTTATTGGAATCTGATTAATGGCTAACTCAGGTACAGACCTATATGGCAGCCATGTTTTCAATGGATCAAATTCATTTTGAGTTATCCGGGTAAAGGTATGCATGGTCACCCAATGACAATTTGTGCCAAATCATTTCCAAATCCGGCCAGTTAGTTTTTGACAAGAAGATGTTGTTTTTTTCATTTTCCTAAATACTTAATGGTAAAAATGTAGGGCCTGATCAAACTGCTCCTACAGGTATAGATTTTAACTGTTCTCTCTGACTAAGGTCACTGTTCAAAATTTAGAACCATTACAATAAACACAAAATAGAAATTAGTATTGTTTGTCAAAATTGACCCGAGACATATGAATATTCAATGACCTTTTACTCAGTCTTCGTGAATCTTCGTACAAAGTGCGCTTGAGATTGTTCTATAATTACTAATCTGAATGAATGAAAAAAGTCAATAAGCAATGCTTATTAGATACCCCCCGCACAGTAAGAGTCAGTGAAAAAAATTGGCAAGTTATAGTTCGAACAAGAAGACCTTAGTTTTGATAAGAAGATTTCAGTAGAATCTGTGCAAACAAAAATTATAAACTCCTTCATGCATATGTTCAATGTGTCTACATTGTATCCGCAAAGTATCAAATTGCTCCATCAAAAGCTGTAGTAGGAGTTGATCGGCCCATAAAGGCACTATCCATGCATATACAAAAGCCATATAAGGGAATAATTGTCTAAGTTCTCACAGTTGTCATTTTGTCAAAATTATTTTTTGTAAACCAAAATCCTTCATGCATATGTTCAATGTGTCTGCATTGTATCGGCAAAGTATCAAATTGTTCCATCAAAAGCTGTAGTAGGAGTTGATCAGCCCATGAAGGCACCATCTATGCATATACAAAAGCCTAATAAGGGAAAAATTGTCTAAGTTCTCACAGCTGTGATTTCGTCAAAAATTATTTTTTCTGAACAAAACTCCTTCATGCATATGTTCCATGTGTTTAAATTGTACAGGCAAAGTCTCAAATTGTTCCATCAAAAGCTGTGGTAGGAGTTGATCGGCCCATGAAGGCACCATCTATGCATATACAAAAGCCTTATTAGGGAGAATTGTCTAAGTTCTCACAGCTGTCATTTTGTCAAAAAATATTTTTTCTAAACCAAACTTCTTCATGCATATGTTAAATGTGTCTACATTGTATAGGCAAAGTATCAAATTGCTCCATAAAAAGCTGTGGTAGGAGTTGATCGGCCCATAAAGGCACTGTCTATGCATATACAAACACCTTATTAGGGAAAAATTGTCTAAGTTCTCACAGCTGTCATTTTGTCAAAAATTATCTTTTCTGAACTAAACTCCTTCATGCATATGTTCAATGTGTCTACATTGTATAGGAAAAGTATCAAATTGTTCCATCGAAAGCTGTGGTAGGAGTTGATTGGCCCGTATATGGCCTATAATAGCATAAGCACAAAGCACTATATTAAAAGCCATTTAGAACTACAAAGGGAAATAACTCTAATAGAATTGGCCCCTAGCCCTTACTTTTTTGTCTCAAGTATTTGTCTTGCATATATGAACATGTTTGCAAGGTTTGATGAAAATCCAGCAATGACTCTTCGAGTTATTAAGGAAAAAGTACTATATTAAAAGCCATTTAGAACTACAAAGGGAAATAACTCTAATAGAATTGGCCTCTAGCCCTTACTTTTTTGTCTAAAATATTTGTCTTGCATATATGAACATGTTTGCAAGGTTTGATGAAAATCCAGCAACGACTCTTCGAGTTATTAAGGAAACAAAGCGTTACGGACGGACGGACGCACGGACGGACGGACGCACGGACGGACACACGGACAACGTGAAAACAGTATACCCCCTACAAACAAAGTTTGCGGGGGGTATAATTTCATCATAATTCCCTGACAGCCTAGTGGATAGGCTTGTGTTTTAGCACTCAGAAGATTGGAATATAAAAGAGTGGGTTCGAGTCCAGTAGCATTTAAGTATTTTTTTTTTTCATTTTTTTTTTCGATTTGCTAGTTTCTTTGTCTTTATTCTTGATTTTGTGCACAACTGGATACATTTATTTAAATTTGGCATGTTTTTATGGAACAAATACAGCATCGTGAATAATTTCAATAAGCCTATTTGTGAATAACTCTATGCACGCTGTTTATTTTACGAGACCTTTGTTATCATCTGCTGACTTTTAATCAAAATTTACATTTTCATTTTTTTTTCAGGAACACTATCAGAGTGTCAAATGGTCTGTATCCAGATCAGAACCGACGTTCTGTTGGTACTGAACTGTCCCCAAACTATTTGCAAATGTTATCAGCTGACAAGGAAAGAGTGGGGAACTTAGAATAATGTTTACAAATGCGGCTAAATACAAATAAAAGATGTAAAGCTCATCACAAGATGATGTAAAATTTACGAACAATATTAAATTAAAAAAGAATGCAATTTTACAATTATATAAAAAAGGTTCCTTCCAAGTTTCAATCCAGGTATGCTTGATTTGTAAGTAGTCGACTAACCGCTAGGCTATCAGACCATTTGCATTAACGAATTGACATTATCTTAACATTCTCTGTAAAAGTGTGACCAAGATCGGAGTACTCCACGAAAACGCACGAATATCACGAAGATTTTGGCGAAAATTAATCAGTCTAAGGTCAATTTTGACAGACTATATAACTAACTACTTTCCATGCTAAATGAACATTGTAATGACTAATAAGTAATATTTTGTATGGGGAAAACTTATGAATACATAGCTCCAGTGCAGATAAACAGGTTTATCAAGAATTGTTGTACTGGCCCAGTAATCCATGCTCTAGGTCTGCTGCATTTATCCAAAGTCCAAGGCCCAATAAGTGGGCGGAGGAACTGTAGATGGGTAAATAGAAAATTGCTGGGTCCATAAATAGGAAAGAAATTATTTGAATTACGACAATTGAAATGACCACTTATATTACTTTATATACCAGTGCACATTGTTTAAAATATGAAATTTAAATGCTTTACCACGTCATTAAAGCCTGTTACTCATACATGCCATTAACTGTGGACTGAAATCTGTGAGATAAACCAAAATTTTAAGGGAGATTTGATAAAATTTTAAGGGAGATTTGATAAATTCTGTGAGATTTTCACAAAAATTACTTTGGAACTCCCCAAAAATAACCAAAAAGGTTTTATTTAATGTAAGAACACCGTGATAAAAACATTAAAGTGTGATTTATGATTATTTCTTTATAAAATGTGTTTTAAGATGGACTTAAAGTTTTGTGAGATTTGAAAATCTTATGGTAATTGGCTTTCAGAAGGGCCAAATTCTGCAAAATTTATGTCACAGTGTGAGGTATGGCATGAATAGAGTTGCACATACAAACGGCTCAAAATCTCCGAGTCTTTCATATTTAGAGTTTACATCTGTTGATGCAAAGCTCAGGCTTTCAAGTGTGCCCTACCTTTTCCCTACTTTTTTTGTTTAATGTTCCTTAACTCTTCCCTACCTATTCCTGAAAATGCTCGAATTTCCCTACTTTTTCACCCTAAAAACTCATTAAGCGATTAAAATTCAGAAAATTTTTCTCACTCTCGTATTTTGTAAACTAGTTATTATATTTTTAAGGGAGCAGAACTCTAAACATCTCATTTTGTAATTTTTAACCCAAAAAGTTGCTGTTTTAGCTATTATTATAATTAAGTTACGACAGTGTTGCACTGAAATCCCAAGACAAAAAATGGATTGTTGGGTGGGAAAACTGTTGTAAGTGAAATTATTGCAAATATCTTTTAAAACAACAGAGTAACATTTAAAATAACATTTGTCATCAAATTCAAATGACTTTTAGCACAATTAAATACTAAACTTGTAAAAAATAATATAATAGCCAAGACAGAAAAATGTTTTTTAACTCTCCTGAAAAATTTCATAAAAGCAAGATACGACAGTGTTGCGTTGAACCCACGATATGCATGAAGGAGTTTGGTTCACAAAAAATAATTCTGACAAAATGACAACTGTGAGAACTTAGACAATTATTCCCTTATATGGCTTTTGTATATGCATGGATGGTGCCTTTATGGGCCAATCAACTCCTACTACAGCTTTTGATGGAGCAATTTGATACTTTGCGGATACAATGTAGACACATTGAACATATGCATGAAGGAGTTTATAACTTTTGTTTGCACAGATTCTACTGAAATCTTCTTATCAAAACTAAGGTCTTCTTGTTCGAACTATAACTTGCCAAGTTTTTTCACTGACTCTTACTGTGCGGGGGGTATCTAATAAGCATTGCTTATTGACTTTTTTCATTTCATCTAGCTACAGCCCCCTTCTTTCATTGTTTATGGAAATTTCTTTAATCTTTTCTTCAAACATACAGACCCCTACATGGTTTATGGAAGTTTCTTTCATCTTTTCTTTAAGTATACAGCTCCTTCATGGGTTTTTAGCTCACCTTAGCCATTGGCTCAAGGTACGCTATTGTGATCGTTGGATGTCCGTCCTGCGTCGTATGTTGTCGTGCCTCGTCAACAATTGCTTCAAATGACATCTCCTAAACTGCTGGCTGAATTTTGACCTAACTTGGTAGGAATGATCCTTATATGACCCTCTTTAAAAATTATTCAAACTGTTCAGGTCCATTGCATATCTAGGTCACACAGGCTAAAATTAGATTTGCATGATGAAAACTTAAAAAATCTTCTTCTCTGAAACCACAAGGCCTATAGCTTTGATATTTGGTATGTAGCATCACCTAGTGGACCTCTACCAAGTTCATTCAAATTATGCCCCTTGGGCAAATAATAGCCCACCCCAGGGGTCACATGTTTTACATAGGCTTATATAGGGAAAAACATTTAAAATCTTCTTGTCTGAAACCATATGGCCTAGAGCCTTGATATTTGGTATGTAGCATCACCTAGTGGACGTCTACCAAGTTTGTTCAAATTATCCCCCTGAGCCCCAAAAATGCCCCGCCCCTTTGGGGTCACATGTTTTACAAAGGCTTATATAGAGGAAAACAAGGAAAAAATCTTGTCTGAAACTGTTATGCTTAGAGCCTTGATATTTGGTATGTAGCATGACCTAGTGTATTTCTACTAAGTTTGTACAAATTATGCCCCTGGGGCCAAAATTGGCACCACCCCAGATGTCTCCAGGGACATGGCTAGCTTTCAACAGATACTTATATGTAAGCTTTAAACAAAACTCAGGTGAGCGATTTAGGGCCTCTTGGCCTACTTGTTTAAAATTTCTTTCATCTTTTCCTCAAACATACAGCGTCCTTCATGGTATATGGATTTTTTTTATCATTTCATCAAGCATACAGCCCCCTCCCTTTATGGTTTATGGAAATTTCTTTCATCGTTTCATCAAGCATACAGTCCCTTTTATGGTTTTTCAGAAATTTCTTCAAGCTTGCAGCCCAGCCCCCCCCCACCCCTTTGTGATTTATCTAAATTTCCTTTTTCTTTACTTAAGGTAAACAACCCCATTCTTCAGGGTAATGGCAATCGCTGTTTTTGTTTTGTCTTACTGCAAACTAGCCAAATAACCCCTTTCTTAAATTTAATTTTATTTTCTTCATTATTTTTTAAGGTATGCAGTCCTTCCTTTAGAGTAATCATTATTGTTTGAAATATCTTTAATTCCATCATTAGAGTTATTGAAATTTCCTAAAAACGTTTCTCGGGCATGCAACCTCTAATTTAACTCCAGGGTTATGGGAATTTCTTTCATGGAAAAAATGTTTAGTTTTCAAATAACTAATTTTCTGTTACGAAACTATTAAGATTGGAAAATCTACAAAATGGTTATACCATAGTGTTTGTTTAATTTTGTATGATGGATGGTTTTATAGTGCTTTCATTGTGGTTGATCTACACCTGTACTTCTTGTTTTGTGCCTTAGCCGGTGTTAGAGTAAACAAATGGTGCCATCAAATTTATGAAAAATATAAGTAATTGAGTGTTTACTTTTGGTTTAATTTTGTTTATTTCTGAATATAAAATATCATTTGGCAAAAATACAAGAAATCAGACAGAAAACTGCTCTTAAGTCAACTAAAAATGGAGAATTATAAAATTTGGTTTTGTCACAATATAGGATTGGTCAATGGCCAAATAATAATGTTCTATTTCTTGTATAACTGTTAAAAATTATAAACATACCTTTTTCACAAGTTAGTTTGAAAGAACAATGAAAATACAAGTAGTCTATCCGAAAGCATGTATAGTTTGCTACGTCTTTTGATTTGATTAATTCCACAACACCGGTTGAGGTGACGAGACCAAAAGCGCAGGTGTGGATTAACCTAGTGGTTTTGTAGATTTAAACTGCATAGTTATAGTAAAATTCATAAAACACAGCCTGATAGTAAAATTCACAAAACACAGCGCGATAATTTTGCTTCTTCAAGGGTGAGTTTCCTCTCTTTTTTTCTTGCTTGGATAAAGCACTCGCCTTGTAAACCAGGGGTCACAGGTTAGATCCCCGGCTTCACCATTCTATTGAATGAGACTTGAATAAGCTCTGACCCCATCTCTTTATGACCTTAGCTGTTGGTGGGATGATAAACACAAACACACACGTGGATCTATCATGATAGTCCCTCCATTTTTTTTTTGTCCTGAAAATGTTGACTTATACATCTGCTGCATATATTCCAAGTGTACTTCAAGTAAGTTTCTATCATGAGAGAAAATACAATTAACCATGATCAGATTACTCCCAAAGGGAGCAGTCTGATTTGAGTCTATATATGTTTGCAATAAGAACATACACAGATGAAAAAAGTCTTGACTGGCAGGAAAATGGTTATGAGCCAGCACATGAGATTTGATACTTGCAGAGCAGGAAGGCTCAGGTGAGTATTTGCTGCTCATACTGCATCCATATGCAAAGTACAGATGTAGATGAGGACTCAGGACCAAAATTTCAACCTCTAGCCCCATAGGATATGTCAGCATGGACCTTTAAAGAAGACTTTTGCACATAATGCACTTAGCACCCAAATCTCATGTGCTGGTACATAATATCTTCCTTTTCACTTTGTGAGGAAGATAGAATTGAAAATTATCCAGATAAATTTAGCTTTTCAACTGTATAAGCATTAGGAACAAAATGTTTCAAAATGTGATTGCTTACCAACCCTCATTAACTCAAGAGTCTATGAGACCTGGGATTGTGATTTGAGTTAACAGCAGTTTGAGTTAAAAAGGTTTGATCAGTAAATCAATAAACATGGAAAATATGTTATGAGATATTGTTTTTCAAATTTCCTATCAAACCTTTCTTGTGGAAAAGTATTGATCTTTGAGAAGGGGTTCTATTGAGGATTCACATCATATTTCTGATAGGGATAAAGGTTCTCAACACTTCATAGAGGAATGGACTTTTTCTTAAAGTTTGAAACAGTTAAGTCAGTATGGTCCATGATAAATATTGAGGTATGGTCCATGGTATATATTGAGGATTCACACATTAAAACTTCTTTCTCTGAAGACTGATTGGATCTGAGCAAACTTCGAAGACCAAGATGAAATGCCACCCAGATGAAATGCCACATTCTGTGGCATTTCATCTGGGTCTTCACTGTTTGCAAAAGTATCCAATTTGGGGTTTCTAGTCTAAAAAAGGGTTATAAGAACATGAGCCAGCTCATGGGATTTTGGTACTTATCCCATATTTCCATCAGCAAAGGCTCAGTTGAGTCTACGTATCCATTTAGTCCAGCCAGATCCCGCATACATAAAATATGAAAGTAGAGGAAGGCTCAGACCAAAAATTAGACTTCTAGCCCCAACAGATAGCGGTGAATACATGTTTAAAGGATTGCAACACATATTGAATAAGTACCAAAATCTCTGACGAACCGGCCCATGTCCTATAATACCCTTTCATCTGGACCTAATGTGTTTCATATTTATACTTTAACTTCAATTTAGCTATCGGAATGGAAATAAAAGATAATTTACATTATGTCATTACTATTTTCAGGCTGATACATTGCAGCGTGAATTACAAGAAACGTCGCGGAAACTACAGTCAGTTCAGGCTCAAGTTTACCAGGCAGAGAACAGCAAGATGGATCTACAGGATAAGAGGGACAGAGTGACAACCTTGAAGAATCAGTTAGATGGAGAAAAGTTACAGAGGTATACTATTTGTTCAGCTGTAAGACTGGGGGTCTCCCCTAACAAAACAACCCACAATAACACAGGTGGGCATCATCGGAACTACCGCAAAATTGTGTTAACGTAAATTTGTTCCTTCGTCACACCCGTGACCTTTTGCGGTAGTGGCATCGTCACGGAAAAGACAAGCAAAGGTAGGTACTCTCGCTTGTTTTGATTTTTTGTAAAAGAATGAGCTAACTATGTAAAAATCCGGCAATGCTATTCCATGTAGATATGATTTACCTTGCTAAACAGGCCAAATGTGATGTTGAAAAAAGCTTTGTTTTGAGATGACAACCGTAATCAAATCGAACCTAGAGCGGGATTTCTACAGTCTTATGTCAAAACGAAGAAAGTATGCAGATGTTTTGCCAATTTTAGCTCAGAACAAGAGCATTTTACACATGGCATGTACATATCAACCCTTATTCGTGCTTCGGACGTAGAAAAATCGATCATTTTCTATGAAGGAATAAATGCCAAAGTTTTCAGGCGCAGTCGACTTCGCCATCGTGGTAGTTGCAACATCAGGCTCTAGTCCCTTCGAGTATACCATGTCAGTACATGCAGTGCATGCAGGTGCGGAGAGGAATGTGTGTAATATTGTAGTATCTACTGAAACATCCCAAACCACCACCAATCTAACTCAAACGCTGCTCCCCGTGTACAAAATAGCACATTTACCCCTGCCCCACTCCAAGTCCTCACCTCCAAGACCACACAACCTTTAGCCCAGCCTTTTTACGCAGATACTTGAAGTGTATATCATTTATTTACATCTCTAATTATCGCATGTGCCACGACTCGGATTAGCTTGCGCACTTTTGCAGTTTCACCTGAACTTTCATATATTCACACATATATACATGTAGATAAATGATATACACTTCAATTATATTTGGGCCAGAAGCCGAGACCTGATACTTACATCTGTAGTGCATCTGCGCAAAAGGCTGAGCTAAAGGTTGTGGGGGTCTTGGAGGTGAGGGCTTGGGGTGGGGTAGGGGTAAGTGTGCTAGTTTGTACACAGTGAATAGCGTTTGGATTGGTGGAAGTTTGGGGGTGTTTCAGTAGGTACTACAATATTACACACATTTCTCTCCGCGCCTGCATGCACTGCATGTACTGACATGGTATACTTGAAGGAACTAGAGTGTGAGGTTACAACTACCCTGATGGCGATACTGCGCCTGAAAACTTTGGCATTTATTCCTTCATAGAACATGATAAGTTCGATTTTTTTACGTCTGAAGGACGAATAAGGGTTGTCATGTACATTCCATGTGTAAAATGCTCTTGTTCTGAGCTAAAACTGGCAAAACATCTGCATTCTTCATTCGTTTTGACATAAAACTGAAGAAATCCTGATCTGGGTTCGATTTGGGTTCTCATCCCTAAGCAAAGCTTTCTTCAACATCGCATTTGGCATGTTTAGCAAGGTAAATCATATCTACATGGAATAGCATTGCCGGATTTTTACATAGTTTGCTCATTCTTTTACAAAAACTCAAAACAAGCGAGAGTACCTACCTTTGTTTGTATTTTCCATGACGATGCCACTACCGTGAAAGGTCCGAATGTGATGAAGGAACAAATTTACGTTAACGCGATTTCGCGGTAGTTCTGCTGATGCCCACCCGTGAATAAGTGTCTTGCTAGAGGAGCAAGGTGGCTCATTGGTAGAGTGCTTGACTGGAGATCAAGGGTATGCGGGTTCAAACCTCACTTTGTGTCCTTGAGCAAGACACTTTATCGAGACCTGTCTGGACATGACTGAAAAATTGTTGCCTGGGACGTAAAGAACAAAACAAAGAAATAAGAGCCTTGCGGTAAACCTGATTTTGTTTCATGCAAACAATAAAGGTGCAGTCGTATTAGCGCCTTTATGTTTGCTTTATGGAGAATATGATAGCTAAACTTGAATCATGACACACTTTGATATTATAGCTGAAGAAGCTGTGCCCTTTATTGACATAGGACTCATATTCTTTTATACCAAGAAAAATTCATCAATGTTAAAAAAATCAGCAAGTGTAATGGGTACAAAAATAAAGTGATCTATATCAATTGATAATTTTATTCAGTTAAAATCTTGCTCATTGAGTCAAAATATAATAGCACTTGAGTGTTGTTATAATATGGTGATCAGGAGCCACAATCAGTATCCCCAGTATAAGCAGTCATGTTGATGCAGCACAAGAGACAGCTTCTTAAAGTATTAGTGTTATAGTGGTTCTCCAGTGTATCAGAAACACACTATTATCCACAGGCAGGAAAATCACAATTTGCTATATGTTTCCTTAAAAATACTATGGGCCCAATTATCAATCATGTTCCATAATCAGACCTTTGGATAAGAGTGTGTACTGAAAAAGTGATCTTCTTATTTATACCCCCCGCAAACTTTGTTTGTGGTGGGTATACTGTTTATACCCGCCGCAAACTTTGTTTGTGGTGGGGTATACTGTTTTCACGTTGTCCGTCTGTCCGTCCGTCCGTCCGTCCGTAACGCTTTGTTTTCTTAATAACTTGAAGAGTAATTGCTGGATTTTCATCAAACTTTGCAAAAATATTCATATATGCAAGACAAATACTTTAAACAAAAAAGTAAGGGCTAGGGGCCAATTCTATTAGAGTTATTTCCCTTTGTAGTTCTAAATGGCTTTTATATAGGGCTTAATGCTAACTTTAGTCCATAAATGGGCCGATCAACTCCTACCACAGCTTTTGATAAAACAATTTAATACTTTGCCTATACAATGTAGACACATTGAACATATGCATGAAGGAGTTTGGTTCAGAAAAAAATATTTTTGACAAAAATACAGCTGTGAGAACTTAGACAATTTTCCCTAATAGGGCTTTTGTATATGCATAGATAGTGCCTATTAGTCAGGAAAAAAAATCAGAAAAGTTAACAAGTACAGGCAGTTTGTGAAGAAAAGGGTTTGACACAATGATTATGGGTAATTTGGTATGCTGAATCCGAAAACCAATGTTGGCAAGCTGAGAAATGACGTCTTAATGACCTAATTTGCATATTTTCAAAATGGCCGCCAAAAATCATGGAATTTGACATATGACTGAAATATTTTATTTTTTGAAGGTTTTTGTATCCAAAATCATTTGTATTATGTCATAAGATCTTTTTATCAGTACAGTACATGGTTTTGGCCGCAATTTACATAATTATTCCATGATATTACTGTATTCATGGTAATACGAGGGTCAGTCAAAAATAACTGAGAGTTGATACATATCTCTTACGTAGGCTAACGTACACTAGTCAAATTTGGCACATGCATGCAATGAACTGACCTGCGTCAGAATATGCAAAATACAAGACCATGAAAAGTGTAGATTGTTGTTGCTAAGCAACCAAAGAATGTGAACTACCTTCATGCGTTCACGCTGGAAAATAGCGTTGCCATGGAAACACTATATAAAATTTAAGTTACATCAACTTCTGCATTTATTGCAAATAAAGTGTTTGAATGAATTTTGTTAAATTCAACAACTGAGATTGATGCGTTGGAACATTATTACATAAATAAAAGGAAAATTAACTAAATTTTCCAAAAATTTCACCCCAATATATACCCCACCCACCAGTAACGGTTCATTCTAGAGCAATATTATCAACTAAGTATCATATCATATGACCATTTCATGGTATTTAGTAATTGGTTTTACTATCTGAATGCATATCTTGAATATTCCCAGGAATAAACGGTTGCCATAGCAACAAAATCTGGTGTTTTTGTTAAAAATGGAATTTCCATCGATTTTGGTTGCTAGGCAACAAACATCGCATGTATTGTATTTACTTTCTATTTCACTTTTTCAAAACATTGCTAAGACATTGTTTGATAGAATTGACGAGATAAAAGGTCAGTTATTATACTGTTTTATATTTGAAATGATTTTAAATTCAAGGCTGTTATGCAGAAGTATCGTCAGCGCGAACGCACATCGCTAAGAGACGGTCTTCCGTTGCCTAGCAACAGCACATTGAAGATAATAAGACGTCGACTTGTATATGCAATGAAGCCCGAAGGTTCATTGTATATGTGCGTTAAGTTTCAGTCAAAAGTGCCTACCCAGTAAAAAGATATTAACCAACTCTCAGTTATTTTTGAATGACCCTCGTAAATGTCCATTAAGTCTATAAAATCATATATAAACTTGCCTTATTCAGTATACTGCTATTTGAATGTTAGTTTTATTTATAGCACGATTTTGGACTGTTTACCAGCTTTTCAAGTAATAAATGAGAAACTTTGATAATCAGCAAGTTGTTCTGTTTTCAAATAAATATGTCATAATGTCCATGCCCAAATATATGCTACGTTTTGTATCTACAAAAAGAAACAGAATGTACATTCCTTAGTACCCTAGGGTCTAATTAGACCAACCTTGCACGATCAGGAAAACTTCTTATGTATGTCAAGTTGTTTTGGGAGACCACTGAAATGGGGAAAAATATTGCCCTAAAGTATAAACCCATTTGAGCTATGTGAAATCGCATGGTTTCCACGACAATGCATAATGCGTTTCTTAAGAATATGGATGTTCCTACAAAAGTACTCATAATTCAGCAGCAACTCATTGGACACTTTTAAACATAATACAAACTAAATGTTATGACATAGGACTTTCATCCAATGTTCAAATATGCAAATTATCAAATTTGCATATTCATGAATATTAATGAAAACATTAGAAATAAGAGAAAAACCGTGAAAGTTAAGGGGGTGTACATGCAAATTTATCTTCATCTCAGCTGCTTACTGTCCTATACTACAAGCCTTGGTACCAATTTAATGCTAATGCATAGTATATTTACTTAATGGTCCAATATGCAAATTATCTAAAAATTATATTCATGAATATCAATTTAATAATAGAAATGAGAATAAATTAGAGAACAATTAATAGAATGTACATGCAAAATTACTCATATCTCAGCTTTTATTTATCCTAGATTTCATACTCTCTTACTTTCTAAACTTGTTCCCAAATTAAAGTCCAGAAAAAGTTCTTTAATAGTGTTGTTTGATACGTAAATTATTTAATTTGTTTATTAATGAGTATTTTTGAAGATAAAACCTTATTGATTCGTTTTCAATTTTTCTCTAGTTTTCTATAGTTTTCATCAATTTTCATGAATATGTTTTTAATTGATTGTATATCTGACCATTGGAAAACAATACTATTTCTCACCCTTAATTAGATACTAAGAATAATTGTCTAGGACAATTAAAATATGAGATAGGAGTAATTTTAGAAGTAGACGCCGACTAATTTTTCGACATTTTTTCTCTCATTTCTAATGTTTACATTAATATTAATAAATTAAAAAAAAAATGGATAATTTCACATAATGACTATTGAGTAAAGTGAAATGTCTTAGCTTTAAGTCAGTACCAAGTGTGGTAGTCTAGGAAAATTAGCAGCTACGATATGAGTAATTTTGTAGGAACACCCCCTTAATTTTATTACCATTTTTCTCTCATTTCTAACATTTAAATTAATATTCAAGCATATAATCATAAACTGATTTGCATATCCGATCATGGCATACAATTTGCTATGTCTATGCATTTATTTGGTACCAACCTTGTTAGTCTAGGACAATTAGCAGATGAGATATAGGTAATTTTGTAGATATACTATTTTAATTTTTCTGCAATTTTTCTTTCTTTGTTTAATGTTTTCATTAATATTCACAAACATGTAAATAAGATTTGTATATCAGAATATTGTGTTTAAGTTCTATGACTCACCTTTTATTATGTACCAATTTTGGAAGTTTAGAATAGTTAGCAGCTGACATATGGGTTATGTTGTTCGTACACCCCTTTAAATTTTCTAACAATATCTCTTATTTCTAATGTTTTCATTAATATTCATGAATATGCAAATTAGATAATTTTTATATCATACTATTGGGTTAAAGTAAAATGTCTCAACTTTTATTTGGTAACAAGTTTGGTAGTCTAGAAAAAAGGTAGCAGCTGACATTTAGGTAATGTTGTACATACCCTCCTTGTATTTTCTACCATTTTTCTCTTATATCTCATGTTTTCATAAATATTAATATCTATTTAAATTAGAGTATTTGCATATCGTACCATTTAAAAAAGTACTTTGTCTAGGCTTTGATTTGGTACCCAGTTCAATAGTCTATGATAACTAGCAAATGACATATGGGTAATGTGTATAGGTACACCCCCTTATTTTTTCTACGATTTTTCTTTTATTTTTATTTTAACTAATACTCATGAATATGCAAAGGAAAAATTTGCATATCAGAACATTGAATAAAAAACTATGTCTGGGCTTCAATTTGGTACCAGGGTCGGTAGTCTAGGATAAGTTGCTGCTTAGATACGGATCATTTTGTAGGTACACCCACTTTCTTTAGAATTATATTGTGGATTTTTACATTATGAGGAAAGCGTAATTTTTTCTAGCCAGGGTTTTTAGCTATTTAGCGACCATTTTGTTTCGCCAATACTTGACAGCTTGTTTTCTTGAATTAGTGGAAGAGAGAAAAAAATCAATGAAAGAATGAGCGGCATGCAAGTGTCGACTTGGGTCTGCTTGCAAATGACCCAGCTACAGTGCCCCATTGGTTGCCATGGACACCATGCAATTTTATGTAATCCCAATAGGTTTAATTGTGGACACAATAAGAATTTTTGGTATTTAGTGGCCCCATTGAACGATTTCGCATCCATGAGTAATTGTCCTTGGGTGCAAGGTTAGTCGAATAAGCCCCCTCCCGAGGTGTATGTGAGGGGGGTAGTTATTCCATGATTTTATATCTATCTAAACTTTCATATATATTCATGAATATGCAAATGTGATAAATTTTTTATATGACTATTGGATGAAAGGACTTGTCAAATTGTATCATTGATGATATAATAACATGCAACAAGGAGAGTTCGGGGTAATAATTCGGTTTATATTTGTTTTTGTTACAAGTTTCCCTTATCTTCTGAAATTTTCATCAGTATTGATGAATATGCAAATTAGATAACTAATCTGCATATCAAACCATTCCATCAGATGAAAGTTCTATATCTAAGCTTTAATTTGCTAGCAAGGTAATAATATAGGGTGAGTTGCTGATGAGATACGAATCATTTTGTAGGTACAGGCCCACTTTCTTTAAAATCGCATTAACCCCTACCCCCTCCCTGACCCTTACAGAATTTTGCTTAATTCACAATATTTTCCTGCAAACAATAGTGATATCATTGCTATGCATTTATTTTAAAGTTCTCATTTTATGAAATCATTCCTGACACATTTGGGCCAGATAATATGCATGGACTATCATGAAAAAGCCCTTAACTAAGTCAGAAGCAATATTTATTGCTCAAGTTATCCCCCCTGATTACCTCTTGGTCATTTTTTTAATTCTAGATGCATAAACTGTTGTCAGTGAAGACCCACAATCATGAGAAGATGTTTTTGATTGATTTGTACCATTTTGGCATCCTTAACATGTTACTCTACAGATTTTTATGGAATTTTTCTTCAATTTGGCGGCCATCTTGGAAATATGCAAATTAGATAGTGAAGACGCCATTTTTCAGCTTGCCAACATTGGTTTTTGGATTCAGCATACCAAAATACCCCTTAAAGGCATCTCAAAACCTTTTCTTCACAAAATGCCTGTACCTTCTTAAATAAGCGTATTTTTCAGATTTTTTTCCTGACTATATATGGGCCGATCAACTCCTACCACAGCTTTTGATGGAACAATTTGATACTTTCCCTATACAATGTAGACACATTGAACATATGCATGAAGGAGTTTATGATTTTTGTTTGCACAGATTCTACTGAAATCTTTTCAAAACTAAGGTCTGCTGGTTTGAACTATAACTTGCCATGTTTTTTCACTGACTCTTACTGTGCGGGGGGTATCTAAGAAGCATTGCTTATTGACTTTTTTCATTTCAGTTGTCTGTGCGTGTGTGCGCCCGTCCGTAACGTTTTGTTTTTTTAATATCTTGAAGAGTCATTGCTGGATTTTCATCAAACCTTGCAAACATGTCCATATATGCAAGACAAATACTTTAGACAAAAAAGTAAGGGCTAGGGGCCAATTCTATTAGAGTTTTTTCCCATTGTAGTTCTAAATGGCTTTTAATATAGTGTTTTATGCTTATGCTTTTATAGGCCATACACGGGTCGATCAACTCCTACAACAGCTTTTGATGGATCACTTTGATACTTTGCATATACAATGAAGACACATTGAACATATGCATGAAGGAGTTTACTTCAGAAAAAATATTTTTTGACAAAATGACAGCTGTGAGAACTTAGACAATTTTTCCCTAATAAGGCTTTTGTATATGCATAGATGGTGCCTTCATGGGCCGATCAACTAGTACAGCTTTTGATAGAACAATTTGATACTTTGCCTATACAATGTAGACACATTGAACATATGCATGAAGGAGTTTGGCTCAGAAAAAATAATTTTTGACAATATGACAGCTGTGAGAACTTAGACAATTTTTCCCTAATAAGGCTTTTGTATATGCATAGATGGTGCCTTCATGGGCCGATCAAATCCTACAACAGCTTTTAATGTAGCAATTTGATGCTTTTCCTATACAACATAGACACATTGAACATATGCATGAAGGAGTCTGGTTAAAAAAAAAAATTTTTTTGTCAAAATGACAGCTATTAGAACTTAGACAATTATTACCTTATATGACTTTTGTATATGCATGGATAGTGCCTTTATGGGCCGCTCAACTCCTACCACAGCTTTTGATGGAGCAATTTGATATTTTGTGGATACAATATAGACACATTGAACATATGCATGAAGGAGTTAATAATTTTTGTTCGCACAGATTCTGCTGAAATCTTCTTTTCAAAACTAAGGTCTGCTGGTTTGAACTATAACTTGCCAAGTTTTTTCACTGGATCTTACTGTGCGTGGGGTATCTAATAAGCATTGCTTATTGACTTTTTTCATTCTTGACGAAAACATATGTTGTGATTACTCAAAAGAACCGTCTCAATGAGATGGTTCTTTCGAGCACCCAAAACATATGCTAAAAATTATTGGTAAGCAAATATTTACAATTTTACACTGAAATTATTTGTTTATCACAAAATTTGAGCACCCAAAACAAATGTTTAAAATGATGGATAAGAAAAATTCTTAATTTTAAGCGGAAATTTTTGTTTACCCGGACCTATGATAATATGTTGCCTATTCCAGGTCTCTCCTCGATCAAACTGTGAAAGAACTACAGCAACAAGTGTCCATGATGAGACAACGAGAATCTAAAGTCTTGGAACAAAACCGTGAGCTTCAACACACCATCCTTGACCTGGAGTCGAAGCTCGAAGAAGTTCAGGACCGCAGTCAGACAGCATTTGAAATGGTACGCTCACTATGCACACACTGTATGCCGATTGCATTTAACTGGGTAGGAGCTTATTTATATTTTGCTTTCAGGATTTCATCTTGAGTATTTTATTTACATTATAAACTTTTTGCATCTGCTGACTTTTTTCAAAATTAACTTTCAAAAATTTCTTTATGGAACATCGCCAGAGTGTCAAATGTTATGGATCCAGATCAGGATTGACGTTTTGTGGGTCCTGATCTGGGTCCAAACTGTTTGCAAAGGTTATCAGCAGATGACAAAAGTTGCCACTAGCAAGGAAAGAGTTAATGTTTGATACTTTTTCATTTAAAGTAAATAAAATTGCTTTGGATTTATTCTAAATTTTTATCAGTTAGCAGATAACCTTATTTAAATTTTTCATTTGGGGAGGTACATGTATATCATCATATAAATTGTGGAGAATTTTTAATATACAGTCAGACATAAGTTAAGCATCGCGTCAATAGTTTCCTAGAAAACGAAGGAAGCTTTCCAGTCATGAATATTTTCTTGCTTTATTTATGAAAATAAATTTAGTGGTGACAATTTACAGCAAATTTCGATTTGATTATCACAAAGGTAAACTACTAGGCATGGTAAATGCACACTTACCCCTAAATATGTCCATATTCTCTAACCCATTATGGTATTTTCAAAACGCTTAGACATGTAAAGTGTAAGTGTCATATTGTTACAATATCAAAGACAAGTTCTGTCTGAAAATTTCAGATTCATATTTCAAAAAGATAAAAGTTATGGATGTGTAAAGAATGGCATGTTATATAGTGATAATGCAAAAATTATAAACACGCAATTAACTATCTCTATGATCCTCTATAACTGACATGAAATTTTGAGTTCGACAGAATCAGTTTGGCACTAGTTTGAAAAATATGTCTAGATTATTTCTGCATTTATTTGAATTCAAAGTACACACTTTGGGTTAATCTGTGACACTTTTTAAGGGCACACCCCAAAAAAGGGGTTGGTGTATACAAGACACCGTAGAAATTCAGCAAAATGACCAAATGGCATTCTGATATGTTCAGCAGACCAAAGGAAGACTAGGGTAACAAAATATTACAAACTGGTTGTTCGTCTGAAGAAATTTGTACACAAAAAACATCTCTGAAATAATGTTGGGGTGATGCTTTACTTTTGTCTGACTGTATATATTGAAGGGTAGGCATAAAAGAAAAACACAAATTTCTGACCATACATCCTACCATATATACTTGACAGCTAAAGAAATACATGTTATTTAATATTCATTTTAAATCAGAATCTGTAATAAGAATTTACTCTGAATTATATGAATATGTATGACCAGACTCATTAGTTTGTTCCAGCCATTTTATCTGTCATTACCACAGTTAATTGTTTTTTTGTTAGATATTGTAAAAATGCAAAAAAAATAAAATAAATAAATAAATAAAAAAAAAATGGGTGCTGTACATTGAAATATCCAAGTTTTGAATCCGATTTTGCTGCATGTTGTTAGAGTGTAACAAAGAAGAGCTGTTTTTAAAAAAAAACTTGTATGGTCAGAAAGTGAACAACAAAGTCAGTGCAGACTTACTGTGCATCTGGGCAGTCTGAACTGTTCCTTTGTTTTTTCATGCATCAAAAACCGGCTTTCTCATCACAGACATGGCTCTCTTAGTGTTTCTAGCTATTCTTTTTATTTATAAAGCATGTCCATTATATAATCCTTAATTTCTATATGATAAGAAGTGGTTTTACAATTTAACCACTAAAATTTATGTTTTGATTTTGTTCATAACATTTCAGATATTCAACACAAATCAGGTATAATTGTTAAAACTAATACACCCTACACAAGATCATCCCAAGTTTGTTAACTTTTATGGAATGCATAGTATGTCATGTGTTATATTCAAGATAATCCTCATGACACAAATGATTTGTTGGTGCACTATTCAAATGTCCGTAATTTAATCCGTCCCTAAGAGCCTTACTTGTTTAACTGTGTTTCATTACAGGAATCAGTCATGGATTGCTTAACAATGTATAATGAGAATTTAATTATTTTACTCAATTATCTAATGAGGTGGTGATTGGTAGATTTTAAAATGTGTATAGATATATGTACAGACTTTCCAAATTTATTCATTTTTTCCTTAGCTACAAAATAGGGTCTAGATAATGAAAAACTAATAAGCATACATGTTCCTCTAAAAATCAAGAGACCATTCTAAGCCATCATTGAATGATTTTGACAATTTATCCGCTTCATATTTTTTGTGCCAGCTATGTGGGCTACTCTTAAGAGAAAATTTCTTGACAAACACCACAAACAAATGTCACGTGCCAGACTGTCGTTCTGATTTTTTGCATCAATATTTATTAACTAATGGCTTACAGTAATTTTATCTTGCCATTGTATATCCCATAATGCTTCCACATTAAAAGGGAAATTTATGATTTAAAATGTTTTGTGTCTTTTATCTAAATGTTATAGTGTGTTTCACAATTTGTCTAAGTTTGAAGTCTGAATGTTTGTTTATTATTTACATATAGGAGGATAAAAATTCTTCTTGGGTCAGCAAATTAAACAGTCTGAACCAGGTATGATCTATATATAGACACTGCATGTTGCTATGGCAACCCTTGTTGCCATGGAGATATAGTAATCTATATTCCTATGTCTTGCTGTATAATATTTAATGTAGAACAATATTATTGCATGCTGTACTTTTATACTCTATGGTACATTCACCTTTTCTTTTTCAAATCTTTATTGTATATGTATATATGTTATATTTATAACCAAATTAGTGCGTAGTAAACTCCTGTACCTTAATGTATTCACCTATTTACCCTACATGGGCCTCGACACGAGAAAACCTGTCTTCTGTGGTTTGTGATCGACAAAAGTGCAGACCAGCCTGCACATCTGATGTCTGATCAGTGCCTTTGTTATTACCTTATTGAAAAGTATCAAATCCAAACTTGCTACCAGTGTAATTTTAATTTTCTGGTTAGTCTCTGGAGCTGAGCAGGCTGGTTTGGGTATGACTTTTTCGGAAACCCCAAAGACAGGTTTTCTCACATTTAGGCCCATATCACATCAGATAGGAGGCAATTGAAAACTGTCAAGAGTTAAAGAACATCAATATATGTGCTGAAGGGACAACATTTTTGATAGCAATTATTACCAATATGCTATGAAAAATGGTGTGCCTAAGACTTATATATCCTTTTGACAGTTTCTTACTTCTGTCTCTCCAGTATGTTAATGCATGCACTACACACATGTAGATATAATTTTTGTCCCCTGCCTTTCTGGAAAAAAGTGAGAGACATAGGGTTTGGGTCTCCATTGTGTGTGGACTGTGTGGTCTGTACCTCTTAGATGGGGTACACAACTCCTCCTACAATTTTTTACCAATCTTTTTTTTTTAAACTTTGCAGATGCTATAGTCATGGTCTAAAGATGTGCATGTATTCATACAAAATCCTCAGTGAGATTAATTTGTTATTTTTTCCACTTTGCGAGCTTGAACATTTTCGGCCATCATTGCTATCAACGTCAATATTCTATTCCACTTAGACAGGAGTACCTTGTGTGGGCAACTTCTTTTACAGTTTTAAACTGTTTTTAAACTTTGCAGATGCTGTATTTGAAGATGTGCATCTGGGTTTTTCATCATTCTTAGATAAATCTTTGTCACATTTCAATGTTCTGAACTTAGCATGTATTTTGCAGGCCTGAATGTTTTCAATAATATTAATAGACAGTGGTTAACTTGTGTGCCAAGCTCCTCTCACTGTTTTCTACTGATTGTTTTAAAACTTATCAGATGCTTTTGTCATGCTATGAAAATGTGCATGTTTTTTTAAGTTTAAATAATTCTCAGATATTTTTTGCACTTTTCTAAGAGAGTATTTGTGTGCTCATTTCTGCTAAAAATTTGCACTGATTGCTTTGAAACTTTGCATGTTCTTATGCCTTTTTCTGAGGGAAGGAATTCTCTTTGAAAGGATTTCTCAGAATGACTTTTGTTACTTTTTCTGCTTTTTGAACTTATTCATTTTTAAATTACTCCTTTACAGCTCATTTTATGTTAGCTCATATACACATGTATTGAAAGACAAACATTTAGAGGTGGGGTGGGGGGACGTATATTCTCTGAATTTGCTTGTTATTGCATCACAATAGTAAGGTAAATATTCCAAAATTTTGAACTCTAGTTGCCAGACAAACATTGGAGATGCAGATCAGACTGCTTCTGAAAAGCCATCTGACCAGGGTCTTCCCTGTTTGCTGCTTTATCTTATGCATTCTGTGAATTCCAGCCCTGGTTACCGACAGTTTGATTGAGAACAGATAGAGAAAGGTGCTTGAAATTTTGGAACGTTTACCGTATCAATTGTTTAGAATAGTTGCACAATTTCTTACCATATAATCACTCTACCTTCCTCTTTTCCTTTGCATGTGAAATATAGTTGTCTATGGAACACCCAAATCTAGATAACTCAAAGTTTCTGTTTTAAGCCCAAGTCAATTTCGGACTATTTGAGTTTAGGTCAGTAGGCATATTTCTAGCAAAATATTTATTGTGGGTACTTTAAGTAACCATCTCAATTGAATGATCCTTTAGTTTTAAGCACCTGCAATAGTCAGATTTTCTCGCTTTGAAGCCCAATTAAAGTAAAGTATCTAGCTCTCTCCAAAATTCATTGGGTAATCAGAAAAATAATTTAATTCAGCTGACTTGCAACAAAACTACTTTCTTTACACAGGTTCTCATTAACACAGGTTCCTGCTAAAAATACAGCTCTTTTGTAAATATGAGTGACTAAGACTACTTTGTACTATTTACATCTGAGGCCTTATCTTGATTCGGCCAATGATGAGTTAAGAAATGAATTCAATTTTTCGCAATATTCATAGGATCATGAATACTTCAGGTCCCTTGCAAAGTAAGAAAGGAAGATGGCAAAGATCGGGAATTGATACAATCAAGTACTACACTTGACCCATGATACCAAATTAACTTTGAAAGAGACCCGAAGAATTCATGACTCCATGAACATTTCAAAACTGGAATTTCTTACTTATATTTTCATGTTTTAAAAATATCTAGAATATAAGAATTATTTATAATTTAGGAAACAAAACAGTTTTGTATCTAATATGTAATCATACTAATGGTTTTGTCGGAGTGTAAAACGGAATAGCGGAACAGCCAGTGTGAACATGGACAGGCAATGGAGCAAACATAAGGCTTGTTTTGCATGTGCAACTCAGGTGTGGCTCACTGTCAATCCCAACACCATTGCACTTCTGACCATTGACTTCGAAGTTTGAAGTGTATTGCACAGGCAATTGAGCTTGGCAGCTGTCAATCAAATTTGTATTATTCATGAGGCTATGAACGGTTGCAAATTGAAGGCTTGCTTCGAAAATGTAAATATTTCTGAATGAATATACTCCTGGTATAGATTTTGTTATAAAAGATACTCCTGTATTAGTTCATATTAATGATTACATTGAATATCAAATTCTTCTTGTAAGTTTTAACAGTCAGTAAGAATTTGTGTGTTTTTTTTTATGCAAATAATAGGTAGTTATTTATTAAGGAATATCTTAGTTAAGAGTGCGTAATATACAATTATTGACTATTGAGGCATTGGACATGATGTGATATCGACCTGAGAATACCAATATTGACCTCGGCGGAATTGTTTTATTATATAATTTCTCTATTAAAACAAAAAAAGCAACAACAACAACAAAATCTTGGCTATGGACTATGTCTTGGACAGTCTTGAACTTCTTGTTTTTTACAGGATGACTTACTGATTTCATTCAGTTAAAAGAGGAATGAATGCATACTTTATTTGTAATAACAACTGCAGACAGAGAAGATCCGGATTTAGTGCTGCATAATGTGGCATTTCATCAGGGTCTACACTGTTTGCTAAGACAAAAATGATCTTCAGGGAAAAACCACAATTTTGTTTAGAAATTAAAACCTGTGACCCTTGAATTATACAATGGACCAATCCAAGTTTATTGCATCAATCCAGAAGGAAGAATTCATTAGTTCATTTAAGAGTTCTGCTAATTACCATACTCAACAGCAAAGTCTTAATGTCATGTATATTATGAAACACCAAATCTTGTGAATTTCATGCTGCTGTCACTCACTGAATTTTATTTACAGCAAATCATGCAAGTTTCATGCTGAAAGCACACCTGTTATGAAAAGTTTCTATGAAGTCTATTTTTAGTAACTAATATTGAACGGGAAAAACCAGCAGCCCATGTGATATGTAGTTTTATGGACCTGAGTGGATAGACATTTGGGCCAATCAAAAGATGTCTATTTATAGATTATATAATAGCATAAAATAATTTTCTTATTTCTCAACCAAAACATATGTTGTGGGTACTCAAAAGAACCATCTCTATGAGACAGTTCTTTTGAGCACCCAAAACATATGCTAAAACTTATGGGTAAGAAAATATTCACAATTTTACGCGCTGAAAATTTTGTTTATCTAAGCCTGTGATGGATGAATCTCTTTTGCAGCAACAACATATGTCGGAAGTTGGCAAGCGATCTATGATGGAGCAAATATTACGATTACAGAAAGACATCAAAGATTTGCAGTATGAACTACTTTCAGTGAACGAGCGACGGGAAATCCTTGATAGAAAATATGAGGAAAGAAAAGTCCGTACTAAAGCAAAGTTGCTTAAAGCTAGGTAAATATATTTCTTACATGTCTTCCATATCTTAGATTATTTATATTACTTGTTAATTTACATAGCTAGAAATGTTGCTTTTGTAAATTTGAATTCTTAACAAAATTAGCCATTTAGAAAGTAAAGTTTGAAACAATCTAATGTTGCCTGAAGGAATTGATGTGTGCTTTCATTACAAAAACACAGTAGTTCTGTATTTGGTAGTTGCCTGAGCTCGGGACATGGACCCTTTCATGAATAATGGAGTAATCCATTCAGTTTTATACAAGAAGTTTTACACTGTACTTTATATATATTTTTAGAGAGAACAGGTTTATTTAAATTTCTATATTTCATTTTAATTTATTTCTTCCAGAAAGTTGCTTTTACCTTTACGGTAAATGTTCTAAAATTTCAAACATTTTTCTCTTCTTTTCTCAAATAAATTGCTGATCATAAGGGCTGGAATTTACAAAATGCCTGTCAGAATAGCAAACATGGAAGACTCTGATCTGACTGCTTTTTAAGAAGCAGTCTGATCTGGGTCTGCACTGTTTGTCTAGGCTTTTTTTGCAGGCAACTAGTGTTTTGAAATTTTTGAACATCCACCATACTTCCAGTGCAGACCATAATGAGATACTACAAATTGTGGCATCTCATCTCAGTCTTCACTGTTAAGTCAGTGTTCTTTGTATTGGATTTCCAGTCAAGATTGGGTTAATTGCCTTTTACTAATATAGTCAAACATTGTCTTGCAGTTACATTTCCTGTAGCTTTTGCATATAATTTATAATAGTTTTGTAAAAAAAATAGAAAAGCATGCAAAATTTCACAGCAACTTGCGATGGACCTGAATGAGGTTTCTAGCAAATATTGATACATAAAAAGATTGTAGCTTTTGCATATAATTTTAAATAATATTGAAAAAAAAAAGAAATTTGGGGCAGAATTATTTTGGCATCATCACTTTAATCTGCTATTGATATGTTTGATTAGGGCTGGGGCCATTGCTGTATTATTTGTGCTGAACCAACAACAAAGCACATGCTTTGAGTGGTGGTACATGTCCAACACTAAAAAAGTTTAATTCAAAATTAGATTGTATTTGGTATATATAACTACCTTCTGGTTATGGGCTTGATGCTTGCTTTGTAAAATATTTATTTCCTGCATATTAGCCCCTTGCTTGTAACATTTGATCCCTTTTTTAATCTTTCTATAATTACAAATAATGCTCATTTTCATTTAACTGTCATTGGCTGAACCATTATATACAAATTAACTCTTTACTGGTTAGTGTCATTTGCTAGTCTCTGCAAACAGTTTGGATTGAGACCAGTCCAGGCAACATAATGTGCCTGGGCTGGATCCAGCTGTTTGACACTCCAATGGAGTTGCTAAGAAAAAAAAGAATACAAACAGCAGAAAATACCCAGCATGCAAAGAGTTAAAAACATCTAAAGCAGCCACATGCAACAGTGAGTTGCCAAGACATCTGAAAAGGCATTCAAATTTTTAGTTAGTCTGTCAATATCAAGTGTTCTTCAACTTTCAGCCCACATATCTAATATTTATAGCTGCATATGATTGTTTAAAAGTAGTCAGCAAAGCGTATAAGATATCAAGTATCTGATCTTAAATTTCCAGTGATGAAGAGAGTTGTACTGCATGCAAGTTGAGAAAGTATGTTTATTTGCCTTTTGCGTTTTAGATGAGTGCTCTGGATGATCTATAAATAAATGTGTGCTGTTTTTCCTTTTATTATCTAAAGTTTTATAAATTTTTACCTTTTATTTCTGGTTATATTTTTTAATACTTCTTTTTTTAGTAGGAATAGCCTTTTTACTCTTGTTTGTTATAGCATTTGTTTTGCATAATATTTGTTTGAAACAATTCTTTCAGCGATTTAGATCAGTCTTCAAGGTATTAGCATGAAGTGGAAATAGTGTACTGGCTTACTGTTTAACCCTTATGAGACCAGTGGAAGTTTCAGATCAGTTTGATACAATAACATTTTAATGCTGCCTTGCATACCTTCAGGGGTTATAGGTTATAATTTCCAAATTATGTCCTATATCTTCCCATGATGGTAGTTATGAATAAGCAAACAGAGAAACCCCTTATAAAATGCCCTTTCTGTGGTATTTCATATGTGTCTTCACTGTTTGCCAAGGTATCTGTTTATATAAAAGCATGAAAATACTCTGATCAAGTCATGATTTGATAAGAGGAGTTAATTCCCTGCGCCAGCTTTAATTAATTGATCATTGTCATCATCCTCATCATTTGCATGAATTATTAATCAGAGAAATGAAATGAGTGGTGTCATTTGAGTCATGTAGCTAGGAATGATATCATCCTGATTTACCTAAAAAAACGATTTGAAGTATACACATGTACAGACAAGTTACTGGATACAGCAAGTAAAGCTTATACATTTCTAATCAGCATAAAAATCAAATGGCACAGATTTTACTATGAGCATGTAGATCTGTGACTTTATGTACAACAAAACAGGTTTTCTCATGATGTGGCTCATGAAATAATTTTTTTTGCTCTTGCTTAAGTCAATTTTTAACCCTTTGTATACTGATTGATTCCCTCATATAGATCAATACAGTAAGGATAGGATTGTCCATTCTTGCATAAATGCCTATGCCCACAGCCGGTTAGAGCCATTGTCAAATGAACAAAAATCCATGATCAAGTCGTGAGGTTTACATGCTGTTTGAACATCTAGATTTTAACTTGAAAATAAATATGTGCACTAAACATATTTATTCAAGAAATACTAAACAGCATCATGTACAGTAATAAAGAATCAGATTGAGGATTAGAACAAAAGCATACAGCTTATACAGTTCTTCTCCAGAAGTTGTTTGCAGGTTGCCACAAGGTAAAACGTTGCAGCCCGGTCTGATCATTTCACCCATGCTTTTGTTTGCAAAAAGATTTTGCATGTGGCTATGGCTTTGTGACGACATTATGACTTTCAAAATTTACAACCTATTGAATATCCAGTGTAAGAAAAGGAATATTTTAATGTATACACTGATGAAATACCATGTGTTGGGTCTACATTGTTTGCATTTATAGGTGCTTTCAGTATACTAATGGTTAAATGTGTAGTGCAGCTATACAATGCAACTAGAAGTTTTGAATTTTGTCTGAAAAATTTCCTACTTCATGTACTAACCTATTTTACCATCAATGAGACGTCTCTTCATGTTTCATATAAACTAAATATTTGTACATGTATATCTAGTCTTATGTTTTTTTGAAAGATCTGCATTATTTTTTAATTGCATTATATCACATTTTTAGATTAATCAAACTCAACATGAAGCAGCATTCATTAAGTATGCTAGAATTCAATCTTATTTTCTGTTTTGACTGTTTGTGTTTCATCAATTGATGTAATTTTTTTGTCATTTCTCATTTTTGATTGTCAGCTGATTTAGCTTGTGTTGAGTTTATTTACAGATAATCAGTTGTCATGGATTGATGCATTTTGCTGTTATGTTTGTTTCATTGTAGAGTTTTTGATCTTAATTTGGATTGATACACCTGTAACAAAACACAGTATTCATATAATACAAAGTTTACTGTACATTCTTAAATTTTTGCTCATGCTTTAATAAATCCATCCCTTAATTTTGATGTCAAAATGGCTAAAACCAGCCACTAGCTATTAAACACCAAATAGTGGTATAATATCTTTAATGTCCTGTATTAATTTCCTATTGTTGCTAATCAGTGATCTTTTATTCAATTTCCAATGATTTCAGTTTGTTACAGAATACACACAAAAAAACAGCAAATAAGTATGATCAGGAAATGCCACAATCACAGACCGCAGACAAAGCGACAAAACCAGAAGGCAGACATCCACATGAAAGCATGAAGAACACAATTGAAATAAAGGATACATATACACACAAATTAACTCACTTCTAAAATAAAACAAACTAGTCAGGTGTATCCATCCACTGTAAGAGAAATTTGACTGACAGTTTATGTAACCAGAAAAAGAAAATGTATATTTTTAGGATTGTCAATAATTATTCATTATCAATCAGTTGTTTTTGAAAGGTAAAGTTTTCCAAAAATACAGTACTTTTCTTATGCTGTTCTCATGTCAACCCATATAAAATAGTGAGTATGATCAGGAAACACCACAATCACAAACTGCAGACAACCCCAAGGCACCGGGAGGAAGAGCCACTCAACCACCACGAGACACCAGGAAGACAAATTAAGCAAAGCAACCAGCTCTCTCTTCCCCATCAAGATGATTGCAATACTAGAATGGACATAAAGTCACGTACAACAAAACATAGAACAATTACAGACTCCCACAATGGGAGTAACAATAAACAAAGCCTGGCCTCTTTTATTTTAGGGACAAATGTTGCATCTGTTTAGTCTCTCGAATGTTTTCTTACAGGAATTTTAATTCAAAATTCAATTGAAATGAATAAACATATCCGGCACTCCGAAAATTGGAAATGAACTCATCAAAATTGATAAGGATATGGAGAAAAGGAGTTTATGTTTGTTATCAGTTTTTTTATTTGGAAAAGCTTATCAGAAAAGCAAATAATGTAGACCCTGATCAGGTTGCTGTATGTTTGTAGTATTCCAATTTGGGTCTGCACTGTTTATTGAGTCCTTTTTGTCAAGTAATTCACAACATCATCTGTTACTGAACTACTATCACTTTCACTGCCATTATCACTGCTGTATTTTGGAAGCTTTTACAGCAAACATTATTGACCCAGATCAGACTGTTCCATGTGTGGAGCAGTCTGATCAGGGTCCAGACTATTTGCTTGGAAGTTGAATTTTATTTGTTGCCTAAGCAAAACTTATAATAGATGGCACCTATATGACATTTTCAGCTGCTGTGAAAGTGTTAAAGAAAATAAACAGTCCGATTGCTTAGTTTTTGGTTCTCATCTTTGCTCAAGAATGTTATTGACAACCCTAATATTTGCTGTTTCTGTTGATTTGCTCATTGAAAGTGCATGGCTTATGCATGTTACATGCAGATTTTAAGATACAAGTATTTTCATTTTAGGCAATTTTGCATGCTTTTTTAATTATCTGTTTATCAGAATTTAAAAGATTTTTCAGGAATACATCAGAGTGTCAAATAGTTTGGACCATTGTTATTTATTTACTTATGGAATCTTCTTTCACATTTGATACAATAACATAAGTGAGTATGACTGGGAAATGTCACAGATTACAGATCAATCCATGGTACTAATGAGAAAGCTAACCAGAATGGAGACAAATAAAAACACACATTTAAACAAGAACATAATAAGAATAAATCAACCAGCTCTCTTCCTGAGCAAGATAATTGCAAAACTAGAAAGGACACAAAGAAATACATCACATAACCAGGATCAAACACAAAGCCCACACAATTAATGGGAGCAACAATGAAAAAAAAAACAGCAACGGAAACACCTCCCCCCCCCCCCCCACCCCTCAGAACTGTCAGCAGTGGCTTAAAAATATTTTGCTGGCTGAATCTTCATCCAAGATTCTCCTGTTGTTAAAAAATATAAATTGTTAAACTCGCATGTAGAGAAGCAAGAATAATCAAATTAAATTATCTAACTGTGATGAAACAACAAAACTAGCTTATAACTCACAGATAGTCAGAGCCAAAATAACAACAACAACTAGTTCTAAGTTAAACATCAACTCTGAGTGTCTACAATAGAATTTAGAAAGTGCTTTATGAAGTTTATGATATTGATAGCCTTGTTTTAAGTAATTAAGCAGTCAAATATTTTTGTTGTGGTCACATTTATTATACCAAACTCTTCCAAAACTACTCTGGGGCTTAGTGATCTATTCACAGTCTTTCAAATAGCATTCTAGCCAAGTAGTAATGCTCTGAAATATTAGGTAATGAAGTTGAATCTACATGTTACTTTTAAAACAGAAATAATTATTTATCTCTTAGAGTGGTTGTGTATAACATAAGCAATTGTATGATGACAATATATGTTTTGTTCAGTGTCCTTTGAAATTGCAAGACCAACATTTTAATATGTTATGTGGTGTTAATATTTTAACCATCAATAAAACACTAAAAATTATCTATTTTACTAAATAAAAGTTACAATTAAACTATCTATCTATATCTATATGTTGATCTGTCAAATTAGACTATTACTCAATGTTTGTCAGTTTGAAATAATTTTGAACATTTTCTATACTGACACCCAAAATGAATATTTTACATAATGGACAAGAATAAAATCACAATTTGATGCTCAAAATTTTTGCTTATCAAAACATGTTTTGCTTGTAGCTCTCTTTCTGTTATATGCATGTGTGTTAATAGTTAGTAGGGGCGCCAGAGATTCAAAAATTGGAAAAAAGTGGCTGGAAAGTAGCAGAATTTTAGACTATATCCTCAGTTAGTAAGGTGTTTCAGAAGTGTGAAAGCAGATATTGCGCAAATTTTAAGTCTTGCAAAAGATGTTTAATTATGGGGTAACCATAGCTACCCTTATACAGGCTTCATGTAGTAGGCTATTTGCTACATTACTGAAAAGAAAAGTTATTTAGACCAGATAGGTCACATCTAATACTATCTGCATATTGCCTTACAGTAACTTAATAAAAAGCACCAAACTGACAATAAGTTTAAATAATTACAACTGTCATAACATTTATTGAGATCCGCTTATCTGATTGGTCGAGAACGGTCATCTGATCGCATTGACCTGTATTTCATTTTTCAATGAACCCGGTCCGTATTCATGAGGGGCGGGGCCATTCCGAGGACCATTCACGTCAGAACTACTTTTGTGATACTGTGCAATGCTTCTATGAAGAGAAATGGACAGCCTGCGACTACTGACAGTTTACCTTACACTTACACCTATATTTTCAGGTAGAAAAGCAAAAATTGACTTACATATGACGCCTAAATTAACAGTAGTCATGCCGATCAGCTGTCTGCTGCGATCTATTCAGTTTCCCAACCCGCAAAATGATGCGATCACCCCGGAGCGATCACCTCTTGCACCTGTGCTTGTTTTGTATGTTTTCAGTCGAGCCCCGCAATAAAATCGTTTCTTGAACTTACTGACTGTTGCCTTGTTAATCCAACATTTTTTGCAATTCGTCTTTGCTTTCTTCAATCACTCAATAAAGATGGCACGATTTCTTTTTGCTGGGATCATTTCTTTTCCTTTCCAAGCCATTTCTACAGATGATGCTTTCGTCACCAATGTAAACGAATGACGTCATATCCGATGACGTAACTATCGTACAATTTCTAATGAAGACCCATGTCGAGGTAAAAACGAAATTTTAGTTTCTAAAATGTTGTTGTTTATTTTCAATTGGAGAACGGCCGCCATTTTGATTTTTTGAACGTCGTAACGTCTAGGTCTACATACGCACGTCATAGTCTAAATGCGCGAAAGGAACTATAAGCTGGAAACGTATTCTTTTAGGAAAACATAGTTATAAATACTGAATAAGAAAGAATAAAGAAGAAGTTGTAATTATAAGAATTGAAAGTTATTTTTCTGCGTTTCACTGAGGTATGAAATGTCGTTTAAATTACATCTAATTTATGCATGAAAACCTTCGGTTTTCATGCAAATTAGATGTAATTTTCCCGACATTTCATACCTCAGTGAAACGCAGAAGAAGGTTTTCATGCTTAAATTAGATGTAATTTAAACGACATTTCATACCTCAGTGAAACGCAGAAAAATAACTTTCAATTCTTAAATGACTTACGCTTACGTAATTGTTATATACGTTACTTACATTCAAATATATTACTATTGTTTACTTGGCCATGTGCTGTCAAAAGACTTGTGGAGGGAGATTTTGTACATTAAGATTTCCTTAGCTAATTTATATGTTATAAAATGTCTGTTAGCTTTTGGTTTACATGTGCATTTACCATGCAATAGCCAACTTCTAATATGTTACCATTAGATAATAAGGAAACTCCTAGTAAAGTGTTATTATCGTTTGCATCGTTTTCTCACATATCGTTATGATTTATATTTAAATTAGATGCAGCTTAAAAGCAGAATAATATTATTTGTTTAGGCACCTGGAAGTTGTGTTATATATGTTGCTTTCTTTTAAAACAATATTTTTGTGCAATAATATGAGTATATGCGTTCAAACAGCTAGTAGGTGAAAATGAAATTGACTACCATCTTAGTTCTCAAAATTAGATCGGAAATATTGTATTTTAAACATTTAATATGAATGAGATGCAACACTAACAAAATCATAATTGGTTTAAAGGGAAAAACTTGAAAATAATGCACATAAATGCCATTAAGTATATGTTTTAGGAATCGTGTAAATAGGATAATTGATACCTTTTTATTATTCATGACTAAATTGTTTCAAAAAGCTTAAATGATTCTTTAAAATCTGTGCTACTACAAAGTATTTGCTTCTTTTTATGCATTAAACGGCGTTAAATGACATATACAAGAAATTATTTTCACCGTCAACAGCACAATTAATGAATAAAAAGCATGCAGTGACATGGTCAGATCCATCGCATATTGTAAAAGCTGACAAATATGTCCATTTATAAACAGTTAATTGTTATAACAGCTATATTTAAAACGATAGTATGATGACTTTTTAAGACAATAAATCTTTTTAACAAAATCTAATTGCAATTTTTAAAATCATGTTCTGTTTTACATTTGTATCAGACCATAATACAGATTTTTTAATGTTGTATTCTGTTCAGTTAAAGAACATGTACAGTTATCTGAATAGCTCTTTGAAACTGTCAGATATTGTACGTGGTCTCTCCTGTCAACAATCGTATTGCAACTAATTATCATTATACAAACTCATCATCATCATTCCTTTTATTTTATCTTATAAATTTTTACTTTTTCCATCTTCATCATGTTTAGTTTAATACCGTCTGACGCTAATGACCCACAAGGGTTGATGCGACGTTAAGAACCAAACAAACAAAACAAAACAAATCTTTGAAACTGTCAGATATTGTACGTGGTCTTTCCTGATAACAATTGAATTGCAACTTGTTATCATTATACAAACTCATAATCATCATTCATTTTATTTTTATCTTATAAATTTTTACTTTTTCCATCCACATCATGTTAAGTTTAATACCGTCTGACGCTAATGACCCACAAGGGCTGATGCTAAGTTAAGCATCAAACAAACAAAAAAACAATAAGACACAAAATATACCTTAAAACTCAAAACAATGTAAGATATTCGAAGCAGAAGTCCAAATCTAGAAGTGAAACATTAAAGATACCTTCATCGGTGTCACATGAAACAAAACTGAAGTTTGTGTGAAATCGTGATGATTTCTGTCTCTGATTAAGCACTAGCCTCAGCTATCCTTGGGGTTATAATAGTTTAGTATCTACAGCGTGTCCCCTTTGGAAAAAGAGTATTATTTATGTTGGTAACAATTATAACAAAATATATATCATTACTTCAATCATTGTGTTGCCTGGTTCTATACGTTTGTGAAGCAATGAAACAGGACAGCATTTATTCTAAATTACCATTTATATACTTTAGAAACAGACACATGTCAGTTAATACGTTGAAAAAGCTCCCCTGCATTGTAAGTATTGTAGAAATTCCTAAATAATTAGACTTCGATAATCAGGACCTTGCGCAACCAACTTTCTAGAATAGGACTTGATTGATCATATTTTCCAGAATGTTTGCATACATTTACTTTTTAGCTATATAGATTATCAGCATATGTGATAGAATCTGCTTTAATGTTTGTTTTATTCAGCAGGACACTATTTATTTTTTACACTCACAATAAGTAATCATAACAACCGTCATTCAGTCATTAAAAATAACTAATTAATACCCATAAAACATGTACCAACTTGTTAAACGGTGCTATATTTATGGTATATTGACTTAGTTCATGTAATAGAAACATAACCATACTTATGCTACTTTCAAAGAATACTTTCAGATAGTATACTCAACAAATGCTATGCTGTCTCATACTTGCATATAGTGCAATTGGCAATAGAGAAATGTTATCACTATCTGAGATGTATCATGATACTTTTACAAATCGAAAGAAATACAATTTCTTATGCAGACGATTGATAAAAAAGAGCGACAGACAAATTAAACATGCATACATACTATCTGTTAAGAGTATGCATACTTTCTTTGCATAACATGTAAATCTATTATTTTTGTAAGTAATGATACTAACTATTGTGCCTTCTCTATTGTCCATATAATTATTACTTTATAAGCACAGTAGATAATTTAATGTATGCCTTTTTCTCTCTATACCCTGATGTGTTTACAACTCATCTATTATTTAACGCACATAAAAGGAATCAATTGACAGGAGTCCTGCAACATGTTGTTTAAAATTGGCTCCAATGACTGTTATTGTATTATGATTGAACTTAACATCAGCTATATTAGCACTAATTGCTAAAACTAAGTTCGATCTTATGACTGCTATTTTCACTCTAAGATATTGCTATTCCTATCAACATTCTGATTAACGTAAATAATCTTTTAAACTGTAATTTCAATGCATCCTAGTTAAATTTTGCTTAAACATTTTCTCTCTGTTGAAATTTTATAAAGTAAATTTAGTATCGTAAATTACAACTGAAGAAATCTAGATTTTTTGGATATGATCACTGCGTTGCCATGTAAAACCCATCATTATGGATGATTTCCCCAATTTCAAAGGCAATAATTCATTTTGAATAACCCATTCAGTTTTAAAGTTTGCATGCTTTGACAAATGAGTAGAAGTGTTAAGTTAAAAGAACTCTCAGTTTCATTAATCAAACAATGAAAGCGATATTAAAAATGAGCTGAAATTTAAGTTCATAGCTAGAATAAATTCAAAAGTCACCTTCTGAGTTTTGATATATGCATAAATAGATATGGCTTAAACAATTTGCATAACAGAGACACTCTCTTAAAGAATAAATGATAACGAACACTTATGTTTCCTTAAATTTAATGTAACGTAAACAACATATTATTTATATATTCATAAAGGAGTGATGCTGTCTAGATTGCCAGCAAACGTCTTTTTATAAGTGAACATGACTAGGAAATGTCACAATCACAGACTCCTGACTGACCCACTGCACCTTCAGGAAAGGACATGGAACACAGATATCTACAATATAATTAAAGTGCAGCGACCAGCTCTCTTCCTTGTCAAGATGATTGCTGAACTAGAAACAAATTAGAAAACAAAGGCCCGATATTAAACTCCCACGACCAATAGAAACAACAACAAACAAAGTTTCCAACATCCACACATCATTTTAGAGATTCTTAGATATTTTATTATAAATGAATCTGATTTGATAGAACAGATATGTTATTTACTATTTTATTTATTGTGATGAGTGTGAACAGGTTGGACACAAAGCTCTGGCTGCTTCTGCATAGCTTATTAGATTGTTTTGTTCAATTAAAAGAAAAAAAAATGTGCAAATATTTAAATTTGGTTAAGGTTTTCAGGCTCAGTTGTATATGGAAAACGGTTGAGACAAATATATAATCATGATATATATTTTGTTTATTTATAGTTTTATATGTTACCTTAGCAAATTTGACTGACAAAGCTTAAGGGAATGTATCCTAGTTGAGATGTTGCATCAGACTTATCATTGTATAAGTTTATAAATTGCATAACATTACAAAAACAAAAGTTAGCAAACAATGTGTTGTTTTTTTTAAGTCAAGAAGTATACCACTTCTTAAAAGAAAAAATTACAACCATATACACAGTCTCCTATTTAGTACTGATAACTTCTTCTTTTGGAACAAATGCTCTTTTTATGCCTATCAAAAACAGCCCCTCCCCCTTTTTAATGAAATAAATTTTCCAGTGATATATAACTTAAGCTATTAAACATAATTTGTTTGTCTTCAACTTTGTTTTATACGTTACATATTGAAAATCGAGCAACATAATGATATTTTACCTCAGAAATGTTGTTAAGTATTACTCTAAAGTCGGTGATATCAAAACAATTATCATAAGGTTTTTAAAGGCTAACAGAAAAATTGCATGCTTATTTTTAAACCTTAAGAGGTTCTAAACTTATATAAAGTTTTATTTATGGTCATCTAATTAAACAGCTTATAACTGACAAAGTCTTTATGTTAGAACGTATCTGTTTGCGGTTTTGAAGTGGTCAGTTAACACTCTTTTAGATACATGTATCTTGAAGTTAATCACATTTTGAAAATTTTGTCAAATGAGACTTTTTAACAAAATATCAATAATTTTAAGGGTATAGTTGAAAATGTAACGTAAATGACATTATAATGGGCCCAAACAACTTTTAAAAACATCAATATGTGTAGAAAATAGCATGTTCTTACAGATTGCATAAATATTTTGTTCATTTAAACATTTCAAATTCTAACTAAATAGACTTAATTATATATTTTTGTTTTTGAGAAAATGAGGGGTAACGTATAAAACACACTGCTACAGGTATGTTTGCAAGACTAAAATTGAGTGCAATATCTGGTTTCATACTGCCTATACTATGTACTAAAAGATAAAACAAGTGAAAATTCTGCTAAAAAGGGGAAATACCTAAATGCTTATTTTTGACATTTTTGAACCCTGGCTCCTCTACTAAGTGTTGAGGTTATAGAAAAATGAATGATTATTAAATAATCTTTTCCATACACCATATTTTTGAACCCTGGCTCCTCTACTAAGTGTTGAGGTTATAGAAAAATGAATGATTATTAAATAATCTTTTCCATACACCATATTTTGGCAATAGGTGACTGTACACTGATTTTATGTTTGGTCAAGAGTTTTCAATACTATACTGAATGTTTGGCATACTTTCAGCTCTGATGACTTTATGTACTTTGAAAGAGAAACTGACATCACTGGGTAACTTTATCTTAGTAGTGAAACTAATTTATTATTGCTTGAGTCATCCATGATAATAACTTAGCTTTTATGTTTTAATGATTTATATTGAACAGTCTTTTATTAAATTTTGGAATTAGTTATTTAATTTGGAAATCACCAGTAATAACTACAGACTGACTAGGTTAACCATCTTTGTTATGCTAGATATATCAGATCTTAAGTGCTATGAATTATATTAACTATTCTAGGAATATTTTTTGGTAACAAAAGCGACTCTCAGAGGTACAATGTACAACTGGAATTGGTTTGGTTACGGAAATATTTTCTTGGAATATGTTATGTTAACAAAAGATATTTTAATAGACTCTCCTCTGGGTTCGAATATATCAAGGACTGCGTGTATTTTATACTCTAGATATCTTTCATCCCAAGGAAGTTAACCTCTGGCTTAATTTTTCAATAAGAAACGTTGCCCCTTATATCGCAAAGATTAATTCCTAAATTAAATAAAATACCATAACTTGCTTTTATTTCTTAGTTGGTTATTTTGTAAAAATCTCTTGTGTGCTTCTTCCATTAGTTTTAATTTGATAGCATTCATTGTTTTAGGTTATCAGATTTACATCTGGATTTTGTTTTATAACAGAACACAGTAGATTTAACATAAAGGTCAAAATAACTACCTGTAATTCTATTGGACTTATCCAATTTTGTTACTTATTGTTAGAGCACTGGAACTTTTCAAAGCTAAACAATGGAAGTTTGCAAACTTTTGTTGGTTCAGGTTGGCAAATTAGATTTGCTTATTTTGCTGCCCTTTTGATAGTAATTTCTTGTTTTTGAAATTGTTTTTGTTGTTTTGGGGCTAACGATCAGTCACCAATTTTTCAGTCTATCTATCATATCTCAATTTTCCAGGGCACACTTCTTATGGTTCTTCTGGTTCCAGACCTTTAGTTTAGAGTGCGTACCCCCCCCCCCCCCCCCCCCCCCCCCCCCCCCCCCCCCCGAAAAAAGTTTTTATTTCTCAGCCAAAACATATGTTGTGGGTACTCAAAAGAACTGCATCATCTCAGTGAGACAGTTATTTTGAGCACCCAAAAAATTTAAGGGTAAGAAAATATTTAAAATTTTACACTGAAATTTTTTGTTGATCTAAACATGTGGCTGGACTGGAGAGCAGTCAAACTAATCACTTGCAATCCCCAGAAGCAAGATCAAATCCAATTTGTTACTGATTGTAAAAAGCGGCCCATTAACTTTGAAATTGAGTGATACTTAATTTGTTTTAATCTTGCTTAATTAGTTTGCTTCAAGTCTTGTCTTGATTTTGGACAGTAGAACAGTTTTAAGTCTGCATAGAATGGCTATTTCTTGTTTGTGGTATGTAACATACTCCAATTATTATATGTGATCAATATAAATGACAAATTAAAACCATGTATTTTAGAGAAACAATAAGGTGCTTATTGATGGTTGAAATTTTCAACAGGGCAGCTGATTATTTCTTGTAATCTAAGTATGTTATTCATCAGACCCAACAAGCTTTTTTATCAGGAATGGATGCTTAAAAATCTATATAAATGTAATAGTCAGTTTGGTTATTGGAGCATTTCTGAAAATAGTTTTATATCGAAGAGAAAAAAAAAAGTTCTTATTCAGTAGATAGTATGAATTCAACTGTATGTACAAACCTGTAGATAAATTAATTTTCCTAAAGAATATGTTTGATACAAAGTAACAATCTTTTTGTACGAGTTTTTGTCATGGTTGTGTGTTTTATGATATCATACTTTTGAAAAGTCTGAACAAGACTGTTACAAATATCTATAAACACAATAAGAATAAAATATAATACAATTATGAAAAATTGCATTGTCTGATGCCTAATGGATGGTAGGTTTAGACATGCACCTTAAAAGTAGATAACTCATTTGTTTGTGTTTGGATTATACCTAAATGCAACAGTAGAGGAAAAAGACTTTTTTGGTTTCAGTTGTAGTAAATACAGAAAATATGGTTAATTAAAAAATGTAATATCCTAATCTGGTAGAGCTGTAGAGAATGGCATTTTAAAGTGAATGTAAGCCAAAGTAAGTTTGTTTGTGTTTTTAAAAACAAAGAAAAAAGGGGCATCCTTCTTTTTGGCAATGTATGAAATTATGGAATAGTTATGCTTCATTCTTTGTTTATCTGGTGCTATGCTTTCAATTCATAACAAACCAAGTCTTTTTAACTCTTAAACTACTTATAGATTAAAAAAAGAAAAATCTGGCACCATGATGGATGAGTTAAAATGATTTTACTATGAAAGTATTCTAAATTTTTGTAAACATTAACTTCCTACCACAATTACCCTTAAACCCTTGCCAGACTTTCATGGGCCAAGATTCTTAGGCTTATGCCTGAGTTCAGGATTTTAATGCTGACTTTCCATATAGAAAGTCAGCCTCAAAATGCTGAATAAGGCAAATTAAAATAGTCTGATTTCTTTTCAGTTTTTTAAAGACAGTTGATCATTTACAATGGAAACCTGAAATTGTAATAATTTTGGGCACATTACAAGTTTTAACATATGAATTTTTAAAGTTCAGGGTTTTAGAAATTTTCAAAGTTCATTATTTTAGAAATTTTGAACTTTCAAACATGTGCTTTATGAAACCTGTTAGACTGAATATTTAAGGTTAATATGGAAAGTACTCGCAAATCATTATGAGGAGTATTATTTATTTCAGAGAGTTTTATACAAAGGAGAAGTCACGTGTTCAAGATCAACTCAACAGAATGGATGAGGACCTGAGACTAACAAGAGCTACACTCAGAAAGGAACTTGATTGGAAAGATAGAATGGATTCTAATTATAAACATCTCATATGTGAGAAGAGAGAACTTTTAACTCAGTAAGTTCATGAATTTAACATTTTTGCTGTCATTCATAACAATTGTCATCTGTGTTCTTACCTAATGTATTAATAGACTTTTTTCGCTTTCTGTAAAGATGGCAACTTTAATATTCATACCTGGGCGTGGTTCGGCTTTTTCATCTGCTGAGGAAGGGAAATCAGGTTGGTGAAGAATTAATAAGTTGTTTGGGCCGCGCAAACGTATGTGCATTTCATGAAAATCCTAACCATATACACACTGAACTCCCATATATCAACCCTTAAAGCGCATAATCACAAAATGTATGTTTTTTGTCGTCCACTAAAATATTTGAAGTCTCATATACAAACAGTGTGGACCCATATCAGACTTGATAGGAGCAGTCTGATCTGGGTCGACGATGTTTGCCTCTATGCTAATGTTAAATAGAAGTTTTCAGATGCAGTTATTTTGCTGTCATTTTAAGGACTAAATAATGTGTTTTGCGTCTATACTGAGACAAGGCGGAAGATGATACAGTTACTTTTGAATAAAACCACGCCTCTTTTTCAGCTTTTACCTATGTCTAGCGTTGACCATTCCTTATTACGCGTTCATGAGGTGCCACCTTTACAGTAACCAAAAAGTACAATAATACTTTGGTAGCTTATATTGCAAGCAGTCTGATCAGGGTTAATGGTGTTTGCTTCATGATAAAAGTATCCTAAGGTGCATTTGAATATATGCAGTAGACATAATAAGGAGGCACCATTTTCAGGATCAAAAGTATTGGGGAATAAGCAGATCAAGTTATTCAAATGAATTTAGTTCTATGCAAAGTTTGGGATTGAAAAATAACATATCACATCAATTTATTATACGCAGATTGACTATGATGGATACTGAGAGATCTCGTATCCAAGAGAGTATCTATAAATTACAAGGATGCTTCTGGTATGTTTTTATGCATACAGTTTAAATCTGAATTTATTAAATTTTAAGGAAATTAAAGGTTCTAAGTCGCTAATTCGATCTGATTACAAATGCCTGTGTTTGGATTTCTTGTTTATTCAGCGTTTTCTGATGTGCTTTGCAGCCTTTCTAGTTTTGCTAGTTCTCGCCAAAGAATAGAAGGCTGTTTGTTGCTTTGTTTAGTGTGTTCTTACCTTTATCATATGATTTCACGTTTGGGAGTGAAATAATGCCATGCATTCAAATCAATAAACCACTAGGGGTTTTCAGATTTTCGGGTAGCGTAACATGTATGAAATGACATCTATAACAACTTTGCGTACAAATCAACTTTTTACGCCAGAAATGAGATTTCAGAGTAATCTAAATGTCATATGATAGATAGAATCTAACATTCATGCTCCTGTATTGTTGCAGTTATTAAACTTGTTGCGGAAAAGCAATAAAATGCTCAGCAAGCCTCACATTTTATCTCTTTTCTTCAACTTGTTTAATAAATTCAATGATATATGTATATAAAGGCCTTGTTTACCCTGTAAGTGAAGAAGGTTGGGACAAATTTTGTTGTCTAATGTAGTTCAAAAATAGACAAAACAAAGATCTTAATGACAAATGGTAGCTTAATGAAGGTCTAAAATATCTGCAATACTTTTGACCTGCAATAAGCAATAATTGGTCTTAACCAATTTTATGTCTTTTTGAGAGTGGCTGTTTTACACAGATTTTACTGTAAAAGCAAATCATGTGAAAAGGGACAATTTTACAAAGGAATTATAGCAGAATGACCATTCTTATAATTAGAGGTTGCCACTGTCAGGGGAAAAAGTCTTGAAAGTGAAAAAAATTCCAGGTCAGGGAAAAGTCAGGGAATTTCATTTTCAGTCACGGAAATTTAGAAAAAATGAAAAAAGTCAGAGAAATGTTTAGTGAATTTGAAAATGTTCAATAAAGTTGATAGTTAAAATGCTTCTGAAAATTATATTTTCTATCAATTGCAAGCAGCTTATATTAAGAAACATTCCTTTTCTAATATTCTTGGTTTGAGTTTTTTCTTCAAAGAATAAATCAACAAGCATAAATATTTGTACTTTAAGTATTTTGGTCCAGAGTCGGGGAAAATTCAGTGAAAATTCAGGGAATTTTGATATGGATATCTAGTGACAATCCGGTATTACCCTTGTAAAATCCATGGAAAAAAAAATATGGGAGCCAAAACATGACCATATTATATTCAAATCCTTGTTATAACGAGGTGTGGTATAAATGGACAGCACTGTATTTAACATAATATTTGCACATTGTTGTTTTACCTAATATTATAATCTGCTAACATTTGTGTTAATATTGCGCCTGCTTGCTAATTAATCCACTAATTACCAACACAGCATTTTGTCTTCCCATTTCAGCCCTCCCCCTTTTTTACAGGTTGAACGACCAGGAAGAAAGCCTGAGAGAAAAGGGCAGAATGGTCTCAATTTTACAAGTAAGGACCAAGTTCCTGGAAGAGGAGAACTCCAGGCTGCAGGATCGAATAGATTCTGTGACTCAACAGAAGCATGGATTGGATAAGTTGTTAAAAGAGCAGAAGCTAGGCAAAGAAAGGGAGGTAAGCATAAACCTGTCAATAGTGTTGTATAGATGTACAGTAAAACCTGTCTTAAGCGGCCACTCAAAAGAAGACCAAAATTGGTTTTGAAAACCGATTATCGCTTAATGCAGGTCAAAAGTATTGCAGAATGCTCTTAGAGAGCATTCTGCAATACTTTCGACCATCATTAAGCTACTATTTGTCTTCACCTCATTTGTTTGGTCTATTTTTGAGTGGCCGCTTAAGACAGGTTTTACTGTAGTGTTATATAGATGTATGACTTTAGAATGCACAATCAACCTTCTCTTACTAGGTCTGGTTAAAGGGACAATTAAAGCCGTTGTGGCAATCATAAAGGACAAGGTTTTTCATCACAAATTATCAATTGAAATGTTATATGGACATCTTGATGAAGCAAGTAATGCCACAATCACAGACAGCTGACCAACCCATGTCAGTGTGAGAAAGAGGCACAGAACTCAGACAGTCACAACACAAAGTAAAGAGTATTGCTAAATTAGAAAGGACTCCAAGAACAACTCCACAAATGAAGGACCCAAAGCAAAAACCCCACAACCAAATGGTAACAACAACAATGAATAAACAAACAGCAAAACTTGTCTTTGATTTTTTTTTTGGCAAAGTAAGACTCAAACCAGCATGCTCAGCTACAGAGACTAGCTACAATATTGAAATTTTCCATGTTTCAATTTGAGCTTTTATACTTTCTAAAGAGAGAACAACAAAGGTGCCAATCTTTGTGCAGAGAGGACTGCTGCATGTTAGTTGTTTGCATGCACCAAAATCAAGTTTTCTCACAACAAGGCCCATAAACCATTTATTTGTATACTGATGGTACAATAATGTCAGAAATTTGTTTAGTACCAAACAAAAATGTATTTATTCGTTTTCTTAAGTTTGCTGCACAAAAATGATATAATGTCTTTAATTTATTGCTCTTTCTGATCTATAATGCCATTAATATACAAGCATTTTTGAAGAAAAAGTGTCGCTGTGACTGCCATAGTACCTTAAAATTCTTTGCCTACTAGTGCCGTCTGCTGATAACCTTTGCAAGCAGTTTGAATTCAGATCAGGCCCAACAAAATATTGAGCCTGATCTGGATCCAAACTGTTTGTGATTCTGATGGCATTCCTGAACAAATTTTTTGAAAAAAAATCAGCAGAGGACAAAAGGCATGCAAAATTACCCAGTAGGCAGAGTAAAAGGATATCATTTGTCCCCTTAACCTTACTCTAATCTTTTCACTGGTTTGAAGCACATGTAAATACTTCTCAATTCCTCATCATTGTGCAGTTCACATGTTATGCAAACCTTATTTTCTCCATTGTTATGAAAGAGATCACAGGCCAATTGTGAAGACACCAAGTACATTGTAGGTGGCAATGTTAAGCTCAACTGTTGCAAGAGTTAACAAGTGCAGACCAAAAACAATTACGTAAATACTGCATTTATGATTTCCAGTTTCAATCTAAAATGCTGTTTTATTGCTTAAATGCAACAGTTTATATTGCAATTTGACAGTCTTGTACTCCTCAAACTATACCCCAGTGGTCCATTTGTTACTAAGGTTTTTTTAAAAATGCCAAGTTGTTACTGCCACTCATCTTGATATTCAATCCTGGCTTTTGTGAATGTTTTTGTTAGCTTATAAATGCTGTTTAATAAAGTTATTTGTTAACTTATACAGCTATGCGCTAGTTGTGATTAACAATGAATCAAAACTATCCTGAAAGAAACATGTATTATCTACTAAGCTTTTGCTATTAAAAGATCTTGTTTTGAGTCCTAATGAGTCATTTTCTATATTTAATGCAAATTTAATGAGTCTTGTTTTAATATTGTACATTGTGTATCTAGTAATGTGTCTAAGCTAAATTTCAAAGTTTGGTCTTGATTGAGGGCTAACGCTTTTTAGACCACCTTTAGTAACTTAAGCACAAAATATCTTGTGATGTGCAAGGTCTACACTGATGTAGGTGGTATAAAATAGTTATACCATGATTGTCCACCTGTACGTAAGATAATCCACTTGCTAAAGCTAGTGGATTATCTCCACATACAGGCGGACAACCCATGGTATAACTATTACCTATGCATCACGCCCAAAGAGAGTGGCCTTTACCAATAGTATAGATGTTAATGAGATGCTGCAGAGTGTAATTATATCTCATCATTGTCTGCACTATTTGCATAAAATGCTCTGGAAAAGGCATATGAGCTAGGACATAAGATTTCCAACAATGTGGTATATGCGACCAGCAAAGCCTCAGATCAGCCTGCGCATATGCGCAGCCTGATCAGAGCCTTTGCTAGTTGCTTGAATATTCTATGAGTGTTGAGCTACTGACAGAACAACATTTGGAGTTTCTAAGCTTGAAGAGAGGCTGCACAGGCTCGTCTGAGTCTACACTTGTCAAAATGCCACATTGTTTGAAATCTCGTGTCACGGCTCATTTATTATTTCAATTGCCAAATGGTCAATGAATTAAATTTACAAGTCTCCTATGGATTTAAACCAGAACAGAAAAATGGACAACAGCATGGCAAAACCAACAACATGGCTTGATGCCAAGAGTGATGCAAGTCTTGATTAGATGTACACTATTTTCATGGGTGAAAGTTTCCAGGATTATTCCTGAATTCAGGATTTTGAGGTTGACTTTCCATAGAAATTCAGCCTCAAAATGCTGAATTCTGCAGGTAATAATAGCTTTTCTGATTTAGTTTCAGTTAATCTAAAGGTATTTGGCCATTAGACTTGGAATTTTTGATAATTTGGAGGTATACAGCAAGATTTAAGTTCTGATTTTTTAAAGTCCAGGCTTTTGGAAATTTTGAACTTTCACCCATGTATTTTGTTGGTTTTGTGATGCTGCAGCTGTATATAATCATATTTTCAGTGGTCTGTCATTATTTAGGTAAGGTTGTTTGCCTCTAGTCTTAGCTGTAGGCACTCCTCCCTCTCACTTCCTATCTAGATCTCCTCTTGTAATACATTAACATGTCCACAGGGTTAGAATGGTGTGTGTGTACTTTCCTGGTAGCATATAGGCTGTTTGTGGTATGGTCATTACTAATACTGACACACCGAACAATTATTTTACTCGGTTACCATTGGTTAGCACATTTTTTTCAGTTTGTGGCAAGCACAAAGCCATCTTGAGAGACTATCTCATTTTTTGTTGATGCTTATGTCCCAGGCAACAAATTTACAGTCATGTTAGGATGATTTCATGTCTTCCTGGGTTGAGTTAATCAATACTAAGCAGCAGATCAAGTGTCTTGCTCCGCGACACAACACAGTGACTCTGGTGAATATCAAACTAGCAACCGTTCAATCCCCAGTCTAACACTCTACCAACTGAGCCATTTTACTCCACATTGGATACCATCTAGTGGAATTCCATATTGATAGACCATCTACATAATATAAGAGCCATGGTGTGGGTAGCGTTTGAACTTCTTAGGCCTTAATCAGTATTAAACTTGAAAACATTTTCATAAAAAGTAGTATATCTCAGAATTAATTGGCTTGATTGTTGAATTTAGACCCCAAAATCAGAAATCAGTAACTGATATATTCAGAGTTCAACTGTAATATTTCAGCTGCCAGAAATTGGTCAGAGTAAGTTGAAAATTGTGAAGACTAAATTGTAGACCATAGATAAACCAGTATATGAGGAATGCACCATCTATCATGTGCCCCTTGAAGAACCATAATTAACAAACAGTACATGTTCTGAAATTTTGAAAATGTTTTGATACTGTACTAATCTAATTAGAGATGTCCGGGATAAGCGGCATAAGCATACAAATACGGATAGGTAAACGTTAAAGCGATATCACCATAGTGGAAGTAGTACGGAGCTAATGAGGACCTTGAGCAGTGCAGTCTATTTCATGAATATCATATGAGCCAGTGCATGTGATTTCCAACAACATGGCATTTTAATTAAGTAGAATCGGACAAGCCTCTGCAGCCTCCTTTAAAGCTTAAATCTCGAAATGGTGTTCACTCAGTAGTTTAGCAATCATAGATTACTCAAGCGACTAGCAAATGCTCTGATCAGCCTGTGCATACGACTTCGCGTATGCGCAGGCTGATCAGAGCCTTTGCTGGTCGCACATACCACATTGTTGGAAATCTCCATCTTGTCATACCAAGGGTTGTGATTCGCTATCTTAACAATACGAACCAGACTCATCAGTTAGCTCACTATTAGCTCACCAATGAGCCTTTGGCTCAGGTGCCTTCAGCTCAAGTGAGCTAAAACACAGCTTGAAAATGATGATACTGATAGCTGAAATATAATATTAAACTAGAAACTGTGTTTATGAAACACTATGCCCCAAACCATTAGCTTGTCGATAAGCATGATCTTACCACCATCCTTTTCACCAGTTAATCTTCTCACCAACCTCTATCAGGTGACCAAATCTGAGGCTACTAGCGGTAACAGTTTTCGATATATCTTTATAACAAACTTTAGATGTCCAAATTCGCAAAGGGCTATTTCTCGAAAATTGCAAAGAGCAATAACTAAAAAAGATATAGTAACTTTTTTTGCAATCTTCACAGAATAAGCTACTCATTATCTTCTATCAGCTATCAAAGTTTGAAGTTTCTAGCCGTAATGGTTTTTGAAATATCAAGTTTTATATGTCCTAATTTGCAAAGGGCAATAACTTAAAAAATAATTTTTTTTTGGTAATTTTCACCAGATAATCTAATCATTATCGTCTTTCAGCTGATCAAGTTTGAAGTTCCTAGCTGTGATATTTTTTAAGATATCTTGACTAAAAATTGCATTATGATCCTTTAAAAGGGGAATAACCCACAAAGGGAGATAATCCAGAATTTAAAAAATGGGTCAGTTGTTTTTTGATAAGGAATCCATCTATGAAATTTCAAAACCCTATCTTAAATGTGTTAGGACAGACGGACGTACAAGCCCAAAATAATTTGCCCCTTTGACTTTTCCAATGTTGGGGGCATAATAAATGAACTCGTAAGTATGTTTGTTTGGTTTGTTGACTTACACCCCAGTTAACAGCTATGGCCATGTTAGACCGTCAGTAACTTATTGAATCACACTATATCCTGGGCAAACTTGACTTAAAAAGATTGTTTGGTTAACCAGTACTTTGTGTACATAATTTTCTCCACAGAACAGCATCTTAAAAACCAGTCTGCTTTAGTCGTCCGCTGCATATATTTGCTAAAATTATTCACTTATTTAAGCATAGAGGCATACATCGACCGCTGATCTTCAAGCAGTCTGATCTAGACCAACACTGTTCGCCGACTGATCAGACTATAATATGACTGGCTTCAGTATCCATGCGCGTTTTGCATATAGTAGCGCAATTGACAGTTTGTATTTAGTCGCTTTCCACCTAAAGAAGAAAACATTAAGAGAAAACAGAAGGTTATATAAGTTATACTTGAATGCAATAAAAAAAATATGGAATGTGGCTTATAAGGGACGAGAATCGGGCAACTGTCCGCCGACTATCAGTCGACAATAAAGATTATCTGCCGTCACTCTGCCGACTATCGCCCCATGATCAATTGACAGTCAGCCAGGTTTGAGTGACTCATTTTAAATAATATATGTTGGCAGAGTGTCAGCCGATCGTCGACAGACGGTCGGTCGACTCCAAGCTGTTTGCCAAGTCCCAAAGACAGTCAGCTGATCAAATAAAAAATGGTCAGTTGTAATTTTTTTGCCGCCGGCTGACCCTAAAAAGCAGCTAAAATCGCACACAAAATCAGCCGACTGTCGGTCCGTTTAAGTAAGCAATTAATCAATTCATGGATTTTATTCTGAGTATATGTGACGATACTATAATGCAAATGAAGTTTTTTCATGATTTCCTGGGCAATATATGAGTTATTGCCCTTTGGTTTTCTGAATGCCAATGGTTTTCCCAGTCCTTAGCCATTGATTAGCGAACAATATAAGGAGTTTCATGACATTTATATATGGCAATGGTGTGATGATGCATGTGAAGATTTATAAGGATGTCATTGGGTGTAGAGAAGTTATTGCCCTGTGATTGTCTAAATATCAATGAATTTCGGGCGATACACATAAATGCTCATTCCGATGCACATGAATATTCATTAGAACAGGAGTTATTGCCTAGATTTCATAATTTTGGCGGGGAATATCATTTCGCTATCGATTTGCTTGTTTAGCATACCTACGGCTGGCCACCAATTCATCTCCTTCATCGCATAAATTCAATACTGTGTCACGAAGAAAAGGGACCTGTTTCCTATGAATGAGATGGACCATAATTTCGGCAAAATCGTTATTTTCTCTAAACAATACAAAGTTTAGAAATCCGAAATTGCTATTCGATGAACTTGGTATTTACCTGTGACATACCTGAAATAGTATCCCCTGGCACATTAACTGATTCTAGAATATGTGTTGAAGTTGTAAAATTTTTTTTTCTTCATTACAAAACAGTTTAAGCTGTCAAGCAGAATATCCTTTTAAAACCAATATCAGTGTCGAAAAGTTTAATGGGTGTCTCATCGAATAGAATTGCCCGATTTCTAAATTTTGCTCACGAAATTATGAAACAGAAAGTTTAATCCAACTGGTATATGCGATTACGGAGATGGATTGGTGGCCATGATACCTTTATCTGCCTAAATAGGCTTTTAATTAGCATTTTAACTGTATGGGGTAGATCATATATCTAGAAGACACGCTGCACGCGGGGCGAAGTGGGTCAGCTTCTTCAGTAAAAGGCAGGAAATCGAAAAGTTGCAAGCTGGAGACTCACCGGAGTCGCTGTTTTATGTTTTACTTTATTCGCTTCTTAGTACTGTTCAAATATATGAAGACAGGTCATCGTCTCCACATGACTGAAAAAAACGTTAACTGGGACGTAAAGCGTAAACACAGTCAAATTAAATACACACTGCATTAGTTGAGTGTGCATCACTTTTGTATATCAAAGCTTGAGATGCTATACAGTCATGAGTATTTGCTTTGGACAGGTCAAAATTCTCAGTCTGCAGCCTATCTTCACCTATCGCGTACATGTGTACATGTTTCAATACGGTGTTGTTATACCTTTCCTATTACGTATACTTATTCGTATGCGGCGAACCCGGACAACTCTAATATTGGATATCAGAAAGCAAACTGTGAAACCGAAGTCTGACTTTAGCATGAAATTTCTTCAGGTAATCAAAGTTAAAGTTTTTAGACCATTGCATTTTATATTACCCACCTTGATTAGAGTAAGCGGCTTTTGTAAAATTAAAGTGAAGTAGACATTTTTTAATCTCACTTAAAAAGCTTTGGTCGCATTATGAATTCTATATCATTATTTAACCCTAGTGTAGGAGACTGGAAAGAACCCATTATGACCCACAAGGGTTTACCAACCAACCAATCAAGTTGAATCAACCCACTCACAGATTGAAGCTTTTCTTTTGAATACAATTTTTGTACCTTGTGAAGAAACTCTGACGCTTTTTATTTTGAAAGTTTGAATTTTGGAGTTATATACACATATTTGTATGTGTGTATGTCATCTAGTTCTCTTTGGGCACATGTTATAAGGTGTTATACTCTCACATCATGGTTAATTAGACGATCAGTGTCATGAGAGATAATAATTTTGCCGATGCATATAGATGATGACATATACTATCTTTAAATCCTAAATAGGGTTCTTTATCCATGTTCCAGTGTATGACATTTGCAGCTTCAAAATTGAAGATCTGTGAGAAGGGAACAAAACACAGCTTACACTGAGTTTGATTGACAAGAACTTTTTTTTTTTTATTTCAAGTTAATTGTTTTGAAAAGCGTTTTGTTGCTGTTATATTTGGTTCTTTCTGATAGAAATCACAGCTGCCTATATCATAAAATGCACCAATGTGGAAAAGCACACAGTGTTTAGGGATGTAACATATATTGAACTGATCTGTACATATTTTCTGCATTTGCCTTTAGGGGATAACTGTATTCAAAATTTTCGTTTGGGGAGGTATACTGTGGGATATACGGTTGGAAATTTAGTTTTAGGGCGACGCCCAAGCAGAGCTGTAAAACATGATTTCCGAACGTATATCCAAAGATATACCTCCCCAAATTAAAATTTTGAATGTGGTTATCCACATTCTAATAAACTTCTGCAGATTCCACTCAAATTGGAGCGTTGCAAGCCACAGAAAGCCGCACATCATCCAAAGAAATGTAACATTATTAATGACGTCAAACTATTATCCAATCAGACATCGCGTTATAAAATCAAGTGCATTAGAATAAGTTATTGCTCCTCATGACACTGCTTTGATGACTATTGTGCTCATAGTTGTAACGTAGTTTAATTTTTGCTGTGCTATTTTGATATCAATTGAATCATAGTTTCCACTATACATTTGAAAGAATCAAAGGTATTCCAATTTGAATTGATTAAACTATAAATGTTACATAAAAATGCAGAACCTCTATTCCATGTAAAATTGAGCCATTGCCTTTCCATATTGCAGCTTCATATACTTTTGTCATTATAATTCCCCCATTCAAAGACAGGTTCCATCTATATATGAGCCATGACATGGGATTTCCGACAATGTGGTATGTGCGACCAGCAAAGCCTCCGATCAGCCTGTGCATACGCGCAGTCTGATCAGAGCCTTTGTTAGTCGTTTGAACATTCTATGAGTGTTAAGCTACTGACTGAACATCATTTGGAGTTCCTAAGCTTAACAGGAGGCTGCCCAGGCTTGTCTGAGTCTGCACTTGTCAAAATGCCATATTGTTGGAAATCGCATGTCACGGCTCAAATTATTTAAAGATTTATTAACTATCCATTGCCAATATTTTCAGGTGTAAGAAGTTTGATTCAAGATATCTATAAGTTAATCTGTGAAACATTTAATTATCAATGGAAATTTATTCTGACATAAAAGTTAATAATTATCTGTATAGCTGGTTTTAGAGGGCGCTATTTAGTTAATATCATTGGCATAGTAGATGCATTGAAACTTGTGTTTTGAATACAACCCAGTTTCTCAATGATTGTTACCTATTCCCACTAGTCTAAATCCAAAGTATTCCTAAATACTTCTACTAAAGCAAGTGCTATCATTTAACAGGGTTTCAGTTATTGAGAACTCACTGTATGTACAGTAAAACCTGTCTTAAGCGGCCATTCAAAAAGAAGACCAAAATTGAGTTTTCAAGATTGATTATCGCTTAATACAGGTCAAAAGTATTGCAGAATGCTCCAAGAAAGCATTCTGCAATACCTTTGACCTTTATTAAGCTACCATTTGTCTTTAAGACCTATGTTTTTTCTATTTTTGAATGGCCGCTTTAGACAGGTTTTACTTTATGTATTAACAATGATTTATATATTGTCTACCATTTTGTATGTCAGTATAGGGACCACACATGTTTTTACTTGAATTAACATTTGCCTGGTCCTGAGGAAGCTGTGTGAACATGAGGCCAAAATCCTGAGGGACACAGCAAATGTTAATGCAATGAAACACATATGTGTGATTGTTATTCTTGCATATTTTACCTTATTCTAACCAAATTCAAAAACACTGTTAAAACATTAAAATATCCTTTTTCTTACTATACATTGGATTTCTCTAAACAAAATGGCATTGGCTGAAAACTTTCAAACGTCACAACATCGTTACATTATCATAGCTGTATGCAACGGTTTTGGGAACAAAAGCATCGGTGAAACAACCAGTCTGGTCCGCAACAACTCTTTCCTGAGAAGATGCCACACAAAAACTTGGAGCTCATTTTAAGTATTTTCAAGTTTAAACCTATGTTCAAACAGCATGTGAATCTCCTGATTTGAACATGCATTTTCATGCATTTGACAATGGGTTAAAACAGCTAAATGAATAGGTATTAATGCAAGAATCATTATTGTTTTCTATATATTACATATTTTTGTATTTTGTATTTTCCAAAGTGCCCATTTATGGTTGCCAAGTCATTAATGGTTTAACAGCTCTCTCGCTCTCTCTACTTGACACACAATATTAAGATTTCTCCTATTACTTCAGATACTTGAAAATCTTTACAGTGTCAGATTCTTAATTATACAATAAAAACATAGGCTTTTTAACACATTCTCTTCTGTACTGGAATTATACACTGCATTTATAAGCATGTTATGGATGCTGTTATTTTTATTATTTATACTTTCTAGGTAGAGGGATACAAAATTTATGAAGTTAAATACAGACCCTGATGGTAAATCGACTACGAATACATCAAACCTATATTATATTGAATATCCAGATTATTATCAATGCCTGCAAACTATATTTTAACACACCCGATAGAGGTTTCTATGTTTTTACACATGGCTGACAAATTTGATCTAGCGGACCTTTAATTGACCTATGGTCATGGATTGAAAAGGGTTGTTTTGTAAGTCGTTTACTTGGATGTTGAATCTCAGCATATTCAGGAACGACTGGTAGTGTATTTTGTTATGAAATTGTGAAATTATAAAGGTATGTGAGAAAAATAGTCAGTCCTGTGTATTAGGGGCAGGTAGAAATACCCTTCCCTTCAGTGTTCCCTTAATCTCCTGGCTTGCTTGCTTAAAGTCATGTTTTCCTGCATGTGCATTTCATATATATTTTATAATCCTTCCATGTGATGAATTACCAGGCATTTATCAAAGCTGATTACCTTGTTTAAAATGTGTGAGAAATCATTTGTCACCTGTGTTTATGCATAGTTTTGTTCAAATAACAGTTATTTACATAAGTTATATTGTTCAAGGATTATATACATATGGATATATCATACAGCTTTTTATAATGCTAGCATCAAAATGGACCATGACTATGAATGGAGAGAGGACAACTGCCAAATAAAGCATCCCAAAAGTCTGTCCAAATTCATATAAAATTCTAAGTTTCAGATTGAACATTTGACAGTAATTTATATCACACTTTCTTTACGTATTCATCCACAGTTTGGTAATATGCCAGAATTGCTACATAGATCCCACTGATTAATATTTTGGATTTTAATTCTTTTGTACTATTATAGATAGTTTTGCATATTAAATCTAGGGTACTAATACATACATGTACACAATTATCAGGATAGCAGCTTTAACATTATATCCCACATTGCTTCATTTTTATAGCTCTTTTTCTATTATATATTTCAAACACTTAACATATTTTAACATTTATTAGTTTTATCTTTCAACATACATGTAGCACAATAGAAGTTTTAAATTTGACATCTTCTGATGCACCTGATAAGATTATGCTATCATTAAGCCATGCCAATTAGATTGCAGTATTTCCTGTCATGAAAATGTATTAAGGTTAAGAGTGCGTAGCAGAAAATTAATTTTCTTATTTCTCAACCATAACATATAGTGTTGGTACTCAAAATCTTTTGTCTTTAGACGGTTCTTTTTAGCACCCAAAACATCATTAAATCTGATGGGTAAGGAAATATTTACAATGCCATTTAATAGTGATATTGATTTTCTAGAATAAAACAATAGCATTTTGTATTCAGCGTGTCATGTTTACGTCATAACTTAAGATGATTTAAATATTTGTATCAAATTCATGCTAGCCTGCTTCCTGGTGTGGCATATGCTGTGTGCGAGAAGTAGTGATTACTGTGATATATATCTGTGTATATTATATCTTATTGATGACAAATTATAATAACTAAACAAAATCTGTATGTGGTGCTTTTGAAGTTGCACCATTATTCAGTTTCTTTGAAGCTTACATGAAAGTTTATATAGAAATAAAGGTTTTTAAAACTAAACAAAAATTGTGAAAGTAATAAACCTTTTTGTTGGCATATTTTTAGGACTTTTTAAAACCTTGATGATTAAAGGTTCTTGTAAGGACTTCCACTGTTATTATTAGACCAACCAATAAGATCATGGTACATATAGTAAGGTCTGTTTGCAGCTATCCAGTCAACCTATAGTTGTTATTTTTCTGGCGTATCATTTACTTCCTTATTTGTGTTGGGGAGCAGGGAAAGCTTTGGTGATAATATGTAATGCCAAAAAACTTGGCACAGCCTTTGCTGGTTGCCTTTAAACCTTAAATATGTCTAATGGCTAAAGTTTCACCATCATCTTTTTGCCATTATTGAAGGCCACATTTCAATATATCAAAGTTGCACTGTTTAACCCTGAGTTTTGTTTTAACCCTTTTTTGTCCTGAATACCCTTAAAGCGCCACCTATAATTTGCAGCAGACAACAATTAAAAAATTTGCTGCTTTTTCAAAAATAACAAATAAGACATGATATTTCATGAGAATCGTCTGCTGGCAGACAATTCTCATGTAATATCATACCTTATTTTTGTCGAAAATTGGGAAAGATGTCTCAAAATTTGTCGTCTGCTGCAGTCGTGATAGGTGCTTTAATGGTCAAAACTTAGTTGTTCCCATGGCTGTTATAGCTTTATGTACAGTAGGAATAAGTTGAAAATGTTCATTGGCTTCAAATCTATTTACCGGTAGCTTATCTTATGATGAGTGACATACATCAAAGATGGTTGAAATATATCAGTCTAAAATCATATATATGTAAATATATTGCATCATCATTTATGACTTTACAATTATTTTTCATTAGTATTTTTTTTCAAGGGGAGTTAAAATCTATATAGTTTAATATATTGCAATAACAACTGCATTAATTTTATTGTATGGAGAGAAAAACAGGTTGACCTTGATTTCTATATGGGATTATGGGATCTGATTTCTAGATTCTTTCAGAAAAAGTTGATTGATTCTATAAAGATTAGGGAATAAGATGTGCACTATTCAAAGCTGAGATGGATCCAAATCGTAAATGTTGCATTTTACAAATCTTTTACCTGCCTCCAGATAAGCGGAGTTACATGCCAAATTATTAATCTCATTTCTTTACCAACATAATAAAAATATGTTCTTGGTACTCAAAAGAATCATCTCAGGAACTGTCTGGATGGGGCATTTCTTTTTAATAGCCAAAATATATGTTCAGACTGATGGATTAGAAGATAAAAGCAATTTTACACTCAAAATAATTGTTAATCTGGATTTTTTTTGCCATTATTGAAGGCCACATTTCAATATATCAAAGTTGCACTGTTTAACCCTGAGAATTTTTTTTAACCCTTTTTGTCCTGGATACCCATAAGTATGTTCTTTGGCCAACAGTGAATACTCAGATGAAATGCCACATTAAGCCGCATTACACAGGGTCTGCACTGTAAACATACTGAAGGGATATAGATACATCATAATTTGGAATTTTTGACATGTGACCAATTAAAACACAAAATGGACTATCCCATACTTATTGTATCAATATGTTTGGGGAAAATCCATCAGTCTGAGAATGAAAAGACTCACATACATACTTTATAACTAGTGTTTATTTTATTTTTCAGAGTAGTTTTCCTAGGCCTACATCCCCAGGAGATAATGTTCACAGCATTACCGTTACTACAAGTGGACTTGGTACCAGCATAAATTCAACTTGGGAACCAGACAACATAGTTGATACAGTTATGCAGTTTAGGAACCAGTCTGAATCAGGAACAAATGGTTACCTCGGCAACTCATTCACTGGAGGATCCATGGGAGACAGTATTGATCTGTTCAGGGAAAAGGGGGACACTGATAGTGAATCATCTTTTGGGGGTGATGACTTCGATGCTTGTTGAATATATCGCGGATATTCAAGTTTTTGTCTTGAATATGACTAGTGAGAAGTGAAATACAGCACAGTCCATTTATAGCTCACTTTGTTCTAACACAGATTTGGATCATGTTATGGCCCCGTAATCTTTACCAGGTAATTTTACATAAGAATTATAGAAATTTCCCTTTAATTCCTTTCTAAAATTGTGCCTTCATAACATTATTCACTTAATAAATAATGAGGTCCATTCCTATGGACATAGCTCTATAAAGGGACTGTACTGTATACATTTTATACATGCACTTCTTGAGATATTTGAAAATAAGTCATATCATGATAAAATTTGACTTTTCTATTATTGTATACAAATTAATTAAATGCTGGGAACACTATGTTTTGAAGAGACATCAATTTTACAGGTAAAGCAAGTTCTGAAAATGTTTTATTTTACTGGTAAATTTTTTTCTTAGTTTACTTGTGAAAATATACTGTTTTAATCATTATTTCAACTAGTTGTTTTCCAATATTTCATTAATTTGTATATGATGAATTCTAACATAAATATTGGTTGAGTATATTCAGCAAAGCAAGCCATATATGCAAAACATTAACCCATTATTGTGCCAAAATGACTCATATAGATTAAACATGGCAGCCCTAGATCTAGGTAAAAGTTATTTTATTATTATTGCCGTAAATAGTTATTAGATTTGTAATAACAAGTTCAAAGGATATTTGTTATATAAGCATAAATATCAAATAATAAATAGCAAATAGTTAAAAAGCTGCTGGATAATATAGTGCCGGTATTTACAAGTACATGCATGTCTTTACATAATTGATGTTTCATAGATGATGAGAACCTTTCATGTATATGTTGACATCTCCATTTTTTGATTACCAAACACTTAAAAATGATTGGTGAAACAGGCCCATATGGGGCAAATATATCACCCAGCATGTTTTTCATCAAAAGAACCATATTATATTCTACCATGTTATATACATGTTAGAATGTATAGTGTGGAATTGCTTTTGGTAATATATTGTTTCTAAAAATGGTTAAACAAGTCAAATCTTTGTATTATGGAGTAAATGATATCAATATTTTTGACATCTTCATTGCATGTTGATATTCATTTCATACACATAATAAATTATCAAGAAGTGTACAGTACATAAGTCTGATAGGAATTTTTGTCATTATTTGAAGATATCTGGGATAGGTTTTCATTAATCTACCAAAATTACTATGCTATTTGTCATTAACACTAATTGTCCTCCTGCATAAATTGATATGGTGCATTCACTTCTGTTTTCTAGCCTGATTCCAGTTGTGTGATTTCAATTGGGCCTCGTCCCGAGAAAATCTGTCTTCGGTGGTTTGCGAACAACACAGGCGCAGACCAGCCTGGGCATTTGCACAGTCAGCACTTTTGTTAATATTCGCTTATTGGAAAGTATCATATCTAAACTTGCTTAAAACGAAATTTTAATTTTCTAGCTAATCTCTGTAGCTGAGGAGACTGGTTTGAGTTTCGTTTTGTCAGAAACCCCGAAGTCAGGTTTTCTTACTCCGCTTCCCAATTTATACAGCAGATTATGAAGCTTCTTTGAAAACTAAGATCCTGATCAGACGGCTTCATCAGAAGTCAGCTGATCTGGTTCTACACTGCTTTTAATCCTTGCTCAGCAGGACAAGGTTTAAAATGTCAGTGTGACTATTTTAGAAGAAATTTAAGCCATGAATAATATATGAGCCGTGGCATTTCATTTCCAACAATGTGGCATTTTTATATGTGTAGACTCAGAGGAGCTTGTGCAGCCTCCTTTTAAGCTTAGAAACTCATAGAATATTCAAGCGACTAGCAAAGGCTCTGATCAGACTGTGCGTATGCACAGGCTGATCTGAGGCTTTGTTGGTCGCACATACCACATTGTTGGAATTCTCATGTTGCGGCTCAAATGATCTTTTATAACATTATGATGACTATTAGTTATATCTATTTTCAAACCGTCCGCAGATCATTTATATGCACTATATGCAAAAGTTAAGCTGTCTGTTAGGCATCTGTCTCTATACCCATTAATGATGTGATAAGTATCCATCCGTCCAATGTTTTTATTCCATAGTTGTATATTTTTACCATATATTTATATGTATACATTACTGCTGCTATATTTTCTAATAAAAGATTTTTCAAGTATAGATAAAACCACCTGTATTTTGCATATATTGTAGGAGGTTGGTTTTGTCATTTGTTTGGCTTTTTATTGTCAGCATTACTGGGTGTCAACTGCTGAGTAAAATGATAGGAACAGGGATCAATTTTAGCACTTGCTTACTTGCTAAATGATATAGGGGCTATATGCTTTAGGGCCAAGTCAAGGCCTCCTGGATGATAAGCCTTTATATGCTAAATGTTGTCACCCTCATAAAATTACAGTAAAACCTGTCTTAAGCAGCCACTTAAAAAGACCAAAAATTGGTTTTTAAGACCGATTATTGCTTAATGCAGGTCGACCTTGCGCCTGACCTTCATTAAGCTACCATCTGTCATTAAAATCTTTGTGTTGTCTATTTTGGAGTGGCCGCTTAACACATGATAAACTGTAAGTTTGTACTTACTTACTAAATGCAAGTAGTTTCGTTTGAAGGGCAAGTAGAGATTTTATAACTTGCTAATTTCATTGAATAACACAAGCCATTCTAAATTCATGGCAATTAAATCGTGCTATTTAAATTATTACCATGTATATCAACATGAATGACAGACAGTGTAGATCAAGATCAGACAGCTTCTGAAGAAGTTGCTGATCTGGACCTACACTTTTTGAAGGTAGTTAAATGTAAATAATAGAAATATCTTGCAGTCCATCATAGTGAATTGTTTGAGTTTCCTTCCTTTATGTTGAAAAATAAACCACTTATACATGCCTAATTTGCTGTTATTTTAAAATGTAAGATAACATTTTTTTTGCAATGGGTCCATGTTTTTAGCAAGTGAAAAAATATGCCCTGCTATTTTTAGAAAGTGGCTAAAATTTTAAGATTTGATCCCTGAATATTTCTGCTAATATACTGTATAACCTGTGATCTGTTCTGTATATTTAGTATGATCAGGCCAAATAAAAAAATACCTGTGTAAGGGTAACCTGACCCTACCTAAATTTACTGGTGCAACCTAGATTTTGTCAGGTTTTCTGAAAAAAAATGTAATTTATGCATTTTGAAAGGCATTTAGCCTTTCAAAATGCATAAAAGTACATTTTTTCCAGATTTTTTTTAAATGTGTGCCTACCGTTACCCGAAACACACTTTTTTTTTATTTGGCCTCAGTAGTGATAAAGATAATACACTAGAAGTATATAAAATTGTACACCTATTTAATGTATGGTCCTTGATAGTGTTTTAAACACTTTATCTGGCATTGGAGACTAAAGTAATCTGCATGCCATCTGCTGTTTTATATTGAAAACGTCTTTAGCAAACAGTGTGTACCCAGTTCAGACTTCTCCATATGAAAATAAAAGTGTGCTCTACAGTAAAACCTGTGTAAAATGCATCTGCCAGAAGAGTAGAGCATGAAGAATGTTTTATAACCTCAAACCTAGGTTTTTGTAGACCTTTGGAACTTATTCTCATAAAAGTCTTGGTCTCTAAGAGGGAATGTCAAGTAAATGGGTTGAAGATACATAATTTCCATTTTTAAGTTTCTACAAAATGATTAAGAAAAGCAGACTTTGTGTCCCCAATACGATATCATTTAGTCCCTGTATAGAGGATCTTACATGAGTGAACATTTAGATATAAAATGTATGAAACAAGCTTTAGCTTCTTAAATTTCATCTGAAATACCCCTGAGGGTATGATTCTGTTTATCATAGCTATCATGCTTATTCCATTCAAAAGAAAATGTGAAGTTAAATTTAGGGTATAACTGTATTCAAAATAATCATTTGGGGAGGTGTATCTGTGAGCGGAGCCGTAAAACATGATTTCCGAAACGTACATCCGACAATATACCTCCTCAAATGAAAATTTTGAATATGGTTATCCCCATTCAAATGCATGGCTGCAGTTTCGTCCCTAATTGGAGCATTACAAGCTGCAAAAAGCTGCACATCATCCAACCAATGTGACATTATTAATGACGTCAATCTATTTCCAACGGTATATCGTAGGATATACTATCACAAATTCTGACGTTATCCAATCAGACGTCACGTAACAAATGCAAGTTCATAAGAATTGTTTGTTAATGCTCACAGGGGGTCTAATATATTGCTGTTCAAAAGTAATAACATTGTTCACTTAAAAGCTGAGTGGACACAGTTTTTCTTACCCTTTCGATTTTTTCGGTAGTATTAAGCTTAATTGACAGAGCTAATTGAGTACAGTGCACTCCCCTTATAATACATCTCATTATAATGTGGATTTGGATATAACATGGTCATGTTGTGGCTCCTAAAATTGTTACAATGCATTTTTACGAAGGAAATAGAGGTAAATAATGTATATTGTCCCTTTATAACATGGTTCACTTATATCACGGTAAACTATGGATCCCAAACATAGACTTATAAAGGGTCTGAATTGTACTGCATTTTGTAAAACTTATGAATGGAAATAAACTTCTATTAACCCAATACTCTGCTTTTTAAATATCATATAAATGAAATATGTGTTGTTATTGTATTGAATCAAGTTACATCTTTTAAAAACATGCATACACTGATATTGTTGGAAACAGCTTGAACAGCAGATTCTGATTTTGATCAAAGTTTATGATTGTCATTTACCTTTTGAAGGTGAGTGCCTCCTAGTGTCATCTGCTAATACCCTTTGCAAACAATTTTGACCCAGGACAGGCCTGACAAAACATAGGCCCTGATCTGGGCCCAAACTATTTAATATTCTGTCTGAGCTTTTGTAGTACACTGAATGCCATTTGTACCAAACTCTCATGCAAATATATCAACTTTACATGTATGTGGTTAGTTCAATCAGAAATCTTACTAGGATGGTAGTTAAAAACATTATGGCTTTCTGAAATATTGTTTTTCCTATTCCACAAATTATCAGATGAACGTTTCATATTTTAAATTAATAAATAATATACTACTGCTACAATTGATTCAGATTTTTTTGACCGCAAAAATGCAAAGACCTTTATTCATTTTTGTTAACACAAATGAATAAATGTCTTCTTATTTTACACTCAATATATTTTGATAATAAATCTTACATTGATAAGTTATTGTTTATTTGATCATTTGGGGCTGAGAAAATAATTATTTTGGATGGACATGTTGGAGTTTAGAAGCATGAAATATATGAATAGAAATTATATTAGTTAACTTATATATTTGTACATTCCATTTTATAACATTTGCATATAATGCAGTGAATATATATAATTAGATGATATGGGCTTCGACGCAAAAAACCTGACTTTGATGAATGCCAGAAGCTAAGGGGCAGACCAGCTTTAGCAACTGCAGTCTGATCAGCGCTTTTGTTATTCGCTGACTAGAAAATAAAATAGCTTTACTTGCAACATACAGTTTTTCCTTTTTCTTCCTAGTCTAAGCAGACTGGTTTGAATCTTGGTCCAGTGACCTATATTAGAGTGACTGAAAACTCCATTTTCAGCCAGTTAGGTTTGTCGGGGCATGTGTCGCGTGACTAACACTTAGTGTGCCATTTCATCATATACACAAAATGGCATTGCAGCCTTGAAAAACTACTGCATTTATATGTACATTGAAGAGTGTACTCCGTTGTAGATATTGCTCATTGCTACATTTTGATAGTAACAATTGAAAAAAGATCTATGAAATATTTATAAATGATATGTTTTGCAATGTTGAAACTATTCCTATGGAGATATTGCGGAATTCTTCAAATAAGGCATCAAAAATACCTTGTTCACTGCGACGAATAAAGCTTCAAACACGGCTATGTATGTGCCTCTATTTATTAATTTTCATAAAATAAGATGCTCTGTGATTCATAAATCACCATAATTTCACTATTTTGGTATGGTAAAAGTGTTAAAAGTTTTTGTAAACAAAAGGTAAATTATGCTCTGTCTTCCAAAACACCATAAAGCAAATCATGTAGATAAATGATATCCATTTCTCTTCATTTACCTGTGTAAGATGCCCGACAGAGCTATTTGATTTAAGTATTAGTATTTCATTGGAATGTCCAGTCACTCTAATATAGGTCACTGCTTGGTTCGAAATCTTGTAGAAAGGTTTTCTCACAAAAGGCCCATATGATATACACACTCATACTAGATCAGAGAATGATTGGTGTAGTTTGGACATGTGTAGATTGAAAATGTATATATTATCAAGCTGGTTTTCTAGTAGCTGGTTTAAGTAATTATATTGACATATAATTTGTTATGCCATGTCATTGTATCTGTGATAGAATTTTCAAGCTATTTATCAACCTTAGGTGTTAATTTCATTATTTTGTTTTCATTATCAAACTACAATGTATGAACCAGCGCACCAGAACACTCTTTTACACACTTCCTACATATACAGACAGACCAAATTTTTGCCATTTTATTTTTCATGATGAAAAGGGTTAAGGGAGAGGATTTTTCTAAACATTTTTGTTATTAATTGTATGTCATAAATGCATTTATAAATGTGGGGTGTTCGAGTCATTTATTTTGATTTATATACAATAGTAACCTTAAATACCTGGAAATTAGACAGCAGCCAGGTAGCATCCTTGACAAAAACATGCTGATTCATGATGAGGATTTCAACTCACATGACCTGAAAATTATGTCTTCTGCAACATTTACTGTTTATTTTCCATTTCAGCTTGAACTGTACTGTAAAATGGTTTACTGTTTATTTTCCATTTCAGCTTGGACTGTACTGTACTATGGTTTACAGTTCATTTCCCATTTCAGCTTAAATTGTACTTTAGTATGGTTTACTGGCATTTCAGCTTGAACTGTACTGTAGTTTGGTTTACTGTTTAATTCCCATTTCAGCTTAAACTGTACTGTAGAATGGTTTACTGTTTATTTCCCATTTCAGCTTGAACTGTACTGTAGTATGGTTTACTGTCATTTCAGCTTGAACTGTACTGTACTGTTGTTTCAAAGATGCATATAGTAATGAGGCAATTCTATATTTTTTATAAACAGGTAAAGATGACGTATTCACTACCATGTGCATATGCAGTATTCTGTGGTAGGTTCATTTTAACTGTAAATTGAGACTACCTGTACGCCCAAAAGCAAGGTTAACTCACCGGTGTTTGTTTACAACGATTCTCATCTATAGATGTACCATGACCTCTGACCAATGACCTTTGGGTCTCTCTATTTCAAACGGTAGATGCAGAATGCGAAAAATGAGCCAACCCGGCTAGAACATATGTGTAAAAGCTTTTATAGTAAATGTAAATAAATGCCTGAAACCCTTTTTTCTAGAACAACATATTGATATTGTAAATAGAGTCACGCTTCAAAGCTTTTGGTTAATCTGTATCTTTGAAACATCAGTAGTATGGTTTACTGTTTATTTTCAATTTCAGCTTGAACTGTACTGTAGTATGGTTTCCAAGTATTTAAGGTTAATCTAGTAGTATACCATATTCAACCTGATAAGTGCACTGTGTTCTTAATTTTTTCAAAACTCTATATTCCTCATCGAAAAACAGTGTAGATTCAGATCAGCTGATCAGGATCCACACTGTTTTTCATTACCAAAATGAATTCATAGTAATTACAAAATTACACCACCAGCTTGAATGCAAAGAGAGAGATTAACAACGTATAAATATGTAATCAGTGTGCACTTTATTCTTTGCATATTGGGTATTTTTCATTTGATAACTTTTTCAACATTAACTTTCAAAACATTCATACAGGAACACTAGCAGAGTGCAACCACTGTCATGACGGTGATGCAGTAAATTTAGATAGAGCACCCAACGATTTGGATATCAGATCAGGACCAATGTTCTTTCGGTCCTGATATGAGTCCAAACTGTTTGCAAAGGTTATCAGCAGTTGTCAAAAGTCCCCCTTAGGTAGGAAAGAGTTAGAGACAATGTGCACCTATTAAGTTAAATATAGTAGGTAGAATATACTAACAATATTGGATATGAGCTAAAATACATTGTATGTTTTATTTTATGTTACTGTGATACGGACGTCTAGTGTCTTAGATTTATAACGTAGGTATATTTTCATTTGCCTGTATTTTGGACATCAGTAAAATTTCATGACCTATTTATATGTTTGTGGTTTGTCAGCCCCTTGGCAGTTAACACAAGACTGTTTTTGCTTTTTAACCCATAAAACACCACCTATACAAGAGGTGTTTAATGTTTATTTGAACAAATTTGAAATTGCTATAACTCATTCATTTCTTTTTATATTTTGGTATAATTGATTTACATAGATTAGTCTGATCTCCAGAAATACGCAGTCACTAACTTTAAAAAAATAGCTCTTAGTTTTACTCACTAACTTGTTTGAAACAGTCTCTGAAAATGAATAGTCAATTTAAGCGTATAAAAATGCTGTCTGAAATGAAATCTTCTGAATCCGGGAACGATTAATGCTAAACAGATGAAGGTTTTCTCCTGGAACCTATTATAAAGTGTACATAAATAAATGAAAAGTGTTCTGTTCGAGAATACATTATTTCAGTTTGATATTTACTTTTTGGAAGCAATTTGAACACAAAATTTTAGCGTTTGAAGTTTCCAAGACAACATTAAATTTTATGCAAAATACATAAATACAATGTTAGTGATCAGTTTTATTGGCGATATATACTTACATTATCTAAAAACTGAAGTAGACTGTTAGTTTTGAAAACTTGTGTTTGAAAATTCCTCCAGGACAGATTTTATACATGGAATACCCATTTGGGCACTTGTATGGCCGAACTTATTAAAACCAGTTGTCAAGCAAAAACAAGCGCATAGTAGCTGTTTTTCATTCTTAAAAAAAAATGCACACTGAAATAGGCATTTTCAGGAAAAACACAACCGTTTTAGGTCTTAAAATCATTTAAAGGGGGTGGGTGTGTATTAATGGCCAACATGTTATGTTTATGCTTTAAATAGCCATTTTGTGTGTTAGGCCATAGCAGGGACACATAAAGAAAAATTAGTTTGTTCTATTTATATGCAACCTCAAAAAGTGAAATTCAAAATCGTTCAAATAAACATGAAACAGGTCTCGTAATTTGCAGCAGACAACAATTTCAAATTTTGCAGCCTTTTTTAAAAAATAACAAATAAGGCATATTTCTTGAGAATCGTCTACCAGCAGACGATTCTCATGCAGAAGATTCTCATGAAATATCATACCTTATTTTTTTCGAAAATTAGGAAAGATGTCGCAAAATGTGTCGTCTATTGTAGTCTTGATTGGAGCTTTATGGGTAAAAGACAATTTATTAGCAATTGCTACATTACAAACATGTACTTTCACTATTATCACCTTAAAATCAAGTCAGTTTTTTCTCTGCAAAAAAGCATTTGGTAATAGAGGGTTGGTAAACTTTGGACAAATGCGAGTCCTTCAGTGTGTATAAACAATTTATCAGTTACCTCTCATATTAACTGCGTTGTGGTATCTATACCTGATAAATGCTTTCTGGCTCACTGCAACTATCTTTATCAGGTCACATGACAAAGCACTTTTTGCATGGCAATGATGTTGAATGGACACGAAAATCGATAATTACATTAAAATTGCCAATAATGGGTAAACAACTAAATTGACTACCAGGTTTGTATCTTTTGGTATAAAGCTTACCAGGCTTTATACCACCCTTACCAACTTGAGCATTAAATATCTCGTGATGTGCAAGTCTACACTGATGTAGGTGGTATAAAATAGTTATACCATGTTTGTCCACCTGTACGCAAGATAATCCACTCGCTAAAGCTTGTGGATTATCTCCACGTACAGGTGGACAACCCATGGTGTAACTATTACTTATTTCGAGAATGCATGTTGAACTGTGAGCATGATTCAGTAAGGAGCTCTAGCGATAAGGCGTATATTTTCCCTAGTTGACATGATTACAAAACCTAAATTTTCAAATTGCCCTAATGTTTTTAAAATTGTACTGTTTCGGTCGAAAAATATGCATAGAATACATCAACATAGGTTTCAAAGCGATTCGTCATTAACAAAGCCTTGAAAACTTGCGCCTTCTACTCCCACCCCTCATTTTACGTCTTTAGACATGGTGCCGTTTAGACGAGAGTTTTGGTAAATCCTTTGCAGGATTTCAAAACGTAAAAGTGCTTATATATGAGGAAATAAGTGCCCTTTATTTCCAAAACTTTGCGTTTTCCTTCTGCACATGCGTGCAAAATATACTTAAAATTGTGACATTTGTCATTGAAAAGATGAAACTGGCGTCTTTCAGTTTGTTTTTAGATGCTTTCCCCCCGTAGACCCAAGATGCCCTTTGGAAAATTAAATGTCCCTATACAAATATATAACATATGTAAAGGGCGTCTTGGGTCTAGGGGGGAAAGGGGTTGTATAAGCGAAAGAAGACATCAAATATCTGACAAAAATAGACTACTTTGCAATATGGTCGTTTTTATTGTACATCAACTGTATAAATAGTTTTACTGTACATAGCGTGGTTCCTTGTTTAACGGTCTAGTTCCCATATATATTACTGAATAACAAGCACAGTTGATGATCAAAATAAAATTCTCATTCAATAAGAAGTAGAGTTATTACATGCATGAAGGAAACCCCGTTTTAAATATACAAATTCGGGGGCAAAGGTGCATCGACGGCTCATCTATATATATACTCAACTACAAAAGAAACCCATCAGTCACTTCTCGGGGAAATTATGAAAATCAGAACTAAGAAATGAAAATATATTTATACCATATTCTGTAGCAATCAGTTCTGCATCATTTCATTGAATAACGTAACAATTTCACTGAAATCTGTTCATGCTGTTCATGACAAGTTTTTCACTTGAGAATGAATATCTCGTTCTCGTCTAAATCAGTTCAATTGAGTTATATTCGTCCAAAAACGGACATGATCCTCTCTTGCAGCAATAACTCTCTCATAACAAGGTCTGATCAAAAGCATGTGATGCCGCACAACGTTCTTGGGAATCCACGCCCATTCTTAGTGGAGAGCAACCTGAAGCTGTCGAAGATTCTGAGGTTGAACTGACCGATTCTGGATGTGTCGCCAGAGCTCATCCAACAACTGCTCCATCGTATTGAGATCCGGGCTAACTAAACTAACGCGATTTGTTTTGGCTTCTGCACACACTTGATTGCCTTATCAGAGAGGTACATACCGGTTATTGGACGAATTGAACTGATTTAGACTAGAACTCGAGTGAAAACCAATTGTCTGAAACTTGTCATTTTTAGAAATGACCTCTTGTCTATACACTGGCGTACAGCATGAACGGTTTTAAGTAAAACTGTTACATTATTCAATAATTTGATGCATAATTAATTGTTAAAGAATATGGTATAAAATATATTTTCATTTCTTAAATTATTTTACCATAATTGCCCTAAAAAGGGACTGATGGGTTTCTTTTGTAGTTGAGTATATTTGTTGAAGGTGCCTAGTTTCTCCAGTCGTTATTTCAACGAAATAAAACGAACGTCTCGTTTAGGGAGATTGCTCGCCTTATCTCTAGAAATTCTTTAGTGTTCCCGAAGCCTTGCCTGGTAGACTTGATATCAAAATTCACTTGCCTAGTATTCTCTATATCTCTGAACCAAATGAAAGCTCTGTCGCCACCAGCTCAGTATACGTCATCCTAAAACATGTCCACAAATCTGTGATTCTATACTGGAAACTATATACAGTGCCCTAATAAGCAAGCGAGTATATTCAGGAAATACCAATATCACAAACTGCTGACCTTGCCATGTCACCACGAGGAAGAGCAACAGAACAATAGCAAATCACAAGGCACCAGGAAAACAAAGTAGAGTAACCAGCTCTCTCTTCCCCATCAAGATGATTGCAAAACTAGAAAGAATGCAAAGCAATGCACAACGAAACATGGAACAAATCTAGAATGGACAGCGTCTTAAGTCACTTAGGGGGCAGGGGGTCTTAAATGGGCTTTACTGGTACCAAATATTCGCCCTAGATTAATCAAATTAATCCCAAAGATGAAACAAAGGAAAATGCTCACAACTCACAGACAGTCAAAGCTAAAGAAAACTAGATGTTGAGCCTCAAGCATGATGTTACTGTCATCTGTAAAGTAAATGTCCTGTTAAAGAGACTAGGTTTGTAACTATGAACATTTTTCGAAAAAAATTCTTTTCTTTTCAAATCATTTGTAAAAATAGAACTAAGTTACGTTTTCACATATAACTTGTTCAGTACAGCTGAAAACTGCATGGAAAAGTGAATTATCTTATAAAACAGGTGTTTTTTTCTCTTGTTTGTAATTATTTACGTCCCTCCAATAATTCTAGACAGTTGCTTTTTAACATAAAGGCTGTTGTTTTGATAAAACTGAAGGTTTTCATGCTAAAATTAGATGTAATTTAAACGACATTTCATACCTCAGTGAAACGCAGAAAAATAACTTCGGTTTTCATGCAAATAAGATGTAATTTTCCCGACATTTCATACCTCAGTGAAACGCAGAAAAATAACTTTCAATTCTTATAATTACAACTTCTTCTTTATTTATTCTTATTTAGTATTTATAATTATGGTTTCCTTAAAAATACTTTTCCAGCTAAAAGTTCGTTTCGCGCATTTAGACTATGACGTGCGTATGTAGACGTTACGACGTTCAAAAAATCAAAATGGCGGCCGTTCTCCAATTGAAAATAAACAGCTACATTTTAGAGACTAGAATCTCGTTTTTACATAGTGACAACCGAAAAAACGGAACATTAGTTGGCAATCCGAATCGAAAAAAGGTGCATATTTTTGGTTTTGTTGGCATTTTTGAGTACATTTGTTAGACCACTTTTAACATAATATTTAGCATGTCTACAAAGCCATAGGGGTGGATGCCAAGTCTGAATTTGCATATGAAGGCCAGAAATTAGGTCAAAGGTCATTGAGTGCAAAAATGAGAAAATATGTACTACTGTAAAACAACTTTATCTTTTTATATGTAAGCATATTTCATTTCAAGCCAAATTTTGTATGATTATAGTTATATATCTGAAAAACATTGAGAAAATGTTTTTTTTATAACTAAATGTTCATATGTCGACTTTAAAATGGGGTCAAAGGTCATCAAGTGCAATAATGGGAGCATTTTTTACAAACTGTGTTTCTTTTTTTCTCGGGTCCAACAACAAGATGCTTTTTAAACTCTGAAAAGGGTAGAAGTCTTTCAGAAGTAGTTGGCCAGGTTCCAGTGTTCCAGGGGGGGGGGTCCAATTGTTTATTCCCTATAGAAACCCATATAAATTATGATTTTCCAGGGTGGTCCGGACCCCTGTCCCCCCTTAGGATCCGCACTTGGCTGCGATGAAATTAAATTAATAGATTTCGTTGCTTCAAATGTCATTAAAACTGCAATTTTTGGCCAGGAATGTATTTAAAAATTATTTATTCATTGCTTAGAAGCATATCTCATGTGCATGCGTACATATTCTATTTTATCCCCCCCACTGAAAAGATCTGCATTGCTAAAAAATTATTGTTTTAAACACCTCATATAGTTAGGCATACGTTAAGGTCATAATTTAAGACATTTTTCTTTATTTTCTATAAAAAAACTGGAGAAGGTAGCTAAAAATTAAAAAATTAAACCATGAAAATTATATGAAACCATGAACATTATATGAAACCATGAACATTTGATACTAAGTAATTAAGTCCATGTCAGCTGGCTAGTTGTTACATACTATAAACAGTGGTAAAATAAAGGTAGAAAAACTCATAACTTTTTTAACCATAAAACCCATATCTTTTTTCGTTTGAAATGCAGAAATGTAATCGCATAATATTTTTAAAGAAAAAAATTAGAAGGCATGACTATATTGGTGCACTAATGGCTGCCTATATTATACTCTTTAAACGCTTTTGAAAGTGTATTATTGTATAAAGGCCTCTCATACCCGACCTCCAGATAAGGTTGCATAATGGAAAATTAATTTTGTTATTTCTCAACCAATTAATATCTCGTGGCTAAATAAATGGATCTTTTAAATCAGATGACTCTTCTGAAGACCAAAACACACGTTAAAACTGATTGATAAGGGGGGGGGGGGGGATCACATATTCTACGGAAATCACATATTCTACGCTATGAAAATTTGCTTAACTTGACCTATGCCGCGTACAAAATGCATTTTTCAGCGAACCACAATGCTATACAGTGGTTTCATATCAAGCACTATTCTGACTATCAGTATACAAAAATCCAGCCGTATACCTCTTGGTGCAATTTTTTTTGCGTTTTTGCACGATACACAACTTCGTTTCCCCGACTAAGAATCATAAGCCATAATGGTAATAACATGTCGAGAATGACGCAGGCCAACAGTCGCTAGATGAATAAGTGTAAAAAGAAGCGTGGAATGAGCATTATGAAGTTACTCAAATTCGCACTTTTTGGAATGCAGAAGGCTTGCCAGAGAAAATCCCAATTGAAGGTCTAGCCGCTGGTCAGTACAGGATTTATCACAACAGTAATTAGCAGGATGTGTTCTGACAAAGCATACAGATCATTAGCAATTGTCATCGCCATGCTTTATTCTACTTGTATTTGGGAAACTGGCACAGTCAATGTTTTTGACCTTATTGACAACATAATCTCGAGAGTTAGTAACTGGAAGGAGAGCAATTTTGGCAGTATGTACATAAACAAAGGGGGTGCTCTGAACAGAGGCTTGATGTTAATTAAGCAATTAATAAGGGTGTTTAAGTGCATATTGGAAAGACATATCAGGCAGAGAGTTTCGATTGATGAGATGCAGTGTTGATTTATTTCAGGCCATGGTGGCACTACAGCAAAAGAGAAGGACAGCAAGTAGTTAGTGTGCATGCTTTTAAATCAACAAGTCGCTGGTAAGGCTGATGCATTGCATGATCAATGACATGAAAAGCGGGACAATAGTTGGCAATTGTCACAGAGGTGATGTTCATCAGGGATCTGTCCTGATTCCATTGCTCTTAATTGTTATGTAAGAGGCTCTATTCACGGAATTCAGAACAGACTGCCCATAGTTGCTGAAGTAAAAAGATTATCTTGTGATCAAGGCTGAGTCCATGGAGGAATTGCTGGTGAATTTGGATGCTTGGAAGTATTGGATTATGGATGTGAACATAAGATATGAAGTCATATAAAGTTGTCCCTTGAGCTCAAATGCACCAAATACCCCTGCCACAATACTACTTAATAATGGAAGATTGAGGTGACAGCAGCTGATAAAACTTGAGATAGGTATTCTGTAATCATATGGACATTCTCTACACTAGAGACATCCTCGAGCTTTCCTGCAGTCATACACTGCAAATGAAGATGATGGAAGCTCCGTAAACATTTTAACCTTTTGATCAACAAACATCTGCTGCCTTTGATTCGAGGCAGGTAGTAATTCACATACATTCATTGTTTTGTTTCTGTTGAATGTATATATGAGCCGTGACATGTGATTTCCAACAATGTGGCGTTTTGACAAGTGTAGACTCAGACGAGCCTGTGGAGTCTCCTTTTATGCTTAGAGACTCGGAATGGAGTTCAGTCAGTAGCTTAACAGTCATAGAATATTCAAGCGACTAGTAAAGGCTCTGATCAGAATGCGCGTATGCGCAGGCTGATCTGAGGCTTTGCTGCTCGCACATACCACATTGATGGAAATCTCATGCCGTGGCTCATATCCAGTACGTTCTTGATTATGAACAGTTCACTTGCATGATAAATCATAAGTGATGTTGAAAATGCCGAATAGCAAAATTGTAATGATTCTTTTTAGAAAGAACTGCAAATAAAACAATAAACCAACGGCAGCAGAACCACCGCTTACAACGGACAACAAAGTAAGCTAATGGGGGGTGGATGGGTAGAGGCTTAAATGCGTTTTCTGGCGCCAAATCTTTGCCCTAGATTCTGTTTGTTGTTAAAACACATTCTTAGCTCGCATGTGGAGGCTTCCTAACTATGCAATGCATTACTACAAAGAAACAATCTAATCAAATTAACACACTACGATGAAACAAAGAAAATGGCTCGTGACTCACAGATAGTCAGAGCTAAACAAACTCTCAAAGTGAGCTTCGATGGGCCCAGCCAAGGACAAGCATCAGCTTAAAGCTTGAACATTTTGTACATCTCTTGAAATTGGCTTATCTATCTGTCTTCTGGTACAAAGACGATCAGTTCTGATAAAGATCAATAGATTGTTTTGGCAACATTTATTTTCTAAATGGTGATGTTTCTCGCTCTATATCCTATGGAGTGAATATCTCACAACTCATTCGGTTTGTTAGAGCATCTACCCATGTTGCTGACTTCAACACTCACAATAGATTGTTAACTCAGAAACTTTGGAAACAAGGCTATCAGTATCATACATTCGCAAGACCTTTACTAAATTTTATAGACGATACTATGATTTGATATCTAAATTCCAAATTGGACTTAAATCTCTCTTGCATCAAGGACTTTCGGAACCTGAATTCTATGATGACTTCGTGTTTAAATAGAAGATTGTTGGCTTTAATAATTTTTCAGCACAGTTCATTAAAATAATTCCCCATTATAAAAAGATTAACTATAACATTAATGTATTGTAGCAGACTGCATGCTTGGTGGTTAACCCAATCACGGTTGGCAACTTTGCTTTCCTCTTTAATTGCACGCCGCAGGGTCTGACTTCAGACTCTTTGACGGTTCCGACTTAAAGACTTATCTATTGATGAGGTGATAGGGGCCTGATGCTTTGGCTGTTGCCAGGCCCACCGGAGTTTACCTGTTGGATTTCTTTTGCTCTGGTATTCAGTTCTATTTATTGTTGAGTCCATATCTTTGCTTTATCTCCCTTTTTATATCTTGATTTATATGTTCTAGGAGATGATGCATTGATAAGTTAGGGGTCTTTCATGCAAACCAAAAATCTATGTGCGTGATCCACATCTGAACTAAGGGTTAGGTTGGTGCACCGTTAAACCGGTTTAAGCCCTCCAATAAAATACTGACAGTTCCAAGGCGCTGTTTCTTTTGTGGATCATTTATATTATTTCTGTCTTTATGTTTTTGTTCTGTCTTGTGTTTGCTATGTCTTTGTGCGCGTCTGTTTATATGTGCTTTGTGGTCACCTGCTGGGAAAGGGCTGACCTCTTGGCTCTCGTTTGTGATGTCTAATTTTGACGTTGTCACTTTCCCATTGGTATCCTGGGTCAGGTGTGGTACTTGATTGTATCGATTCCTGATCTTTGCACCCTTACTTACTTTGTTTTGTTATGCTTTCATGCACGTCTGTTTATTGTTGCCTTGCGGTCACCTGCTGGGAAAGGTCTGACCTCTTGGCTCTCGTTTGTGATGTCAAATTAAGACGTTGTCACTTTCCCATTGGTATCCTGGGTCAGGTGTGGTGCTTTGTTGTATAGATTCCTGATCTTTGCCCTCTTTCTTACTTTTTTAGGAATGTGTATCAGGCCGTATTAAAGTGTTGGGTACAGATGTTTTATTTCTTGTTTCCAGAGTTATGGCACTTTGATATTTGTTTTGCTTATTTTGTCTAATATTTATTCTTGTACATAACTCGGTAACCATTTTGGATATCTTCATGAAACGTTACATGTATAAGGTGAAGACAATGCGTCGACCGCAAAAATAATTGACCCTCACATTTTGTTTCAAAGTTATGTCCCTTTGATTATTTTTCCATTTTTTTCTGAAAAGTCTTGTATGCCCCATAACTCGGTAACCATTTGGGATATCTCTATGGAACTTTATTGGAATGTATATCTGGTCAAGGTCATGTGTCGCGTACAATAAGAGTTGCTTTCTGTTTCTGAGTTATTTTCATATGTGGTTTTATGCTTATTTTGTATAATTTACATTCTTGTACATGCCATAACGCACTCAGAATTTAGTCAGGACGATGTGTCTGGCACATGAATGAGTGGTCCTCGTTTTTAAGTTTGAAAGTGATGCCCCCATTGTCTTAGCAGATGGGCGTATATTTCGCCGCTGGCGTAGCTCTTGTTTTATATTTTGGTCCTTCTTAAATATTGCGGCATGACAGAACGGGACCGCCACATAATTCGGTGGAAGTGGCGAGGTAGTAGCTGCATTGCCCAAATGATTCACCTATATAGACTCAACCAAACTGAGCCTGCTGTTTTCAAATTATAGTATACAAGGGGGCCAATCACGTGATACACATGTGGTAATCTCACACGTTTTGTTAATTTTTTCGCTCGATTCGAGGTATGTTTCGCAATTATTTTCCTGTTTTTTGGTGGCTTTCAGAAATGTCACCTAGTTCAGAGTACCCAGACTAGGAAGCTCTTCCTTATGGCGCATAAGTTTTAGACAAGAGTTATATAGTTCCCTTAAATATCGCCGCAAGGTTGTGCAATGTTAGTTGGTAGGAATCACATGTTTGCCACGCAATACTTTGTGTGAGCGTATTTTAGCTGCGCACAATATTCTGCAGCAACAGTATTATATTGTTAAATTACAATTGACCAATAAATGATGACAGACATATATTTTACGCAGTTAAAGTGAAAATCTAGAAAGGAATGTCAATGGTAGGAATCACACTGTATGATAGGAATCACATTGAGTATTTTTCATCAGGATGGATAGGTCTCACTTGCAATCAAAATGGATAGGAATCACACTTGTAAATTGCTATTTAAAAATAGCATGGATTGTATACTACACGACTATTGTGTATGTAATGTACATGGTATAAATGACCCAGGTAATATGTTACATAAACGTATCATACACATGGCATCACATGGTAACAAAAATCAGCAAAAGGCTAATAGGCAGGTTGTATCAATTAAGAATGAACACTGAATAAAATCAATTTAGTGGGGAAACTTGAGACAGTTTCAGTCCTTATGAGCCACTGGTCTAAAATATATATGGTTTCTAACAATGTTCCCAAGTATTCCCTCTTCCAAAATTTTACAAATGTTTCCACTTTGCTGGAAAAAAACCCTGGCCACTTGAGCTAAAACAAAAGAAAATAAACCTGTTGAAATGGCACTTTCTTTAAACCCTTTCTTCAAAATCACTAGCACAAACATATCTATCCTAAACCTCGAACAGACTAAGGGAGATAAAAAATCAGCCTTGTGTTAGTCCATCAGTAGTACATGAATGTTTCTTCACTCTATAACTTTTATATCATTTGAGGTATTTTGATTATATTTGGTAGGAGTATGAACAAGAATGCTTTCCCCTGCTTCCAATTTGAGCTGTTTCCCTTCAATGAGCTTGAATGGTGAAACCTTGTGTACTTAATAGCTTACATCTCCTTCGAGACGTTTTAAAGCAACTTGTTAAAGACAGTATGTTACATGCAATAATGGTGGTTACTAATCATACTTTCAGTGCGTATGCTCAATAACTTTCATTTCCTATGAAATGTTTTGATGTTATTTCATAGAGATATATTCTATGTTCCATTGAACTTTAGATTTTCTATGGAGAGAGTCCGGACCCCCCCCCCCGCCCCCCACCCAGGAAATCCCAAATTCAATGGAAATATTTGGAGCTCTGGATTCTTGGCAAATCATAGTTCAATGATTAGATTCTTTGAAAAAATCATTGGTCCTCTCAGCAAAATAAGTTGTGGACTAAGAAAACCACCCCACCTCAAAAAGGTTTTCAGAATTTCTTCTACCGTCTGTTTGGCCTGGTGGATTACCTCCCCCATCCACACACACACGCGCATGCACATGATGAAAATTCTTTGATCCGTACATGAAATAAGTCCGAGGGGCGTTTCTACGCCCTATGCCTTTAAAAAGACGTAGTCTTTGCACATTATCTGCATCCCTTCTATGTCGCCTATGGCGGTGGTATTGACAAATAGCAGTTTGGACCTAAGTCTTACAGGAGAGACTGATCTGGATACAAATTGTTTGACATCCTGTTAAGTTGGAAACGACAGGAATTGGTTGAATTTACCAACAGGAAGTGAGTTAAAGAATATCGGCGCCCATTGAATTCTTTATTATTTTTTTAAATCGCTTTAGCTTTCAATTTTATGATTTATATTATACCTTATCTTGACTAGATTTGGAGAGGATTGCATAGTTTGGCAGGGGCTGTTTATCTGATCCACTTCCTTCCAATCTTGCCACCCCTTTAAAACCAACTAGAGATCCAAAAGGACCAGAATCACTCACCTTGATGAGACTGATATAATTAATCTACATGTACTTTGAAAAAAATGAATGCATGATTCAGGCAAATCTTAATATCCATATTGTCCAAATGTCTTTCACAAAGTTACAGCTCAATCCAACATATGGCTTAAGAGACAAAATTATTAAGAAAATCAAAATAGCTGCCATATAAGATATCCAAATAGAGTCATAATGTCTAATCTAAGATTAGAAGGTGCCCACAAGCCCCCCCCCCCCCCCCTACCAAGGTTTGGCTTAATCGAACATATGGTTTGGGAGGAAATGTTGTTATAAGAATTTCATGATGACTGCCATGGCCCCCATTTTGGGTATTAAAGCGTAATTATTTAAGCATAGTGCCAGAGTGCGCAAAGCCAAGTTTCAGTTCTATATAAGATTAAGTTTTCGAGGAGATTTCAAGATTGCTGTCACTGCAGCCATCTTGGATATCGTCGATTATAGCAACTATGAATCTCAATTTATGTATCAATGCCTCCACAAAAGTTCCAGTAAACTCTGACATTTGGTTTGAAGGAGAAATAATTTGAATAGTTTAAAATAGACTGAATGGTAGCTGGTTAGGAAATTAGTACTGAACGATTTTAGCACTCCTCAATATCCATTTTGCCTGGATGCTTCCAAACAAGTTTTTGCACAGTCCAACAAATGTTATGGAAGTAATGCTTGAAGAATTTAAGGATTGCTGCATGGTCCAGCAAATACCAAAGCCAAACAATTTTATCAATTTGGAATGTTCATACTACCTAACTGCTATCTATCAAGTCTCATCTTATAATTATGCTTCTTCTGATGGAGATGTCGAATATATCATGCGTTGATCCAGAAATGGGGACAGGGGGTTAGGACCATCACCCCCCCCCCTTGAAAAGTTACATAGCTGTAGGATTTCTTAACAATACTGGTTGGGATCCCCCTGTAAAACTCTCAAGCCAGGATTCAGTGCTGGGCCAATAATCAGCAGCATTTTGCAGGCGGGTAGATGATGGCCCGCTTTTCCTCTTTCCTCACAAGAAATAAAAGGTCACGAGTTGGCGGATACTCTCTTACAAAACATTCTGGGTCCACACATGAATATTCAGTTAATGATAGAGACAGATAGATGAACATATCAATAACGGACAACAAACCACAGCAATAGTAGACTGCTCAGCCAACTCTGGTTTCGATTTACTCAATGGGGTGTGATTCCTATCTATTTTGCTATTGCAAATTTCAAGTGTGATTCCTACCAAACCGTGTGATTCCTACCATCGTCTTCCGTTGCCATTTTTCAATGCAAGGAATCGCAATCCTACACTCAATGTATGGAAAACTTAATTCTATTCACTAAAGGTAATGACCGAAATGCATAAACAAACCTTAGATTCAGTAAATGAGTCAATTAGCTTTCATCGGGGCATATAGTGACAAAAATGTGATTCCTACCAAGTCAGTTTGGCTAACTTTGCGCGGATGTTCACAAGAACTACACGTTTACTTTAAAATCGGTCAACGACAGGATGATCCGCTGTAAAGCTGGGGTACTCTGCACCAGGTGTCTTTTCTGAAATCGATTGAAAACTCCACGAAAAAACGTTTGACATACCTTCAATCGAGGCGAAAATATGCACAAAAATGTGAGATTACCAATTGCGTATCACGTGATTGGCCACCCTGGTATAGGGAAAAGAGAAATGATGTATTGATTCAAATGGGTCGTATAAATGTAAATTATTTAATACGTTCTTCCCCAGTAATTAGGGTGAGTAGGAATGCGTTCCAATATGGATCACTTAGGTAATGGTAATATCCAAAGTGAGTCATAGGTATAAGCGTGGACTACAACCTCACTTTCGATTGGGCAGCTGATATGAAGTGAAATGCTATTCATCACTAGAAAGGTAATTTCCCCTCAGATGCGGGGATTATCTAGGCAATAAATGTTCCCCACCCTCCCATCCCATTGTGATCCATTTGGCCGTATTCCGTTACCACATTTAATGCATTCTTCCCCAATACACTAGGTGGGTTGCGGAATGCGTTCCAATATGGATCACTTAGGTTATGGTAAGATCCGTTCTTCCAGATTATTTGAAATTGTAAATGAAAACATCTGAACAACAATGGTTTCGTGACTATCCTTTTGTTTAAGTGAAATAAAACAATATATATTATAACTCTTCAGATTAAAATTTGCCATACATACTGTCGCGCCAGCCAAGAGTGACAGTGACGTTCTATTTTGTTTACGATTGTTGATAAAACATTAACTTGTACCCTCCACTTGAGCTAACCCGAATCGATAGATCACTTGTGTATTAATTCTATCCTGCAGATAAGATTAATACACAAGTGGTCTATCGATTATAAGCCCCTGGTAACTTTGTAAACAAAACATGACATTACTGTCACTCTTGGTTGGCAGGACAGTACAAACACATACATAAAATTTCTTAGCAATAAATAAAGGTACATGTCTCTTCAAATAAATTCTTGTCATACATGCATACACACATACACACATATACTTTATATATATAGTGAATCAACTGAGCCAATAGATGCTGTAAATATTTTGCCTCGGCAACCTCGGCAACACCGCCTAGCACTACACCAGACGCCGACGCTACCAACTGCGCCACTGAGACATCCCCAAAAAAGGATGTTCAGGAAGCGCTGATATTGACGACGATATATATATATATATATATATATATAACAATCAATAAAGGTACGTGGGCATACCATTGTCAAATTCTGCTGGATGGTCATTAAAGCATACGCTGAGAATCAAGTCTTTGAATTTAGATATTAGCATATTCTCATTTCTCTTTTATTGGATTTTAAAATGAGTTTTCATTGATTAAACACAAATATGCCAACTAAGATATTCCATAAATTTAACAAGGCATATCAGAACCTATATTTTATGGTGATTTAGTCTATAAATTCAAACGAATTGTTGGAAAACCTAATTTTAGCGATCAATTCAAAAAGATAGTAAAACGTTATATAAGAGTTGGATATATCTTGGATATCATGCGACAGTCTGCATGCCTAGTTTTAAACCCAATCACGGTTTATAGCTATGGTTTCGTCTTTAATTGCACGACGGTGGGTCAGGCCTCAGACTCTATGACGGCTCTGACGTAAAGCTTTAATCGGTGGGTTGGTGCCTGATGCTTATCTGTAGCTGGACCCACCGTGGCTCAACTTGAGGTTTTCTTTAGCTCTGACTATCTGTGAGTCAGGAGCCCTTTTCTTTGTTTCATCATGGTGTAGTAATTTGATTAGAGTGTTTTTACATGATGATACATTGCATTAGTTAGATGGCCTCCACGCGAGCTAAACATTTCTTGTACTTAAACAACAGCAGAATCTAGGGCGAAGATTTGGCACCAGTAAAATGCATTTAAGCCCCCCGGTGGCTTCGGCTGCTGTCCGTTCTAAGGCGGTGGTTCTGTTGTTGTTGACTTTTGGTTTGTTGTTATTCCCATTGTGGGAGTCTGTAATTGTTCTATGTTTTGTTGTATGTTACTTTATGTCCGTTCTAGTATTGCAATCATCTTGGTGGGGAAGAGAGAGCTGATTGCTTTGCTTAATTTGTCTTCCTGGTGTCTCGTGATGGTTGAGCAGCTCTTCCTCGCGGTGCCACGGGGTTGTCTGCAGTTTGTGATTGTGGTATTTCCTGATCATACTCACTACCATTTTTATATTGCACCAGAATGCTAAAATTATGCGTATTGCATACTTTAATTAACGTTAGCAGATTTAGCAGATTTATTTTAAATATAGAGTGATCTGGATCTATCCCTTACAACAATGTCACTGAAGATAATGGTTAGATATAACATATAAACTAGAAGAAGTGTGTGTGGAACCATGTGCTTGAAACTATATACTTGTTCATAAGGGTGCTTATCTGTTTAATCAAGTTTATGACAAGGTCCATAACTCCTATAACTATAATTTAGAATTCATTTCAAGTTAATCAGGTAATTAAATAATCAATAATTATGTGCTTACCAAATTCAAGACTGTAGCTCAAACAGTTCAGAGATATCCTGCTAACAGAAAAGCGAATCAGGGATAATAAGCAAAGCAGTAATTTATTATAGAGTTATTATCCCTGATTCACACATTAAACTGTCTACTATGCTCGATTCATTTCTTTATCAGTAGTCACACAAGGTTTGAGGTTATAAACTTTTTGTTCATCCTTATATCACCTGAACAGGAAACATATCTTAGCCCTTAAAGTGCCAAGAAAAAATGCATCCTAAAATGACGTCTGCTGAGGTCGTCTGCTGCAACAAATTGCCTAACATTACTGACGAATTTAAGTGTAGAAACAAACAGGTTGGACCCAGATCGGACTGCTCCAGAGCAGTCCAATCTGGATCCACACTGTTTGTCATAGAGACTTCTTAAACATTTCAGCAGACGAGAAAAGCAGACGACTATTGTTGCAATTGGCGCTTTAAGGTGCAAACATTTGTTGGATTTGTATGTTACTTTAGGTCCAAAGTATGGTCATGGCGGAACGGTCAGTTCACCTTGCATTCAAAATCATTAGCCAAGACAAATTAAAATGTCTGCTGTTTCTAGTAAGAATATTTACTCTTTTGTTTATACTACGTATAATGTTTATCAAGACTATCAGTTACATGTTCAGTTGAGGTAGGCATGAAAGAAGTTTTATAATCTTGATGCAATATGTCTGAGGCATTGGCACTTATTTGCGTTTATCATATATTCTAAGGTATGTTTATAACATTACAAATTTTTCAATCATTCTATTCTATTACAGTCTATTTAAAGTTGCATAGCCTGTAACTTTTTATCTTCTAATTTTGGAGAAAAAAAAGTTTCTATTTTCAAGAATACACTAAAAATATTCAAACTCGGGTAAACATTTTACCATTTTCATAAATCTTAACAAATTATAACTATAAAAAAACAGCATTTATGTTAAAAATCAACTGTCTAGAATTATTGGAGGGACGTAAATATACCCGACAAAAAAAGAAACGCATCGCTTATAACTTTTCAATTCTCAGGAAGATCACAAGTGATAGGCCAGTTTAGCTTATATCAGTGCAAATGTATATTTGATACTGTCGGTCACACGTCTTTTGCGATCTGGCGTCGAAATTGTGTTAAAGAAAATTGGTCATGAACAAAGTGGGGGTCAAATTGTAAAGTCACAGGAAATAAGCGCTTTTATAATGCTCTCTTGCTGGATAAGTTCAAGCAATTGGAATCATCTAAGTAGACCAACTTGTACCCAGACACTTAGTCTTTGCAAATTCTAGCTTTAAATTCATCATACGCGATAATTGAACGCTAGTTAGCCCATATATTGTGACTACCCTTTGGATAATAATTCCACACTGGAGATAAACCTTACAAAACATTTAAAGATTTCAATATTGTTTTAATCAATTAAAACGGTCCTTACTGATGAAAATGGATTTTGAAATTACAAAAAAGAATCAATAAACACATTAGCTGCCTCTTATAACGACAACATATCGTTTTCATACTTTGTAAATGTAAAACATACTTGGAATTCCATGCAGACAGTAGCGTCGAATTAACGCTTCCAAAACTCGTTTACCATTCGCCTTCATGTGTTTTGTGCCTACACAGGGAAAGTACAGATACTCATTTACGTCACACTAAAGTTTTTCGTATTAAAAGGAGATCTTAATGGGAAAATCGTAGTGGTGCGTTTCTTTTTTTGTTGGGTATAATTCCTAACAAGAGAAAAATTACATGTTTTATAAGATAATTCACTTTTCCATGCAGTTTTCAGCTGGACTGAACATGTTTATTGTGAAAACATAACTTTATTCTATTTTTACTAATGATTAAAAAGAAAATATTTTTTTTTCGAAAAATGTTCATAGTTACAGACCTAGTCTCTTTAAAGTGACATAACTGGAGACATTTTGATTCTATCAAAAGTGCAAAATATCAATTACAATAACAGTAAAAAACAAAACAAAAACGAAACAAGTGTATGTGCATGTACATAACTCTTTGCCTGCCAGCTGCAATTTTTTCATCATCTGCTTCTGATCCTTGCAAACAGTTTGGATCCAGAGCTGGCCCAACAGAATGTATCATGACACTCTGATATTGTTTCCACAAGATTTGTTTTGAAAACATTAATTTTGAAAAAAAAATCAGCGACTACAACAAAAGCACGAAGAATTTTCCAGCACGCAAAGAGTTAAGTGTTAATATCCAGGTGTTCATACACCAGCAAATAAGGGCACGCATACAAGATTTCGGCATTTGCACAAAGTAGGAGATATCTGTATTCAATATTTTAATTTGGGAAGGTATATCATTGGATATACAGTCAGACATTTAGTTTTAAGGCGACGCCCGAGCGGAACCGTAAAACGTGATTTCCGAGCTTTTATCCGAAGACGTACTTCCATCAATGAAACTTTTGGCAATGGTTGTACCCATTCTAATACACTTCTGCAGCTTTGTCGCAAATTAGTGCGTTGCAAACCACCTAAACCGGCAAGCAATCCAGCGAAATTTTACGCATGTAATGTCGTCAAACTATCTTCTGTGTCTGAAGAAGTTTGACGCCATTACTTACATCGCAATAATTTGAGGTTATCTAATCAGACTTCATGTAACAAAAGCAAGTGCATTAGAATTCTTTTATAAACACTGATGCTGATGTTTTCAGCAAAACTAGAGGTCCCAATCTTGGCTGGAACCTTCATCTTTATCCATACCATACTTTTTGTTTATGAACAACGAGAGCTCTTGCGAATTAGTACACGCCTGAACCTATACTGCTCGTTGGTGCAATAAGTACCTAAATCCGGTACAGTGACCCACAGCAATACTGACATACTCTCAACATACATGAAAATGTCGTTTCATGTCACATAATACAAGACATATGAAATTATAAAACAACAAAATTTCATTTTTACTGCAGAATTTTCTGATTTTCATTTGATGTACACCTTTCTTCAGATGAAACACATTAACCTGCTCCATAATATGTAATTCTAATATTTTTATTGGTTTAAGAACTCTATTATTACTTGACGTTATTCAATATCTTCATCCTGAAAAAAAAATATAAGAATCTATCATGAGTGTGAGGGTAGGATAGAAAAATACATCCCATGGATCACCTTTTGACATCACTAGGCTTGCCGAGTGATGACAGTGATCGCAAGGGATGGGATTTTCTATCCCATCCCACAAAAATGATCACATATAATATACTAGGGTGGGTAGTCACGTGGTTTTTGCTTGGATACACTGTATTTATGTTCGAATACACTGTACGAACATTCTGATCAAATGTAAGTAAATTTCTCTTTATTTTCTCATCTATACCCAAAAAAATATGCACCATTTTCCAGCCCCCGTTTTCCCATTCAATACGCTACCAGGACATCCACTTAAAGCTTCTTACTTTGAGTACAAACTCTGTCACAAAGAAAATAATTGTTGTCCGTACAGCTTATTTGTATAATGCCGACCCGCTTTTCGCATCTAAAAAAATTGTGAAAGAGTCTGTACTCTAAGTAAGAAGCGTTATGAGGATATCCTGGCATCATTACTTCGGGAAAATGTGGGCTGAAAAGGGTGTTTAACTTTTATGGGTAAAGATGAAAAAATACAGAGAAATCTCTACTTACTTTTTCTTAAAACATCGTTGTGAAAAGAAGTCGGACATTTTTCCGTACAGTGTATCCTAACAGAAACCACGTGACTACCCACCCTGATATATTTATTTATAATACTCATTTAATATATTCAATAGTTCAGGAGCACTCATTTAATATTCTTTGTATATTTCGTGTATTCAAAATAGCTCATTTAAATCTACAAATGTACGATGAATGTTCAAATATGAATGCATATCACTTCAAAGCTTTCTTTATAGATATGCTATGGCAAAATGGTAAACGTTTCTGAATTAAACTATTTGCCGCCTTTAAACTGACACCAGTAATAAATGAAAATACAATATACTTCTCGAGTTAGCACCCTTTATATCAGGGCAACTTTAGAGCACTAACACATCCAATGTAATTTTCAACTATTAGGTTAATGTCTCACCACGTGGTTTGCAATGTCTAAGTCTCTTGTAAAGCTAACAGAGGCAGAAACCAGTTGGGGCGTAGCGAGACAGTGAAATTATAGTGGAATAATATCGAATGACATATAGGCGCGTGCACAATTATTTGATAAAAAATATGAAATATCTTCATTTTTTTCTTAATAACTCATCATCATGTTCTGGTGAAAAGATTCTATGCATTTGATGTAAAATCGACACAGTTTTGTAAAATTACATCATATCATTTGCAAATTAATGGTAAGCACAACACAACCTTCAGTTTTCTTTTAAATTTGTTTGTAACAAAGTGTACAAAACAATTTTTAAACTATTCATAACTTAAAGACACTATGTTGATCTCTCAAAATGAGCTGTTACTTAAAATTATTAACTGATACTGGATTTTTTATTTAAAGTTGATTTTAATTTGATTTTTATTTAGTCAGAAATACCTTAAGTCAAAGGGTTACTGAGTTTAAACTGGATTTTTTGTTCATTACATTGTGACTTTATTTTACATTTGAACATATACTTTAAGTTTGACCACTATAGGCATTATTTAGAATAAACTTAGAATAAACTCACTCCCTAGACAGATTGAACATATCTTAATTAGTGTACACTAATCACTTAGAAACAGAAATATCCTTGAAACGTGATATTGAAAGTGATAACTCTGTAAACAGAGGACAATCGTAAAAGCTCTCATGACATATTTAGCATATTGGCGGCCAAACGCAAAGAATGAATTACAGCAATGTACATCAATACGTCATCAGCAGAAAACTCAAAATGACATCTATGCAGAAATAAATGACGTCAAAAACACGTCTTCTTGCTCGGAATTAAAATAGATTTATATCAATTTAATCCTGCAAGCCACTACAAGAATACTACGAAAGTCTGCATCTCTAAATTTGATGACAATTCGTCTAATCGATTCCTGAGCTTTGCCTTCTTCCTTGTCTTTATAAGCACAAAGCTATTCCACTATATCAACTCTTGCTCTAAAAACGGTGGTGTAATTTATTTCAGAACTATCTTAGTATACTTGAGTTACCTGTTTTTAAATGACTGTAACTTGAGAAGTACGTTGTATGTTTCTTTTGGTCTGGTGGCAGTTTAAAGGAGGCAAATAATTCTGTCTAGAAATGTACAACATTTTATGGTAGCATGTGAAGAAAATTATGAAGCTAGATGTATTTATATTTGAACACTCTTCATATACACATATAAAAAACTTAAGCTCTGGATATAGTAGTTCGAGTATGAGTGTTGATAGTGCACACACACACACACACACACACACACACACACACACACACACACACACACACACACTAAACAACAACAACAGCTGCTCCCCAATTCATTGATATCGGGGTCATTAAGTTTTTAAAGCAATATAACAAGTTAGGCTACCAGCATAAACTTTGATTGCCCTTGACATCAAAAAGTAAGTGAGTATGATCAGTCACTTGGGTTACTTCACTTCACTCTGTGTTCTTGGAGGAGCTAATGTCTCAAAATGTCTATATTTAGTGATCAAAATGGGTGTAGTGTCTCGTCTTGCATACCTCATATAGTATTTTATTTCTATTGGAAACGTAATTTGTGGATTTTTGTTTTACAAGTATCTCATTTCAAACAATTGCCATTTAGGAGCCACGCCCAGGAATCATACAAACGTCACCTGATAGTGTATAACTGATCACTGCACTGGCTATTTAGCATGTGGCATAGTCCCAGAGACAAAATTGCTCATGTTCAGTCTCCATCATATAATCACGTGGCGCCATTAAACCGGTTTAAGCCCTCAAGTAAAATATTTTACTAACCGTTCCAAGGCGGTACTTCTTTTGTGGATCTTTTATGTTTTTGTTCTGCCTTGTGTTTGCTATGTCTTTGTGCGCGTCTGTTTATATGTGCTTTGTGGTCACCTGCTGGGAAAGGGCTGACCTCTTGGCTCTCGTTTGTGGTGTCTTACTGTGAGTTTGTCACTTTCCCATTGGTATCCTGGGTCAGATGTGGTACTTGATTGTATCGATTCCTGATCTTTGAACCCTTACTTACTTACAGTGAGTGAGTTTAACTCTTACCATGCTGGGTAATTCTCATGCATTTTGTCATCTGATTATTCTACAAAATCATCTTTTTCAAAAATAACATCAGGTATACTAGAGTGTCAAACAATTTGGATCCAGATCTCGTTCCAAACTGTTTGCAAAGGATATCAGCAGATGGCACTAGTACACAAAGTGTTAAAGCAGGAATATTTTTTCTGGAAGGACCTCTGTATTTAAGCAAGAATATAAGAATCTATATCATAAGTGTAAGGGTAGGAATGAAAAATCCGTCCCTAGGATCGCTGTTTGGCATCACGAGGCTTGCCAAGTGATGACAAGTGGTGATCCCGAGAGACAGATTTTTCTACCTACCCTCCTACAAATAATGGATTGCTTTTCTTGCTCACCACTGTTTTTATTTATTTATTTTAAATAAGGATCTAGAAGTCCCTGAATACGCTAAGATGCATGTTTACATGATGACGTTACTTAACGTCCTGGATAAGATAGCATGGGTAAGAGAAGAGTTTCTATCCCAGGGTAAAATTTACGATATCCTTACCCGGTGTGCAAGAAAAACAGATATATTAAAAAAAACTTAGTAAAGTCAGAGGAACTGAATTATGCATTACCTGTAGAAAATGTTTATATATTGGCTGAATGTACGTAGGTCACATTAATAAGTGATGCTTGATCAAACCAAGTAGCATTACCAACAACAGGACTCCATCAAGTATATGTATTGTTTTCTGTCCAGACATACAAGCATATGCTGTAAAAAGCAAACAGAATAAAACCAGATTAAATGTCAGATGTATGTTTCTACAAATACTCATATCAATACCTAATACATGAACGAACCAGATTGTATCACAAACAGCACGGCTTCATCAAGTATGTGTACTGTGTTCTGTTCAGACATTCAAGCACATGCTGTAAAAAGAAAACAGAATAAAACCAGATTAAATGTCAGATGTAAGTTTCGATAAATACTAATATCAATAATTAATACAATAACAAACCAGGTTGTATCACGAACAGCACGGCTTCATCAAGTATGTGTACTGTGTTCTGTCCAGACATACAAGCATATGCTGTAAAAAAAGATTAAAACCAGATTAAATGGCAGACGTAAGTTTCTGTAAATACTCACATCAATAACTAGTACATGAACAAACCAGGTTGTATCACAAACAGTAGGACTTCATCAAGTATATGTACTGTTTGCTGTCCAGACATACAAGCATATGCTGCAAAAAGAAAACAGAATAAAACCAGATTAAATGCCAGATGTAAGTTAAGTTTCTATAAATACTCAAATAAATAACTAACACATGAATAAACCAGGTTGTATCATAAACAGTAGGACTTCATCAAGTATGTGTACTGTCTTCTGTCCAGACGTACAAGCATTTGCTGTAAAAAGAAAACAGAATAAAACATAATTATAACATTATGCATGTTGCATGTTTCAATAAATCATTATGTAATCGTTATACCATGGGTTGTCCGCCTGTGCGTGGAGATAATCCTTGAGCTTTAGCGAGTGGATTATCTTACGTAGGGGTGTACAAACATAGTATAACTATTTTATACCACCAACATCAGTGTAGACCTTGCACATCACGAGATATTTTGTGCTAAAGTTGGTAAGGGTGGTATAAATCAACATCTGGTACATTAACAAACATTTAGTATCACTAATAACAGGACTTTATCAAGTTTGTGTACTGTGTTCTGTCTAGACATACAAGAATTAACTGAAAAAAAGACAGAATGAAGACAGCATGAGTTTAAGCTACACGTTTCTATATATCATAATACTAATAACTAATACATGGTCAAGTACATAGTATCAGTAACAGCAGGACTTCATCAAGTATAAGTGTATACTATGTTCTGTTAAGTATATGTACTGTAATCTGTTAAGTTTGTCTACTTTGCTCTTTCCAGACATACAAGCGTATGCTGAAAATATAAAAAAAGCCAAAGATGCGGAATGTCAGATGCATTTTTTTCTTTTATAAATCACCACACCGAAAACTGATGCATGGTCAACTCGTGTAGTATCACTAACAACAGTACTTTATCAAGTATAACTTGACTTTTCGCTTACTGTAAAGTTGGCAACTTTAATATAATATCTAGGTGTGGTTCGGCTATTTCATCTGCTAAGGAAGGGAAATCAGGTTTTATTTATAATTTGGTAAAGAGTTAATAAGCTTTTTGAGCCGCGCAAACGTGCGTGCATTTCATGAAAATCCTAACCGTTTACACACTGAACTCACATTCATTAACCCTTAAAGCGCATAATCACAAAATGTGTTTTTTGTAGTCCACTAAACTATTTGAAGCCTCATAGATAAACAGTGTGAACCCAGATCAGACAATGTTTGCCTCCCTGCTTATGTTAAATAGACATTTTCAGATGCAGTTATTTTGCTGGCGTTTTAAGGACTAAATAATGACTGAGGTGTTGGCACAATATGATACAGTTTTTTTTAAATAAAACCACGCCTCATTTTCAGCTTTTACCTATGCCGAAGGTTGACCAGTCCTAATTACGCATTCATGAGGCGCCGCCTTTATAGTAAGCGAAAAGTCAAAGAATATCACTAACAACAGTACTTTGTCAAGTATTTTACTGTATTCTATCAAGGCAAACAAGCATACGCTAAAATATAAAACAGAATGAAAGCTAAAAAATAAGGAGCTATATGGTTCTATAAATCATCATATCAACAACTGATACGTGTACATTATCAAACCATTTAATTAATTTTAGTATCACAATCAACAGGATTTCATCAAGTATGAGTACTGTGTTCTGTCCAGATGTACAAGCGCATGCTGTAAATAAAAATCTGAATAAAAGCATATTGAGTGAAGATTCATGTTTATATATAATTTTGATCCATTATCTGTTCAAAATCGTTGGAAAAAAGTAATGTTTACCCTTAAAACGCCAAGAAAAAAACGCATCTGAAAATGTCGTCTGCTGATGTCGTCTGCTGCAAAGAATTGCCTAACATTGCTGACGAATTATGTATAGAGGCAAACATCGTGGACCCAGAACAGACTGCTCCTATAGTCTGATCTGGGTCCACACTGTTTGCAATAGAGGCTTCTTAAACATTTCAGCAGACGAGAAAAGCAGACGACTTTTGTTGCGATTGGCGCATTAAGGGTGAACCAGTTTGTTTTTGATGGGGCATGGCCATACATGGTGCAAGGGAGTCTCAAATATCTTTATGGCTATTGAATATTTGCAAGAGACTTCTCATTCCTGATTGTCCAGATAACTATGTGATTAAGTACGTATTAACCGTCTAACGTGACATTTATTTTACAAACGTTTAGTTTTACTTCAATTATTTCTTCTCTATAAATGAAGGAATAGAAACTGCAAACCGTTAATACAAACTGATAGAGTTCATGATCTGTGAGGTTGTCTCTTGTATATTCTTCAGTTTAGAGAAGCGTTTCCCTGTTTGCCCCTTCTGTTTCTCTGTACTGAACATAGGCATGCATGCATTAAGACTGGTTAGCATAGAGAGAACTTCTGATGTGTGCATACCTTGCGGTTATAAAACTGTCCTTGCTTGACTCAACTGTGCACGAAACCTAGATTGCTTATCTATGTTAAATGCAAACAAGTGTTGGCATTTAAACATTTGTTAGCACAATAAATACAATATCTAAGTAATTAAAGCAAGAACTAAATCTTTCAGCATTCTAGTTTTATGAGCAGAAATATCGTGCATTGTTGTGTTAAGCAGGCAAAACGGTTTATAATTTCAGGGCCAGATTTGGATATTTTGTCTGTTTCTATCCACACAACTATTTATAAAGTATATCTCTACTTCCAAGCTTGTTGACTTTTTGACTGCTGTTGTTGACTTTTTGTTTGTTGTTACTCCCATTGTGGGAGTCTGTAACTGTTCTATGTTTTGTTGTACGTTACTTAATGTCCATTCTAGTATTGCAACCATCTTGATGGGGAAGAGAGAGAGCTGGTTGCTTTGCTTAATTTGTCTTCCTGGTATCTCCTGATGGTTGAGTGATTCTTCCTTGCGGTGCCGTGGGGCTGTCTGCGGTTTGTGATTGTGGTTTTTCCTGATCATACTCACTTACTATTTAGCCAATATACAGTCGAACTTTTTTAATTTGAAGTCCTTGGGACTGACAATTTTATTTAGAATTATCAGTATTTCGAATTAATGGGAGGTAGATTTTAAAATGTGTAACCCCCCAAAATGATTATTATCATTTTTTTCTATCAAACAGAGACAGTTATTACAATAAACCATGAATAGGCCATATTCTCTGAATCCAGTGTGTCTAAGATTTAATTTGAATAAGCAAGTATTTCGAACAATCAGAGTTCGCATTTGCGAGATTTTACTGTACATTTATTCAGTTACATGCAAGTCAAAATGAACTTTTTGCAACTTTCTGGTATCTTTCGAAATCTTAAGATGACTAACCCTTTGCATACTGGTAACTCATTAACGGATATTCTGACTAAGTATGAAGAACCAGATACAATGCTGCACAATTAGGCATTTCATCAGGATACACTACTTATTAAGGTTAAAACAATCATGGACAGAAGAAACATCAAAATTGGGAAAACTGATTTGTTAAACCTTCAAATACTCGTATATAAAGAACAATCCGATTCTTATTACTTTTATCTGGATGGAATGTAAGTCCTTCAGAATACTAAGGGACACATATATACTTTGTATGAGCCGCGACATGAGTTTTTCAACAATTCTGTTAGTGCGACCAGCAAAAGCTCAGACCAGCCTGCGCATACGCGCAGTCTAATCAGAGCCGTTACTTGTCGCTTGAACATTCTATAAATATACTGACCCACACTTCCAACGCAAATGTTTCAGGAATGTAACTTTAATTAATATACGAGGTCTTGCCAAAATAATTGTACCGGTCAGGGGTTATGGCAAACATACACCCAAACAGGTTATGGTAAAAAGGGAATGATTGGTTTCTAAGCTAAAATGAGGCTGCAAAGGCTCGTCTGAGTCTACACTTGTCAAAATGCCACATTGTTGGAAATCACATGTCACGGCTCATATCTGTTAAGAATGAGTATCGAAGGCTCAGAGAAGCTATATAAATTCACAATATTGTCAAAACCTTCAATTCGCTCACACTCAAAGTTGGGGCGTATAAAATAACTTAGGCCAATGATTGGGCCTCTTGCCATATTTAAGCATTTATACGCGTGTTTTAAACAGAAATTACGCATATACGTTTTTCACAAAATTAGATAATGACAAATTTTCAGCGCAAAATTGAAAATATTTTCTTACCCATAGCTTTTAGCACATGTGTTGGATCTCAAAAGAAACGTCTCATTGAGACGATTCTTTTGTGTACCAACAGCATATGTTTTGATTAAGAAATAAGAATATTAGTTTTCTGTTTCACACTTTTAACTAAAGGACTGGTTTTTCTAAACTCATAATCTGACTTATTGATTTCTTTGTTAATGCATGCATTTAGAAATGTTATTATCAGTCACCCCTAATATTTACTGAATTGTTTCAACATAACCTAATAAACGTTTCCTATCTCAGAGCATGTTACCTTTATCAGGTCATGATGACGATGCACTTTTTGAATGACATCGCTAATGACGCTGAATCAACACAAAAATAAAAAAATATGTCATAATCGCTACTTTGAAGAGTGTTCAACAATGGGTAAACTGATAAATAGAATACCAGGTTCGCGTCTTTTGATATCAAGTTTATCAGGCTCGCCTTTGAGAACGCATGATGAATCGCTTGGCAAGCCTCGCAATGTCAATATGCATTCTCAAAGCCTTGCCTATTAAACTTGATATCAAAAGACACTCACCTAGTATTCTCTATATATTCCTTGATTAAGCAGTTTTCTGTGATACATGTAGGTTAATTACACTTACGGTAAGTACTAGTTTCAGAAATAGACATTTTGCTAGTTGCAATACTGCATAATCCTGAAATTGCAGGGCCACAGCGTATATTTTCTAGACAAATAAGCAAGTACTGTAGGCGAATGATAAGTTGAAAGTGACGTCATAGAAAAGCATTGTCTATTGTTATAAACGGGTGATACAGATTCGCTAAAAGTTTGCATATTATGAATTCATCATTACAATTTGTTGTTTTCGGCATAGCACATGGTGAAGATGGTACACCAGTGTGCTGATATTTTATTGTCACTTTTAACTTATCATCCGCCTTCATTAACCCTTTAAGCGCCAATCACAACTTCAGCAGACGACAAATTTTGCAACATCTTTCCCAATTTTCGAAAAAATAAGGTATGATGTTTTATGAGAATCATCTGCCAGCAGACGATTCTCATGAAATATCATTCCTTGTTTCTTATTTTTGAAACAGCAGAAAAATTTGAAATTGTCGTCTGCTGCAAATTATGGGTGGCGCTTTAAGGTTAACAGTTATGTTCTATACTAACACACTAGGCAAAATACTGGGAATGCACCAAAGCAAGTTTTAGTTATTTCCACAAGTATGAAGAAATAGCCTCTGTATGTATTTGTTTGTTCTATAAAATCAAATTTGTTTTGCGATAATATAGGGATCATACATGTTTTTTCATGCATTTACATTTGCCAGGTCCCATGGAAGCTGTTTGAACACGGCGTTAAGCTGAGTGTTAAAATATAGTCAGAGGGACCTGGCTAGTATAAAGGCCTCATGTTCAAACAGCTTCCTCGGGACCCAGCATGTGTTAATGCAAACGTGTGATCGTTGTTTTTGCATTTTTTTTACCTGATTTCAAGCTAAACCGCGCCAAAAACGTCGCTTGAACATTACAATATCCCTTTTCTTACACAGGATTGCTGGAAACAAATGGCATAAGCATCAATCTTTCGATACGTCATGAAGTCGTCACAACGTCATTGACACGCGCAACGTTTTCGCAAACAAAACCAGCAGCGTAATGATCCGTCAATGTCGCAACGCTTTCCGGTGTAATGTCATGCAAACATATCAGTGTCCAGATAGGCTTTGTCAAGTTAAGAGCCATGTAAAAACAGCACGTGAATCTCATGATTTAAAAATGGATTGCTGCGGCTTCAAACAGCTTCAAGTAACGAATTCCTATGCAAAAATTCTATTTTTGCGAATAGTGTTATATAATTGAAGTTATAGTATTACGACCATTAAACTCTAAATGGTATTATCAAGCTATTGGGTAACTATAAAGTTGGCATCTCATGAATACCTATACATATCTAGGACTGATCTATCTTAGACTTAACTAAAAGCTGAAATGAGACGTGATATTATTTGAAATTAACTGTATCATTTTGCGCCATAACACGTCAGTACAGACACAAAACGTATAATTTAAAAATAGTAAGCTAGTATGATCAGGAAATACCACAATCACAAACTGCAGACAAACCCGTGGCATCGTGAGGAATGGCGACATTACAATCACGAGACATCAGGAAGACAAACAAAGCAAAGTAACCAGCTCTCTCTTCCCCATCGAGATGGTTGCAAAACTAGAATGGACACAAAGTAATGGACAACAAAACATAGAACAATTACAGAACCGCACAATGTGAGTAACAATAAACAACGAATCAACAACAACAGAACCACAGCCTTAGAACGGACAGCAGCCAAAGCCACTGGGGGACTGAAATGCATTTTACTGGTACCAAATCTTTGCCATAGATTTTGCTGCTGTAGAAGCACAAAAAATATCAAGCTCGCATATAGGATTACTAACTATTGCAATGTATCATCATAGAGAAACAATATAATGAAATTAACGCTCTATGATGAAACAAAGAAAAGGGTTCACAACTCACAGATAGTAAGAGCTAAAGAAAATCTCAAGTTGAGCTACGGTGGGCCCAGCTACATCCAAGCATCAGGCACCAGCCCACCGATTAAAGCTTTACAACAGAGCCCTCATTGAGTCTGATGCCTGACCCACCGTCGTGCAATTACAGAGGAAACTATAGCTATAAATCGTGATTGGGTTTACAACCAAACATGCAGACTGTCGCATGATATCCAAGTTATATCCATTTTTTTTATATAACATTTGATCCTTAAAACGCCAGCAAAAAGCATCCAAAAATGTCTATTTATTGGTAAACGTATATGTAAATGTAGATGCAAACAGTGTGAACCAAGATCAGACTGCTCCTACAGTCTGATCTGGGTCCAAATTTCTACAGACGACGAAATTATACAACTTTTGTTGTGATCGGTACTTTAAGGATTAATAAATGTGAGGTCAGTGTATTTTCATGAAATGCGCGCACGTTTGCGTGGCTCAAACAACTCTTTACCAATGTATTAATATAACCTAATTTCCTTATTGAGCAGATGAAATTAGCTGAGCTACGCCCTGATATGAATTCTAAAGTTGCGGCCTTTTCAGTCGCCCAAAAGCTCAATTATTACATCTTAATTTCGATAGTGTATCTGAAAATGAAATATCTTTTTCTTTTACTTGTTTGTCTATGTCAGATTGTGCCAAAAAACAATACTTTACATAGCATACTATCAATCTTTTTGGGTTGATATATGAGGAGTCTCTTCTAAACCCCTGATTCTTGCAAAGCTTTCTGTTCGCGAGGCTGTTTAAAGTCATTCTCAAATGAAGATCAATTCTGTATTCAATGTATTTCCTTGCTGCTTGCGCATATATTTTAATTTGACAAACCTGATATTAATGAGCCAGTGCATGAGATTTCCAGCAATGTGGTATGTGCGACCAGCAAAGCCTCAGATCAGCCTGCGCATTTGCGCAGTCTAATCAGAGCCTTTGCTCGTTGCTTGAATATTCTATGATTGTTAAGTTACTTACTGAACACCATTTGGAGTGTCTAAGCTTTAAAGGAGGCTGCAGAGGCTCATCCGAGTCTATACTTGTCAAAATGCCATATTGTTGGAAATCTCATGCACTGGCTCATTTTATATTTCATTTCACAAGGAAGCCAAAACATTGTGCACAGCAATGATCCTGTGACATTTGAAAACAATAATGATCATTCATGTTCTATGATTGGGCATCATCAACAAACATACATAAGTAAGGCCAAGCAAAAAAAATAAGTGTGTTTTGAATACTGGGCCTGAAAATTTTAGGTAGGGTTGGCACACATATTTATTTAATTATTTTCTTTTTCAAAAAACAAATAATATTTTGCATTATTAAAGGCATTTTTCTTTTCAAAATGCATACAATTATATATTTTCCAGAAAACTGGAAAAATCATACGCTTCACCAGTAAATTTATGTAGAGTCTTTTGACCCTAACACAGGTATTTTTTTATTTTTGCATAATACAGTAAACCTGTCTTAAGCAGCCACTCAAAAAGAACATCAAAAATTGGTTTTCAATAGCGATTATCGCTTAATGCAGGTCAAAAGTATTGCAGAATGCCCTGCAATACATTTGACCTTCATTAAGCTACCATTTTCTATTAAGATCTTTGTTTTTTCTATTTTTAAGTGGCTGCTTAAGACAGGTTTTACTGTACAAGTCAATGCTTACTAACCTTCACACAAAATGGATGAATCAGCTACAAAAGATCCTGTTGTCGCACAAACTAGGTTACTATTCAACAGGTTTTGTTTGACAGTCGCATTGCAAAATGACACAGAACATGTATCTTCAATTGTCTGTAAAGAGCTCTCTGTTAACAGGCCATCTGGTATATCCACATCACAGCTGACACCTGAAGCGTGGCAAAAATAGTTTTATCAGTCACCCCTAATATTAACTGAATTGTTTCAACATAACCTAATAAACGTTACCTATCTCACGGCATGTTACCTTTATCAGGTCATGATGACGTTGCACTTTTTGAATGACGTCGCAAATGACGCTGAATCAACACAAAAATCTAAAATTTCATCATAATCGTTAGTTTGAAGAGTGTCCAACAATGGGTAAACTGATAAATAGAATACCAGGTTCTCGTCTTTTAATATCAAGTTTACCAGGCTCGGCTTTGAGAATGCATGTTGAATCGCTCGGCAAGCCTCGTGATGTCAACATGCGTTCTAAAAGCCTTGCCTGGTAAACTTGATATCAAAAGACACTAACCTAGTATTCACTAAATCTTATGCTATTAAATAGGGAATACTAGGTGAGTGTCTCAAAGCCGAGCCTGGTAATCTTGATATCAAAAGACGCAAACCTGGTATTCTATTTATTAGTTTACCCATTGTTGAACACTCTTCAAAGTAGCGATTATGACGTGTTTTTTTTATTTTTGTGTTAATTCAGCGTCATAAGCGACGTCATTCAAAACGTGCAACGTCATCATGACCTGATAAAGGTCACATGCCGTGAGATAGGAAACGTTTATTAGGTTATGTTGAAACAATTCAGTTAAGGTCACTGCCAACACCTGGGCGATTTTTTTCCAAAAAATAGATTTTTTTCATTTTTTGATATTCTGTAGTACATCATATTATAAGAAAAATAACGCATTTTAAAGAAAATTTACTGGCCAGTTCAAAAGTTACAGCTCTTCATTATATGGCCTTTGTTGGCTTTTTACGCAGCTTTTTGGAAACTCATTAAGACAAGTAAAATATTCTGTAACTCAATTTTATATTTGAAAATCGTTATTTCAAACAAGCATGCGAAGCCATTAATAATTAAGAATTTTTTCCCAAACCATTCTTTTGCAGATATACAAGTATTTTTCTTCATATCACGCTTTCAAACCAGCATTCACCGATATTTATGCATTCATTTTCAGCAATTACTGACTGATAATTCAATATTTTAACATACTTTAAAAAAATAAATTTTTCTAATTTTTTTTAGGAAAGTGATCATAATATAAGATGCATTATGACAAAATTAAAAAAAAAATCACCGTCTAATTAGTGAGATATTACCAAATAATTATCCCTACCCCCTAAACGGCAAAATAATGAACTAAGCTGGCTTTTCTTATTTCTAAACATGTTAAAACCTTACGAACCAAACACTATTGATTGAAATACCTCACTGTGAACTGCCAAATGAAACTATATGTATTCCAAATTCTTCGAACATTTATATGCATATATGAGAAGACTTTTCAATACCAAAACCGATACCAAAATACCCCACCCACAGTAAAACGAAACTTATCTGCATTTTGTCTGAACATCTAGTCGATATATTTTGACCAAATTTGCATTGATACATCATTAGGATAAAGATGTAATGTTTTCGGGACATTTACCGTTTTTCAAGGTCACCGGGTAACTCTGCATTTCTAATTTAGGTGAAAAATGTGCTGTTTTAATATGCATCGCTTCAATTGATCGATGCATATACTACATGTACTCATCCACAATTTGAAATGTTTTTAAATCTTTGTTGCGGCCTCGGGCGCCATACTAATGTCCGATCGCGAAGCAAGGCCAGACCTTAACACTTGACCAGAGGAGGTTTATTTCTATTAGATCTATATATTCTTTGACGGACATTTTCGGTTGAAACATATCAAATGTAGAGTAAACTTGGAGATAAGCAAAAATTTAGCGTAAAATTGTGAATATCTTATTGCTCATTATTTTTATATTTGCTTTGGGTACTCAAAAGAACCGTCTCATTGAGTACCTATAACTTACCTATGCTATGGTTGGACCCGCATTTAAATGAAAAAGGTTCTTTTTATGCCCACACCCTTCCCCGTACTGAAGGGGGTATTCAGTGGCGCGGAGGGGGAGGGGGTATTATCTTTGGTACGGATCCCGTCGGCGTTGGTCATGGGCGGAAATTGGCCACGAGTAGTCTAGAGGGGCTAGATATTTTCTATGTGCATATCACATGAAATAGGTTTGTTGATTGGGTCCGCATTTACATGAATATAAATGCATATATGAGCATCGATGCGACAAAACCTGTCTTTGGGGTTTCCGATAAGATCATACCAAAAACAAGCGTTCTCAGCAACAGAGACTAGATAGAAATAGTGAAGACTCGCTTGGAGCAAGTTTAAATACGATACTATTCACATTGTGAATAGCAAAGGCGCTGATCAGACTGCGCGGATGCGCAAGCTGGTCTGTGCCTTTGTTGTTTGCAGACCCCGAAGGCAGACTTCCTCGCGTACCTTTAGTAAATTTAGAGTAGGCCTACTATAATTTAGACTTACGACTATACTTGGGTCAACCTTAGTCCAAGATAGCCCTTGTAGCTAAATATTGGAACACATTTGACATAAGGCAAATTGTTTAGGACGCAAACTAAAGCGAGGGTCTCTCAACGTCAACGTCAAGTTCAATACTTGTCGTTTACGCATAATGACGTCATAAGAGCAAGTGACGTCATTAGCGCACGTCAGGCTGAAAGTAGACGCTTAAGAACGTGACGATAGTCTGTCTTGGTGATATTTTAATGCAGGCAAAATAAAACCAGAAAATCATATCATATAGATATATATACAAGTAGTTATTTCATTATTGTTGTTGTGGACTGTCAAAAACCCGCGAACAATCGACTGACATTTCCCTGGCATAATGCGTGTTCCATTACACTGACTGATTTTTTTCTTCTCACAGAGCTGAGCATCCATCGTTTAGTATCCGCAAAGAATGCCAACTTTTGTTGTTTATTATACTTAAAATTTTGTTTGCATTTTTAATGTGATATCAACCACTTTCAGGTTACCAACGTGCAGTGTAACGGGCACTACTGTCTGTAGAAAACATATCTTAGTTGCGTAAAATCATACTTTGTCATAATCGAACACTACCAAGTATTACCTCCCTTGATGATTTAGAGTTACGGTTATTGCTATGGAAAACAAACTAAGCAAAGCAAACAACCCTCTCTTTCCCATCAATAGGATTGCAAAACTAGACTGCACAACAAAAGGCAGAAAAATACAGAATCCCACAATTGGAGTCACAATCAACAACGAATCAACAACATCAGAACCACCGCATTAGAACGGACAGCAGCCTAAGTCACTCGGGGCTTAAATGCCTTTTACTGATACCAAATCGTTGCCCTGGAGGCTTCATAACTATACTGAGGGATATTAGAAACGCACCATTTTATATTCACTTTCTCTTCCACATGATTAATTTGAGGAGATTTTCTTTATCATTTTTATCCTCTTGCACAATGGACCATGATTTACCATAATTTCGACTTGCTCATGCTGTTCTTTCTGGCGTAATACCAACGTTAGTGTTTTTTTTCAACAATTGTCGTCTTACAAATGAAAATTTAATTCAATTTGAAACCAAACACTTTGAGGTGGTAGCCAGATGTCTTAACTAATTGAAAAACACAAAAGATTTTAGAAATAAACGTTTTATTGCACTCCCTTTTGCAGCGTTTCTTTGCTAACGTCAGTCTTAAATTTTCAAACAGCAATAACAGGTGGGCGACGTTCGCGCATGACGCGATACTTTTGTCTTTTATGCAACTGATTGAAGAGTATCTGTTGGCAATAAAAAAAATTAGATTATTCTGAATCCTTAGGACATAAACGGCCAATGACGGCAATAGTAATGACGTCGTGTAGACGAAATGAACGTTGTCAGAGGCCTAAAACTTCATGATTTGAGTTTGTCTTTCCTTTTGATTTCCAGAACGAACATCGGTTCAAAAACCTTTTTTCGTTCATTATGGAAGGTATTGGTACTCTGTGACTTTTTGAATTTGAGTTGTCTCAGAATTATCGCGACGTCACGCCAATCATAAGCCACAGCGTTTCGATTTTCTCATTGAATGCAAGCTGAATGACGGAACTTGTCAATTTCATTGTTCACATAATGAAAATATAAAAATTCCAGCATAAATTAGCATTTCAGCAGATGGTGTGTTTCTAAAGTCCATCAGTATATTAAAATGTATCATCATAGAGAAGCAGTCTAATCAAATTAGCACACTATGATGAAACAAAGAAAAGAGCTTATGAGTCACAGATAGTCAGAGCTTAAGAAAATCTCAAGTTGAGCCACGGTGGGCCCAGCTACAAACAAGCATCAGGCACCAACCAACCGATTAAAGCTTTATGTCAGAGACGTCTTTGAGTCTGAGGCCTGATCCACCGTCGTGCAATTAAAGTGGAAACCAAACCTATAAACCGTGATTGGGTTTTAAACCAGGCATGTAGACTGCCACATGATATCCAAGTTATATCCAACTTTTGATAACGTTTGATAATATTTTTGAAATGATCACTAAAAGTAGGTTTTCCAACATTTTTTTGGAGTTTATAAAGTTAACTAAATCACCATAAGTGTAGGTTCAGATATGCCCTGTTGCAGAAGAGTTCTTAAACCAATGTTGTACTTAACAATTAACTCTGAGTGTCTTTGGTAGAATTTAGAATTTGCTGTTCGAATTTTATGATATCCTTGCTTTAATAACTTAGCAGTTAAAAATACCGCACGCATAGAGCAGTCGGTAACGTGTCTGGCAACAGATGCGAGTCTATATATAATATTCTAGTCTATATATAATAATTGTTATTGCTTTTGCATATGTGTGCCATCATTTTCATGTATATGAGATTTGTTACGCTGCTAATAAAATTAGCATGGAACTATATTTTGTTGCGTATCTATGTAGAATCCCAGTTCAATAATGCGATTTGACGGTATGAAAACCCATCACTGCCTTTTTTTAAAAACGATTTTCATCGCAGTAGTGGTCATGTGATAAACAGGATCTTACATGAGTGGTGATTAAATATGGAATTTATGAAACTCGCCAAGGCTCGCAAAATACAGAAAATAACCAACTCATTTCATAATTTCCATATTTAATCACCACTCATGTAAAATCCTCTATATAATTATAGGTGCCTGATAAACTGCACAAGATGAACTACACAGCACCATTAGACTTATCTCATGATAATGCTGGACAATATTTTTATGTTATATACACAGACGCCTTCTGCACTGCACGTAAATGACTGCACCAACTCATTAGACTTACCACTCGATAATGCTGGCCAAAATATTGCTATATTATAGAACTGGCTGCTTAATGCATTGCACACGAGGAATGAGACAACTCTATTAGAATTAGATTCGGATAATGTTTGAAAGTATATTGATATGTTATAGATAGCTCTGCTTGGTGCACTGATGATGGATGACTGTACAACTCTATTAGACTTACCACTTGATAATTCTGGACAATCAATTGAAATGGTATAGGTCCAGCTGCCCGATAAACTGCAAGTGAGTGACTGCACAATTTCATTTTTCTGGAATCCCTGATCACAGCTGTAACTACTGCATTTACTATCAACATTGTTTGAACATGATGCCATATTCCCATTAGAAAGCGTCAAAGGACAAAGAATTTCTGAAAAATAATAAAAAGAGGATCTTATATAAGTGGTCATTTAATATGGAATTTATGAAACTCGTTGGTTAATTTCTGTATTTTGCTCGCCAAGGCTCGCAAAATACAGAAATTAACCAACTCATTTAATAAATTCCATATTAAATGACCACGAATGTAAGATCCTGTTTATCACATTTAGTACCAACATTTTTTGAACATATCCCCATTAGAAAGCGCCAAAGGACAACGAATTTCTGAAAAATAATATGAGCCGTAACATGTGATTTCCAACAATGTGGCATTTTGACAAGTGTAGACTCAGACGAGCCTGTGCAGCCTCCTGATAAGCTTAGAAACTCCAATTATTGCTCAGTCAGTAGCTTAACACTAATAGAATATTCAAACCACTAGCAAAGGCTCTGATCAGTCTGCGCGTATGCGCAGACTGGTCTTAGCCTTTGCTGGTCGTACATACCACATTGTTGGAAATCTGATGTCACGGCTCAATAAGGTTATTATGTTTGTTTTTTGAGCTTGGGATGAATGTACTTTCCTATTGCAATCAAATGGACACGTCAGCTTTCAATTTAAGGATTGCTATGATTCAGGAAAGGATAGTACAATACGTTTCGTCGATCACAGAATGGCATCACAAGGCTTGCTGAGTGATGCCAAATGATGATTACAATGGGCTGTTTGTTTTCTTTCCTATTCTCAGACAAATAATATATTCATTTTTTATCAATATTAAATAGCACACTCTTATATTAAGTTAAAGGCTTTTGGAGTTCATGAATGTGCTTATATAAGACATAAACATGATGACGTCACTTTAACATTACAGTGACGTCGCTTGTATGTCGACGTGCAGCTGTTCGCTTTGTATTCTTAGCACATGTTGGTATGGGGTAATATTATGTTAGATATAATTTTCTCAAATGGTTCCATGATACTATGTCCCCCAGGGGGGGGGGGGGGGGGGGTACTCTAATTTTTTCCGCATGCGTAGGCACGGACCCAGCATCAACCGTTCACCCCAAAAAATATCAGGAATTTCAAGCACCCCCAAAAAATATTTGAAATTTTAACAACTCTCAAAAAATATCCCAATTCCGTACCTTGACCTTAAAAAAGACCCTAAATTACATAGAAATGACTCTCAAACTAGCCCAATTTTGTGACGACCCCCAAAAAATATCTACAAAATCTTCATACCCTCCAAAAATATTCATTTTTCTGAAATCCCCAAAAAATATTGAAATTCAATATTTTAAACCCCCAAAAAATAGGCCGAGCCTACGTATGTGTGAAAATATCAGAGTACCCCCCCCCCCCCCCCCCCGGGCTATGTCCTTATAGATTCATTATGAAGTATTAAAAGTACCTGTACATAAATCTGAAACGTCATGATTCCATGATCCTGTGTCCGTACATATCAGTGAGGAGGTATTTGGATTTTTCTGATAACCACTTTTACAGGTATACCCAGTACAAATATCATCTACCCTGGTATCACAACCTGGGGGTAAATCGCCATTGGAAATTGTTCCAGGGCAGAATATTTCTACAAAGTAGAAAAAATGTGATTATGAACGCAAAGAAGTTTTATGATAATGTGTTCACTTTTTATTGAATTATAAGACTACGAACAAACATGTGACTATAAAACAGAGAGTATACCTCAACAAATGGGCTTCTTTACGCGAGAAAACATGTCTTCAAGGGTCTGCGAACAACACAGGCGCAGACAAGCCTGTGCATCCACGCAGTCTAATCAGTGCCTTTGTTTTGGTTTTGCTTATTTGAATGTATATCTAAACTTCCTACATGCAAATTTTCAAGTTTCTAGCTAGTTTTCAAGCTGAGGAGAATGAATTGAGTCTCGCTTTATCAGAAATCCTAAAAAAATCTTTAGTCCCATTGTGGCCCAAATAATAATTTTGAAAACGTTACCTTTTTATAAAAGAACAAACTGACACTACACTTAAGGGGAAGTCGCATACAAACAGCCAAGCTAAATAAACTGAAAAAAAACCCTGTTCCTTTCTAACTTTATAGAAAAAAGTTAAAACCAGGGATTAGTCTTTCTATCAGATTAAATAGAAAAGATGAATACATCCTGACACCAACTTTAGACATATGAGCCAGTGCATGAGATTTCCAACAATGTGGTATGTGCGACCAGCAACGCCTCAGATCAGCCTGCGCATACGCGCAGTCTGACCAGAGCCTTTGCTAGTCGCTTGAGTATTTTATGAGTGTTAAGCTACTGACTGAACATCATTTGGAGTTTCTTAGCTAAAAGGAGGATGCAGAGGCTCGTCTTAGTCTACACTTGTCAAAATGTCAAATTGTTGGAAATCTCATGCCAAGGCTCATATTCTACTCTCTAATTGAACGAAACTATTCTGGGCCCGGAATTACAATGCCTCCTTAAGTTAAGTAGACGTTTACGAACTTAACTCCAATATTTCTTAAAGTTAAGATTCTATCTTAAATGTGCATTTATAATGCGCCGTTTTTGTGAACCTAACTTAAGTATAAATCCTCGGCTAAAATCGCTAATTTGACGGAAAGGCTTACGAGGACATACGAAAAATATAGAGTTTTAATGACTGTAAGCGACCCAATCGTTTGACGCGTCCTGTCAATTAATCAGCGGACTCGAAAAATACTACAAATAGAGTAATTCCTGCTCATTAAAACCCTCCCCACGACGCAGAAATACTTGGGTTGATATTTTCCATTTCATAAAAGAGTGTAGGCGTCATTTAGAAGAGACGAGGAGGGAGGGCGGGTGGGGTGATATGCGGCGGGGGGGGGGGGGGGGGGGGGGGGGAGTACACACGAACTCGTTCGCGATGATAATGTTTTTGTGTGTTTGTGGGAGCACTTTACATGCATCTAGCTCGTTGTATACTATTTATGGGCTAACCAATGATACTGTGTTAATCATGATCAGCTATCCAGTGGGGGTTAAGTTTTTTATCCTTTTTTTCTAAACCATTACACGCGTGCATATTTTAAATGGCAGGTTATGTGGATCCTTGAGCAATCCATGGTTGCTCGCCTATGCGATAAGTACCATAATATCGTGCTGGCTCGGTTGCAGTTTGCTCATACGAATGTTTAAAGTTAAGGTAAACAGTACAATATCAGTTTTGTTTGTTTGTTTGATTTGATTATTTACGTCCCATCAACAATCTTTCAGTTATAAAGGGACGGGGCTTCCATGGTTGAACCAGTACTAAGCTAGGATTTATGTTCTTGCTCAATGACACAACGCAGTTACGCCGGTGATGATCGAATCCGCGGCCCCTCGGTCTCGAGTCAAGCACTCTACTACTGAGCCACTGCGCTCCCAAGCAATATTAGTAATTGGGAGACTTCGAGGTCAACGTAAATTCGGGATTTTCATCCGACTTAAGCTGTACAACACTGATGCCATGTTAAAAGCTACAAATATCTCTGCAAAAGTGGCACCCGGTTATCCATCTATTTCGAGAGCCCTGTCTGGTCATATCTAATGACTTACATAGCGTACATGTACTCATTTTGGACACATAAATTCCCAATGGCAAGCCAGAAATTGGCTGATTATCAGATAATTAGCTACTTGTTTTAAATTTAAAGGCGCCAATTGAGCCAGAACGCGCTACACTGCATACATGATACTTCCAAATGAAAAAAAAAACAACAACAACACTCCAATATGATAAAACAAAATATGTTTCAATAATAAGCCTAAAATGACCTTGACCTATTTTAATTTAATCAATGAGATCAGGTAAGCGCTACAGGACCTTCAGGGGGGAGTGTGTGGTTATACAATACTCGTAGACTTCTTGATGTGGTGAACCATTCAAACTTATTACTATAAAATCATACCTGATAGGCAGCGATACGCTTTTTAAAAAAAAAAAAAAAAAATACAAAACAGCGTTTCTAGCAATTCAGTTTATTTGTCATCGCCGCATACAGTGTGGGACAAAGCATGTAAGTAATTCGGTATTTTATATGTGCTAGCAACATTGTAGAGACTCCCTTCACATCTGACGTTGGGAATAATACAAGATCCCATTGCACAAAACGCCTTTATTACACGGCTTACTACTCTACTCAAGGCATTTTTGATACCCAAAGCGTATCTCCAATCACTAAACAGTAGGACACTGTCGTTGTTTACCACAGCCGCACAGAACTTGCATCAATGGAGTGAGTGTCATGCTATGTCTTTTGGCCAAGACGATGTGTGGGCGAACCAAGTTAACGATGCCACGCGAATCCAGAGGAGGGGGCAGGGGTCCGGACCCCAGCCCCCTGAAATAACAAATGCTATAGGTTTATATAGAAATATGCAATTGGACCCCTCCCCCTTGGAAAAGTTGGACCCCCCCGGAAAAGTTGGACCGTCCTTCTCCATGGAATATTGGAAAGTTATGGTTTAATGATAGTTTTCTTTGAAAAAGCCATGATCACTGGACTCTCTCTGCAAAATAAGCTGAGGACTTACAAAAAAAACGAAGAGAAAAAAACATAGTCAGAGCTTTTTTTTCAGTCAGTCGGGCTTGGACCCCCCCACCGCCAAACCCGACGAAAAGTTCCTGGATCCGCGCATGGATATACGTTATCGTGGTGGTAGAGAAACGATATCGCTCCTAAAAAACCCTCTTTAGTGCTGCCAAGATCTAATGACCATGTTTACATTTGCTTGTTTGTAAACATTGAAAACAAAACAGTATAGGTATTGCTCGATAAGCGTAGAGTTACGTAGACGGTCAGGTGATGGTGCTTTATTCACCCGATTGGACAAATACAGGGTTTTCTTTCATACTTCTAACTGTTAATCTATTTCGTCACTCTACGCTAACCGAGCAAGGACTATAGGCTGGCATATTCAGCAGTCAGGTGTAGTTTAGAAAACTGTTTGATATCATCTTGTATAGCCCAGACGGTAGAGTCGCTGGCAGCAGAACATACATTTATTTTTCCATCATGCGCAGGGTTCGAATGCCATTAATGCTTTCATTTCTTTTTCCTCATTTTTATTGTATCATATTTTCACATGTATCCTTTAACCATTATTGGAAAACAGTTTTAACATTTATACAAAGTTTCCATCAAATGGGACATTATCAAACACGAAAACGCATATGCTAGATGCCATTGAATGCATCAACTCAATAGGGTACGCATTGTTTGCTGTCATAAAAGTAAGCAAGGGTGCAAAGATCAGGAATCGATACAATCAAGTAAAGCGATATTCAGCAACCCGAATGGTTTGGAAATGCTTATGAATTATATCTTTAAATGAGCCGCTTCATGAGATTCCTAACAATGTGGTATGTGTGACGAGCAGAGCCTCTGATCAGCCTGCGCATACGCACAGTTTGATCAGAGCCTTTGCTAGTCGTTTGAATATTCTATGAATATTTAGCTACTGCCCAAACAGCATTTTGACTGTCTAAGCTTAAAAGGCGGCTGCACAGGCTCCTCTGAGTCGACACATGTCAAAATGCCACATTGTTGGAAATCACATACCACGGTTTAATAAATAATTGATAAAAAAATAAAAATAAAAAAACATGGTACTGTGACGTGGTTCGAACTCGCAACCCCGTCACAGTACCATGTCAAAAAGTTAAATCTTAACTTTAAGGTAGCCTCGCTGCTACCTTAAATATTTAAGTATTTTGTCGAGATAAGGAGACATTTAAGATAGGGAAAATGATTGTAATGCACTTTTCGTGAAATTTAAGTAAGTTCGTCAATTTAAAACTACCTTAACTTTAAGGAGGCATTGTAATTCCGGGCCCTGGTTAGACAAGAATGAGAAATAAAAAACATAATTGTATTGGAATGTGCGAAGGATGTGTTCTACCACTTCCATGCAGCTTACATTGCATTTACATTAGTATGATCACATTAATAGTGGATGTAGGCTCTATCTTTCTTGGAACAAATGAAATAACAAGCTAGTTATTAAACATTTAGACTAAACACCATGTTTTGATAAATTAGAACAATAAAGAAATAAAAGAAAGCAGCAGCAAACCCACTACCTTGTATTTTGATTCAGCCCCATTTGCTAATAATACTAGGGTAAAGTCGGGTAACTTCAGACATCAGGTTTTGGACAGCAACCTTCTTAGTTTCATATTTAATTATTGGAATAGAAACAAACAAATGAACAAAGCAAGCAGTGATAATCCTGATGCAATGGCTCATGTTGTCTCATCTAGATTTCTACTGTTTGCAAATGTATCTCTGAGTTAACTGGATGTGCAAAGTTACCAGTCTGTAGCCTAATCTATCATGAGTGTGCTTGTCAGAAGAAGCGGGTGCATTAGAAAAAAATTCTCTCACAATTTGACATTGAATGCCAAGCATTGCAATATACAATGTGAAACAAAATAACGGATCTATAGAAAACAATTAAGGAAAAGAGAACAATTACACAATCATTTTTATATAGTTGATCTTACATGAGTGTTCCTGTTTTATTGATTTTATAAAATGAGTTGAGGAAAAGATATCATATGCGAGGCTTGTCGATCATTTTATCGCTTTGTCGCAATGAGTTAACTAAATTCAATAATACAGGAGCACGAAAGTCAGATTCTATTTATCATATGCCATTAACATTACTTTGGAATATTATTTCTGAGGCAGACGTAAATACTTTATAATTTTGTTATTATGTATGCAACGTTGATATGTACGTCGTAACATTTCCCCAACATCTGTACACCACTAGTGTTTTATCGTTTTAATTGCATGGCGTTATTTAACTCCCAGACGCGACGTCATATGATAAATAGTTTTTCATGATTGGCATTACAATGCTAGCTGAACGAAAACAAATGTTGGTACTGAGGAAGATTTCTTTCTATTCTCACAGCTATTTCTGTAAAGCCGCAAAATACAAACCTGTACAAAACTGAGTGATATTGGAAGTCCATGCCCCTGTGGCATCACAGGTTAAAGGTGAACTTTCCTGCTTCTGGTATCCACGGTTACAGTTGAAACTTCCACAATTATCCCCAATATTTGTCCCACATGTATTGGGCAGCACACCATTCGCTATAAATGCAGGGCATCTTATTTCTGAAAACAGCAAGTAGATTTCATTACTTACTAGATTTAATTTGTTAAGTACAAACACTGGAAATATATGAAAAAATGTAACCTGGATATAGGATTACAATTTTATCATGTTTTGCACAACTGCAAATGAAATGTCCCTGCTCAACAGAAAAAAACTAAAATGGTCTAAATAAGCATTTTATATCCGATGATGTTTCAAATCCTGCTTATAAGTGCTAAAATGTCAATGATTGACTGCATTTTAAAACTTATGAATAGGATTAATTTCATACTAAATTGACATAGACAACAATGTGGTGTTATGACAAGTGTAGACTCGGACGAGCCTCTGCAGCCCCCTTTTAAGCTTAGAAACTCCAAATGGTGTTCAGTCTGTAGCTGAACAATCATAGAATACTCAAGCGACTAGCAAAGGCTCTGATCAGACTGCGCGTATGCGCAGGCTGGTCTGAGCCTTTGCTGGTCGCACATACCACATTGTTGGAAATCTCATGTCGCAACTCATATATATTTCACATTGAATCCATTTACAGAATTTTCTGACTATATTTATGTCATAAAGTGTACATCAATAGAAATGTTCGTCAAATTTTGATTTTATGGAAATCAAATTACATTCAATTAAGTCATATCTGATATTTGGTTATGTTGCTCCCATTGTGGGGGTTCAGTGCTTGTTCCTTGTTTTGTTATGCAAAATTTGCTAGAACACATCATTTGATTGGAAAGAAAAAACTGGATGATTGTAATTGTCTTCCTGATGTCTTGTTTCTTTTATTATTGTGTGGTGCTTTCTCGTGTTGCCTTGGGTTGGTCTGCATTGTGTGAGTGTCTGGATGGGTGGGGGGGTCTGGTATTCATTATTCATTAAAAAATTAGCCCGTTATTCATCTCATTATAATTTTGGGTTATTCATTAAAATATTACCAATTATTCATTATAAGTAAGAAAGGTGGCAAAGAAATTGGATTATTCACTATTCATTAATTTTTTCTTCAATTCATTAAAAAATAGGATTATTCATTATTTTTTAGGCTCTCATTATTCACTATTCATTACTTTTTTGGCTCATTATTCACTTTTTATTATAAAAAGGGCCATTATTCACTAATCATTATACCCCATCCAGACCCTCTTGTGTGACCTTGGTATTTCCAATCCTACTCACATACTTTTTTCCAATCACTAATTTTTTTCTCATCTCTCCACTGAAACATATTTACTGAGAAGGAAATGTCTACATATCAGAAAGCCTCACATTCGATCTCATATTGCCAGCTCGATTGCTACATTTAGTAATACTCGATCGCTCATGTTAGACCCTCATTTTATATCAGCCATGACATAAGATTTCTAACAATGTGGTATGTGCGGTCAGCAAAGCCTCAGATCAGCCTGCGCATACGCGCAGTCTGATCAGATCCTTTGCTAGTCGCTTGAGTATTTTATGAGTGTTAAGCTACTGACTGAACACCATTTGGAGTTTCTAAACTGAAAAAGAGGCTGCACAGGCTCGTCTGAGTCTAAACTTGTCAAAATACCACATTGTTTGAAATCACATGCACTGGCTCAAATAGAATACAAACCGACACATATGGCATCCAAATCATGATCCCAAAGACCAGATCCTGTACAAGACAATGTGCTGACATTTTCGTTTTTCTTGAATCCATCATCACACGAGTAAATGTCACACGTATCTCCAACTAATGTTCCACATGATTGTGATAGGTTGCCATTGGAAACGTTTACTGGACAATGGATTTCTAAATAAAGATAATTGCATCACATATTATACTCAAAGTAAACATTGTAGCTAAGGTCTTCACAGGCCTTGTGAATTTTCATGAAACATGCATACCATGCTTATGATGTGATCAAGAGTATGAAGATAAATTCCATTTTTTATACAAATTTTCTGGTGACCTAGTGAAGCATTCAGTTCAATCGCTACAAGATCGCAATGCAAGTATGTCATTTTTTTGAAAGTTTTTTTCCATTTAAATCATGGTCAAATGCAGATCATTTAATCTTTCTTCTTTTACGTTAGCTGGTTTGGTTTAAAAATGTTACGATGCAGAAATAAAGAGCGGCAGAAACAGTGATAGTTGCATATACACATAAATATGCAAAGTTTTGGCTATGCAACTGTTCACCTATATATACTGGTATTATATATGGTACCTTTTCTAATATAAGTCTAAAATAAGGGCGGTTTGTCTGAGATTGAATTCTCTGTACCTATATTTGGAAACCTGATTATTCCCCAAAGTTGGAGGTTTTCGAGTTTCTCGCATTTCATGCAAGCATTTGCCTATATATGGCTTAGTTTTCAATATGTGTCAGGGGACATTAGCAAATACGGATAGAGAGGTACGTTAGTAAATAAATTGTTCTTTACAGAAGGCAGGTACGTGAATTTTATCTATGATTGACAAGGCTATAGTATACATGTTCAAGCTTTAGCGGCTGAATGCACTATAACTCTAGCGTGGTAGCCTGCTGTAATAGTAAGTCTTCATTTTACTATCTTTTTCGTCTGTTAAGTCAACCAGCATTTTTACTACGGGTTCTCTAGGAAGTCACAAATCACGTACCGTTTTTTCAGAGAAAATAGGGAATGTTACGCACTAACGTTGCAATCTACACACTTGCGTATCTTTAATCCTTAAGAACCGTTCTTTCGGCTATAGTGTAGCTGTCAGGGTAGACTTGGAGGATTATTTTAGCCAAAAGTGGTCGCAGACTTCGTCCAGCCTGCGCGAAAACCAAAATTGCTGGTGGACTTATAAGGGACCGATAGTGTACTATGTATATAAGCAGATGGATTTTTAATTGTTGTGACTTGTATTGCGTTGTTCGGAAAGGCGATTTGACCTTTGAAGAGAAAATCGGCTTTCAGTAGCCACCCTTGTGTGTCACAACGTGTTAAAGCTGACGCATATACGTATAAGGGTTCGGCGCATACACTAAAATACTCACATCAATAAGGTAACAGCTGACGCATGTACGTATAAAGGTTTGCTACATAGACCAACATACATATACAATTATGAGTATAGCTGACGCATGTACGTATAAAGGTTAGGTGCTTTCACCCAAACACATATGTAAATATTGTGCATTATTGTGTATCAGTATTTGTAAACTGTGGAACGATCTAGATTGCGTGACCTCAAAGGGAAAGAGGCCACGATTCTCGACGTCTAAGCTACGTTAACGTCTCAAACCAAGGTGACGTTATATTAGCAGACTGTATCAGATCTATTGATAATGCTTGGGTTTGTTCGTTTGCTGCCATGGAGGTATTTGGTTAGTGCCGACACAAGTTGGTCCCTACAAATACTTTTCCAGGATTTTAAATTTATTGGCAGAACATCCAAAGACAGATCAATCCTAACTGCATAGGGGTCATTAGCCATACACTCAAAGGGTAGGGCTAATCGCGCGCATATGGGGTTTGGGCAGGTTTTGTTGTTGACTTTTTGTTTATTGTTACTCCCATTGTGGGAGTCTGTAATTGTTTTATGTTTTGTTGTACGGTACTTTATGTCCATTCTAGTATTGCGATCATCTTGATGGGGGAAGAGTGAGCTGGTTGCTTTGCTTAATTTGTCTTCCTGGTGTCTCACGACGGTTGAGTGGCTCTTCCTCGCGGTGCCATGGGGTTGTCTGCGGTTTGTGATTGTGGTATTTCCTGATCATACTCACTAACTATTTTTGATGTCACGACTCTTGTGTTTGTGCTGCATGGTTACTGTTAAAAGTTTCCCCGTACTTGCATTCAATGTCGTTATCATTACTATAGTCAGGATTTACTCTTGAAAATTATTCATTATGTTGTTGTTGACTTTTTGCTCATTGTGACTCCCATTATGGGAGTCTGTAATTGCTCTAAGTTTTGTTGTACGTTACTTTATGTCCATTCTAGTTTTGCAATTATCTTGATGGGGAAGAGAGAGCTGGTTGCTTTGCTTAATTTGTCTTGTTGGTGTCTCGTGATGGTTGAGTGGTTCTTTCTCATGGTGCCATGGGGTTGTCTGCGGTTTGTGATTGTGGTATTTCCTGATGATACTCACTTACTATTTTTGAAAAGATCACTAAAAGCTTTTTATTTCTGTTTATTAAAACGAACAACTCCACTACACACACGAGAGATTCTGATTAACCAATATTCTATCAGCAGATAATTCTTTACAGAATTGTCTCTATGTGTGTCCCCTGCGACACTGGGGAGAGATAGACCGTAGACGCCAGAAGTTTCAATGATCAAAGGGCACATAAATAGTTGTCCCCCTTGGACAACTAACAGAGTGGGGAACAGTTCTCCTTGCCAGGTCAAGTGTCTTAGGTCAAGCCAGTGCCGTGTTAGCATATTTTAATGCGGATGAAATAGACTAACCCAAGTGTCAAGATCACACATACCACTATAAGGAAAATAGACTGACCCAAGTGTCAGGTTAACGCGTATATACATAATAAAGACAAATGAACTGACCTAAGTGTCAGATGGTGCAGTCACCCCAATATAAAGAGGTAACGTAACGTCTGAAGAAGCTTCAGTAACATCTGCAGAACTGGCGACAAAGTGCTCACGTGAAGTAATTGGTGAATTTGTGTTTAAATTTACGTTACTTATTTTGTCTAGTTGGCGTACGACTAAAACGGGACACTTTAAGATCGCTTCCTTTGGAAACTATCTCAGAGTGGAAACTTACTTTAGAAAGGGATGACCAACTAGTCAAAAATAACAACGAAGGTATCGTCACTGTATTATTTATGTGCTGTCGATGTTTGTTTAGTAGATAAAGTACTTAAAAGATGTGAACTAGTTGCGTGCTTTATTTTTCCCTGGTGGTATTGTCAACGAATTACAGGGGTCTTCCAATAAAACTTTCCCTCTTCCGCCTAGCTAAAGAGTATTTTACAAACAATTAACACTGCGTTCATATACAGTATAAAAGATGCCTGTTTTTGACTAAATATCAGTTAATTATGTTAGTTTTCTCTTTTACTGCACATACATTGGTCCGGTCTCAGACATATTGACGACACTGAGCTAAATTTTTGATTGGTGATTTGGTACCTGATGCTTTTCTTTGACTGGGTCAACATCGCTCAATTTGAATTTTACTTTTAAACCTACTTTCCATTTGTGTTTCATGTTTGTCTTTATTATATTGTCTTGTCTGTTTTTGAAGCTTTGTGAACATCTGCTTGGAGCTGACCTCTTGGCTCTCTTGAGTGTGATGTTTCTTGTGTTTTTTTCACTTTCCAATATGGTGTCTCAGGTAAGGTGTGGAACTTAATTCTATCAATTCCTGATTTTTGCAATCTTCTTTACTTTCTGTAGCTGCCATTGGCATTTTTTTGTTCTGTCTTAGTATATCAATTCTAATAAAGTACATTACTGTAATTAAGCATCATATAAGTTAGGACGCATAAATGTGAGCTTAACATTATTTGTGTATTTTTGTGTTTAAACAACAGTGACATGTATCGACGCTTAGACAGTAAAATAAATTTACCCCCCCCCCCTTGCACACACAGCACACAGAGAAACGCTGGCTGCTTTCTGTACTAAGACGATTGCTCTTTTGTTGTTGAATATTTGTTAACTGCTGCTCCCAATATTTATGGGTTTTTGTTTTTTATCCTAGTTTTGTGATTGCAACATTGTTTCGTTTGTACAATTATCTGGTTGGGGAAGGGAGAACTAGTTGCTTTGCTACAATTGTCTCCTTGTTGTTGTGTGTTGTTAGTGTTACGCTTCTCTTACTCAGAGTGTTGTTGATTCGCCTATGATGTGTGATTGTGACACTTCCTGGTCATATTCAACTTTTTTTGCTTTATAACAGAAATATTCGGCTTATTTAGCAATTCTCCTTGCAGATATACATGTAGGTTGCACGCAACTGTCTGTTGCCTCGGTTGGCACCTTTGAGTGGAAACTGGTATATATATTGCTATATTGCAATAGAAGTTGACGTCTATTCATCTTCAATGTGGCGTTGCTAAGCAACTAAAGCTATGTTGGAACGGGCTGACGACATTTTTGGCTTGGTAGTTGTGAATTTAAAACCATTTCAAATCTAAAAGAGTATAATAGTAGACCTTTTAAACTTGTTTCAATTGTTGAACAGAGCATTTAATGCTATGACCAAGTATCAAAAATGCCACGAAAAGTCATATACATGTATTTGTATCTAAATATCAAATAAAAACACAAAAATACATGGAAAAACATTTTACATACCAACACAAAGAGCTGATGTATTCTGATTCCACTCTCCTGACTCTGTACAGTTCAAAGAATCAAGGCCATCATTTGGCTTATACCCACTATCACATTGGTAGTTAATACAGGATTCACCAACCTTTCGTAAACAGTCTTGTGGTAGCTGACCATGGGCAACAGTTGCGTTACAAAATGTTTCTAAAAAACAAGGACGTTTATTTGGACGAGTTATGTTTGAGCGGAAATCATACCGTGATGGAATATGAAATGAGCGGAGAACCATACAGTCAAAAGAGCGGATGGAAAATTCATTCAAATGAGCGAATTTGTTGTACATGTAATGGCCAAATTGAATATTGCTCAGTGCTTAATAGGTGATTGGGAGTGCATTACAGTGGTGGATCCAGAGGGGGTTCGCACTCCTCCGCGCTATTAAATATCCTATGAAAATGAAATAATATGGTCTCATTGAGACCAAATTATTTCATTTTCATGGGATATTTAAGATAAATGAGATAAAATCAGCAAAGCGAACCCCATACCTTTATACTTATGAGCCTGTTTTCCAGCAATCATTGATCCATTTGGATGTTACCTGGAAAATTCTCTTATTTGAATGATTTAAACATCCGCTCTTTTGCCTTATGACTCACCGCTCTTTCGCAAAAATAAATCTGCTCTTTGGTATAATGGATCTGCTCAAACGTAAATCTCCCGTTTACTTAGTATGGCATTAGTTAATATAGGATTCATCAGCCTTCCTTACATAGTCTTGCTGTAGATGCTTATGGATAACAGTGGTGCAACATAATGATTCTAAAGGGCTGAGATTGTTGTATGTGTTGATACTTTACGTATTAGTCAACTCCATTGCAGTAATGTCTTAGGTTTTCCTATTTTCCTTGGTTGGACATGAACTAATCATAAACTAGCAACCCTCTCTTGTTACCAGAAGATTCAACCAGTTTGCTAATTTAAGGGGATATGTCTTTCAAAAGCTCTTACTTGCATGAAATTATTCCTTTTTAAACAAAAAAAAATGCTTTTTTGTCAAGGAGGCAGATGCCCTTGGCGACATTGTTGTTTGAACAATTCATACATCTCACATAGATCCCTTTACGCCCCAACATACAGGTTTTTAGCAACGGCAGCATGTTTATCAGTCTTTTTAGAGTTACTTTCTGGTTTGATACCGTTTGCAATATTGTGACATTCTGGAGGAACTTTAGATAAAACCATTTGCATGAACATGAACTACAATTATCTAACTGCACTATTTAGAAGTATTTTGACCCAAATATTATGCATTTCTTGTATTATTTACATTTTTTTCAATTTGACCTTGAAAAATTAATGAGCAAAAATTGAAAATATATAGTTTTCTACCAGAAATATGTACATTTTAGGCGAAAATACTTCTAAATATTGTAGTCGGATAATTGTAGTTCATGTTCATGCAATTGTTTTTTTTTTCTAAAGTTCCTCCAACGTGTCGCGACCTTGTAAATGGTATCAAACCAGGAAGTAAAGTAAGTAAGGGTGCAAAGATCAGGAATCGATACAATTAAGTACCACACCTGACCCAGGATACCAATGGGAAAGTGACAAACTCACAGTTAGACACCACAAACGAGAGCCAAGAGGTCAGCCCTTTCCCAGCAGGTGACAACAAAGCACATATAAACAGACGTGCACAAATACATAGCAAACACAAGACAGAGCAAAAACATAAAAGATCCACAAAAGAAGTACCGCCTTGGAACAGTCAGTAACATATTTTACTAGAGGGCTTAAACCGGTTTTAGGGCGCGCCAACCTCACCCTTAATTCAGATGTGGATCAAGACATATAGATATTTAGTTTGCATGAAAGACCCCTAACTTATCAATGCATTATCTCCTAAAACATAAAATCAAGATATAACAAGGAGATAAAGCAAAGATAAGGACTCAACAGTAAATAAAACTGAATACCAGAGCAAAAGAAATCCAACAGGTAAATCCCGGTGGGCCTGACAAACAGCCAAAGCATCAGGCCCTTACCATCTCATCAATAGATAAGTCTTTAAGTTGGAACCATCATAGAGTCTGAAGTCCGACCCACCGGCGTGCAATTAAATACAACAGGTAAACCCCGGCTGGCCCAACAAACAGCCAAAGCATCAGGCCCCTACCATCTCATCAGTAGATAAGTCTTTAAGTCGGAACTATCCTAGAGTCTGAAGTCTGACCCACCGTCGTGCACTCTAAAAAGACTGATAAACATGCTGCGGATTGCTCAAAAGCTGTATGTTGGGGCGCAATGTGATCTATGTGAGATGTATAAGTTGTTCATACAACAATGTGGCCAAAGGTTTGCGTCTCATTTACAAAAAAGCAATTTTTGTTTATACATAAAATTTTTATGCAATTAAGAGCGTTTGAAAGATATATCTCCTTAAATCAGTTGTACATTTGTGTTTACATTCAAATCTTTTATTTTTTTATTGTTTTGGGATTTTCAAGGGATCAAAAAAGTTTTATTCTGTAAACATGTTTTAGAATATATTTGGAAATAGTGGTAGATGTTGTCTGGATTTCAATAGTGATTGCAACTTTGTATTCAAGGCAAAATCAACCTTTAAACTTGATAACTACAGAATTTGTGTGGTTTGAATCGTTTCATTATCACTATATGTCAAACTTACGATAAGAAGGATATTTGCACTAACCATTAATCTGACTATCACATTCAAACAAACGTGCTTGCTATTCTGCTAGAAGCAATAGATTAACATTTATCACATTACGTTGCATCTGAGAGTGATATTTAAGACATAAATTCAATTTTCGTCTGTTCATGGAATCATGAACACTTCGAGTCTTTTGCAAAGTCAGTGAAGCCAAAGAGACCGCAAGTATTCATGATTCCATGAACAGGCCAAACATTGAATTTATTACTTATACTTACGTTACATATTATCAGTCAAGTATGCATTATCAACTTTTATGTAATTTGACTAGTTTTCGGATATTTTGAATTAAATTAGACATAACGGAGGCTACGGAATAGCCTAAACGCCACACAAACGTCAGTAAACAAACAACGTTATTGGATGGCGTTGACGCTTGCCTGCAAAAATGACGCGAATATGGGTGTAACTTAAATCATTCTGTTCATGAACGGTATGGAGGACATCTCAAATGTAAAGATTCTTTTAAAGACTTGAAGTGGAAATGTAAATATAACGCTATGCAATAAATTTGATAAACGAGTAGTGGTTTATAGATTTCAGGACGTTACTCATAGACGTCCATTGTAATGTTGCGTAAAATGTCATAGTATTGACAGTATAAGCCCAACGGTGCAATTTTCATTATCTTTAATGTCATGTGATAAATAGAATCTAACATTCGTGCTCCCGTATTTTTGAATTTATTAAATTCGTTACTAAAAAGAGATAAAATGCTCGGCAAGCCTCACATTTTATCACTTTTTCTCAATAGTCAAGGAGCTAATTGTTTGAAAATTGACTTCGCACAATTTTCCTGCCAGAAAAGGTTTGATTCAGAAATAGTTAGAACTACCCTTCTACAATATTTCAAGTTGTACACTTGCACGTCGTACAATTAGATCGTGGTAGCAGTTTTTCAGGAAGAGTTTTTATACACCTACCCCATTCTACTATTTAAACAAAAATGTGACATTTTAATAAGAAACGGTATCCAGTTGGTATCCAGATGAAGCACACAGCCATTATGTATTGTCATAAGCTCGTTTGGGGCTAAACAAGTACCAAAAAAAAATTGTTGAATCCAGAAATGCACCTTTTATATTATAAATGTCATTTACATTATATTTTCAACTACACCTTATAAATCATTTAATTTTGTTCAAAAGTTTAATTTGATTAAATCTATAAGGAGTATTTAGGTTTTAAAATCCATGTTCTGAACGGAAAATTACCTGAATATTTCAAAACTACAGACAGCTTGTTTCTATCATGAATACTTTAAGAATTATAAGCTGTGGAATATGATAACCCCCAATAAATGTTGAATATGGTTAGAGCCATGTCACTTTGAAAATTGTGAAGGAGTTCCAAATCTGCCCATCCGTGGATTTCGATAATATTTTGTATGTTGAATAAATACGTTATAACAACTACAAAAATGAAATTATCTTATTCTTCTAAGGCTGTTATGCCAAAGGGGGCACATTGATGTACACCCTCTTTGTACTAATACATGACCTATTAAATATCAGTATCAAATCATTAACATTATTGACTGCTACATTATTTGAATGGAATATGAAAGACGACTCCCCAGGGTATACCTTACTACCATTAATGTATATGAATACATCTAGATATGTTTTTCTGACCCATCAAAATTTGATTTAATATCCATATTAAACACTAAAATTAGTGTCTATCGGGGATTCTGTCCTAATATTTACCATTTTCCAGTTTTTGTCAACCCATACTATTTTCCGAAAAGTAGTCAAATACATCCTCTATATGCATGTAAATTTTCATAAAATTTGGACACCGGTAACAATGTTATAATTTGCATGAAATGAGTTAAGTCGGTTTTGATTCAGTAGTGATTTCAAATAAAATATTCCAGTAGGTCTTACAAAGCACAGTTTCCACCAGTATTATTCTAAAAAAGCATTGACGCATAGTATCTTCATCCAAGTTAGGTCCAAGATTTATTTTGGTGTCAGAAGTTTTGGCTAATTCAATAGCATAAAACTAGCATTTTTGTAAGCAGCACTTGATAAGTAGCACTCTGTCTAGAACTTAGTTGTAGGGAAGGATGTCCAGCAGGTATCATTGTAAATTGATCTACCACTGGTTTCAAAATTATTTTTGGACTGAAGCCAACAGGTGTTTATGCTCTTAATGTCTTTCAGCCATTGAAAAAATTTAAACAGATATGGATTTATGCTAGGTAATTTATCGTCTCCATCTACTTTCTATGTTCCTATTGCACCTAGAATTTCCTCTATCTAATGTCCCTCCTAATCAAATATAAAGGGTAAATTGGTTCAGGACTACAGGTCCATTTAAAAAGTTATTTCACTACGCAATATTTCAAAAGTTTTTTCACATTTTTGTAATACATAAATGATCTATGTTTTACCATGCATGTAATTAAATTCTTATGCCATTTTGTTTCTATAAATCTTCAGACAATTTTTGTATATAAACATCAGATAAATTCCGATGAAAACACATCCTACTTTAAATACATTCCAATTAAAACACAACAAAATACGTATATGCCTACATCATAAAGTCAGTTTTTTGTTGCACCTCCCTTCGCTTAAATAAAATCTGCATTTCTCCTTGGCATTGAATTGTAAAGTTCTACCAGGATGTTCGGTGCTTCACAATACCACGCTTCACATACTCGCTTCCACATCTCTTCATTTTTACAAAGTAAGAAAGAGGGCAAGGCATTTTGTTACCCATCTCTTTCTTCATTATATTCCAAACGTTCTCTATGGGATTCGTGGCGAGTTCCCTTGCCATTCCAGCACGGGTATACCTTTACATTTGATGAATGTTCAAGTACTTTTAGAATTGTGGCATGACGGGAGGTCATGCATAAAGGTATGTGGAAGCTAGTATGCTTGCGTGGGAACACAACTCATTCACATGTCATTTCAATATCAAGAACAATATAACTCTGGTATTTTGCACTATCCGTTTTACCATTCACTTTTCTCAGAAGATTAGGCCTCTGCTGCTAATAGCTCCCCTATATTACACACCTCCTCAAGATTTTATAGTAGTATGAATTCACTAGTCATGATAATTCTTATTCTGATTGCGCCAAACACGACAATGGCGTCGATTGTTATGACTGCGAAGTACCAACTTATGTGAATGTTTTGGGTTCTCAAAGAAGGGATATATCTGTATGCATGAACTTGGGCCTTGCCATAACTCTAAAAATACTTGAACATTTGCAGAATGTAAAGGAATACCTGTTCTAGAATAAGCAGGGAATTCGCAAGACATTAACCAAATGTCGTGTAAAAAGATATGTGAAAGCGAGTATGTTAAGCACAGAACGTCCTGGAAGAACTTTACAATTATATGCCAAGCAGAATTGAAGATTTTATTAAACCAAAGGGACGTGCAACGAAATACTGACTTTATGATGTAGGTGTACAAGTATGTTGTTGTGTCATTGGAATGTATTAAGGTCTGTTGTTGCGTTTTCCTTGGAATGTATTTGACATTAATATACAAATGTTGTCTGATTATACGTTGATATGATATATAGAAATAAAATGGCATGATAATTAAATAACATGTATGGTAAAACATAGACCATTAACGTATAATAAAATGTGAAAAAACTTTTGAAATATTACGTGGTGAAATAACCTTTATAATGGACCTGTATGTGTATACTTCTCATTAAAGTAAGTAAGGGCGCAAACTCTCATAAACGGACTTAGTGAAACCAGGTCAAGTGTTTAAGAAATTGTGTATGTTCTCACTATTTTGGTAGGTTATTTTTTCAGAGAACTTGGATTTCACTGCTGCCTTTGTATTGGGTTAAACTTTCTCCTGTTCATTGATAAAGTGTTGTATTTTCATATTCTAGTCCATCTGGAATAATTAGTTTCAGCAGAAAGTTGAAGACTATTTAAGCCAGTGCTAGGAGGCATGGGAGCTGCATCACTCCATTTAGTGCCATGCAGAGACTGAGTGAAACTGAGTCTTAAGTTTTAAAACTTTATAGTTTATTTCTATTATGGAATTATCCGTTTTCCAACATTATTTAAATAGTATCCTTATTTTGCAGTCCCTTAGTCACTCATTGTGTACATTTTAATGAATGGTTTACAGAATCTTTTTTTGAATTGCATTGTATCTTAATCGGTATTGATTGTGGTTATTTCTCCTGCATTAAGTTCTAACCTTGTGCATGTTCTCACAAATAAAAGAAAATATATTGAACATAATTAATATTCTGTTGCTGGGGTCATACCCTAGGGGTGGTGGGGGTCAAAAACTATAGCGTGGGATTGCCATGGCGCCCCATCGACTGCTATTGCATGAATTTAGAAAAATATTTAAAATGGAATATGCTGACAAGAAAGCAATAGGCGAACATCAAGCTTTTTTTCCTCTCAATTTTACCTAAGCCTTATTTAGCGTAGGATACATTTAAAGATGGCGTCCTTACAGCAAAACTGCTACCACAATGTGACTATTCGACGTACCTAGGAATGTTTTGTTTTGTTTGATTTGATTCTTTACGTCCCATCAACAATCTTTCAGTTATACAGGGACGGGTCTTCCTGGGTTGAACCAGTACTAAGCGTACCTAGGAATGTATAAGGATTGCATTTCACCAGTCAAACTTTTTCTGGCAGGTAAGTTGTGCCAAGTCAAAATCTAAGGCCCGTACAGAAATCAGCCCCTGGACTACAACTGGTGTAACAAATCCAATAAAACATGGGTCATCATATAAGACCCTCTATTTAATGAATGAATGAAGAATGATATGACGAAACCAATAAGACTGTGCGCCGTACAAAGACTAATATCAGCTTATCACTCAGTGGGTGACCTAGGATACATGCTTTTCTTACGTGGACAGCAAGTACTCTAATCAGACTGATGCCTAGCCAGATATGTATATTTTTGTGACCACAATCATATTGTCGCAGGCTCGCAGCTCAAATCTATATTTCAAGGTTCATTTTCTTCACGACAGTGCTAATTTTCGAAATATTCCTGTATATTCTTTGACTTTTCGCTTACTGTAAAGGCGGCGTCTCATGAATGCGTAATTAGGACTGGTCAACCCTAGACATAGGTAAAAGTTGAAAATGAGGCGTGGTTTTATTCAAAAGTAACTTTATCATCTTGCGCCATTACCCCAGTATAGGCGCAAAACACATTATTTAGCCCTTAAAACGCCAGCAAAGTAACTGAATCTGAAAATGTTTTTTTAACATAAGCATAGAGGCAATCATTGTGGACCCAGATCAGACTGCTCCTACAGGAGCAGTCTAATCTGGGTCCACAGTGTTTGTCTATGAGGCTTCAAATAGTTTAGTGGATGGCAAAAACATACATTTTATGATGATGCACTTTAAGGGTTAATAAATATATACGGTTAGGATTTTCATGAAAAAAGCTTATTAACTCTTTACCAAATTATAAATAAAACCTGATTTTCCTTCCTTGGCAGATGAAATAGCCATACCACCCCAGATATGAATATCAAAGTAGCAGCCTTTACAGTAAGGGAAAAGTCTTATAATACCTACCCTCACATAAAGTTTCAGTATTGAGGTTCCAGGTCCCATTCTCCGTACACTGTAAGGCAACCACATTCTGGGTACGGTGATATCCACTAGCACAAGTAAAATTATCACAAGTTGAGTTTACTGCCACACCACAGTCTGCAGAAAGCTGCCAGTTGGAAACGCTTGCAGGACACTCAATTTCTAAAAGGTCAATTTACACATGAGTTTTTACAAAACAGTCGCCTATTGATGTAAATCAGATAATTAAACCACTTCTAGTGAGCGCCCCAGGCCTCCTGATAAGAGTGCGTATTGGAAAATTATATTCTTTATTTCTCATCCAAAACATATGTTGTGGGTACTCAAAAGAACCGTCTCAATGAGACGGTTCTTTGAGCACCCAAAACACATGTTTAGATTAATGGGTAAGAAAATAATTAAAATTTTACGCAAATAAAATTTCCTTATCTGGACCTATGACTGCGCTATGACTATATTTATGCATTTAACATCAAGTTTATTGTATCGAATAACCACATATCATGTCTATGAGTATAAACTATCAAATTGAATACTTATTTGAAACACCAAAATTGTACATAAAGCAGTTTGGGAGTAAGAAGAAGGTATTTGCTTTGCTTGTGCTGTAACTCTGTGTTCTCTCCCATTCGCTTATTCTAGCTGTAAGTTGGTCTGTACTCTGTTATTGTGGCATTCACAGTCATACTAGTCTCCTTTAGATTAATCACAGGAGCTTGAAGTTCTATCCTTATATCGCTTCTAAACCCTAAAACCGAAAATCTCATAATGTCATTACTACGTATTGACATTGTGAGCTTTTGGTTTTGAGGCTATAGGGTGATTGAAGGATCGAACTTCAAGCTCCTGTGGATTAATATTTTTACACCTTTTTAGATGTTGTTACTGCTGTAGTTACAGCATTCCCAATTGTACTTCAATATTGTGTTGTTATTACTTGTATAATTCTGTGAGTAAGGATAAGGTTTCCTCAGAAGCATAAAACCACTTATTAATCCTGTTCAATGGAGTGCTATAGCTGATTCATTTTGCTGAAACTGCACCAGCAAAATATTATTGAAATAGAATTTTACTGGCGGGCCAATGTTGGCCCACTTGTATATGCTTCTAGATATGTCTACTAGGTACATTTACTAAATGGGCCTCGTCGCGAGAAAACCTGTCTTTGGGGTTTCTGTCAAAGCGAGATTCAAATCAGTCTCCTCAGCTACAGAGACAATCCAGAAGATTGGAATTTCACCAGTTGCATGTTTACATATGAAATTTCCCATAAAACGAATAACAAAGGCGCTGATCAGACTGCGCGGATGCAAAGGCTGGTCTGCACATGTGTTGTTCGCAAACCCCCGAAGACAGGTTTTCTCGCGACGAGGCCCAAATAACATTAATTCTCTCCTTTCAGATTGTAGCCACAGTGTATATTTCGATGTAATTAGACCAAATATGACATATCGACAGGATTTTTTTTTCTAAAATTATACTAAATGGATTACCTGTGATTCATATGTATATGTGCCTCATCGCCAGAAAACCTGTATTTGGGGTTTCCGACAGAGTGAGGTTCAAACAAGCCTGAAGAGCTACAAAGACTAGCTAGAAAATTAAATTCTTTCTTGCAGCCAGTTTCGATGTGATACGGTATAATAAGCGAACAGCAAAGGCGCTGATCAGACTGTGCGGATGTGCAGGCTGGTCTGCGCTGTTGTCGTTTACGAACGCGGAAGACGAGTTTTCTCGCGTCAGGGCCATAAACATGTAAGATAAATCACACCTATACACAAATCTGACGGATCGTGACTCCATTGGCCTGATTCTGCGCATGTCAAGTTGGCAACACTTTCATTTCGTTTGTACCCGCTAATACATGTAAAGGCATTGCATGTTTCATCTACTCTGCTAGTACAATCTTGAGGAAGATCTCCGTTGGAAATACTTGTTGCACAAAATGTTTCTGAAATTTAGGAAATAATGGACATTAGTATTGATATAAATTTTTGTAAACTGTCCATACATTATTTTAATTATGATATGAGCTAACTATGGAAGAAATTGTGCGAACTATTTTGTAAATTGCGATCTAGTTTATGTAAGAATATCATTAATTTTGTTTGTATGAGTGATTTGTGTTGCTTCATGGTGATATATGATCTGCTATCGGACATTTTTGTAATCCTACTCACTTTTTTGTACTGCTGAAGAACATTCCAAAATAATGATGCACAGAGCACCCTTGTAAAATGGTATTGTAAAATATTACTTGACTTTTCGCTTACTGTAAAGGCGGCGCCTTTACAGTAAGCGAAAAGTCTAATTATAAAATGGTATTGTCAAATACCTAGCACTCTGTAAGTACACTGTATAGCCTGGTCCCAGGGTTATCAAACGTCTGCATGCCCTACTTAACAACTTATTAAATTTCAACGGTTTTAAAAAATATAAAATGCAGAAAATATAAGTGTTCTTGCTGCTCAGAAGAGCTTGATCCAATTATTCTATTTATAGATGTGAAAACGTCAAATATTGAACAGGATAAGCAGGCGCAGACTCATAAATTTTGTTGGGGGTCCAAAGATTAGAGAGTAGTTTTTTGTGTGTTATTTTAGTCATCATAGTTTACATAGTTTACATCAGGAAGAAGGGCTCCTTACCAATACTAATATTCTCAGCAGGCCATCATTGTCCATGGCAATGGCGTTTCGCTGGTGGGCGATGATGGCGTGAATTTTCAAGGGGGGGGGGGGGGGTGGGGCTCCAGACCCCGAAGATCTGGATCCGCGCATGATAAGCATCACTTTTATTTTATATCAGTATGGTTATATAATGTTTTGTTAATCTTAAGACACTATAGTTAGTGAGTTTCTCAAAAAATGTGCCGAATACATTCAAAACACTATACACACAGCATGAATAAAATACTTTACTCTCCGACCTTATAAACTGAAAGTTTTAGAACAGATTAAGACTAAAACCAAGCATTTCAAATATGTGCCAATAAAACTGTTTTAACGAAAGAAAACAATCATACAAATACTATTTTCTTAACCTTATCTACAATGTTAATTATGAAACAATTAACTGAACTATTATATTGTTAATATGAGTTTGATAGACGCTACATATTTATGTGTGTCAACTTGTTGGCATCAACATAGCTTTTGTCATGTAACTTTAATTGGATTTTGCTATTTTTCAGTTAATTATCCGTCGAAGGGTCCATGGGACTAACCCTTGGTCGCCCGACATTTTGCAAATGTTGACAAATGTCAGTCTATTTGTTACTATTGTAAATGGCAAATGGGGCACAAACTTGTGCAAATTTTTAAGCCAATAGGATCATTTCGTGTCAACCCATGTAAGAATATTGAGCCAGTAATATCCATATTTATCTTGCTTACAGTAAAACATGTATTAAGAGGCCACTAAAAGGAATACCAAAATAGGTTTCAAGACATATAATTGCTTAATGCAGGTCAAAAGTACTGCAGACTGCTTCGGTGGAGCAATATGCTGTATTTTAGACCTGCATTAAGGTACCAAATGACTTTAAGACATTTGTTTTGTCTATATTTGAGTGGCTGTTTAAGAGAGGTTTCATATACAAACCAGTGCACAAAGCTGTTGTATCTGCATCCCATGTTCTGGCACCAGTGCAGCTGATGGAGAAAGGTGTACTGCTTTCGTAGCCATAGCTACAATTAGCACTTGTGCACGTCGCCCCAAAATCTAATGAGCAGCTGTCTGATAGTTGGCCATTACTAATACTTTTAGGACATTGAACAGCTGAAAAGGAAACATAACAACTGTACATGTATGTATGCAATCTGTGAAATAAAACACATTGATTAGAGTATAGAAACAAATTGTCTGATTACAAATCATACCATAGGTTTATAAACATTCATTTATCACTAGCACTGAATTCAATGCATATCAGATGCGAGTTAAATTGGTAAAGTCTACAGTGAAATGATCTTGCAACAATTCACTAGTGAGTGATACAATTTATGAGCATTGGCATGAGATTTCCAACAATGTGTATGTGCGACCAGCAAAGCCTCAGATCAGCCTGTACATACGCGCAGTCTGATCAGCGCCTTTGCTAGTCGATTGAATAGTCTATGAGTGTTAAGCTACTGACTGAACCTCATTTGGAGCTTCTAGGCTTAAAAGGAGGCTGCACAGGCTTGTCCAAGTCTACACTTGTCAAAATACCACATTGTAGGAAATCACATGTCAGGGCTCTTATATCTTTTCACTGTGGCAGAACAAGGCCTTCTGTGCAGTACTGGAACTAGGACATTTACAAAAAGTTTTAAGTAAAGGATTTTTGTCAGAAATAATGCTACGCATCTTGTGACATCAAGATCAAACATAATGACTTCTTTGTTTGGTCTGGCGTAGTGCCAGTTAGCACGTGAGGCCTATTCTAAGGCATGCTAAATAATGTTATTTACTTAGATGCCGTGTTAAAATATAATTTTAAGTCATTTTCGTTCAAACTTTGTTTACTCTCAATGTTATACACGATAAACACACTGAAAAAGTCAAGTTGAAAGAAAAAATAAGTAAAATTAGGGGATAACTGTATTCAATTTTTGCATTTGGGGAGGTATAGCGTCAGATGTAGGGTCGGAAATTTAGTTTTAAGGCGACGCGCGAGCGGAGCCGTAAAACGTGATTTCCGAACGTATATCCGACGATATTCTTCCCCAAATGAAAAATTTGAATATGGTTTTCCCCATTCTAATGCACTTCTGCAGTTAAGTCTTAAATTGAAGCGTTGCAAGCCGCATAAAGCCGCACGTCATCCAACGATATGTGACGCAATAAATGACGTCAAACAATTTCCGAGGGTATATCACAGGATATACTGTCGCAAATTTTTGACGTTATCCAATCAGAAGTCGCGTTACGAAAGCAAGCGCATTAGAATAAGAGTTGGGTTGTGCTTTTTTTATTTTCCGTTTGGTATAAAATAAGAAAAAATCATTTTTAGGTAACTACCAAATATATCTTATCTTGTGCAGTGATAATACTAGCATTTACACTCGTGCTACAAACTCGTGAAACATGCTAATTTTTACTGCCACACTCAATGAAATATAATATTCTTTTATATTCACCCCCCAAAAATAATATCCTCTATTTATTTTATCACAAGCAGTGAATTCAATGCATATTAAATGCCAGTAAAATTGATATAATCTACAGTGAAACGATATCATATCGATTCACTAGTAAAATTCCAAGAATCGAATTTGTTGTCTAGCAAAACAGAAATCAAACAAGCCAAATTAATCGAATTTATATCCCTCGACGAATGTTGAGCATTTTAGAAAAATGCATGAATCCAAAATAAATCCCATTTCTCCACACCCTGAGTTCAACTTGGGTATTATACAGATCATAATTATTAAAAGCCTGTCAACTATTTTTAGTGCTTAGTTCATTAAAAAAATATTTATCTGTCCAATTTAAATATCTGACCTTTCAACCCAACCCACAGGTCAGGGTGTTTGAAAGGTCAAAGTTATGCTTCTTTGTTGGTCTAAACTTCTTTGCATTTAATTTGATATGCAACATGACCATGTTCAGAATAAAAAGCGTTGACCTTTTGACCCAACCCTAGGGTCGAGCATGTGTGCAAGGAAAATTATATGCTTGCATTTTGCTTTAAGCTCCATTCCCTTTATTTCGATATGCAACATGAATACTTTCAGAAAAAACAACTGTTCTGACCTTTTGACTCCACCTCAGGGGTGAATGATGTGTGTAAGGACAGAATATGTGCTTGCAAGGAGCTTCACCATCCATTTCCTTTAATTTGATATTCAACATGACTACCTTCAGAAAAAAACATATTTTGACCTTATGTCTCCATCCCACAGGTGGAATGTGTGTGTAAGGACAGAATATGTGCTTGCATGGTGCTCTACGCTCTATTCCTTTCATTTGATATGCAACATGACTACTTTTAGAAACATAAAATGTTGAGACCATTTGACCTTATCCACAGGGGCCGAGCGTAAGTGTATGAACAGAATATGTGCTTGCACAGAGCTCTACAATTCATTCCCCTTCTTTGATATGCAACTTGACTACCTTCAGAAAAACTATTTTTACCTTTTGATCCACATGGGGGCTGAGGGTGTGTGATAGTACAGAATATGTGCTTGCATGTTTCTCTACGCTCCATTCCCTTTAATTTGATAAGCAGCATGACTACTTTCAGAAAAAAAAAATATTTGACCTTTTGACCTGACCCCAAGGGCTGAGGGTGTGTGTATGGACAGAATATGTGCTTGCATGGTGCTCTATTCCCTTTGGTTTGATATGCAACATGACTACTTTCTGTAAAAAATGTTTTGACCTTTTCACCCCATCCAAAGGGCCCAGGGTGCATGTAAATATACAGAATATATGCTTGCATGGTGCTCTATGGTCCATTCCCTTTAATTTGATATGCAATATGACAACTCTTAGAAGAGAAAAATGTTTTGACCTTTTGACCTGACCCCAAGGGCTGAGAGTGTGTGTATGGACAGAATATGTGCTTGCATGGTGCTCTATGATTCATTCCCTTTGGTTTGATATGCAACATGACTACTTACAAAAAGAAAAATGTTTTGACCTTTTGACTCCATCTGGGGATTTAAGGGTGTGTGAAAGTACATAATATGTGCTTGCATTGTACTCTATGTTCCATTCCCTTAATTAAGATACGAGGGGGGTTCAATATGTAATGAAAACCCATTCATAACTCCATCCACAAACGGGTTAGGATCTTATACCATATGTCAAACGAAAGATCAAAGCGTCGCCGTTAAAATAGTGCATGAAACATTATTTTATCTTTCCAAATTTAATAAGTTACACACTTTTAAAAAAGCACACTAATATACACTGCATATATTTTCCTCCGAATTGTAAAGACTCATTTAAACAAAGGTAGAAAGGCATGCTGTATTTTCTAAAACAAACATTTAACATGCATGAATCACATATCCATAGTTTTCTGACTCATTTCCCCTTTATCTGCTATAACGATAGAAATTTTGACCGGTACCGATTTCTTGTGCAAACGGTCTTATTACATTATCCCCTCTTACGTTGACGCCGTTTAAAGCAATGGACGTTACACTAAAATACGCAAGGTTCTTGAAAATCGGAAATGTGGCTTTGTACCAGGAAAGGACAATTTTGATTGAATCGAAGTTTCAATACACCCAGTGCATAGGCAGCAGACCAGTTAAACTGAAACCAATATCTAGGGGTATCTCATCTCAGTGATATACCATTTTCGTTTCCTATAATTTTATTGTCTGAAAATAGCCAGCCAGATTATGTACATGTAAATACGTGTAATAATGTCCAAATAATGCATCCGAATGCAAACATCGATGAAACGCGGTATTTTGTCTGATCCATTTCAGTGTAAGCCAGAGATGGCATTCTTTTAAGTGATTTTCTTATTTCAAATGACGTACTTGGGGGTACTTTATGAGTGAGATTAAATATGGAAATTTTAAAATCGGCTTTATTACTTGCAAACGAACATCAAAGCGACCAGAAAAAATGTTACCAATGATTTTCGTTTAAATTTCGCTATGTATTTGTTCACGCAAAAACGACTCTGTCAATGGAATGCCAGAAAATGTAGCATCAAGGAGGACTTTAACCAAAATGACAGCCTCAGTATTTCAAAGAATATAAAGCAATATAAAAAAAATGCAGGTATAACTCACCAATATATGCATATTTACCACACGCAGGAGCAGAATGAAAACACCTCTCGTTCATGTAGTTATATGCTTTTGAAAACATTGTTTTATTTCATATCCCAGTGTGCTTCAGTACCCTATCTTTAAAGTGGCTTGTGTAAATTAGGTAAGGAGCTCGACAACTGCAAGTTTACAAATATTTAGCCAAGAAACAGATCTTTTAAGAAAAGTAATTATGAAGCGTGTAAATATAAAACTTTGGGATATACTTGGCTGTTTTCATTACATATTGAACCCCCCTCGTATGCAACATACCTACTTTCAGAAAAAATATGTTTTTACCTTTTGACCCGACCCCAAGGGCTGAGGGTTTGTGTACGGACAGAATATGTGCTTGCATGGTGCTCTATGATCCATTCCTTATAATTTGATATGCAACATGCTTACTTTCTGAAAAAAACAACTATTGACCTTTTCACCCCACCCAAGGGGCTAAGGGTGCATGTAAGGACAGAATATATGCTTGCATGGTGCTCTATGGTCCATTCCCTTCATTTTGATATGCAACATGACAACTTTCAGAAAAAAAAATGTTTTGACCTTTTGACCCTACCCAAGGAGCCAAGGGAGCATATAAGGACAGAAAATGTCCTTGCATGGTGCTCTATGATCCATTCCCATTAATATGGTATGCAACATGACTTCTTTCAGAAAAAAAAATGTTTTGACCTTTTGTCCACTAACATGCATTGCGAGTGTGCCTACGGGCAAGTATAGCTACCACGTTGCTACATGCGAAATTGCTTTAATTAGATATGAAAATTGACCATGAAAAAGTTGAATTTTGGTCTCCCTCCATCGCTAAGTCTACTTAGGGTATAGGACCCAGGCCTTCAAACTAAATACCTGTTTGATATGTTTCATATCTACTGTGCCTCTGTCTGCATGCAAAATTTGGGTAAAACATTGACAACTGACTTGTTAATTTTATTGTCTGTGCAGGCGCGATACTCAAAGAATCGCCCTGTCTGCCATGGCATATCAAGACTGAAAAATGGGCTTTGTGTTTATATGTGGTATGCATTACTCAAAACACTACGTTAAAAAGTCAACCCAGGAAGACCCGTTCCTGTTTAACTGAAATATTGTTGATGGGACATAAAGAATCAAATCGAACAAAACAAATACGTTATAAAAGTTGCAAGTGCTGCATAGCTATAAATAATCGGTTTGTGGAGACATCAAGTAACCTTTGGTAGCTAAACAATAACAATGATTGGTATAACAGTATTTAGCGACAGATAATAAGATTTTCTACACTAAAATAATTTTGAAAACATTTCACCCATGGCCAGGTGCAAAAAGCGGTTTCAGTGACGCGTGATGACGCAGATTAATTACAAATTTGACCAAATTTGGGGCTCTTTCTCGAGGCGCCATAGGTTGGTCTGCAATGTGTTATTGTGGTATTTCCTGATCATACTCATTTGCTTTTTTTATTGATGTATACAAACCAGTGCATAAAGCTGTCGTATCAGCATCCCATGTTCCATCACCAGAGCAACTGATAGAAAAGGCCAAGCTGTTTTCGTAACCATAGCTACAATTGGCGTTTGTGCACACTGACCCGATACCTAATGAGCAGCTGTCTGACAGTTGGCCATTGACAATAGTTCTGGGACATTGAACAGCTGAAAAGAAAATATAATAAAACATTGTAAATAACAAACCAATGTAAATAAATTGTGGCTGAAATATTTAAGAAATTGTTTTTTTCTGTGATGATGCATTGCATAAGGTATGAGGCCTATGTGCGACCTAAACAGTTTTGTGTTTTAACAAAAACACAATCTAGGGCGAAGATTTGATGCCCGAAAATTTGAAGTTACGCCCCAGTATAGTCTGACAAGTTAAGAGAGACTGGGCGGTTCTTAGCAAAGACACACCCGTGGACATTTCCATTTAAAAATCGGTAAGACAGAGTGTATACATTCGCCCGTGAAACTCTTTACAGCTGTATACGTGTATATACCTGTTGTAGTTTTGAGCCCAACGTGAGAAAAAGGCATATCGAATTAATTTGGATAACAAGGAGACTGACTAGTCTAGATATATTCACTCTGACAATGTTTCAAAATTTTAACTTTTCAAATCATAATACTGAAAAATAAAATAAAATAATGGTCCGCAATGATAAATTAATACTATAAATTGGTCTTCACGCGAGATGATCGTTCGTATTACATCGGCATGTGGCGAAGGCTCCGACGAGCCTGCATATACGCATGGCCTCACCAGGGCTTTTGCTTCTCGCATAAACAAAGTATGCAAGTTGAAGAAGACTCCGAACAACTTTTAGAAATCTTGTCTCTTTGGACACACCAGAATGAGCGATTATAATAGGCTTTTTCGGATATGCGATAAGAACAAATGTTTGTATACCATTTTCTCATGATCCAGATACTTAACCCTTGTCCCGCTTAATTCTAATTGGTGATTTATTATTATTGTATCAGGCTTAAAATTCAAACAGACATAAATCGAAGAAAGTGCTAACCTACCCTCCCCCAAAACTTTCACAACATATCCATCCCGGAAAATGAAATGCAGCAGGTCCCCAGCAGCATACTAAAGATACACGTTTACCAGGCATGTTAACGTATAAAGTTGGCCAGCCTTGTCGTCTGCGCTTAAGTTGGTGCACGAGTAAAACGTGCATAGGCTATTACACCCGATTTACTGTAGACTAGTCTTATATGACAGTGTATGACAGCGCTCTGTCTGACACGCCCAGTATCTATTAGCTGGACGCACTATAGCTTAGGTTGCTATCCACTCTCAGAAAAATTGTTACGTTTCTGTTGATATACTGTTCAATATACCTCCCATTGGTTTAAATGGGCATTGTGTTTAGTCTTTACTTTGTTATGCATTCCGTTTTGCCCTGCCTAAGTTTGCAATCATCTAGATGAGGAAAAGAGAGCTGGTTGCTTTATTTTATTGTCTTCCTGTTGACTTGTGACTGTAAGTATGTGACTCTTTCTCACAGTGCTCGGGATTGGTCTGCGGTGTGTGATTGTGATATTTCCTAAACATACTCGTTTACGTTTAGGTGCAAACGCTCTTTATAACTACTTTTGATTATCAGATTTGTTCATATGAACTGGAAGCTGAAATATCATGCTGCAGGATTCGCATTGGCCTGAGGAATCGTAAACTGGTCTTTACCATCAACTTTTGTCGGTTCAGCAACTCGCTGAAAAGGGCTGCATTATTCGACCAAAGTGTCATAGTAAAGGTTGAATGTACATTAACAAAAACATCAACGGATGCTATTTTTTCGATTTGATTTGAATTTATTACAATTTTCTAAAATACTAGAGGACTTTGAAAACGCATCAACATATTTTTGCATTTTTCTTGCAACCCGTATAAGCGATTGAAAAGTTGAATGTGCAACCCAGAATTGGTATGAACCAGTCGTCAATGGACTATGACGCGGACGCTGCTGATACACACAGTATCCAGCACCTTTCTGCGCAGTCAGTTGAAGCTTTTGGATTTTTTTGTGCTTAAGCTGTGGCGTGTATGATACCATATCAGCAACGCAGTTTAAGCCCTCCAGTAAAATATTTTACTGACCGTTCCCAGGCGGTACTTCTTTTATGGATCTTTTATGTTTTTTTCTGTCTTACGTTTGCTATGCCTTTGTGCGCGTCTGTCTACATATGCCTTGTGGTCACCTGTTGGGAAAGGGCTGACCTCTAGGCTCTCGTTTGTGGTGTCTAACTGTGAGTTTGTCACTTACCCATTGGTATCCTGGATCAGGTGTGGTGTGGTGCTTGATTGTATCGATTCCTGATCTTTGCACACTTTCTAATTAAAAGTAATTAATAACTTCAATATTTCGAAAATAAACGTCAAATTTGAACATAAATTTACAGCTCCTTTTCAGAAACTTATCCATAATTTACCTTAATGCACGTCTTCATTACTGATCTTGACAATCATATCGGGAAGACCTTTTATTGTATATCATGGTAGGAGATATGCTGTCATGTGATCGAGAACTTCTTAAAAATTTACGTTGACGTCACTTGCACAAAACAAATGAAACGTGATACAAGCTTAATTTATGCACAATCTGTCATTTGTTTATGCCCTTAGCCTCCTCCTACAAAACCGGCCGTAAACAAATCGAAACTTTGAAAGGCCCAAGATGTTGTATTTTATTACTAGACTATAGTAATCGGAGTGGGGGGGGGGGGGGGAATGTCCGTATCCTTTAAAGGGGTGTACATTGGAGTATACCGAACTGTCAACCCATTTTGAATCGTTCAATAATGAATGTGCAATAGTGAAAGAAGTCCAGGACGCAAATCTGTTGAGTCATGAATCAAAACTAATGCGTGTTGACTTGCAGCTGAATTTGTACCACCCCTGTCTTAAAACGGATACTTTTTTAATACCTTAAACTAAATTTACAACCATGAATTTTCTAGGACACACACAAACTGGCCAGACTATGATATGCAATAACAATGATCCCACTGACATTCTCAGGGTTTATGAAATGAAGGGTTTGATCTGGGTCATGCGTTGTCAAAGCCCTTAAGTAAAGCATCAATATTAACTAAGCATCGCATCTTTTGTTTACATGTACTGGGTGCTACGGTTGCTCTAACAGTTACAATCGTGGCGCGACTGTATTTCAAAAATGAATCTCCTTTTAAGAGACGGTGAAAAGAAAATACTATTGTGAAGTATTTAAGGACATTACTAAGTATAATATTGTTTTGGTGAACTGGACTTTGCAAGGTCGATGAATGCGTAATTCACAAAAATCTCCATACAATAAATGCAATATCTTATAAGTACTATTCTTGTAACACTCCCCCAGACCAAACGTCATATAATATATGTTACTAACCCAGTGACACACATATAATATGAACAAGTAATATCTTTACATGTCAGGCTTATTGATATATACAAACCCGTGCATAAAGCTGTGGTATCTGCATCCCATGTTCTGGCACCAGTGCAGCTGATGGAGAAAGATGTACTGCTTTCGTAGCCATAGCTACAATAAGCACTTGTGCAGGTCGCACCAAAATCTAATGAGCAGCTGTCTGATAGTTGGCCATTACTGATACTTTTGGGACACTGAACAGCTGTAAAGAAAACATTTCAAACTATTATTCATCATGACGTCGCGACTGGGAGTGATATAACGCCTTGCATCAAAACCGATAAACCACCAGTGGTTTACAGAATTTATTAACGCTGTGTAATGACTTCTGTAGTAATGCCCCAGTCACACACACACTTACGTACTCTTACGGAGAGTTTCGGATCAAACCGCAGTCGTCCGCAGAAAAATGGGGGCGGGGCCTAATTTCTTGATGCTTTTGCAAGACTCAGTTACCTATAGTTGAGGGTAGTAACGGATCATTGTGGATAACTGCGAATGTCAGCTGATTGATGCGTTCAATTGAACCGACACAATGCGGACAGATACTAATAGATACGAACTACATCCCTTTCATTACCTTCCCTTAGCTTTAGATACGAGTAAATGCGAATAGATACCTTTAGATGCGGACTGTTGCGTATACTTAGTGGATCTGATTGTGAAGTTTGCAACCGCAGACTTTACACCCTATCGTCCCTTCATCATTTGTTTTTTTAAATATTATGCCTGGAAAGAAGAAGCTGCAAATAAGAAGCTTTGTATCTAGTAGACCTCAAACATCTCAACAGGATTACAACTATTTATCTAGCCAGTTCCTACGCATCGGACATAGTCAGCAAGAGACAGCAGGTACTGAAGAGAAGAGCCCATGCAAATAGTATGACAATCCATTTGTACAAATAAGTTACACATACGCTGCTATATGACGACGGTTTTTGAGCAATATTAGGTAAGATTCTTGACAGTAAGGACTTTAATCTATACATGCAAATGCAAATGTGTCATGTCATATGATAAATAGAATATTTTTTTGCGATCACAAATTATTGAACTATATTCCATTTGTTATTGATAAATGATTGCATCCTTGGCAGAACCTCACACATTATCAATTTTCCTTATCTCATTTAATAAATGCAATTATACATAAAAACTCATGTAAAAATACCCATGTTTTAAATCTTAGAACATTCTTTTCTTCTCTGCATACGCTTTCTCCCGATATTCTTTTAGCCCCTATGGCCAGTATGCCAAAGGCATTTTCAACACATCGTCTGGCACAAATAAGACGATAGTTGAAGACTCACTCTCCTGTTCCAGAGGCGCTGTAGCAAGGGGCTTCATCATCCACCTAAGGGGTTGTAACAATACGTAATTATCTGCACATGAAATCAACCATTCGCAACTATCCGCAACGATCTTCGTGTATAGGTAAACATACGCCGAATGCAATAAGTAACTAAGCGTAAATAAAGGTAACGACCCGAATGAAACCGTACCAGTCCGCAACTTTAGGTCGACTGCAGAATGATATGTTTTGATACGTTTAGATGCGAATGAGATACGGATGGGATACGAATAATTACGTATTCTTGTCTAGCGTTACGCAACATTGCGTTGTTTTCATCCGCAGAACTTTTTTGATATTTTTCAAAATTTGGGCACGGATGGAAATGACCTTGCGGTAAGTTGCGGATAAGATACGAACTGTTACGTTCTCTGTGGATGTGATACGTATGGTTACGGAATGAACGGATAGTTGCGGAAGGGCTTTACGTACCATCCGCAGGGTCCGTAAGTGTGTGTGTGACTGAGGCATTACGTCGCGTATATGGGAAAGTCTTTATGGAAGCGTATAGGTACCCCCCTAATATTTTTTATTTTATTTTTGTCGTCAAAACGTGAAAAGATCAGGTTATGACAACATAATCTTTAGCGTACGGAAGCGTTAAAGGTATTAGCGTAATAATTAGATATTAAATATAATGATAGCACGTTATATTTATTACGTTGTACATGTTTATCGTTATAAAATTTCTTGTGATTATATTTGACGAAAAAATAAATGATGTCAAATTGTTCAGTATTGTAGTACCTTATATTTTTCACGTCTTTCGATATAGCTTTTGTAGATCTCGTCGTGAATATTTCCATAAAGTAAATCGCATATTTTCATATGTTAGATTTAATTTTGCGAAAGCTGATGAGAACTTTTGGCGGGAAGGTCAAGGGTCAGAGAATACGGATTTAAAAAACATTGGCTTCTTTATAGTTCACCTGAGCCTGATGTGCTATAGTTGATATATTTGGATCAATGTCGGTCTTCTATCATCAGGCGTGTCTGTCTTATGTCGCCGAATATTTGCTTTAGTTTGGTTGATCTACATAAAATCACAAGATGCCTCTCCGTCAAAAACATGGCCGCCACGGGACCCCCCTCTACCCCCAAAAGAAAAAACAAACAAACTCAAAACCTAAGGAATGGTCACTATGTAACATTCTACAAAAATAGATAAATATAATTTTAAGCATGGCTTGTTTCCTTAATGTACTTATATAAGACACTCTAAATATCTCCTCTGTAATCAATGATTAGAATTGAATACAAAGTTGCAGAGATGTTTCCTAGGATACCCTCGAGAAATATAGCTAAGATGAGCTTAATCCCTAAAATATGGTTGCCTGGGACCTGGCTTGCTGAGACTTTAAAAATTAATTTGGAAGAAATGGCCAATCGGAGACCTTCTACAAAAATTGCTTAAACTGTTGAAAAGGCGCCATTGCGATTCCAATAGACAATCACATATAAAGGTGCAATAACAATCAGGTGAGCGATTCAGGGCCTCTTTGTTCCCTTTTATACCTAGCATTTCCCTGCAGATGGTCGACAGGAAGTGCTTTCTTCCATTGTTTGACGTCACATATTCTCGCCAATAATTATGACGACACAAGTTTTCTCAATATGTAATATATTTTATTGTGTATCACTACAAACTAGGACATGTTGTCACAAAAATTACTTCTGATTCGTAAAAAATGTGTTGTGATACAATATGCAGAATTATGAGATCGAGATACATTACTTAATGAACGTGATACAGCAATGTGTCGAACATGAGAAATTATAACATGTCTCAATATAACGACAAAATTATGTCATTATATCACGATTTTATCCTGTTTCACATCATAAAATTGTGTCGTAATAAAATATTAGGGGGTACCTATACGCTTCCATAAGTCATAGCGGTTCACGCAAAAACACAATCTAAAAGTAGTCTTAGGGATATTTCGAAAAAGCGATAAAATGCTTGGCAAGCCTCACATTCTATCTTTTTCCCAACTCGTTTAATAAATTCAATAAAACATGAGCACTCATGTAAGATCCTCTATGTAGTATCTGATATTGAAAATGTTGGCTAAAAATTTGGGAGCGTATATTTGTTTAGTACCAAATCAATCATTTTATAAATATTTAATTTAGATATGTGCTGGCACTGTATAAAGGTGAGCAACACAAAAGAGTCAAGTATTTCATGCTTAAAAAGTAAGTGAGTATGATGAATACCACAATCACAAACTGCAGACCAACCACCGGCACTGTAAGGAAGAACAAGAGGACATATACAATAACTTGACATATGAAAGACAATAAAAGCAAAACAACCAGCTCTCTCTTTCTCGTCTAGATGAGTGCAAAACTATCAGGACATAAAGTAATGTATACCCAAACAAAGACCAACACAGAACCCCCATAAACAATGGAAGGTACAGAAAATAACAAATCAATTAGCTACCGTAGGGGGCTTAAATGCATTTTATTGGCAAAAATATTCGCCCTAGATTCTGTTGTTGTTAAAATACAAATATTGTTAAGCTTGCATATAAGTCGCAGGAGACCCAAAATACCTTATGCAGACTATTTGGTAAAGAAAATGCTTTACATCTGAGTCTACGTTTTGTCAGTAATATTCACACTGGTAAATGTATACGTCGATATGGTGGTTTTTTCGCGTATCGCCGGTACATGTACTTCATGGACCGGAAGTGGTAGATATTGGTGTGTGTTCATACTATATAGAAAAACATGCCATATGCCTAAAGGACTATAAAATTGGATCATTTTTAAGTATTCGGCATGCACATGGCGATTTGTGTAAGCATTTAGGAATAGATGCGAGTACCGATCTGGATGATCGGTACTCGGATCTATTCCTAAATGCTTACTTAAATCGCCATGTGCATACTGAATCTTTAAAAAGTATTGAAGTCAATAGTCCCTTTGGCATATGGCATGTTTTTATATATAGTATGAACAGCAATATCTACCAATTCCGGTCTATGAAGTACCGGCAATAGGCGTAAATACCAGCAAATCGACGTATACATTTACCAGTGTGATATTGGGACACTTTCCTGTGTCCCTGGGTTAAAGAGTACCAAGCAGATGATAAAGTGTCTTGCTCAAGGGCCCAATACACAATCGAGAAAACCTGGCAGAACTAGAGAATCAAATCAAACCTCAGGTGTACATAAGGTACATTATGTGTAGTACTGTGTAGAGAAAAGCTTTGTTAGCCGGAACTGGTGCAAGGAAAATTAGTTCTGTAGCATGTTTGTTCAGCCCTATTAAAATCCATTTTTTAATTGTCTGTTTAGTTTAATCAGCTATAGAGATGTTTTACTGAAACATACATAAACTTCATTTGTGACCGTTGACCGTTTGTTCTGCTGCAATCACTCTTGTTAAATGTGTTGGCATGGTTTCCAAGGCAGTTCCAATTGGCCTAATAATCCAGGTTATGCGGTACACACATAACATTATGACACTAAATAACTTTACTCGGTATGTAAACCACTGGTGTATAATACTCTTTTAAATACTTGATGATATATTAGCCACAGACATGAAATCATATACTACTTTAAAGACATTTACGACTTATTACCATGCGCACAATTTCTGCATTGGGAAAAGGCCTGTTTTCGGCCATCAATGCAGTTTCCAGAAAGTCTCAGTAATGTCAGATCGATGTTCCGACATTTTCTTCACGAATTAAAGTTATCAAAATGTGTTGAGGAGAAGAAAAATGTTTGACAAACTTTAATTGAGTTTTGGCTGTTTCTGTTTTGTGTCTCTTGTCGCGTCTGGGAGTGAAATAACGCTATGCATATAAATCGATAAACACTAGTAGTTTACACATTTTGGTAATGACGTCAATAACACCTATGCGTACATACATGTACTGGAATAATTTTAACCTTTATTTCGCCAGGAATGGGGTTTCAAAGTGATCGTTATATCATATAATAAATACAATCTAGTACTCTTGTATCATTGAATTTATTTAACCTGTTGCTAAAAAGTATTAAATGCTTGACAAGCCTCGCATTTTATCTCTTTTCCACAACTTTTATAATAAATTCAATAAAATATCAGCACTCGTGTAAGATCCTTTATATATTATCTTTTTAAATCATGGCGTTACAACACTTCCGGATGCGACATAATATGGTCCTCGATGCGAAAACGCTGTCTAACAGGTCATGCCCAAAAACCTGCTCAGCTACAGTGACTAGCCAGAAAAATGAAATTTCGATAATTGCAGATTAACATACGATACTATTCAATAAGTGCGCAAGTTGCTGCTCAGTCTGCACAGATGCTCTAGCCACAGAAAGGTTTTTAACGTAGAGGCACATATAATTGATGTTATTTAACCTATGAAAGTATTTCGAACTGGTAATCCTATTACACGCCATGTTTATTATTGTACAGGTAAATCAAAATTATTTTAGCAATTTTTTATGGGTCCGTCCATACCCATGGGATCTCAAGTTTCATTTTCTGGCATGAAGATACAAGCACTGGTCATCCGAAATTTGCTTCCCAAAATGCCTATTGAAAGGACGGCGCTGTAAATTCGTGGTTGCATGTATCCAGAACCCTGTTCTCGTGATTTCAATAGACATTATTCAATGGTGAACTAAAGCATAACAAAAATAAGATGCGAAACATCAGTTATTGCTAATTTTATCTTGCTTAGTATATATGGAGATCGATCATGAAATAATTTCTATGGCCATTCTCCTCCCTTCGGCTGATTCAAGAAGGGCTATTGTCAGTTACAAACGAAAGGCTTCGTCAAGCTTGCCCAGGAAAAAAATGTGGTTAGATAACTTGACCGTCCTGTCATGACCATAGCTGTTGACTGGGATATTAACAATCAAAGTAAGTAAGGGTGAAAAGATCAGGAATCGATATAATCAAGTACCACACCTGACCCAGGATACCAATGGGAAAGTGACAAACTCACAGCAGACACCACAAACGATAGCCAAGAGGTCAAATCAAACAAACTGGTAGAATTATTGGAGCATATACTATCCTTTCTTAATATATAGCTATCCATATCAAAACGTCACAAAAGTGTGCTATAATCACTAAATATACAGACATAAGTTAAGCATCACTCAAACATTATTTCAGAGACGTTTTTCGTGTACAAAGGTCTTCAGAAGAACAACCAGTTTGTAATATATTAATGTATATTAAAAATATATACAAATTAATGGAATTATTCTAAATACTAATAATAATTTCCCTACATACATGGTTTATTGATGTATAAAAACCAGCGCATAAATTTGGCGCATGTAATGCCCTTACATGTCTTGGTTATTGGTGTTAAAATATTGCGTCAGTATTATCCTTGTGTATCATTTTTACTGATATATACAAACCGGTGCATAAAGCTGTGGTATCATCATCCCATGTGCTAGCACCAGTGCACGTGATAGAAAAAGACGCACTGCTTTCGTAACCGTAGCTACAATTAGCGCTTGTGCAGGTCGCACCAAAATCCAATGAGCAGCTGTCTGACAGTTGGCCATTACTGATACTTTTAGGACACTGAACAGCTAAAAGAAAACATAATTACATGCAATACATATTTGAAATCAAACAACCAGTCAAGAATATGGAGACAAAATATGGTATTTCTTATCAAACCATTGATTTTATACATATTCATTTTGGATTATTATAAGAACACTTTTCAAAATCAGTTTGTTCTAAATGAGATGGCAGTTCTGACACGATCGCGGATGTATTATTGAATTCATTAAATAAACTGAGGTAAAAGTTAAATGCAGATAATTTTACAATGTTTTGCAATGATTTTTTTTATTGATTCTATTAAACAAGCTGAAACAAAATGCTTATATGCGATGCTTTGCTTAGAACCTTATTGTAGGTCCCAAAAGGCATATTTTTCTATCAACATAAATGTGAAATTACATTAATCAAATGGTGTTGAAAATAATAGTTATGGCAAAATGAACATATAACATAATTGGGACAGTACGCGAGAAAACCTGTCTTTGGTCTTTGTAATTCCCTTCTGGAAGCATCATATCTAAACGTACTACATGAAGGTGAAATTTTATTTTTCTAGCTTGTCTCTGTAGCTGAGGAGACTGGTTTGAGTCTCGCTTTGAGGGAGACCCCAAAGACAGGTTTTGTCGCGACAAGCCCTATTACCTGTTCTTGTTTTCAGCTGAACCCACTGTGGTTCAGTTGTCTGTGAATTAATATTTATTTTGTTTTTTCATGATATGTTATGTGATTTGTTTGTTTTTCTGTGATGATGCATTGCAGACTTTAGGAAACCACCATGCAAGCTAAATGATGATCAATTGCAAAGTTAAAAACCTCCATGCGACCTAAACAATATATCCAGTAAAACAATATACATTCAAGCCCCACCCCAATTCCCCAAACAAATCCAATTACTTTGGCTGCTATCCATTCTAAGGCTGTGGTTCTGTCTTCTTGCTTGTTGCTGCTCTCATTTGATGTGGGAGGTTTGTGTCGGGACATTGTTTTATGATATGTTTCTTTGTGTCATTTCTAGTTAAGCAATTATCTTGCTAAGGAAGATTTTGTGTTGTGGCTATCGATGTTTTGTGTTTTTCCTAGCGGTATCATGGGTTTGTCTGGGTCTGTGCTTGTGGCCTTTTCTTGACATTCTCACTTGCTTTTGAATTACTCAAGTGTATCATCTTTTTAACTCATGGTGTTAAACACTCCAAGATGAGGCGTCATATAACAGATGAGCCAGTGTATGAGATTTCCAACAATGTGGTATGTGCGACCAGCAATGCCTCAGATCAGCCTGCGCATACGCGCAGTCTGATCAGAGCCTTTGCTAGTCGCTTGAGTTTTCTATGAATGTTAAGCTACTGACTGAATACCATTTGGAGTTTCTAAGCTTAACAAGGGGCTGCAGAGGCTTGTCTGAGTCTACACTTGTCAAAATGTCAAATTGTTGGAAATCTAATGCCGGGGCTTAGATGATATTTAACCAATGGAAGATCATGTTTATTGACATATACCAATCAGTCCTTACATACCGTGCTTACTGCACGACCCTTGGTTTACACTATAATCTCTATTTGAGTCCGTCCATCCATCTGTTAGAAATTAGTGAAATTGTTCATAACTCTTGAACCACATGATATATTTTGATTACATTTGCGTACAAGTACATGTCAACATTATCCACTGACATTTATAACAGCCTTTTTTGATGGATGAGGGTTTGCTGAGCATCAATTCAGTCGGTTGTGGTCAGTTGGTGAAAATGCTCTTACTCTTGTCTTGGTATAATTGGATCAAATTTTGCATACTTATCTATTTTGACATAGTCCAGTCACTAGTAGGCAATATGGTGATGAGGCTTTGCCAAGCATCATTTTGGTTGTCCGTCTATACATCCTACATTTTGCATACAAATGCATGTCATCATTATCTAACCACTGGCATGTGTAACAAACTTTTATGATGTACGATGTTTTGCTGAGCATCATTTCAGCTGGTAAGGGTTAGTTAATAAAACTGCTCATAACTCTTGAACTGCGTGGTAATTATGCATGCTTATTTATTTAAACATTATCCAGACAATGGTATGCAAAATTGTGATGAGGCTTTGCGGAGCATCCCTTTGGCCAGAACATGTCTTTTAGTGAAAATGCTCATAACTCTTGAACCGTCACATATATTTTTATATACTAATACAACTTAACATTGTCGAGACACTGGTATATGGTGACAAAGGTTTGTCGAAGATAAGTCAGGCAGGTCGTTGTCAGATGCTCATAACTCTTGTATCGCATGGTATATTTTGATCAAATTTTGCTTACCTATACATTTAACATTGTCTAGACACTGGTATGCTAAACAATGACGAGGCTTTGCTGAGCATCAGTCTGGCTGGTCATGTCAGTTAGTGAAAAGGCTCATAACTCTTGAGCCAAATGGTATATTTTTTAATAAATCTTGCTTACTTATACATTTTAAGGTTGTCTTCTGTATATTAAAAAAAGTTAAATAATATTAGACAAAAATAATTGCTTCGCTCTAAATAATCTTAATTGTTTTATAGATCCCAGGAAACCCTATAAAGTAATATTATTTATTTGAGGTAATCTAAATGGCATTTCTTACGCTAGAGTTCGCAATATTATTTCCTTAAGGTCCTAAATATAGATTTCCCTCTAATATTGATTCCCCTAAATGTCGTAGAGAGATCGCTGCTTCTTTAAATGACTTTAGTAATCGTTGGTGCAAAGGGGAAATGTTGAACCTGATGCCTTGAAGGAATGGAAGATTAACATTTTTAAAATTATTGATACTCGTTTTTCATTTTACTCTCATAATACACCGTTTTAACCCATAAACCGAAATCTTCTTTTCGTCATCTTAAACGAGGTATCCAGGATTTTCATATGAACTATGTTTTGGTTCCAGCAGATAAAACTGCTAACAATGTTGTAGTTGTTTGACAATTGTATTATAATAATACTCTTAAGCGTGAGCTTGTTGATACTTATGCCTATAAACTGCAGTCTTCCTTGAGTGAGAGGGGGATTGTCGATGGGCATGGTTGTTATACAGCCCTACATTTCTGTGTCAAAGCTAAAGAAAATCAAGACAAAGTTCCTACGTTGTACTGGTTACCTAAAATCCATAAAAACATATAAAACAAGATTTATTGCTGATTCTAGTTCTTGTACGACAACAAAACTTTCTAAATAGTTAACCTTGTGTCTTACAGCTGTTAAAAACATGTTATCAAGTATTGTGGAAAGGTATATGTGAGATCCAGTAAAAAACCTATTTTGGTCTATTAAAAATTCAGGTGAAATTTTAGATAAACTTAAAGCTAGAGATTTCAATGCGACCAGTTTGTCTACTTATGATTTTTCTACTCTTTACACTAATTTACCTCATAATTTAATTAAAGATAAACTTATTGATCTTATTGAAAGGACCTTCCAAAGAGAATGCTCATCTTACCTTGCAAGTAATGACAGAAATGCATTTTCACTTCCGAAAAACCTAAACAATATCATGCATGGCCATGTCAAAATGTATGTGATGCGCTGACCTTTTTGTTGGACAACATTTTTATTCAATTTGGCACCAAGCTGTATAGACAAGTAGTTGGGATTCCTATGGGCACTAATTGTGCTCCCCTGGTTGAAGGTTTATTCCTGTTTTGTTTTAGAGGGACTTTATGATGATAAGCAGGCTGATGTTATTGATGCGTTTTACACTACATCCAGATATTTGTACGATATCTTAAACATAAATCATGTTCATTTTGACAATATGGTAAGTCAAATATACCCTACAGAGCTCCAACTGAATAAAGCCAATACCTCTGATACCAAAGCCGCATTTTTAGACTTGCATTTGTCATTTTCTAATGATATTGTTTCTACCAAAATTTATGATAAACGTGACGACTTTGATTCAAACTTGTCAATATCTCATTTTTAGATGGTGATGTTCCCCACTCTACATCCTATGGAGTCTATATCTCTCAACTCATTCGTTTTGCTAGAGCATCTAACTATGTTGCTGACACTCGCAATAAATTGTTAACTCAGAAACTTCTTGAACAAGGCTATCAGTATCATAAACTTGGCAAAACCTTTTCTTAATTTTATAGATAATACTTTGATTTGATTTCTAAGTTCCAAGTTGGACTTCAATCTCTCTTGCGCCAAGGACTTTAGGAACCTGATTTCTATGGTGACTTGGTGTATAAATTGAAGAAGATTGTTGGCTCTAATAAATTTTCAGCGCAGTTCATTAAAATCATTTCAAATTATAAGAGATTGGCTATAACATTAATGAATTGCAACAGACTGCATGCTTGGTGGTCAGCCCAATCACGGTTGGCAACTTTGCTTTCCAATTTAATTGCACGCGTGTGGGTCGGACTTCAGACTCTATGATGTCTCTGTGCGCGTCTGTTTATATGTGCTTTGTGGTCACCTGCTGGGAAAGGGCTGATCTCTTGGCTCTCGTTTGTGGTGTCTGCTGTGAGTTTGTCACTTTCCCATTGGTATCCTGGGTCAGCTGTGGTACTTGATTGTATCGATTCCTGATCTTTGCACCCTTACTTACTTTCTATGATGGTTCCGACTTCAAGTCTTATCTATTGATGAGATGGTAGGGCCTGATGCTTTGGCTTTTTGTTTGGCCCACTGTGGTTACCTGTTGTATTTCTTTTGCTCCGCTAACCAGTTTTCTTTACCGTTGAGTCCTTATCTTGCTTTATCTCCTTGTTACGAGGGGCGTTCAATATGTAATGGAAACAGCCTAGTATATCCCAAAGTTTTGTATTTACCCACTTCATAATTACTTTCATTAAAAGGTCTGTTTCTTGGCTAAATAAATGTAAAATTGCAATTGACTAGCTCTTTATCTAATGTACACAAGCCACTTTCAAGATAGGGTGCTGAAGTACACTGCGATATGAAATAAAACAATGTTTTCAAATGCAGATTACTACATAAATTAGGAATGTTTTCAGTCTGCTTCTTCGTGTGGTTAATATCCATATATTGGTGATTTATACCTGCAAATTATTTTGATATTGCTTTATATTCTATGAAATAATGAGGCTGTCATTTTGGGTAAAATCCTCCCCGATGCTACCTTTTTTGGCATTCAACTGACAGAGTCGTTTTGCGTGAACGAATACATAGCGAACAATTATACGAAAATCATTTGTAAAATTTTTTCTGGTCGCTTTGATGTTCATTTGCAAGTATTACAGCCAATTTTGAAATAAACATATTAAATCTCACCCATAAAGTACACCCAAGTACGTCATTTGAAATAAGAAAATCACTTACAAGAATGCCATCTCTGGCTTACACTGAAATGGATCAGACAAAATACCGTGTTTCATCGATGTTTGCATTCGGATGCATTATTTGGACGTTGTTACACGTATTTACATGTACATAATCTGGCTGGCTAATTCCAGACAATAAAATTATAGGAAACGAAAATGGTATACCACTCAGATGAGATACCCCTAGCTATTGGTTTCAGGTTAACTGGTCTGCTGCCTAGGCACTGTGCGTAATGAAACTTCGATACAATCAAAATTGTCCTTTCCTGGTACAAAGCCACATTTCCGATTTTCAAGAACCGTGCGTATTTTAGTGTTACGTCCATTGCTTTAATCGACGTCAACGTAAGAGGGGGTAACGTAATAAAACCGTTTGCACGAGAAATCGGTACCGGTCAAAAGTTTGTATCGTTATTGCAGATAAAGGGGAAATGAGTCAGAAAACTATGGATATGTGATTCATGCATGTTAAATATTTTTTTAGAAAATACAGCATGGCTTTCTACTTTTGTTAAAATGAGTCTGCAATTCAGAGGAAAATATATGCAGTGTATATTAGTTTGCTTTTTAAAGAGTCTGTTACTTATTAAATTTGGAAAGATAAAATAATGTTTCATGCGCCATTATAACGGCGGCGCTTTGATCTTTCGTTTGGCATATGACATAAAATCCTAACGCGTTTGTGGATGGAGTTATGAATGAGTTTTCATTACATATTGAACCCTCCTCGTATATCTTGATTTATATGTTTTAGGAGATGATTCATTGATAAGTTAGGGGTCTTTCATGCAAACCTAATATCTATGTGTCTTGATCTACATCTGAATTAAGGGTGAGGTTGGCGCCGTTAAAAAGGTTTAAGCCATCCAGTAAAATATTTTACTGACCGTTCCGAGGCGGTACTTCTTTTGTGGATATTTTATGTTTTTTTCAGTCTCATGTTTGCTATGTCTTTGTGCATGTCTGTTTGTATGTGCTTTGTGGTCACCTGCTGGGAAAGGCCTGACCTCTTGGCTCTCGTTTGTGGTGCCTAACTGTGAGTCTGTCACTTTCCCATTGGTGTCCTGGGTGAGGTGTGGTACCTCATTGTATCGATTCCTGATATTTGCACCCTTAGTTACTTTATATGGGTCAGTCTTATAAGCAAGTATCTGTATCAAGGAATGTAACGCAGTCTAGCAAAATATGCGCAAACTCCATTAGTTACTTACCTTACAACAAACATGAGTTCTCGCTTCAGGGAAAAATACTTCCAAAACTAAGAAGAACTTAGAAAAATGCAAAACTAGTTAAGAGGAAGAAAGTTTGATCGGCTGGTCATATAGTCACAGGGGATTTAAAAATTATAACTGATTCAAGAATTCGGTCTATTATATGTAAATATAGGTTTCCTGTGCCAATATACTTCAAATCATGTCGTGAGGAAATTGCAGTAGCCTTACAAGAATTTTGTAATCGCTGGTGTAAACGAGAGCATGTTGAGTCTAATGCCTTAAAAAGTTGGAAACTAAATATTTTTAAAATTATTGATGGTAGAATTTCATTTTATTGCAACAATTTAGATCTTCTACCACCTAAACCTAAATTCACTTTTAGACATTTGAAGAAAGGGATCCAGGAATTCCAAAGGAAGTTTGTTTTGGCCCCCGCAGATAAGGCTGCTAACAATGTTGTGGTCGTTTGAAAAAGATACTATATTAACACCCTATAGCAAGAACTTAGCACTGCAAAAACATATGAGCATAACAGGCATGATGAGACGTCTATCGTTGATAGGCATCGATGCCATATGGCAGCTAAGTTTGGGTTGTTTGATGATGAGGACCATAGCAGGATTCCTACGTTATACTAGTTACCTAAACCTCATGAACGACCCTATAAGTGCGTTTTTTTGCTAAATCTAGTGCATGTACAACTACTGAGTTGTCTATTCTTTTTACTTCTTGTCTCACTGCAATTAAAGTTCATGTCATTAAATATTGCACAACAGTTTATGAAATAAATGGTAAAAAATTATTTTGGTCTATTAAAAATCCAGGTGAAATTCTTAATAAATTGAAGTCCAAAGGTTTTCTAGCATCTGGTTTGTCTACATATGATTTCTCTACTCTCTATACTACATTGCCTCATAATCTAATAAAAGAGTTGTCTATTCTTTTTACTTCTTGTCTCACTGCAATTAAAGTTCATGTCATTAAATATTGCACAACAGTTTATGAAATAAATGGTAAAAAAATATTTTGGTCTATTAAAAATCCAGGTGAAATTCTTAATAAATTGAAGTCCAAAGGTTTTCTAGCATCTGGTTTGTCTACATATGATTTCTCTACTCTCTATACTACATTGCCTCATAATCTAATAAAAGAAAAACTAACAGAATTAATTGAACAAACATTTAACAGAGAGGGCTCACTTTATTTGGCCTGTAGTGATAAAAATGCCTTTTTTACTTCTGAACAACCTAAACGATATAAATTGTGGTCATGTCAGAAAATGTGTGATGCGCTCCACTATCTTTTGGACAATATATTTATAAGATTTGGCTCAAAATTATATAGACAAATTGTCGGTATTCCAATGGGTACTAATTGTGCTCCTCTTGTTGCAGATTTGTTTTTGTTTTGTTATGAGAGAGACTTTATGTTGTCTCTGTCAGACAATAATCAATCTGATGTTATTGTAGCTTTTAACTCTACCTCCAGATATTTAGATGACTTTCTTAATATTGATAATCCTTATTTAGAACAAATGGTAGGTCAGATATATCCCACTGAACTTCAGTTAAATAAGGCGAATTCTTCTGATACTGAAGCTCCATTTTTGGACTTGAACTTGTCAATAACAAATGGCATAGTTTCTTCTAAAATTTATGATAAACGGGATGATTTTAATTTTGAAATAGTAAATTTCCCATTTCTTGATGGAGATGTTCCTCGCTCTCCTTCCTATGGTGTATATATTTCTCAGCTTATTCGTTTTGCTAGAGTATATTCTAATGTTGATGACTTCAACAAAAGAAACTTATTTTTAACTGCTAAATTATTAAGACAAGGTTATAGATATCATAAAATTCGAATAGCATTTTCTAAATTCTACCACAGACACTCAGAGTTAATTGTTAAATACAACATTAGGTTAAAAACTCTTCTGCAACAAGGCATATCAGAACCTATATTTTATGAAGATTTAGTCTATAAATTCAAACGAATTGTTGGAAAACCTAATTTGAGTGATCAATTCAAAAAGATAGTTAAACTTTATATAAGGGTTGGATATAACGTGGATATCATGCGGCAATCTGCATGCCTAGTCTTAAACCCAATCACAAATTATAGCTATGGTTTCCTCTTTAAATTGCACGACGGTGGGTCAGGCCTCAGACTCTATGACGGCTCTGACGTAAAGCTTTAATCGGTGGGTTGGTGCCTGATGCTTATCTATAGCTGGACGCACCGTGGCTCAACTTGAGGTTTTCTTTAACTCTGACTATCTGTGAGTCATGAGCCCTTTTCTTTGTTTCATCATGGTGTAGTAATTTAATTAGAGTGTTTTCCATGATGATACATTGCATTAGTTAGATGGCCTCCATGCGAGCTTAACATTTTTTGTACTTCAACAACAGCAGAATCTAGGGCGAAGATTTGGTACCAGTAAAATGCATTTAAGCCCCATGGTGGCTTCAGCTGCTGTCCGTTCTAAGGCGGTGGTTCTGTTGTTGTTGACTTTTAGTTTATTGTAACTCCCATTGTGGGAGTCTGTAATTGTTCTATGTTTTGTTGTACGTTACTTTATGTCCATTTTAGTATTGCAATCATCTTGATGGGGAAGAGAGAGCTGATTGCTTTGCTTTATTTGTCTTCCTGGTGTCTTTTGATGGTTGAGCGGCTCTTCCTCGCGGTGCCACGGGGTTGTCTGCAGTTTGTGATTGTGGTATTTCCTGATCATACTCATTTACTATTTTTTATATCTGATTTAATGAAATTTCTTGGACAGCATTGAATGGGGAACTAGGTCAGTTCTTAGAAAAATTAGACATGATTTAATGTCGTTTAACAATGTGATTTTTAATAAAAAATACAATTATAATGTATAAAGATAAAGTTACTGTCTCAAGAAGTAATAGAGAGTAGTAATCGTTTTTGAATGTTATTTCATGGGAATATGATAATACATATGCTTAGACGTGCAAATTTCCCTATTACCGACGGTCTGTGCGCCTGATGTCCTCACATATGAAATAAATGCAAGCCTGTCAAGAACTTATGAGCCAAATAGGTATAGATTTTGTTTACCTTTTCAGCCATTTTCCGCCTACTCTAAGGCGGAATTTAACCTTGGTCGTTGTAGTAATATCCTGTGCTTCTACATTTACCAATGTATAAAGTGGTGTAAGAGGTTCGAGCCAGTAATAACCTTATACTATTATATCGTTTACATATACATGTATATACAAACCAGTGCATAAAGACGTGGTATCATCATCCCATGTTCCAGCAGCAGTGCACGTGATAGAAAACGACGCACTGCTTTCATAACCATAGCTACAATTAGCACTTGTGCACGTTTCACCATAATTTAATGAGCAGCTGTCTGACAGTTGGCCATTAACGATAGTTTTGGGACACTGAACAGCTGAAATAAAAATATAACAAACCAATGTATTACTTGACTTTTCGCTTACTGAATGAATAAGTAATTAGGACTAGTCAACCTTAGACTTAGGTAAAAGCTGAAAATGAGGCGTTGTTGTATTCAAAAGTAACTGTATCATCTTGTGCCACCACCTCAGTCATTATTTAGTCCTTAATACGCCAGCAAAATCACTGCATCTTAAAATGTCTATTTAACATAAGCATAGAGACAAACAGTGTGGACCAAGACCAGACTGCTCTTATATAGAGACAAACATTGTGGACCCAGAGCTGGGTCCACACTGTTTGTCTATGAGGCTACAAATATTTAAGTGGACGACAAAAAACATACATTTTGTGATTATGCCCTTTAAGGGTTAATAAATGTGAGTTAATTGTGTATACGGTCAGGATTTTCATGAAGTGCACACACGTTTGCGCGTCCAAAAGGCTTATTAACTCTTTACCAAATTATAAATAAAAAATAGTAAGTGAGTATGATCAGGAAATACCACAATCACAAACTGCAGACAGCCCTGTGGCATCGCGAGAAGAGTAAACCTGATTTCCCTTCCTTAGCAGATAGAATAGCCGAACCACACCCAGATATGAATATTAAAGTTGCCACCTTTACAGTAAGCGAAAAGTCAAGTAATATAACAATATTTACCTGGCACTCATACATACATAAACTAAAATCCGTCATACTAATTTTAGATTTCTGAACGTTACGAAAAGTTTTGGATTGAGAAGAATACATTTCCTAATCCACTGTACAGCACTATCCTGATTAGTTCTATTGATAGAGCATATAACTCTTTTGGTTGAGATGGTGGGTTTGAGCCTCATTAGAGTTCGAGTGTCGTTATATATTTTTAAAGATTATATTTGCATTTTGTTCATAAATATTTTGGCTTGTAATTTGCTCATGATTAGCACGATTTTTACAAGAATCACGTATAGAAGTAAATGTAATATAATTCATCTTAAGGCAATTTTTCTGCTCCTTTATTTAATACATGTAGTTATGCTTTATAGTATCGACTGAGAAAACTCTAAAACAATAATATCTAAAGATATTTTCTCATCGCCAATTTTTTTAAATTGCATAAGATATATCATAACTTAAAACACAATCTTATATTTAAAAATAATGCTTAAAAATTTAACTTCACCCAAAAGGATTTGAACCCGCATAATCCTGAACATGAGCTAGTCGTCCTACCACTACCCCACAGTCTCAGCGGTGTTAGATCCACTTACTGAAAGGTACTTGTTCCAAGCATTAATCCATAAAACTAGCGATAACACCCAACATGACCAAACGTTGTCAAAGATTAATGACAATCGGAACTGCCTCGGCCAATTCCGCGAAATTCCGTGGAATCAGATCACGGATGTACATCGAGGATCTACTTTGATAACGCGGATGATAATGTGACGCTGACGTTATATAATGTGAAGCTGACTTCACAGAAATCATGTTAACACAATAACAAGTGTGATTGTAACAAAACAAACAGCTTAAATAAAATTTATGTTTTAAAATTTGAAAAAACATAAACTTCATTTATAGCGATATTTTATTGAAAAAAAACATAAACTTCATTTATTCTGGTGATTAAACGTTTCGAATAATCAGAATAATCGGTTTTAATAGAGCTGAACCCACATTCTTCAGAACTAGTTTTCCATACGCCAGTTCCCGCTAACAAAATGGAGCTTTTTGGTAAATAGTGATACGCGTAATGCTCCTTACATACACCCGAGCCATGATTCAATACTCAAATTGTGGAGGACTTTCCCGAATGGGTGTCGAAGATTAATGAGTGCCAGGTAAATATTGCCAAGCAAAAATCGATTAGTTAAAAAAATGACTAGAACATGTAAGCAAAATGTTCGTTTTCAAATCAAACCAATTGTTTCTTAAAATATTGAGTTTGGATATGTGCTGCCACTTTATATAAGTAAGAACTCGGCATTGATTTTACACTTAATACGCTAGAGACACAAATCAGTTGATGCACTGTTTTTCGTTTAGCGTTGGTGCTTTACATCCAAGTCAGTATCTTTTCAGTTATGTTGGGCCGTTGTCATGTCTTACTGGGTTGATCGAGTACGAAACAAACAACGTGTAAAGTGTCTTTCTTAATATCACAAAACAGTATCCAGGGTCTGAAACTAACAACTCTTGGACCCCAAGTCAAACACTATACCAACTGTTGTCATTCAGCAATGTCTCTCTTGATGCTATCCATCGACCAAATAGGTTTAACATGTTCTTATGGATAACTTTTTCAAGATGGAGAATTCCCAAAAGGGCAAGGACAGCGGAGCAATAATTTTCATCTGGAAGAGATTGTATCTGCTTCAATGATTTTCGTTGATCTTGTTCTAAATCTTTGACGTCATTTCCTGTCAATTCCAGTACATCCAAACCATAGAGTAGACAGGGAACCACATAGATTGACCATAATTTACCACATACACTCTGTTTCTGACCATTACTACAATAAAGCCCCACACCCAAAAGGGATTATGCTGTTTGTCTTCCAAGGTCGACCTTCTCGGTAATATTAGCCTTTTTGATAGAGTCCCTATGGATCCCAAGGTGGGTTGAGTGCTGAACTTGACTTATCTCAACATCATTCATGGTATAGCCATCCTCTTGATGTTGTAGGTATTTGTCCCAATATGTCAGAATACAGCTTTTGGGAGGGTGAATCACAAACCGTGCACCATTGGCGAAGACACCAGACGTCGGTAACATCACTTGCATCTTGGTCATGTTGTAGGTAATTTCATATAGAACGACAGTGTAAATTTTTACTCTGTATTGTCATTTTGCCACAATATGAATAATCGTTATCTAGGTCTATTTATCCTTGTCACTTTGATGAAACAGTAACTTTATAATATTCCTGTTTTGCTAATAGTAATGTATTGTAGAAATTAATCCTGAATATGTTTTAGTTCATCTCTATTTTTCTTTACTAGGTCCTTGCTGTTTTACTTTGCAACGAACGTCCTTTTACCTTAAAACGACGTCAACTTTACATAGACGTTAATTTAAATGACGTTACGTCATTTTACTCTGAACTAAAATGAGATAATTACATAAGACTGAGGACATCAAAGTTTCACTATTTTATCAAAGTAATAGTAAGTACGGGTTTTGACAACTCAACCAAAACAACGAATTGTCTGTTATTCACTGTTTGTATCAATTTTATAAGTTATTCCTGGCCAGTCATATAATCATTCAGTTGCTGCTGAATCTTTTGACATGCCCTTATAGCTGCTTGTCTTCTAGGTTGACCTCTTCCATCTGCACCATTAACTGGAGGTTCTTTGGGCTTCTGTTCATCTTCCAACCGTTCTTTTTCTGAACATCCATTCAGGTAGAATAGGTTCAGTGGAAGACCTATTATTTGCTTTGATGGTAGAAGTAGCTTTGTTGAGCATATTTGTTGATCTCTACTCCTTATCATTTCTGTAAGTCTTTCTATTCACCAACATCCACTCGGTAGAGTATCCAGACTTAGAACTAAATGTCCTGCTCTGGCAGTAGTAGATGTCTGTAAAAAATTTGGTGATATCAGTTGGGGTTGAGTTCTCTCTCGTAGACTGAAATGGTAATCATCTCTCCAAACCTCACACAACGTGTCCAGATGCTTCATTCCTTTCTTCCAGCTGGCGATAAGAGTCTCTGTGAGTTCACTTTGAGGTTGAAGCTTATGTCATAATCATCCTCTAGATTGAAATTTGAAAGTGCTACATTTGGGTTCAGAGACACAAAACGTGCAGGCGTGAGAGGAGTACCAGAGTTTATGCCATCTCCAACATATACAATAGGTCGCGAATCGATGGTGGCTTCAGTCTCCTTCACAACTGTTAGAAGTTGATTGCTTGTCAATATAGACCTATCAGCCATTCGTAAAATCCTCCCATCCAAGGTGCTTATTCAACAATAAAGTTCCACCTGATCTTTTCGTTCATGGAATAAGAGATGACGTCTGACTCTGTAAGCACCTGGCGCCAAAGTTTGTCAATAGTATCGTTTGCAAGTTTGAATTGTGAAGCGTTATCGGAAATAATTTCAAGTGGACTTCCATGTCTTGCCACAAGTATGCGTAGTCCAAGTAGAAACATTTCTGTTGACATGTCCAGTATGTGTTCAAAATCAATAGCACTTGTGACTAAAAAGGTAAAAAGACAGATCCAAACTTTCTTTGACTCTGATTTGTCGTTATCATACAATGGGCCAAAGTAGTATATTCTACAGTGACAAGCGTTAACTTTACAAACTGTACAGCATCGCAATTTCCTCTGAACAACTGATCTATCTGATGGTATCCAATACTTGTAGCAAAACTGAGTGAATATTTGTGCCACACCAGAGTGCAACATACGTATGTGAAGCCTGTCTTTTAGTAATTCCATGAATCTGTCTGCTTTAGGCAAAAGTAAAGGTTGCTTGGCAGTTTCATCCAAGTCAGAGTTCCCTAACCTTCCATGGCATCTCACTAGACTCAATGCACACCCCAAGTTGGACCTTAGGATTGTTTGATTTATTTTCTTTATAGATTAAAAAAAGGCTCCTGTAATATAAAATCTGTATTTGAGCTATTCAGAGTTTTTTTGCTTAGTCCATTTTACAATTACGTATACATCCTGTAGTTATCAGACTCCTTTTTTAGTGTTTTGAAGAGTCGACCTACCTACGATGTCACCCTCAGTAATTTATGCAGTGAAGAAACCCTCCTGCTGTGAATATCAAATGGACTAATTGCCTTTGTTTCAGTTTTGATATCTTCTGTGTAATCTCCACTGCATCAAGCTTTGTTTCATTATAAACATCTGAGTTAGTTTAGTTTTGATTTTGAATGTAATATTTCCATACTATCCAAACATGATCAGGTTTTAGCATCCACTCTGGGCCATGCCGCCAGAGATTGTTGCCCAAAAGCTCATTCATGCATATTCTGCTGCTTGCTAGACTGAAGGATTGTCTTTTGAAGGAACATAGTGAAATGTGATGTCCTCATGTTTTTGTATCTCTCCTACTCTATTACCTATAATTCGAGATGAGTGTCTTTCACTGCCTTTTCCAACTGAGCACAAATTGTGAATCTATCCAGAGGTGTTTTCTCAATAAGCTGAACTGGTAGTTGACTTGCGCCAATCTGAATGGCTCTTGTACCAATGAGGGCTGCAAGCAGTTCAAGCCAAGGAATACTGACTGTTTTGTCACAGTTTTGAAAAAAAAACAAGATCAACTTTGTATGTTTTGAAGATTCTCTGATACAGGTATACTACTCCTGGCAATGCATGTTTGGATGCATCACAGAAGCCAACCTAGTCTTGTTCTGATTCTCCTGTGTCAGCCAGTCCTTAGAAATCTGCAGCTGGGTAAATGCTTCAGATTTGTTTTTTATTTTATTCCATATTTTCTTGTCCGTGGAGGATAATTTGTCAACCCAAGTTTCTTATCCCATAGCTCTTGTAGCATTAACTTTCCTTGTAGTCTTACAGGACAAAATAAGCCTAGCTGGCCATACAATGACGTTATCTATTTTAACACTTGTCGTTTTGATACATCTGATACATGGTCTAAAGTTATCTGATTCAGAGAAGGTGTATCTTCTTTGACAATCCATGATAGTCTAAACAATTTTACCTTTTCATCAATTGATGTACAACTTCGTCATTTGATGTCCAGTCGCAGAGGTTCATTGATGTGTGTGCAAATATTTGTATGTACTCCCTATAGACACATTCTTTTGATTAAGTACCTGTGATCACATTGTTAACGTCAATATTTCTTGTTGTGCATTCTTAAAGGAAATTCAAGGGTTGCTATCAGCCACACAGGCTTCTAGAGAATTAAAAACCTTGAATATTATTGCTTACATTCGGATTGTTCATGTTTTAACCAAACAATTTTGTGACATATTTTTGGTTCTCATTTAGTCTAATTTGTAAAAAAGCTTTTTAATGTCTTCAACAATGCAACCTTGTTCAAACGAAACCGTAAAATAATTCATGTCATATCCTGCAGCAACACAGGTCCACAGTTTAAACAGTCATATAAGCTTTTTCTGTCCTGTCTTGTTTTGGCAAACTCATTATACACTACATTTACCTTGGTTGTTGTTTAGAGGGATTAACTACTGCATGGTTGGGTATGTAGTGTATCACTGAAGCAAATCGTCACAAAAACATGGGATTAATGATAAGTAATACCAATGTCTTGGTCTTGCCATATAAATGAAATACTGGCTAAAGCGGAAAAAATAGTCTCAATTATGCGAAGGTCAAAACATAACCTTCCAAGAAGTTGTCTTGATAAGCTATATAAAAGCATGATAGGTCCATTACTTGATTATTGTGATGTAATTTATGATTCTTGTACCATGAATGAAAGCGAACGACAAAATACAAATGAAAGCCAGTTTATTATGCACTGGTGCTTTTAGAATCATTAGTAATGAAAAAGTATTAAAATAATTAGGGTGGTCAAAGCTGGCAAACAGGAGAACATATCGCAAGCTTGTTTTATTTTATAAAATACTAAATAATTTGGCCCCTCATAACTAAACCGTTTATGTAACTAAAATCACATAATACAAACAATTATTTGCTCCGAAGAAACAACTCCTTACTCGTACCAACTATTCATAGGGAATCGTATTCTATTTTTTTGTCCCCAAAAACAATTCGTGATTGGAATAATTTAGCAAATTGCATGAAGCAATCACAGTCACTGACTGTTTTAAAACGAAAATTAAATTCTTATATGAGCCACTGGTCCAAATCAAATTGTACTGTTATGGCCTCAGTAAAGTGAATCATTGTTGAATACAACTATGTCTTAGCCAATTAAATTCACATTTGCATCACTATGACCTTATCGACTCTCCCAGTTGTTCAAATCCTGAATGTGGAAGAACCCCAGAATCTGCAGCGCATTATTTTCTTAGATGTCCCAGATTCAATGAAAAAAGTCAATAAGCAATGCTTATTAGATACCCCCCGCACAGTAAGAGTCAGTGAAAAAACTTGGCAAGTTATAGTTCAAACCAGCAGACTTTAGTTTTGAAAAGAAAATTTCAGTAGAATCTGTGAAAAAAATAATATAAACTCCTTCACGATATGTTCAATGTGTCTACACTGTATTGGCAAAGTATCAAATTGCTCCATCAAAAGCTGTGGTAGGATTTGATCGGCCCATAAAGGCACTATCCATGCATATACAAAAGCCATATAAGGGAATAATTGTCTAAGTTCTCACAGCTGTCATTTTGTCAAAAATTATTTTTTCTGAATCAAACTCCTTCATGCATATGTTCAATGTGTCTACATTGTATAGGCAAAGTATCAAATTGTTCTATCAAAAGCTGTGGTAGGAGTTGATTGGCCCATGAAGGCGCCCTCTATGCATATACAAACACCTTATTAGGGAAAAAATGTCTAAGTTCTCACTGCTTTCATTTTGTCAAAAATTATTTTTTCTGAACCAAACTCCTTCATGCATATGTTCAATGTGTCTACATTGTATGGGAAAAGTATCAAATTGTTCTATTAAAAGCTGTGGTAGGAGTTGATCAGCATGTGTATAGCCTATAATAGCAAAAGCCTAAAATCCTATATTAAAAGCCATTTAGAACTACAAAGGGAAATAACTCTAGTAGAATTGGCCCCTAGCCCTCACTTTTTTGTCTTAAGTATTTGTCTTACATATATGAACATGTTTGCAAGGTTTGATAAAAATCCAGCAATTACTCTTCAAGATATTAAGGGAACAAAATGTTACGGACAGACGCACCGACGCACGGACGGACGGACGGACAACGTGAAAACAGTATACCCACCACAAACAAAGTTTGCGGGGGTATAACAACGAAAGACGCGTATTGTTAGAGACTTTATCACGTAAGCTATTTCCAAACGTAAATTACAACACATTTATCGTATTAATGCCTGATCATATACGTACAATTAACTAGAAGGCTCCACAGACGTTTCATATGAAGAAAATACTTCGATTTTTGGATGAGATGTTCAAACAGATAGACTCAACACAGCGGTTTAGTACTTTTTATGATATGATTGACACCTCAACAGACAATCAACTCATTGTTCATACAAATAAACGAGTTCTGAATGCCGATGAGCAATCTCCGCCCTAGTCCTTATCTTCTTATTTGTGTGTGTGTATGGTTGTGTCAGCGATGTTAACTTTGTTAAATACTTTAAAAACTGCGTTATTGGCACTGTTGGGACAACGTACGATTACGCCCACTGGTTCTTTTATTTACTGCTTCAACATGGGGTGACTGCTCTTTTTTCCTTTCCCTACACATTTACTTTCTTTTGTTTGTATTTGTCTGTTTGTACGCCCTTCCGTCTGTCCATCTGTCAGTCCATATGTTTGTCTGTCTATCGGTCTGTCTGTCTGTCTATGTGGCTGTATGCCTATGTGTATCTGTGTTTGTCTGTCTCTGCGTGTGTCTGTCTGTATGTCGTTATGTATTATTCATATATGTCTGTTTTCTTTATTGTCATAAATGTCTGTAAATTGTTACATGTAAGGAGATCAACTATTAGCCCCAGGACTGTTTGGAATCCTTTTAAAATAAACAGAGCATTAAATTAAAGCAAGCCTTAAATTAAAACTCATAGCAGACAACATAAAGATGAAGCAAATACCTAAAACAGCAAACTAACATATACTGGACATTTCTCCTATAAGCTTAAGCTTTGGTCTTGTGCAACTCTATGAGGATGTCTCGACATCAGCATCACAAGCAAGTACTCTTTGACTATTTCATTCACAACCAAACTTTGGAAAACCTCTAGTCAGCAAAATACCTTGATATAATTATCTCGGATAATATGGATTGTGGTCAACACATTTCAGAAGTTTCATCCAAAGCGACAAAGAAACTTGGTTACCTTCGCAGGATCTTGGCTTTTGCACCTATGAGTACCAAGGAAGCTGCATACAAAATGTATGTTTGGCCTAAACTAGAGTAATATGCACCACCCATTTGGAGCACTTACGTTATTGCTAAATTAATCAGGTTGCAGCCCGCTGGACCTGCAGGAGATGACGAACCACAGGTAGTGTCAGCAAGATGCTTGGTGAACTTAAGTGGCCCTCTTCTAAGGCACTGGGTGATCAGTCCTCTCTGCACCCCCTGCATAAGATTCATTGTAGTGCTGTGTCAACTGAAGCAGACAATTACCTGGTCCTGCTCACAATTTGTCAACTACCAGGTCAACACAAATTGCTCAATAGTATTATACCAGACATAAGTGACGCCCTGAAGAACTATTTCTTTTCTCAAATTATTCCACAGGGAATAGTTATTCTCCTTCGGTAGTAAACTCCCAGAACACTAAGGAGTTTAGGGTACCCCTCAGCTAGTGAAAAACACAGCCGAAAGGTTTGTTTCAAACTCCCCAATTTGCACTTTACGACGTAATGATCATTTTCGATATAGCTAGTATCAATACATCCAAAGAAAGAAAAGGAAGAGGGTTCATTTCAGTTTACTTACATTATCTTAGACAAAGGTTCTGCTGTTCAAAAACGCCTAACTGTTACAATGTATCAAATTAAATCCTGTTATTTACTATGATGTTACATAAATAGGGTGCTCAACTCACAGGCTGTCAGAGCTAAAAAAACCTCTCCAGAATCGCCATAGCCAAACCGTCGCTTCAGTGCTATAGTGTTCTAAGTGACATTTTGGTCAAAAATTAGTTATGCATACCGTTGGAAAGGGGATTAAATGTTCTATCTACTGGGGAAGGTTTCATTTGCCTATCTCCTCCCAGTAAGCTTAAAGTCGCTGTGAGTTTCTGTTCTATCTACAAAAAGACAATTTCGTTCAGTGCTATAGTGTTCTAAGTGATTTTTATCCAATGACCAATGATAATTATGTCACGTGACTGGGTGAGTTCAGTGTCATACTGTTCTATCTACATAAATTCACCTCCCTTGGAGAAATTGCTAAAAATTGCAGTTACCTCCCTTACATAAATTTAAATCTCCTAAATTGAAGCGGTTTGTCGGTCTTATGACAAACTAATGGCTATATCGGCTACTTTTATGTCCAAATAATCCGCTCAGTCAAAAATATTATACAAATTGACCCTGATGACAGAAAAATTAACTGTAAACAGATTACCTCCCTTACACATATCTAAACCGCTTTAATTGAAGTAATTTGTCGCTGCTATTACAAATCAATGGTTAAATCTCCTACTTTTAGGTCCAAATAATCAGATCAGTCTAAAATATTATACAAATTGACCCCGATGACAGAAAGATTAACTGTAGAAACAGATTACCTCCCTTGCATAAATTTTAATGGCAAAATCCGTGCTTTTTGTTGCTGTTATGCCAAATAAATAACTAAATCTGCTACCTTTAGTTATTAATAATCATTTCTGTTCAGACTAGTATATGAATTGACTCCATAACCAGAATAGTAAGCTGTTGGAACATATAGAACACTATAACACTGAACGCAGAACGCGATTTTAGGGCATAATGTTCTATCTGCAAACTGTAAAATGCCCATAAATTCCATATTACTGTAAAAATTTCTTAAAAAACAAGGTGATTTACACTGTATGTAGACATTTTAACCCTCTGGTATGATTCAAAGGTCTGTGATAAATAAGGCATCAAAAATCAGGATGCTAAAATTTTCAAACTCATTTTTCTCAAAACTTGTGCAATGGTAGTTAAAACACTATAGCACTGAAGCGACGAAACATCCAGCACTGACCCATCGATTGAAGATTTAAGCCAATGCCGTCACTGAGTCTTTGGCCAGACACACTTTCGTACAATTAATGGGGAAACCATAGCTATAAACCAGGATCGGGTTAATAACCATGCATACCGGCTGTCATATAACATTTATGTACTATACGTTTTTCATACTTAAAGTAAGAAAGAGGACAAAGATCAGGATCGATACAATTAAGTACCACACACAAGTGACATACACAATTAGACATCACAAACGAGAGCCAAGAAGTCAGCCCTTTCCAAACAGATGACTACAAGGCATCAATATACAGACATGCTCGAACGCATAACAAAGACCAGACAGAAATAACACAAAAAATCCACAAAAGAAGTACCACCTTGGAATTGTCAGTAAATATATTTTACTGGTTTTACCGCGCCAACCTCACCCTTAGTTCAGATGTGGATCAAGGCACAGAACATGGTTTGCATGGAAGAACCCTAGCGTATCCATTTATATTATTGTTTTTTTAAACTGACCATGTACAATTACAGACTCATCATAGCATTCTGCTTTGATATAACACGTATAGATAACTATGAACTCTCGCCGAAGATAATAGCTGCATATGGTTGCTAAATAGTGAGTATGGTCAGGAAATACCACAATCACAAACTGCCACCTTAACTTCAACATTTTCCTCTCAATAAGTCAATTAAAGTTATACCAGAATTATACTTAATAAGCATAGATAAAAGAAAAAAATACGTTTTCTTAATCTCGAAACCGCGGGAAAGCGTGTGTGTGTGTGCGTGCGTATGTATGTGTGTGTGCTCCCATTCACCTCATCAAACAGCTGACATTCCTTCTAAGTAGTAGTATTTATTTATTTTCTGACATTTTCATGCAACATTATAGCTTGCTAGTACCTGAACACGTGACTGGTGGTGAACTCCAGGATCCACTCGCTAAACAAGATATTTCAGCAACACCACTGATATCATATCCAGGATTACACGCCTGTTGAGCAGTAGCACCTTCTGTTGTTACACCGGCAGTTGTCAATGTTACGGTTCCATGGTTGGGAGTAGTAGGATTTCCACAATTTACAACTGGTGCTGAAATGCAGGCATAATTAAAATACAAAGAGTAAATAGAATGTGTAATGTTTGATCAAATAACATACAGTGAGTTTTGTCTTTTTCACTAAAAGTGGCAGTCTTTTACAGTTTCCAAAGAAGAGCAACCGCCAAAATTGTGGTTTAATTTCTAAATTCAATGTTCGACATAAATCGCTCTAGTGAAAGGGTCTTTCTGAACCAGAGATATATAGCGAATTCTAATGTACTTGCTTTTGAAACGTGACGTCTGATTGGATAACAGCAAAAATTTGCGACAGTATATCCTGCGATATACTGTTGGAAATAGTTTGACGTCAATAATTATGTCACATTTATTAGGATGGCGTTTGCCTTTGTGTGGCTTGCAATGTTCAAATACTGGGTAATGCATAACAGTAAAAGTTTTAGGGATGTTGTCACGAGGAAACACATGAAAGCCAATTAAATGTGGCAGGGGGCATTTTTTCAGGTTGCCAATTTGAACTGAAATCTAACACAATTTAGGCCCTCAGAAATCCATTACCTACGAGATCCGACTGCACGAAATGGTATTCTAGACATGAGACTACCAGAAATGTGAAGGACTTATCTCAAGTGTGTTTTGATCGTTTAGAAAAGCAATCTTAAAAAGCGGATTTTCCATCAAATTGCCAAGTCTAAAAATTTAACTGAAATATCCATAGGAAAATCAATGTGTTGTTGCATATTAGTATGAAGACATAACTAGTCGAGAAATAGTAGAAACAATGTGCTGAGAGGTCTACCTGATTTGGCAAAAGAAAATTATCAAAAATCGTGATAAATCGAAGATTACCAAACATTTAATATTCCCTATTTGTTTTGGTCAAAGGGAGATAATTTTCAATATTTTACAAATTTGCTAAATTCGAAATTGATTTCAAAGCTTGTTCAAGTGATTAAGCAGTTTTCTTGTGTTTTTATGCAACATAATTAAGACCAATTTTGATAAGCATAACAATTTTAATTTGCGCATGCGCAATCGCAAATTTCAGTAAATAAAGCTTTAAACACTTAAAGGAGCATAACTCATACATCAAACGAGACAAATTGGTGGAGTTTCAACGAATCGTTTGCTGGATGTCTGGGCATCATTATTAAACTTTAGTAAATACTTTTTGTTCAATACTTTCTCTTAAAATATGGATAATTGTAGTGTAGCGTTTTAACTTTTGTTCGGTATATTGACATAAAATAAAACACATACAATTATTTTAGTATGTGCAGCTGATGATTTCCGAAAATTTCGGAAAATTTGGAAAATTATCAATTTTAGAATTCATAAAAAATGAAGCGTTTGTTGTTTTTTCAAGTAAAGTCGACGAGGCAGGTTTCCAATCACCTGTACCTGAATTCGATCAAAACTGAAGTGATAGAAAACTCTTCTAAAACACCGCTTAATTCTAGTCCATTACAATGCAAATACGTGGGCAAAAATTCATTTCAATATCACTAGGGCTTAGTCAGAAAAAAAGAAATTGAAAAGTGGCTACTTAAAACTTCGGTTCGGCGTACATGAGTTTTGATACTTGTTGCATACGTACAAGGGTCTCCTATGTACGGGCACGCTAAACAATCAGGGGACGTAAAATCGGTGTGGGTATTCGAATGTGTCCGTAGTTAAGATTGCGATTGCTAGAAACAAAGGCTTTGACAAATCTGTGCATTTCCATGCACATACTTGTCTTAGCTTTCGTTGCTAGTTAATGTGTACATACAGACATTCCCATGTGCTTTCTCATGACTTATGGGCTTATCAGAGCAATCAATAGCCTAGACAGAACGCAAAAAAGTCACGACAATCAAACAGAGACTACTGATATGAACCTCTATTTCACAGACGGACTTCCCTTAAAGGAAGATTTTGCCCATTCCTCACTGAATCTTTAATTCCCACCCAAACAGCGGTAAAGCAATTGTGTGTTTCTGTACAGCAGGGATGTCATGACACAACCAGCAACAATGTCACTCTGAATATACAGTGGAAAAGATATATTTGGTGTTATATATTAAAATAAGAAAGAGCACAAAGATCAGGAATCGATACAATCAAGCACCACACCTGACCCAGGATACCAATGGGAAAGTGATAACTTCACAGTTAGACATCACAAACGAAAGCCAAGAGGTCAGCCCTTTCCAAGCAGGTGACCACCAGGTATTAATAAACAGACGCGCACGAAAGCATAACAAAAACAAGACAGAAAATAACATAAATAATCCACAAAAAAGCACTGCCTTGGAACGGTCAGTAAAATACTTTACTGGAGGATTTAAACCGGTTTCACGGCGGGCCAACCTCACCCTGAGTTCAGATGTGGATCAAGACACATAGATGTTTGATTTGCATAAAATACCCCTGCCTTATCAATGCATCAGCTTTTAGAACATAAAAATCAAGATATAAAAAGGAGATAAATGAATCATTAAACCACATCTTAGATAACGCTCTGGTAAACACTGCTAGCATTATTTCATATTTTTCAGATCGTGGATTATTTTATATACTAGATATCCCAGGGCAAGGACTTTTACGAAGGATTTGACAAAGGGACGTGGTATTACTCTTTCTGTAATGATCCCACTCATTAATAGCTGTCCCATCTTATGCATAATTATTCCAACCTCTGCATCGCAAATCAATCTCAGTAATATTATATTGTAGTTTTAAATACAGAATAAATAAACGTGTAATGCTATCGTATTGTGATATATATACTGATAAATTAGCATTTGAAAAGGGTCAAGTTGTATGTTTCAAAAAGAACTCTTGATAGTGGCGAGATTTCAAGCAGTTTTGTGTCAAAATGTCAATGTTGGCATCAAATTACACGTTGTTGCATTCGCATGGTACCGAACTGTAAACAAACTAACCTTGCTACAGAAGATAAATTGATAAGATATAGAAGCTAGATTAATTCCCTTCCAATAGCATTCTTCTATTTTTGAAACAAAGATTTCAGAAATATTTTCAGGATGCCAGGCATAAACGTATTTGGTGATAGTATAGCTTGTCTGGTGTACATGTTATGCAATTATCATCACCATATTGACTTTTATGTCAGAAGCACTTGCTTGATTCGACTCATTGACGAACATTTCCATGTCATGTTTTTGAGAAAGACATGTAAACCTATTTGCTATAGTACTACTTAAAGGTTATGGAAAATGCTTTAGGCACCAATCGATACCCTAAAACGATTTTATTCCGTTAAAACCAGTGTTTCTGCCATTATACAAAAGTCCTGAGCATTCATGAAACTGAGCAAATGTGATATTTGCTGCCTTTCATAGGGAATCCAGAACGCCAAACACACGTAAACCCCTTTATTGACCCGAGGGTTTTAGAGTATGTGCCAACATAGGTTACTTTGAATATTACACCAATGATGTTCAACAGTTTCCCAGTTCGAAAAGAGTTTAGAAAAAGCTCATCTTTAGGAAAATATTAGTCTGCAATGTCACCCGACGCGAGGAAGAAGTCATTATAGTGGTCAAAATATTCAAAATCTTTAGTTGCACATAATATAGAGATCCAGATTAACCTTTTTCCCTGGCTAATAAGCCTGACACTATAAGTCTACGGTTCCTTGATGTCAGATTATCCAGAAGTGAAGGGTAGCTCTCAGTAAATGTTCCTAAATAAACACCTCAATAGGCATCATTTCCAAAAACATGAACGATGCTATATATTCGTTTTTCAATATTTTGTAAATTTTTAGTTTGTTTTTAATACGTGTTCAATAGTTGCCCCTGAAAAAGGTCAAACAGCAGTGATCTTTTTTCGTTAATTTACTTTAACACTTTTCAAATTAGAGCTAACAACTAGGAGGGTTGCCTGGTATATCAGCCTTTTTATTAAGAGGATTTATTTAGATCAACAGGTTCTGAGTTGTGCAGTGTGCTGCATTGGACGGTAAGTTGATCCTTTTGTTGGTATCCTATATTTTTTTGACTTGTTTGGCTTTTTGGTCATTTTCTGATTCTGATTTTCAGAGTTGTAGTCTCTTTTAGTGGATATGCTCAGCTGCCTTGGCACAGCTACTGGCGTTTGTTGCAGTATTATCACTTTCAGAGAGTATTGTATCATCCAATATTTAAGTCACCGGGTTCACTTTTCCACTGTGTTGTTTAATGTTGTCAATTATAGTTGTTATTTTGTTTAAGATCTGACGTGTTTGCCAGTCAAAATTGGTCTTCATACTATCAGGCGCGTATATAAAGAGCCAAACGTCTCATTCATTTTCCTGTCATTGCATCTTACCTAGTTGCTTAAGGCGGTGGGTATTATTTATACCGCTTATGCTTGTCGAAACTGGAAATGTCTCACTGCTACTAGTGTGGACGATGTTGACACCTTAAAATAGTGAGTATGATCAGGAAATACCTAAATCACAAACCGCAGACAAAGCCATGTCACCGCGAGGAAGAGCCACACAATCACCACCAGACACAAGAAAGACAAACTAAGCAGAGCAACCAGCTCTCTTTTCCCCATCAAGATGATTGCAAGACTAGAATGGACATAGAGTATCGTACAGCAAAATATAGAACAATTACAGACTCCCACAATGTGATTAACAATAAACAAAAAGACCAACAACAACAGAACCACCGCCTTAGAACGGACAGCAGCCTAAGCCACCAGGGGGCTTAAATGCATTTTACTGGTTCCAAATCTTCGCCCTACATTCTGCTGTTGTTGAAGTACAAGAAATGTTCAGCTTGTATGTAAGACATCTAACGAATGCTATTTTCATCATGGAGAAACACTCTAATCAATTTTACACACTATAATAAAACAAAGAAAATGGCTCACGACTTACAGATATTCAAAGCTTATGAAAACCTCAAGTTGAGCCACAGTGGGTCGAGCTACAGATAGGCATCAGGCACCAACCCATCGATTCATATTTCACGTCCGAGCTGTCATAGAGTCTGAGGCCTGACCGTTCGTGGTGCAATTAAAGAGAAAATCATAGCTATAAACTGTGATTGGGTTCAAGACCAGGCATGCAGACCGTCGCATAACATCCAAGTTACATTCAACCTATATATAAAGTTTGATAATCTTTTGGAATTGATCACTAAAATAAGGTTTCCAACTATCGTTTGTATTCATAAACTAAATCACCATAAAATATAGGTTCTGATATACATATTTTAACCAAATGGTGTATTTAACAATTAACTCTGAGTGTATGTGGTAGAATGTAGAAAATGCTTTTCGAATTTTACGATATCTATAACCTTGTTTAAATAAAATAGCAATTAAAATAAGTTTCTGTTGTTAAAGTCATCAACATAAGAACACACTCTTGTACAATAAATAAGCTGAGAAATATATACACCATAGGAAGGGGAGCAAGGAACATCTCCAACAAGAAATGGGAAATTTACTATTCCAAAATTAAAATCATCCTGTTTATCATAAAATTTAGAGGAAACTATGCCATTTGTTATTGACAAGTTCAAGTCCAAATACGGAAGTTCAGTATCATAACACTTCGCCTAATTCAACTGAAGTTCAGTAAGATATATCTGACCTACCATTTTTCAAAATAAGGATTATCAATATTAAGTATGTCATCTAAATATCTGGAGGTAAAGTTAAAGGCTTCAATAATATCCGTTTCATTATTGTCTGACAGAGACAACATGAAGTCTCTCTCATAACAAAACAAAAACAAATCTGCAACAAGAGGAGCACAATTAGTGCCCATTGGAATACCTACAATTTGTTTATATAATTTCCAGCCAAATCTTATAAATATATAGTCCAAAAGATGATTGAGAGCAACACACATTTTCTTGCATGACCACAATTTATATTGTTTCAGTTGTTCAGAACTAAAAAAAGGCAGTTTTATCATTACACGCCAAATAAAGTGAGCCCTCTCTGTTAAATGTTTGTTCAATTAATTATGTAAGTTTTTCTGTGATTAGATTATGAGGCAATGTAGTATAAAGAGTTGAGAAATCATATGTAGACAAACCAGATGCTAGAAAACCTCTAGACTTCAATTTATTAAGAATTTTTAATAGACCAAAATAATTTTTTACCGTTTCTTTCACAAACTGCTGTGCAATATATTATGAGATAGTTTTAATCGCCGTGAGGCAAGAAGTCAAATAAATAGACAACTCAGTCGTTGTACATGGACTAAGATTAGCAATAAAACGCGACTTATAGAACCATTTATGAAGTTTAGGTAACCAGTATAATTTAGCTGCCATATGGCATCGATGCCTACCAACGGTAGACGTCTCATTAAGCCCGTTATGCTCATATATCTTTGCAGCTATTTTTTTCCTTTGGATGTTAATATAGTACCTTTTTCAAACGACCACAACATTGTAAGCAGCCTTATCTGCAGGTGCTAAAACAAACCTTCTAGGGAATTCCTGGATCCCGTTCTTCAAATGTCTAAAAGTGAATTTAGGTTTAGGTAGTAGAAGATCTAAATTGTTGCAATAAAATGAAATCCTTCCATCAATAATCTTAAAATTATTTAGCTTCCAAATATTTAAGCATTAGACTCAACATGCCCTTGTTCGCACCAGCGATTATAAAATTCTTGTAAGGCGCCTGCCATTTCCTTACGACACAATTTGATGTCTATTGGCAAAGGAAACCTATATTTAGGTTAAGTTGTTCTACTTCTGATTAAGTGCAGTTATGCTACAGTGTAGCCACTGTGGTATTGTGCGGCACCATAAACACAGCAATAAACCAACTATTCTTGTATTCCTATGCCACAATCCTTGCGGATTTAACCCCCCTTGTCTGGCTCACAATCGGGCATGACCCGTCTTCAGACTAGGGCTCAGTTCAAATGTATCAATCGAATTGCCTAAGGGCGTTTTAGTAGGGTCCTATACATTTATTTTCTATTGTTGTAATATAAATTCAATTATCTTTAAAATTATGATATTGTTTGATAAAAATTACAATGGTTATAATATTAATTCAATTATCTTTGAAATTATGATATTATCTGATAAAAATCAATTCAACAAGATAGTAAAACGTTATATAAGGGTTGGATATAACTTAGATATCATGCGACAGTCTGCAGGCCTAGTTTAAAACCCAAACACGGTTTATAGATATGGTTTCCTCTTTAATTGCATGACGATAGGTCAGTCATCAGACTCAATGAGGGCTCTGCTGTAAAGCTTTAATTGATGGATTGGTGCCTGATGCTTGGCTGTAGCTGGGCCCACCGTGGCTCAACTTGAGGTTTTCTTTAGCTCTGACTATCTGTGAGTTGTGAACCCTTTTCTTTGTTTTATCATGGTGTGTTAATTTGATTAGAGTGTTTCTCCATGATGATACATTGCATTAGTTAGATGACCTCCATGTGAGCTGAACATTTCTTGTATTTTAACAACAGCAGAATCTAGGGCAAAGATTTGGTACCAGTAAAATGCATTTAAGCTCCCCGGTGGCTTAGGCTGCTGTCCGTTTGAAGGCAATGGTTCTGTTGTTGTTGACTTTTTGTTTATTGTTACTCCCATTGTGGGAGTCTGTAATTGTTCTAGGTTTTGTTGTACGTTACTTTATGTCCATTCTAGTATTGCAATCATCTTGATGGGGAAGAGAGAGCTGGTTGCTTTGCTTAATTCCTCTCCCTGGTGTCTCATGATGGTTGAGGGGCTCTTCCTCGCTGTGCCACGGAGTTGTCTGCGGTTAGTGATTGTGGTATTTCCTGATCATACTCACTTACTATTTTTGATAGTCCGCATTATTTTCCGACTATTCTCATAAACTATTACACACGGTACTTTTTTTCAATTTATCTTTCAATTTGAAATCCAATCACTTACATTAGCTGATTCTTACGTTTCTCTCAGTATAAACCATCTGTATAAATTTCGCCCACAAGACGATAATCTGGTCAACAAAAAATACCAAACAACACATGCTTTACTTGCTGCTGCATCAGCGCTGTTTCAATGCAGATGTTAGACGATATTTCAGCACTGCGTGGCCGCTGAGACATATTCTGGGGAGTCTTCAAATAGCTTTTTTTTTGCATTTTGCTTTTTTTTGGTCTGACTGCTTTATAATAATAGTTATAATAAGAATGATAAACAGCATCAAAAGTTTCTTCAAATATACTAAAAAATAGACCCAAACCCTTTTATTTGTTAGCGTGTTAGAAAAAACAAACATTTTACATAGGACGTTGGGAGGCAGGCGTAGAGACCTTTTTTCTATTTATTAATTAATTAATTTATTTATTCATTTATTTATTTATTTCTTCAATTATTTATTTAATTATATATGGTTAAATAGTTAAAATACTGCAGTATTTGGAGTTACATTTGAACATTACTATGTAATACATGCTTAAGTCTAAATTTCTTTGACAAACCATTTTAGTATATGTTTTTAACGAGAATCAACATGGTTGACGCTACGGAGAAAACAAACATTTATACAGTATAGTTATCTAATTAAAAAACAAAAACAGCGGATGTATAAATGTGTATAGTTGGTTAAAAAATTACACTAATCCATATATACAATCGCATTTATTTCGCCTCTGCCATGTTTGGTCTCGTTTTGATAAAATATTGTGTCATTGTCAAATACATTGGTATGTTTATTTCATGTTACATATACTGTACAGATGTATTTCTGAATAAAGAGTAAATAACAAAAAAATATTCTGGGGAGTCTATAGTCAGATTTTGTTTGCTTGAAGCTTTTCGTTTTTATCCAATTATTTATTTATAGAAGTTTTATAAAGAACATTAAACAAACATTTTACCCTTTTTTGTCCCCACCTTTTCGAAGAAAAGTGAGGGGACATAGCTTTCCGCTCTTCCGTCCGTACGTTCTTCTGCTCCCTCAAGAAGTAGGCATCTTGTGTATAGAACGCCTCCTACAGTTTTACTCTGATTGCTTTGAAACCTTACAGGTGTTTAGGTCATGGGCTGAAGATGTGCACATTGTTTGGACATAATCCTCAGATAATTTATTGCTGCTTTTTCACATAATGAACTTAGTCATTCTTTTGGCCAAAAGGAATAGATACTAGGCATCTTGTTTATGCATCTCCTCCTACAGTTTACTCTGATTGCTTTGAAATTTTACAAGTGTTAAGGTGATGGTCTAAATATGTGCATATTGTTTGGGCATAATCCTTAGATTATTTTTGTTAGTTTTTTACAAAACGATCTTAGTCATTTTACATCCAAAATGAATAGATACTTGGAGTATTGTGTATGCATCTTCTCCTACAGTTTTATGCTGATTGCTTTGAAACCTTACATGTGTTTAGGTCATGGGCTAAAGCTGTACATAATGTTTGGATATAATCTTCAGATTTTTTGTCACTTTTTTGCAAACTGAACTTTGTAATTTTATAGCCAAAATGAATAGATACTTGGAGTATTGTGTATGCATCTCCTCCTATAGGTTTATGCTGATTGCTTTGGAACTTAACATGTGTTTAGGTCATGGGCTAATGTGCATATTGTTTGGATATAATCCTCAGATGATTTGTCACTTTTTTACAAAATGAACTTAGTAATTTTTGCGCCAAAAGTGAATGGATACTAGGTATCTTGCGTATGCATCTCCTCCTACAGTTTTACTCTGATTGCTTTGAAACTTTACAGGTGTTTAGGTTAAGGACTGAAAATGTGCATACTGTTTGAGCATAATCCTTAGATTGTATTTCATTACTTTTTTACAAAATGAACGTAGTCATTTTACAGTGAAAATGAATAGATACTTGGAGTAATGTGTATGCATCTCCTCCTACAGTTTAATGCTGATTGCGTTGAAACTTTACAGGTGTTTAGGTCATGCGCTGAAGATGTGCATATAGTTTGGATATAATTCTCAGATTTTTTTTTACTTTTTTTACAAAATGAACTTAGTTATTTTTGCAGCAAAAGTGAATAGATACTAGATATCTTGTGTATTAAGTTGTTTCATGATAGCTCATATATTCAAAGACAAGCAGAAAGTGGTGGAAGACATAAATTCTCTGAATTAGCTTGTTCTTTCCTGTATATTGGTTTGGTTTAATACAAGAAAACATAGACAAATACATTAAAACACATGTCATACTAGAACGTCGTACAATGTAAAACACAGTTAGGATAGCGGAAGCATAGATCCGACTGCGCGCATGTGCATGCTCATCCAGGTATTCACTAGCCCGCATATACATTTTACAAATAGCCAAATAGCTTATTATTCAAAGTAAAGAAGAAGCCAACGATAATGTATTGATGCAACCAAGCACCACTCCTGACCTGGGGAATCACACGAGAAACCATAAAAAAGACAATGGATTACTACACCAAAGAGACAAGCCATCCCAGCAGGCGACAACAAGGCCGCAAGTATTGTTTGACTTTTCGCTTACTGTAAAGGCGGCACCTCATGAATGCGTAATTAGGACTGGTCAACCTTAGACATAGGTAAAAGCTGAAAATAAGGCGTGGTTTTATTCAAAAGTAACTGTATCATCTTGAGCTACTATCTCAGTATAGACGCAAAACACATTATTTAGTCCTTAAAACGCCAGCAAAATAACTGCATCTGAAAATGTCCTTTAAAATAAGCATAAAGGCAAACGTTGTGGACCCAGATCAGACTGCTCCTACAGAAGCAGTCTGTTATGGGTCCACACTGTTTGTCTATGAGGCTTCAAATATTTTAGTGGACGACAAAAAACCTACATTTTGTGATTATGCGCTTTAAGGGTTAATTAATATAAGTTCAGTTTGTAAACGGTTAAGATTTTCATGAAATGCACGCACGTTTGCGGCACAAAAAGCTTATAACTCTTTAACAAATTATAAATAAAAGCGGATTTCCCTTCCTTAGCAGATGAAATAGCCGAACCACGCCCAGATATGAATATTAAAATTGCCGCCTTTACAGTAAGCGAAAAGTCTATTAATAACAGACTAGGTGGCATTACAAAGGCTAACATGAAACATAAATAGCAAGAGGGACCCACAAAAAGAACACCGCATTGGAATGGCCAGCAAATTCTCGCCTGGAAAGGGTTACATGTTTACATGTCCTTTGCTATAGACATGCGTTAAACATATCTAACTTCAATAGAGAACACATATGAGCCGTAAAAACGTGATTTCTAACAATGTTGCATTTTGACAAGTGTAGACTTAGACGAGCCTGTGCAGCCTCCTTTTAAGCTTAGACACTCCAAATGGTGTTCAGTCAGTAGCTTAACACTCATAAAATATTTAAGTGACTAGCAAAGGCTCTGATCAGTCTGTGCGTATGCGCAGGCTGGTCTGAGCCGTTGCTGGTCGCACTTACCACATTGTTGGAAACCTCATGTCACAGCTCATATACTAAGGAATAAAGAAACGCAACAGGTGGACATATACTATCAGCGTGGTTAAATGATGGTTTGGCAACACCTCTTTTGGAAATGCCTAATTGAGTATTTGTAGCATGTGATGAAATACCAAAATGTCATTTTAACGCTAGAATTTACGCTATAGAATAAAAACATATAAAAAAATAACGTGTGACGTGAGGGTCAGAATAAAGATTATGAAACTCTAGAGGCGTCAGGACATGCTTTCTTGGAAAATTGGCTGTTCAGATACCGTCGAAATATGCTAGCAGGGTGTTTATATTGACATTAGCCAAACAAAGCATGTGATGATTCAAATAGAAACACCTGCTTACATTTCGAAAGTAAGACAAAACTTGCCAACTGGGTTCCCAAATTTTGTCACTGGACTATTTACTCATTGGAAAAAACGCATAAACATTATGAAAACCTAAAATGTAGGATAACGGATTTTGACATCATAATTGGCGGTTTCTTGCCGTCTGAAGATCTAAAGTCATAATTATTGAAGAAAACATCCTTGAATTGAATAAAAATTAGGCAGAAAAGGAATGGTACGCATTTAACGCATTGTTCAGAGTTGACGTTAATGACGTTAATCCTTTACTTATCCTACAGGAATCATTTTCTTTATCCACACTCTATACCGAGAGTTTTAAAAACAACAAACCAGTTGTTGATAGAAATTTTGCTCTAAATGACCATATTTCAACAGTATACTACAAGGGTCATGCTGGTTACGCACATACCAACGTGCATGCTTAATTGACAATTACGCTGAACCTGCCGTAATTTGACGATTATATGCCGCTCACATGAATTAACATCATTTGCACTTAAAACTTGCATCACATTGTATGCATGCAATGAATCAAAGTGTTTGTTGCGTTTCTGTTATCCTTAAGTATAAATATTAACTTGTCTGACCATGACTATCTGAGCTGGTATCGCTAACCCTGGTATGGACGGTCAAAATAAACCTGGTTAGAGAGATGTGTTGATAGTTTAAACGTATTTATTGCCAATACAAAGCAAGGGGTCGGGCCACAAGTTTTTCCAACATTAGTTACGGCCCTTATACATACAAAGCATTACATAGACAATGGCGAACATATATGAACCGGGACATGAGATTTCCAACAATGGGGTATGTGCGACCAGCAAAGGCTCAGACCAGCCTGCGCATACGCGCAGTCTGATCAGAGCCTTTGCTAGTCGCTTGATTACTCCATGACTGCCGAGCCACCGACCGAATATCATTTGAAGTTTCGAAGCTCAACAGAAGGCCGCACAGGCTCGTCTGAGTCTACACTTCTCAAAATGCCACATTGTTGGTAATCACGTGTCGCGGCTTATTTCTTTTCGCCATAGTTTTGTTGATAAAGGAGGAGAAGGCGCTACATTATTGGAACATAATGTTAGTTTCATAGCCGAGGCTACATTTTATCCTATTCTTTGACTTTTCGCTTACTGTAAGGGCGGCGCCTCATGAATGTGTAATGAGGACTGGTGAACCAAAGACAAAGGTGAACGCTGAAAATGAGGCGTGGTTTTATTATCATCTTGCGCCATTATCTCAGTATAGACGCAAAACACATTATTTAGTCCTTAAAACACCAGCAAAATAATTGCATCTGAAAATGTATATTTAACATAAGCACTGAGACAAACATTGTGGACCCAGATCAGACTGCTCTACAGGAGCAGTCTGATCTGGGTCCATACTGTTTGTCTATGAGGCTTCAAATATTTAAGTGGACGACAAAAACATACATTTTGTTATTATGCGCTTTAAGGGTTAATAAATATGAGTTCAGTGTGTATACGGTTAGGATTTTCATGAAATGCACGCACGTTTGCGCGGCCCAAAATGCTGATTAACTCTTTACCAAATTATAATTAAAACCTCATTTCCCTCCCTTAGCATATGAAATAGCCGAACCACGCCCAGATATGAATATTAAAGTTGCGCCTTTACAGTAAGCGGAAAGTATATTAATACCCGATATTTTCTCGAATAAAATGACTGTCAGAAATTAGGAATTTACCTGGTGTACAGTAATATATCAAATGCTGCCCAGAGTTTCCATCATAGCGACACCCCTGACAATTATACAAGGAACAAAGGCTTCCATTAAAATAGTACATCTGGCACAGTGCTGTGTTTGTACACGTTGTCTCACAGGTTGGTTGTTGAGCTGAAGCAACTGAGTCAAATTGACAATGTGCGAAGGGTGAATCACACTGAAATTGCCAAACACAGTTGGATACCACATGACCTGAAAATTTGAAAACAAAGTAATAGCCATATTTGTAACAAAACCTCCATGACAAACACATTGTCAGACTATATTTAGAACCCCTTGATACGAAACCTGGATATTAAGACGAAATGTGGATTTTTAAACTTCGATCATCGAATGTTCATTCAAACTAAAGTAAGTGGGAAGGCGTGTTGTGAAATCAAAGGCGAGAAGGCTGTCTCGAATAGTCACATGTTAACGTGCCCTCTATATTATAAGAAATAGTTCATTAGTTGTGCTTCCCCGCGACTCTCTGAGCTACACTTTGGGACAATTTTCATTATTACCCAACCTATTATATGCAGAGTTATTAAGCATTTTGACTGTTTGGCAACTTTTCCGTCTCAGCCGGTTCGATCCGGTTTCGAGGAACTGTTTCCCCGGAAAGACATTTTTAACTGTTTCCCAGTCACGTGATATGCTGATCAGCTGTACACTGATAACGTCAAACGTATTACTTAGCAGCGTCACGCTGTAGGAGAGTTTTGTTTGATTTTATTCTTTACGTCCCAGTCATCAATTTTTCAGTTATATCGGGATTGAACCAGTACTAAGCAAGGATTAGTGTGACAACGCCGTGTCGCCGTTGAGGCTCAAATCTGCAACACTCAAGCATTTTACCACTGAGCAACTTCTATGAGATGCGGATTTGTTGCAAAACAGAAAAAAATCGTCTAATCTGTTCAATTTTGTTTTCAAAGTGTTCCGCTCATTCTAATTACGAAAACGAGTACCCACACTTTATGTTTCTGACCACAATCAATGAAGTTATTGGGAGTTTAAAGAGCCGCTCCCGCCATGGTATTCCGTCGTAAATGTACCGTACGGGCATCAGCATCGCGCTTATTATTACCATTTGTAGGCTAAGTTCTGAGTTGGGTAATAAATCAACTATTTTATACCTTTCTGTGCAATGTTCAGTCAAAACTATCACACCCTCGGTGCTGTGGCTGACCCGATGCACTGTTGCCCTCGGCCATCGGGTCATCCACAGCACCTCGGGGTAATAGTTTTGACTGTTGCACAGAAAGGCATGAAATAGTTGTATAATATTCAAATTGTATGTCAATCATAATTAACAGTCGGTTGACAGTATGTAAAGGTGATAAGAAAGCTCGTTCCGTAGTTCGTCATATTATTTCGAATCGCCGAAGTAGAAATAATGCTGAAATTATTGCATTTATGACCCTATTGTTATTTGTGACATGTTTTAACGTTTTACACCATCCCTGACATATACGTGTAGAAATATTACAACAATAAAGAGTTTAACCTTGCATTTTAGAAAAGGTTACTTAGGTATTTTCAATATAAATGCAATATTATGGACTAAATAGAAAATACACTGACCCAAAATAAAACTTTTCTCTTTATTTCTATGAAAAGCTGTTTCGTTAGTATACATGTCGTTGTATGATATACGCACGATTATCGAGATTTCGTCGCAGATAACGATTATGCAATTTTTATCCAAATCCCAGGTCTATTCAAGCGTCAAGGCCTGGAAAACGTGTTCCTTACGTTGCACGTGCTCATAAACAGGTGGTTAAATAACAGCTTTAAAACCGACAAGAAAACATTTGCAGCTGAGTACTTATAATAAAACAGTTAATTTATTGTTGCGAAACGCTTGCATTTAGTGACGGCACGTCGTTCATAAGATCAAAGAAACCAAGTTATTGGCATACTTAAGGTGGGGTCTACGGTAAATGCTATCGCGCATTATTTTGGCTGCTTTAGACAGACTATTCATTATCTTATGAAACGGTACAACTGTAATGTGTCTGTCAGAGTCCGTGCAAGACCTGAACGAGCACGTGTGACTACGTTACGTCCTTGTCGCGTTAAACGTTAACTCACCCACATAATCGTTTCAACCATCAACCATTATTGCTCGGTCTTTACGGGGTTAATGCACAAAATATCATTAATCATTTCATACAAATAACGGACCTGGGTGGGTGACAAGAATAATTTCGTTAGTTAAATTTAACGATGGCTTTACGAAGTCAATAACGAAGAATAACGCTACGACAGACCGGTAACAATATCGATTCGTTACATCATCGTTAGTAGTTGCTTAGTTAGTTAAGCAACGAAGACGCTGTGTCTTTGAGAAGCAGTGTAAATGGTAAATTCTTTAATACATGTTTAATTAAAAAGTCTCAAGGTTTGGAATGAATCGTACTAAAACAGTAAAAACAACCAAATTACATAACAGAGCAATTTGAAGGATCCTTACTGATGATGTAGACATCAGATCTCCGGTACTTTGCATTATCATCAATCCTGGGGGGGGGGGGGAAGCTTAAATTCCCAGCCGTCATTTAACTTCTGCAGCACTCAGTTGTACAAATATGTATCTAGATGGAATCCCTGTCAACCCCCACCTCTATCCCCAATCGCAGAAAAAATAAATCAAACAACCCTGCATGGTTTCTAAAACTCCTTTACAGGTGGACTTCTAAGTATTTTTTTTTTATTTTGAAACACGAGGTATGCCGCTTTAAACTCTTTGTGTGGAAACCTAAGCACCAATTACATTGTAATTCATAAAAACGGTAAAACTATATTTTCTCTAAAGCATCGGCCAGCTATTCTAAGTCTATGCGGAATTCTAAGATATCGTATATTTCGGCGCATAAGGGGGCAAGAATATAATTTTAAATGCCTTGTATGGCTGAAAAACAAAAAAACATCATAGTCTACCCATTTATTTCCTAAGCTCAATGTGTCTCGAACTGTTAACTGAGTTTTGGGTTTTATGGACAAAATCCTTGTGTGTTTTTTTCTTGTTCTTCAAAAGCTTGGCAATAAAAACTTTGACAAACCACTGCGACTATAGGGGTTCAGGAAACGGCAGTCAGGAAACGGCGTTAGAGCAGATGAATGCTTACTTGTAATAATTACGTTTTGAAAACGTATACGTAATGTTTGTATTTGTAGACAGATGCCCTTATATTTGTTTTGATAGTCCCCTTTGGGTGGAAATAATCTGGAAAAAAGGATCCATCGGAAGAACAGAGAATCTTCAATATAAGAAAACATCAGACTCGGTTTTATTGAGTCTGTTCATGAGAACTAATGGAAAGTGCTACCCTTCTCATGCCCCCTAGCACCGGCTTAAGTGGTATTCTGCTTTCCGCCAGAACCCAATATTCCGGAATGACCAGAATATGAAAAAATATAAACACTATATGGATGTACGGGGAGAAGTTTTACCAACTCCACGCGGCACAACGACAGCTGTTGAAGGCCGGTTTGGGGTACTAGATGTTTGCTGGATTCTTTCCGTCCATCCGTTATGCTGTTATCATGAATTTTATGTCCCAGAAGGATGAGACAAATTCATTTTAATTTCACATGATGATTACCCATAGCATAAAAGTGTGTCACGCACAATATTTAGCAACCTACCCCCAAGGTCAAGGCCACCTTCTTTGAAGCTGTTACACTCAGAATTCCATGTCCAGCTGATACATTCTTCAATGGTAGACCACACATTATTACAACTTTACACGATTCTAATCCATAGCATGCTGATTTGTCATGCATAACCAGTCCTAAAAAAAATCGGCCGATTTCGGGTTGATAAAATTAAGCATGAGGGTCCCAGTGACTTTTAAGCCGATCACCCAATATTTCCCGGCCCCTTTAAGGACCACAATAAAAAGTTACACACCAAAGTTCAAAGCTATTTATGCAATCATTTAAAACAAGACGATTGCTATATATTTACTCTAAATAAACCTTAACAAATATGTGAACTACAGGGCGGGGCTACTTTCGGCCCCAGGGCCCTAATATGAACAAACTTGGAATATAACTACTTGGCGATGCTATATTACATAGGCATGGTGGTTTCAAACAAGAATACTTTTTTTTATATCTTTCCTTCAATATAAATATTCAGGAAAATGGATCTTGAAGAAATAGAGAGAACCGTCAATATTGGAGAAAAGCAGCCTGAGAGTCTGTTCATGAGAATTAATGGATAGTGCTAGAATTCTCACCTAGCACCAGCTTAAGCTGTATTCTGCTTTCATTCAAAATCAAATACTCCTGAAGGATCGGAATATAACGTGGTCAATTTTTGTCCCGTGGGGTGGGGGCATAACTTGAACAAACTTGGTAATGTCCACTAGATGGTGCTATATATATACATATGTACACGATACATGATTATTAAAGAGGGTCATATAAGCATCATTCTTGCCAAGCATGGTAAAAATATACAGAGAGATGACCATTGAAGCAATAGTTGAAGACGCGCGACGCACGACGGACATCCAAAGTTGGTGCTGGATATATTGGCTCTTTGACATATTTCAGGCCATATCCAGCGCTGACAGCTGAAGGAAATTATCCCATTTGCCAGTTCAGAGTGCTCATTGGTTCGCTAGTGACTGACAACTACTATTTCTTTTACAACAACGCTGCTATAATGCTACCTGGAGGTCACCTAATTCCTGAAAAAGGTATGAGTCAGGAAAATAATGTGTATTTACTTGTTCAGAAAGCAGATAGGCTCATTGCAAAGATCATATGCAGATCTATGCCTGCACCATCTTATGTATCTATCGATATACTAATAATTTAAAATTTTTCTTTTATAGAAAACATCGAAATTTATATTTCTAAATGTATTTACACTTGATTGGCACCATAAGGACCAGCTCAGCCAAACCCGCAAAAGCATGTCCATTCTACCTATAAGCACAGGCAGGTAATTGTCAGCAGCAATGAAATGTGGGGAGCTTGAACCAGTGTTGCTCGAATTTTATGAGAAATTTTAGGAACATGAGACTATCCCCAAACGATATGTGTTCTGGTTTAGAGAGGTCATTGGTGACTGTATTTACTGAATTATACATTGAGTTGACCACAAACTTTTATTGAATGAGAAGGAAATAAAAGAATAAGTCTACCACAATTCAAAGAATGAATCTTAAAAGTTCTAATATTGATGATGACATGTTCTGATTGAAGCATTTGCTTTCTCCATGAGTCATATGGGTACATCAAAGTTATCTGTGTGTGATACACATTGATGCCAGTTTTTATTTTCATTTTAGCACATCATTGTCTGTTTAAAATTATGACGTTAGAATAAAAATTTTCCACATCGTGACTTTTCAGCAAACTGAATCAAGCGGTCAAGTAATCTTTTTGATGCTAGCGTGGCACAAGCACCAGGAACATTTATGTTAGTCGATCCTTTGAAAACGTCCTCTTAAGATAGCGTTACATTTAGCCCTACCTTCAGATTAAGGTCACTTTTTTTTAATCTGCAGACGATGCCTCTGTTTTTCTAGGTCGATCAAACTCTTGAAGAGACATTACAGGAGCTTGACACATTGCAATCATATCAGGATTAAGAACTAATTTTAATAAAACACAAGTAGTTTGGACAGGAGCGAACAAATACAGCACAGGCATAGTAAAAACAAGATGAAAACTTTCATGGTGAACAATACAGTTTAAATTCCTGGGGATAACGTTTGATGTGGATCTAGATAAAATGCTAGGTATAAACTACATGGACAAAATAGCACAAATAAAGAACTCTATAAAAATGTGGCGTAGAAGATTTCTTACCCTTTAGGAAAAATAACTGTCCATAAATCACTTTTATTGCCCAAAATTAACTCATTTTTTATATCCCTGCCTTACCCTGACAGAGAAATCCAAAATTATAAGTTGCATTTTCTATGACATTTTGTGGACTGGGAGAGCTAAGATGAAACAATATGTAATAGTTAAGCAGTATTTGGAAGGTTGTCTTAATATGATAAACGTGAATGCTTTATCTCAGGCACTAAAAACCACATGGCTGAGACGTATCCTACAAAAAAGGCAGCAAGTGGCAAGTACTGATAAAAACACCTTTTAATATATTTTTTTTTTGTTGTGGCTCTGATTATACTCTTTCAACTTTAAGAAATGAATAAAACTTATTTTTGGAAAAATGTACTTTAAGCTCTATCAAATCTTCAGAAACACTTAAATGTTGATTGTGACAAATTCTGTCTATCCATATCAAACACCATTTATTTGCAACAAAACATTACTGGATTGCAGAAAACGCTTCATCTACAAGTCATGGTTAGATAAAGAAATTTGTTTCATTCGGGATCTGATGGATAATGAACATAATCTTCTCAACTTCCATGCATTTAGTCAGTCAACATCAATCAAAACAAAATTTCTACATTATCAAGGGGTTATTGAATGTATGGAAAAGCTTATGAAGAAAACCAAACTGATCAATAAACTTGAAATAATATAACTTGTCCAATATTTCCAAAATTAGCACAATCAATCAATCCTTAAACAAAAGAAAGGCTCCCAAAACATCTATAAAATTTTAAATAAAAATAATGACGAAAAACAGGAAAAAACAAATGGAATCGTTTATACCATAGTGACGAAAATCATGGGAATATATATTTATGGCCCCTTTCAAAAAACAAAAGTGTACAAAGCTTAGATGATTTCAAACCTTTATAAACCATAAAATTCTAGTCACGAATAAACTTCCTTACCATATAAAAACAATAGACAGTCCTAATTGTTCTTTTTGCAGTACTAATGAATAATCGATTGAAAATCTATTTAGGAAGTGCTCTTAAACACAACAATTCCTAAAAGAAGTAACAGAAAAAAAAATCAAGAAGTGAGTGTATCACTAATTTTGAATGAAAGAAATTTTATTCTAGGCAATTTTCTCCCAAACACTTCCAATACACTTAAATTCTTAATGCGTGTTGCAAAATATTACATCAGTATGTGCAGAGGAACACACATACAACACTTGACATTTTTAGAATATAAGATAAATGTTCACTCACTATTTTAAAGTCGCAGAGAAATTGCAATACAAAGAAATGAATTGCAAAATTTCTTAGAAGCTTGGGCACTATTTAAGAATTTGCTAAACACAAATTTATAGAAACGTATATATCAGCAGAAGTCAAAAATGACAATAGAAAATAAAAATATGTACAGATAAAATGCTCCTTAATAATGATGATTTGATAAAGATAAATAATACTCTCCAAATATAATACAAAATAAATAAACCCATCCAGGATTCTTGACATTAAGTGAATTGAACCTTACTGAAAAAGGCGACAAGAGACCTGATGAACCCTGCATGACTGGTTATGATTTCTCTTCTACTGGAGACCTCAAGATCTTAGTCATTCTTTGAATGATCCTTCATTTCACAATGGTCAAGAGACAGAGGTCTTAACTTCTTTTTTCTTCTTCCTTCCCTATTTTCTGTTTTTAATAAAATGTGTGAAAACTAGTTATGGTTACAAGCCGCTGTAGAATTAAGGTGAGTCGAGAGTATGAAAAAATGAAAGAGAACTGTAAATAAACTGTAAACACTCTGATAGTTGCCTCTGGGCTATCAAGGTAAATTGTAACAAGGGCTTATAAAATAAATAACCAAAACACAAAAAAAACAAACACAAGAATACGATTTTTCCAGACGAAATAAATCAAAATCCTTTTTGTAGAAAAAAACCTCCAATATTTGTCACTGACTGTTGTCATTTTAGAAGTTTTTGGGCATGAGGAATCAAATTCTGCGCGCATTTTTGCATTGTGAAGATTTCAAATAACCTTATCCAAGATGGCCGCCAGATCTTTATTTTATTTAACTCAATGTACGCCATGGAAAATTATAAAATATATCTTTAAAGGTGGGTTTTCGTATGCGGAAACCATTCTGAATGTAGTCTCAAATAACCAAATCCAATATGTGCACCAAACGCTATCTTTAAAAGAATGTTACTTATAGTCATAGAGCCTTATGAAATATCTCGCTTTTGGGTTTTCTGGAATGGGCTTAACAATGAATTGTCGAGCAGAATATACTCCACCCTGTAAAGATGTACGTGCACTGAGCAAAATTTCTAATTGGTCACCTTAAGCTTACATTTTTGTTAGTTTTGAAAGTAAAGTAAGATTCGTTTATACAAAATTCATGCTTATCTAAATCAATCAATGTCCTGCATAAACTCTGCATGCCATTTCAGTACGTTTTACACAGACGGTGCTAGAGTAAAGGTACCCTCATTTAAAAAAAGTCACATTTTCCTACAATATGAACTATTCCACAGAGATGCCATCCACTTATGTTTTTGTTTGAAAGAAATTGTTTCTGACTGCCGTGATTAAAGACGAACACACTTTAAATGATTCGCTTCAATCAGACTCATTTTTTCTGTAACGTAAATGCATGATGACAAACACTACCACCAGCTAAATGATTGAAATTCAGCTTTTTGCATGCAGTTAACATAGGAGGTTCGCACTGTTTTGTACGCCTTATTATCTGTGATACGGTATTGAATTTTTCAGCGATTGTGTATTACTACTGGACGTCACTATTCTAGTTTGGAAATTGAAAAAATAATGCAAAATACCGTTAAATTGACTTTTTAATTGTTACATTTCGTTTCTTTGTTTGTTTGGTGCTTAACGACGAATCAACCATTGTGGGTCATTAGCGTCAGACGGTATTAAACTAAACATGATGTGGATGGAAAAAGTAAAACTTTGTAAGATAGAATAAAAGGAATGATGATGATGAGTTTGTATAATGGTAATAAGTTGTAATACGATTGTTGACAGGAGAGACCACGTACAATATCTGACAGTTTCAAAGAGCTATTCAGATAACTGTACATGTTCTTTAACTGAACAGAATACAGCATTAAAGAATCTGTATTATAGTCGGATACAAGTACATGATTTTTAAAAATTAGAGTTTGTTAAAAAGATTTATATGTCTTCAAATGTCATAATACAACCAATATGTATATCTTGAAATAACTGTTTCATGTTCTCAACATGAAAGCAATTATTTCTTACTTGTGCAAAATCGCAACACTCCAAAAGGAAGTGACGTACAGTGAATGGTGCATCGCAACCAACAAATTTTGGTTACTCTTCATCTAATAGTAAGTATGAATGCGTGACTCTTGTATGACCTAATCGGAGTGGAGCAACAACTTCTTCTTTTCTAATGGGTTGAACAACTGAATGATTTTCACCAATAGTTGGTTTATCTCAAGAAGTTTATTTCCAATGCTGTTATTCCATGAAGTTTGCCATTCTTCCAAGAGATATTTATTAATAGATGGCTTAAAATTAGAAAATGTGATCTTAAAAGAAGTTGGTTCTAATGAAAGTGATGGTTTGGCTTGCTTATCTACCATCTCATTTCCTTGGATACGTATATGATTAGGAATCCAACAGAGAACAATTTCTTTATAAGCTAAAAGCTCATGACATTTTTCTAAAAGTTTCTGAATCTGTGGATTCTTTGAACTGGTATGGTTCATTGCTTTCAATACAGAAAACGAGTCAGAAAATATAATAATTTTATTGATATCATCACAAGTGCTAATGAAATTTAAAGCTAGATCAACTGCTTTGGCTTCAGCAGTGAAAATTGATGAATCGTCAGATATACGTTGCATATTACTATGGCTGTCTGATATAACAGCACAACCAACATTTGAGTCTTCCTTTGAACCATCAGTATAAATTTGTTGGTAATTCTTATAACGATTTTGCAGTTTTCTAAAATCATCTTTTAATATGTGTGGATTTGATCCAGGTTTTTTTTTCCGGAATGTAAATGAAAAAGTATTTCAGGAGGTTTCATACACCAAGCTGGAATATTTGGTGTAAAATGTTTTTCAATATTTTGTGGTTTGATATTGGCAGATTCTTACAGCGGTGAAATTCTGATGCCAAATGATTTAATAGCTTTAGGTTTTTGTACATATAAATCAACATAATTTGGTAGGAATGTAACTTCATGAGCAGGATTTGACGGGTTAGCAGCAAGTCTTATAGCATATTGCAAAGAGAGTTTCTCTCCTCGTGAGTATAGTGATAACTCATCTGCTTCCACATAGAGACTAGCAACAGGAGAAGTTCTAAAAGCTCCTAAAGCTTACCTAAGTCCTTGATCATTGTGTATAGGATCAAGCATTTGAAGATATGATTTTCGTGCAGAGCCATATATAATACACCCATAGTCTAATTTTGACCGGACTAGAGACCGATAAAGCTTGAGAAGTGTAGTTTGGTATGCACTCCAAGACGTATGGGAGAGCACTTTTAAAAGATTTAATGCTTTTAAACATTTAGCTTTGAGATATTTAATATGGGTATAAAACTGAGTTTTCTATCAAATAAAATACCAAGGAATTTAGATTCCTCAACAACTGGAATAGGTGATCCATATAAATGTAAAACAGGATCATAATGTTGCTTGCGCAACTGACAGAATTGTACACACTGTGCTTTTTATTTGGAAAACTTAAAACCATTGCTTTTTCCCAATTTTCAATATTTTTAAAATTTTGTTGCAGTTGGCGTTCAATCGTCGCCATGCTTTTTGAGCGATAACAGATACAGAAGTCATCAACATATAATGAGCAATCAGTAAGATTACCTAAACATTTCACAATATCATTAATTTTGATGTTAAAAAGTGATGTAGACAGAACGCCTCCTTGAGGTACACCTTGCTCCTGGTCATAATAGTCAGACAGAGAGGAGCCAACTCGGGCTTGCATGGTGCGGTCTGCAAGGAAGTTTTCAATGAATGTAGAAAGTTTACTTCTTAATCCTATTTTGTGGATATCTTTTAAAATGACATATCTCCACGTGATATCATAAGCTTTTTCCAAATAAAAGCACAGCAACTTCATGTTCCTTTTTAATAAAGGTTTCCAATCTAACTAAATTATCAGTTGTACTGCAGTCAGATCTGAAACCAGACTGGAACTGCGATATATGATTATTGAATTCTAAAAACCAAGTAAGTCTTTTAAGTGTTTTATATAGGCAACTTGTTAAAGCTATAGGTCTATAATTATTTGGTTCTACAGGATCTTTACCAGGTTTGGGAATAGTAATAATTGTTGCATATTGCCAATCATCTGGAAATTTACCAATAGTCCAAATGTTATTAAATATATTCAATAGGGTTTCAAGAGAAGTATTGAGGAGATGTTTAAGCATTTGATAGTGGATCTCATCAGGACCCGTGGCTGAGTCATATGATAGTTGATAGCTTCAACTAATTCATCTAAATTTAAATCTTTGTTATATATATTTCATTATTTTGTGATTTAAAATTCAATTTAACTTTCTCTTGTTCAGTTTTAATCTTTCGGAAGGATTCAGTGTAATTAAATGATGATGAGTTGTGACAAAAAGTTCCTCCCAAAGTGTCAGCAATGTCTGTTTTTGAGGTTGCTTTACTGTCAGTACCTTCTAAATTTAAATGTGTATAACTGGGGGATTTGTTTTTTCCAGAGATTTTTCTTATCATATCCCAAACCTTTTAAATAGGTGTTTTATGATTAATTTTCGAAACACAAGATCTTCATGACTTACGCTTCGAATTTTAATTGTTCTACGGGCTTTAGCTCTAAATACTTTGATGTTATTGAAATTGTTGGTATTTGGAGATATTTTGAATTTAGATAGAGCTTGCTTGTGCTGTTTAATTGCTTCTTTACAGTCGTCATTGTACCACGGATTACTTTTAGTTTGATTTGTCGAAGTATGAGGAATACATTCTTTCAATAATATTTCAAAAAGAGAATAGGTAAAATCAGCTATAGGATCAGAAGATTCTTTGAAGTTTTCTGGTACCAATTTACCAGTGCACAGAGTATAAAATAGATTCCAGTTGGCTCTATTCAATTTCCACTTTGGATTGTGATCCTCAGTGGAAAAAAGTGTTCTGTTCAATGATGATAGGGAAGTGATCACTATTGTGTTGGTCTTCACATACAGACCAATTATAATCAAGAAACAGTGATGGATGACAGAAGGAAAGACCAATAGATGTAAAAGACTTTGTACTTGGAGAATAATAAGTACAAGACTTATCATTCATAATTCAAATGTCATTCTTTGTAATGAAATTTTCGATAAGTTCACCTCTGGAATCATTGTTTTGACCACCCCAGAGGTTATTGTGACCATTGAAGTCACCTAATAAGATATAAGGAGAAGGAAGTTGTTGCAGTAAATTGTCCAAGTGTTGGGAGTTAAGAGAAAAGGATGGCGGAATATATACAGAACATATGGTTATTTCTCTTTCTAGAGTGACAGAAACAGCAGTTGCTTGTAGTTCTGTTTTGTAAATCAATCTTTCTTCGTAGGAAAGATGATTTTACAAATATTGAGGCACCGCCAAGAGGGCCTCAGGCAATCAGTATGTAGATATTTATATATATTAAAACGTCGTAATGAGATGTTATCATCTGGTTTAAGAAATGTCTCTTGTAAACAAAAAACAGATGGAATATATTCGGAAATCAATAGATATAGTTCATTATAATTAGGTTTCAAACCTCGACAATTCCATTGAATAATTTTATGTTTAAAATCCAAACTTGAAAATAATATTAAAAGAGGTACTAACATAATGGTTAGATCGAAACCCTCCATTATTAAGTTTCTGGTAATCTTGGCAGTGTGCCTTTAGGGAGATGGTCACTGGAAGAAGAGTCTGTGAATACCACAGACTCCTCTTCCATACACACCTCCTCATCATCTTTATGCAACACAGAATAAGGATTTTGCTGAGCTTTTATGCTTGTTCTTTTTCTTTCAATTCTTTTTCCTGTTTATCTTTATGATATTGATGTCGTCTTTCTTCTTTCTGCTGTTGCTTAATTCTGTCTTTCTCTTCTTTTTTCTTCCTCTCCTCCCTCTTCTTCATCATTTCCAGGGTTGCTGGCTTAAGTGCTGGCCCTGGACGAGGAGATGAAGTATTTTTGTCTTGTTTTCCCTTAGGTGTTTCTTTGGATGTTTTTTTTTATTCTGATGGTGATAGTTCTTGTTGTTTTAAGTATTCGGTAAAGCTGTCGTCTGTCTGTGTGCTTTTGTTGTCAGTTTGTGTAGATTTGTTGTAAGTGCCTGGTTTTGCAGCACGTGCATATGATCTAGTACCATAGAATTGCTCATATTGTTTTCGAGCTTCTGGGAACGAGATGTTCTGTTCACATTTATCTTTAGTATTTTGTTCTCTTTCTCCCAAGCTGGGCACTGTTTAGAGTTGGCAGGGTGTTTCCCTGACAGTTTACACACTTGGTTGGTCTTTGTCACAGGCAAACTGGGCAATGCTTAGGCATACTGCAGATGACGCATATAGCCTGTCTGCCACACTTGTTTTCGTGATGGCCAAACACTTGACATTGACAACAAAGAAGTGGATTTGGTATATATACGTCAACTTTGACTTGCATAAAACCTATTTTGACCTCTGATGGTAAAACTGGTGTATTGAAAGTGAATACAAATGCGTTTGTTGTTTTTTTACTCCATCATGGAAGACACTGGTTCTACGAACATCTGTGACACCCTGTTCTCCCATGAACTCCAGAATATGTTCGCAGGTCTGCCCGTTCAAGGCAGGACAGCTAGCAATACCCTTTAGACTTCGAGTTAAGAAAGATCCTGCTCAACCCCCTAGGGAATTTTGCAGACATATCCTATCTTAAAGAAAATTTTAGGTCACATCTTTTAAGAGATGTTTGCACTCTGTGCTCCGGGGCGTTAGTCTCTGACAGCCTGTTACATATGTTACTGTAACAAACTAAGGAAAAAATCAAAATTAAAGTTTGAGCTACAGAAAGAAGACATTAAGCCATCTAATTATTCATATTTCTTATGTAGTTTGCAAGCTGGATGGCAGAAAGACATAAAAGCATGATTTTAAACAAAATTACAGCCTATAATGGTGTTATATGCGTTACATAGATTAAATTTCCCTTTGGAAGTTGATTAACATCATTTAATTTTACAGACGATTTGTGCATTTTTAAAGTGGTTTTATTCTTAGTTTGCTAAAATACTCATTCGACTAATAGAAAAGCAAAGTTTGCTTTACTATCTCAAATACATTGTTTTTTATGAGCTATTTAGCAACCCTACCCCCAATTTTAAGTATCCAATTTTGTTATTTATATAAGAAAAATATATATACTTTTTTTGACACTCGTGGATATCTTACATTTTTGGCACTGTCATCCTTATGCAATAAAGAATCATACATTTGCAAGTTTGACATCAGGATCGGAGAACTTATTAAAGTATGTAACATATGTTACATGTCACAATGATTGAGCAAGGAAATTGTCTTGGAAGAGAGAGAGAGAGGATATTTCAGCAAAAATACTATTTTTCACATGTTTTCCTATTAATCTCTAGCCTCTGGTGCCTTAATCTTAGTAATTACAGTCATTGCTGATAACAAGCCCATGGAATTGTGTTACAGATGTTATGTATAATCGTTTTTATCACATATTTCCTATTGCCTATAATATTAAAATATATAGACATATAGATAGAAAATAATAGTTCTCATTTTAATGACACAATTTAATAAATATTCCCATTAAATATAATTATTCAAAAACAATCGTTATTCAAGTAACCCGCACAATGTCTATCATTGTGTCTGCTTCTATTGTGAAATAATCACCTATTTCATCACAACCAGTAGAATCATGGCATAGTGTTAGGACTGCAAACTGAGTACAATCCTGTTCCTCTCCACCCCTTTCAGTATTGTGCAGACATATCCTACCTTAAAGAACAATTCATACTGCATCAAATAAGAGATGTTTGCACTCTATTAACCAGAGGGTTAGCCTGTAATGGTATGTTACGTATGTTACCATATCAATTTAAGAATAAATTGATTGAAAGTCTGAGAAACAGAAAGAAGACATAAAACAATATATGTATTTGAATTATTCATGTAGTTTGCATGCTGAATACCTTTGATACATAAGAAAGTGTTTTTTTTTTTAACAAATATACAGCTTCCTATGTGTTATATGTGTTAAATTAATTAAAATTACTTTTTAAAATTGTGACAAACATCACTTATACGCATTTCGTGTGATTCTCCTCTTTTGCCATCAAAAGACTTAATTTTCTTTGTATGTGTGGCCAGTGCCAGCGTCAAACAAATTGACTCAGCTATAACTTGAATCCTATTATTCTTCAAAAGCAGAAACAGCATGTCAGTGTCAAGGGATCAAACACCTGATTAAATATGGGTTTAATGCCATTTTATCATATATCCATACAATGAAGTATGACTCTGGTGTATGTCTCTTCCTGTGAATTGACAAGAGCAATCTTACTGCAGCTGCCTCTGCATCCGTGCTAGTCAAATGATAACTTTGCTCTGATTTTGTTAAAGCTAAGTCTCTACCGTGTACCTCTAAGAATACTTTAAGATTTCTGACATTGATCGTACAGAATTTTGATAGGCTGCTTTTTTGCATCATTAGCCATGGAACCTTTCCAGTCCTTTGGTGCTTAAGACCTAAGGTCTTAGATCAATAGTATTTGATTGCGCTCAAAGAACTTTATAAGTTTTCTTTAGTTACAATGTTGACTCTTGATGGTTTTGGCAGACCGTCAGAAACAATTTCTGTTACACCTTGCAAGTTATCTGGTATATGAGAAAGAACATGAAGTTGGACATTGCCATCATGTTGGTTTGCAGCTGGTTGTTTTTTGATGTCAGTACATTGAAGCAAGCCTTGAAATAATGTAAAACCTTTGATTTCTCAGGTTTTGGAGCCATATCGTTAGCTGTTTTATGCAAAAGAAGACAAGTGAACTATGGGTAGAATATGATAACCAGTAGTTCTATATTATTCTCGAAGGAAGATTTATACAAGTAAACAAGTTGAGAAAGTTGCCCCATTTCATGATCCATCTAAAACACTGAAACTGAAAACACTTGCCTCCGACTGTGTAATAAAAAAGGATGTCCCGACAATGCCCTTGCTCATTTATTATGACGAGTTATATATGTTACATCCTTAAATAAGCGCTCTTATCTTCGAAACTTAGTGAATCATTGAAGTGAAAGGGTCTAATTTGCGCTCTGTTTATCCTGCATTTCATTGCTTTACCTGCTGTGATACATCTAGCTCGTTTATCTGAAGGGAAAGAGTTACCTCGTTTTCAGCACTTCAGAAGTACTAAGACTTCAATAAGTTTCTGAATGCTTGGGGAAAGATAATAAGTGCAGAGACATTATAAGATGAAAATATGTTTGTTGCATGTATGGAAAGGCCACATTTATAAAAGTTAACCAGCTAAGATATGATTCTTTATCACAGAAATATCAAGGTACATCAGTCCAGGTACGTACTCATTGCTTTTAATGGCATAGTTTTCCTCCTTGTAAAGCTTTAGTCTTTCTCCTACTTGCAGAGTATCACTTGAAACACATACTCAAAGAGCCAACTATTAGGAATTCATATCAGTTTCCGAATGTTCCAAGCCATGAATGGCAAAATTGGAAAGTTGATAATGGCTCATCAATTTTTAGTGGACTGGTGGTAAAATTGTACAACAGTAAATGATTGAAATATTGTGTGATGATTCTACTAGTTGCAAGGAGGCGTGTGATAATAATGATTACCACAGAAGCAGACAACGACAAACATTTAACATAAGTGTTAAATCGATGAGAATTAGTTTGGACTATTTCATTTATTGAATTGTCTTGTACAAATGTAAAACTATCTTTTCTATTTGTGGCTCTTTATTTAGCATTACATGCACAGTATTAGGAAATGTGTCCAAAAGGTCATTGATAACATCTGTTACAAGAGTCCAAGGGCTTGATAATCAGAAATGAATATAATATCTAGTGTTTTCGCACCAAAAATTTATAAGTACACATTAAGTGCCCTGATCTTAAACGTAATGACATCATGCAGATATATGAGCAAGACAGACTAAGAAAATGTAAAATATCCACATGATGCAATCGCTTTCATGTGTTTTACTTAAACAGTAATAACAAATTTGTTTCTCGGTAAAACTGGGAGTTGGGCTGTGTATTAGCTCCTATAAGACAATATATTTAAGATAGAAAAGCAAACTTGGTTTTTTCTATTCATCAATTGAGTATATGTTTGTAAAATCTAACAAAACAGTTTAAAACCAAGTCATAGTAGTTGTTTAACAAAATGACGATAGCCACAACTATGGCTTTTAAATTATAACTAGGTTCATGTAACGCACATAACACCACAGTTAGCCGTATTAATGTTAAACAGCTTCCATATGTAGTAAAGACATCCAGTATGCAGACTATAAGAATGTCAATTTATTAGATAATGTTAATGTATTTTTTCTGTAGCACAAACATTCAAATTTCTTATTCTCAGATTGATATAGTAACATATGTAACCAGCTGTTACAGGCTAACACCCCGACTTACAGAATGCAAACATTTCTTATTAAATGCACCTTAAATGGTTACATAAGATTAAATATGTCTGCAGAATTCCAAATGGATTAGGATGAAGCAGGCCCTTACTCAGCTTGATGTCAATATACTGTTTGATGATTTTACTTATCATGCTAACATATGTAACACTCTCTGATCTTTAAAACTTAGTGACAACTAGCAGATCTCTAAGTCTTTATGATACGAGCCAGCTTAAAATCCCTTAACAATGTAAGATATCCAGCAGCTGCAAGTTTTTTCTCAATTTTAGCTCAAACTTTCAAACTACATTTTCTTTATTTGATATAGTAACACATGTAACATGCTGTTTCAGACAAACGCCCCAACTTAGAGAGTGCAAACATCTCTTATTCGATGCAGCTTGAGTTGTACTTTAAGAAGGAGTATGTCTGCAAAATTCCCTTTAGGAGATTAAAACATTTAGGCATATCTTACGTAAAGACAATGAGCTTGCCCATTTATTACATCAGGTAACATATGTTACAGCCTCTGATATTAAAAATTTTGCACCAAACTTGCAGATTTATGAGTCTTTTCATATAAGCAAAAAAATCCCAAACAATGAAACATATTCATCAACTGCAAATATTTTTTAACTATTTCAACTTTAGTTTTAATACCAAACTTTTCACCTTAAAACTTGGTAGGGGTAGGGTTGTTTAATTGCTTATTCCAGAAAAAAAATTAAGATAGGGAAACAAACTTTAATATTTCTGTTGGCCTATTGCATAAGCTAGTCAGACATTGTTAAAAACATTTTGCAAAAAACACAGAGAGATTGTGAATGTAAATGATGTTAGCCACACTTGCAATTTTTAATGGGTTATCTGATTTATGTAACGCATGTGACACCTTAGGAAGCCGCAATTTGTTCAAATGGCTGTCATACGTAGTTAAGATATCCAGTATGCAGACTATATGAATGATTTTTAAATATATATATTTTAATGTCTTTATTTTGTAGCCCAAACTTGCAATTTACTTTTTCTTAATTTGATAAAGTAACGTATGCTACAGGCTCTAATAGACTAACGCCCCAACGCACAGAGTGCAAACATTTCGTAAAAGACTCGGCTTTCAATTTTCTACAAGATAGGATATGTCTGCGAAATTACCTAGGGGGGGGGGCAAACCCATTCTCAGCCATCCGTCTACTTGGATATGTTCAAGGAAGAATGTGGGGTCACCTTGCATTTTAGTCCGCAGAAGTTCTTCAATTTAAGAAACGTTATCTCATGTGTTTCCATCGCACACTGTATCAGAAGGTCACTATGCTTTTGGGTTCACCTGTCAAACTCATTATAGTTTTATGTACAAGGAATGGGGAAAGAGAAGAAATACTTTCATCTACTTTTTCTGCATGTATCAAAAGAAATCTAGGTACATATGTCTTTTGGGGTTGAGAAGAGGAACTTGATTGACTTTTTTGAGAAGCTAAGTAAGTATCATCTGAATCGTCGTCGGATATTTTCTTTGAGCGTTTTTTGCTGTTCAAGAAGCCATGTAGTTTGTTTGTAAGATTAAGCCTCCATGCTCCCCACCCATCGTGGAGCCAAACAAGGGAGCACTTTAATGGAGTGGATTTCCGACCTCCAGTGCTAGGGTTACATAGAAGTTATACTTGCACAAATATATCTGCACAATAGACTCGCGCAAATAAAATCTGCACAATTGACCCGTAACGCCACTGCCTTCCAGGAATATTTTATTAAAGAAAGAATTTATAAGATAGCATCAGAACGATACTATAGAACGAAGATATAAGAAATATTTTTTTTTAACATTTTCAGTTTTCTGGGGCTCAGCATGACAAGACCGATTAGAAACACCGGGCCGTGTTTCCACTCAGTCTACCCCGTCAAAGAGGCCGAAAGAGACATGTTGAGTCATACAGAATTGTATACGCCCATATTCTGCATGCTCTCATTCTCCAGACCATCCCCTTCAAGTTACCGAGAAAGCCACCCACGGTGAACAGGTGGGACCCTAAGTGGTAGAGTCGCTCCGGGGTTAATTGTTACATTCAAACCAGAAGTGCGCAGCAGCAGTGACATGTTTGTAAATTACAAAATGGACGAGTCAAGTTCTATTCTGTTTGGGCTACCTTGTTCAGATAAAATGAAATGCATACAGCAGTTTTTGCAAAAGCTACAAATGAATTTAAAAAAATCTCAAAAAATGTGGTATTATAAAAAAAATGAGTAAAAATCTACTTTAGTCAAAATTTCAAGTGTTTACTGTCTGGATCGAGCTCCGGATCGGCTGTTTCTGGAAGCAAAGCGAACCACCCAAGATGGCGGACCATTCAACACAGGCAAGGTAGGTGTCTCGTTGTATCCAATACTTTGACTGTATAAAGCATGCATCGGCCAAACGAGCCAATAAACACATGCAGAATTGATTTATCTGCATGAAACAGCAAGTTATGTGGCAAAAAATATACACAAGTGCTTGCATCGGTTCATTGAAATGTCTCCTATTGTGCTGATAATTTTTGAAGTGGTGACCCAAATATTTTCTTGCCATTCCTTTAAAACTGCATGCATATATCCGTACTATAATATACATTACGATGTGCAATTCCATTCTGATCAAGACGCCGAAAACCTTAATAAAAATCCCTTGGCTAATTTTTGAGAAATAGTTGTTTATGTTAGCCGTGCAAGCGGCAATTGTTGACGGATCAGACTAGCTAGTTCAACACAAATTAAACCATTATATGCCGTAAAATGTCAAAGGATTGGCACGTGAAAAATCATTAAAATGTCAACGGTTTGGACCACTTTAACTTTGAACAGACAATTACTATAACAAAATGATTCTCTTACAATGCATAGAAAAACACGCTCTTCTATGACTGCTGTGCATAGGGTAATTCTATATTTACCAATTTAAATATATACTCATAGCATTAAGTTAAGTATATTTTGATGGTGTTGCTAATTTGTACCAGAATGTCGATTTTTACAAAATTATCTATTGACCGTTGAAAAGTACTGTTATTCCACTATCCAAAAGTCAGTAATATAGAACTCTACAAATCCTGATGACGCCATAGCAATGCGAGAACTGAACCTACTAAAACACTTCCTAATAAAAAAATGGCGATTTTCTCCAAAATTCAGATACATTTTTTTAATTGTCTGTCAAAATTTGTAGATAAGCATCTCTGCCAAATCATATCGCTCTAGCGATTTCAAATGGGTTTAAATAATGAAAATAATGCCCTTTGAGACTAGACTGTATTTTGGATAATGACTAGGAAATCTGTTTCACAGCTCTTATCGTCTGGAAATGCCACGACAACTCTTCTCACATCACCAAGCAATATTTTGCAGCAAAAAGATCCAGATAAAACAGTCAAGTAGCAAAATAATTGCATATATTGCATTTCATTAACACATTTCATGACTAAATTTTGTACATTTGTGCTTTCAAAAAGCTCCTTACCAGATTGTCTGATCTGTTAAACATTGCTGTCACAACTTAGTGAGAACATTGGTCTTTAAAGTCTGAAAAACTTAGCTTTTTTCTATCCGTTGTTTGTACACAACATCGAAGTTAGGCTTTTTGCATACTGAGAGTTGACACAGAAAAAAACATTCGTTTGAGTCAAGGAAAGTGTTTTTTGAATACTAAAAGTTCAATTTTTAAGAACATATTTGACTCAAAATAAGCATGATACACTCATTTAAAAAGCATTTTATGTTAGACCATCAGATCTTATAATTTTGGTCATTGGAAGTACAATATGCTTAACTTTATGCCAACGGTATATTACTGATACCCATGTTTACGGGATTAATATAAATGGGCCCCTTAATGTGATATTGACTATCCAGATACATGGCTATCAGTTCTGTTAGATTAAAAAGGAATTGACACAATTGCTTAATTCACTGCTTTATAGAAATTCCCAGTTAAAACAAAACAGTAATGCACCAGTCATTTGTATGCCCCGCACCCCTGGGGCCAAGTATATCGGGGACATGGCGGGGCTTAAGTACCAGGATTTGACCTACGATGTGTCCCTGCAATACCGTGGATTTTCCGCTTTAATAGGCCACTTCTGAATGAACTTGTCTGAAAGATCCTCTTAACAGCGCACCTAAACAGCTACCTACATGTATGCCAATATAAGCCGAAAGGGGTGCAACTTGACGGGCTTGGTGGTCAATTTGCATGTTCTCGGGCAGTAGCTGATCAAGAAATTGTCGTATGGGCGGCGGGGGGAGGAGGTGGTGGTCTAAGTCTGACTGGCGTTTTAGTCGTCTTTCACTTACTTTACAGAGTGCTCCAATTGACTATTCCAAGGGAACTAAAAATTCCAAGGAGGGAGGGGGAGTCCACGTTTTAGGCGTTGTGGAGGTCGGAGTAGGGGTGTGGTGTGGAGGTTCTAATACTTACTCCTAAAGAAACCTATAAAACTTGATCTATCTACCAGTGAAGTTTCTTGTTGATACCTCTTATAGTTTCTGTGTTTTGCTCTGGACATAAAATTCGTAAATTCTCCAAAACCACTGGGCCAATTGAAGCCGTATTTCATTTGGCACCACCATGGGATAAGGGAAAAGATTGAAAGATTATTCAAACGATTTAGGTCATTTGTTGTTATTCATTATTGTCAACCCCTGGGGCGGGGGCATTTAGCAGGGATTTTACCACAAATTTGGCCCTGCAGTGCAGGGCTTTTAACAGGGCTTTGAATATTTAAAAGTTAAAAGCCGCGCTATTCCGCAGTCCTGAGGGGGCGGGGGATACAAAAAACTTCCTTATCGTCATACATCAATATTTACATGGCATTCATACTATAAAAATGCATTAATATTGATTTGTAAGACACCTAAAACTGATAAAAAATACTATTAATCTGGCCACCAGAATTTATTTTCCTGATTTCAAACAAAGCATATATTATGCTGTCTCACAAAGACTTGGTGTGGGTACTCAAAACAAGTCATAATGGCGGTTCCGTCGAGCAGCAAACACGTGCTAACTCCTATAGGCAAGAAAATAAAGACAAATTTTAGCCTAAAAAATTTGGTTATCTGGACCTACGTATACGATTAAAATCATATATTTTCCTTTTGTTAAACATTTGTAATGTACTGTTGGCTATCTTTAATTTTTCTTTTTTGATTACTTTCATTTTGTCAATGCTGGTAAAAGTCATAAAATAAGCATCTTATTTGGACACTTATTACATATTTTTACTCTCTCATCTCAAAAATAGTAAGTGAATATGATCAGGAAATACCACAATCACAAACTGCAGAGGAAACCCGTGGCACCATAAGGAAGAGCTACACAACAATCACAAGGCACCAAGAAGACAAAACGCAAAGCAAGTAGCTCTCTCTTCCACATCAAGATGATTGCAAAACTATTGGACATAAAGCAACGCACAACAAAATATAGAACAATTACTGATTCCCACAATGGTAGTAACAATCAACAATGAATCATTGACAATTGAACCACATTCTTAGAACGAACAGCAGCATAAGCCACCAGGGAGCTTAAATGCAAATCTGTTATCTAAATGTACATTTATATTGAAGTCCAGCCGTTTTCGACTTATAAGAACCTAATGTCAGATTTAAAATAAATAAGACTCTCAGATAGGCATGTGTATGGAAAATTATTTTCCTGTTTTCAAACCACAGCATTTTAGGCACTCAAAAGAACCATCTCGCGTTTCAATATATACAGAAAAGGAAACATAAAAAATGGGCTGCCTATCAAAACATTTTATTTGGAATGTGGGTGATCTAATCTGTATTAAAATACAGAATAAGTTGTCCTTTCCCAACCCAAGCACAAATTGCCCATTTTCAAGAAGCGTACTCATTTAAGTGTAACGTCTCTGTTTTTAAACGACGTTATTGTAAGTGGGAGTAAAGTAATACATCTGTTATATGAGAAATTGGTTCTAGTAACAAATTGACAGCGCTTAGGCAGTTAAAAGGAAATTTATTCTAAAACTATGGATATGCAATTCATGCTTCTTAGCTGACTGAAGGTTTTTAGAAAATACAGCATGCCTTCCTAAAGTCGTTATTATGTTTCTTTGCAATCTGGAGTAAATTTAAACATTGTATACGAGTATGCCCTTTTTCAAGTATGAACCTAAATAAGTCAAAACGATGAATAATGTTGTAAGGCGCAGGATTGATCTTTTGTTCAGCATATGCATGTACTTTAGAAATGCGGATTGAATTATGAATGTACTTTCATTACATATTGAGCCCCCTCGTAGTGAAGTCATAAGGCCTTTTTAAACTCGTTGATATTGCGTATCTATCGTGATCCATTTATCCCGTACCAAGCTGCCTCTGGAACCAAAAGTGGCAGGCCCAGGGTTAACGAGGTTTACATAGACTATTATAAAAGTAAGTAAGGGTGCAAAGATCAGGAATCGATACAATCATGTACCACACCTGACCTAGGATACCAATGGGAAAGTGACAGACTCACAGTAGACAAAACAAACGAGAGCTAAGAGGTCAGCCCTTTCCTAGCAGGTGATCACAAAGCACATATAAACAGATGCGCACAAAGACATAGCAAACACAAGACAGAAAAAACCCATAAAAGATCCACAAAAGAAGTACCGCCTTGGAACGGTTAGTAAAATATTTTGCTGGAGGGCTTTAACCGGTTTAATGGCGCCAACCTCATCCTTAATTCAGATGTGGATCAAGACACATAGATATTTGGTTTGCATGAAAGACCCCTAACTTATCAATGCATCATCTCCTAAAACATATAAATCAAGATATAATTAGGAGATAAAGCAAGGATAAGGACTCAACAGTAAATTAAACTGAATACTGAAGGAAAAGAAATGCAACAGGTAAACCCCGGTGGGCCCGACAAACAGCCAAAGCATCAGGCCCCTACCATCTCATCAATAGATAAGTCTTTAAGTCAGCACCATCATAGAGTCTGAAGTCCGACCTACCGGCGTGCAATTAAAGAGGAAAGCAAAGTTGCCAACCGTGATTGGGTTGACTACCAAGCATGCAGTCTGTTGCAATACATTAATGTTATAGCCAATCTTTTTATAATGGGAATTTTTTTTAATGAACTGCGCTGAAAAATTATTGGGGCTAACAATCTTCTTCAATTTATACACTAAAGTCGATGTTCTGCATGATGGGGACTTTTCCATGTAAAGGCGTAATGAAACTTGTTGTTCTATCAAAATTTCAGAGCTGGTAGTTTGGAGAGAATCATGCTTTCCTATGACCTTATAATTAGCCACTCTTAGATGAGTGACCCAGGGTCCAAGAGGCCTCTTGTTTTCAAATTAATTCTCTTACAGGAGGCTTATAACCGAAGTTATAGGAATGGCGTTCTTCTGTCAGTCAGTCATTCCATCTGTGAGTCCGTAAGTCCACCTGTTCACTGAATATCTTCTGAAGTCTATGAACTATCTCATTAAACTACACTCATTTTTATCTCTCAAAGAGACGATGTGCAAAACCCATGACTCAGCTACCCAAACTCAAGGTCCAGATTACAGTTACATGGTATTTACCATTGAATTTCGTGGCCGCCTCATTTCTCCCGAACCCTTCCAATTATTTCCACTGAACTTCATTCAAGAGACGATGTGCAGAATTTATAACTCAGTTACACAGACTCTAGGTCAAGGTTACACTTCAATATCATGTGTTTCCCCTTTCAATTTGCGTCTGCTCCATATCCCCTGACTCTATGATCCATATTCACTAAACTTCACTCAAATATTCCTCTCCGGTTAGACAATATGCAGAACCCATGACTCAGCTTCTCAGACTCAAAAGTCAAGGTCACCGTTCAATGAAACGCTGACTAAGGGCTAATGAAACACTTAATGGTCATGGTTTTTACACTCCAATTTGGTTTCGTGCTTCAATTAACTTCTCTCAAATGTTTCTCTTGGTGAGACAATATGCAGAACCAACTCTGCTAGCCAGACTCAAGATCAGTGTCACCATTCAAGATCATGGGATATACCCTTGTTATTAGTGTTCGTTCCATAATTTCTGAGCCCTTTCAACAGTTTTCATGACACTTTATCCAAATGCTCATCTGATTGAAACGATGTGCAGAACTTACGACGTAGATTCAAATTCAAGGGCACTATTCGCGGTCATGGTATTTACTCACTCAATTCATTTCCACTTTCTATCTCATGAACCCTTAAAACACTTTTAAGCAACTTAATGTCCATTCTAGTTTTGCAATCATCTTGATGGGGAAGAGGGAGCTGGTTGCTTTGCTCAGTTTGTCTTCCTTGTGTCTCGTGTTTTGTGTGGCTGTTCATCGCTGTGCTATGGGTTTGCCTGCAGTTTGTGATTGTGGTGTTTCCTGATCACACTCACTTAGTATTTTTCTATAACTTCACCTAAATATTTCGCTCAGTTAGGCGGTTAGCAAAACACATGACTCAGCTACGGAAACTCATGGTCAAGGTCATTGGATATAACTTTGAATTTTATGTCCTGTACATATCTCTTGAGCCCTGATAAAGATTTTCATTATACATCACTCAATTGTTTTTTAAAGTTAGATGATGCACAGAGTTTATGACTCGGCTAGCAATACTAAAGGTCAAGGTTTCATATAAAGTTATTGGATTTACCTTTTATATTCATGTCTGCTTTTATATTCATGTCTGCTCCATATCTCCTGAACCCTTTCAACGATTTTCATTAAACTTCACCCAAATGTACATATGAGTGAGACAAAATGAATATGCTGAACCCAAGACTGGTCTGCGTAGACTCAAGGCCATGATCACTGTTAAAAATAATGGTATTTACCCTCCAATTCATGTCCACTCCATATTTCATGAACTCTTTCAATGATTTTCATAAATTTTCACCCAAATATTTTCTCAATGGTAAGGCGTGCAGAATTCAGGACTCGACTATAAGGACTTTCAGTCAAGGCCACACTTGAAGGTCATGGACTTTACCCTTAAAGACCATGGCCAGTTCATAACTCCTCAAGCCTTAGAAATGTTTTAATTGTACATCACTGGCATGTTTCCGTCAGATAGACGATGTACAGAGTCTATGACCCAGCTAGCTAGACTAATAGTTAAGGTCTCAGTTCAAGGTATTGGGATTAACCCTTGAATTTTGTGTCGGCTCCATATCTCCTAAACCCATTGATAGATTTTCAATAAACATCTCTCAAATGTTCCTCTCAATTAAACACTGCTAGGCGGAACCCGTGAATCAGCTACGTAGATTCAAGGTGAAGGTCGCACTTTGGGGTCATGAGATTCTTTGGTGGGTGATTTAGCTGTTCTTTAGACTGCTGTCTTGTTACATCAGACGTTTATGTCCATCCATCCAATTTGACAGCTGTTGCCAATATTTTAAAAATATTGTTTCTTTAATTTCAATTTATTCTAAGGTAGTGTTTCCCATGTGTTGAAATGGCCCAGAGCACAGACAGCCACAAGACAGCATGAACATATTAAAAGCAAGACACCGAATTTCGTTGGGCCTGAGCTGGATCCAAACTATTTTCGAAGGTTAAACGTGACCAGAATATAAAATAGTTTGGATCCAGTTCTAACATGACAAGATGTCTGGTTTGATCTGGATCAAATTTGTTTTCAAAGGTTATCAGCACATTAATTTTGATTAGAGTGTCAGTCAGTTTGTATTATGATTAGGCCTGACAATATGTCAGACCTGAACAAAAATGATTGCAGAGGTTAAATGCGACCAGAATATATATAACAAAAGTTTTGCTACAGATCAAACACATCCATCTGGGTGTAAACTGTACGCAAAGGTTATCAGCAAATGAATGTGGCCAGACTCAAATTGCTTGGATCGAGAACAGCCCAGACAATATTGATTTAGACCAGGCCCTACAATATTGATTTAGAACTGGCCCGCCAATATTGATTAAGATCAGGCCCTACAATATGAATTTAGATCAGGCCCTACATGTGGATAGAGATCAGGCTCGACAGTATGAAATTAGATCAGGCCATACAATTTGCTATTTGCGGAGTTGATCAGATCCAGTGAAAATGGATTAAGATGAGGCCTGACAATATTGAATAAAGGTAAGGTCCTACAATATGGTCTAGGATCAGGCCTTACAATCTGGATTAAGATCATACCCTATAATATGGACTTAGATCAGGCCCTACAATACGGACAAAACGTCTTGACGTCGGTATTCTTTTCACGCTTTTGTGGTGTCCAAAGTAGGATTTGTTTTTCAAAATTCACTGTTTTCAAAACGTTCTTCCAGGAGTACCATCAGGGTGCAAAACAGTGGGGACCCAGATCAGGACAGACATTACCATGGGCATGTCATGTTTGTTAGTCCTGATTTGAGTCCAAAGTGTTTGCAAAGGTATAAACAGACACCATGAATAGCGTTTAGTATGATGTCTGACAGTATGCAGACCAAAGTTTGTCCATTCCGTAGACATTTCTATGATTTTTCGCGAGCCAATCCGTTGACAAATTACAGCATATAGTGGCATAATTTGTGTTGAACTCGCGAGTCTAATCTGTCAACAATTGCCGCTTACACAGCTAAAATAAACAACTATTTCTCAAAAACAAGCCGAGTGATTTTATTGCTATTTGCCGCGTCTGGATCAGAGTTGAATTGTGCTTCGAAATTTATAGAAAAAATACGGATATAGGGATTTATACATGCAGTTTCAAAGGAATGATAAAAATATTTGGGTCATGGCTTCAAAATTTATCAGCACAATAAAAGACATTTCAATGAACCGATGCAACACTGTTTATTTTTTGCCGCCGAACTTACTATGCTGATGTAAATGAGAGCATGTTGAGTCTAATGCCTTAAATAGTTGGAAACTAAATATTTTTAAGACTTTTGATGGTAGAATTACATTTTATTGCAACGATTTAGATCTTCTACCACCTAAACCTTAATTCACTTTTAGACATTTGAAGAAAGGATTTCAGGAATTCCATAGGAGTTTTGTTTTAGCCCCCGCAGATAAGGCTGCTAACAATGTTGCAGTCGTTTGAAAAAGGTATTATATTAACACCATACAGCAAGAACTTAGTACTGCAAAAACATATGAGCATAACGGGTTTGATGAGAAATCTATCGTTGATAGGCATCAATGTCATATGGCAGCTAAGTTTGGGTTGTTTGTTGATGAGGACCATAGCAAGCTTCCTGCGTTAAACGGGTTACCTAAACTTCATAAACGGCCCTATAAGTCGCGTTTTATTGCTAATTCCAGTGCATGTACAACTACTGAGTTGTCTATTCTTTTGACTTCTTGCCTCACTGCGATTAAAAATCATGACATTAAGTATTGCACAACAGTTTATGAAAGAAATGGAAAACATATTTTTGTCCATTAAATTCAGGTGAAAGTCTATAATTGTTCTTTGTTTTGTTGTACGTTACGTTACGGCCCTTCTAGTATTGCAATCATCTTGATGGGGAAGAGAGAGCTGGTTGCTTTGCTTAATTTGTATTCCTGATATCTCGTGATGGTTGAGCCGCTTTTCCTCTCGGTGCCATGGGGTTGTCTGCGGTTTGTGATTGTGGTATTTCCTGATCATACTTACTTACAATTTTATGCAGATAAATCAATTCTACGTGCGTTAATTTAGCTCGTTTGGCTGATGCATGTTTTATACAGTCAAAATATTGGATACAATGACACACCTTCCTTGCCTGTGTTGAATGGTCCGCCATCTTGGGTGGTCCACTCCACTTCCTAAAACGGCCGATCGGTAGCTTGATCCAGACAGTGTTTTTTGTGTCTAAGCCAGTATATTACCAACTGAACTTAAATTTGATATAAAACTTCAATCAAAACCATTTTCTTCAAAAAACATATTTTTGCATTTTTAACCAAAACACCGTGGATCAAAAGACAACTTTTTTGTAAAAAACGCTAAACTTTTCTCATTAAACTGCACCTTTACAGGCAAAAATTCATTTCAATGTCATTAGCGCTTGATCAGAACTAATGAGTTTAAAAAATGACCAAAAAGTTTGTTTAGTGTATATGTTGGGTCCTCTGAGTAACACCATCCTAAGCCCCTAAAATATATATTATATATATGCTGAGATCAATAGTTGGTATGGGGATGAAAAAGGCTCATTTATGCTTTGACAAGCAGTTGTATGATGTGACGATACAAGTGTGCTGGAACCAGCCTAGAAAGTTCCAGAACATATTAGTCTTTCAAGCTCGTATGCATTTTATAGTCATTTTTGCCTACTTTGGAACCCTAATGAAATGCTCAGCCTTGGATTTCTGTGCAATTGCAGTTTATGGAGGAATAAGAGTTATCTACATTGGGAAATCATGGTTGAAAGCTATGGGACTATTTCAGATTGTAGCAGCTGCACTCCTACAACGATTTCTGTCAATTAGACAAAAGACTGTTGATGTCAATACTCGAAACAGCTCATAAACATCCAACTGCTCCACACTAGGTGGATAATTTCCTCCTGCCAATACTCATGAACCACCAGTTTGAGCCCACAGAGTGGGAGGGTGAAGTCAAATAAAAACAGGTGAAGATGAAGTGAGTGATTAAATATTTCTTCCTTGCTAGATATGTCAAGTATTCACATTACATTTCTTCTTATTTGATGGGAATGCCAAGACAATGTTGATTTTGTTACGTCAGATAAGTTCTGTGACCAAACTGCCATTACAATTGAAAAAGGGGTGCCAAAAGCCATACTACGATCTGCTGATTTGGTCAATGAGTGTATCTCACGTATACAGTTTTTGATTGATGGGAGATTATCTACTCAGGATTAGAGCATGGTTTAATATAACAGAATCTGCACAAAGCGAAAATGAAATACGGGCAAGCCTTGGATTTCCAAAGAAAAAATAGCATCATCCTCTAGAAATAATCATCCTAACCTATACAATCCATTTTACTGATAAAATTACTTCATAAGACGTACACAGAGATGATTCAATTATTTTTGGTTAAAATGTGGAAAGCAATTTCATAGTAAGTCTCCCTTGATGGTTTCTACATAGCTATTAGCATCCTGGTTAAGACGATGTGTATGCTTAAGGAACAGGCCAAAGGTACACAGTCTAAACAAGTAAAAGATATTAAAGTAAGAAAGAGGGCAACGATCAGGAATGGATACAATCAAGAACCACACCTGACCGAGGATAACAATGGGAAAGTAACAAATTTCTCTCACTGCTTCTGATTAGGTAACAAGGGAAGATATAAATTGGTCCTCTGTTTGCCTGTGAGTTATTAGCAATTTGCATTGTCCATCATTTATTGATGGTAAGGGATTTCTTCATGAAAGCATCGATTATAAAACTAGCCTGGTCAAAATTACAGATATTCTTGACACCTCATGGCCTCATGACGGCAGTCACTATGATTTAGTTGCATCCATTGAAGAATGTTTTAATAACTATACAGATGCTACTATGAAGATTCTTGGTTTTTGACAAGAACGAAGACATCTATGCCAAAGACAGTGAGAGCATGTGGCGAGCTAGTAAGGTTGTTATCGACTATGACCTCTTCATCGCAAGTCATCTAGACAGACGCAAGTATGAAAAACAAATCCACTTAACGAAAACTTGCCAGTGTGATAGGTACCTTCAATGTTCCGGAGATTATTTCAGTGAAATCAAATGATGGTAGATTTCTACTTGATGAAGCTGACATGACAATTGCGCTAGTCTAGTCTGTGTAAGACCTGCATACTTAGTGATGACACAGATGTGTTTGGTCTAATTTTTATACTAGGTGAATTGGGCAGACATGTTGTGCAAGGTACAGACGTGGCGCTTAGGTATTTCAGAACTTTACACCACTGCCACTTGTCCTGACTTTGGTCAGAGATGCTTGCAGCTACCAGGTATGCTTACATTCAGTCATTGTGATACAACTTTCTATCCTCATGGCAAAGGAAATGCCACTGCACTGAATAAAATATGATATCAGGAAACTACTTAGGTGTAACTACTTTAAGTAACGTTAGTACCACTCACAGAGAGTTGATGAATGCAGCAATACCTTTCTTTGTTGCATTATATGGTCAGCCACCAGGAACATCCATGGAATCTGCTCGCTAAATTATTTTCACAAAGAAAAAGAAAAATCCGAAAGTGATGGCCTCACAGCTCTTCTATCGCATTATCTGGCCACTTGTCAGCAGTCCGACTGAACTTATTGCATCGAACGAAGAACCTTATTAGTAATTATCATGAAGCTTGCTGTCTTTGACAAGTGTCAAGACATCTGTGCCAAGGACTATGACAGGATTCTGCAAGCTAGTCGAGCTGTACTTGTCTATGACCTCTCCATTACAAAGTAAGAAAGTGGGCAGATATCAGGAATCGATACAATCAAGCACCACACCTGACTCAGGATAACAATGAAAAAAGTGACAACTTCATAATAAGACAAAAGGCAACTGCCCTAGAGAGATGCCAAAATGAAAACCAGATACAATAAACGAAAATTTGCCAATTTCTTATCTTAAGTCCCTTCAATCTTGGCGATATTGCTGCATCAGAGACTGGGCTGGATCTGTTTTTATGATGAATCTGATTGATCAATACGTTTGCTAGAAGCAGATAAGTAAGTAAGGGTGCAAAGATTAGGAATCGATACAATCAAGTTCCACACCTCACAAACTCACAGTAAGACACCACAAACGAGAGCTGAGAGGTCAGCCCTTTCCCAGCAGGTGATCACAAAGCACATATAAACAGATGCGCACAAAGACATAGCAAACACAAGACAGAAAAAAAAACATGAAAGATCCACAAAAGAAGTACCGCCTTGGAACGGTCAGTAACATATTTTACTGGAGGGCTTGAACCGGTTTAACGGCGCCAACCTCACCCTTAATTCAGATGTGGAACAAGACACAAAGATATTTGGTTTACATGAAAGACCCCTAACTTATCAATGCATCATCTCCTGAAACATATAAATCAAGATATAACAAGGAGATAAAGCAAAGATAATGACTCAACAGTAAAAAAAAACTGAATACCAGAGCAAAAGATATCCAACAGGTAAACCCCGGTGGGCCTGACAAACATCCAAAGCATCAGCTCCCTACCATCTCATCAATAGATAAGTCTTAGAGTCGGATCCATCATAGAGTCTAAAGTCCGGCGTGTAATTAAAGTGGAAAGCAAAGTTGCCAACCGTGATTGGGTTTACCACCAAGCATGCAGTCTGTTGCAATACAAAAAGCCAAAAGGTCTGGCCAAAATTTGATCTGCATACTAAGGGATCGATTATTAGATGATTATAACATATGATAATCAGTTAAATAGTCAATTTCATGATGGCGTCTGGCTGCCATCTTCGATATGTCTATAATGAAGTATTAAATTGCAAAATTAAGCCTAGAAACGAATTCTGAATACCACAATCCCCCTATTAAGACATATTGGACTCAAATAAAATTGTTATAAATAAAAGAGTTGATAATTTATTCGTTCATGGCGACCACCTTGGATTTATGCAAATTGTTTGAGTTGCCCAAAGTTGCTGGTCACAAATCAGCAGAAAAACTTCATTGTACTCAACATTTCTAGGTTCTGAAAATTTCAAATGGAGCAGGGAAACGTCCCAATATAATGGAAAAAGTGTAGATTGTGACACATATCAATAACTAGCAACAACATCAACAAGAGAGAGAGAGAGAGAGAGAGAGAGAGAGAAAGAGAGAGAAAGAGAATGGAAATTATACCTGCAGATATCCACAGTCCAATGATGGTAACGCATGCGCATCTTAAAGTGGCGTTGCACTGCATTATAGATCGTTCTATGCTGTACCTTAATATATGATAAACGTCCGTTGTTTTAACACATCTAAATGATCAGTCAAGTCTTTTAAAAAGTATGCAGCATCATAAAACAAAACAAAAGCAAAACATAACAAAAAACAACAAAAAAACGCATTACAATAACACACTGATCTATATATGAAGAGGACGCTATATTGGTAATAGCTTAATAAAAAGAAAAAGAGCCAGTGCATGAGATTTCCAACAATGTGGTATGTTCAACCAGCAAAGCCTCAGATCAGCCTGCGCATACGCGCAGTCTGATCAGAGACTTTGCTAGTCGCTTGAGTATTCTATGATTGTTAAGCTACTGACTGAACACCATTTGGAGTGTCTAAGCTTAAATGGAGGCTGCAGAGTCTCGTCTGAGTCTACACATGTCAAAATGCCACATTGTTGGAAATCTCATGCACTGGCTCAAAAAAATATTCGTAGTTTTGTTTTTAGCTTGTTTGTTTAACTTTCGTAATAAGCCACGTCACAAGACACTATGTTTATCCTGTGCTGAAACAAAGGTGCAAATCAACATGACAACCATGTGCTAGTCAGATCAGTACATTGGTTGCTAACATTAATCGTGTTTATGGTCATACTAAAATCCAAATATCAAGGTTTGCGCTTATCTCTGCAGCTTAACATGTAGTTTAGCCACATGTAGTTACTATACCGGACAAACAGGTTTCCTAGATGATATCTCAATATTGATACAGACGCTACTTGAAATATCAAATACTCTTTCTGTATTGTCATTATTTGAACTGTACATGTTTAAGGGAGTACGTACGTATGGGCATTAAAAACGAAATTGCCATGCACGACAGAAGTAAGTAACATACCAGACAAGACTGTGTGTGACCTACTTGTGTGTTTTTGAGCTAAAGTTAGAAATCGAGTTATTTGCATACATGTAAATATTAAAAGTAGATAAATAAAGTGCGCATCCACAATCAAAGCCGAGTAAAAAGTATAGCTAAGAGAAGTCTATGTATGGCGTTTTCTTGAGAAAACCTAATTTCGTTTCGCATGGACAAATGATGCCAAACAGCGCCTGCACATCAAAGCAGTCTTTGATATTTGATATCTATATATTCTCGTCAGTATAGAAGCGTAACATGATAAATGCAAGTATTAAATTATTCCAGAGTGTATACTAAAACCAGGTCCTTATCGGTCACTTTTCAAACTCATTAATTCTGACCAAACACTATAAAATTGAAATGATTTTTTGCCTATACATGTGCATTTTAATGGGCAAACGTTAAGCAGTGTTTTTGAACAGTTTTCTTTTACTTCAAAGTGTTTGGGGTTAAAAGTTAAAAAAAAAAAGACCTTTTTTTAAGAAAAAATGGTTTTTGAGAAAAGTTTTTATTTTTTTTTTTTTATAAAATTGACGTTTAGGTGGTTTCAAATTGGTCTACCCGACTTGAAAAACACCAAACAATTGAAATTTTGCTGATGGTGTATTTTTACGCATTCTTTAAATGTTGCATTTTCCAAAATTTTGTGAGATTTTTGAAATTCACCATTATTTCCTGGGAAAATTGTTAAATGTACTTAGTTTTATTTGAACACTGTAGGCCAAAGACAGTATAACTTGATCAGTCCATTTTTGGCAATTAAAGTTTATGACCACTGCGCCATTCCAGTTTCAATGTGAGAGTTTAAAAAATCGATTTGGTAGCATTCTATTTTTGTTTTTTCAATTTTTAAAAAATGAACGGTGACGTCTATCTAATAATAAATAATCCCTGAAAATTTCAACGCCGTGTCGCTGATAATAAAGTGTACAGACTTGTTCAAAGTCTCTATGTAAATCGCAAGCTTAAAGCTGAATTTCAATGATTAACCTGCTAAAACTGTTTGTCTAATGTTGTTGAGTAGCCAAAACGACAAGTCTGATGGAAACAAAACTTTTGAGGTATATTCTTCTTATATCACGGTAGCCAGTAACACCTTCAAACAAACAGAAACTTTAATTGATAAGGGCTCTGTGGTATGGTTTATGGATAAAGTGTATCTTCTTTTAAAGAGGGTACCTTTTCTCTAACTTCGTCCGTGCAGACGTACACACAATTTTTAAATGAAATAACTTGCAGAGTCTCGGCAAAGTGATGCTACACTTAAAAAACATAAACTTTGTATACCCTATGTTTCACTTTCTGAACTAGCGTAAAAATTTAAGGTGACCGCTTAGAACTTGGTTTTAGCATAGTTCGGAGTAGCACAGTTTTCCCCTTATCTGGTCGGAAATCCTGCAAAAAGTATTTCTTGTGGCAGGGCTAGTGAGTTGTTGGTTTCCGCCATTCGATTGATCTTACTTTTTGCAAAATGTGAGAACTTGGGTCTGTGTTTTAACAATACAAGTATACAAAGTACTCTTGTTCAAAAAACTGTTCATAACTGCTTTGAAGTAATTAAACTTTCGGAACGCATCCAGCTATGAAGTCAAGATGAATGTCAACAAAATTTGGAATCATTCAGTACAATCAAATATTGACATTAACAAAAGTGTATTAATTTGTTAGACTACATTATTCTGTTGCCATATACACGCATGTTAAATATATCTAGAAAATAGCAAAATACCAGTCAATTCATGATATTTTGGTACTTATCGAATTCGCAAGCAGCACAACGTAGACGAGACTGTGCGGACGTTCAGCCTCGTATGCACATGCCTTCTGATTGCAGATATATCCCACTCTACTGCAATTAAATACAAGTAAGTCAGGGTGCAAAGATCAGGAATCGATACAATCAAGTACCAAGCCTGACCCAGGATACCAATGGGAAAGTGACAAACACACAGTTAGACACCACAAACGAGAGCCAAAAGGTCAGTTTTTTCAGCAGGTGACCACAAGGCACATATAAACAGACGCGCACAAAGGCATATCAAACACAAGACAGAAATAACATAAAAGATCCACAAAAGACATACCACCTTGGAACGGTCAGTAAAACATTTTACTGGAGGGCTTATGATACCGATAGCCTCGTTTAAGAAGTTTCTGAGTTAACAATTTATTGCGACTGTTGAAGTCAGTAAAATAGCTGAGATGCTCTAGCAAAACGAATGAGTTGAGAGCTATAGATTCCATAGGATGTAGAGCGAGGAACATCACCATCTAAAAATGGGAAATTGACGATTTCAAAATCAAAGTCGTCACGTTTATCATACATTTTGGTAGAAACAATATCATAAGAAAATGACAAATGCAAGTCTAAAACTGTGGCTTCGGTATTAGAGGTATTGGCTTTATTAAGTTGGAGCTCTGAAGTTTATATTTTACTTACCATATTATCAAAATTAATAGTATTACATGTATTGTTTTAAATATCGTCCAAATATATTGATGTAGTGTTAAACGTATCAATAACATCAGCCTGCTTATCACCAGTAAGATGCATCATAAAGTCCCTCTCATAACAAAACAGGACTAAATCGGCAACCAGGGGAGCACAATCAGTGCCCGTAGGAATCCCAACTACTTGTCTATACAGCTTGGTGACAAATCGAGCAAAAATCTTGCCCAACAAAAAGATCAGCGCGTCACATACATTTTCACATGACAATGCATGATATGATAACGCGAATTCCTTTAATACTAAAGATTTGGACGTGTCCCTAACAAATGGCATAGTTTCAACTAAAACTTATATTATCTAACGGGATGTTTTTAATTTTAACATGGTTAATTTCCCACTTCTTGGTGGAGATGTTCCTCGCTCCCCTTCATGTGAAATCTACATTTCGCAGCTTATTTGTCTTGCAAGTGTACGTTCTAATTTTAGTGACTTCTTCAAGAAAAAAACTTTTGACGGCTAAGTTATTAAAACAAGGTTATAGATATTATAAAACTCGTCAAGTATTTTCTAAATTCTACCACAGACACTCAGAGTTGATTGTTAAATACAATATTGGTTTAGCACTCTTCTGCAACAGCGCATATGTTCCATGTACGTCGTAAAGACGATCAAGACGGAAGACGGGAAGTCTCTATTATGCGTTGACAATACCATCAAGGAAAATAATGCACAAAACTAGTTCACAACTTTTAGGTACTTTATGTACAAAAAACATCGACAACACAAGAATAAAACGAGAACAATGCCTACGTTGTTATTTTTCGCTAGTTGACCATCCCTTTCTAAATTAAGTTTCAACTCTAAGATGGTTTCTATGGAAGCGATCTAAGAGTGTCCCCTTTTAGTCGTACGCTAACTAAACCAAAAATCTGTAACGTAAATTTTACACACACCTCAACTAATTAATTCGCGTGAGCGCTTCGTGATTGGTATCCTGGGACAAGTGTGGTACTTGATTGTATCGATTACTGATCTTTGCATCCTTATTTACATTAAAACTGATGGTACCACTGCAGCTTCTTCAGATGATTACGTCCTTATCTTGGGGTGACTGCACCTTCTGACACTTGGGTCAGTTCATCTTGTGTGGGTAAATTGCGTCTTCCTGGCACTTGGGTCAGTCTATTATTAATTTATTTTCTTACGCGTTATTCTGACACTTGGGTCAGTCCATTTTTGATATCTTCAATACGTTATTCTGGCAAGGCACTGGACCCGGACTAAATACTCTTGGATGGCAAGGAGAACTGTTCCTCACTCTGTTAGTGTGGTCCAGGGGGGACAAACTATTTATTCGCCCTTGGATTATTAGAACTTCTGGCTTATACGGCCTATCTCATTCCAGTGGGGACACACATATTCTGCTATTCGGTGTTCGCGCAGGCCTGACAAAGTCTGCGACCACTTTTGGCTAAAATAATAATCCTCAAAGTCTACCCTGACAGTTACACTATAGCCGCAAGAACGGTCCTAAGGGAATTTTAGATACAACGCAATAGTTCCTACCGCTTCATTTTCTTCAACTTCCCCTATTTCACGTTCAGCCCCTGAATATAATAATTCCTCTCACTTAGCTTCTTCAGATTCTCAAGCCTCTTCTTTTACATCATCTTAACACTCAAATTCTTCTTCTTTTATGCCCAATCAGAATGATTATAACAACATTTTGTCTTTGATTTTACCAGAAAGAGGATTTATTTTTGGACATATTAACATTTAGGGTATTTGTGGTAAAAGCATGACAAAATTTTCTGAGTCAAAATTACTTTTGTCAACTCCATTAAACAGTACTTTACATGTATTTGACATAACTGAAACAAAGTTGAAACAACATAAAATGGCAAATGCTTTTCAAATTGAAGGTTATCAGACACGTTTCAGGAAGGTCAATACTACAAATAATGAAGGGGGTATTGGTTTATGTTAAAGCACGGATAAATGTGAAACGTAGGGTAGATTTAGAAACAAATGCCATTTCATGTATTTGGTTAGAAATTCTACGGGAAAATGACGAATCATTTTTTAATAGGCAATTTGTATCGTCCTCCTGATTCTAGGACTGAATATAATGACAGCTTTGAAGACGTTATGGAGAAAGTATCTAATGAAGGTCAGGAAATAATCTAAATGGGTGACTTTAATAGAAATTTACGCATTGACAATTGTGACACGTTTTGGCTAAATGTCACGCTCTCTTTGGGTTTAAGTCAACTTATTCGTCAGCCTACTAGAGTAACAAGCTATTCTCGCACATTGAAAAAACATATTTACACAAATAGAGAAGACACATTGATTTATCTAGTGTCAATCTCTGTAATACGTAAACTGTATGCAATCTTTTTTTTACTGTTGAGTTCTTATCTTTGCTTCATCTCTTTGTTATATCTTGATTTATACGTTCTGGGAGACGATGCATTGATAAGTTAGGGGTATTTTATGCAAACAAAATATCTATGTGTCTTGATCCAAATCTGAACTAAGGGTGAGGTTGGCGCCGTTAAACCGGTCTAAGCCCTCCAGTAAAATATTTTACCGACCGTTCCAAGGCGGTACTTCTTTTGTGGATCTTTATGTTTTTTCTGTCTTGTGCTTGTAAACACTAGGAGACTTTAGTGAAAACGATTCGTTGTAATTTAACAAAAGCATGTCAGATTTTCGCAACTTTCACAGAATCAATATATAAAAATATGGGGATACTTCCTTAAAAATTTCGAGAAATTGCACCTGTTTACCGAAGAATTATACGCTCGTCTATATCACTGGTATATGTTCGATGCATTGAGTTTGTTAGTATACTAACGTGACTCTCATTCAAAGGGCTATAGCTCGATAAGTATACTGTATTTTTCGTTAAGTATGGTGCCAATTTAAAGGTGGCATATATTCCTTTATAGAAACGTTTACCATTTTGTCGTAGCATATATGTGAAGAAAGTTATGAAGCTCCTTGCATTCATATTTGAACAGTCCTCGTATCTTTATTGATTGTCTTTAAACTTTCAAGTATTGGCTCCCTTTTTTAGCTTGGATGAAACACAACATATTGGACACTTTGAGAATGCTGGATCGTGCCTTTGCGCTGCTTTTAGCTAGCCAGTGGAGAGTTGTTTTTGACTTAGGCTTATTTTGTATATATATGCGAGCTGTGAATAATCTTTTTACTAGAGGTCCACTAGGTTTTGCTACATACCAAACATCAAGGCTCTAGGCCTCTGGTTTCAGACAAGAATTTTTTTTAAAGTTTTCATGACCTAGATATTCAACGGACCTATACCATTTGAACAAGTTTTAAAGAGAATCATGTAAGAGTCAATCCTGCCAAGTTTGGTCAAATTCCTACCAGTAATTTAGGAGGAGATGTCATTTAAGTAAATTGTTAACCATTGGACGGACGATGGACGACGGACGAAGACCAATTACAAAAGCTCACCTTGTCACTACGTGACAGGTGAGCTAAAAGATCATTTAAAAGGGTACCACGTTGGAACGGTCAGCTAATTAAGCACAAGATAGTTTTAACATGTTCACCATACCAACATGGCCCTTAGATTGTATGCAGATTAAAACACATAGATGTATGTATTTAATGAACGATCCATCTCCTAACTTAAAGATAAAATGATCAAGGGCATAAATTCAAGACGCAAAAAAGAGAAAAACAAAAGTCAGGACTTAATGACGCCTAAAACGACATATAACTGAATACTGAACTAAATTGACCAAAATACCTATACACCAAACATAATAAGTGAGTATGATCAGGAAATACCTAAATCACAAACTGCAGACAAACCCATGGCACTGACAGGAAGAACCAAGCAATACTCACGAGACACCAGGAAGACAAACAAAACAAAGCAACCAGCCCCATCAAGATGCTTGCAAAGTAAGTAAGGTTGCAAAGATCAGGAATCGATACAATCAAGTACCACACCTGACCCAGGATACCAATGGGAAAGTGACAAACTCACAGAAGACACCACAAACGGGAGCCAAGAGGTCAGCCCTTTCCCAGCAGGTGACCACGAAGCACATATAAACAGACGCGCACAAAGACATAGCAAACACAAGACAGAACAAAAACATAAAAGATCCACAAAAGAAGTACCGCCTTGGAACGGTCAGTAAAATATTTTACTGGAGGGCTTAAACCGGTTTAACGGCGCCAACCTCACCCTTAATTCAGATGTGGATCAAGACACATAGATATTTGGTTTGCATGAAAGACCCCTAACTTATCAATGCATCATCTCCTAAAACATATAAATCAAGATATAACAAGGAGATAAAGCAAGGATAAGGACTCAACAGTAAATTAAACTGAATACCGGAGCAAAAGAAATCCAACAGGTAAACCCCGGTGGGCCCGACAAACAGCCAAAGCATCAGGCCCCTACCATCTCATCAATAGATAAGTCTTTAAGTCGGAACCATCATAGAGTCTGAAGTCCGACCCACCGGCGTGCAATTAAAGAGGAAAGCAAAGTTGCCAACTGTGATTGGGTTGACTACCAAGCATGCAGTCTGTTGCAAAACAAGAATGGACACAAAGTAACGCACAACTAAACATAGAACAATTACAGAATCCCACAATGACAGTAACAATCAACAACGAATCAGCAACAACAGCACAACCGCTTTAAAACGGACAGCAGCCTAAGCCACTGGGTGGGAGGCTTAAATGCATTTACCTCATTCTATTCTTGTCCCCTGGTGATTTTTTTTATCAAAATTCTTTTTTCAAAAAAAAATTGCAGGAGCACTATCGGAGTCAAATGGTTTGGATCCAGAACAGGACACATTCTGTTGGTCCTGATATGGGTCTAAACTGTTTACACATGTTATCAGCAGATGCCAAAAGTCGCAGCTAAGCAAGGAAAGAGTTAGAGGACAATGTGCAAGTATTATGTGAATATAGAAGGTAGTATAATTACTAACAATATTGGATATGAGCTAGAATACATTGTATGTATTATTTTTACGTTACTGTGATACGGTCCATTAGTGTCTTAGGTTTAAAATGTAGGTACATTTTCATTTGCCTGTATTTTGGACATCAGATAAATTTCATGACCTATTTATATGTTTGTGTTTTTTTCAGAGCTTTTGCATTTAATACAAGGCTGGTTTTGCTTTTTAGCCCATAAAAGTGCCACCTATTATTTCCAAGGGACAGCAATTTCAAATTTTACTGCTTTTTTCAAAATAACAAATAAGACATGATACTTCATGAGAGTCGTCTGCTGGCAACATGAAACATTAAACCTTATTTTTTCGAAAATAAGGAAAGATGTTGCAAAGTTTGCCATCAGCTGCAGTCGTGATTGGTGCTTTAAGGGATAAAGGCAATTTATTACGCCATTGTTACATGGGAAACATGTATTTTCACTATTATGACCTTAAAATCAAGTCATTTTTTTCTCTGCAAAAAAGCATTCGGTAATATAGGGGTTGGTAAACTTTGGACAAATGCTGTTCCTTCATTGTGTATAAACAATTTATCTGTTACCTATCATATTAACTGCGTTGTGGTATATATACCTGCTAAATGCTTTCTGGCCCACTGCAACTATCTTTATCAGGTCACATGACATAACACTTTTTGAATGGCAATGATGTTGAATGGACACGAAAATCAATAATTACATAAAAATTGCCAATAATGGGTAAACAACTAAATGGATTACCAGGTTTGTATCTTTTGGTATAAAATTTACCAGGCTTTATAGCACCCTTACCAACTTGAACATTAAATATCTCGTGATGTGCAACGTCTACACTGATGTAGGTGGTATAAAATAGTATTACCATGTTTGTCCACCTGTACAAATGTACCTCATATAATCCACTCCCTAAAGCTCATGGACTATCTCCACGTACAGGTAGACAACACATGGTATAACTATTACTTTTTTCGAGAATGCATGTTGAACCGTGAGGCTGATTCAATAATTTAGTGTTCCCGAAGCCTTGCCTGGTAAACTTGATAACAAAAGACACTTGCCTAGTATTCTCTATATCTCTGATCCAAATGAAAGCTCTGTCGCCACCAGCTCAGTATACGTCATCCTAAAACATGTCCACAAATCTGTGATTCTATACTGGAAACTATATACAGTGCCCTAATAAGCAAGCGAGTATATTCAGAAAACACCAATATCACAAACTGCTGACCTTGCTATGACACAACGAGGAAGAGCCACAGAACAATAACACATCACAAGACACCAGGAAAACAAAGTAAAGTAACCAGCTCTCTCTTCCCCATCAAGATGATTGCAAAACTAGAAAGAATGCAAAGCAGTGCACAACAAAACATGGAACAAAATATATAGAACCCCAGACTCGGATCAACAACAACAGAACCGCCACCTTAGAATGGACAGCACCTTAAGCCACTGAGGGGGCAGGGGGGAGGCTTAAATGCTTTTTACTGGTACCAAATACTCGCCCTAGATTAATCAAATTAATCCCAAATATGAAACAAAGGAAAAGGCTCACAACTAACAGACAGTCAAAGCTAAAGAAAACTTGATGTTGAGCCTCAAGCAAGATGTTACTGTCATCTGTAAAGTAGATGTCCTGTTAAGGCGTGAAATCTCCCTAAAAGTCATTTGTTAAAATGTAACATTTTCAAATGGTGATTTTTGCAATAATTCTCGTGACTATGACTGGACTTAAATATAAATTATTCAAAAACATGTTTAATGATTTTCTAAACGAGGCAAAGGGGAGATAAATACGGTATAACATAACTACTCCAAATATTGTATTTTGATATTGTATCAGTTAAAGGGCTAAACAAGCATGGTTTTGATTGATTCCACGTTTGTATTTTATCCCAAAGCTCGATCTACTTGTATTTCCAGTTATTCAGGCATGTGTATAAATAAACTTTTTGCTTACTGTAAAGGCGGCAACTTTAATATTCATATCTGGGCGTGGTTTGGCTATTTCATCTGCTAAGCAATGGAAATCAGATTCTATATATAGTTTGGTAAAGAGTTAATAAGCTTTTTGAGCTACGCAAACGTGCGTGCATTTCATGAAAGTCCTAACCGTATATGCACTGAACTCACATTTATTAACCATTAAAGCGCATAATCACAAAATGTAAGTCATTTTGTCGTCCACTAAAATATTTGAAGCCCCATAGGCAAACAGTGTGGACCAAGATCAGACTGCTCCCATAGGAGCAGTCTGATCTGGGTCCAAAATGTTTGCTTCTATGCTTATGTTGTTTTGCTGGCATTTTAAGGACGAAATAATGTGTTTTGCTTCTATACTGAGATAGTGTAGCAAGATGATACAGTTACTTTTGAATAAAACTAACCTCATTTTCAGCTTTTACCTATGTCTAAGGTTGACCAGTCATAATTACACATTCGTGAGGCGCCGCCTTTACAGCAAGCGAAAAGTCAAAGAATACATTTATTTGTCACGGAAACATTTCTTTTATAAGTTGGTCTTCTCAAATAAAGTTTCTACACATACGGATAGCATCAAATCATTATTACATGTTGAAAGTAAATAATTTCTTGTCATTCAGTTCAATGTTACAAAACTGAAATTGTGCATTGTAGGGGATAGGGGTAGTTATCAAGAAATCTCTCACTTTTTACTCGGTGAAAATTGCTCAAATTTACGCAGATCTAGCTTATGTACTAGTGTTTATCACATACAAGGTTCACAGAAATCTATTATTTTGTTTTCCTAAAATATTTGAATATGTAGTGATCAAACTAAGAAATTGCAATAATTTTGAGTATTCTTTTTAATGGCCAGTAAATATATTATGGCTAGAGTCACATCAATTAACCATTCCTGTATTTCAAGTGAACCTAAACTATTATGAAGCAATCATTCACAATATTCCATAATAATCAGCTATAAGATCAAAGACCTGTTTATCTCTTACTTCAGCACTAAAACATTTTGGAGAAAAGGGCGTATAGTGCATGTTTTTGAAGAGCCAGAGCTCAGCTACTAAACGGTGAAATTTTTATTTATTGTTTTTTATCATTATTGATAAAATGAAACAGCACTACACAGAAAATGAAGAAAATCTATTTTTTGGAAAAAATGCCCATGCGTGGGTAGTGACTTTAAATGCATTTTACTGGTGTCAAATATTCGCCCAAGAATCTGCTGATGCTATACCAAACATTATACTGACAGATTTTAAAAACGCAACACTTACTAGATAGAAGCTTTGATTTATGTCTCCAAAATGAATGCAAGATAATTATTTTGATCGTGTTTTAAAGAGTGTTCATTTGTGAGTAACTTATCATACATGAAACCCACGACAAATTAAAATGAATTTAAAGCTTTAAACTTTTTTTATTTTTATGAGATAGGGGTCAACTGTTTCATGTGACAAAATGTTATCAATGAAAGATTCCATATTTCTTCAAGTAAGTAAGGGCGCAAAGATATGGAATCAATACAATCAAGTACCACACCTGACCCAGGATACCAATCAGGAAACACGAAGACTATCAAAATGTGTGTCATGGACTTTGTTAGTCATCGAAGAATCACTCTCATTTTGATTTGCAGGGCTGTGATTCAGCATGTTTGCTTATTAGACGTTTATCTGTTTGTGCCATTTCGTTCAATGACTTAAAATCTCCTCTACATCAGAAATGTGTCAATGTCTTAAATTCATACAAAGTAGTAACGTCGTCGTATTTAGTTTTACAATTAAAACTGGGCCGTGACATGAGATTTCCAACAATGTGGTATGTGCAACCAGTGAAGGCTCAAACCAGCCTGCGCATACGCGCAGTCTGATCAGAGCCTTTGCTAGTCGCTTGAATATTCTATGACTGTTCAGCTACTGACTGAACACCATTTGGAGTTTCTAAGCTTAACAAGAGGCTTCACAGGCTCGTCTGAGTCTACACTTGTCAAAATGCCACATTGTTGGAAATCATGTGTCACGGATCAACTAAGGTGTAAGCTGAAGGAGCCACCTCATGTTGACATCATCGAAGCCAAGAAAGTTAACTTACAACTATATTTTGAAAGATATAAATGGAAGAAAGTGTTGCTTTTTCCGTCAGTATATAAATATTTAAACTCAAATGGCGGCTTTTTGACTTAGACAATGCATCATCACAGAGAATCTTTCTAATCAAATTAACATAACTACTATGATGCAAAGGAAAAGGGCTCATGACTCATATAAAGTCATAGTTAAAGAAAACCTCAAGTTGAGCAACGAAAGGCCTAACCAATAACACGTATATGAGGCACGGACCTATCGATGAAAGTTTTAGGTCAAGATCGTATTTGCGTCTGTGGCCTGATCCATCCTCGTCTGCAAACATATAGAAGAGATTGTCCGAGTTATGATCACTTTCGCATTTGTAAGAAGAATTAAAAAGTGAGTATGATAAGGAAATACATGTACCACATTCATAAACTGCAGACCAACCCTGACACGGCGCCGTGACGAAGAGCTACAGGACATTTACAGTAACACGACATCCAAAAGACATTAAAAGCAAAGAAATCAGCTCTCTCTTCCTCGTCAAGATGATTGCAAAACTAGAAAGGACTTAAAGTAATAAGAAAAACATAGAACCCCCACAAACAATTAGCGGGGCGGATATGTAATAATTTTGAGAAGAATTGTGCATTTTATGATAAAAGAATGAAACTTGGTACATGTACATGGCTATTTGATAACAATACAAAAAATACGGGTCAGTGCCACAAAATGTCCTCTAATGTCTGCGTCGGGTTTTCTTTCCAAACTGGTCACTTTTTCAACTTATTCATTATAATGCCATTATTTACTTGCAAACATCATGTTTTTTCGATTAATTTTACTTAAATGGCCGTCAGTTATATCAATGTATCTTAAACTCATCCTTCAATTTTAAGAAAATCAAGATTGAGGCTCTATTTTAAAGATTGCCGCCACGTTTGTATCTAAAAAAGAGCAGTTGTATAATTTGATAAAACCTTACCAAACTACAAATTTTGATGCAAATTACTTCTAGCAAGTAGAAATAAATATATTAGTCCAGTTAAACAAAGTAATGAAGAAGGCAAAGATCTGGAATTGATACAATCAAGTTACTTACTTAGTTATTAAGTTACATGGCTTTATTTTTACTTATTGTTACAACATGGTATTTAAGATGGCTACCAATGTATAAATAAAAAAATAATGTCTGCTTCATTTGGAACTGGAAGAATGTAGTTTGAATTTATGCAAATAATTTTCGTGGCTTTGGATAAAAAGAGAGCATCTAAGATGGCTGTCAAAGTGGAGATGTTATATGGTCACCATTTATAAGGTGGTCGCCATCTTGGTTTTTACAATAAAGTGCAGTCTTTTTACTGAATTATTTAAAGCCCATACATTCGCAAGCCAATATCTTGTCTTATTTTGCAGTCAATCATACTAATTTGCCTCAAAATCGTCATTCGGGCCTAGAAAACACAAGATTTAGGACATAGTCCCATGTTGGTTGTCGCATTTTGTAACCTAAACAGTGGTGTTATACCAATTTGACCAATTATGAATTTTATTATACAAATTCTTATGCAATTAAGTAGAAATAGTTCACACAAACCAGGTACGAACTTGTCAGATTTTTTTTTTATTATTTTAACTCATTATTACATGGTATTAAAGATGGCTTTCTATTTAGTTTCAGAAAAAAAATGTATTTTTTCCTTTTCAGTTGGAAACTATTGTGAGGTTGTTTGAAGTTATGAAAATGATTTTCAAAAAATGATTAATAATTTAATGCATTTGGATAGTAAAGGGGACATCCAGCCTGACATCCACGATGGTTGTCAATGTTATTCTTAGACGCTTTTACAGATGTTCCTATAAAATTTGTTCAATATCAAATATATATGATAAAAATGGGGTGTATATATAGCAAACTAAAAACGTCCTTTGTAGAATTGTCATTGCATAAAATACCATTCGTTTACATAATATTTTAGTGGAACATCCTATAAATATCTGTAATAGAGATAGTAACCCTTAAAGCACCAAGGAAAAAAAACGCATCTGAAAATGTCGTCTCCTGAAGTCGTCTGCTGCAAATAATTGCCTAACATTACTGACGGATAAGTATGGACGCTAAACAGCGTGGACCCAGAACAGACTGCTCCTATAGGAGCAGTCTGATCTGGGTCCACATTGTTTGCCATAGAGGCTTCTTAAACATTTCAGCAGACGAGAAAAGCAGACGACTTTTGTTGCGATTGACGCATTAAGGCCTAAGTTTCGCTTTGACCATTCTCCATCTCATCAAGTCAACATAGGCTTAAAAAGCTATACATCTCATAAAACTGTCGTTATTTGCTGCAGTCAGCCTTATTAGCTATATACTAGGCCAAAAAAGAAACACCGCAAAATTATATCAAAAATATTGCGCATTAAATGAGAGTTACAAAATTTCATTTGCTATCTATGTTTCGCTACTATTCCTGCCACACATTATTCCCATTGTTTTATTGAGCTCAGTCAACCCAAACTAGTGTACTGGCTGTCTTTTTATTTTCAAGTTTTTCAAGTGCACATTCATTTTATTTAGCTTTACACATGTAATAACTACTGGAATCACTAGTCTAAAATCCAATTTGCTTGAAAACATTTTAAAACTTTAAAATTAAAAGTTACACATTGCTTATTTACGATGCCAAAACAGACACATGTTGAACGCAAAAAGGCTATAAAAATGTTACAAGCTAACGTAACGCCATCGGTGATAGCCCAACACTTTCGATGCCATGCAAGGATGATTGAACGTCTTAGAAAACGTTTCTGATAAATTGGAACAATGTAAGACCGTGCGCATTCATAACGTCATCGCCTAATGACGCGACGTCAAGATCGATAAAAACGTAGGTTTAAACTGCTGAATGAATGTCGCCGGGTGACAATGATAACCAAAACAACCACAGGAACTCATAATCCAAGAATCAGAGCTCAAACTGTGGCAAATCGTTTGCGAGAGATTGGTGAAATATCTCCCATAAACAATGTATGTTTTATATGCGGCGTTTCTTTTTTGGCCTAGTATATGTTAGGTTGATGATGTAGCTGGCACTATCACATCTATTTGCAAGGAATCAAAGTGTATATTATTCTGAAGACAAGCCAATTTCTAATGCTGCAGACATCTTAGTTTCTCGCAAAAGCTTCCCTCACGAATTGCTCGCTAGTGAGTCGGGCATTTGATTCCATGATAGCCCAGTCTAAAAACCTATCCAATCTAGTTAGTTGAAATCAAAGCTCTTCAATCGGAACTGCCTCGGCAAATTCCGCGAAATTCCGTGGAATCAGATCACGGATATACGAGGGGTGATCAGAAAGTTCGCGGAAAATAGTTACCATTTCTACATAGTTTGATCAATAGAGCTGGAATTACAGCACATAATACTGCAACACATATGCAGTTGATCCGTTACAACATGCTCGTCTACGTGTGTTACAGTGGTCATCAAGGCACCGCTATATCACGCGAACCGGCCCATTTTACGTTGCATTTCGACGTTTTACTACACAACCAAAAACTGTAACGTTTTGTAAAATTGTGTTATGTTGTGATAGCCCATATTGTATTCCATGCATATTTAACGACATATGTACTTATCTTATATGCAAACTTTCAAAGATTTATATCTAACTGATGGTGTTCTAAATCGAAATGAATAACAGTACTGTCAAAAAAGCAAAGCATTCAGCTTCTGTGAACCCATTGCCTATTTTGGCATGTCAATTCTTTAAAATAAACCATTTACATGCTTTGAAAAATAACCTTTTTCAGGACAGTAGATCTAATATTGATATTTAAGTCCAATATTATAATTATTGTGATGAACACTGGCAAGAAAATAAGCTTTTTATTTAAAATTTATAAAAAACTCGAAATAATGACGCATTTTAGGTCTTCCCTTCGGACTGAAACCTATTAAATTGAATACACAGCGCGGCGGAATAACATAAAAACCTCATATTATGTTCAAAGAATGACGGAACATAACTAACTGTTAAAAATACCATTCAATTCAAACATAAAACTACGAGTTTTAGCCCCGAAAAGCAGGCCAGGGGTACAGATGGGCCAGTTCCAGCGAAGTGACGTCACAGCGGCGCCTCGTGCGCATACGTCTGACGTCACATTTTCTTTATTACAAGTTCAGTCAACTTTCTATGAATGGTAGTTTATATCTATGAATTTTCATTGAAATCGATTAAAGCAATGCGATTAAACAGCACTTTTCCACGAACTTTCTGATCACCTCTCGTATATCAAGGATCTACTTTAATAACGCCAGTGATTACGTTACGCTGACGTTATATTACGTGTCGCTGACGTCACAGAAACCATGTTGCGACAATAGCAAGTGTGATTGCAGCAAAACAAACGGCGCAAAATAAATTTTATGTTTTTTTCAATAAAATATCGCTATAGCGATATTTTATTGAAAAAAAAAACAACGACATAAACTTCATTTATTCAGCTGATTAAACTTTTCGGATAATCAGAATAATCGATTTTAATAGAGCTGAACCCACATGCTACAGACCTAATTTTCCATACGCCTATTTTGGCTAACAAAATGGAGCTTTTTGGTACATAGTACAACGCGTAATGTTTCTTACAGCGCTTGGAACACGACCATGGACAAACCGATTCACGAGCGCAAGCACAAGGATTGTTAGCATCTCATCACAAAGTCGCATGGTCAATCCTGATTGGATTCAAATATTCAACCGCAAGAGGAAAGCAACGCCTACCTGTCTGTAAATGGAAGGGTCACTGTAAACGTAACGTGTCAGTGCTCCGAAAATAGCTACTTTTGGCGTGACATAGATCCAAATATCAGGCTCCGTGTTGGATGCTTTTAATCTCCACGTATATTCCGCAGCATATAACCTTATCGTTTGTCCTCTGTGTAGAAATTAAGACCACGTTCTTTCACTGTGCTTGCAGTATAAATCACACATTTCTTATGCAATAGTTAAAGCTGACCCTATTAGATTCGCATGCCCACAAAAAACAGACAGCACTTTTAAAGTTTGTTGCTGTCCTAGGAATCAAATAAGGAACAACATTTCATGTGAATTGTCTGCTGATAGATGATTCAAATGAAATATCAAGGTCTTTTTTCTCCCTGAAATTAAAGCAATACATAGATCACAAAAGTGTACAGTGCATTTTGTCATGATTGGCGTTTTAAGGGTTAAGATCAAAGCGGTATCAAGCTCCAGATAAAAAGATTTTTGACACCGACCTGATTTGAAATGAGCTTATTATAACTCTTTGCAAGCTGGATAAGTTTTCATATTTTTGTCATCTTTATCATGTACAATTTAATATCAAGACTATTTTAGGAACATCACCAGTCAGACCGTTTGATCATGTCTGATCTGGGTTCAAACTGTTGCAAGCCCGCAATCTTTTAGTGTCATTTTGCGGACAAAATGATCTGTTAAAATTGTATGCAAAGGTAATTAGCTCCAGCAGGCAAACGTAAATCTATTTGCAGACAAGACCGAGACAGTTCGAAATGTCTGTCTGAACTTCACAATGTCCAGGAATAGATCATGATGCAGCTTGTGTACACATGCTAATAGACATATAGAACACTGCAAGGTACGCGTTTCTTTCCTGTCTCGTTATTTGTTTGACAATCCAATCAGAACCAAGGCTGTGACTTTGACGAGCGTCCGATTGTAAACATTGGTCCATCGCAAAGTCCATGGTCATTGTCCATCTACTATACATACACCCGAGCCATGATTTAAATTCTCGAATTGTGGCGGACTTTCCCGAATGTTGTCTGATGGTGATATTCCGATTTGTATTTAAAGTGATATTCTTTTACAGCACAATGATCTTCAGCTAGGTGCCACAGACCACAGTTTCTGTGGAATCCCTGCCCTTGCTGCATCGATTTGTGTTTTTAGTGATTTATCATTCACTGAGGTTATTTATTGACTAGTTTTAAATTCATCCTAGAAACTGTTCAAAGGAAGAAGTGCTGTTGTGGTTCTCATTTTATTATTATTGGTGTCATTATTATTTGTACATGTACGTGAATTATTTTGGTTGTGTTAAGGTAGCCTAGTGACTACCTTCTAGGAAAGAGCTATACTTAACCACTGTATATTATCTATCTGTATATTTATTTTCCCCCATTTTGGTTTTGCAGGAAGAATTCGAGCTCTGATTGTACTAGTTCCTGGTCATTGCTTTGATTTTACCTAGAACCATCAGCCAAAATGAGAATAACATGTCGAGAATGACGCAGGTCAACAGTCGCTAGATGAATAAGCATAAAAAGAAGCGTGGAATGAGCATTAATAAGTTACTCAAAATCGAACTCTTTGGAATGCAGAAGGCATGCCAGAGGAAATCCCAGTTGAAGCTCTAGCCAGCTGATCAGCACAGGATTTATCACAACAGCAATTTGCAGGATGTGTTCTGACAAAGCAGACAGGTCATTAGCAATTGTCAACGACATTCTTTATTCTACGTGTATTTGGGAAACTGGCACAGTCAAGGTTTTTGACCTAATTGACAGGATAATCTCGAGAGTTAGTAACTGGTAGGAGAGCAAATTTGACAGTATGTACATAGGCAAAGGGGGTGCTCTGAACAGAGGCTTGATGTTAATTAAGCATTTAATAAGGGTGTTTAAGTGCATATTGGAAAGATATATCAGGCAGAGAGTTTCGATTGACGAGATGCAGTGTTGATTTATTTCAGGCCATGGTGGCACTACAACATTTGAGAAGGACAGCAAGTAGGCATTGTGCATGCTTTTAAATCAACAAGCTGCGGATGCGACTGATGCATTGCATGATCAAGGACATGAAAAGCAGGGCAATAGTTGGTAATTGTCGCAGTGAAAAGTTGATGTTCATCAGGTATCTGTTCTGACCTTTTTGTTCAATAACATATTTATTCAATTTGGCATAAAGCTGTATAGACAAGTAGCTGAGATTCCTATGAGCACTAATTGTGCTCCCCTGGTTGTGGATTTATTCATGTTTTGTTATGAGAGGGACTTTATGATGTCTCTTTCTGATGATAATCAGGCTGACGTTATAGATGCCTTTAACACTACATCCAGATATTTGGACGATTTTTTAAACATTGATAGTTTATTTTGACAGTATGGTAAAAGTAAGTAAGGGTGCAAAGATCAGGAATCGATACAATCAAGTACCACACCTGACCCAGGATACCAATGGGAAAGTGACACACTCACAGTTAGACACCACAACGAGAGCTAAGAGGTCAGCCCTTTCCCAGCAGAAGACCACAAAAACATTTAAACAGACGCGCACAAAGACATAGCAAACACAAGACAGAACAAAAACATAAAAGATCCACAAAAGAAGTACCGCTTGGAACGGTCAGTAAAATATTTTACTGGAGGGCTTAAACCGATTTAACTCCGCCAACCTCACCCTTAATTCAGATGTGGATCAAGACACATAGATATTTGGTTTGCATGAAAGACCCCTAACTTATCAATGCATCATCTCCCAGAACATATCAATCAAGAAATTACAAGGAGATAAAGCAAAGATAAGGACTCAACAGTAAATAAAATTGAATACTGGAGCAAAAGAAATCAAGCAGGTAAACCCCTGTGGGCCCGACAAACAACCAAAGCATCAGGCCCATACCATCTCATTAATCAATAAGTCTTTAAGTCAGAACCATCAAAGAGTCTGAAGTCTGACCTACTGGCGTGCAATTAAAGAGGAAAGCAAAGTTGCCAACCGTGATTTGGTTGACCACCAAGCATGCAGTCTGTTGCAATACATTGATTTTATAGCCAATCTTTTTATAATGGGAAATTATTTTAATGAACTGCGCTGAAAAATTATTATAGCTAACAATCTTCTTCAATTTATACACCAATCACCATAGAAATAAGGTTCCGAAAGTCCTTGATGCAAGAGAGATTTAAGTACAACTTGGAATTTAGAAATCAAATCATAGTATCGCCTATAAAATTTTGAAAAAAGTTTTGCGTATTTATGATACTGATAGCCTTGTTTAAGAAGTTTCTGAGTTAACAATTTATTGCGAGTGTTGAAGTCAGCAACATAGCTTGATGTTCTAGCAAAACGAATGAGTTCAGAGATATAGACTTCATAGGATGTAGAACGAGGAACATCAACATCTAAAAATGGGAAAATGACAATTTCAAAATGAAAGTCGTCATGTTTATCATAAATTTTGGTAGAAACATTATCATTAGAAATTGACAAATGCAAGTCTAAAATGCAGTTTTGGTATTAGAAGTATTTGCTTTATTCAGTTGGAGCTCTGAAGGGTATATTTGACTAACCATATTGTCAAAATAAACATTATTAATATTTAAAATATCGTCTAAATATCTAATTGTAGTGTTAAACGCATCAATAACATCAGCCTGCTTATCATCAGAAAGAAACATCATAAAGTCCCTCTCATAACAAAACAGGAATAAATCTGCAACCAGGGGAGCACAATTAGTGCCCATAGGAATCCCAACTACTTGTCTATACAGCTTGGTGCCAAATCGAATAAAAATTTTGTCCAACAAAAAGGTCAGCGCATCACATACATTTTGACACGACCATGCATGATATTTTTTAGGTTTTTCTGAAGTAAAAATGCATTTCTGTCATTACATGCAAGGTTAGGAGAGCCTTCTCTCTGGAAGGTTCTTTCAATAAGATCAATAAGTTTATCTTTAATTAAATTATGAGGTTACGTAGTGTAAAGAGTAGAAAAATCATAAGTAGACAAACTGGTCGCATTGAAATCTCTAGCTTTAAGTTTATCTAAAATTTCACCTGAACTTTTAATAGATCAAAATAGCTTTTTACCGGATCTCTCATATACTTTTTCACAATAATTGATAACTTGTATTTTAACAGCTGTAAGACACGAGGTTAACAATTTAGAAAGTTCTGTTGTTGTACAAGAACTAGAATTAGCAATAAATCTTGCTTTAGTTTTTTTTTATAGAGTTAAGGTAACCAGTACAACGTAGGAACTTTGCCTTGATTTTCTTGAGCTTTGACACCAAAATGTAGGGCTGTATGACAACCAAGCCCATCAACAATCACCCTCTCGCAACTTTGCTTTCCTCTATAATCGCACGCTGGTGGGTCGGACTTCAGACTCTATGAAGGTTCCCACTTAAAGACTTAACGGTTGATGAGATGGTAGGGGCCTGATGCTTTGACTGTTTGTCGGGCCCACGGTGGTTTACCTGTTGGATTTCTTTTGCTTCAGAATTCAGTTTCATTTACTGCTGAGTCCTTATCTTTGCGTTATCTCCTTGTTATATCTTGATTTATATGTTTTAGGAAATGATGCATTGGTTAGCATGCAAACCAAACATATGTGTGTCTTGATCCACATCTGAACTTAGGGTGAGGTTGGTGCACTGTTAAATCCAGTAAAAAAAATAACTGACCGTTTCAAGGCGGTGCTTCTTTTGTGGATCATTTATGTTATTTCTGTCTTGTTTTGTTATGCTTTCATGCACGTCTGTTTATTGGTGCCTTGTGGTCACATGCTGGGAAAGGGTTGACCTCTTGGCTCTCGTTTTTGATGTCTAATTGTGACGTAGTCACTTTTCCATTGGTATCCTGGGTCAGGGGTGGTGCTTGATTGTATCGATTCCTGATCTTTGCCCTCTTTCTTACTTTAATAGGAATGTGTACCAGGGCGTATTAAAGTGTTGAGTACAGATGTTTATTTTTTTGTTTCCAGAGTTATGGCACTTTGATATTTGTTTTGCTTATTTTGTCTAATATTTATTCTTTAACACCCCATAACTCGCTAACTGTTTTGGATATCTTCATGAAATGTTATTAGGTAAAGACGATGCGTCGCCCGCATGAATGATTGACCCTCATATTTCGTTTCAAAGTTATGCCCCTTTGATTATTTTTTCCATTTTTTTCTGAAAAGTCTTGTATGCCCCATAACTCGGTTACCATTTGGGATATCTCTATCGAACTTTATAGAAATGTATATCAGGTCAAGGTCATGTGTCGCGTACAATTAGAGTTGCTTTCTGTTTCTGAGTTATTTCCCTATATAGTTTTATGCTTATTTTGTATAATTTACATCCTTGTACATGCCATAATGCACTCAGAATTTAGTCAGGACGATGCGTCAGGCACATGAATGGATGTTCCTCGTTTCTAAGTTTGAAAGTGATGCCCCCATTGTCTTAGCAGATGGGCGTATATTGCTCTGCTGGCGGAGCTCATGTTTTATATTCTGGTCCTTCTTAGATATTGCGGTCTTACAGAACGGGGCTTCCACTTAATTCGGTAGTAGTTGCGAGGTAGTAGTTGCATTGCCCCAATGATTCACCTATTTAGACTCAACCAAACCGAGCCTGCTGTTTTCAAATTATAGTATAGGGCAAAAGAGAAATGATGTATTGATTCAAATGGGTCGTATAAATGTATATTATTTAATACATTCTTCCCCAATAATTTAGTCAGGGGCGATCGGGACTCCCGTGCGAATTTGATGCCGATTTATGGTGACCTATACCAAATCAAACTTTAGGGGATAACTAATGAAAATCACCTGGTCACCCATCTGGGTTTCACGTCTGGACGTCATTATGACGTCATCAATATAGCGTATATTGTATCAGTGCAATTTAAACGGTATGTCCATTGTAGTCTATGGGGATCAGGACTTTCTTGCATTTTGTTTGCCAATTTCAGTCGAAGTGCACCAAATTTAATCTTAGGGGGTAAATAATTAAAATAAACATGTCGCCCATATTGTCTTTGCATCAGAACAAAAAGATGACGTCATTGAAATGACGCCTTATATGTAAATACCACATATATATGCATTTTGTCCATTTCCAACGCATGAAAGTATTCCTTTAATGAACTGATAGCCTTATCATGACTGAATGCAAACTCTTTTAAATCATAACATACAAAATATATTCAGATGGGGTGAAGTCAGTTCGAGGGTGGGACGTAAATGCCGTCACGATTTGCGAATCTAAAGACAGTGGAGTGAATGAAAAACAAACAGTGTTTTTGATCATAAACGGAGTATATAATAATCTCTTATGCTTATATAATTATATAGGTGTACTACGACCTCTGACCAATGGCCTTTGGGTCTTTCTATTTCAAACGATTGATGCAGAATACGTAAAATGAGCCAGTCCGGCTGGAACATATGTGCATGTCAAAGCTTTTATAGTAAATGTAAATAAATGCCTAAACCCCTATTTTCTAGCACAACATATCAATATTGTAAGTAGAGTCATGCTTCAAAGCTTTTGGTTTATCTGTAGCTGCTTATCCTACACCCAAAGAAAAGATAGTAGTAATGATCCTTTGCATACACTATCAACCAAACTCATTATAGTCCGATTTTGACCACTGAAGGATCAAAAGTTAGAAGAGTCTACTTAGTAGTAAGTTCATGATATGGAAATAAGGAAAAAAAACCTCTACAAGTTACCCATTGTACTTCGATAGCATGGGCAAAAGAAAACTGTTACAATCTGATTTATCTTTCGCATGCTACTAGGTAGAATCGTCTTCAAAGGTCAAAATCGCACAATACGGCATTCTTGTTGATGCGGCTAAAGATATATCTGAATCCACATGAAAATAGTTGTTCAAAAGTCATAAGCATATTGATCACTGGCAATATTTTACATGAGCCCCCTTCTGCTCCACAGAGGGAGCGCAGTGGCTCAGTGGTAGAGTACTTGACTCGAGACCCAAGGGCCGCGGGTTCGAGCCTCACCGGCGTCACTGCGTTGTGTCCTTGAGCAAGAACATTAATCCTAGCTTAGTACTGGTTCAACCCAGGAAGACCCGTCCCTTTATAACCGAAAGATTGTTGATGGGACGTAAAGAATCAAATCAAACAAACAAATCTGCTCCACAGCAACACAAATCGGTACAATATAAATGGTTTGCTTTGTACTTACACCGAGATTTTTCGCATACAGACATGCTGCAACCACATTTTATCAGCTGCAGCCGGGTTTCGGGGGCTGGAGGCTGGAGGCAACATCCAGGAATTTTTGTCAGTTTTATTTAGTCCTCAGGGTATTTTACAATGGTTTTATTGCTGAGAAAACTTAACTTATACTTTACAAAGGAAACAGAGGCGGTCCATTATTTTCCGGGGGGGGGGGGGGAGGGGTCTTACTTTTTCCAGGGGGGAGGGGGGTCCAAATGCTAATTTCTTTAGAAACCCATATACGTACTTGTTATTTTCCAGGGGTTGTCCGGACCCCCTATCCGCCTCTAGGTCCGCGCATGGGCAATGTCATCATAACGGGACAATATCTATCACAGTCAGGCTTCTAACCATAATTGTCAGGCATTGATTTGTCAGGATTAATGACTGGTGAGGTTTTCCAAATGATTCACTGATACTGCGCAAGTTTGACACCTTCGAGAAACTCAGCTCTTGGAAGTGGTAGTTCTTGCAATTCAACTTTTTTTTATCCAAAACATCTACCACTTCAATGCAGTGAGTCGAACAATATCGGTAACTGGCTAATGCAAAGTAAGAAAGACGGCAAAGATCAGGAATCGATACAATCAAGTACCACACCTGACCCAGGATACCAATGGGAAAGTAACAAACTCACAGTTAGACATCACAAACGAGGGCCAAGAGGTCAGGACAATTTACAAATATATTACTCTAGTGCATCCACCACAGTGCTTTCTAAGGGCACTGAGCCGAGGTGAAAGAATGCTTCGTGGATAGAATCTCCAGCTTAGCCTGCCAATATGATTTCTTGCTCTTTCCTGGCATTGAATTAGTTAATACCAGCACCTGAAAGTGCATGGAATTCGATCAGAGCCCTGGTTGTGGCATCATGGCACATTGACATCTTTAATAAGTGTCCTGATCTTAGAAACTTGATGATATATGAGCAAGGCTGTTTAAGAAAATGTAAAATATCAACACTCTGCAATTGTTTTATATGTGTTTTATTTAAGCGGTGAAAACAAAATTTGCTCCTCTGCAAAACTGGGGTTAGGGTTGTGCATTAGCTCATATAAGACAAAATATTTAAGATAGAAACGCAAACTTTGGTTTTGTATTCGTCAATTGAGTATATGTTTGTTAAACCTAATCTAAAACGGTTTGAAACCAACTCAGAGCAGTCGTTAAACTAAATGACAGTAGTCAAAATTACCACTTTTAAGTTATAATTAAGTTCATGTAACGCACATAATACAACATGTAGCCGTATTAATGTTAAACAGCTGTCATATGTAGTAAAGACATCCAGTAATTTGCAGACTATTAGAATGTTCATTGATTAGCTAGTTTTAATGTCTTCTTTCTGTACCTCAAACTTTCAATGTTCTTATTCTCAAATTGATAAAGTAACATATGTAAAAAGCTGATACAGGCTAACACCCATGCTTACAGTGTGCAAACATCTCCTATTCGATGCACCTTGAATTGGTACATACGATAGAATATGTCTAAAGGGTTTGGGATGGAGCAGGTCATTACTCAGGTTGCAGTCAAAATCTTGTTCTATGATTATTCTGGTTTTTATGATATGAGGAGGACAATTATTTTACCAGAGAAGCAGAAATGATAATCGATATTGTATATGACTTGGATAAAGATTGGTTTAGAATATTTACATTAGAAAGGGACATTTACTAAATTGTACTGTTTAAATGTGAAAAGATTATTTCCTATGTTCCTCTAGGATGTATCTTTATTTTAGAATTATTCATATTAAGAATTATTGAAAACAAATATTCATAACATCTGTAACAAAGGTACAGGGGCTTAATAATCATCAATACCTAAGATTTAGGCACCAGAGGCTAGAGAATTTAGCTAGGAAAACATGCGAAATATATTCATTTTTCCTGAAATATCATTCCTTACATCAAGTCAATGTCCTTGCTCCTTTATTATGTCATGTATCATATGTTACAGCCTTTAACAAGTGCTTCAATCTTGTTGTTTAACCTGCAAAATATATAATTCTTTATGACAAGACAATCCCAAATATGCAAGATATCCAACAGCAGCAAATGTTTTCATATATTTTTACTTAAATGATGCCAACCAAATTCGGCTCCTTAAAATTGGGTGTAGCCTTTGGGTTGTTTTTAAAATTGCTCGTATAAGACACTATATTTAAAGTATAAAAGCAAACTTTGGATTTTCACTAACCCAAATGAGTATGTTTTTATAAAATAACCAAACATTTTGGAAAATTCACATATCAGCTAAAACGTAAATGATATTGGTCACAATTTTCATGTTTAAAAAGGGTAATCTAATTAAAGTAACGCACATAACACCACAGGAAGCTGCTATTTTGCTCCAAAAGAATTTATAAGTAGCTAAAGTAGTCAATATGCAGACCATATGAGTAATTTAAATAATTAGCCTTCTTTCTGTAGCTCAAGCTTTTAATTTTCTTTTTTTTTAATTTAATATGGTAACATATGTAACAGGCTGTCAGAGACTAACTCCCCGGCAAACATAGAGCAAACATCTATTACAAGACGCAGCTTGAAATCCTCTTTTAGATAGGATAAGTTTGCGAAATTCTCGATGGGTAGCAATAACATTCTCAGCCATCAGTCTAAAGGTGGCCCGATAAGCTGGGTATTTATAGGAAATCTACGGTATTTTGCATGCAAAATATAGTTATCGAGAAATAAGTCATTGTCAAAGTCAGGTAAAGCATTGATGTAACCATCATATGACTAAAATAATTGATATTATGTTAAAAGAGCGTTCGTGTTGGATAAATATGGCAGTACCAACACAAACCATAGCTTTTATTAACGAGCAGTTTCTCATTATGGTCGCCATATTTATGACGTCATAACTAGCCTCAGACGCGGATTTGAGATGGGTGACCACAATTAAATCAAAGGTAAGACTCCATTGAAGGTTTTGATATAGGTCACCATAAATCGGCACACAATTCGCACAGGACCTATTTTTTGGCCCTAAGGGCCCTGACTAATTAGGGTGGGTTGCCGAATGCGTTCCAATATGGATCACTTAGGTAATGGTAATATCCAAAGTGAGTCATACGTATAAGCTTGGAACTACAACCTCACTTTCGATTGGGCAGCTGATATGAGGTGTAATGCTATACATCACCAGAAAGGTAATTTCCCCTAAGATGCAGGGATTATCTAGGTAATAAATGTTCCCCACCCTCCCATCCCATTGTGATCCATTTGGCCATATTCCATTACCACATTTAATGCATTCTTCCCCAGTACTTTAGGTCGGTTGCGGAATGCATTTCAAAATGGACTTAGGTTATGGTAAGATCCCTTCTTCCAGATTATTTGAAATTGTAAATGGAAAGATCTGCACAACAATGGTTTCGTGACTATCTCTTTGTTTAATTGAAATAAAACAATATATATTATAACTCTTCTGATTAAAACTTGTCATACATACAAACACATACATATAATTTCTTAGCAATCAATATAAGTACATGTCTCTTCAAATAAATTCTTGTCATACATGCAAACACACATACACACACATATACGAGGGCTGTCCCAGTATCGTGGACTCTTTTTATAACACAAGACTGTGCACAAGTAACTCTATGATATTTAAAGGATGCATTTATTTACATATGGTAAACATCATGTATAAATATGGATGGATTTGGAGTTTAGATAACAAATTTATGAGCCTTTACTTGACGGTTTATCCGCGTGAGCGGCGCACCTCAAAATATTTTCAATGAAACTCATCTAGTCCAAAAGGCAGTGTACATTTAACCTAATTTCGCTGTTGTTTTTCAAACAATGCATTGCCACATCACCTAGTAACTATGCAAGGTAAAGTGTTGAAAATTTGAAAGGTTTGTGGCCATTCGCATTGATTTTATAAAATATTTTACACACCTACCACATTTCTATTTTTCAGAAAAAAAACTAACGTTATGAGAACGGTAAGGCGCAAAAATTAGACTTTCAATATTTTTGGCTAATGAAACACATAAAACTACGTTCTTTGAATGTTAAATGATTGGTAGAACAGACACTAGTATCGTAAAATGGATCTTGTGTAGAATTATTTCTAGTAATATCACAAAGACAAGCTCCTTTTCGTCAATTTAACAGAACACATGCTTTTTTTCTGTTAGTTATTTTAATGGTAAATATGTTATCTCGTATTAAATCTAAAAGAAATCGCTTGTTTGTATGCTTACCATATCTAAACTAACTATATAGTCTTTACTTGAACCAGTGAGACTTACTCAACAAATAGATGGCAACATTTGTTACCATTTAAGCTAATATAAAAATAGAAGAGTGAGAACATTTGACCACCCCTCTTTGAAAATACAGCAAAATAATTTGCGACGTGCTCCGCATACGCTGAGACACCCTAAAGTAAAGGTTCATAACTTTGTTATCTAAGCCTTAATTTCATCCATATCTGTAGAAAATGTGTCTTAGATGTATATAAGTGTATTATATAAATTTCATAGAATCCCTGATACACAGTCTCATTTTATAAAGTTAACAATTTACTGGGACAACCCTCGTATATATATATATATATATATATATATATATATATACGAGTGGGTTCAATATGTAATGAAAACCCATTAATAACTCCATCCACAAACGCGTTAGGATTATGTGCCATATTCCAAACGAAAGATCAAAGCGTCGCCGTTATAATGGTGCATGAAACATTATTTTATCTTTCCAAATTTAATAAGTTACAGACTTTTTAAAAAAGCACACTAATATACACTGCATATATTTTCATCCGAATTGTCAAGACTCATTTTAACAAAGGTAGAAAGGTATGCTGTATTTTCTGAAACAAACATTTAACTTGCATGACTCACATATCCATAGTTTTCTGACTCATTTCCCTTTATATGCTATAACAATACAAACTTTGACTGGTACTGATTTCTCGTGAAAACGGTTTTATTACGTTACCCACTCTTACGTTGACGTCGTTTACAGCAATAGACGTAACACTTAAGTACGCACGGTTTTTGAAAAACGGAAATTTGGCATTGTACTAGGAAAGGGCATGTTGATAGTATCGAAGTGACAATACACACAATGCATAGGCAGCAGACCTGATAAGCTGAAACCAATATCTAGGGGTATCTCATCTGAGTAATATACCATTTTCGTTTCCAATAATTTTATCGTCTGAAATTAGCCAGCCAGAGTATGTACATGTAAATACGTGTAACAATGTCTAATTAATGCATCCGAATACAAACATCGATGAAATGCGATATTTTGTCTGATCCATTTCAGCGTAAGCCAGATATGGCATTCTTTTAAGTGATTTCCCTATTTCAAATGACGTACGTGGGGGTACTTTATGAGTGAGATTAAATATGGAAATTTCAAAATCGGCTGTATTACGTGCTATGAACATCAAAGCGACCAGAAAAAATGTTACTAATGATTTTCGTATAAATTTTCGCTATGTATTCGTTCACGCAAAAACGACTCTGTCAGCGGAATGCCAGAAAATGTAGTATCAAGGAGGATTTTAACCAAAATGACAGCCTCTGTATTTCATAGAACATAAAGCAATCTCAAAGATTTTTGCAGTTATAAATTACCAATATATAGATATTTACTACACGAAGACACAGACTGAAAACATCACTCGTTCATGTACTTATCTGCTTTTGAAAACATTGTTATATTTCATATCGCAGTGTACTTCAGTACCCTATCTTGAAAGTGGCTTGAGTAAATTAGATAAGACGCTGGACAATTACAATTTTACATTAATTTAGCCAAGAAACAGACCTTTTAATGAAAGTAATTATGAAGTGTGCAAATATAAAACTTTGGGATATACTGGGTTGTTTTCATTACATATTGAACGCCCTACGTATATATATATATATGTAACAATCAATAAAGGTACAAGTATGTGGGCATACCATTGTCAATTTCTGCTGGACGGTCATTAAAGCAAATGCTGAGAATAAAGGCTTTGAATTTGGATATTAGCTTATTCTCAATCCCCTTTTATTGGATTTTAAAATGAGTTTGGCATTGATTAAACACAAATATGCCAACTAAGAGATTCCATCAAATTTAGCATTATATTGCATCAGGATGCTATAATTATGCGTATTACATACTTTAATTAACGTTAGCAGATTTATGTTAAATAAACAGTGATCTGGGTCTATCCCTGACAACAATGTCACTAAAGATAATAGTTAGATATAACATAAAAACTAGAAGAAGTGTGTGTGGAAAAATGTGCTTGAAACTATTTACTTGTCCATAAGGGTGTTGATCTGTTTAATCAAGTTTAAGACAAGGTCCATAACTCCTATAAATATAATTTAGAATTCATTTCAAGTTAATCAGGTAATCAAATAATCAATAATTATGTGCTTACCAAGTTCAAGACTGTAGCTCAAACAGTTCAGAGCTATCCTGCTAGCAAAAACGCGAATCAGGGATAATAAGCAAAGCAGTTATTTATTACAGAGTTATTATTCCTGATTCACACATTAAAATGTCTACCATGCTTGATTCATTTCTTTATCAATAGTCACACAAGGTTTGAGGTTATAAACTTTTTGTTCATTCTTATATCACCTGAACAGGAAACATATCTTAGCCCTTAAAGTGCCAAGAAAAAATGCATCCGAAAAAAAGGCGTCTGCTGAGGTCGTCTGCTGCAACAAAATGCCTAACATTATTGACAAATTTAAGTGCAGAAACAAACAGGGTGGACCCAGATTGGACTACTCCAGAGCAGGATCCACACTGTTTGTCATAGAGGTTTCTTTAACATTTCAGCAGACGAGAAAAGCAGACGACAATTGTTGCGATTGACGCTTTAAGGGTTAGTTGCATGTTCAAAGTGCAAAATTTTGTTGGTTTTGTTTGTTTGTCTTGTTGCTTTAGGTCCCAAGTCAACAGCTATGGTCATGGCGGGACAGTCAGTTCACCTTGCATTTAAAATCTATTTCCAAGACAAAATAAGATGTCTGCTATTTCTAGTAAGAACATTTACTCATTTTTATCATATGAGGTCGCGTCTGGGAGTGAAATAACACCATGCAATAAAATCGATAAACCACTAGTGGTTTATAGATTAACGGGAAACGTTATGACGTCCATAATGCGATCATAATGACAAAATTATAACGTTTTTACGCCAGAAACGAGATTTCAAAGTATTTGTCATATGATAAATATAATCTTACATTCGTGCTCTTGTATTATTGAATTTATTAAACTCGTTGCGAAAAAGAGATTAAATGCTTGCAAGCCTCGCATTTTATCTCTTTTCCCCAACTCGTTTAATAAATTCAATAAAATATGAGCAATCATGTAAGATCCTCTATGTTTATACTTGGTATAATGTCCATGAAGACCATCAGTTTCATGTTCATGTGAGTTAAGCATGAAAAGAGTTTTATAATCTTAATGCAATATGTCTTATTTGCGTTTATCATACACTTCTCAAAATATTTAAAGGAACACCTGATTATATTCCATAGGTGATAATGTTAACCCCTGCCCTATAGACAAGCCATACATTTCAACAGTCAATAAGGTAGAAACTCAGTTTATTTGGATATCTTTGCAAAGAGAGTCAAAGTATTGGATCAAAAAAGTTTTTGACAAAACAATAGCTGCTCAAGTTCATGGCTCAAATTTTGTAATTTTTAATTTACTTGAAAATGGCGATTTTTCTGTAACTCTGTAGAATCTTTAGAATTTTTGAATAGCCTAACCTAATAATTTCTACAGCATTGAAAGGCTATTGAGCGCACATAAATGATAGTGTTGTGATGTTTGATTTAAAAAATCTGTCTTTAAATTTGGTTATGAAAAAGGGGGTATTTTATAGCAAAACTCCATTTTTACATAAAGCGTTCCATGGACATTTCTGGAAATGGATGACTTCATTTTTATCAAGAAACATCATCCTTTATCGGCAACCAAACTTATCACATGACAAACATGTTTTCGCCTCATTGATCCAACTCTTGTTATGAGTCGGACTATGAGTGCATTTGTATTGTGATCAATGGCAAAACACGCAGTGTTCCTTTAAATATTTTGAGCAGTGTATATATGTTTATAACATTACAAAAGTTTCAAGCATTCATACCATCTATTTAAAGTGACATTACTAAAGACATTTCGATTCGATCAAAAGTGCAAAATATAAATTACAATAACAGCAAAAAAACAAAAAAAAACAAAACGAAACATGTGCATGTACATGTACATAACACTTTGCCTGCCAGCTGCAATTTTTTCATCATCTGCTGCTGATCCTTGCAAACAGTTTGGTTCCAGATCAGGCCCGACAGAATGTAACATGACACTCTGATATTGTTTGCAAAAGATTTGTTTTGAAAACATTAATTTTGAAAAAAATCAGCGACATCAACAAAAGCATGAGGAATTGTCCAGCACGCAAAGAGTTAAGTGTTAATATCTAGGTGTTCATACACCAGCAAATAAGGCCAAGCATAAAAAATTTCGGAATTTGCACAAAGTAGGCAATAACTGTATTCAACATTATCATAGGGAAGGTATACCATTGGATATACGGTCAGACATTTAGTTTTAAGGCTACGCCTGAGAAGAACTTATAAAACGTGATTTCTGACCATATATCCGAAGATGTACCTCCATTAATGAAACTTTTGGCAATGGTGGTACCCATTCTCATACACTTCTGCAGCTTTGTCTCAACTTAGTGCGTTGCAAACCGCCTAAAGCCGCATGCCATCCAACGAAATTTTGCGTATTTATTGACGTAAAACTATCTTCTGTTTCCGAAGATAATGTGACGTCATTACTTACGTCACAATATTTTGAGGTTATCTAAGCAGACGCCACGTAACAAAAGCAAGTGCATTAGAATATCTTTTATAAACACCACACTGGTCAATGTAAACGCACCGGTGGTTGCTACAACGAGCTGGTGGTTGCGTTTTTCAGCACAAGTGGTGGCGTAAAAGGTAAAAAAATCTATACCTGTTGACTCTATGATTTATTTATAAACTTGCATTTATTTTATTCGTGATGACACATGGCGCACAAACCACCGGTAACATTGCAGTTTATAGCTCTGCTAAACAATTGGTGATTTAATTCATGGTTTGGACTGCAAATCCAACAAAGATCTGGAGTTTTGCCGTGACAGGTGCTTTTTCTAGTGTAACTGCCTAAATTGAGGGGAATATGCATGTAGAACTAAGCACAGCTGTTATCATAATTACATGCAATAACATCAAAAAACGATTACCACTTTGTATCTTTTTTTTTGGTAAACTAGCTAACGTTTTATTGAGGAATTTTATTACAACGCACTGGGAGCAATTTTTGACGCATTGACACACCGCACTGATGGTTGCCTATATGTGTCATGGTTGCTGGTGCAGCCTCACCACAGCATTCACTTTTCTTATAAATGGTACATAAATCGTTATTTGAGCCAGTACATGATATTTCAGTACCAGGAAGAAGACTCAGGTGAGCCTGTGCAAATGTACAGACTCGCCAGAGCCTTCTCTGCCTTCTCTGCATAGAAAAAGATAGAGAGTAGTTATCATTTTTGGATGTTCTTTCACGTGACAATGATAACATAACTGCAGCTGTGCTTAGACATGCAGCATTTTCAGGAAGTTAGGAAGAAACAATAGAAAAAGCACCTGTCACTGTCAAACTCCACAACTGTGTCGGATTTGTCGGTCAAACCATGAATTAAAAAGCCAATTGCATGGCAGAGCCATAAACTGCAATGTTACTGACGGTTTGCGCGCATTGGGTCATCAAAAGTAAAATAAATGCAAGCTAATAATGAAATCATACAGTCAATAGGCATAGAGTTTGTGGTTTTTGTACACTGATGAAGGCTCAAGCGTGACTCTGCAAACGTGTAGCCTCACTAGAGACACTCCAGAGCTAGCCCTATTCCCACTTTAAGAGTGTTTCCGCCTATTTTTCAGATTGGCCCCAAAACTTTTAATTTAATGAGATTGTTTGTCCGTTATGATACATAACAATAGTTAAGAAGCCCCCATGCGAGCTTAAAAATTTTGTGCTTCAGCAACAGCAGAATCTAGGGCGAAGATTTGGTACCAGTAAAATGCAATTTTAGCACCCAGAGATATAGGCTGCTGTCTGTTCTAAGGCGGTGATTCTGTTGTTGTTGATACGTTGTTGATTGTTACTCCCATTACAGGATTCTGTAATTGTTCTATATTTTGTTTCTTTAAGTCCATTCTTGTTTTGCAATCATCTTGATGGGGAAGAGAGAGAGAGCTGGCTGCTTAGCTTAGTTTGTCTTCCTGGTGTTTCGTGATTGTTGTTTGGCTATTCCTCTCAGTGCCATGAGTTTGTCTGCAGTTTGTGATTTTGATATCCACTTACTATTTTTGGGTGTCATTCATGCGAACAGCGATGGCTTTAGGGAGTCTGCACATTTGCTTGGTCTAGTCTGAGCCTTCGTCACAGTTCAAAATTCTCTTACGGTGACTCAAAATTGTGATTGAATGCCATTTTGTGCGAGCAGCGAAGGATCTGGCGAGTCTGCACATTTGCACAGGCCTACCTTAGCCTTCGTCGCTGTACAAAATCTTTTGTGCCGCCTTAAATGACGATGTGTGTGCTATTCACGCCAGCAGCAATATTCTGGTGAGTCTGCACATTTGCACAGACAAAGGCACTGGACAATGTAATAAATATCAAGATCTCTTGTGCTGGCAGCAAAGGCTCTTGGGAGTCTGCACGTTTGCACAGGCTCGTATGAGCCTTCTTCACAGTATCGAAATATCATGTGCTGGTTGAAATGGCGATTTTTGTAACGTTTATGTGAACAGCGAATGATGTGATGAGGCTGCACCAGCAACCACAGGACTTCTGTGCAACCATCAGTGCGTTGTATCAATGCTTTAAAAAATGCTCCCAGTGCGTTGTAATAAAATTCCTCAATAAAACATTTGCTAGTTTACCAAGAAAAACAATACAAAGTAGTAATCGTTTTTTGGATGTTATTTCATGGGAATATGACAACAGCTGCGCTTAGACATGCAGATTTCCCTCAATTTAGGCAGTTACACTAGAAAAAAAGCACCTGTCACGGCAAAATTTCAGAACTTTGTTGGATTTTCAGTCCAAACCATGAATTAAATCACCAATTGCTTGGCAGAGCCATAAACTGCAATGTTACCGGTAGTCTGTGCACCAGGTGTCATCACAAATAAAATAAATGCAAGTTTATAAATAAATCATAAATTCAACTGGTATAGATTTTTTTACTTTTTACGTGACCACCTGTGCTGAAAAATGCAACCACCAGCTTGTTGTAGCAACAACCGGTGCGTTTACATTGACCAGTGTGAACACTGATGCTGATGTTTTTAGCAAACCTAGAAGTCCCAATCTTGGCTGGAACCTTCATCTTTATCCATACCATACTATTTGTGTATGAACGGCGAGGGCTCTTGCGAATTAGTACACGCCTGAACCTTTACTACTCGTTGATGCAATAAGTACCTAAATCTGGTACAGTGACACAAAGCAATACTGACATACTCTCAACATACGTGCTAATGTCGTTTCATGTCACATAATACAAGACATATGAAATTATATTGTGTATTTAAAATAGCTCATTGGGGCCCCAGGGGTTTGGGGGATCTGGGGAGAATGGCTATTTATTTTCATGGAGCTGGGGAGCACTGGTAATTATTTTAGGGGAGCTAGGGAGCAAGCTCATAATTTTGGGAATATAGAGAGCCTTGCCAAAAAGCAAGTAAGTAAAAGCCTCCATTTTGTTTGATTTTTTTTAAAATTTCTTCTGCTTCTGGGGAGCTAGCCCCACAGATCCCCTTGAAATTCTAAATGTATTTATTTTCATACTAACATGCTCATCTAGATTAAATGAGAGAAAAATATGGCAAATAACTTTTTTTTGTTGATTTTTTTCCTTAAAATTGTTGATTTTTAGGTTGGTTATAACATACTTTGGGACACCCCAGAATGCACCATATCACACCATTTTTGTCAAAAATTTTGCGGGGAAGCATCCCCCACCCCCTAGCAACAGTGTCTGTACACAATGATACGGGGCCACCTGCACACCTGCTATTTTATTATCTTTATAGGTAATTAGCCCTTTTTAATGGAATTTAAAAAAAATGCTTATCAGATATATACTTACTTGATTTAATTGAAGTTAAACAAGCGTCTAGGCACTGATGTCATTTGTAGAAAAGTCTTTTTATAGTTAAATGCTTTCACTAAAGTGTCTAGAAAAATCTAGTTTAAGCTGTTCGAAAAAAACAGCCCCTGTCCCCCAAAAAGAAAACCGAATGGTATGTCTCTAAACATTTAAGCCTACTTTCCCAGGTACAGCAACAGCATTTTAAGGATGGTCTCATACTTTGAGCCATATATAATGCATTTCATTGAAATTAATTATATGTCATGCATTCAATGGCTTTTATATGTCATGTATTTCATGACAAAGACCTATCTTTACATGTATAAGACAAAATATTAAGTGATCATTAAGCCATGCGCTCTCATATAGCTTTAAAGTTTTTAAGTATGTGATTTCATCCTACGGAAGGATAAATACATTTTAGGGAGAATTGGCTTATACTTTTGAGGATTTTGGGAGAAGCTGAACTGTTTTAGGGATTTGTGGAGCGAAGGCAAATACTTTTAGGGAGACAAGGAAATTATTTGCAGAGAGACGGGGAGATGAATGTAATATTTTCAGGGATCAAGGGAGCACAGACCCCCCTGGGCGGCCTCCTCATTTAAATCTACACTGTACGGTGAATGTTCAAATATGAATGCATCTCACGTCAAAGCTTTCTTCATAGATATGCTATGGCAAAATGCTCTGAACTATATGCCGCCTTTAAACTGACACCAGTAATAAATGAAAATATAATATACTTGTCGAGTTAACACCCTTTATATCAGGGCATCTTTAGTACACTAACACATCCGATGTATTATTCAACTATTAGGTCAATGTCATATCACGTGGTTTGCAATGTCCAAGTCTCTTGTAAAACTAACAGAGGTAGAAACCAGTTGGGGCGTAGCTAGACAGTGATATTATAGCTGAATAATATCGAATGACATATAGGTGAGCGCATTATTATTTGATAAAAATATGAAATATCTTCTTTTTTTCTTAATAAATCATCCTCATGTTCTCGTGAAAAGATTCTGTGCATGTTATATAAATTCGACACATTTTTGTAAAATTACATCATATCTATTTTTTATCAAAGTCTTCTGATATTTGCAAATTAATGGTTAGCACAACACAACCTTCAGTTTTCTTTTAAATTTGTTTGTAACAAAGAGTACAAAACAATATTTAACTAGTTATAACTGAAAGACACTATGTTGATCTCTCAAATTGAGATGTTGCTTCAAATTATTAACCAAAACTGGATTTTTATTTAACGTTGATTTTAATTTTATTTTTATTTAGTCAGAGATATCTTAAGTGAAAGGGTTACTGAGTTTAAACTGAATTTTTTTATTCATTACATTGTTAATTTATTTTTAACATTTGAACATACACTTTAAGTTTGACCACTATAGGCATTATTTAGAATAAACTTTGAAAAAACTTACTCCCTATACAGATTGAACATATTTTAATAAATGTACACTAACCACTTAGAGACAGAAATATCCTTGAAACGTGATATTGAAAGTGATAACTCTGTAAACAGAGGACAATTGTAAATACTCTTATGACATATTTAGCATATTGGCAGCGAAACGCAAAGAATGAATTACAGCAATGTACATCAAACCGTCATCAGCAGAGCATTCAAAATGTCGTCTATGAAGAAATTAATGACATCAAAAATGCGTCTTCTTGCTCGGAATTTAAATAGATTTATATCAACGTAACCCTGCGAGCCACTACGAGAATATTACGAAAGTCTGCATCTCTAAATTTGATGACAATTCGTCTAATCGATTCCTGAGCTTTGCCTTCTTTCTTGTCTTTATACGCTTAAAGCTATTACACTATATCAACTCTTGTTCTAAAAACGGTGACGTAATTTACTTCAGAAATATCTTAGTATATTGGAGCTATCAGTTTTTAAATGACTGTAACTTGAGTAGTACGTTGTATGTTACTTTAGGTTTGGTGGCAGTTTAAAGGAGGCAAATAATTCTGTCTAGAAATATACAACGTTTTGTGGTACCATGTGAAAAAAATTATGAAGCTAGATGTATTTATATTTGAACACTCCTCATATACACATATGAAATACTTAAGCTCTGGATATAGTAGTTCAAGTATAAGTGTTGATAGTGCACACACACACACACACACACACACACACACACACACACACACAACAACAACTGCTCCCCAATTCATTGATATTGGGGGCATTAAATTTTTAAAGCAATATGACAAGTTAGGCTACCAGCATAAACTTTGATTGCCCTTGACATCAAAACGTAAGTGAGTATGATCAGTCAATTTGGATACTTCACTTCACTCTGGTTCTTGGAGAAGCAGATGTCTCCAAATGTCTATATTTACTGATAAAAATGGGTGTAGTGTCTTGTCTTGCAAACCTCATATAGTATTTTATTTCTGTATGAAACGTAATTTGTGGATTTTGTAATTTTTACAAGTATCTTATTTCAAACAATTGTCATTTAAGAGCCACGCCCAGAAAATCATACAAACGTCACCTGATAGTGTATAACTGACCACTGCACTGACTATTTAGCATGTGACATAGTCCCACAGACAAAATTGCTCATGTTCAGTCTCCAACATATAATCACGTTTTACCTTTCAGTGAGTGAGTTTAACTCTTTGAATGCTGGGTAATTTTCATGCGTTTTGTCATCTGATTATTTTACAAAAAACATCTTTTTCAAAAATAACATCAGGAATACTATCAGAGTGTCAAACAATTTGGATCCAGATCTGGTTCCAAACTGTTTGCAAAGGATATCAGCAGATGGCACTAGTATACAAAGTGTTAAAGTAGGAATGTTTTTCGGAACACACAAATAATGGATTTTTTTCTTGCTCACCACTGTTTTTATTTATTTATTTTAAATAAGCATTCTATCCCAGGGTAAAATTTCAGATATCCTTATCCGGTGTGCAAGAAAAATAGATATATAAAAACACAACTTAGTAAACTCAGAGGAACTGACTTATGCATTACCTGTAGAAAATCTTTACATTTTGGCTGAATTTATGTAGGTCATATTAATAAGTGATGCTTGATCAAACCAAATAGCATTACCAACAACAGGACTCCATTAGGTATATGTACTGTTTGCTGTCCAGACATACAAGCATATGCTGCAAAAAGAAAACAGTATAAAACCAGATTAAATGTCAGATGTAAGTTTCTATAAATACTCATATCAATAACTAATATAAGAACAAACCAGGTTGTATCACAATCAGCAGGACTTCATCAAGTATATGTGCATATGTGTACTGTGTTCTGACCAGTCATATTACTTGACTTTTTGTTTACTGTTAAGGCGGCAACTTTAATATTCATATCTGGGCGTGGTTCGGTTATTTCATCTGCTAAGTAGGGGAAATCAGGTTTTATTTATAATTTGGTAAATAGTTGATAAGCTTTTTGTGCCGAGCAAATGTGGGTGCATTTCATGTAAATCCTAACCGTATACACACTGAACTCACATTTATTAACCCTTAAAGCGCATAACCACAAATTTTGTCGCCCACTTAAAAATTTGAAGCCTCATAGACAAACAGTGTGGACCCAGATCAGACTGCTCCTGTAGGAGCAGTCTGATCTAGGTCCACAATGTTTGCCTCTTTGCCTATGTTACATAGACATTTTGTAGATGCAGTTATTTTACTGGAGTTTAAAGGACTAAATAATGTATTTTGCGTCTATATTGAGGTAATGGCGCAAGATGATACAGTTACTTTTGAATAAACCACGCCTCATTTTCAGCTTACACCTATGTCTAAAGTCGACCAGTCCTAATTACGCATTCATGAGGCGCCGCCTTTACAGTAAGCGAAAAGTCAAGTTATATAAGCATATGCTGAAAATATAAAAGAGCATAAAAATCTAACATAATGGCAGTTGCATGTTTCCATAAATCATTATATCAACAACTGATATATTACCAAACATTTAGAATCACTAACAACAGGACTTTATCAAGTATGTGAACTGTGTTCTGTTTAGACATACAAGAATAAACTTAAAATATTAGACAGAATGAAGGCAGCATGAGTTTAAGCTACACGTTTCTATATATCATAATACTAATAACTAATACATGTTCAAGTACATAGTATCATTAACAGCAGGACTTCATCAAGTATAATTATATACTATGTTCTGTTAATTCTATGTACTGTATTCTGTCAAGTATGTCTACTGTGTTATTTCCAGGCATACAAGCGTATGTTGAAAATATAAAAAAGCCAAAGGAGTGGAATGTCAGATGCATTTTTTTCTTTTACAAAGCACCACACAAAAAACTGATGCATGATCAGCCCGTGTAGTATCACTAACAACAGTACTTTATCAAGTATATGTACTGTATTCTGTCAAGACATACAAGCATACGCTGAAAACATAAAACAGAATGAAAGCTAAAATATAGAGCTATATGGTTCTATTAATCATCATATCAACAACTGTTACATGTACATTATCAAACAACGGATGCAGGGAGGAGCGAATGTAAATTTCGTCAGGTGTCAGTAACACGTATTTATTTGCGCCTGCGCCATACTACAAGCTAAATAAAGGATTCTTCCTTGGCTTTCTGTTTAAACCGCTCGATGGGCTACGCCCACCTCGCGGTTTAAACAAGAAAGCCTCAGAAAAGAATCCTTTATCTATTACTTAAATATGAGCCAGTGCATGAGATTTCCAACATTTTGACAATTTGACAAGTGTAGACTCGGGCGATCCTCTGCAGCCTCCTGTTAAGCTTAGAAACTCCAAATGCTGTTCAGTCAGTAGCTTAACAATCATAGAATACTCAAGCGACTAGCAAAGGCTCTGACCAGACTGCGCGTATGTGAAGGCTGATCTGAGGCTTTACTGGTCGCACATACCATTTTGTTAGAAATCTCATGCACTGGCTCAATTTTCGTATCACAATCAACAGGATTTCATCAAGTATGAGTACTGTGTTCTGTCCAGACGTACAAGCGCATGCTGTAAATAAAAATCCGAATAAAAGTATATTGAGTGCAGATTCATGTTTACATATAATTTTGTCCCATAATCTGTTCAAAATCGTTGGATACAAAAGCAATGTTAACCTAAAAACCGCCAAGAATAAAACGCATCTGAAAATGTCGTCTGCTGAAGTAGTCTGCTGCAAAGAATTGCCTAACATTGCTGACGAATTAGGCATAGAAGCAAACAGCGTGGACCCAGAACACTCCTATAGGAGCAGTCTGATCTGGGTTCACACTGTTTGCCATAGAGGCTTCTTAAACATTTCAGCAGACGAGAAAAGCAGACGACTTTTGTTGCGATTGGCGCATTAAGGGTTAAATAGTTTGTTTTCGATGGGGCATGACACTACATGGTGCAAGGGAGTCTCAAATGTCTTTATGGCTATTGAATAAGGTGTATTTGCAAAAGACTCCTAATTCCTGATTGTCCAGATAACTATTTGATTAAGTACTATTTTAATCTTCTAACGAGACATTTATTTTTCAAACATTTTTTTTACTTCAATTATGTCTTCACTATAAATGAAGGAATAGAATCTGGAAACCGTTAATACAAACTGATAGAATTCATAATCTGTGAGGTTGTCTCTGATATTTTCTTTGGTTTAGAGATGCGTTTCTCTGCTTGCCCCTTTCTGCTTCTCTGTACTGAACATAGGCATGCATGCATTAAGACTGGTTAGTATAGAGAAAACTTCTGAAGTGTGCATACCTTGAGGTTATAAATCTGTCCTTGCTTAACTCAACTGCACACGAAACCTAGATTGCTTATTTATGTTAAAATGCAAACATGTGTTAGCACAATGATAACAATATTTTAGTAATTAAAGCAAGAATTAAATATTTGAGCCGCGACATGAGATTTCCAACAATGTGGTATGTGCGACTAGCAAAGCCTAAGATCAGCCTGCGCAAACGCGCAGTCTGATCAGAGCCTTTGCTAGTCGCTTTAATATTCTATGAGTGTTAATTTACTGACTGAACATCATTAGGCAATTCTTAGCTTAAAAGGAAGCTGTACAGGCTCGTCTGAGTCTACACCTGTCAAAATGACACATTGTTGGGACTCACATGTCACGGCTCATTTCAGCATTCTAGTTTTTATGAGCAGAAATATCGTACATTGTTGTGTTGAGCAGGCAAAACGGTTTATAATTTCATGGCCAGATTTGGATATTTTGTCTGTTTTTATCCACACAACTATTTAGATATAGAGGATCTTACATGAGTGCTCATGTTTTATTGAATTTATTAAACGAGTTCGGGAAAAGAGATAAAATGCGAGGCTTGCTGAGCATTTTATCTCTTTTTCACAACGAGTTTAATACATTCAATAATACAAGAGCACGAATGTTATATTCTATTTATCATATGACATTAAGAAAACTTTGAAATCTCATTTCTGACGTAAAAACGTTATAAGTTTGTCATTATGTACGCAACGTTGTTATGGACGTCATAACGTTTCCCGAAAATCGATAAACCACTAGTGGTTTACAGATTTTATTGCATGGCGTTATTTCACTCCCAGACGCGACGTCATATGATAAAGTATATTTCTACTTCGAAGCTTGTTGACTTTTTGACTGTTGTTGTTGATTTTTTGTTTTTTGATACTCCCATTGTGGGAGTCTGTAACTGTTCTATGTTTTGTTGTACTTTATTTTATGTCCATTCTAGCATTGCAATCATCTTGATGGGGAAGAGGGAGCAGGTTGCTTTGCTTAATTTGTCCATCTTGGTGTCTCATGATGGTTGAGTGGCTCTTCCTCGCGGTGCCGTGGGGTTGTCTGTGGTTTGTGTTTGTGGTATTTCCTGATCATACTCACTTTCTTTTTAGCCAATATACAGTCGAACCTCTTAAATTTGAAGTCGAATTAATGGGAGGTAGATATTAAAATGTGTAACCCCCCAAAATGATTATTATCAGTTTTTTACTATCAAACATAGACAGTTATTAAAATAAATCATAAATAGGTCCTAATCCTCGTATTTGCGAGATTTTACTGTACATATACTTAAGGAATAAAGAAACGCAACGAACACTTCAAGTCATTGTAAGCATACAATATGATGCAAATTTTTAGTGCAAATGATGTGTATCAATAGGAACAGTATGTGTCCGTCAAATTACAGCAGGTTCAACGTAATTATCGATTACGTGATCATTTTGGTATGCGCGTAACCAGCCTGACCCCCCGTAGTATACTGCAGAAACAGGGCCAATAAAAGCAAAGTTTGAATCAACCATCGGTTTATTGTTTTAAAAAGTCTTGGCATAGATTGTGGATCAAGGAAATGATCAAATGGCGACGTTTTTGTAGGATTCTGAAACGGCTTAACGTCATTAACGTCAACTCTGAAATCTGCGTAAAACGCGTAAACTTTCGTTTCGGCTTGAGATTTATTCATAACAAGGACGTTTTGTTCAAGAATTATGACGTGAGATCTTCAGACGTCAAATAACCTCAATTCTGACGTCAAAATTCGATATCCTACGTTTTAATGGTTTTCATGATGTTAATGTGTTTTTCTAATGATAAAATCGTCCAGTGACAAAGTTTAGGTTACAGTTAACAAGTTTGGTGTATACTCTCGGCATGTAATCAGATGTTTTCTCTTGCATTATGGCGTGTTTTGTTTGGCTAACGTCAATATAAACACCTTACCAGCGCATTTCTACGGTATCTGAAAAGTCAGTTTTTCCCAAGAAAGCATGTTCTGACGTCTCTAGGTTTATCTTATCCTGTATATTCACCAGCGACCCAAACCCGACGGCTCTAAGTGACGTTTACCGCTTATTCACTACTATGTGTATCTTGCCATTCAAGGTGCATGTTTTGACGCAATATTTGACTGCATTACGAATATGATTGGACGTTTGCTGAATTTGCACATTGTCAAATCGACGCTGAATAACCGAACATGGAAAAGACGGGATTTCTTGATCTTTATTCTGACGTTAACGTCACATTTTACGTTTTCATATGTTTTCAACTTGTAGCGTAAAATGTAGCGTTAAAATGACGTTTTGGTATTTCATCACATGCTATAAATACTCAATAAGAAATTTTCAAAAGAGATTTCACCAAACCGTCATTTAAACACGCAAAAATTATATTTTTGTCTGTTGCGTTTCTTTATTCCTTAAGTATATATTCAGTAACATGCAAGTCAAAATACACTTTTGGCATCTTTCTGGTATCTTTCAAAATCATAAGTTGACTAACCCTTTGCATACTGGTAACGACTTAACGGATATTCTGACGAAGCATGAAGAACCAGATAAAATGCTGCATAATGTGGCATTTCATCAGGATACACTGCTTGTTAAGGTTAAAACAATCAAGGACAGAAAAACATCAAAATTGGGAAAACTTATTTGTTAAACCTTCAAATACTCGTATAAAAAGAACAATCCAAATCTTATTACTTTTATCGAGGATGGAAAGAAAGTCCTTCAGAATACTAAGGGAAACATATATACTTTATTTCTGTAAAAATGAGTAGCCAAGGCTCAGGGAAGCTATATAATATCACAATATTGTCAAAACCTTCAATTCGCTCACTTTCAAAGTAGGGGCGTATAAAATAACTTAGGCCAATGATAAGCATTAATACGCGTGTTTTAAACAGACACTATGCATATACGTTTTTCACAAAATTAGACAAAGACAAATTTTCAGCGTAAAATTGAAAATATTTTCTTACCAATAGCTTTCAGCACATGTTTTGGATCTCAAAAGAAACATCTCATTGAGACGATTCTTTTGTGTATCAACAGCATATGTTTTGATTAAGAAATAAGAATCTTAATTTTCTGTTACACACTCTTAACTAAAGGCCTGGTTTTTCTAAACTCATAATATGACTTATTGATATCTTTGGTAATACATGCATTAAGAAATGTTGATATTCCTTGATTAAGCAGTTTTCTGTGATATATGCAGGTTAACCCTTTATGCGCCAATCGCAACAAAAGTCGTCTGCTTTTCTCGTCTGCTGAAATGTTAAAGAAGCCTCTATGACAAGCACTGTGGGCCCAGATCAGACTGCTCCTATAGGGAGCAGTCTGTTCTGGGCCCACGCTGTTTGCTTCTATTCTTAATTCGTCAGTAATGCTAGGTAATTATTTGCAGCAGACGACTTCAGCAGACGATATTTTCAGATTCATTTTATCTTGGCGCTTTAAGGGTTAATAACACTTACGGTAAGTACTAGTTTCAGAAATGGACATGTTGCTATTTGCAGTACTGCATAATCCTGAAATTGCAGGGCCACAGTGTATATTTTGTAGACAAATATGCAAGTACTGTAGGTGAATGATAAGTTGAAAGTAACGGTAAAGAATGTTTTGGTAAGTGAACATTGTTCATTGGTGTAAACGGGTAACACAGATTCGCTAAAAGTTTGCGTATTATGAATTCATCATTACGATTTGTTGTTTTTGGGATAGCGCATGGGAAAGATGGTACACCAGTGTGCTGATATTGTATTGCCACTTTAACTTATCTTCCGCCTTCATTAACCCTTAAAGCGCCAATCACAACAAATTTGCAACATCTTTCCCAATTTTCGAAAAAAGAAGGTATGATTTTTTATGAGAATCGTCTGCCAGCAGACGATTCTCATGAAATGTCATTCCTTATTTGTTATTTTTGAAAAAGCGGCAAAATTTGAAATTGTCGTCTGCTGCAAATTATAGGTGGCGCTTTAAGTGTTAACAGTTCGGTTCTATACTGACACACTGGGCAAAATACTGGGAATGCACCAGTTATTTCCACAAGTATGAAGAAATAGCCTCTGTATGTATTTGTTTGTTCTATAAAATCAAATTTGTTTTGCGATAATATAGGGATCACACATGTTTTTTCATGCATTTACATTTGCCGGGTCCCATGGAAGCTGTTTGAACACGGCGTTAAGCTGAGTGTTAAAATATGGTCAGAGGGACCTGGCTAGTATAAAGGCCTCATGTTCAAACAGCTTCCTCGGGACCCAGCATGTGTTAATGCACACGTGTGATCGTTGTTTTTGCATTTTTTTACCTGATTTCAAGCTAAACCGCGCCAAAAACGTCGCTTGAACATTTCAATATCCCTTTTCTTACACAGGATTGCTGGAAACAAATGGCATAAGCATCAATCTTTCGATACGTCATGAAGTCGTCACAACGCCATTGACACGCGCAACGTTTTCGCAAACAAAACCAGGAGCGTAATGATCCGTCAATGTCGCAACGCTTTCCCGTGTAATGTCATGCAAACAAATCAGTTACCAGATAGGCTTTGTCAAGTTAAAAGCCATGTAAATACAGCACGTGAATCTCATGATTTAAAAATGGATTGTTGCGGCTTCAAACAGCTTCAAGTAACGAATTCCTATGCAAGAATTCTATTTTTGCGAATAGTGTTATATAATTGAAGTTATAGTATTACGACCATTAAACTCTAAATGGTATTATCAAGCTATTGGGTAACTATAAAGGTGGCATCTCATGAATACCCACACATATCTAGGACTGATCTATCTTAGACTTAACTAAAAGCTGAAATGAGACGTGATATTATTTGAAATTAACTGTATCATTTTGCGCCATAACACGTCAGTACAGACACAAAACGTATAATTTAAAAATAGTTAGCTATTATGATCAGGAAATACGACAATCACAAACTGCAGACAACCCCGTGGCATCGTGAGGAATGGCGACAACAATCACGAGACATCAGCAAGACAAATAAAGCAAAGTAATCAGCTCTCTCTTCCCCATCGAGATGATTGCAAAACTAGAATGGACACAAAGTAATGAACAACAAAACATAGAACAATTACAGAACCGCACAATGTGAGTAACAATTAACAACGAATCAACAACAACAGAACCACAGCCTTAGAACGGACAGCAGCCAAAGCCACTGGGGGACTGAAATGCATTTTACTGGTACCAAATCTTCGCCATAGATTTTGCTGCTGTAGAAGCACAAAAAATATCAAGCTCGCACATAGGATTACTAACTATTGCAATGTATCATCATAGAGAAACAATGTAATGAAATTAACACTCTATGATGAAACAGAGAAAAGGGTTCACAACTCACAGATAGTCAGAGCTAAAGAAAACCACAAGTTGAGCTACTGTGGGCCCAGCTTCAGCCATGCATCAGGCACCAGCCCACAGATTAAAGCTTTACATCAGAGCCCTCATTGAGCCTGATGCCTGACCCACCGTCGTGTAATTACAGAGGAAACTATAGCTATAAATCGTGATTGGGTTTACAACCAGACATGCAGACTGTCGCATGATATCCAGGTTATATCCTTTTTTTTTTATAACATTTGATCCTAAAAACGCCAGCAAAAAGCATCCAAAATGTCTATTTATTGGTAAACGTATATGTAAATGTAGATGCAAACAGTGTGAACCAAGATCAGACTGCTCTTACAGTCTGATCTGGGTCCAAATTCTACAGACGACGAAATTATACAACTTTTGTTGTGATCGGTTCTTTAAGGATTAATAAATGTGAGGTCAGTGTATTTTCATGAAATGCGCGCACGTTTGCGTGGCTCAAACAACTCTTAACCAATGTATTAATATAACCTAATTTCCCTAATTGAGCAGATGAAATTAGCTGAGCTACGCCCTGATATGAATTCTAAAGTTGCGGCCTTTTCAGTCACCCAAAAGCTCAATTATTACATCTTAAATTCGATAGTGTATCTGAAAATGAAATATCTTTTTCTTTTACTTGTTTCTATGTCAGATTGTGCCAAAAAACAATACTTTACATACCGGGCCGCGTAGCGCAGTCGGTAACGTGTCTGGCTACAGATGCGTGTCTGACTGCATTTCCAGGGGTCGCGAGTTCGATCCCGGCCCGGTCCCATACTTTCGTGGAGATTGATCATGAAATAATTTCTACGGTCATTCTCCTCCCTTCCGCTGATTCATTCAAGAAGGGTTGTTGTCAGTTACAAGCGAAAGTATGTGCACGAATTACTGGCTAGTTCAAGCCTGCCCAGGAAAAAGTGTGGTTAGGTTAACTGACCGTCCGGCAATGACCATAGCTGTTGACTTGGGACGTAAAGCAACAAAACAAACAAAAAAACAACAACAATACTTTACATAGCATACTATCAATCTTTTTGGGTTGATATATGAGGAGTCTCTTCTAAACCCCTGATTCTTGCAAAGATTCCTGTGCGCGAGGCTGTTTAAAGTCATTCTCAAATGAAGATCAATTCTGTATTCAAATGTATTTCCTTGCTGCTTGCGCATATGACAAACCTGATATTAATGTGCCAGTGCATGAGATTTCCAGCAATGTGGTATGTGCGACCAGCAAAGCCTCAGATCAGCCTGCGCATATGCACAGTCTGATCAGAGCCTTTGCTCGTTGCTTGAATATTCTATGATTGTTAAGTTACTGACTGAACACCATTTGGAGTGTCTAAGCTTTAAAGGAGGCTGCAGAGGCTCGTCCGAGTCTACACTTGTCAAAATGCCACATTGTTGAAAATCTCATGCACTGGCTCATTTTATATTTCATTTCACAAGGAAGCCAAAACGTTGTGCACAGCAATGATCCTGTGACATTTGAAAACAATAATGATCATTCATGTTCTATGATTGGGCATCATCAACAAACATACATAATAAGTAAGGCCAAATAAAAAAAATAAGTGTGTTTTTAAAACTGGGCCTGACAATTTAAGGTAGGGTTGGCGCACATATTTATTTAATAATTTTCTTTTTGAAAGAAAAATATTTTGCATTATGAAAGGCATTTTTCTTTTCAAAATGCATACAATTATATATTTTCCAGAAAATCGGAAAAATTATACGTTTCACCAGTAAATTTATGTATAGTCTTTTTACCCTATTACAGGTATTTTTTTTTTATTTTTGCATAATGCAGTAAAACCTGTTTTAAGCAGCCACTCAAAAAGAACACCAAAAATTGGTTTTCAATAACGATTATCGCTTAATGCAGGTCAAAAGTATTGCAAAATGCTCCGAGGGGAGCATTCTGCTATACATTCGACCTTCATTAAGCTACCATTTTCCATTAAGATCTTTGTTTTGTCAATTTTTAAGTGGCTGCTTAAGACAGGTTTTACTGTACAAGTTAATGCTTACTAACCTTCACACAAAGTGGCTGAATCAGCTACAAAAGAGCCTGTTGTCGCACAAACTAGATTAGTATTCAACAGGTTTTGCTTGACAGTCCCATTGCAAAATGACACAGAGCATGTATCTTCAACTGTCTTTAAAGAGCTCTCTGTTAACAGGCCATCTGGTATATCCACATCACAGCTGACACCTGAAACGTGGCAAAAATAGTTATCTTATGCTATTAAATAGTGTTTAAGTAATAGTTATACCATGGGTTGTCCGCCTGTACGTGGAGATAATCCACGAGCTTCAGCGAGTGGATTATCTTACGTACAGGTGGACAAACATGGTATAACTATTTTATACCACCTACATTAGTGTATACCTTGCACATCACGAGATATTTCGTGCTAAAGTTGGTAAGGGTTGTATAATGGCTGATAATAAGTATGATATAACCACTTACATTAGGACTTGTAATGGCATATCATGTCTGTGACAACGATGTAATTTCTATGCACTTTAACGAATAGTAAGTGAGTATGGTTAGGAAATACCACGATCACAAAATGCAGACACACCCCTGGCACTGCGAGAAAGAGCCTCACAACAATCACGAGACACCAGGAAGACAAACTAAGCAAAGCAATCAACCCTCCCTTTCCCATCAAGAGGATTGCAAAACTAGAGTGCACAGCAAAAGGTAGAACAATGCAGAATCCGACAATTGGAGGAGCAAAAAACAACGAATCAATAACAAAGGAACCACCGCCTTAGAACGGACAGCAGCCTAAGTCGATGGGGGGGGGGCTTAAATGCATTTTACTGATACAAAATCTTCGCCCTTGATTCTGCTATTGTTGACGCACAAAAAGGTAAGCGCGCGTGAAGGCTTCATAACTATAATTTAATCAGTTTTCTTGTGTTTTTATGCAACACAATTATGACCAATTTAGATAAGCATGACAATTTTAATTTGCGCATGCGCAATAGCAAAATTCAGTAAATAAAACTTTATACACTTAAAGGAGTATAACTCAATCAAACGAGACCATTTGGTGGAGTTTCGACGAATTGTTTGCTGGATGTATGGGAAACATTATTAAGTTAAGTAAATACTTTTTGTCCATTCCTTTCTCACAAAATATAGATAATTGTAGTTAGCGTTTCAGTTTTGTTAATAATATAGTATATATAGGTGCTATCTATATATAGTATATCTGTGCTGAACTGTTTGTTTCCTAAATACATATCGCTCTAGTGAAGTGTTTGCAAACAAAATACCGTGTATATGCAGCAACCACTTATCTGCAGATGGTAAATAATCACTAGCACCAGCAAAGCAAATACATTAAATGTTAAATGATCAAAATACTCTATTTTAGATGTTCATTCACCTTTATCAAAACAAAGATGTAGGCTGTGCAAACGATTCTGAAATCCCTGCTATGACTGAATATGTCACCCTTGAAACAGATGTATCTGCTACAAATGCTTGAAACACAGCTATGTGTTTAATGCCCTACGTCATTGCCCTACGTCACAATAAACAATAATTCAGTCATGACGTCATGACGTTTCTGTGGTTGAACATGTACTAAGCAATAAAGATGAAATGTCTTGCACAATGACACAAAACATAATATATTTTGTTTCTTCGATATAGTGAAATGCGAACACCTAGTCACATGTCAGACACCAAAGTTTTCTCATAATAGGTAAGTGATATAGACTACAGAGCTATCATGACTATTATTGGATGTCTGAGCGAAGACCGCAGTAGACCGCTCGAAACTGAAGAGCCGTGTGTTTGAGCCTCACCGACGTCACCTGTCCCGACTTAACTGAAAGATTGTTGGCTGGGACGTAAAGAATTAAATCAAACAAGCAAACAAACAAATATGGAGTGGATAGACCATTCTGTTCATGTAACATTATGACCACCTGCTATGACCATGGTGGAGCGACTAAAACATCTATTCTTCATGTCTTCTACATAGGCCCGCCTTTTACCTGAATTGATCTTTTAATCGAACCAAACATTTGGGAGGATCGTCACAGACACAAAGGTGTGACATACAGATGGACTAACAGATAAACAGACAGACATACAAAGTAAGTAAGGGTGCAAAGATCAGGAAACGATACAATCAAGTACCACACCTGACCCAGGATACCAATGGGAAGGGACAAACTCACAGTAAGACACCACAAACGAGAGTCAAGAGGTCAGTCCTTTCCCAGCAGGTGACCACAAAGCACATATAAACAGACGCGCACAAATACATATTAAACACAAGACAGAAAAAACATAAATGGTCCACAAAAGAAGTACCACCTTGGAACGGTCAGTAAAAAAATAGTGAAGGGCTTAAACCCGTTCAACGGCGCCAACCTCACCCTTAATTTAGATGTGGATCAAGACACATAGATAATTGGTTTGCATCAAAGACCCCTAACTTACAATGCATCATCTCCTAAAACATATAAATCAAGATAATGACCGCCAGCATGCAGTCTGTTGCAATACATTAATGTTAAAGCCAATCTCGTTATAATGGGAAATTATTTTAATGAACTGCGCTGAAAAATTATTAGAGCTAACAATCTTCTTCAATTCATACACCAAGTCACCATAGAAATCAGGTTCAGAAAGTCCTTGGCGCAAGAGATATTTAAGTCCAACTTGGAATTTAGATATCAAATCATAGTATTGTCTATAAAATTTAGAAAAGGTTTTGCGAAGTTTATGATACCCATAGCCTTGTTTAAGAAGATAGCTCTGCTTGGTGCACTGCTGGTGGGCGACTGTACAGCTCAATTCGACTTACCACTTGCTAATTCTGGACAATCAATTGAAATGGTATAGGTCCAGCTGCCCGATAAACTGCACGTGAGTGACTGCACAATTTCATTTTTCTGGAATCCCTGATCACAGCTGTAAGTACTGCATTTAGTACCAATATTGTTTGAACATGATGCCATATCACCATTAGAAAGCGTCAAAGGACAAAGAATTTCTGAAAATAATATATAGAGGATCTTACATGAGTGGTCATTTGATATTGAATTTATGAAATGAGTTGGTTAATTTCTGTATTTTGCGAGCCTTGGTGAGCAAAATACAGAAATTACCCAACGAGTTTCATAAATTCCATATTAAATGCCACGAATGTAAAATCCTGTTTATCACATTTAGTACCACCATTGTTTGAACAGAATGCCATATCCCCATTAGAAAGCGCCAAAGGACAAAGAATTTCTGAAAAATAATATTAGGCAATTGAGCGGCGACGTGTGATTTCCAATAGTGTGGCATTTTGACATGGATAGACGAGCCTGTGCAGCCTCCTTTTAAGCTTCGAAACTCCAACTATGTTAAATCAGTAGCTTAACACTCACAGAATATTCAAACGACTAGTAAAGACTCTGATCAGACTGCATGTGTGCGCAGGCTGATATGAGGCTTTGCTGGTCGCAGATACCACATTGTTGGAATCTCATGTCGCGGCTCCATTATGTTTGTTTTTCTGCTTGGGATGAATGTACTAAACCTATCCCAATCAAATGGACACGCCGGCTTTCAATTTAAGGATTTCTAGGAGGTACGTGTATATTATAAGATTCTACCATTAGTGTGATGATAGTACAATACGTTTCGATGATCACAAGGCTTGCTTAGTGATGCCAAATGGTGATTACAATGGGCTGCATTTTTCTTTCCTATTCTCAGACAAATAATATATTCACTTCTTATCACTATTAAATAACACACTTTTGTATTTAGTAATAGGCTTTTGGAGTTCATAAATGGGCTGATATGTGGCAAAAACAGACGTCACTTTAACATTACAATGACGTCGTTTGTATGTCGCCGTGCAGCTGTTCGCTTTGTATTCTTACCACATGTTAGTATGGGGTATGTTAGATATAATTTTCTGAAATGGTTCCATGATAATTTGTCCTTACATATTCATTATGAAGTATTAAAAGTATTCTTTGACTTTTCGCTTACTGTAAAGGCGGCGCCTCATGAAAATGTAATTAGGACTGGTCAACCTTAGGCATAGGTAAAAGCTGAAGATGAGGCGTGGTTTTATTCAAAAGTAACTGTAAAACATTGCGCCATTATCTCAGTATAGAGGCAAAACACATTATTTAGTCTTTAAAACGCCAGCAAAATAACTGCATCTGAAAATGTCTATTTAACATAAGCATAGAGGCAAACATTGCGGACCCAGATCAGACTGCTTCTACAGGAGCAGTCTGATCTGGGTCCGCACTGTTTATCTTTGAGGCTTCATATATTTTAGTGGACAACAAAAACATAAATTTTGTGATTATGCGCTTTAAGGGTTAATAAATGTGAGTTCAGTGTGTATACGGTTAGGATTTTCATGAAATGCACGCACGTTTGCGCAGCCCGAGCAACTTACTAATTCTTCACTAAATTATAAATAGAACCTGATCTCTCTTGTTTAGCAGATGAAATAGCCGAACAACGCCCAGCTATGAATATTAAAGATACCGCCTTTACAGTAAGCAAAAAGTCCATTAATACCTGTACATAAATCAGAAACGTCATGATTCCATGATCCTGTGTCCGTACATATCAGTGATGAGGTATTTGGATTTTTCTGATAACCACTTTTACAGGTATACCCAGAGCAGTTATCATCAACCCTGGTATCACAATCTGGGGGTAAATCGCCATAGGAAATTGTTCCAGGGCAGAGTATTTCTACAAAGCAGAAAAAAACGTGATTATAAACGCAAAGAAATTTTATGATAATGTGTTCACTTTTTATTGAATTATACGACTACGAACAAATATATGACTATAAATCAGACAGTATATCTCAACAAATGGGCTTCTTTACGCGAGAAAACAGGTCTTCAAGGGTCTGCGTACAACACAGGCACAGACCAGCCTGCGCATCCACGCAGTCTAATCAGTGCCTTTATTTTTGGTTTTTGCTTATTCGAATGTATATCTAAACTTCCTACAGGCGAATTTTCAAGTTTCTAGCTAGTTTTCAAACTAAGGAGAATGATTAAAGTCTCGATTTGTCAGAAATCCTAAAGACATGTTAAGTCCCTTTGTGGCCCAAATACTAATTTTAATAACGTTACCTTTTAATAAAAGAACAAACCATGACACTACACTTAAGGTGAAGTCGCATACAAACAGCCAAGCTAAATTAATTGTAAAAAGCAGTTCCTTTCAAACTTTTATAGAAAATAGCTAAAGCCAGGGAATTTGATTTCATTTAGTCTATATATCAGATAAAATAGAAAATTTCAATACATCCTGACACCAACTTTAGTGACGACGTGAGAAAACCTGTCTTTGGGGGTTTGCGAACAACACAGGCGCAGACCAGCCTGCGCATCCGCGCAGACTGATCAGCGCCTTTGTCATTTGCTTATCGAGATTTATCATATCTAGACTTGCTACAAGCTAAATTTCAATTTTCTAGCTAGTCTCTGTAGCTGAAGAGACCGGTTTGAAACTCCCTTTGTCGGAAACCCCGAAGACAGGTTTTCTCGCGACAATGCCCATATTCTACTCTCTAATTGAACCAAACTATTCTGGTAAGACAAGAATGAGAAATAAAAAGAATAATTGTATTGAAATATGCGAAGGATGTGTTTTACCACTTCCATGCAGCTTACATTGCATTAATATAAGAGCCTTGACATGAGATTTCCAACAATGTGGTATGTGCGACCAGCAAAGCCTCAGATCAGCCTGCGCATATGCGCAGTCTGATCAGAGGCTTTGCTAGTCGCTTGAATATTCTACGAGTGTTAAGCTACTGACTGAGCATAATTTGGAGTTTCTAAGCTTAAAAGGGGGCTGCAAAGGCTCGTTTAAATCTACACTTGTCAAAATGCCACATTGTTGGAAATCACATGTCACTGCTAATAAGCATGATCACATTAATAGGGGATGTAGGCTCTCTCCATCTTGGAACAAATGAAATAACAAGCTAGTTATTAAACATTTAGACTAAACACCATGTTTCGATAAATTAGAACAATAAAGACATAAGAGAAAGCAGCAACAAACCCACCTCCTTATATTTCGTAGCAGCCACATTTGCTTATAATTACTAGGGTAAAGTCAGGTAACTTCGGACATCAGGTTTTGGACAACAACCTTCTTAGTTTCATATTTTATTATTGGAATAGAAAAAAAAAATTACAAAGTAAACAGTGATAATCCTGATGCAATGGCTCATGCTGTCTCATCTAGATTTCCACTGTTCGCAAATGTATGTCTTAGTTTACTGGAAGTGCAAAGTTACCAGACTGTACCCTAATCTAGTGTGTGTGTGTGTGTGTGTGTGTGTGTGCGTGTGTGTGTGTCAGAAGAAGCGGGGGCATTTAAAAAGGATTCTATCACAATTTGACATTGAACGCCAAGCATTGTAATACACAATGTGAAACAAAATAACGGATCTATAGAAAACAATTAAGGAAAAAAGAACAATTACACAATCATCTTTATAAAGAGGATCTTACATGAGTGTTCCTGTTTTATTGAATTTATTTAATGAGTTGAGGAAAAGAGATTGAATGCGAGGCTTGTCGATCATTTTATCGCTTTTTCGCAACGAGGTTAGTAAATTCAATAATACAGGAGCACGAACGTTAGGTTCAATTTATCATATGTCATTAAGATTACTTTGGAATCTCATTTCTGACGTATAAACTTTATAATTTTGTCATTATGTATGCAACGTTCTTATGTACGTCGTAACGTTTCGCCAACATCTGTACACCGCTAGTGTTTTATCGTGTTAATTGCAGGGCGTTGTTTAACTCCCAGACGCGGCGTCATATACTGAGGGACTTTAAAAACGCACCATTTTAAATTCCCTGTTTCTTCCACATGATTGATTTGAGGATATTTTCTTTATCATTTGTTTTCCTCTTGCAAAATGGGCCATGATTTGCCATGATTTCGATTTGCTCATGCTGTTCATTCTGACGTAATATCGACGTAAGTGTTTTTCAACGATTGTCTTCTGACGAATGTGAATTTGATTCAATTTGAAAACAAACACTTTTTGGTGGTAGCCCGATGTCTTAACAAATGGTAAAACACAAAAGTTTTCAGAAATAATCGTTTTGTTGCACTCCCACTCGAAGCGTTTCTCTGCTAACGTCAGTCTTAAATTTTCAAACATCAATAACAGACGGATGAGGTCCACGCATATCGCGATACTTTTGTCTTTTATGTAACTGATTAAGGAGTATCTGTTGGCAATAAATAGATTTTGATTATTCCTGATCCTTAGGACTTAAACGGCCAATTACGTCAAAAACCAGTGACGTCATGTAGACGTAATGAATGTTGCCAGAGTCCTAAAACTTCATAATTTGGTTTTGTCTTTCCTTTTCCTTTCAAGAACAAACATCGGTTTGAAAACTTTTTTTCGTTTCTTATGGAAGGTATGGGTACTCTGTGACTTTTTGAATTTGATTTGTCTCAGAATTATCGCGACGTCACGGCAATCATAAACCACAGCGTTTCGATTTTCTTATTGAATGCAAGCTAAATGACAGAACTTGTCAATTTTATTTTTCACATAATGATAATATCAAATTTTCGACGTAAATAAGCATTTAAGAAGGTAGTGCGTTTTAAAAGTCCTTCAGTATATGCTAAATAGTTTTTCATGATTGGCATTACAATGCTAGTAGACTTCGAGCTAAAAAAGGTCCTGCTCCCCCCCCTAGGGAATTTTGCAGACATATCCTATCTTAAAGAAAATTTCAAGCCGCATCTTTTAAGAGATGTTTGCACTCTGTGCTCCGGGGCGTTAGTCTCTGACAGCCTGTTACATATGTTACTGTAACAAACTAAGGAAAAAATCAAAATGAAAGTTTGAGCTACAGAAAAAAGACATTAAACCATCTAATTATTCAAATTTCTTATGTAGTTTGCAAGCTGGATGCCTAAGCTACATAAAAGCAGCATTTTAAACAAAATTACAGCCTTCAATGGTGTTAGATGCGTTACATAGATTAAATTTTCTTTTGAAAGTTGAAATCGTGACTAACATCATTCATTTTACAGACGATTTGTGCATTTTTACAAGTGTTTTTAATCTTAGTTTACGAAAATACTCATTTGACTAATAGAAAAAACAAAGTTTGCTTTTCTATCTCAAATACGTTGTTTTATATGAGCTATTAAACAACCCTACCCCCAATTATAAGTATCCAATTTTGGTATCTATTATTGAAGAAAAATATATGAAAATATTTGACGCTCGTGGATATCTTACATTTTTGGCACTGTCTTGCTAATGCAATAAAGAATCATACATTTGCAAGTTTGACACCAGGATCAGAGCACTTATTAAAGTATGTAACGTATGTTACATGGCATAATGAATGAGCTAGGAAATTTTCTTGGAAGTAAGAGATGATATTTCAGAAAAATACCGTTTTTCACATGTTTTCCTATTAATCTCTAGCCTCTGGTGCCTTAGTCTTAGTAATTACAGTCATTGCTGATAACAAGCCCATGGAATTGTGTTACCTATGTTATATATAACCTTTTTAATCACATATTTCCTAATGCCTATAATATTAAAATATATAGACATATAGATAGAACATAATAGTTCTCATTTAAATGACACAATTTAATAAATGTTCCTATTAAATAAATTATTCAAAAACAATCTTTATTCAAGTCACCCTCACAATGTCTATTATTGTGTCTGCTTCTATTGCAAAATAATCACCCATTTCATCACAACCAGTAGAATCATGGCATTGTATTAGGACTGCAAACTGAGTACAATCCTGTTCCTCTCCACCCCTTTGGGAATTGTGCAGACATATCCCACCTTAAAGAACAATTCAAGCTGCATCAAATAAGAGATGTTTGCACTCTATTAACTAGGGGGTTAGCCTGTAATGGTATGATACGTATGTTACCATATCAATTTAAGAATAAATGAATTGAAAAGTCTGAGAAACAGATAGAAGACATAAAACTATCTATTTATTTGAATTATTCATGTAGTTTGCATGTTGAATACCTTTGATACATAAGAAAAGATTTTTTCACAAATATACAGCTTCCTATGGTGTTATATGTGTAACATTAATTAAGATTACTTTTTAAAATTGGTAATTGTGACAAACATCACTTATAAGCATTTCATCTGATCTTCTTCTTTAGCCATCAAAAGACTTAGTTTTCTTTGCATGTGTGGCCAGTGCCAGCATCAAACAACTTGACTCAGCCAAACTTGAGTCCTTAGCATTCTTCAAAAGCAGAAACAGCATGTCAGTGTCATGGGATCAAACACCTGATTAAATATGGGATTGATGCCATTTCACATATATGCATACAATGGAGTATGACTCTGGTATATATCTCTTCCTGTGAAGTGGCAAGAGCAATCTAACTGCAGCTGCCTCTGCATCAGTGCTAGATAAATGATAACTTTGCTCTGATTTTGCAAAATCTATGTCTCTACCGTGTACCTCTAAGAATACTTTAAGATTTCTGACATTGGTCAAACAGAAATTTGATAGGCTGTTTTTTGCATCATTTGCCATGGAACCTATCCAGTCTTTTGGTGCTTAAGTCCTCAGGTCTTAGATCAATAGTATTTTGCTGCGCCCAAAGAACTTTATAAGTTTTCTTTAGTTACAATGTTGACTCTTGATGGTTTTGGCAGACCGTCTGAAACAATTTCTGTTACACCTTGAAAGTTATATGGTATAAGAGAAAGAATATGAAGTTGGACATTGCCATCAATTATGTTTGCAGTTGGTTGTTTTTTATGTCAGTACATTGAAGCATGTCTTAAATTATGTAAAACCTATGATTTCTCAGTTTTTGCAGCCTGCATTCCAAAGAAGGAAAGTGGACTATAGGTAGAATGGGATAACCAGTATCTCTATATTATTGCTCTATGGAAGATTTATACAGAGTAAACCAGTTGATAAGGTGCCTCATTTCATGATCCATTGAAAACACTGAAATTGAAAACACTTGCCTCTGACTGTGATTTAAAAGGATGTAACGACAATGCCCTTGCTCATTTATTATGACGAGTTATATATGTTACATCCTTTAATAAGCGCTCTTATCTTAGAAACTTAGTGAATCATTTAATTGAAAGGGTCTAATTTGCACTCTGTTCATCCTGCATTTCATTGCTTTACCTGCTGTGATACATCTAGTTCGTTTATCTGAAGGGAAAGAGTTACCTCGGTTTCAGCACTTCAGAAGTACTAAGACTTCAAATAAGTTTTTGAATGCTTGGGGAAAGGTAATAAGTGCAGAGACATTATTAGATGAAAATATGTTGGTTGCATGTATGGAAAGGCTACATTTATAAAAGTTAACCAGCTAAGATATGATTCTTTATCACAGAAATATCAAGGTACATCATGCTCTTAATGGCATAGTTTTCCTCTTTGTAAAACTTTAGTCTTTCCCCTACTTGCAGAGTATCACTTGAAACACATGCTCAAAGAGCCAACAATTAGGAATTCATATCAGTTTCCAAATGTTCCAAGCCATAAATGGCAAAATTGGAAAGTTGATAATGGCTCATCAATTTTGAGTGGACTGGTGGTAAAATTGAATAACAGAAAATGATTGAAATACTGTGTGATGATTCTACTAGTTGCAAGGAGGCGTGTGATAATAATGATTACCACAGAAGCAGACAACGACAAAAGTTAAACATGAGTGATAAATCGATGAGAAATAATTCGGACCATTTCATTTATTGTATTTTCTTATAAAAATGTAAAACTATCTTTTCTATTTGTGGCTCTATATTTAGCATTATATGCACAGTATTAGGAAATGTGTCCAAAAGGTCATTGATAACATCTGTAACACCAGTCCATGGGCTTGATAATCAGAAATGAATATAATTTCTAGTGGTTTGGCACCAAAGACTTATAAGTACACATTAAGTGTCCTGATCTTTAACTTAATGACATCTTGTACATATAAGAGCAAGACAGACTAAAAAAATGAAAATATCCACACGCTGTAATCGCTTTCATGTGTTTTACTTAAAAGGTAATAACAAAATTTGATTCTCTGTAAAACTGGGAGTAGGGCTGTGTATTAGCTCCTATAAGACAATATATTTAAGGTAGAAAAGCAAACTTGGTGGTTCCTATTCATCAATTGAGTATATGTTTGTTAAATCTAATAAAACAGTTTGAAACCAAGTCATAGTAGTTGTTTAACTAAATGACGATAGCCATAATTATAGCTTTTAAATTATAATTAGGCTCATGTAACGCAAATAACACCACAGTTAGTCGTATTAATGTTAAACAGCTTCCATATGTAGTAAAGACATCCAGTATAAAGACTATAAGAATGTCAATTTATTAGATAATTTTAATGCCTTCTTTTGGTAGCTCAAACATTCAAATTTCTTATTCTCAAATTGATATAGTAACATATGTAACAAGCTGTTACAGGCTAACGCCCCGACTTACAGAGTGCAAACATTTCTTATTAAATGCACCTTGAATGGTTACATAAGATGTAATTTGTCTGCAGAATTCCAAGGGGGATTAGGATGGAGCAGGCCCTTACTCAGCTTGATGTCAAAATACTGTCTGATGATTTTACTTATCACGCTAACATATATAACGCTCTCTGATCTTTAAAACTTGATGACAACTAGCAGATCTATAAGTCTTTATCATAGGAGCCAGTTTAAAAATCTCTAAACAATGTAAGATATCCAACAGCTGCGAGTTTTTTCACAATTTTAGCTCAAACTTTCAAACTACATTTCCTTTATTTGATATAGTAACGCATGTAACTCGCTTTTAAAGACTAACGCCCCAACCTAGAGAGTGCTAACATCCCTTATTCGATTCAACTTGAGCTGTACTATAAGAAGGAACATGTCTGCAAAATTCCCTGGAGGAGATTAAGACCTTTTTAGGCATATCTTACGTAAAGACAATGAGCTTGCCCATTTATTACATCAGGTAACATATGTTACAGCCTCTGATATTAAAAATTTTGCAACAAACTTGCAGATTTATGAGTCTTTTCATATAAGCAAATAAATCCCAAACAATGAAACACATTCATCAACTGCAAATATTTTTTAACTATTTTTACTTTAGTTTTAATACCAAACATTTCACCTTAAAATTGAGTAGGGGTAGGGTTGTTTAATTGCTTATTCCAGAAAAAATATTAAAGCTAGAGAAACAAACTTTAATTTCAGTTAGCCAATTGCATAAGCTAGTCAGGCATGGTTAAACACATTTTGCAAAACACACAGAGAGATTGTGAATGTAAATGATGATAGCCACACTTGCAAATTTTAATGGGTTATCTGATTTATGTAACGCATATGACATTTTAGGAAGCCGCAATTTTGTTCAAATGGCTGTCAAACGTAGTTATGATATCCAGTATGCAGACTTTATGAATGATTTTTAAAAATAAATATTTCAATGTCTTTAATTTGTAGCCCAAACTTTCAATTTACTTTTTCTTAGTTTGATTAAGTAACGTATGTTACAGGCTCTCACAGACTAACGCCCCGGAGCACAGAGTGCAAACATCTCTTAAAAGACTCGGTTTTCAATTCTCTACAAGATAGGATATGTCTGCAAAATTCCCTAGGGGGGGGGGGGGGGAGCAAACCCATTCTCAGCCATCCGTCTATAGCTGAATGGAAACAAATGTTGGTACTGACGAAGATGTCTTTCTATTCTCACAACTATTTCTGTAAAGTCACAAAATACAAACCTGTACAAAACTGAGTGATATTAGAAGTCCATGCCCCTGTGGCATCACAGGTTAAAGGTGAACTTTCCTGCTTCTGGTACCCACGGCTACAGTTGAAACTTCCACAACTATCCCCAATATTTAACCCACATGTATAGGGCAGCTCACCATTTGTTATAAATGCAGGGCATCTTATTTCTGAAAACAGCAAGTAGATTTCATTACTTACTAGATTTAATTTGTTAAGTACAAACACTGGCAATAAATGAAAAAAATGTGATCTGGACATACGATTACAATTTTATCATGCTTTGCTCAACTGCAAATGAAATGTCCCTGCTCAACAAAAAAAAAACTAAAATGCTCTAAAATAAGCATATTCCTTGCATAATAAATATCAGATGATGTTTCATATCCTGCTTATAAATGCTAAAATGTCAATGATTGACTGCATTTTAAAATTTATGAATGGGATTAATTTCATGCTAAATGGAGTTGAGCATGAAAATAGTACTATAACCTTGGGGCCTGAGTTTTGCAATCTTGAAAATGGTTGTAGTGCTACTGGTTGTCCACTGCACCTTCATGGACAATACATGTACCATCTGTACGCATATAACGAGCACAGCGATATTTTTTTTATTATTTGCATTTTATCGAAAAGAAAATGCAATGTTGGTGGTAAACATATTCAATCTTTATGATATCATATTTCCACCACGAAAAACAGTTCTCTACATACTGTGTGTGTTTGTGTGTGTGTGTGTGTGGGGGGGGGTCTGTGTTTGTATTTGTTCTGTTATGTTTTACGTTGTGTTCATTCTAGTTTTGCAATTATCTTGAAGAGGAAGTGAAAGCTGGTTGTTTTACTTTTATTGTCTTACAGAGGTCCTGTTACTGTAAATGTTCTGTGGCTTTTCCTCACGTTGCCGCGGGTTGGTCTGCAGTGTGTGATTGTGGCATTTCCTGATCATACTCACTTACTTTTGATCCACTTATTAATTTCTTTGTTCCCCATTATGTTAAAGATAGGATTAAACACAAGAGCTATCGATGCTATGTCCCTGATAACTTTGTAAACAAAAAAATGACATCACTGTCACTCTTGGCTGGCAGGACAGTAGAAATGACATTAAATTGTGCATAACAAAAACAAGGAACAATCACTCAATCCCCACAATGGGAGCAACATAACTAAATATCAGATATAACTTAAATGGTTGTAATTTGATTTCCATAAAATCAACATTTGACGAACATTTCTATTGATATACACTTTATGACATAAATAAAGTCAGAAAATTCTGTAAATGGATTCAATGTCAAATATATATAAGCCATGACAAGAGATTTCCAACAATGTGGTTAGTGTGGCCAGCAAAGCCTCAGATCACCCTGCGCATACGCGCAGTCTGATCAGAGCCTTTGCTAGTGGCTTGCATACTTTATGAGTGTTTAGCTACTGACTGAACAACATTTGGGGAATCTAAGCTTAAAAGGAGGCTGCACAGGCTCATCTGAGTCTACACTTGTCAAAATACCACATTGTTGGAAATCAAATGCACTGGCTCAAATAGAATACAAACCGACACACATGGTATCCAAATCATAATCCCAAAGACCAGATCCTGTACAAGACAATATGCTGACATTTTCGTTTTTCTTGAATCCATCATCACATGAGTAAGTGTCACACGTATCTCCAACTAATGTTCCACATGATTGTGATAGGTTGCCATTGGAAACGTTTACTGGACAATGGATTTCTAAAGAAAGATAATTGCATCACATATTATACTCAAAGTATATATTGTAGCTAAGGTCTTCACAGGCCTTGTGAATTTTCATGAAACATATTTACTGAGAAGGAAATGTTTACATATCAGAAAGCCTCACATTCGATCTCATGTTGCCATGCGTATGAGGTGGGCAAGAATATGAAGATACATTTCAGTCTTTTATACAAGTTTTCTGATGACCTAGTGAAGCATTCAGTTCAATCGCAACAAGATCGCAATGAAGGTATATCACTTTTTTGAAAGTCTTTTTTTTTATTATTTAAATCATGGTCAAATGCAGATCATTCAATCTTTCTTCTTTACTTTAGCTGGTATATATATTGGTTTAAAATGTTACGATGCAGAAATAGAGAACGGCAGAAACAGTGATAGTTGTATATGCGCATAGATATGCAAAGTTATGGCTATGCACCTGTTCACCTATATATACTGGTATATGGTACCTTTCCTAATATAAGTCTAATATAAGGGTGGTTTGTCTGAGATTGAATTCATTGCACCTATATTTGGAAACTCTATAATTCCCAAAAGTTGGAGGTTCTCTAGTTTGTTGCATTTCATGCAAGCATTTGCCTATATATGGCCAAGTTTTCAATATGTGTCAGGAAACATTAGCAAATACGGATAGAGAGGTACGTAAGTAAATAACTTGTTCTTTACAGAAGGCAGGTATGTGAATTTTATCTATGATTGACAAGGTTATTGTATTGACACGATTATTGTATACATAGTCGACATTTTATTGGCCGAATGCACTCGCATTAGATTGTTATAACTCTAGCGTGGTACGCCTGCTGAAATAGTAAGTAATCATTTAACTATCTTGTCGTCTGTTGAGTCAACCAGCATTTCTTGTACGGGTTCTCTAGAGCGTCACAAATCACGCCCCGTTTTTTTCAGAGAAAATAGGGGATGTTACGCACTAACTTTGCAATCTACGCACTTGCGTAGTGTCTTAAAATCCTTTAGGACTGTTCTTGCGGCTAAAGTGTAGCTGTCAGGGTAGACTTGGAGGATTATTTTAGCCAAAAGTGTTCGCAGACTTTGTCGGGCCTGCGCAAACACCAAAATTGCATGCTGGTAGATTTACCAGGGACCGATAGTGTACTATGCATATAAGCAAATGGATTTTAATTGTTGTGACTTGCATGGCGTGGTTCGGAAAGGCGTTTTGACCTTTGTAGAGAGAACTGACTTTCAGAAGCCACACTTGTGTGTCACAACGAGTTAAAAATGACACATGTACATATAAGGGCTCGGCGCATACACTAAAACACTCGCATAGATAGGGTTATAGCTGACGCATGTACGTATAAAGGTTTGGTACTTAGACCAACATACATATAGCTGACGCATGTACGTATAAACGTTTGGTGCTTTCACCAAAACACATATATAAATATTGTGCATTATTCATGCATAAAACAGAATAAAGAGAATATGGAATATTGATGTAAATATAATATTTGACGTAAGGTCATTTTTATGTGTTTAAGACTGATACCGTGTGCAGGTACGAAATTGTCACGTAAACAAAGCCGTGGCCAAGGTGACGTTGATACGATACGTTGACACCGCGTTATTATACGCTAACCTGGAATTTTGAATGGAATAAGTATCAGTATTTGTAAACTGTGAAAGGATCCAGATTGCGTGACCTCAAAGAGAAAGAGGCCATGATTCTCGACGTCTCAGCTACATTAACGTCTTAAACCAGGGTGACGTTATATTAGCACACTGTATCTATTGATAGTGCCTGGGTTTGTCTGTTTGTGGCAAAGGAGGTATTTGGTTAGTGCCAACACAGGTTGGTCACTACAAAAACTTTTCCAGGATTATAATTTTATTGGCAGTGCATCCAAAGACAGATCCATCCTGACTGCATAGAGGCCATTAGTCATACACCCAAAGGTGTTGGGCAGGTTTTAAAAGGATCACTTAGGGCTTTCTATTTCTGCTTATTTGAACGAACAACTCCACTACACACAGTAGAGAGGTTCTGGTTTACCAATATTCTATCAATAGATATTTTTTTACAGAATTGTCTCTATGTGTGTCCCCTGCGACACTGCGGAGAGATAGGCCATAGAAGCCAGAAGTTTCGATAATCCAAGGGCACATAAATAGTTGTCCCCTTTTGACCACAAACAGAGAGGGGAACAGTTCTCCTTGCCAGGTCAAGAGTCTTAGGTCAAGCCAGAGCCGTGTTAGCATATTATGATGCAGATAAAATAGACTGACCCAAGTGTGAGGATCACACGTACCCCTATAAGGAAAATAGACTGACCCAAGTGTCAGGATAACGCGTATTTAATATAAAAAATAAACTGACCCAAGTGTCAGATGGTGCAGTCGCTCCAATATAAAGACGCAACGTCAGAAGAAGCTTCAGTGATATCAGCAGAACTCACGACAAAGCGCTCACGTGAAGTAATTGGTTTATTTGTGTGTACATTTACATTACTTATTTTTGTCTAGTTGGCATACGACTAAAACGGGACACTCTAAGATCGCTTCCTTTGGAAACTATCTTAAAGTGGAAACTTGTTTTAGAAAGGGGTGGCCAACTAGTTAAAAATAACAACGTAGGTATTGTCATTGTATAATTCATGTGCTGTTGATGTTTTTTAGTACATAAGTACTTAAAAGTTGTAAACTAAACTCCTGCTGTTAAGTTTTTAGACTTAATTTTTCGCAATAACTTTTTCATCTTCAATTTTAGCAATATGTTTTCGCGATGAAAGTTGTAGAGGAGAATTTCCGCCAACTTCTCCTATGGGTCTTGTGCTTGTGGCGCAAACAGATTTTTGTGTATATAGATGACGATTTTGCAATAAACTGAATTCGTCCTAAATTTCTAAGTCTTTTAATGACAGGTACAATTCGTATAGGCGTGACAGAAAGGGGTAGTTTCAAAAAATATTCGGAAGCGGTGCATAGCCCGCTCTTCAAAGGCTGTGCATAACATGAAACTGCTTTTAACATACTCAGAATTTACCGTGCATATGCAGAATCAACTTAAAGCAGGCTCATTTGAGGAACAAAGGCTGGGTTATCGCATGGCGTGCAATTTGTCTCTTATGCACGTGCTATGAAATGAACGGTTTTGAGATGACCCTCCAAGCTTAACGCACGAGCGAATCAGGCGCGATTTCTATTCTATTTGAACAAGCCATCCATCGCTTTAGTAATTGAATTAGGGCGGTGCAATGTAACTTTTTGACTGACACCTTGGACTTAGTTTATTTGCGCTTTGCTTAAAATGTTCAAAGAGTGCATCTAAGCACAGATGAACCTGCAGCATCTAGGATGTTGGAACCATTTAGAGAAGTTGGCGGAGATGTTCCTGAATACTTTTCATCGCGAACACATTTTGCTAATATTGAAGATAAAAAAGTTATTTCGAAAAATTAAGTCTAAAAACTTAACAGCTGGAGTTTAGTTGCGTGCTTAATGTTTTCCCTGGTGGTATTGTCAACGCATAACAGGGGTCTTCCAATAAAACTTTCCCTCTTCCATCTTGAACGTCTTTACGACGTAATTAAAATATCTAAAGAGTATTTTTACAAACAATTAACACTGCGTTCATATACAGTATAAAAGATGCCTGTTTTTAACTAAATTACAGTTAATTATGTTAGTTTTCTCTTTGACTGCACTTACATTGGTCAGGTCTCAGACATATTGACGACACTGAGTTAGATTTTCATTGGTGATTTGGTACCTGACGCTTATCTTTGACTGGGTCAACATCGCTCATTTAGAATTTTACTTTGAACCTACTTTCCATTTGTGTTTCATGTTTGTCTTTATTATACTGTCTTGTCTGTTTTTGCAGCTTTGTGAATACCTGCCAGGGGCTGACCTCTTGGCTCTGTTTAGTGTGATATTTCTTTGGTTTTTGTCACTTTCCCATATGGTGTCTCAGGTTAGGTGTGGTACTTGATTGTATCAATCCCTGATTTTTGCATTCTTTTTTACTTTTTGTAGCTGCCATTGGTCATTTTTGTTCTGACTTAGTATATCAATTCTAATAAAGTACATTACTGTAATTAAGCATCATATAAGTTAGGAAGCATAATTGTGAGCTTAACATTGTTTGTGTATTTTTGTGTTTAAACAACAGCAACATCTGTCGATGCTTGGATAGTAAATATATATTTACCCCCCCCCCCCCCTTGCACACACAATGAAACGCTGGCTGCTTTCTGTTCTAAGGCGATTGCTCTTTTGTTGTTGAATATTTGTTAATTGCTGCTCCCAATCTTTATGGGGTTTTGTTTTCTAGTTTTGTGATAGAAACTTTGTTTTGTTTGTACAATTATCTGGTTGGGGAACGAGGACTAGTTGCTTTGCTACAACTGTTTCCTTGTAGTTGTGTGTTGCTAGTGTTACGCTTCTCTTCATCGGAGTGTTGTTGATTCGCCTATGATGTGTGATTGTGACATTTCCTGGTCATATTCAACATTTTTAGTTTTATAACAGAAATATTCTGCTTATTTAGCAATTCTCCTTGCAGATATACATGTAGGTTGTAAGCAACTGTCTGTTGCCTGGGTTGGCACCTTTGAGTGAAAACTGGTATATATATTGCTTTATTGCAATAGAAGTTGACGTCTATTCATCTTCAATGTGGTGTTGCTAAGCAACTTAAGACAGTCTCTCAGCTATCTTGGAATGGGCTGACGACTTTTTTGGCTTGGTAGCTGTGAATTGAAACCATTTCAAATCTAAAAGAGTATAATAGTATACCTTTTAAGCTTGATAGTTGTACAGTTTTTGAACAGTGCATTTGATCCTATGACCAAGTATAAAAAATGCCACGAAAAGTCATATATTTGTGTCTAAATATTGAATAAAAACACAAAAAATACATGAAGGTACATTTTACATACCAACACAAAGTGCTGATGTATTCTGATTCCACTCTCCTGACTCTGTACAGTTCAAAGAATCAACGCCATCATTTGGCTTATACCCACTATCACATTGGTAGTTAATACAGGATTCACCAACCTTTCGTAGACAGTCTTGTGGTAGCTGACCATGGGCAACAGTTGCGTTACAAAATGTTTCTAAAAACAAAGACGTTTATTTTGACGAGTTACGTTTGAGCGTAAATCATACCGTGACAGAGTATGAAATGAGCGGAGAACCATACAGTCAAAAGAGCGGATGGATATTTCATTCAAACGAGCGAATTTGTTGTACATGTAATGGCCAAATTGAATATTGCTCAGTGCTTAATAGGTGATTGGGAGTGTATTACAGTGGTGGATCCAGAGGGGGTTCTCACCCCTATGAAATTGAAATAATTTGGTCTTACTGAGACCAAATTATTTCATTTTCATTGAATATTTAAGATAAATGAGATAAAATCAGCAAAGCTAACCCCGTACCTTTATACTTATGAGCCAGCTTTCCAGTAATAATTGATCCATTTGGATGTTTACCTGGAAAATTCGCTCATTTGAAAGATTTAAACATCCGCTCTTTTTTCAGTATGATTCTCCGCTCTTTTGTAAAAATAAATCTGCTCTTTCGTATTATCGATCCACTCAAACGTAAATCTCCCGTTTATTTAGTATGGCATTAGTTAATATAGGATGCATCAGCCTTCCTTACGTAGTCTTGTTGTAGATGCTTATGGGAAATAGTTGTGCATCATAATGATTCTAAAGGACTGAGAGTGCTGTATGTGATGATACTTTACGTATTAGTCAACTCCATTGCAGTCATCTCTTAGGTTTTCCTATTTTCCGTGGTTGAACATGAACTAATCTTAAACTAGCGGCCCTCTCTTGTTACTAGAAGATTCGACCATTTGTCGTTGTGCTAATTTAAATCAGTTGCACATTTGCGTTTACATTCAAATCTTTTATTTTTGGATTGCTTGGGGATTTTCAAGGGATCAAAAAACATTTATTCTGTAAGCATGTTTTAGAATATGTTTGAAAGTAGTGAGGGATGTTGTCTGGTTTTCAATAATGATTGCAATAGTGTATTCAAGGCAAAATCAACCTTAACACTTGATAACTACAGAATTTGTGTCAGTGGTTTAAATCGTTTTATTATCATATGTCAAACTTACAATAAGAAGAATATTTGCACTAACCATTAATCCGGCTATCACATTCTAACAAACGTGCTTGCTATTCTACAAGAAGCAATAAAATTAACATTTATCACACTACGTCGCATCTGAGTGTGATATTTAAATCATAATTCAATTTTTCGTCTGTTCATGGACTCATGAACACTACGAGTTTCTTGCAAAGTCAGTGAAGCCAAGGAGACCAGAAGGTTTCATGATTCCATGAACAGGCCAAAAATTGAATATATTACTTATACTTATGTAACCTATTAACAGTCAAGTATGAATTATCAACTTTCATCTAACTTGACTGGTGTTGGGATATTTTGGATTAAATGAGACATAACGGAGGCTAAGGAATAGCCTAAACGGCACGAAAACGTCAGCAAACAATCAGCGTTATTGAATGGCGTTGACGTTGGCCTGCCAAAATGACGCGAATGTGGGTGTGACTTAAATCAATCTGTTCATGAAGGTATGGCGGCATCTCACAAGTAAAGATTCTTTTAAAGTCTTGAAGTGGAAATTTAAATATAACGCTATGCAATAAAATTGATAAACCAGTAGTGGTTTATAGATTTCAGGACGTTACTCATGGACGTCCATTGTAATGTTGCGTAAAATGTCATAGTATTGACAGCATATGCACAACGGTGCGATTTTTTCTTATCTTTAATGTCATGTGATAAATAGAATCTAACATTCGTGCTCCTGTATTATTGAATTTAATAAATTCTTTACTAAAAAGAGATAAAATGCTCAGCAAGCCTCACATTTGTCACTTTTCTCCAATAGTCAAGGAGCTACGTTTTTGAAAATTGAGTACACACAATTTTCCTGCCAGTAAAGGTTTGATTCAGAAATAGTTAGAACTACCCTTCTACAATATTTCTAGGTACGTCGTACAGTCAGATCGTGGCAGCAGTTTTTCAGGAGGAGTTTTTTATACACCTGCCCCATTTTACTATTAAAACAAAAGTGTGTCACTCGAATAAGAAATGGTATCCAGTTGGTATCCAGATGAAGCACACAGCCATTATGTATTGCCAAAAGCTAAACAAGTACCAAAATAAATTGTTGCACCCAGAAACGCACCTTTTATATTATAAATGTCATTTACATAATATTTTCATTTACACCTTATAGATCAATTAATTTTGTTCAATAGGTTAATTTGATTACCTCTATAAGGAGTATTGAGGGTTTCAAAACCCATGTTCTGAATGGAAAATTACCTGACTATTTCAAACTACATACAGCTTGTTTCTATCAAAAATACTTTAAGAATAATAAGCTGTGGAATATGATTACCCCCAATAAATGTTGAATATAGTTAGAGCCATTTCACTTTAAAAATTGTGAAATTTTTAATTTATTAATTTAAAAATACATGATTATGGAAACAAATATGTCTCTTGCTGATGTTTATTTCTTTTGAAATATTTTTCATTTATAAATTAGAATTCTTGATTACGGAGTTTTATACAACAATCACTCTGATTGGTTGATATTTTTAATTGTTCTACCTGTATATAAAGAGAGTTTTCTAAAAGAGGTGCACAGTTTGAATAGATTTTCGACAAAGAAATATTGTCCATGTTGTTATAAAAATACCCACCCACCCGCCATTTTTCGCTTAATATTTTGATGTTTAATTGAAATCTTAGTACATGTTAGTTTCTATTCCTAGAGAAAATCATATTGGGCATTGAAACGGAAAGTTTGTTTTTCCTTTTTGTAATAAGAAACATATAGCTTTCATATGCTAAGATGGTTACATCTACATGTTTTTTGGGAAAAATGTGTGGAAATAAATTTATGTTTCAGTTTTTATGCATTATTTAATATAGTGAGGCATTTTTTTTCTGCAATATTAATTTATGATTAATACGTCACATGTACATGTAATATTTACTTAATGCAACTGGATGAATATTGTATTATAGTACATGTGAGTGATATTCTTTGATGATTGTTTAATGCTTGTATTGAGTAACATGGACAAATAAAATGCACAATATATTCTATAAATCAACTCCAGTTCTCCATAGTCTTTTAATCACTTTCTTTAGAGGAATGTATTATAAGCATGAAATACTATTTGTCAACTATAAAAAATCATATATGAGTATTCTATGTATAAACGACAATAATAACTATACTTTACAATATGTAACGTGCATTACAAACTTTATGACTTACTACATATAATGCTAAATACTTTATATTGTATGTCATATAAAGTGCGATTTTACGTAAGTTGGCAGTGATCTACCTTTATACATGACAAGTGCATTGATGTAAATAGGAGACACAGGTATATATAAGAATCTCATTAATATCATTGTAATTATTAAAGAAACACAAAAAATATTCAATATACAGCTGAGTGGATAAGGAGGGCAGATATAGTACCCAGGGTCCAAGGTTAGAATCCTAGCAAGACACCATATTTTCTGCATCTTTTTCCTTTTCGTTTCATATCTTAGGTGTCCTTTTGTTCCTAATTCTGAAATGAAAGTTTTTACAATTGCTAAATACCCAAAATATTTAACGTAAATCATATACATTGAAGGATGACAAATTATTATTTGGGTAACTTTAATATGCAATTAGTGCTTGTTGTAGCATGTAGTTAAGTCGTAAGGTCGCTTTTATTAGATTGCCAGTCAGTAATTCTGTCACACTATTTCTGGACAGACTTTTTATGGAAGGGTTCTTATACCTGGTGTATTTATATTTTCACTGGTAACTGGCGGTAGCGATATACATTTCACCAGTAACTGGCGGTAGCGATATTCAATCTCAACAAAAGGATGTTGCCCAACCAGAGATCAAACTCCCTTCCCTTTTTTGAAGTCCACAAAAAAGCCAAATTAATTTACTAGACCAACTCGCTACGAACTAAATAATATATGAAGTGTTTGGTTTTAATGCTAAAATATGTGGTTATTTCTGTGATCTTAATGGAATTGAACTAAGTTTAAAGAGATCAAAAAGGTTAAAAGTATAGGAAATGTTATTATATTTATCAATCTATCTACTGTTACTAACTCGCTCTGTTTGGAACATCGTTGTACCAGAGAGTTACAATTTTGTAATTTACAAAAAAATTCCAGAATACATAGACACCTTCGTCACAACCATGCTTAAGCCAAAGTTAGCGACCTGTGATATCTTGGATTGTATACGTTATATCTTTTTCAAAGGTACACTTACCAAAAAACCCGCAATTTACAGTTACTTTTCAGCTCCTGTTTTGAATAAAAGTCTTTTCTTTGCTAACAGCAAAAGACTGCCACTTTTCGTGAACCAGATTATAGTATCTTATTTAATTTCAAAACTGTTTTGTTTTAAATGTATAACGAGATACCAGTTTGTCTTCAAAAAATATCATTTTTTCTAAAGTTCTATATCTATACATATTTACATTGAAGCCGTTACTTAATTACAAAGCTAAAAGTTTGAGGATGTAGAAATTTTGTAATATTTATCAGAAGAAAAAAACACAACTATGTTTTATTGAATGAAATAGACAGTGCGATTCACACAAGTTGGCAGTGATTTACCGTTATACAAGACACGTGCATTGATGTAAAAAAGGAAACACAGGTATACTCAAAAATCATATTAATATATCTCTTGTTACTAGAAGATTCGACCATTTGTCGTTGAGCTAATTTAAATCAGTTGCACATTTGCGTTTACATTCAAATCTTTTATTTTTGGATTGCTTGGGGATTTTCAAGGGATCAAAAAAAAATTATGCTGTAAGCATGTTTTAGAATATGTTTGAAAGTAGTGGTAGAGGTTGTTTGGTTTTCAATAATGATTGCAATAGTGTATTCAAGGCAAAATCAACCTTAACACTTGATAACTACAGAATTTGTGTCAGTGATTTAAATCGTTTTACTATCATATGTCAAACTTACAATAAGAAGAATATTTGCACTAACCATTAATCCGGCTATCACATTCTAACAAACGTGCTTGCTATTCTACAAGAAGCAATAAAATTAACATTTATCACACTACGTCGCATCTGAGTGTGATATTTAAATCATAATTCAATTTTTCGTCTGTTCATGGACTCATGAACACTACGAGTTTCTTGCAAAGTCAGTGAAGCCAAGGAGACCAGAAGGTTTCATGATTCCATGAACAGGCCAAAAATTGAATATATTACTTATACTTATGTAACATATTATCAGTCAAGTATGAATTATCAAGTTTCATCTAACTTGACTGGTTTTGGGAGATTTTGGATTAAATGAGACAAAACGGAGGCTAAGGAATAGCCTAAACAGCACGCAAACGTCAGCAAACAATCAGCGTTATTGAATGGCGTTGACGTTGGCCTGCCAAAATGACGCGAATGTGGGTGTGACTTAAATCAATCTGCTCATGAAGGTATGGCGGCATCTCACATGTAAAGATTCTTTTAAAGACTTGAAGTGGAAATTTAAATATAACGCTGTGCAATAAAATTGATAAACCAGTAGTGGTTTATAGATTTCAGGACGTTACTCATGGACGTCCATTGTAATGTTGCGTAAAATGTCATAGTATTGACAGCATATGCACAACGGTGCGATTTTTTCTTATCTTTAATGTCATGTGATAAATAGAATCTAACATTCATGCTCCTGTATTATTGAATTTAAATAAATTCTTTGCTAAAAAGAGATAAAATGCTCAACAAGCCTCACATTTGTCACTTTTCTCCAATAGTCAAGGAGCTAAGTTTTTGAAAATTGAGTACACACAATTTTCCTGCCAGTAAAGGTTTGATTCAGAAATAGTTAGAACTACCCTTCTACAATATTTCTAGGTACGTCGTACAGTCAGATCGTGGCAGCAGTTTTTCAGGAGAAGTTTTTTTATACACCTGCCCCATTTTACTATTAAAACAAAAGTGTGACACTCAAATAAGAAATGGTATCCAGTTGGTATCCGGATGAAGCACACAGCCATTATGTATTGCCAAAAGCTAAACAAGTACCAAAATAAATTATTGCACCCAGAAACGCACCTTTTATATCATAAATGTCATTTACATAATATTTTCATTTACACCTTATAGATCAATTAATTTTGTTCAATAGGTTAATTTGAGTACCTCTATAAGGAGTATTGAGGGTTTTAAAACCCATGTTCTGAATGGAAAATTACCTGACTATTTCAAAAGTAGAAACAGCTTGTTTCTATCATAAATACTTTAAGAATAATAAGCAGTGGACTATGATTACCCCCAATAAATGTTGAATATGGTTAGAGCCATTTCACTTTAAAAATTGTGAAATTTTTAATTTATTAATTTAAAAATACATGATTATGGAAACAAATATGTCTCTTGCTGATGTTTATTTCTTTTGAAATATTTTTCATTTATAAATTAGAATTCTTGATTACGGAGTTTTATACAACAATCACTCTGATTGGTTGATATTTTTAATTGTTCTACCTGTATATAAAGAGAGTTTTCTAAAAGAGGTGCACAGTTTGAATAGATTTAGGACAAAGAAATATTGTCCAGGTTGTTATAAAAATACCCACCCACCTGCCACTTTTCACTTAATATTTTGATGTTTAATTGAAATCTTAGTACATGTTAGTTTCTTATTCTAGAGAAAATCATATTGGGCATTGAAACGGAAAGTTTGTTTTTCCTTTTTGTAATAAGAAACATATAGCTTTCATATGCTAAGATGGTTACATCTACATGTTTTTTGGGAAACATGTGTGGAAATAAATTTATGTTTCAGTTTTTATGCATTATTTAATATAGTGAGGCATTTTTTCTGCAATATTAATTTATGATTAATACGCCACATGTACATTTAATATTTACTTAATGCAATTGGATGAATATTGTATTATAGTACATGTGAGTGATATTCTTTGATGATTGTTTAATGCTTGTATTGAGTAACATGGACAAATAAAATGTACAATATATTCTATAAATCAACTCCAGTTCTCCATAGTCTTTTAATCACTTTCTTTAGAGGAATGTATTATAAGCATGAAATACTATTTGTCAACTATAAAAAATCATAAATGGGTATTCTATGTATAAGCGACAGTAATAACTATACTTTAAGGCATTTTTGGAGTAAAGTACCATTCTATTGCCTGCATGACAATATGTAACGTGCATTACAAACTTTATAACTTACTACATATAATGCTAAATACTTTATATTGTATGTCATATATAGTGTGATTCACGTAAGTTGGCAGTGATCTACCTTTATACATGACAAGTGCATTGATGTAAATAGGAGACACAGGTATATATAAGAATCTCATTAATATCATTGTTATTATTAAAGAAACACAAAAAATATTCAATATATAGCTGAGCGGATAGGGAGAGCAGATATAGTACTCAGGGTCCAAGGTTAGAATCCTAGCAAGACACCATATTTTCTGCATCTTTTTCCTTTTCGTTTCATATCTTAGGTGTCCTTTTGTTCCTAATTCTGAAATGAAAGTTTTTACAATTGCTAAATACCCAAAATATTTAACGTAAATCATATACATTGAAGGATGACACATTATTATTTGGGTAACTTTAATATGCAATATGTGCTTGTTGTAGCATGTAGTTAAGTCGTAAGGTCGCTTTTATTAGATTGCCAGTCAGTTATTCTGTCACACTATTTCTGGACAGACTTTTTATGGAAGGGTTCTTATACCTGGTGTATTTATATTTTCACTGGTAACTGGCGGTAGCGATATATATTTCACCAGTAACTGGCGGTAGCGATATTCAATCTCAACAAAAGGATGTTGCCAGACCAGAGATCAAACTCCCTTCCCCTTTTTGAAGTCCACAAAAAAGCCAAATTACTAGACCGACTCGATACGAACTAAATAATATATGAACTGTTTGGTTTTAATGCTGAAATATGTGGTTATTTCTGTGATCTCAATGGAATTGAACTAAGTTTAAAGAGATCAAAAAGGTTAAAAGTATAGGACATGCTATTATATTTATCAATCTATCTACTGTTACTGACTCGCTCTGTTCGGAACATCGTTGTACCAGGGAGTTACAATTTTGTAATTTACAAAAAAAAATCCAGAATACATAGACACCTTCGTTACAACCATGCTTTAGCCAAAGTTAGCGACCTGTGATATCTTGGATTGTATACGTTATATCTTTTTCAAAGGTACACTTACCAAAAAACCCGCAATTTACAGTCACTTTTCAGCTCCTGTTTTGAATAATAGTCTTTTTTTTGCTAACAGCAAAAGACTGCCACTTTTTGTGAACCAGATTATAGTATCTTATTTAAATATTTCAAAACTGTTTTGTTTTAAATTTATAACGAAATACCAGTTTATCTTCAAAAAATATCATTTTTTTTCTAAAGTTCTATATCTATACATATTTACATTGAAGCCGTTACTTAATTACAAAGCTAAAAGTTTGAGGATGTAGAAATTTTGTAATATTTATCAGAAGAAAAAAACACAAATATGTTTTATTGAATGAAATAGACAGTGTGATTCACACAAGTTGGCAGTGATTTACCGTTATACAAGACACGTGCATTGATGTAAAAAAAGGAAACACAGGTATACTCAAAAATCATATTAATATGATTCTTATTATTAAAGACCCACAAAAATTATTCAATATATACTTGCGTGGATAAGGTGGACACTTATAATACTCAGGTCTGAGGTTCAAGTTCTTGCAACATTTTTTATTTTTGGAGCTTTTTCTTTTTCGTTTCATGTCATGTTTGTCCTGTTTGTTCCTATTTCTGACTAGAAAGTTTTTTTGAATTGCTAATACCTAAAACATTTAACATAAAAGATACACATTGAAGGAAGAAATTGACAAATCATTATTCGGGTAACATAAATATGCACCATGTGCTTGGTGTAACATGTAGTTGGGTCATAATGTTGCTTTTATCAGATAACCAGCCAGTTATTCTATCACACTGTTTCTGGCCAGACTTCTCATACTAAGTGTATTTATATTTTCACCACTAACCAGCGGTACCGAGATGCAATCTCACAAAAAAAGATGTGGCCCAACCAGAGTTTCAACTAACCTCCGCATTTTAAAAGTCCAGAGAAGTCAAATTACTAGACTGACTCTCTACACATTAAATACTATATGATATTTGCGGATTAAATGCTGAAATATGTGGTTATTACAGTGATCTTAATGAATTAGACTAAGTTTAAAGACTTTTTTAAAGCTTAAAGTATAGCGCTTGCTTTGATATTTATCTATCTATCTACAGTACTGTTACTGACTCGCTCCTTTTGGAACATCATTATGCCAGGGAGTGATAATTTTGAAATCTACAAAAATCGAGATAACACAGACACCTTCATTAGCTTAAGCTAGGAACCTTTGCTAATCCGCTCTGTTCCTGGCTGCTCTATCCTGGATTATATACCTGATATCATTTACAAAAGTACACTTACCAAACAAAATAAGAAAGAAGGCAAAAATCAGGAATCGATACAATCAAGCACCACACCTGACCCAGGACACCACATGGGAAAGTACCAACAACAACACAAAAAAACATCACATACAAGAGAATCAAGAGGTCAGCCCCTGTCCAGTAGGTAACCACAAGGCTGCAATCAACAGACAAAAAGCATGGAAAACACAAAACATAAATAACAAAAATGATCCCCAAAAGAAGCACCGCCTTGGAATGGTAAGTAAAAATATTTTTTATGGGAGGGTTTAAACTAGTTTCACAGCGCCAACCTCACCCTAAGTTTATATGTGGATCAAGACACATAGATGTTTGGTTTGCATGAAAAAAAACCTTTCTCATCCATGAGTTAACCAGCAATTTACAGTTACATTTAAGCTCCAGTTTTGGATAATGAACTTTTCTATGCTAAAGAGATTACCATAGACAGTAATCAGTCGTACCCAGTGTACTATTGGACACTTTATACGAATAAGGTCAGTAGCATAATATTGGCTAGCTCCTTGTATATCTAGGTTAATTTATGATAGAAAAAATGGTAATTACTAAATGTATAGAGAGGTTGTATTATATTATCGAAATTATACTCTCTTTGCTTACTTTCCTTATAAAACCAATCACCAAAGAGGTGGTAGAATAAAAAGTTGATATATGTGAAATTAGATATTATTAATTTAAATGAGAACTTATTATTATTTATTTGGTCGCGAGTTCAATCCCGGCCCGGTACCATACTTTCGTGGAGATTGATCATGAAATAATTTCTATGGTCATTCTCCTCCCTTCCGCTGATTTATTCAAGAAGGGTTGTTGTCAGTTACAAGCGAAAGTATGTGCACAAATTACTGTTTAACCGCTTGCTCAAGCCTGCCCAGGAAAAAGTGTGGTTAAGTGAACTGACCGTTCCACAATGACCATAGCTGTTGACATGGGACGTTAAGCAACAAAAACAAACAAAAACAAAATTATTATTTATTTAACTGAGTACTTTTGGTCACTAGCCTAACTAAAAACGCTTTATAAGGAGAGGTTTTATACAGATGAAAAACATTCCCTGAAAATGGCTAAAACCAGTTATAATGATGGGTTTTACTTAATGACAATGATCTCATTTGATATGATCATATACAAGAAAACTGGTTACTTGCTGCTCATAAAACTATTTTAAACCTATAAGACTAATCAGTCAGAATAATGTCAGGCCAAATTAGACATTGTGATACTCAAGTAGCTAATGTAAAATAAATTTATAATGTTCTTTTAGAATGTTGGATGGAAAAGTAAAATATTTAAAAAAAAACGTAGTCATGAGATATAAAAGTAAGTAAGGGTGCAAAGATCAGGAGTCGATACAATCAAGTACCACACCTGACCCAGGATACCAATGGGAAAGTGACAAACTCACAGCAGACACCATAAACGAGAGCCAAGAGGTCAGCCCTTTCCCAGCAGGTGACAACAAAGCACATATAAATAGACGCGCACAAAGACATCACAAACACAAGACAGAACAAAAACATAAAAGATCCACAAAAGAAGCGACGCCTTGGAACGGTCAGTAAAATATTTTACTTGAGGGCTCAAACCTGTTTTACGGCGCCAACCTCACCCTTAATTCAGCTGTGGATCAAGACACATAGATGTTTGGTTTGCATGAAACACCCCTAAATTAAAATGCATCATCTCCTGAAACATATAAATCAAGATATAACAAGGAGATAAAGCAAAGATAAGGACTCATCAGTAAATAAAACTGAATACCAGAGCAAAAGAAATCCTACAGGTAAACCCCGGTGGGCCTGACAAACAGCCAAAGCATCAGGCCCCTACCATCTCACCAATAGATAAGACTAAGTCGGAACCATCATAGAGTCTGAAGTCCCACCCACCGGCGTGCAATTAAAGAGAAAAGCAAAGTTGCCAACCTTGATTGGGTTGACCACCAAGCATGCAGACTGTTGCAATACATTAATGTTATAGCCAATCTTTTTATAATGGGAAATTAATTTAATGAACTGCGCTGAAAAATTATTTGAGCCAACAATCTTCTTCAATTTATACACCAAGTCACCATAGGAATCAGGTTCCGAAAGTCCTTGGAGCAAAAGAGATTTAAGTCCAACTTGGAATTTAGAAATCAAATCATAGTATCGTCTATAAAATTTTGAATTTTTTTTGCGAAGTTTATGATACCAATAGCCTTGTTTTAGAAGTTTCTGAGTTAACAATTTATTGCGAGTGTTGAAGTCAGAAACATAGCTAGATTCTCTAGCAGAACAAATGAGTTGAGAGATATAGACTCCATAGGATGCAGAACAAGGAACATCACCATCTAAAAATGGGAAATTGACAATTTCAAAATCAAAGTCGTCACGTTTATCATAAATTTTGGAAGAAACAATATCATTAGAAATTGACAAATGCAAGTCTAAAAATGCCGCTTTGGTATCAGAGGTATTGGCTTTATTCAGTTGGAGCTCTGAAGGGTATATTTGACTAACCATATTGTCAAAATAAACATTATTAATATTTAAAATATCATCCAAATATCTGGATGTGGTGTTAAACGCATCAATAACATCAGCCTGCTTATCATTAGAAAGAGACATCATAAAGTCCCTCTCATAACAAAACAGGAATAAATCTGCAACCAGGGGAGCACAATCAGTGCCCATAGGAATCACAACTATTGGTCTATACAGCTTGGTGCCAAATCGAGTAAAAATATTGTCCAACAAAAAGGTCAGCGCATCACATATATTTTGACACGACCGTGCATGATGTTTTTTAGGTTTTTCTGAAGTGAAAAATGCATTTCTGTCATTACATGCAAGATAAGGAGAGCCTCCTCTCTGGAAGGTTATTTCAATAAGATCAATAAGTTTATCTTAATTAAATTATGAGGTAAAGTAGTGTAAAGGCACGTACAGAAATCAGCCCCTGGACTACAACTGGTGTAATAAATCCAATAAAACATGAGTCATCATGTAAGACCCTCTATTGAATTAATGAATGAAGAATGATATGACGAAACCAATAAGACTGTGCGCTGTACACTGACTAATATCAGCCTATCACTCAGTTGGTGACCTAGGATACATGCTTTTTTTACGTGGACAGCAAGGACTCTGATCAGACTGATGCCTAGAAAAATGTATATTTTTGTGACCACAATCCTATTGTTGCAGCTCAAATCTATATTCCAGGGTTCATTTTCTTTACTGCAGTGCTAATTTTCGAAACATTCATTTATTATATGACGTCGCGACTGCGAGTTAAATAACGCAATGCAATAAATCGATAAACCACTAGTGGTTTATCGATTTTCGGGAAACGTTATTACTTCTATAACAACGTTGTGTACATAATGTCAAAATTATAACGTTTTACGGCAGATATGAGATTTCAAAGTTATCTTAATGTAATATGATAAATAGAATCTAACATTCGTGCTCTTGTATTATTAAATTCATTAAACGCGTTGTGAAAAAAAAATAAAATGTTCGACAAGCCTCGCGTTTTATCTCTTTTCCCCAACTTGTTTAAGGTCACTGCCCACACCTGGGCGATTTTTTTCCAAAAAATATAATTTTTTCAATTTTTGATATTCTGTAGTACATCATATTATAAGAAAAATAACGCATTTTAAAGAAAATTTACCGTCCACTTCAAAAGTTACAGCTCTTCATTATATGGCCTATGTTGGCCTTTTTACGCAGCTTTTTGGAAACTCAATAAGACAAGTAAAATATTCTGTGACTCAATTTTATATTTGAAAATCGTTATTTCAAACAAGTAAGTAATGGTGCAAAGATCAGGAATCGATACAATCAAGTACCACACCTGACCCAGAATACCAATGGGAAAGTGACAAACTCACAGAAGACACCACAAACGAGAGCCAAGAGGTCAGCCCTTTCCCAGCAGGTGACCACAAAGCACATATAAACAGACGCGCACAAAACATAGCAAACACAAGACAGAACAAAAACACAAAAGATCCACAAAAGAAGTACCGCATTGGAACGGTCAGTATAATATTTTACTGGAGGGCTTAAACCGGTTTAACGGCGCCAACCTCACCCTTAATTCAGATGTGGATCAAGACACATAGATATTTGGTTTGCATGAAAGACCCCTAACTTATCAATGCATCATCTCCTTAAACATATAAATCAAGATATAACAAGGAGATAAAGCAAGGATAAGGACTCAACAGTAAATTAAACTGAATACCGGAGCAAAAGAAATCCAACAGGTAAACCCCGGTGGGCCCGACAAACAGCCAAAGCATCAGGCCCCTACCATCTCATCAATAGATAAGTCTTTAAGTCGGAACCATCATAGAGTCTGAAGTCCGACCCACCGGCGTGCAATTAAAGAGGAAAGCAAAGTTGCCAACCGTGATTGGGTTGACTACCAAGCATGCAGTCTGTTGCAATACATTAATGTTATAGCCAATCTTTTTATAATGGGAAATACAAGACATAGAGGATATCCAGGGACAGGAATAATGGAAGGAGATTGTACACACAATCCTGAGGATTGGAAAAATAAGAGCATTAAATGAAAGTGCGGGGAGCCTGCAAAGCGATTAATAATTAAGAACTTTTTCTCAAACCATTCTTTTACAGCTATACAAGTATTTTTCTTCATACCACGCTTTCAAACCAGCATTCATCGATATTTATGCATTCGTTTTCAGCAATTACTGACTGATAATTCAATATTTAAACATACTTTAAAAAGATAAATGTTCTATTTTTTTTTAAGGAAAGTGATCATTATATAAAATGCATTATGACAGAATTTTAAAAAAAATCACCGTCTTATTAGAGAGATATTACCAAATAATTATCCTACCCCCTAAACTGCAAAATAATGAACTAAGCAGGCTTTTCTTATTTCTAAGCATGTTTAAACCTTACGAACCAAACACTTTTGATTGAAATACCTCACTGTGAACTGCCAAATGAAACTATATGTATTCCAAATACTTGGAACATTTATATGCATTTATGAGAAGACTTTTCAATACCAAAAACGATACCAAAATACCCCACCCACAGTAAAAAAGAAACTTATCTGCATTTTGTCTGAACACCTAGTCGATTTATTTTGACCAAATTTGCATATATACATCATTAGGATAGAGATGTAATGTTTTGGGGACATTTACCTTTTTTTTCAATGTCACGGGGTAACTCTGCATGTCTAATTTAGGTTAAAAATGTGCTGGTTTAATATGCATCGCTTCAATTGATCGATGCATATACTACATGTATACTCATCCAAAAATTTGAAATGTTTTTAAATCTTTGTTGCGGCCTCGGGCGCCATACTAATGTCCGATCGCGAAGCAAGGCCAGACCTTAAAACTTGACCAGAGGAGGTTTATTTCAATTAGATCTATGTCCCTTGACGGACATCTTTCGGTTGAAACATGTCAAAGGTAGAGTTAACTTGGAGATAAGCAAAAATTTTACCGTAAAATCGAGAATATTTTATTGCTCATTATATCTATACATTTATTTGCTTTGGGTGCTCAAAAGAACCATCTCACTGAGTACCTATAACTTACCTATGCTTTGGTTGGACCCATATTTATATGAAAAAGGTTCTTTTTATGCCCACACCCTTCCCGCTACTGAAGGGGGTATTCAGTGGCGCGGAGGGGGAGGGGGTATTATCTTTGGTACGGATTCCGTCGGCGTTGGTCATGGGCGGAATTGGCCACGAGTAGTCTAGAGGGGCTAGATATTTCCTATGTGCATACCATATGAAACAGGTTTGTGGATCGGGTCCGCATTTACATGAATATAAATGCATATATGAGCATCGATGCGACAAAACCTGTCTTCAGGGTTTCCGATAAGATCATACCAAAAACCAGCCCTCTCAGCGACAGAGACTAGATAGAACTAGTGAAGTCTCGCTTGGAGCAAGTTTAAATACGGTACTATTCAATTTGTCAATAGCAAAGGCGCTGATCAGACTGCGCGGATGCGCAAGCTTGTCTGTGCCTTTGTTGTTTGTAGACCCCGATGGCAGAATTCCTCGCGTACCTTTAGTAAATTTAGAGTAGGCCTAGTATAATTTAGATTCACGACTATACTTGGGTCAACCTTAGGCCAAGATAGCCCTTGTGGCTAAATATTGGAACACATTTGACATAAGGCGAAATGTTTAGGACCCAAACTAAAGCGAGGGACCCTCAACGTCAACGTCAAGTTCAATACTTGTCGTTTACGCATAATGACGTCATAAGAGCAAGTGACGTCATTAACGCACGTCAGGTTCTAAGTAGACGCTAGACAACGTGACGAGTTAGTCTGTCTTGGTGAAATTTTAATGCAGGTAAAATAAAACCAGAAAATCATATATAGATCTATATACAAGTAGTTTTATCATTATTGTTGTTGTGGACTGTCAAAAAACCGCGAACAGTCGACTGACATTTCCCTGGTATAATGCGTGTTCCATTACACTGACTGATTTTTTTCTTCTCACAGAGCTGAGCGTCCATCGTTTAGTATCCGTAAAGAATGCAAACTTTTGTTGTTCATTATACTTAAAATTTTGTTTGCATTTTTAATGTGATATCAATCACTTTCAGATTACCAACGTGCAGTGTAACGGCCATTACTGTCTCTAGAAAACATTTCATAGTTGCGTAAAATCACACTTTGTCATAATCGAACGCTACCAAGTATTACCTCCCTTGATGATTTAGAGTTACGGTTATTGCTATGGGTAGTGACCTTAATTAATTCAATAAAACACGAGCACTCATGTAAGGTCCTCTATGTATACCTACCCTCACATAAAGTGTCAGTATTGAGGTTCCATGTTCCATTCTCCATACACTGTAAGGCGACCATATTCTGGGTACGGTGGTATCCACTAGCACAAGTAAAATTATCACAAGTTGAGTTTACTGCCACACCACAGTCCGCAGAAAGTTGCCAGCTGGAAACGCTTGCAGGACACTCAATTTCTAAAAAGTTAATTAACACATGAGTATTTAGGCCAGATTTTTTTTAGTTGATTTACGGGATTTTTTTTCAGATTTAGGGTCGGGGGGACGAATAAAATGAATATAAAAGCTCTGAAAATGACCAGTTTTCAGATTGTTTTTGTTTTAATATTTTCAGAGCTTTTTTTTAAAAAATATCCCTAGAAACAGTAATACTAGTAATAGGTAAACCAACAGTCTGTATTAAATCTTTAAAAATTTCATCATTTTCCTAAAATTCTGAACAGGACAATCACTTCAAACAGTGTCACTCTCAAAAATGCACAGACAGAACCTCAAAAACAATTTTTTTTTCAACCAAACAAATAATTTTTAGAGTCGGTGGCTAAAATAAAAAAAAATTTCTTAAAAATTAAGTTTTATTTTTTCCTACTTTACGGAAAATTACAAAAGGAGGGTTTGTAAATCAACTTATAAAAAAATTCTGGCCTTACGAAACAGTCGCCTATTGATGTAAATCAGATAATTTAACCACTTCTAGTGAGCGCTATGACTATGTTTATGCATTTAACATCAAGTTTATTATTATATCGAATTACCACATATCATGTCTATGAGTAGAAATTATCAAATTGAATACTTATTTGAAACAACAAAATTCTCCATAAAGCAGTTTGGGAGTAAGAATAAGATATTTGCTTTGCTTGTGCTGTAACTCTGTGTTCTCTCTCTCTCATTCGCTCATAGGGCTGTAACTTGGTTTGCATTCTGTAATTGTGGCATTCAGAGTCATACTAGTTTACTTTAGATTAATATTTTTACATATTTTTAGATGTTGTTACTGCTGTTGTTAAAGCAGAGAACGGTTAGTATTTCCAATTGTACTTAAATATTGTGTTGACATTACTTGTATAATTCTGTGAGTAAGGAAAATGTTTTCGCAGAAAGCATAAGACCACTTTTCATTGTTTAATGGAGTGCTATAAGTGATCAATTTTGCTGAAACTCCACCAGCGAAATAGCATAAAATAGAATTTTGCTGGCGGGCCAATGGTGGCCAACTTGTATATGCTTTCTAGATATGGCTACTAGGTGCATTTTACTAAATGGGCCTCGTCGCAAGAAAACCTGTCTTCAGGGTTTCCGTCAAAGCAAGATTCAAACCAGTATCCTCAGCTACAGAGACAATCTAAAAAATTGAAAATTTCACCAGTAGCATGTTTACATATGAAATATCCTATAAAGCGAATAACAAAGGTGCTGATCAGACTGCGCAGATGCGCAGGCTGGTCTACGCCTGTGTTGTTCGCAAACCACCGAAGACAGGTTTTCTCGCTACGAGGCACAAATAAAATTAAGTCTCACCTTTCAGATTGTAGCCACAGTGTATATTTCGATGAAATGTGACCAAATTTGACACATCGACAGGATTTTTTTTCTAAAATTATACTAAATGGATTACCTGTGATACATTTTTACATGTGCCTCATCGCAAGAAAACCTGAATCTGGGGGTTCCGACAGAGTGACATTCAAACAAGCCTGAAGGGCAACAAAAACTAGCTAGAGAATTAAATTCTTTATTGCAGCCAGTTTCGATGTGATACGGTATAATAAGCGAACAACAAAGGCGCTGATCAGACTGTGCGGATGTGCAGGCTTGTCTGCGTTGTTGTCGTTTACGAACGCGGAAGACAGGTTTTCTCGCGTCAGGGCCAAATACATGCAAGATAAATCACACCTATACACAAATCTGACGGGTCGTGACTCCATTGGCCTGATTCTGCACAGGTCAAGTTGGCAACACCTTCATTTCGTTTGTAACCGCTAATACATGTAAAGGCATTGCATGTTTCATCTACTCTGCTAGTACAATCTTGTGGAAGATCTCCATTGGAAATACTTGTTTGACAAAATGTTTCTGAAATTTAGGAAATTAGCGACATTAGAATTGATATAGATTTTTGTAAACTGTCCATACATTATTTTAATTATGATATGAGCTAGCTATGGAAGAAATTGTGCGAACTATTTTGTAAATTACGATCTAGTTTATGTAAGAATATCATTATTTTGCTTGTATTACTTGACTTTTCACTTACTGTAAAGGCGGCAACTTTAATATTCATATCTGAGTGTGGTTCGGCTATATCATCTGCTAAGGAAGGGAAATCAGGTTTTATTTATAATTTGGTAAAGAGTTAATAAGCTTTTTGAGCCACGCATACATGCGTGGATTTCATGAAAATCCTAATAGTATACACACTGAACTCACATTTATTAACCCTTAAAGCTCACAATCACTAAATGTATATTTTTTGTCGTCCAGTAAACTATTTGAAGCCTCATAGATGACAAACAGTTTGGACCCAGATCAGACTGCTCCTACGAGCAGTCTGATCTGGGTCCACAATGTTTGCCTCCCTGCTTATGTTAAATAGACATTTTCAGATGCAGTTATTTTGCTGGCGTTTTAAGGACTAAATAATGACTGAGGTGGTGGCACAAGATGATGCAGTTACTTTTGAATAAAACCACGCCATCTTTTCATCTTTTACCTATGCCTAAGGTTGACTAATCCTTATAACGCATTCATGAGGCGCCGCCTTTACAGTAAGCGAAAAGTCAAGCAATATTGCCAAATACCTAGCACTCTGTAAGTACAGTGTATAACTGGTCCCAGGGTTATTTAACGCCTGCATGCCAAACTTTTCAGCTGATTCGAAACTTGGCCAAAAAGTGACAATGATTACACGGCTATCACAGAACCAAAAAAACAGAATAAAACGTCTTTTTTTCTTGGATGTGTTTAAATAATTGTTGGAAAACATGCTGAAACCGAAAGTTTGAAAAAAAAATGCATTTCAAACGAAAGCATTTTTCGGAAATATACAGTGAGCATATACTGACACGAGTGAAAATATACCTTCATAAAATGGGTCATGGGGGAAAATTGTAATTATTTTCACCAAGCAGATAACTTATAGATATTTGCTTTCACTCACATACAGAGGGATAATTATGCAACAAAACAAAACCAAAATATGTATTTTAAATTTTACCGCTGATGTGTAGTTTGCAACGAAACTATGACGTGATTCGGAACTGGGAAAGATTCGAAACCGGGCCATTAACTGTACATTATTTAGCGACAGAATAATAAGATTTTCTACACTAAAACAATATTGAAAACATTTTACACAGGGCCAGGTGCAAAAAGCGGTTTCAGTGACGGGTGATGACGCAGATTGATTACAAATTTGAATCAACCAAATAGACAAATCATATGTTTTGTGAAAAGCTTAGTAAGCAAGTATGACTCATGTACCTACAATGCTCAAATCAGACAGGTCAGTATGCAACAGCCATGCCACCTATTGTACGATAATGTGCGAAACTTAAATATTTGATCTTTGACCCCACCTAGGGAGTCAGGGGGTGGTGTTTTTTTGTCACTGTGCTTATATACAGGCACTGGGCAATCGTGACCTATAGTGAAACGTTAGATATAGAAGCTTTGGAAAATGTTAAGTTCATTCGCATATTGCCGGTACTTCATAGACCAAAAGTGGTAGATATTGGTGGTAATACTATATAGAAAAACATGCCATATGCCTAAAGGACTATAGACTTCAGTTATTTTTAAGTATTCAGTATGTGCATGGCGATTTATGTAAGCATTTAGGAATATATTCGAGTACCGATCATCCAGATCAATGATTGAAGTCTATAGTCCTTTAGGCATATGGCATGTTTTTCTATATAGTATTAATACCAATCTCTACTACTTCCGGCCTATGAAGTACCGGCATTACGCGTAAACACCACCAAATCGACGTATACGTTTACCAGTGTGATCAAGCACTGATCCACTGATGAGAGTTTTATTTTTGTGACATCATTGTGTCTGAGGCCTGACCCGCCATCATGCAATTAAAGAGAAAGCCATAGTTATTAACTGTGTTTGGAATTATAACCAGGCATGCAGACTGTCGCATTCCGCCCTTGTTAGCTATAACTCTTTTACAATGCTTGATTGTCTTATAAACTGATCATGAACAGAAGACTTTCCAACAATTCTTTTGAATTAATTAACCTACTGCCTTGAAATACCTTGTTGCAGAAAGAAAAATCAAATTTGAGAGTAAGCCAAAGATCAGGAATCTATACAATCAGGTACTACTCCCTATCTGGGAAACCATATAGGAAAAGCACACAAGGAAATCAATAGTTTTTTTTGTATAATACAGTAAAACTTGTTTATAACGGCCACTCTCAAAAACACCAACATTGGTTATTAAGCCCAATTATTGCTTTATGCCGGTCAAAAGTATTGCAGAATGCTCCAAGGGAAGCATTCTGCAATACTTTCGACCTTCATTAAGCTACCATTTGTTGTTAAGATCTTTGTTTTGTCTGTTTTTAAGTGGCCGCTTAAGACAGGTTTTACTGTAGATGTCATTAATCCAATGGAACTGGGGCTTGTTTATTAATGACTAAAAACAAAAGGAAGTATTTAGGTAGAAATGTATCCTCATTTAGTATACAGCTACTAATATCACATGATTAAAAATTGAAGATAAACTCTTAGTAATAAGTGAACTTATATTGACACCTTTAGAGAAAATTTGGGTAAATTCGTACGGTCAGCTAAATGCGGAGAGCAATCGTGTTTGTTTCATATTTAAATTATTGGAATGAATAAAAGATAGAGTAACGAAGCAAACAGTGAAAATCCTTATGAGATGGCTCGTTAAGAGCCGTCTAGATCTCTTCTTGATTTCCACTGTTTGCAATTGTATGTCCGAATTTACCAGATGTCCAAAGTTACCTGACTTTACCCTACTTGGCTGCTTTTGAAATATGCCATTGCATGATGTTACATTACTTCGCGGAAAAAAAAATGTCAAATACTTTTGAAAAATCTGAAATCTACCTCATAAAAACATGTCAAACACTGTTGTTGATTCGTTGTTTATTATTGCTGCCATTGTTTAAGGTTTGGGTCTGTCTTTGGTTCATGTTTTGCTTTTCAGTACTTTATGTCCTTTTAGATATGCAATCATCTTGATGGAGAAGAGAAAGCTTGTTTCTTTACTAGTATTGTATTCCTTATGTCTTGTGACTGGCAGTGTTCTGTGGCTTTTTCTTGAGGTGCCATAGGTTGGTCTGCAGAGTGTTTTTGCGGTATTTCCTGACCATACTCACTTGCTTTTTTATTAATGTTTATCATATGACGTCGCGTCTGGGAGTGAAATAACGCCATGTAATAAAATCTGTAAACCACTAGTGGCTTATCGATTTTCGGGAAACGTAATGACGTCCATAACAACGTTGCGTACATATTGACAATATATAACGTTTTTACGCAAGAAATGAGATTTCAAAGTATTCTCAATGTCATATGATAAATAGAATCTAACATTCGTGCTCTTGTTTTATTGAATTTATTAAACTCGTTGCGAAGCCTCGCATTTTATCTCTTTTCCCCAACTCGTTTAATAAAATCAATAAAACATGAGCACTCATGTAAGATCCTCTATTACTCGCACACCAGATCAGGATTTCCGTTGTTTTTACCCATGTGAGATATCTCTATCTTACACACCCGTACCAGCCCTAGAGAAATTTAAAAAACAAACAGCCTCACGCTGGCCGCACGTCGATCCATGACGACATTGCTTTGTTAAAATGACGTCACCGTGGCGCATCTCAGCGTATTCAGGATTTTCACGAAGTCTTTTCAAGTTTTTTTCCAATATAAATGAGATATTACATGGTGATCAAGAAAAAGAATCCATTATTCGTATAAGTTTCCATCATGAGTGTGAGGATGGGATAGAAAAATCCGTCCCTCGCGATCAACGATTGTCATCACTCAGCAAGCCTCGTGATGCCAATCGGTAATCCTCGGGATGGATTTTTCTATCCCACCCTCACTCATGATGGACACTTATAATACAAACCAGTGCATAAAGCTGTCGTATCAGCATCCCACGATCCATCATCAGAGCAGCTGATAGAGAAAGGTGTGCTGCTTTCGTAACCATAGCTACAATTGGCACTTGTGCACACTGACCCGATACCTAATGAGCAGCTGTCTGACAGTTGGCCATTAACAATATTTCTGAGACATTCAACAGCTAAAAAGAAAATATAATAAAACCATGTAAATAACACACCCAAGTAAATAAATTATGGCTGATATATTTAAGAATTTTTGTTTTCTGTGATGATGCATTGCATAAGTTATGAGGCCTATGTGCGACCTAAACAGTTTTGCATTTTAACAAAAACACAATCTAGGGCGAAGAGTTGATGCCAGAAAATTTGAAGTTACGCCCCAGTAGCTTAGGTTGCTATCCACTCTCAGAAAAATTGTGTTATGTTACTGTTGATTTATTGTTTAATATACCTCCAATTGGTTTAAATGGGCTCTGTGTTTAGTCTTTACTTTGTTACGCATTCCGTTTTTGCCCTGCCTATGTTTGCAATAATCTAGAAGAGGAAGAGAGAGCTGGTTGCTTTATTTTAATTGTATACCTGATTACTTGTGACTGTTAGAATGTGACTCTTTCTCACAGTGCTGTGGATTGGTCTGCGGCGTGTGATTGTGATATTTCCTGAACATACTCGTTTACGTTTAGGTGCAAATGCTCTTTATAACTTCTTTTGATTAGCTGATTCTACGGCGAAGATTTGGTACCAGCAAAATGCATTTAAGTCCCCCCCCCCCCTGTGGCTTAGGCTGCTGTCCGATCTTAGGCCGTGGTTCTGTTGCTGTTGTTGAATTTTTGTATGTTATTACTCCTATTGTGGGAGTCTGTAATTGTTCTATCTTTTGTTGTACATTACTTTATGTCCATTCTAGTATTGCAATCATCTTGATGGGGAAGAGAGAGAGCTGGTTGCTTTGCTTAATTTGTCTTCCTGGTTTCTCGTGATGGTTGAGCTGCTCTTCTCGCGGTGCTATGGGGTTGTCTGCGATTTGTGATTGTGGTATTTCCTAATCATACTCACTTACGATTGCTCATATGAACTGGACATTGAAATATGAATTAGCATTGTCCTGAGAAATCGTAAACCGGTCATTACATCAACTTTGGTCGGTTCAGCAACTCGCTTAAAAAAGGGCTGCATTATTTGACCAAAATGACATAGTAAAAGATTATATGTACATTAACAAACACATCAATTGATGATAGATTTTCCAATTTTATTTAAATTTTTTATAAATGTCTAAAATATATACTAGAGGACTTTGAAAACGCATCATCATATTTTTGCACTTTTCTTGCAAACCGTATATGCGATTGAAAAGTTACTCGCAGGTTTTAATGTGCAACCCAGAATTGGCATGAACCAGTCGTTAATGCCACTGCACAATTTCGCGACGCTTCTGATGACGTAACAAGGGACACACAACATCCAGCATCTTTCTGCACAGTCAGTTGAAGCTTTTTGATTTTTGTGTGCTTAAGCTTAATAAGATTACCTTCAGATAAAAGAATGTTTTGACCTTTCGATCCATCACAGGTTCCGAGGGTGTGTGAAAGTACAGAACGTGTGCTTGCATGTTTCTCTACGTTCCATTCGATTTAATTTGATATGCAGCATGAATACTTTTAGAATAAAATGTTTTGACCTTTTGACCTGACCCCAAGGGCTGCGGTGTGTGTACTGACAGAATATGTGCTTGCATGGTGCTTTATGATCCATTCCCTTTGATTTGATATGCAACATGTCTACTTTCAGTAAAATAATCTTTTTACCTATTGACCTCATCTGGGGATTGAGGGTTGTGAAAGTACATAATATGTATGACGACACACGGCATATCTGTAAGTTATAAGGCCTATGTGCAACCTAAACAGTTTTGTGTTTTAACAACAACACAATCTAGGGTGAAGATTTGATGCCCAAAAATTTGAAGTTACGCCCCCAGTAGCTTAGGTTGCTATCCACTCTAAGGAAGAATGTTATGTTGCTGTTGATTTATTGATAAATGTACCTCCCATTGGTTTAAATGGGCTCTGTGTTTAGTCTTTACTTTGTTATGTATTCCGTTTTGCCCTGCCTAATTTTGCAATCATCTAGATAAGGAAAAGAGAGCTGGTTGCTTTATTTTACCGTCTTCCCGATTACTTGTGACTGTAAATATGTGACTCTTTCTCTTAGTGCAGTGAATTGGTCTGCGGTGTGTGATTGTGATATTTCCTGGACATACTCGTTTACGTTTAGGTGCAAATGCTCTTTATAACTTCTTTTGATTATCAGATGTGTTCATATGAACTAAAAGCTGAAATATAATGCTGCAGGATTAGCATTGTCCTGAGGAATCGTAAACTTGTCATTACCATCAACTTTTGTCGGTTCAGCGACTCGCTTAAAAAAGGCTGCATTATTTGACCAAAGTGTCATAGTAAAAGATTGAATGTACATTAACAAATAGATCAATTGATGATATTTTTTTCGATTTGATTAATATTTTTTACCAATTTCTAAAATACTAGAGGACTTTGAAAACGCATCACCATATTTTTGCATTTTTCTTGCAAACGGAATACAGTGAGCCACTTTAGTTACGCACCACTTATAAAATGTAAAATTTTCCGAAAAAGAAATGTGATATTTTTATTCTGAGTCTACCAACGTAAAGCACATCTATATTTGCATTAGCCATTGAAATTTCATTGTGATCAGATTAGAAACGAAGGAGTAAATGGATTTTTAAGTGCACTACCCTCAAAACACCATTTCACATTGCATTATCTCGAATATAACTCAGATCACATTGCACTTTTTTCAGGGTCGAATTTCTGCTATGCCAGATTTAAGAGCCGATTTTGTCTTGGCAATATCTAAGACTGGAATGTAATTGTTAACTTCATAGTTTTTTATTAATGTTTTTACTATTTTGGTTCCCAGCTGACCAAGGTTTGAAAAAAGTTGGTTTTCGTACTTTTTTTTAAGTTAGTTAAAATTTCGTATGATTCTGAGTTAACTAGTTATTAAAACACTTCTTTTACGATTTCATTTTACATAACCATGTATTCGCTGTTTATTTTCGTAAAAAAATTAATGGATTTATTGGCGTCATGGTGTTGACGTTAATGATGACGTCACTACTACCAAGGCTACAAAACGTGTCAATGATAAGATATTTTAGTGTCTTGATACTTCTATGTCAACACGTGACTCATTACAAAATAATTTTCCAAGAAAACCCAGTTTGATTATTGTAACTGACGTTAATATGACGTCAAAACGAGCATTTCTTCAAAAAGTAACGGTGTTACTAAATTCAACGACCAGAAAAAGGGGTTTTACTTGAATAAATAAATTGTTTTTGGTGTTTTCTGTCACAACGATCACCATGGATAATGCCTAGCACAAAACAAAAATAGAAAATTTAGACGTTCCCCTTGCACGTGCATTTCTCAAAATTTGTCAAAATTGCCTTTGAGTAGCAGAATGATTCGCATAAGTGATTCCAATATTTTTTTTTCCGATGCTATCAAACAGATAAACTGTCAATAAATATATTATCATAAAGAATGTACTATTCCAGCATTTTGATCAAAAAATGTGGGCCCTGAAAAAGTGGTGCGTAACTAAAGTGGCTCACTAGTTACTTGCAAGTTTGAGTGTGCAACCCAGAATTGGTATGAACCAGTCGTAAATGTCAATGTACTATCACGCGACGCTGCTGATGACGTAACATGGGTACACACAGCATCCAGCACCTTTCTGCACAGTCAGGTGAAGCTTTTTGATCATTTTTGTGCTTAAGCTGTGGCGTGTATGATGCCATATCAGCAACGCAGTTTAAACCTTAAAGCGCCAACTGCAACAAAAGTCGTCTGCTTTACTCGTATGCTGAAATGTTTAAGAAACCTCTATGGCAAACAGTGTTGACCCAGATCAGACTGCTCTTATAGGAGCAGTCTATTCTGGGTCGACGCTGTTGCTTCTATACTTAATTTGTCAGTAATGTTAGGCAATTATTTGCAGCAGACGACTTCAGCAGACGACATTTTCAGATGCATTTTTCGGCGCTTTAAGGGTTAAGCCTTCCATTAAAGTATTTTACTGACCGTGCCTTGATTTTACTGACCGTTCCAAGGCAGTACTTCTTTTGTGGATCTTTTATGTGTTTTATTTTCTGTCTTATGTTTGCTATGCTTTTGTGCGCGTCTGTTCATATGTGCCTTATGGTCACCTGCTGGGAAAGGGCTGACCTCTTGGCTCTCGTTTGTGGTGTCTAACTGTGAGTGTCACTTTCCCATTGGTATCCTGGATGAGGTGTGGTACTTGATTGTATCGATTCCTGATCTTTGCAGCCTTACTTACTTTTTCTAATTTAAAGTAATTATAACTTCAATATTTCGAAAATAAACGTAAAATTTTAACATCAATTTACAGCTCCTTTTCAGAAACATCTCCATAATTTACCTTTATGCACGTCTTCATTACTGATCTTGACTACGTACACTGACAATCATATCATGTATATCATGGTAGGAGATATGCTGTCATGTGATCAAGAATGTCTTAAAAATTTACGTTGACATCACTTGCACAATACAAAAGAAACGTGATGAAAGCTTAATTTAAGCATAATCTGTCATTTGTTTATGCCCTTAGCCTCCTCCTACAAAACCGGACGTAAACAAATCGAAACTTTGAAAGGCCCAAGATGTTATATTTAATTACTAGACTATAGTAATCGGAGTGGGTGGGGTATGACAGTATCCTTTAAAGGGGTGTACATTGGAGTATACCGAACTGTCAACTCATTTCGAATCATTCAATGATGATTGTGCAATCGTGAAAGAAGTCCAGGACGCAAACCTGTAGAGTCATGATTCAAAAATAATGCGTGTTATTTTGCAGCTGAATTTTTATCGATCCTGTCTTAAAACGAATACTTTTTCAATACCTTAAACTAAATTTACAACTATGAATTTTCTAGGACACACTACAAACTGGCCAAAATATGATATGCAATAAAGATATCCCGCTGACATTCTCAGGGTTTATGAAATAAAGGATTTGATCTGGGTGATGCGTTGTCAAAGTTCTTAAGTATAGCATTAATATTAACTAAGCATCGCATCTTTTGTTTACATGTACTCGTTGCTACGGTTGCTCTAACAGTTAAAATCGTGGCGCGACTGTATTTCAAAAGTGAATCTCCTTTTAAGAGACGGTGAAAATAATAGTGTGGAGTTTTTAAGGACAACACTAAGTATAATATTGTTTTGGTGAACTGGACTTTGCAAGGTCGATGAATTTCGTAATCCACAAAAATCTCCATACAATAAATGCAATAACTTATAATATCGCTATTCTTGTAACACACTCCCAGACCAAACGTCATAGAATAGATGTTACTTACCCAGTGACACACATATAATTTGAACAAGTAATATCTTTACATGTCACGTTTATTGATATATACAAACCCGTGCATAAAGCTGTGGTAGCTGCATCCCATGTTCTGGCACCAGTGCAGCTGATAGAGAAAGGTGTACTGCTTTCGTAGCCATAGCTACAATTAGCACTTGTGCACGTCGCCTCAAAATCTAATGAACAGCTGTCTGACAGTTGGCCATAACTGATACTTTTGGGACACTGAACAGCTGAAAGAAAACATTAAAAACTATTATTCATCATGACGTCAAGTCTGGGAGTGATATAACGCCATGCATCAAAATCGATAAACCACCAGTGGTTTACAGAATTTATTAACGCTATGTAATGGCTTCTGTAGTAGCGTCGCGTATATGGGGAAGTATTTATGGAAGCGTATAGGTACCCCCTAGTACTTTTTATTACGACATATTTTTGTCGTCAAAACGTGAAAAGATCAGGCTATGACGACATTATCTTAAGCGTAATAATTAGATAAACATAATGATATCACGTTATATTTATTACGTCGTACATGTTTATCGTTATAGAATTTCTTGTAATTATATTTGACGAAAAAATATATGATGTCAAATTGTTCAGTATTGTAGTACCTTATCTTGAATTTCACGACTTTCGATATAGCTTTTGTAGATCACGTCATGAATGTTTGCATAAAGTAAATCGCATATTTTCATATATCAGAATTTATTTTTTGAAAGCTGATGAGAACTTTTGGCGGGAAGGTCAAGGGTCAGAGACTACGGATTTAGAAAATAATGGCTCCTTTATAGCTCATCTGAGCCTGATGTGCTATAATTGATATATTTGTAAAGCAATTTCAAAGGGAAAAATCTTTGTGTCCGCCAGGATTCGAACCCAGAACTCCTGCGTGACAGTCGACCACTCTAACCATGTCGCTAAAGAGTTAACCCAACAGCGAGGTTGTTAAGAATGGCACTGTCACTACATTTTGATCAATGTCGGTCTTCTGTCATCAGGCGTGTGTCTGTCTTATGTCGCCGAATATTTACTTTAATTTGGTAGATCTACATGAAATCTCAAGATGCCTCTCTGTCCAAAAACATGGCCGCCACGGGACCCCCCTCTATCCCCAAAAGAAAAAAACAAACAAACTCAAAACCTAAGGAATGGTAACTATGTAACATTCTACAAAACAGCTAAATAAAATGTTAAGCATGGCTTGTTTCCTTAATGTACTTATATAAGACACTTTAAATATCTCCTCTGTAATCAATGATTAGAATTGAATACAAATTGACAGAGATGTTTCCTAGGATACTCTCGAGAAATAAAGCTAAGATGAGCTTGATCCCTAAAATATGGTTGCCTGGGACCGGCTTGCTAAGGCTTTAAAAATTAATTTGGAAGAAATGGCCAATTGGAGACCTTCTACAAAAATTGCTTAAACTGTTGAAAAGGCGCCATTGCGATTCCAATAGATAATCACCTAAAAAGGTGCAATAACAATCAGGTGAGCGATTCATGGCCTCTTTGTTCCCTTTTCTACCATGCATTTCCCTGCGGATGGTCGACAGGAAGTGCTTTCTTCCATTGTGTGACGTCACATATTCTCGTCAATATTTATTATGACGACACAAGTTTTCTCACCATATCTGCGTTTCGCATTTTTTTCAAATGTTTTTTAAGTAACAAAACCTTATTCATTAGTCGTTTTCTGGTTTAATTTGCTTATGTGATAAATACGTTTCATACACACAATCCAGTTTATCCCAATTTATCATATGTTTTGTACCCGAATCCAACCAATGCTCGTTCCCACCAAATTTAAGCACGTGGTTTTGAGAACAAAGACTGACCCAGTCTTGATAATTTTGAGGAGTGTTTTCTTTTACATAACGAAATTGGACTTGCTTTGAAGATGTAAATGTACCGCTAACTTGTTGGATCTATTTTGTTTTAAAGGTTTGCTTCATAAGCAGACTCTAAAGGGTCTACCTGCATATTCAAATATAAATCATCCTCAGAATGTCATGGAAAACGTTGCTATAATGTTTTCAAAAGACAAAACAATAACGTTATAAGAACATTATATAACCTTTCCATAACGTCTTTCGAAAACTTTATTAGGCCGTACAAAACACTTGCCATTTTAACGTCATCCAGACGTGCCATAAAAACGTTATGTCACGTTATCTATAACGTTTTTAAAACATTTTCAAAACGTTTTTATGTAAGCTGGGTTAGTCATCAAATTACTCAACTTGTGATTTAAGTTTGACATATTACGCCTATGACGACGTCTATGATGCTTTAAAATGCTAGTGGGATTGTTCTCTAAAATAACAGGCTCAAATAAAAAAGTTAACCGTTTAAAAGCAGCAAGGTTAATATAAAAATGTATTAAATCAGAAATTCTGCTTTTATTTTTACATTTTAGCACTTTCAAAATTGCAATACACCAATCCCTGATGATGTGTGAATTCAAGTTTATATTGAAAATGCGATAGGTTACTCAAGAACTCACCGTGATTTAAAAGATTTTATTAAACCAGATATTGTACATTTGTAAATATTCTTAGATGTCTTATTTATTAATGTTTATTAAAAATATATACAAATTAATGGAATCATTCTAAATACTAATAATTATTTCCCTACATGCATGGTTTATTGATGTATACGAACCAGCGCATAAATTTGGCGCATGGAATGTCCTTACATGTCTTGGTTATTGATTCATTGTATATACAAACTGGTGTTAAAATATTGCGTCAGTATTATCCTTGTGTATCATTTTTATTGATATATACAAACCAGTGCATAAAACTGTGGTATCATCATCCCATGTTCCAGCACCAGTGCACGTGATAGAAAAAGACGCACTGCTTTCATAACCGTAGCTACAATTAGCGCTTGTGCAGGTCGCACCAAAATCCAATGAGCAGCTGTCTGACAGTTGGCCATTACTGATACTTTTAGGACACTGAACAGCTAAAAGAAAACATAATTATTTGCAATACATATTTGAAATCAAACAACCAGACTAGAATATAGAGACAAAATATGGTATTTCTTATCAAACCATTGATTTTATGCATATTCATTTTGGATTATTATAAGAACACTTTTAAATATCAGTTTTGTTATTGAGATTCACTTTGAGGGAAACCCCTAAGACAGGTTCTAAGGCGGTGGTTCTGTTTTTGTTGACTTTTTGTTCATTGTTACTCCCATTGTGGGAGTCTGTAATTGTTCATGTTTTGTTGTATGTTACTTTATGTCCATTCTAGTATTGCAATCATCTTGATGGGGAAGAGAGAGCTGGTTGCTTTGCTTAATTTGTCTTCCTGGTGTCTTGTGATGTTTTAGCGGCTCTTCCTCGCGGTTGTCTGCGATTTGTGATTGTGGTATTTCCTGATCATACTCACTTACTTTTTTTTTGTCGCAACAAGGTCTATTACCTGTTCTTGTTTTCAGCTGAACCCACTGTGGTTCAGTTGTCTGTGAATTAAGATTTTTTTGTTTTTTCATATGATATGATATGTGATTTGTTTGTTTTTCTGTGATGATGCGTTGCATACTTTAGGAAACCACCATGCAGGCTAGATGACGATGCATTGCAAAAGTTAAAAAACCTTCATGCGACCTAAACAATATATCTGTTTTTAACAATATCAGAATCTAGGGCGGAGGTTTAACCAGTAAAACAATATATACTCAAGCCCCACCCCAAATTCCCCAACAAATTCAATTACTTTGGCTGCTATCCATTCTAAGGCTGTGGTTCTGTTGATGTTTATTCTTGTTTGTTGCTTCTCTCATTTGATGTGGGAGGTTTGTGTCGGGACCTTGTTTTATGATATGTTTCTTTGTGTCACTTCTATTTAGGCAAGCATCTTGCTAGGGAAGATTTTGTGTTGTGGCTATCGCTTTTTTGTGTCTTTTCCTAGCGGTACCATGGGTTTGTCTGGGCCTGTGGTTGGGGCTTTTTCTTGACATTCTCACTTGCTTTTGTATCATTTTTTTTAACTCATGGTGTTAAACACTTCAAAATGTGGCGTCATATAACAGATGATATTTAACCATTGAAAGATCATGTTTATTGACATATACCAATCAGATCTTACATGCCGTGCTTATTGCACGACCCTTGGTCTACACTATAATCTCTATTTGAGTATGTCCATCCGTTCGTTAGAAGTTTGTGAAAATGTTCATAACTCTTGAACCACATAGTATATTTTGATCACATTTTACATACAAGTACGTGTCAATATTACCCACTGACATTTGTAACAGCCTTTTTTGATAGATGAGGGTTTGCTGAGCATCATTTCAGCTGGTTGTGGTCAGCTAGTGAAAATACTCATAACTCTTGAACTGCATGGTATAATTGGATCAAATTTTGCATACTTATTTATTTTGACATTGTCCAGTCACTAGTATGCAAAATGGTGACGAGGCTTTGCTAAGCACCATTATGGCTGTCCGTCTATACATCTTACATTTTGCATACAAATGAATGTCAACATTATCAAACCACTGGCATGTGTAACAGCCTTTTATGATGTACCTGGTTTTGCTGAGCATCATTTCAGCCGGTTGGGGTCAGTTAATGAAACTGCTCATAACTCTTGAACCACATGGTAATTCTGCAAGCTTATTTATTATAACATTATCCAGACAATGGTATGCAAAATTGTGATGAGCATCCCTTTGGCCAGTAAATGTCTTTTTAGTGAAAATGCTCATAACTCTTGAACCGTCACATATATTTTTAAAATTTTTTGCATACTTATACAACTTAACATTGTCCAGACACTGGCATATGGTGACAAAGGTTTGCAGAAGATAAGTCAGGAAGGTCGTTGTCAGATGATCATAGTTTTTGAACCGCATGGTATATTTTGATCAAATTTTGCTTACCTATACATTTTAACATTGTCTAGACACTGGTATGCTAAACAATGACGAGATTTTGCTGAGCATCAGTCTGGCTGGTCATGTCAGTTAGTGAAATGCTCATAACTCTTGAGCCAAATGGTATATTTTCAATAAATCTTGCTTACTTATACATTTTAGGTTGTCTTCTGTATATCAAATAAAGTTAAATAATAATAGACAAAAATAATTATGTCGCTTTTAACAATCTTAAATGTTTTATAGATCGCAGGAAACCCTTTAAAGTAATATTTACTTTATATGGGTCAGTCTTATAAGCAAGTATCTGTATCAAGGAATGTAACACAGTCTAGCAAAATATGCACAAATCCATAAGTTACTTACCTTACGACAAACATGAGTTCTCGCTTCAGGGAAATAAACTTCCAGAACTAAAAGAACTTAGAAAAAATGCAAAACTAGATAATAGGAAAAAAGTTCGATCCACAGGTGAGTATTATATCTGATTTAATGGAATTTCTTAGACATGATTTAAAGTTATTTTACAATGTGATTTAGATTAAAAATTACAATTATAATATATAAAGATAAATTTACTGTCTCAAGAAAAAATAGAGAGTGGTAATCGTTTTTTGAATGTTATTTCATGGGAATATGATAATACATATGCTAAGACGTGCATATTTCCCTATTACCGATGGTCTGTGCACCTGGTGTCCTAACATATGAAATAAATGCAAGCTTGTAAAGGAATTATAAAGTCAACAGGTACAGATTTTGCTTACCTTTTCCGCCATTTTCTGCCTACTCCAAGGCGGAATTTAACCTTGGTCGTTGTAGTAATATCCTGTGCTTCTACATTTACCAGTGTATAAAGTGGTGTAAGAGGTTCGAGCCAGTAATAACCTCATACTATTATATCGTTTATATATGCATGTATATACAAACCAGTGTATAAAGACGTGGTATCATCATCCCATGTTCCAGCAGCAGTGCACGTGATAGAAAACGACGCACTGCTTTCATAACCATAGCTACAATTAGCACTTGTGCACGTTTCACCATAATTTAATGAGCAGCTGTCTGACAGTTGGCCATTATCGATAGTTTTGGGACACTGAACAGCTGAAATGAAAACATAACAAACCAATGTATTACTTGACTTTTCGCTTACTGAATAAATGAGTAATTAGGACTAGTCCACCTTAGACTTAGGTAAAAGCTGAAAATGAGGCGTTGTTGTATTAAAAAGTAACTGTATCATCTTGTGCCACGACCTCAGTCATTATTTAGTCCTTAATACGCCAGTAAAATAACTGCATCTGAAAATGTCTATCTAACATAAGCATAGAGGCAAACATTGTGGACCCAGACCAGACTGCTCCTATAGGAGCAGTCTGATCTGGGTCCACACTGTTTGTCTATGAGGCTACAAATATTTAAGTGGACGACAAAAACATACATTTTGTGACTATGCGCTTTAAGGGTTAATAAATGTGAGTTAATTGTGTATACGGTTAGGATTTTCATGAAGTGCACGCACGTTTGCGCGGCTCAAAAGGCTTATTAACTCTCTACCAAATTATAAATAAAAATAGTGAGTGAGTATGATCAGGAAATACCACAATCACAAACCGCAGACAACCCTGTGGCATCGCGAGGAAGAGTAAACCTTATTTCCATTCCTTAGCAGATAGAATAGCCGATTCACACTCAGATTTGAATATTAAAGTTGCCGCTTTGACAGTAAGCGAAAAGTCAAGTAATATAACAATATTGACCTGGCAGTCATACACATTAACTAAAATCCGTCATACTAATTTTAGATTTCTGAACATTATGAAAAGTTTTGGATTGAGATGAATACCTTTTCTAATCAACTGTACAGCACTGTCCTGATTAGTTCTGTTGATAGAGAATATAACTCACAAGGTTGAGATGGTGGGTTTTAGCCTCATTTGAGTTCAAGTGTCGTTATATATTTTTAAAGATTTTATTTGCATTTTGTTCATTAATATTTTGGCTTGAAATTTGCTCATGATTTGCATGATTTTTACAAGAATCACGTATAGAAGTAAATGTAATATAATTCATTTTAAGGCAATTTTCTGCTCGTATATTAAATACATGTAGTTATGCTTTATAGTATCGACTGAGAGAAATTGAAAACAATGATATCTAAAGATAAACTTTTCATCGCCAATGTATTAAATTGCATAAAATATATCATAACTTAAAAAACAATCTTATATTTAAAAATAATGCTTAAAATTTAACTACATCCAAAAGGATTTGAACCCGCATAATCCTGAACATGAGCTAGTCGTCCTACCACTACTGATTCAGTTTTCGAATTGTAGCGGACTTTTGGGAATGGGTGTCAAAGATATATTAACAGGTAAATATTGCCAAGCAAGTTGTTACATCATTTTACTCTGAACTAAAATGAGATATTTACATAAGACTGAGGACATCAAAGTTTCACTATTTTATCAAAGTAATAGTAATTACGGGTTTTGACAACTCAACCACAACAACGAATTGTCTGATAATCACTATATCAATTTTATAAGTTAGTCCTGGTCAGTCATATAATCATTCAGCTGCTGCTAGATCTTTTGACGTGCCCTTATAGCTGTTGTCTTCTAAGTTGACTTTTTCCATCTGCACCATTAACTGGAGGTTCTTTTGGCTTCTGTTCATCTCCCAACCATTCTTTTTCTGAACATCCATTCAGGTATAATAGATTCAGGGGAAGACCTTTTATTTGCTTTAATGGTAGAAGTAGCTTTGCTGAGCATACTTGTTGATTCCTACTCCTTATCATTTCTGTAAGTCTTCCTATTCACCAACATCCCCTCGGTAGAGTATCCATACTTAGAACTAAATGTCCTGCTCTGGCAGTAGTACATGTCTGTAAAAATTTGGTGATATCAGTTGGGGTTGAGTTCTCTCTTGTAAAATTAAATCGTAATCATCTCTACAGACCTCACACAACTTGTCCAGACGCTTCAGTCCTTTCTTCCAGCTGGCGATAAGAGTCTCTGCTGAGGTCACTTTGAGGTTAAGGCTTATGTCATAATCATCCTCTGGACTGAAATTTGAAAGTGCTACATTTCGGTTTATAGACACGAAATGTGCAGGCGTGAGAGGAGTACCAGAGTTTATGTCATCTCCAACATAAATCATAGGTCGCGAATAGATGGTGGCTTCAGTCTCCTTCACAACTGTTAGAAGTTGATTGCTGGTCAAACTAGACCTATCAGCCATTCGTAAAATGCTCCCATCTAATGTGCTAATTCAACAATAAAGTTCCACCTGATCTTTCCATTCATGGAATAAGAGATGGCGTCTGTCTCTGTAAGCACCTGACGCCAAAGTTTGTCAATTGTGTCGTTTGCAAGCTTGAATTGTGAAGCGCTATCGGAAATTATTTCTGGTGGGCTTCAATGTCTTGCCACAAGTATGCATATTCCAAGTAGAAACATTTCTGTTGACATGTCCAGAATGTGTTCAAAATTAATAGCTCTTGTGACTAAACAGGTAAAAAGACAGATCAAAACTTTCTTTGACCCTGATTTGTCGTTATCATACAATGGGCCAAAGTAGTATATTCTACAGTGACCAGCGTTTACAAACTGTACATCATCGCAATTTCCTCTGAACAACTGATCTATCTGATGGTATCCAATACTTGTTGCAAAACTGAGTGAATATATGTGCCACACCAGAGTGCAACATTCTTATGTGAAGCCTGTCTATTAGTAATTCCATGCATCTGTCTGCTTTAGGCAAAAGCAAAGGCTGTGTGGCAGTTTCAGCCAGGTCAGAGTTCCCTAACCTTCCATGGCATCTCACTAGACTCAATGTACACCCCAAGTTGGACCTTAAGATTGTTTGATTTATTTTCCTTTATTGATTCAAAAAATCTCATGTAGTGTAAAATCTGTATTTGAGAAATTCAGAGTTTTTCTTTGGCTTAGTGCATTTTAGAATTTTGTATATGTTGTTATCAGACTCCTTTCAGTGTTTTGAAGAGTCGACCTACCTATGATGTCACCCTCAGTGATTTATGCAGTGTAGAAATCCTCCTGCTGTGAAATGGACTAATTGCCTTTGTTTCAATTTTGTATCTCCTGTGTAATCTCCACTGTATCAAGCTTTGTTTAATAGTAAATATCTGAATTATTTTTGTTTTGATTTGGAATGTAATGTTTCCATACTATCCAAACATGATCTGGTTTTAGCATCCATTCTGGGCCGTGCCACTAGAGATTGTTGTCCAAAAGCTCATTTATGCATATTCCGCTGCTTGCTAGACTGCAGGATTGTCTTTTGAAGGAACATGGTGAAATGTGATGTCCTCATGTTTTTGTATCTCTGCTACTCTATTATCTGTAATTTGAGATGAGTGTCTTTTACTGCCTTTTCCAGCCGAGCAAAAATTGGGAATCTATCCAGTGGTGTTTTCTCAATTAGCTGGACTGGTAGTTGACTTGCGACAATCTGAATGGCTCTTGTACCAATGAGGGCTGCAAGCAGTTCAAGCCAAGGAATACTGACTGTTTTGTCACAGTTTTGAAAAAAAACACGATCAACTTTGCATGTTTTGAAGATTTTCTGATACAGGTATACTACCCCTGTTTGGATGCATCACAGAAGCCAACGTAGTCCTGTTCTGATTCTCCTGTGTCAGTCAGTCCTAGGAAATCTGCAGCTGGGTAAATTCTTCAGATTTGTTTTTTATTTTATTCCATATTTTCTTTTCCGTGGAGGATAATTTGTCATCCCAAGTCTCTTATCCTATAGCTCTTGTAGCATTAACTTTCCTTGTAGTCTTACAGGACAAAATAAGCCTAGCTGGCCATACAATGACGTTATCTGTTTTAACACTTGTCGTTTTGATACATCTGATACATGGTCTAAAGTTATCTGATTCAGAGAAGGTGTATCTTCTTTGACAATCCATGATAGTCTAAACAATTTTACCTTTTCTCCAATTGATGTACAACTTCGTCATTTGATGTCCAGTCGCAGAGATTCATTGATGTGTGTGCAAATATTTGTATGTACTCCCTATAGACACATTCTTTTGATTAAGTACCTGTGATCACATTGTTAACGTCAATATTTCTTGTTGTGCATTCTTAAAGGAAATTCAAGGGTTGCACTCAGCCTAACAGACTTCTCGAGAATTAAAAACCTTGAATATTATTGCTTACATTCGGATTGTTCATGTTTTAACCAAAACAATTTTGTGACATATTTTTGGTTCTCATTTAGTCCAATTTGTAAAAAAAGCTTTTTAATGTCTTCAACAATGCAACCTTGTTCAAACGAAACCGTAAAATAATTCATGTCATATCCTGTAGCAACACAGGTCCACAGTTTAAACAGTAATATAAGCTTTTTCTGTCCTGTCTTGTTTTGGCAAACTCATTATACACTACATTTACCTTGGTTGTTGTTTAGAGGGATTAACTACTGCATGTTGGGATATGTAGTGTATCACTGAAGCAAATCATCACAAACACTTGGGATTAATGATAAGTAATACCAATGTCTTGGTCTTGCCATATAGATGAAATACTGGCTAAAGCGGAAAAAAAGACTCTCAGTTATGTGAGGGTCAAAACATATCCTTCCAAGAAGTTGTCTCGATAAGCTATATAAAAGCATGATAGGTCCATTACTTGATTATTGTGATGTAATTTATGATTCTTGTACCATCAAAGACAGCGAACGACAAAATACAAAGGAAAGCCAGTTTATTATGCACTGGTGCTTTTAGAATCACTAGTGATGAAAAAGTATTAAAATAATTAGGGTTGTCAAAGCTGGCAAACAGAAGAACATATCACAGGCTTGTTTTTTTTTTATAAAATACAAAATAATTTGGCCCCTCATACCTAAACCGTTTATGTAACTAAACATCACATAATACAAACAATTATTTTCTCCGAAGAAACAACTCCTTCCTCATACCAACTATTCATAGGGAATCGTTTTCTATTTTTTTCCCAAAAACAATTCGAGATTGGAATAATTTAGCAAATAGCATAAAGCAATCACAGTCACTGACTATTTTAAAACCAAACTTAAATCCTTATATGAGCCACTGGTCCAAATCAAATTGTACTGTTATGGCCATGGCCTCAGTAAAGTGAATCATTGTTGAATACGACTAGGTCTTAGCCACTAGAATTTACATTTGCATCACTATGACCTTATCGACTCTCCCAGATGTTCAAATCCTGAATGTGGAAGAACCTCAGAATCTGCAGCGCATTATTTTCTTAGTTGTCCCATATACAACAACGAAAGACGCGTATTGCTAGTGACTTTATCACGTAAGCTATTTTCAAACGTAAATTACAACACATTTATCGTATTAATGCCTGATCATATACGTACAATTTACTAGAAGGCTCCGCAGACACTTCGATTTTTGGATGAGATGTTCAAACATATAGACTCAACACAGCGGTTCAGTACTTTTGATGATATGATTGACACCTCAACAGACAATCAACTCATTGTTCATACAAATAAACGAGTTCTAAATGCCTCTGAGCTATCTCCCTCCTAGTCATTATCTTCTTATTTGTGTGCGTGTATGGTTGTGTCAGCGTTGTTAACTTTGTTAAATACTTAAAAAAAACGCGTTATTGGCACTGTTGGGACAACGTTCGATTACGCACACTGGTTCTTTTATTTACTGCTTCAACATGGGATGACTGCTCCTTTTTCCTTTCCCTACACATTTACTTTCTTTTGTTTGTATTTGTCTGTTTGTACGCCCTTCCGTCTGTTCATCTGTCAGTCCATATGTCTGTCTGTCTATTGGTCTGTCTGTCTGTCTATTTGTCTGTATGCCTATGTGTATCTGTGTTTGTCTGTCTGTCTCTGCGTGTGTCTGTCTGTATGTCGTTATGTATTATTTATATATGTCTATTTTCTTTATTGTCATAAATCTCTGAAAATTGTTGCATGTAAGGAGACCAACTAGAAGCCCCAGGGCTGTTTGGAATCCTTGTAAAATAAATAAAGCATTAAATTAAAGCAAGCCTTAAATTAAAACTCATAGCGGACAACATAAAGATGAGGCAAATACCTAACACAGCAAACTAACATATACTGGACATTTCTCCTATAAGCTTTGGTCTTGTGCAACTCTATGAGAGTGTCTCGACATCAGCATCACAAGCAAGTACTCTTTGACTATTCCATTCACAACCAAACTTTGGAAAACCTCCAGTCAGCAAAATACCTTGATATAATTATCTCGGATAATATGGATTGTGGTCAACACATTTCAGAAGTTTCATCCAAAGCAACAAAGAAACTTGATTACCTTCGCAGGATCTTGGCTTTTGCACCTATGAGTACCAAGGAAGCTGCATAAAAATGTATGTTTGGCCTAAACTAGAGTAATATGCAACACCCATTTGGAGCACTTACTTTATTGTTAAATTAATCAGGTTGCAGCCCGCTGGACCTGCAAGAGATGACGAACCACAGGTAGTGTCAGCAAGATGCTTGGTGAACTTAAGTGGCCCTCTTCGGAGGCACTGAGTGATCAGTTCTCTCTGCATCCCTTTCATAAGATTCATTGTAGTGCTGTGTCATTTGAAGCAGACGAGCACCTGGTCCTGCTCACAATTTGCCAACTACCAGGTCAACACACATTGCTCAATAGTAAAATATACCGCACATAAGTGACGCCCTGAAGAACTATTTCTTTTCTCAAATTATTCCACGGTGGAATGGTTTTTCTCCTTCGGTAGTAAACTCCCAGAACACTAATAGGCCTTGAGCTGGCTATAGACCCCCTACCCCCCAGGGGGAATTTTGTACACTATAATTTTCTGAAACTACATTATATAAGACACAAATTAAAAGATGTCAGTCCTCTGAGAGTGGCAGCGTTAACGTGTAACAGCACGTTATATACGTTACCCCCCAAAATAGTATTAAACGTCCCTGATAATGTCTCAACCATGACATGTTCGTACATATTTGCATGCTGACACAGGTTTATGAGCTTCTTATAACACAGTTACATATTTTCAATACTAATTTTATAAATGTCTTGAGTAATTACCGTTGTATACGTTACTTAGTTTTTCCTGCGTTATTTCCGAGTATCAGTATGGTATTTATTGACTATATGTGTATTACATCTGTCACAGAATATAGAAACTCTATAAGGCTGCTACTAAAATGATTTAAAGTTCTTTATCATGGTCGCTTACACTGTTTTTCAGGTCCATGTTATGTATGTTACCTTCAAAATAGCATTAAACATTTAAGTACATGTCTCTAACAAGCCCTGTTTATACTTATTTGCTTGCTTGCACAGGTTTATGTACTTCTTTTAACAAGATTTACCTATTTTAAGTATCCATTTAATAAATGCCTTGAGCTTTAACTGTTATGTATGTTACCAAAGGATACATAAGTTATTCTGAGTATCGGTATAGAAGTTGTTGACTATACATGTATAAAGTCTGTCAGAGAATTTAGAAAATTTATAAGGCTGAAATAAATTGAAGTTCCTTATTAATTTATGGTGACTTAAACTAATAATATAATGTGATTTATCAACCTTCGTTGTTTGCTCACATAAACAGTATAGATACCATGCATTCAAATCGGAAGTTCTAAAAGACAGTCACTGTGAAACAGCTCCGTTCTGGGCAAGGTATATGGGTATGATTCAGATGGTGTTGACACTGATTAGGGCTACAAAGAAAACAGCTTTGAATTGCATGTCATCTATATCTGTATGCCTTGTTCCCAATGTTCATTGTAAACGATCACAACAACTACGCACAATATATACCTGTGTAACTGATTACACTCATAAATTTGATACACATCGCAGATGCAAAGAAATTCTCGAACAAAATGGGTTAAGTGTATCACAACCATTGGTTCTTTGCTTGAGAAATGCTTTTGACATAACTATCAGGCAAACAATAAAGAGGTATTATTCAGCAACTAGAACTACGCTTTGTACTACAGATGGAATGGTGTATTAATCATCACATCAGAGCTCAATATATTGAAACAACTCTTCAATGCACTGAAATGAAATATTCAATCTGCTCAGATGCAAAGAAGAATGAGTACTAGAGGCAGTTTCAGGCTTCACCAATTCTTTTAGTTCTAGTTTTGAAGACATTGAACTGTTTTTTTTGTCTTTTGGTGTGCCTGCTAAGCCTTGCATAGCTAAGGATCTTATTGAGGCTGATGACATTGGCAGGAAGGCTGTTGCAGACTTCATTGACTCACTTATACTTAAAAAAATCTGTCTTACACATGCCCAATAAAATACTACAAGCCAATAAAGTTTTGATGCTTGCGAGGTCAAGCAAGAAGAAATTGCTCAATTTACAAAACGTAAACAGCCAGATGAGAGCTTGAAGGAGCGTCTTTGGTAAGCATGACCTTCTTTCTATTGGACATAATGTTGACCTTGAGTTGACACTGCCGTTCCTTCTGGGACCTGTACCATGGTCACTGACAACTCCTGATAGAATTTCCACCAAAACTGACAAGTCCAAACTTCAGCATGGCTTGCAATCACACATTGAACCAACATTAGATTGGCCATGACGTTGATGTTAATGCCGTAACTACAGAGCATAATAGCTTTTCCTGTCACCTTCATGGATCTGATGGCACCAGCATTCATCCAGGCACTAAAGGCAGGGCATGTTGGTTTTGTCACTGATACATATATACAATGTATAAGCAGCAGTCTATAAAGTCTTACAAACATTCTCGCAGATGATAACCTGGGTGTTTTGTTCATCAATGGTGTATGCAACAAAAAGTGCAGCTTCTGAATGTCAACAGCATTGGTCAGAATATGGGGGAAGAGATCTACAGTAATACACTGTTTAACAGATTGTGACACTACCAAAGTGCCGATGTGTTAGTTCCACGGAAAGGTTATTCCTATCAAACTGACAGAGAACCCCTCTCCCACTAATTCATCAACATTCTAAGAAGGGTAGGGAAACAAATAAAGAATTGCTCTAGGCACTCATCAGTGATATGAAGCCCTAACATGTGCTATTTATGTAATTGTGAATATGCTGCAGTATGACATGTTTCTGAAAAAAGTACCAAAACCATACACATATACTAACTATTTCAAATGGCATGAACATGAGCTTACCTCTACCCTGCTTTTCTGTCCTTAAGATGTACATACAAAGATTGAACTTTCAAGTCCATCCCATGAAAACAAGTGAGACTTTTCAGATATGGACAAAATGTGTGGAAAATAAATGGGAAGGAAATCAAGTACCTCTGGGTGAAAGAAAACTTGATAGTACCCTAACAAAAGAGCCACAGAATTATATTTCATATTTTGTGTGATATGGGGTTACCATGTTCAAAACTCAACAACTCAAACCATATAAAAGATAGAAACATAATATTTGCAGTTTCCAAAAGGTACATAACCATTCTTTAATACAAAATGAGTTAGTAAGCACATTCACATTAAAAAAATCTAACTATATTAGTTTCATCAATCATTCATATAGGAATAATGAAAAAAGCAACATACGTAACACTTTGGGGTGCATATTTGTTTTGAACGGTCCATATCTGTGATGCAAAAATAGCTTACTTGGATGATATAGCCAATTTGGAAATCTTACGTTATGGATTGCACTTTTCAGAAGTCATGCCATTTACTAAAATTATCAAAGATGTTAATGGGTAATACATATAATTGGCTGTTACAGGGTAATGGTGCCATTACCAGAGTGCTAGCATATTGCAAAATCCTTGCAAGATAAATCTGATAGAGGAGTAACAAGTTGTATAGGAAAATTCTTTAAAACCCTTGGATAATATATGAAGATTTGCTCTAGAACTTCTACCTGATGGTTTTTCTTTGATCTTTTAAGTTGTTACTCGCACATTGCACTGAATGTTACAAACTTTCCATTATGTCAACTATATTTGATGTCTCTATAAAAGAAAATAGGGTAGTTTATGTTTTGAGTTACTTCCTCAGCAGATGAGCCTGAGTAAAAAGAAGTGCCAGCATGCAAATAAGTACAAGCAGGTCGTGTTGGAGACCATATCTTGAATGTTTAATGGTATTCAGAGAGTAACGTATGTAACCTGGGCTGTAAAATAGTGTAAGACACCATAATAAGGAACTTTAATTCATTTGAATAGCAGCCTAACAGCCTTATAGATTTACTATATTCACTGACAGATGTAATACATGTATAGTCAATAACTGCCATACTGATACTTGGAAATAACATATGAAACACTTAGTTACATATACAACGGCAAAAACTCAAAACATTTATAAATTAAATGCTAAAATTATGTAACTGTGCTATAAGAAGTTCTTAAACCTGTGCCAGACTTTAAAAAAAAGTGTGAATATGTCATGTTGGAGACATTATCAGGAAAATTTAATGTTATTTTGTGGGTAACGTATGTAACATGATGTTACCCGCTAATGCTGCCACTCTCAGAGGGCTAACATATTTCATTTTGTGGCTTATATAATGTAGTATCTGGAAATCATAGTGTATGAAATTCCCCCTGGAGAGAAGTGGGGTCTATAGCCATCGTGAGGTCTGGAGAATTACATCTTACATTTTTCTGCGATATGGGGGGTACCATGTTCATCATCTAATAAGTCAAAAAGTGTATAAGATAGAAACGTAATGCTTGCAGTTTTGAAAAGGTAAATAAAAAAACTTGAATGTAGTTTCAAAGTAATGAACATAAAGTGGTCTCAATAGAATTTAAGACAAACTATATTAGATGCATTTATCAATTAAAAGGGGGTTCAATGAAAAAATGTAACATAGACTACATCGGAGGTGACTATATTTGTTTTCAAATGTCATTTTCTGTGGCCAAGTAATAGTTTAGTTTGAAAATATAACCAATTTGGAAATCTTAACATATCTTTTGCACTTTTCTGAAGTCTTAAAAAGAATTTTAATTTTCAAATAATCTTTAGGGTAACGTATGTAGCAGGCTGTTACAGCTTAACGCTGCCATTATCAGAGGGCTAACATGTTGCAAAATCCTTGCAAGACATTGAGCTTTAAGAAAAAAATGGTCTACGAAATTCCCCCTGGGGGGGGGGGAGGTAAACCATATCCAGCCAGTGGCCTATAAGGAGTTTAGGGTACCCCTCAGCTAGTGAAAAACACAGCCAAAAGTTTTGTTTCAATTTCTTAAATATTCCTTTTACGACGTAATGATCATTTTCGATCTAGCTAGTATCAATACACCCAAAGAAAGAAAAGGAAGAGGGTTCATTTCAGTTTACTTACCGTATCTTAGACAAAGATTCTGCTGGTCAAAAACGCCTAACTTTACAATGTATCAAATTAAATCATGTTATATAATATGATGTAACTTAAACAGGTTGCTCGACTCACAGGCTGTCAGAGCTAAAAAAACTCCCCAGAATCGCCATAGGCAAACATCCAGCTCTGACCCATCGATTGAAGATTTAAGCCAATGCCGTCACTGAGTCTTTGGCCAGATACACTGTCGTACAATTACTGGGGAAACCACAGCTAATAACCAGGATTGGGTTAATAACCATGCATACCGACTGTCATATAACATTTATGTACCATACGTTTTTCATACTTAAAGTTAGAAAGAGGACAAAGATCAGGATCGATACAATCAAGTACCACACACAAGAAACACACACAATTAGAAATCACAAACGAGAGCCAAGAAGTCAGCCCTTTCCAAGCAGACGACCATAAGGCACCAATAAACAGACATGCTCGAACGCATATCAAAGACACGACAGAAATAACGCAAATGATCCACAAAAGAAGTACCACCTTGGAATTGTCAGTAAATATATTTTACTGGTTTCACGGCGCCAACCTCACCCTTAGTTCAGATGTGGCACAGAACATGATTTGCATGGAAGACCCCTAGCGTATCCATGTATATTACTGTTTTTTAAACTGACCATGAACAATTGCAGACTCATCATAGCATTCTCTGCTTTGATATAACACGTATAGACAACTATGAACTCTCATCAAAGATTATAGCTGCATATGCTTGCTAAATAGTGAGTATGGTCAGAAAATACCACAGTCACAAACTGCCACCTTAACTTCAATATTTTCCTCTCAATAAGTCAATTGAAGTTTTACCAGAATTATACTTAATAAGCATAGTTAAAAGAGAACAAATTACGTTTTCTTAATCTCGAAACCGCGGAAAAGCGCGCATGTGCGTGCGTGCGCATGTATGTGGGTGTGCTCTCATTCACCTCATCAAACAGCTGACATACCTTCTAAGTAGTAGTGTTTATTTATTTACTGACATTTTCATGCAACATTATAGCTTGCTAGTACCTGAACACGTGACTGGTGGTGAACTCCAGGATCCACCCGCTGTACAAGATATGTCAGCAACACCACTGATATCATATCCAGGGTTACACGCCTGGTGAGCAGTGGCACCTTCTGTTGTTACACCAGCAGTTGTCAGTGTTACGGTTCCATGGTTTGGAGTAGTAGGATTTCCACAATTTACAACTGGTGCTGAAATGCAGGCATAATTAAAATACAAAGAGTAAATAGAATTTGTAATGTTTGATCAACAACATACAGTGATTTTTGTCTGGTTCACTAAAAGTGGCAGTCTTTTACAGTTTCCAAAGAAGAGCAACCGCCAAAATTGTGGTTTAATTTCTAAATTCAATGTTGGACATAAATCGCTCTAGCGATAGGGTCTTTCTGAACCAGAGATATATAGCGAATTCTAATGTACTTGCTTTTGTAACATGACGTCTGATTGGATAACGACAAAAATTTGCGACAGTATATCCTGCGATATACTGCTGGAAATAGTTTGACGTCAATATTTACGTCACATTTATTAGGATGACGTATGCCTTTGTGCGGCTTTATGCGGCTTACAACGCTTCAATTTGAGACGAGACTGTAGAAGCGCATTAGAATGGGGATAACAATATTCAAAATTTTCATTTGGGGAGGTATATCGTCGTATATACGTTCGGAAATCACATTTTTACGGCTCCGCTCGCGCGTCGCCGTAAAACTAAATTTCCCATGATATATCCGACGATATACTTCCCCAAATGAAAATTTTGAAAACAGTTATCCCCTAATTGGTGTATAAATTAAAGGAAAGCGACGCTATAACTAATATATCATTATAAACATATTGGTTATCAAATATGTGTGGTTGAAACATACTGTATGCTAATTGGTCAACCCAATTACGGTTGACAACTTAGCGTTATTCTTTAAATAAACTTGTAGGTCGATCCTTAGACTTACCTATAGATACAAGTGTTAGGGCCTGATGTTGTGTTTTTGGTCGGGCCCTACCAAATTTAACTGTTATTTATTCTATTTTACTCCCATATACAGTTTTGTCTCCTTTTGTATGTCTCAATTTGTTGGAGATGATACATTGAACAGTTAGGACTCTTTCATGCGACCCAAACATCTATTTGTCTTGATCCACATCAGATATAAGGGTAAGGCTGGTACAATCAAAAATTTTCAACCCTACAGTAATGTTCATGCTGACTTTTCCAAGGCAGGGCTTCTTTAGACTAATGGTTTTACCAAACCATATACGCATCCCAGTTAGCATGTGAAACTAGAAAAGAAAAAAGTGTTGTTTGTATTTAAAATTTATGGGTAATTTATTCGTATTACTCCAATATATTATCTGTAATAGGTCAGTTTAAATTTCTTTGTTTACCGTATCTCTATTACTGACTCTAGTGTGGACAATGGCGGCATCAGCAAATTCATGTAAGTCGCAATAGCAGTGTTTTAAGATTGAAAAATAGGAGAAATAGCGTCGGTCCCAATATTGATCCCTGTTGGACACCCGATAATATATTTGAGAAAGTGGTCATTCCTCTATCGCATTGTATTGTTTGTTGTCGTGATTCAAGTTAAATTTACCAACGAAGAGATTAATGTGCATAATCGTAATGCTACAAGGTTTTTTTAATGAGTTAATTGAGAGCAGCTAAGTGAAACGCTTTCCTAAAGTCGTTAAACATTGATCCAATTGCATTGCCTTTATCAATACCTGTCATCCATTGGTCCATCAGTTTAATAAGTGCAGCTTGGTATCTATGCGTTTGACGAAAGCCCGACTGGCTCTCGTGTACGAGATTATACAATCAAATGTTTATTGACATGTTTTAAAAGATTTTAGATATATTAGGTAGAGTCGATATACGATATATATGATTAACTGCAACATATGTGGATGGGGAATACTTTAGCAAGTTTGAGTTTGTCAGGGAATTATCCAGTAGCAACACTTTTGTTTATTAGAAGAGCTATGCTTAATAATGATATGTAAGCGACAGATTTTAATATCCTATATTCAGTTCCCTCTAATCAAATCCTTTTACTGGAGTCTAAAGCACTTTATCCTTCACGAAATGGGCTAAATTTATCAAATCACGACCACCAATCTAGCTCCTTCATATAAAATACAATGATATTAAATTCACGAGAGGGACTTCCTACTATAGTCGGAGCGTAATTAACAGAGTGATCTCTTGCTTTGTTATCCATAACTCGCATTTTTAGAGATGTTTCAAAATCGTAGAATGCTATTCGATGGGTAAAGGTTCAAGATCAATACGTACAGCAGATCTATTGGGAGCATTTGCTGTGCTTTGAAATCAATGTTAACGTGTGTGCAGTTTGTGTATTTTCAGGTCTTGTTTTAAAATTTCAGCATAAACATAACGAGTAAAACCGTTTATCAATGTGTTTTTTAATACTTTCTTCATTCCCTTGGTATGTTTAATCTTAAATATGTGCAACCAGCCACTGTTATCTATTTGCCCATAGTAGAAGAATTATCGACGTTCTATGAAGGAGGGGGGTTAGCTACGCATAAAGGGGACTAGTTTTGAGGAAGACGGATTGAACTATGATTAGGATGAATCAAGTTGATTACACAGTTTTAGGCACTGTTTTGCAAAGAATCCTAAACGTAATTGCTCTTGGCTTTAACAATACTCCATTGCAACATTCAAAACCTATAAGACATTGGCTATTACACTAAACCGAAGTTATAAGTAGCCACAATACAATTTTTGCTCCCATTCAGAAAGTTAGAAAACGCTCTCACAAAATTTAAATTCTATAAAAAGGTCCAAGGCTTTGCCGAGACTCTGCAAATTATGTCATTTCAAAATGACTGGTAGACCTTGCATAGACAAGGTCCGAGTAAAGGTACCATCATTTCAAAAAAAGTCACACTTTTTATTTTGACATAAACTATTCGTCAGATGCGTTATCAATTTATATTCTAATTAGTTTGAAGTTGTTTATAACAGCTGTGATATAAGATGAAACGAATCAAAAGTTTTTGACAATTGAACACTCTATTTCTCTTCTACGTTAACATGAAGACAGCCACGGTCAACAACTCAATGGATTTTAACTTAACCATGCAGTTTTCAGAGCATACTCACTTTGCATTGCTCTGTACACTTTATTATCTGCGGCACAGCAGTGCAATTTCCAGGTACTCTTTATTATGAATTGGCGTCTCTGTTCTGTTTAAAAATTAAAAGAAATCTTTAACAAACGCCATTTAAATGACCTTTAAAGTTTCACGTTAAAATCAGAAGTGTATACCAAATTAGTAAAAATATCGTTAGAAAATGGGCTCATCAAGTTGCTTGGTATCTTGTTAAACATATTTATATAAAATAAAACATATACAATGATTTTAGTATGTGCAGCTGATGATTTCCGAAAGTTTTGAAAAATTTGGAAAATTATCAATTTTAAAAATTCATAAAAAATCAAGCGTTTGGTGTTTTTCAAGTCGACGAGGCAGGTTTCCAATCACCTGTACCTAAATTCGATAAAACCTGAAGTGATAGAAAACTCTTCTAAAGCACCGCTTAATTTTAGTCCATTACAATGCACATACTTGGGCAAAAATTCATTTCAATATCACTAAAAATTCATTTTAATATAGTCAGGGCTTAGTCAGAAAAAAAGAAATTGAACAGTGGCTACTTAGAACTTCGGTTAAGCGTTCATGAGTATTGATACTTGTTGCATACGTACAAGGGTCTCGTATGTACGGGCACGCTATACAATCTGGGGATGTAAAATCGGTGTGGGTATTCGAATGTGTCCGTAGTTAAGATTGCGATTGCTAGCAACAAAGGCTTTGACAAATCTGTGCATTTCAATGCACATACTTGTCTTAGCTTTCGTTGCTAGTTAATGTGTAACATACAGACAATCCCATGTGCTGTCTCATGGCTTATGGGCTTAACAGAGCTATCAATAGCGTAGACAGAACGCAAAAATAGTTACGATAATCAAAGAGACTACTGATATGAACCTCTTTTTCACAGACGGACTTCCCTTAAAGGAAGATTTTGCTGACTCCTCACTGGAACTTTAATTTCTACACAAACAGCGGTAAAGCAACTGTGTGTTTCTGTACAGCAGGAATGTCATGACACAGCCAGCAACAATGTCATGCTGAAAATACAGTCTGTTATCTTACTGGAAAAGATATATTTGTAGTTATATATTAAAATAAGAAAGAGAACAACGATCACAAATCGATACAATCAAGTACCACACCTGACCCAGGATACCAATGGGAAAGTGATAACTTCACAATTAGACATCACAAACGAGAGCCAAGAGGCCAGCCCTTTCCTAGCAGGTGACCACCAGGTATTAATACACAGACGCGCACGAAAGCATAACTAAAAACAAGACAGAAGATAACATAAAAAGTCCACAAAAAGCACTGCCTTGGAACGGTCAGTAAAATACTTTACTGGAGGGATTAAACCAGGTTAACGGCGCGCCAACCTCACCCTGAGTTCAGATGTGGATCAAGACACATAGATGTTGGGTTTGCATAATATATCCCTACCTTATCAATGCATCAGCTTCTAGAACATATAAATCAAGATATAAAAATGAGATAAATCAAAGATAAATGAATCATTAAATCACATCTTAGATAACGCTCCGGCAAACACTGCTAGCATTATTTCATATGTTTCAGAACCTGGATTATTTTATATACTAGATATCCGAGGGCAAGGACTTTTACGAAGGATTTGACAAAGGGACGTGGTATTACTCTTTCTAAAATGATCCCACTCATAAATAGCTGTCCCATCTTATGCATAATTAGTCCATCTTCTGCATCGCAAATCAATCTCAGTAATATTATATTGTAGTTTTAAATACAGAGTAAATAAACGTGTAATAATATCTTATTGTGATATATACTGATAAATTATAAATTAGCATTTGAAAAGGGTCAAGATGTATGTTTCAAAAAGAACTCTTGATAGTGGCGTGATTTCAGTACTTTTGTGTCAAAATGTCAATGTTGGCATCAATTTACACGTTGTTGCATTCGCCTGGTACCGAACTGTAGACAAACTTACCTTGCTACAAAAGATAAATTGATAAGATATAGACGCTAGATTAATTCCCTTCGAATTGTATTCTTCCATTTTTGAAACAAAGATTTCAGAAATATTTTCAGGATGTCAGGCATAAACGTATTTGGTGATAGTATAGCTTGTCTGGTGTACATGTTATGCAATTATCATCATCATATTGACTTTTATGGTAATGTCAGAAACACTTGCTTGATTCGGCTCATTGACAAACATTTCCATGTCATGTTTTTTTAGAAAGACATGTAAACCTATTTACTGTAGTACTACTTGAAGGTTTTGAAAAATGCTTTAGGCACCAATCGATACCCTAAAACGGTTTTATTCCGTTAAAACCAGTGTTTCTGCCATTATACAAAAGTCTTGAGCATTCATGAAACTGAGCAAATGTGACAATATTTCGGTTTATTGTGATATTCGCTGCCTTTCATAGGGAACCCAGAACGCCAAACACACGTAAACCCCTTTATTGGCCCGAGGGTTTTAGAGTATGGTCACCATAGGTTACTTTGATTATTGCACCAATGATGTTCAACAGTTCCTAGTTCCAAAAGAGTTTAGATAAAGCTCATCTTTAAGAAAATATTAGTCTGCAATGTCACCCGACGCAAAAAAAGAAGTCATTATAGTGGTCAATATATTCAAAATCTTTAGTTGCACATAATATAGGGACCCAGATTAACAATTTCTCTGGATAAAATGCCTGACATTATAAGCCTACGGTTCCTTGTTGCCAGATTATCTAGAAGTGATGGATAGCTCTCAGTAAAGGTTTCTAAATAAACACCTCAATAGGCATCATTTCCAAAAACATGAACGATGCTAATTATGCGTGTTTTAATATTGTAAATATTTAGTTTGCTTTTTACACGTGTTCAATAGTAGCTCCTGAAAAAGGCCAAACAGCAGTGCTCTTTTTCCGTTCATTCACTTTAACACTTTTCATATTAAAGCTACCAACTAGGAGGGTTGCCTGGTATATCAGCTTTTTTTATTAAGGGGATTTATTTAGATCAACAGGTTCTGAGTTGTGCAGTGTGCTGCGTTGGACGCTCAGTTGGTCGTTTTTGCTGATATCCTTTGGTTTTTTGACTTGTTTGGCTTTTTGATCATTTTCTGATTCTGATTTTCAGGGTTGTAGTCTCTTTTACAGGATATGCCCAGCTGCCTAGGTACACCTACTGGCGTTTGTTGCAGTATTATTACTTTCAGAGATTGATGTATCATCCAATATTTTAGTCACTGGGTTCACTTTTTCACTGGTTTGTTTAATGTTGTCAATGATAGTTGTTATTTTGATTAAGGTCTGACATGTTTGCCGGTCAAAGTTGGTCTTCATACTATCAGGCGACGTATATAAAGAGTCAAACGTCTCATTCATTTTCTTGCCATTGCATCTTACCTAGCTGCTTAGGCGGTGTGTTTATTATTTATACCGCCTCTGTTTGTCGAAACTGGAAATGTCTCACTGCTACTAGTATGGGCGATGTTGACACCTTAAAAATAGTGAGTATGATCAGGAAACATCACAATCACAAACCGCAGACAAAGCCATGTCACCGCTAGGAAGAGCCACACAATCATCACGAGACACAAGAAAGACAAACTAAGTAGAGCAACCAGCTCTCTCTTCCCCATCAAGATGATTGGAAAACTAGAATGGACAAAAAGTATCGTATTGTTTGTCAAAATTGACCCGAGACATATGAATATTCAATGACCTTTTACTCAGTCTTCGTGAATCTTCGTAAAAAGTGCGTTTTAGATTGTTGTACAACTACTAATCTGAATGAAAATAATCACAATTCCCTGATAGCCTAGTGGGTAGTCGAGTGTTTTTAGCACTCAAAAGATGTGGGTTCGAGTCCAGTAGCATTTTTTTTTTATTTTTTTTATTTTTTTTTATTTTCATTTTCGATTTGCTAGTTTCTTTGTCTTTATTCTTGATTTTGTGCACAACTTGATACATTTTTTTTTGAATTTGGCATGCGTGTATGTAACAAATACAGCAGTGTGAACAATTTCAATAAGCCTACATGTAATTAACTCTTTGCACGCTGAATCATTTTTGAGACTTTTGTTATCATCTGCTGACTTTTAATCAAAATTAACTTTTTCAAAAATTCTTACCGCAACACTATCAGAGTGTCAAATGGTCTGTATCCAGATCAGAACAGAACCGACATTCTGTTGGTACTGAACTGGGTCCAAACTATTTGCAAATAATAGCAGCTGACAAGGAAAGAGTGGAGAACTTAGGGAATAATGATTGCAAAAGCGGCTTAATACAAATGAAAGATATAAAGCTCATCACAAGACGATGTAAAATATACGAGCAATATTAACTTAAAAAAGAAAACAACATGACAATTATATAAAAAAGGGATTCCAAGTTTCGACCCAGGTATGCTTGATCTGTATGTAGTCAACTAACCACTAGGCTATCAGACCATTTGCATTAACGAATTGACATTATCTTCAAATTCTCTGTAAAAGCGTGACCAAGGTCGGAGTACTCCACGAAAACGCACGAATATCACGAAGATTTTGACGAAAATTAATCAGTCTAAGGTCAATTTTGTCAGACTATACAGCAAAATATAGAACAATTACAGAGTCCCAAAATGTGATTAACAATAAACAAAAAGATAACAACAACAGAACCACCGCATTAGGACGGACAGCAGCCTAAGCCACCAGGGGCTTAAATGCATTTTACTGGTTCCAAATCTTCGCCCTAGATTCTGCTGTTGTTGAAGTACAAGACATGTTCCGCTTGCATGGAAGCCTTCTAACGAATGAAATTATCATCATGGAGAAACACTCTAATCAATTTAACACACTATAATAAAACGAAGAAAATGGCTCACGACTTACAGATATTCAGAGCTGAAGAAAATCTCAAGTTGAGCCACGGTGGGTCGAGCTACAGATAGGCATCAGGCACCAACCCATCGATCAAAGTTTCACGTCAGAGCTGTCATAAAGTCTGAGACCTGACCGTCCGTCGTGCAATTAAAGAGGAAATCATAGCTATAAACTGTGATTGGATTCAAGACCAGGCATGCAGACCGTCGCATAACATCCAAGTTACATCCAACCTTTATATAACGTTTGATTATCTTTTGGAATTGATCACTAAAATAAGGTTTTCCAACAATTCGCTTGTATTCATAAACTAAATCACCATAAAATAAAGGTTCTGACATACCTTGTTGCAGACGAGATTTTAACCAAACGGTGTATTTAACAATTAACTCTGAGTGTACGAGGGATGATCCTAAAGAACTGCTCCTGGCGTGATATTTCTGTAACCAGCAAAGCAACATGCATGAAAATTGTACCAAATTATAATATATTCTTTGTCTAGACACCGCTCTGGCAAGTTTTATGTAACTTGAAGTAGTGACCGGAAATCTACCCTGAAACAGCCATACTCCCAATGCACTGACCTATCAAGCAGACTGTGTATATAAGAGACCTCACAATTTAGACAAGAGTAGTCTCAGAAATTTGTTTTTATGGCTGCTCAATGCTCATCTAGCAGTCATTATTTCCTGTACATATGGCGAAGTTTCTATATGATCTCGGCTTCCTAGGACCTTAAATGTATGGCTATGCAACTGTCAGCTTTAATAATATTTTGGACCACTTGAAGTTTTGACCAACCCATACTTTCGTAACAGCAGCTGTATTAAAGGTAAAAAGGTTTTAGGCAATCTTAGATGAAGTGGCTTTCGTCTGAAGCAATCATGAATATTCGGTATTGCTGGAGACTGATAGTAACCCACATAAGAAAATTAAAATGAGTCCACAAATTAGGTCAATATTCGGAGGTACACAAATTTGCATGTGTATATCTAAAAACAAAACCCAATCAATTGTCCCATGAGCACTATATCGTAAAATGATGCAATATGGAATTAAATTGAGCACAAAATATCCATCTGAAACCAATAACACTTTGAAAAGTCTTATTTAAAATCAATCATTTTTAAATGAAAATTAAACTTTTAACAATATTTCAATTAAGATTAAGATATTTCGCAATCAAAATAATGTTGGTCTTAAATAGTTTGCCGATATTAGGTTCGGCATGTTTTAAGTCCAAATCAATAGACGAAAATAGAATATTCTTGGAATTGAAAATTCTGCAATGTACTCATAATGACGTAGTTGTCAATTTCAATGACGTCATAAGAATTGCACATTGTGCTTTAAATATTGAATCGACACAACATGACGCCATTCTTACATTTGAATGGACATTATAAGTAACAAAAAGTAAAAATTCAATGCAGTTTTATATTGTGGTTTTAAAGATGCCAGGCTTGAAAGATTCAGATTCAAATATTATTATAATTCTATAACATGAATACAAGCCAGTGGTATGGAGTGGGCCATATATAATGTGCTGTAATTAGTAAAAGAAACAGTACAGCGAGAAAATACTAGCATCATTATAAAGGTAAACGCTAGTTCTTTTGAGTGGTGCATAGTATGCATCTCAAAAATGTCTCTGGACAAAGATACAGGGTAACGATCAGAACTTTTGGATCATCCCTCGTATGTGGTAGAATGTAGAAAATGCTTTTCGAATTTTTTTCGATATCTATAACCTTGTTTTGATAACATAGCAATTAAAAATAAGTTTCTGTTGTTGAAGTCATCAACATAAGAACACACTCTTGCAAAATAAATAAGCTGAGAAATATATACACCATAGGAAGGGGAGCAAGGAACATCTCCAACAAGAAATGGGAAATTTACTATTCCAAAATTAAAATCATCCTGTGTGTTATAAAATCTAGAGGAAAATATGTCATTTGTTATTGACAAGTACAAGTCCAATACGGAAGTTCAGTATCATAACAATTCGCCTAATTCAACTGAAGTTCAGTGAGATACATCTGACCTACCATTTCTCAAAATAAGGATTATCAATATTTAGTAAGTCATCTAAATATCTGGAGGTGAAGTTAAAAGCTTCAATAATATCCGTTTCATTATTGTCTGACAGAGACAACATGAAGTCTCTCTCATAACAAAACAAAAACAAATCTGCAACAAGAGGAGCACAATTAGTACCCATTGGAATACCTACAATTTGTTTTTATAATTTCGAACCAAATCTTATTAATATATTGTCCAAAAGATAATGGAGAGCATCACACATTTTCTGACATGACCACAATTTATATTGTTTCAGTTGTTCAGAAGTAAAAAAGGCAGTTTTATCATTACAAGCCATATAAAGTGAGCCCTCTCTGTTAAATGTTTGTTCAATTAATTATGTAAGTTTTTCCGTGATTAGATTATGAGGAATGTAGTATAGAGAGTAGAGAAATCATATGTAGACAAACCAGATGCTAGAAAACCTCTAGACTTCAATTTATTAAGAATTTCACCCAAATTTTTAATAGACCCAAATATTGTTTTACCATTTCTTTCACAAACTGCTGTGCAATATATTATGAGATAGTTTTAATCGCCGTGAGGTAAGAAATCAATAAATAGACAACTCAGTAGTTGTACATGGACTAGGATTAGCAATAAAACGCGACTTATAAGGCCCTTTTATGAAGTTTAGGTAACCAGTATAATTTAGCTGCCATATGGCATCGATGCCTACAACTATAGACGTCTCATTAAGCCCGCTATGCCCATATATCTTTGCAGTGCTAAGTTTTTGCTTTAGGGTGTTAATATAGTACCTTTTTCAAACCACCACAACATTTTAAGCAGCCTTATCTGCAGGTGCCAAACAAACCTCCTAGGGAATTCCTGGATCCCTTTCTTCAAATGTCTAGCAGTGAATTTTGGTTTAGGTGGTAGAAGATCTAAATTGTTGCAATAAAATGAAATCCTACCATCAATAATCTTAAAATAATTTAGCTTCCAAATATTTAAGCATTAGACTCAACATGTTCTTGTTCGCACCAGCGATTATAAAATTCTTGTAAGGCGCCTGCCATTTCCTTACAAAACAATTTGATGTCTATTGGCAAAGGAAACCTATATTTAGATTAAGTTGTTCTACTTCTGATTAAGTGCAGTTATGCTACAGTGTAGCCACTGTGGTATTGTGCGGCACCATAAACACAGCAATAATCCGACTATTCTTGTATTCCTATGCCACAATCCTTTTGGATTTAACCCCCTTGTCTGGCTCACAATCAGGCATGACCCATCTTTAGACTAGGGCATAGTTCAAATGTATCAATCGAATTGCCTCACTGCGTTTCAGTAGGGTCCTATACATTTATTTTCTATTGTTGTAATATAAATTCAATTATCTTTGAAATTATGATATTATTTGATAAAATTCACAATGTGTTATAATATTAATTCAATTGTCTTTGAAACAATGATATTATCTGATAAAACTATATTCAAAAAGATAGTAAAACGTTATATAAGGTTGGATATAACTTAGATATCATGCGACAGTCTGCATGCCTAGTTTTAAACCCAATCACGGTTTATAGCTATGGTTTCCTCTTTAATTGCATGGCGGTGGGTTAGGCCTCAGACTCTATGACGGCTCTGACGTAAAGCTTAAATCAGTGGGTTAGTGTCTGATGCATATCTGTAGCTGGACCCACCGTGGCTCAACTTGAGGTTTTCTTTAGCTCTTACTATCTGTGAGTTATGAGCCCTTTTCTTTGTTTTATCATGGTGTTTTAATTTAATTAGAGTGTTTCTCCATGATGACACATTGCATTAGTTAGATGACCTCTAAGCGAGCTGAACATTTCTTGTACTTCAACAACAGCAGAATCTAGGGCAAAGATTTGGTACCAGTAAAATGCATTTAAGCTCCCCGGTGGCTTAGGCAGCTGTCCGTTCAAAGGCGTAGGTTCTGTTGTTGTTGACTTTTTGTTTATTGTTACTCCCATTGTGGGAGTCTGTAATTGTTCTATGTTTTGTTGTACGTTACTTTATGTCCATTCTAGTATTGCAATCATCTTGATGGGGAAGAGAGAGAGAGCTGGTTGCTTTGCTTAATTAGTCTTCCTGGTGTCAAGTGATGGTTGAGCGGCTCTTCCTCGCGGTGCCACGGGGTTGTCTGCGGTTTGTGATTGTGGTATTTCCTGATCATACTCACTTACTATTTTTGATAGTCCGCATTATTTTCCAACTATTCACATAAACTATCACACACGGTCCATTTTTTCAATTTATCTTTCAATTCGAAATCCAATCACTTAGTTTAGCTGGTTCTTACGTTCCTCTCAGTATAAACCATCTGTATAAATTTTGCCCACAAGACGATAATCTGGTCAATAACAAAAAACAACACAAAATTTTCTTGCTGCTGCATCAGCGCTGTTTCAATGCAGATGTTAGACGATAATTTTAGTACTGCGTGGCCGCTGAGACATATTCTGGGGAGTCTATAATTAGATTCTGTTTGCTTAAAGCTTTTCGTTTTTATCCAATTATTTATTGATAGAAGTTTTATCAAGAACATTAAATTAACATTTTACCCGTTTTTGTCCCCACCTTTTTGAAGAAAAGCGAAAACATAGCTTTCCGTTCTTCCGTCCGTACATTCTTCTGCTACCACAAGAAGTAGGTATCTTGTGTAAAGAACGCCTCCTACAGTTTTACTCCGATTGCTTTGAAACCTTACAGGTGTTTAGGTCATGGGCTGAAGATGTGCATATTTTTTGGACATAATCCTCAGATAAATTTGCTGCTTTTTCACAAAATGAACTTAGTCACTCTTGTGGCCAAAATGAATAGATACTAGGCATCTTGTGTATGCATCTCCTCCTACAGTTTACTCTCATTGCTTTGAAATTTTACAGGTGTTTAGGTGATGGTCTAAAAATGTGCATATTGTTTGAGCATAATCCTTAGATTATTTTTGTTACTTTTTTACAAAATGAACTTAGTCATTTTACAGCCATAATGAATAGGTACTTGGAGTAATGTGTATGCATCTCCTCCTACAGTTTAATGCTGATTGCTTTGAAACTTTACATGCGTTTAGGTCATGGGCTAAAGATGTGCATATTGTTTGAATTTAATCCTCAGAATTTTTGTCACTTTTTTACAAAATGAACTTAGTCATCTTTTCAGCCAAAATGAATAGATACAAGGTATCTCGCGTATGCATCTCCTCCTACAGTTTTACTCTGATTGCTTTGCAACTTTACAGGTGTTTAGGTTATGGTCTGAAAATGTACATAATGTTTGGGCATAATCCTTAGATTATATTTTGTAACTTTTTTACATAATGAACTTAGTCATTTTACAGTCAAAATGAATAGATACTTGGAGTAATGTGTATGCATTTCCTTCTACAGTTTTGTGCTGATTGCTTTGAAACTTTACAGGTGTTTAGGTCATGGGCTGAAGATGTGCATATAATTTGGATATAATCCTCAGATTTTTTGTCACTTTTTTACAAAATGAACTTAGTCATTTTTGCGGCCAAAGTGAATAGATACTAGATATCTTGTGTATTAAGCTGTTTCATGATAGCTCATATATTCAAAGACAAGACAAGCATAAAGTGGTGAAGGACATATATTCTCTGAATAAGCTTGTTCTTTCCTGTATTGTTTGTTTGTTTGATTTGATTCTTTACGTCCCATCAACAGTCTTCCAGTTATAAAGGGACGGGTCTTCCTGGGTTGAACCAGTACTAAGCTAGGATTAATGTTCTAGGTCAAGGACACAACACAGTGACGCCGGTGAGGCTTGAACCGGCGGCCCCTCGGTCTCGAGTCAAGCACTCTACCACTGAGCCACTGTGCTCCCTGTTCTTTCCTGTATATTGGTTTGGTTTAATACAAGAAAACATAGACAAATACAATAAAACTCATGTCATACTAGAACGCCGTACAATGTAAAACACAGTTAGGATAGCAGAAGCATAGATCTGACTGCGCGCATGTCCAGGCTCATCCAGGTATTCACTAGCCCGCATATACATTTTACAAATAGCCAAATAGCTTATTATTCATAGTAAAGAAGAAGGCAATGATAAGGTATTGATACAACCAAGCACCACTCCTGACCCGGGAAACCACACAAGAAACCAACAAAAAGACAATGAATTACCACACCAAAGACACAAGCCATTCCAGCAGGCGACAACAAGGCCGCAAGTATTCTTTGACTTTTCGCTTACTGTAAAGGCGGAACCTCATGAATGCGCAATTAGGACTAGTCAACCTTAGACATAGGTAAAAGCTGAAAATAAGGCGTGGTTTTATTCAAAAGTAACTGTATCATCTTGCGCCATTATCTAAGTATAGACACAAAACACATTATTTAGTCCTTAAAACGCCAGCAACATTAACTGCATCTGTAAATGTCTATTTAACATGAGTATAGAGGCAAACATTGTGGACCCAGACCAGACTGCTCCTACAGGAGCAGTCTGATCTGGGTCCACACTGTTTGTCTATGAGGCTTCAAATATTTTAGTGGACGACAAAAACATACATTTTGTGATAATGCTCTTTAAGGGTTAATGAGTTCAGTGTTTATACGGTTAGGATTTTCATGAAATGCACGCACGTTTGCGGCACAAAAAGCTTATAACTCTTTAACAAATTATAAATAAAACCTGATTTCCCTTCCTTAGCAGATGAAATAGAAGAACCACGCCCAGATAAGAATATTAAAGTTGCCGCCTTTACAGTAAGCGAAAAGTCTATTAATAACAGACAAGGTGGCAGTACAAAGGCTAACACGAAACATAAATAGCATGAGGGACCCACAAAAGAAACACCGCATTAGAGTGGCCAGCAAACCGCCGCCTGGAAAGGGTTACATGTTGCTATAGACATGCGTTAAAGATATCTTACTTCAATAGAGAACACATATGAGCCGTGACCCGTGATTTCCAACAATGTGGCATTTTGACAAGCGTAGACTCAGACGAGCCTGTGTAGCCTCCTTTTAAGCTTAGACACTTCAAATGATGTTCAGTCAGTAGCTTAACACTCATAGAATATTCAAGCGACGTGCAAAGGCTCTGATCAGACTGCGCGTATGCGCAGGCTGATCTGAGGCTTTGCTGGTCGCAAATACCACATTGTTGGAAATCTCATGCTACGGCTCAATTATACTTAAGAAATAAAGAAACGCAACAGGTGGACATATAATATTAGCGTGGTTAAATGATGGTTTGGTAACACCTCTTTTGAAAATGCCTAATTGAGCATTTGTAGCATGTGATAGGTACCAAAACGTCATTATAACGCTAGAATTTACGCTATAGAATAAAAACATATAAAAACAAAACGTGTGACGTGAAGGTCAGAAAAAAGATTACGAATCTCTAGAGGCATCAGAACATGCTTTCTTGGAAGATTGGCTGTTTAGATACCGTCGAAATATGCTAGCAGGGTGTTTATACTGACGTTAGCCAAACAAAGCATGTGATGATTCAAATAGAAACACCTGATTACATGCCAAAAGTATTTTTTTGTCACTGGACTGTTTACTCATTGGAAAAACGCATAAACATTATGAAAACCTAAAATGTAGGATAACGGATTTTGACATCATAACTGAAGATTTAAAGTCATAATTATTGAAGAAAACATCCTTGTATTGAATAAAAATCAGGCAGAAAAGGAATGGGACGCATATAACGAATTGTTCAGAGTTGACGTTAATGACGTAAATCCTTTACTTATCCTACAGGAAGGTTACCAGCTGATCATTTTCTTTATCCACACTCTATACCAAGAGTTTTATAAACAACAAACCAGTTGTTGGTAGAATATTTGCTCTAAATGACCATATTTCAACAGTATACTACGAGGGTCAGGCTGGTTACGAACATACCAACGTGCAATCGGATTGATAATTACGCTGAAACTGCCGTAATTTGATGATTATATGCCACTCACATGAATTAACATCATTTGCACTTAAAACTTGCATCACATTGTATGCATGCAATGAATCAAAGTGTTTGTTGCTTTTCTATTTTCCTTAAATATAAATATTTACTTGTCTGACCATAATTATGCTGGTATCGCTATCCCTGGTATGGACGGTCAAAATATACCTGGTTATAGAGATGTGTTGATAAAGGAGGAGAAGGTGCCACATTATTGGAACATAATGTTAGTTTCATAACCGAGGCTTCATTATATTCTATTATTTGACTGTTCGCTTACTGTAAGGGCGGCGCCTCATGAATGCGTAATGTGGACTGGTGAACCAAAGACAAAGGTGAACGCTGAAAATGAGGCGTGGTTTTATTATCATCTTGCGCCATTATCTCAGTATAGATGCAAAACACATTATTTAGTCCTTAAAACACCAGCAAAATAACTGCATCTGAAAATGTCTATTTAACATAAGCACTGAGACAAACATTGTGGACCCAGATCAGACTGCTCTACAGGAGCAGTATCAGACTGCTCTACAGGAGCAGTCTAATCTGGGTCCACACTGTTTGTCTATGAGGCTTCAAATATTTAAGTGGACGACAAAAACAAACATTTTGTTATTATGCGCTTTAAGGGTTAATAAATGTGAGTACAGTGTGTATACGGTTAGGATTTTTATGAAATGCACGCACGTTTGCGCGGCCCAAAATGCTGATTAACTCTTTACCAAATTATACTTAAAACCTCATTTCCCTCCCTAAGCATATGAAATAGCCATACCACGCCCAGATATGAATATTCAAGTTGCGCCTTTACAGAAAGGGAAAGTCTATTAATACCCGATATTTTCTTGAATAAAATGACTGGCAGAAATTAGGAATTTACCTGGTGTACAGTAATATACCAAATGCTGCCCAGAGTTTCCATCATAGCGACATTCCTGACAACTATACAAGGAACATTGGCTTCCTGTAAAATAGTACGTCAGGCACTGTGCTGTGTTTGTACACGTTGTCTCACAGGTTGATTGCTGAGTTGAAGCAAATGAGTTCAAAGGACAATTTGTTTGTGAATCACACTGCACTTGCCTTACACAGTTGGATACCACATTGCCTGAAAATTTGAAAATAAGTAATAGTCATATTTGTAAACAAACCTCCATGACAAACACATTGTCAGACTATATTTAGAACCCCTTGATATGAAACCTGGATATTAAGACGAAATATGGATTTTTAAACTTCGATCATCGAATGTTCATTCAAACTAAAGTAAGTGGGAAGGCGTGTTGTGAAATTCAAAGGCGAGAAGGCTGTCTCAAATAGTCACATGTTAACGTGCCCTCTATATAAGAAGAAATAGTTCATTAGTTGTGCTGGAAACGCACGACTCTCTGAGCTACACTTCGGGACAATTTTCATTATTACCCAACCTACTATATGCAGAGTTATTAAGCATTTTGACTGTTTGGCAACTTTTCCGTCTTATCCGGTTCGATCCGGTTTCGAGGAACTGTTTCCCCGGAAAGACATTTTTAACTGTTTCCCAGTCACGTGATACGCTGATCAGCTGTACACTGATGACGTCAAACGTATTACTTAGCAGCGTCACGCTGTAGGAGAGTTTTGTTTGATTTAATTCTTTACGTCCCAGTCAACAATTTTTCAGTTATATCGGGATTGAACCAGTACTAAGCAAGGATTAATGTGACAACGCCGTGTCGCCGTTGAGGCTCAAATCTGCAACACTCAAGCATTTTACCACTGAGCAACTTGTATGAGATGCGGATTTGTTGCAAAACAGAAAAGTTCGTCTAATCTGTTCAATTTTGGTTTCAAAGTGTTCCGCTCATTCTAACTACGAAAACGAGTACCCACACTTTATGTTTCTGACCACAAACAATGAAGTTATTGGGAGTTTAAAGAGCCGCTCCCGCCATGGTACATGTATTTCGTCGTAAATGAACCGTACGGGCATCAGCATCGCGCTTATTATTACCATTGGTAGGCTAAGTTCTGAGTTGGGTAATAAATCAACTATTTCATACCTTTCTGTGCAATGTTCAGTCAAAACTATCCCACCCTCGGTGCTGTGGCTGACCCGATGCACTGTTGCCCTGGGCCTTCGGACTCGTGCAACAGTGCCATTGGGTCATCCACAGCACCTCGGGGTCATAGTTTTGACTGTTGCACAGAAAGGTATGAAATAGTTGTATAATATTCAAATTGTATGTCAATCATAATTAACAGTCGGTTGACAGTATGTAAAGGGTGATAAGAAAGCTCGTTCTGTAGTTCGTCTTATTATTGCGAATCGCCGAAGTAGAAATAATGCTGAAGTTATTGCATTTATGACCCTATTGTTACTTGTGACATGTTTTAACGTTTTACACACTCCCTGACATATACGTATAGAAATATTACAACAATAAAGAGTTTAACCTTGCATTTTAGAAAAGGTTACTTAGGTATTATTTTGATATAAATGCAATATTATGGACTAAATGGAAAATACACTGACCCAAAATGAAACTTTTCTCTTTATTTCTATGAAAAGCTGTTTCGTTAGTATACATGTCGTTGTATGATACACGCACGATTATCGAGATTTTGTCGCAGATAACGATTATGCAATTTTTATCCAAATCCCAGGTCTATTTAAGCGTCAAGGCCTGGAAAACGTGTTCCTTACGTTGCACGTGCTCATGAACAGGTGGTTCAATAACAGCTTTGAAACCGACAAGAAAACATTTGCAGCTGATTACTTATAATAAAAAAAGTTAATTTATTGTTGCGAAACGCTTGCATTTAGTGACGGCACGTCGTTCATAAGATCAAAGAAACCAAGTTATCGGCATACTTAAGGCGGGGTCTACGGTAAATGATATCGCGCATCATTTTGGCTGCTTTAGACAGACTATTCATTATCTTATGAAACGGTACAACTGTAATGCGTCTGTCAGAGTCCGTGCAAGACCTGGTCGAGCACGTGTGACAACGTTACGTCCTTGTCGCGTTAAACGTTAACTCACCCACATAATCGTTTCAACCATCAACCATTATTGCTCGGCCTTTACGGGGTTTCATTAATCATTTCATACAAATAACGGACCTGGGTGGGTAACAAGAATAATTTCGTTAGTTATATTTAACGATGGCTTTACGAAGTCAATAACGAATGAATAACGATACGACAGACCGGTAACAATATCGATTCGTTACATCATCGTTAGTAGGTGCTTTGTTAGTTAAGTAACGAAGACGTTGTGTCTTTGAGAAGCAGTATAAATGGTAAATTCTTTAATACATGTTTAATTAAAAAGTCTTAAGGTTTGGAATGAATCGTACTAAAACAGTAAAAACAACCAAATTACATAACAGAGCAATTTGAAGGATCCTTACTGATGATGTAGACATCAGATCTCCGGTACTTTGCATTACCATCAATGCTGGGGGAGGGGGGGAGCTTAAATTCCCAGCCGTCATTTCACTTCTGCAGCACTCAGTTGTACAAATATTTATCTAGAAGGAATCCCTGTCAACCCCCGCCTCCACCCCCATCGAAGAAAAAATAAATCAAACAACCCTGCATGGTTTCTAAAACTCCTTTACCACGGCCTCCAATCTCGGCCTCCTTCTCCAAAAAGAGCAGAGCGTAAAGTGAGGCGAAGGCCCTTCCGGGAAGCAGGCAGTGGGCAAAACAATGGAACACGGTAAGTTGTGTTGACACATTTTCAATCATAAGTAAATTTTCAGCGCAAAACTCGAAAATCTAAGAATGCTATGCTTCGGGCAATTGTTCAAGCTATCCGTAGAGCATGCTGTTTGCACATTTGAACTTAGTTTGTAAGCGTGAGAGTTTTTCTCCCGTTGCACAGTTGTCCAAGAAACGGTGGTTCCCGCATGGTTTTGCCTTCTAACCAAACGTATAGTAGCGTTTGGACCCTTATTCATACTACCGAGGCCCCTCCACACCCATGTTGTCCCAAATGCAATTTTTCGAGATATTTCAATGATAATTGAGTGATTTAGAGCCAAATTTCATTAGGAGCAGGAGGCGAAGGGCAGGAGAAGCAGGCTGGGAGAGGAGAAGCAGGCGGCGATGAAATCAAAATTTGCATTGATTTTGCTTATTTTTAATAATATACTTATCCAATCGGTCGCTGGACATTTCGGCCCATAACAATTTCGGCCCATGTCAATTTCGGCCCATAACCAAATCGGCCTATACAATTTCGATGTTCGAATCAAACTTTAGCCACTATAGTACGAACTATAGTTCGATTCGAAGTGCGCCACTGTTGTCCGGGTAAGAGTTACACATACACACACAAATATTTTAAGCCGCATCTTAATCATGCGATCGATAAAGCAGCCAACAGGGCAAACATTTAACGCAACTTTGTAGGGACGTAATAGTTGGTATTATTGAGAATAACTCATTTATAAATGAATATTCGGAAGACATTTTATATATCTTATAAACATTTATTTGCGGAAAAAAAACATACAGCTGTCAACGTTTTTTGATAGCAAAAATCTCAAAGAAGACTGAATGCGTCACCAGGACAAAATGGGTTTATAAAAATGAGATAAGTAAGTGACAAACCAAATGCTGTTTTTATATAAACGTCAAGAGTCGGCAAGAATGGGTTTATAGGCCCCCATCGGTAAAAAGATGTGTTTAAATATTTAATAATTATGTTGATTTAAGTAAGAGTCTGTCAATTTGGACTATCTATTTATGATTTATAGGCGTAGGAGTCTCGTAGAACGGTCAGTGTGGCGCCCCGATGTTCAAATTTCAAGGAACACTTGGTTTGAATTCCTTTTTTTTCTGCGTCTAAGTCTTTCGCACCATCAGTAATTGTTGCTCTTAATCAATGCTTGAGAGGGGGTGGGTATAAAACAGAGGTTCGACCCAGTCTGAGATTTTTGATAATCCTTTTCCCAAGAACTTAGGGAGAAATTCACAAGTATCACTAATCTGTGAGCATTACATGATTCTAATGAGAAAAAAAGTGAACCACACATTACGTTGGTGGTGGCATTTAAAGCGAAGTAATTTCGATTTATTTAAATGTTTTGAAATATTCATACATGCAAGTTTGATATAGATTGGATAAGTATATTATTAAAAATAAGCAAAATCAATGCAAATTTTGATTTCATCGCCGCCTGCTTCTCCTCTCCCAGCCTGCTTCTCCTGCCCTTCGCCTCCTGCTCCTAAAGAAATTTGGCTCTAAATCACTCAATTATCATTGAAATATCTCGAAAAATTGCATTTGGGACAACATGGGTGTGGAGGGGCCTCGGTAGTATGAATAAGGGTCCAAACGCTACTATACGTTTGGTTAAAAGGCAAAACCATGCGGGAACCACCGTTTCTTGGACAACTGTGCAACGGGAGAAAAACTCTCACGCTTACAAACTAAGTTCAAATGTGCAAACAGCATGCTCTACGGATAGCTTGAACAATTGCCCGAAGCATAGCATTCTTAGATTTTCGAGTTTTGCGCTGAAAATTTACTTATGATTGTAAATGTGTCAACACAACTTACCGTGTTCCATTGTTTTGCCCACTGCCTGCTTCCCGGAAGGGCCTTCGCCTCACTTTACGCTCTGCTCTTTTTGGAGAAGGAGGCCGAGATTGGAGGCCGTGTTTACAGGTGGACTTCTAAGTATTTTGTTTTTATTTTGAAACACGAGGTATGCCGCTTTAAACTCTGTGTGTGGAAACCTAAGCACCAATTACATTGTATTTTATAAAAACGGTAAAACTATATGACTTGGTCGAATTTGACCTTTTAGTACTTTTCTCTAAAGCATCGGCCAGCTATTCAAAGTCTATGCGGAATTCTAAGATATCGTATATTTCGGCGCATAAGGGGGCAAGAATATAATTTTAAATGCCTTGTATGGCTGTAAAACAAAAAAGCATCATAGTCTATCCATTAATTTCCTAAGCTCAATGTGTCTCGAACTGTTTACTGAGTTTCGGGTTTTATGGACAAAATCCTTGTGTGTTTTTTCTTGTTCTTCAAAAGCTTGGCAATAAAAACTTTGACAAACCAATGCGACTATAGGGGTTCAGGAAACGGCAGTAGAGCAGATGAATGCTTACTTGTAATAATTACGTTTTGAAAACGTATACGTAATGTTTGTATTTGTAGACAGATGCCCTTACATTTGTTTTGATAGTCCCATTTGGGTGGAAATAATCTGGAAAAAAGGATCCATCGGAAGAACAGAGAACCTTCAATATAAGAAAACATCAGACTCGGTTTTATTGAGTCTGTTCATGAGAACTAATGGAAAGTGCTACTCTTCTCATGCCCCCTAGCACCGGCTTAAGTGGTATTCGGCTTTCCGTCAGAACCCAATATTCCGGAAGGACCAGAATATGAAAAAATATAAACACTATATGGATGTACGGGGAGAAGTTTTACCAACTCCACGCGGCACAACGACAGCTGTTGAAGGCCGGTTTGGGGTACTAGATGTTTGCTGGATACTTTCCGTCCGTCCGTAATGCTGTTATCATGAATTTTGTGTCCCAGAAGGATGAGACAAATTCATTTTAATTTCACGTGATGATTACCCATAGCATAAAAGTGTGTCACGCACAACATGTAGCAACCTACCCCCAAGGTCAAGGCCACCTTCTTTGAAGCTGTTACACTCAGAATTTCATGTCCAGCTGATACATTCTTCAAGGGTAGACCACACATTATTGCAACTTTACACGATTCTAATCAATGGCATGGTGATTTGTCATGCATAATCAGTCCTTAAAAAATCGGCCGATTTCGGGTTGATAAAATTAAGCATTAGGGTCCCAGTGACTTTTAAGCCGATCACCCAATATTTCCCAGCCCCTTTAAGGACCACAAAAAAAGTTACACACCAAAGTTCAAAGCTATTTATGCAATCATTTAAAACAAGACGATTGCTATATATTTACTCTAAATAAACCTTAACAAATATGTGAACTAGTGGGCGGGGCTACTTTCCGCCCCAGGCCTAATATGAACAAACTTGGAATATAAATACTTGGCGATGCTATATTACATAGGCATGGTGGTTTCAAACAAGAATACTTTTTTTTATATCTTTCCTCCATTATAAATATTCAGGAAATGGATCTTGAAGAAATAGAGAGAACCGTCAATATTGGAGAAAAGCAGCCTGAGAGTCTGTTCATGAGAATTATTGGATAGTGCTAGAATTCTCACCTAGCACCAGCTAAAGCTGTATTCTACTTTCATTCAAAATCAAATACTCCTGAAGGATCGGAATATAACGTGGTCAATTTTTGTCCCGTGGGGTGGGGGCATAACTTGAACAAACTTGGTAATGTCCACTAGATGATGCTATATATATACATATGTACACAATACATGATTATTAAAAAGGGTCATATAAGCATCATTCTTGCCAAGTATGGTAAAAATATACAGAGAGATGACCATTGAAGCAATAGTTGAAGACGCGCGACGCACGACGGACATCCAAAGTTGGTGCTGGATATATTGGCTCTTTGACATATTTCAGGCTGTATCCAGCGCTGTCAGCTGAAGGCAATTCTCCCATTTGCCAGTTCAGAGTGCACATTGGTTCGCTAGTGACTGACAACTACTATTTCTTTGACAACAACGCTGCTATAATGCTACCTGAAGGTCACCTAATTCCTGAAAAAGGTACGAGTCAGGAAAATAATGTGTATTTACTTGTTCAGAAAGCAGATAGACTCATTGCAAAGATCATATGCAAATCTATGCCTGCACCATCTTATGTATCTATCGATATACTATTAATTTAAAATTTTTCTTTTATAGAAAACATCGAAAATTATATTTCTAAATGTATTTACACTTGATTGGCACCATAAGGACCAGCTCAGCCAAACCCGCAAAAGCATGTCCATTTTACCTATAAGCACACGCAGGTAATTGTCAGCAGCAATGAAATGTGGGGAGCTTGAACCAGTGTTGCTTGAATTTTATGAGAAATTTCAGGAACATGAGACTATCCCCAAACGATATTTGGTTTGGTTTAGAGAGGCCATTGGTGACTGTGTTTACTGAATTATACATTGAGTTGACCACAAACTTTTATTTAATGCGAAGGAAATAAAAGAATAAATCTACCACAATTCAAAGAATGAATCTTAAAAGTTCTAATAGTGATGATGACATGTTCTGATTGAAGCATTTGCTTTCTCCATAAGTCATATGGGTACATCAAAGTTATCTGTGTGTGATACACATTGATGTCAGTTTTTATTTTCATTTTAGCACATCATTGTCTGTTTAAAATTATGACGTTAGAATAAAATTTTACCACATCGTGATTTTTCAGCGAACTGAATCAAGCGATCAAGTAATCTTTTTGATAATAGCGAGGCACAAGCACCAGGAACATTTATGTTAGTCGATCCTTTGAAAACGTCCTCTTAAGATAGCGTTACATTTAGCCCTACCTTCAGATTAAGGTCACTTTTTTAATCTGCAGACGATGCCTCCGTTTTTCTAGGTCGATCAAACTCTTGAAGAGACATTACAGGAGCTTGACACATTTGCAATCATATCAGGATTAAGAACTGATTTTGATAAAACAAAAGTAGTTTGGATAGGAGCGAACAAATACAGCACAGGCATAGTAAAAACAAGATGGAAACTTTCATGGTGAACAATACAATTTAAATTACTGGGGATAACGTTTGATGTGGATCTAGATAAAATGCTAGGTATAAACTACATGGACAAAATAGCACAAATAAAGAACTCTATAAAAATGTGGCGTAGAAGATTTCTTACCCTTTAGGAAAAATAACTGTCATTAAATCACTTTTATTGCCCAAAATAACTCATTTTTTATATCCCTGCCTTACCATGACAGAGATATCAAATATTATAAGTTGCATTTTCTATGACATTTTGTGGACTGTGAGAGCTAAAATGAAACAATATGTAATAGTTAAGCAGTATTTTGAAGGTTGTCTTAATATGATAAACGTGAATGCTTTATCTCAGGCACTAAAAACCACATGGCTAAGACGTATCCTACAAAAAGGCAACAAGTGGCAAGTACTGATAAAACACATTTTAATTCAAAAATGTTTTGTTGTGGCTCTGATTATACTTATTCAACTTTAAAAAATGTCAAAAATATATTTTTGGAAGGATGTACTTTAAGCTCTATCAAATCTTCAGAAACACTTAAATGTTGATTGTGACAAATTCTGTCTATCCATATCAAACACCATTTATTTGCAACAAAACATTACTGGATGGGAGAAAACACATCATCTACAAGTCATGGTTAGATGAAGGAATTTGTTTCATTCGGGATCTGATGGATAATGGACGTAATCTTCTCAACTTCCATGCATTTAGTCAGTCAACATCAATCAAAACAATATTTCTACATTATCAAGGGGTAATTGAATGTATCGAAAAGCCAAACTGATCAATAAACTTGAAAAAATATAACTGGTCAAATATTTCCAAAATTAGTTCAATCAATCAATCCTTAAGCAAGAGAAAGGCTCTCAAAACATCTATACAATTTTAAATAAAAATAATGACGAACAAACAGGAAAAAATAAATGGAACCGTTTATACCATATTGACGAAAATCGTGGGAATATATATTTATGGCCCCTTTCAAAAAAACAAAAGTGTACAAAGCTTAGATGGTTTCAAACCTTTATAAACCATAAAATTCTAGTCACGAATGAATTTCTTTACCAGATAAAAACAAAAGACAGTCCTAATTGTTCTTTTTGCAGTACTAATGAATAATCGATTGAACATCTATTTAGGAAGTGCTCTAAAACACAACAATTCCTAAAAGAAGTAACAGAAAAAAATCAAGAAGTGAGTGTATCACTAATTTTGAATGAAAGAAATTTTATTCTAGGCAATTTTCTCCCAAACACTTCCAATACACTTAAATTTTTAATGCGTGTTACAAAATACTACATCAATATGTGCAGAGAAACACACATACAACACTTGACATTTTTAGAATATAAGATAAATGTTCACTCACTATTCTAAAGTCGCAGAGAAATTGCAATACAAAGAAATGAATTATAAAATTTCTTAGAAGCATGGGCACAATTCAAGAATTTGCTACACACAAATTTATAGAAACGTATACATCAACAGAAGTAAAAAATGACAATAGAAAATAAAAATATGTACAGATAAAATGCTCCTTAATAATAATAATTTGATAAAGATAAATAATATTCTCCAAATGTAATACAAAATAAATAAACCCTTTAAGGATTCTTTACATTAAGTGAATTGAACCTTACAGAAAAAGGCGACAAGAGAACTGGTGAACCCTGCATGACTGGTTATGATTTCTCTTCTACTGGAGACCTCAAGATCTTAGTCATTCTTTGAATGATCCTTCATTTTACAATGGACAAGAGACAGAGGTCTTAACTTCTTTCTTCTTCTTCCTTCCCTATTTTCTGTTTTTAATAAAATGTGTGAAAACTAGTTATGGTTACAAGCCGCTGTAGAATTAAGGTGAGTCGAGAGTATGAAAAAATGAAAGAGAACTGTAAATAAACTGTAAACACTCTGATAGTTGCCTCTGGGCTATCAAGGTAGATTGTAACAAGGGCTTAAAAATAAATAACCAAAACACAAATAACCCACAAGAATACGATTTTTCCAGACGAAATAAATCAAATTCCTCTTTGTAGAAAAAACTCAAATATTTGTAACTGACTGTTGTCATTTTAAAAGTTTTCAGGCATGAGGAATCCAATTCTGCGTACATTTTTGCATTGCGAAGATCTCGAATAACCTTATCCAATTTGGCCGCCAGATCTTTATTTTATTTAACTCAATGTACGCCATGGAAAATTATAAAATGTATCTTTAAAGGAAACCATTCTGAATGTAGTCTCAAATAACCAAATCCAATATGTGCACCAAACGCTATCTTTAAAAGAATGTTACTTATAGTCATAGAGCCTTATGCAATATCTCGCTTTTGGGTTTTCTGGAATGGGCTTAACAACGAATTGTCGAGCAGACAAACATGTACATGTGTACACTAAGCAAAATTTCTAATTGGTCACCTTAAGTTTACATTTTTGTTAGTTTTGAAAGTAAAGCAAGATTCGTTTATACAAAATTCATGCTTATCTAAATCAATCAATGTCCTGCATAAACTCTGCATGCCATTTCAGTACGTTTTACACAGACGGTGCTAGAGTAAAGGTACCCTCATTTCAAAAAAGTCACATTTTTCCTACAATATGAACTATTCCACAGAGATGCCATCCAGATATATTTTTGTTTGAAAGAAAATGTTTCTGACTGCCGTGATTAAAGACGAACACACTTTAAATGATTCGCTTTAATCAGTCTCATTTTTTCTGTAACGTAATAGCATGATGACAAACACTACCAGCAGCTAAATGATTGAAATTCAGCTTTTTGCATGCAGTTAACATAGGAGGTTTGCACTGTTTTGTACGCCTTATTATCTGTGATACGGTATTGAATTTTTCAGCGATTGTGTATTACTACTGGACGTCACTATTCTAGTTTGGAAATTGAAAAAATAATGCAAAGTACCGTTAAATTGACTTTTTAATTGTTACATTTTGTTTGTTTGTTTGTTTGGTGCTTAACGACGAATCAACCCTTGTGGGTCATTAGCGTCAGACGGTATTAAACTAAACATGATGTGGATGGAAAAAGTAAAACTTTGTTAGAATAAAAGGAGTGATGATGATGAGTTTGTATAATGGTAATAAGTTGTAATACGATTGTTGATAGGAGAGACCACGTACAATATCTGACAGTTTCAAAGAGCTATTCAGATAACTGTACATGTTAACTGAACAGAATACAGCATTAAAGAATCTGTATTATAGTCGGATACAAATACATGATTTTTAAAAATGAAAATTAAAGTTTGTTAAAACGATTTATATGTCTTAAAATGTCATAATACAATCAATATGTATATCTTGAAATAACTGTTTCATGTTCTCAACATGAAAGCAATTATTTCTTACTTGTGCAAATCGCAACACTCCAAAAGGAAGCGACTTACAGTGAATGATGCATTGCAACCAACACATTGTGGTTACTCTTCATCTGATAGTAAGTATGAATGCGTCACTCTTGTATGACCTAATCGGAGTCGAGCCAAAACAACTTCTTCTTTTCTAATGGGTTGAACAACTGAATGATGTTTACCAATAGTTGGTTTTTCTCAAGAAGTCTATTTTCAATGATGTTATTCCATGAAGTTTGCCATTTTTCCAAGATATATTTATTAATAGATGGCTTAAAATTAGAAAATGTGATCTTAAAAGAAGTTGGTACTAATGAAAGTGATGTTTTTGCTTGCTTATCTACCATCTCATTCCCTTGGATACCTATATGATTAGGAATCCAACAGAGAACATTTCTTTATAAGCTAAAAGCTTATGACATTTTTCTAAAAGTTTCTGAATCTGTGGAGTCTTTGAACTGGTATGGTTCATTGCTTTCAATACAGAAAACGAGTCAGAAAATATAATAATTTTATTGTTATCATCACAAGTGCTAATGAAATCTAAAGCTAGATCAACTGCTTTGGCTTCAGCAGTGAAAATTGGTGAATCGTCAGGTATACCTTGCATATTACTATGACTGTCTGATATAACAGCACAACCAACCTTTGAGTCTTCCTTTGAACCATCAGTATAAATTTGTTGGTAATTCTTATAACGATTTTGCAGTTTTCTGAAATCATCTTTTAATATGTGTTGATTTGATTCAGGTTTTTTTCCGGAATGTAAGTGAAAAAGTATTTCAGGTGGTTTCATACACCAAGCTGGAATATTTGGTGTAAAATGTTTTTCAATATTTTGTGGTTTGATATTGGCAGATTCTAACAGCGGTGAAATTCTGATGCCAAATGATTTAATAGCTTTAGGTTTGTGTTCATATAAATCAACATAATTTGGTGGGAATGTAAATTCATGAGCAGGATTTGACGGGTTAGCAGCAAGTCTTATAGCATATTGCAAAGAGAGTTTCTCTTTTCGTGAGTATAGTAATAACTCATCTGCTTCCACATAGAGACTAGCAACAGGAGAAGTTCTAAAAGCTCCTAAAGCTAACCTTAGTCCTTGATTGTGTATAGGATCAAGCATTTGAAGATATGATTTTCGTGCAGAGCCATATATAATACACCCTTAGTCTAATTTTGACCGGACTAGAGACCGATAAAGCTTGAGAAGTGTAGTTCCGTATGCACCCCAAGACGTATGGGAGAGCACTTTTAAAAGATGCAATGCTTTTAAACATTTAGATTTGAGATATTTAATATGGGGTATAAAACTGAGTTTTCTATCAAATAAAATACCAAGGAATTTAGATTCCTCAACAACTGGAATAGGTGATCCATATAAATGTAAAACAGGATCATAATGTTGATTGCGCAACTGACAGAAATGTACACACTGTGCTTTTTATTTGGAAAACTAAAAACCATTGCTTTCTGTCCAATTTTCAATGTTTTTTAAATTTTGTTGCAGTTGGCGTTCAATCGTCGCCATGCTTTTTGAGCGATAACAGATACAGAAGTCATCAACATATAATGAGCAATAAGTAAGATTACCTAAACATTTCACAATATCATTAATTTTGATGTTAAAAAGTGGTGTAGACAGAACGCCACCTTGAGGTACACCTTGCTCTTGGTCATAATAGTCAGACAGAGAGGAGCCAGCTCAGACTTGCATGGTGCGGTCTGCAAGGAAGTTTTCAATGAATGTAGAAAGTTTACTTCTTAATCCTATTTTGTGGATATCTTTTGAAATGACATATCTCCACGTGGTATCATAAGCTTTTTCCAAATAAAAAGACACAGCAACTACATGTTCCTTTTTAATAAAGGCATCACATATGAAGGTTTCCAATCTAACTAAATTATCAGTTGTACTGCGGTCAGATCTGAAACCAGAACAAATGGTAGGTCAGATATATCCCACTGAACTTCAGTTAAATAAGGCGAATTCTTCTGATACTGAAGCTCCGTTTTTGGACTTGAATTTGTCAATAACAAATGGCATAGTTTCTTCTAAAATTTATGATAAACGGGATGATTTTCATTTTGAAATAGTAAATTTCCCGTTTCTTGATGGAGATGTTCCTCGCTCTCCTTCCTATGGTGTATATATTTCTCAGATTATTCGTTTTGCTAGAGTGTGCTCTAATGTTGATGACTTTAACAACAGAAACTTATTTTAAACTGCTAAATTATTAAAACAAGGTTATAGATATCATAAAATTCGAAAAGCATTTTCTAAATTCTACTACAGACACTCAGAGTTAATTGTTAAATACAACATTGGGTTAAAAACTCTTCTGCAACAAGGCATATCAGAACTTATATTTTATGGTGATTTAGTCTATAAATATTCAAACGAATTGTTGGAAAACCTAATTTTAGTGATCAATTCAAAAATATAGTAAAACGTTATATAAGGATTGGATATAATTTGGATATCATGCGACAGTCTGCATGCCTAGTTTTAAACCCAATCACGGTTTATAGCTATGGTTTCCTCTTGAATTACACAACGATGGGTCAGGCCTCAGACTCTATGACGGCTCTGATGTAAAGCTTTAATCGGTGGGTTGGTGCCTGATGCTTATCTGTAGCTGGACCCACCGTGGCTCAACTTGAGGTTTTCTTTAGCTCTGACTATCTGTGAGTCATGAGCCCTTTTCTTTGTTTCATCATGGAGTGTTAATTTGATTAGAGTGTTTTCCATAATGATACATTGCATTAGTTAGATGGCCTCCATGCGAGCTGAACATTTCTTGTACTTCAACAACAGCAGAATCTATGGCGAAGATTTGGTACCAGTAAAATGCATTTAAGCCCCCCGGTGGCTTAGGCTGCTGTCCGTTCTAAGGTGGTGGTTCTGTTGTTGTTGACTTTTTGTTTATTGTTATTCCCATTGTGGGAGTCTGTAATTGTTCTATGTTTTGTTGTACGTTAGTTTATGTCCATTCTAGTATTGCAATCATCTTGATGGGGAAGAGAGAGCTGATTGCTTTGCTTAATTTGTCTTCCTGGTGTCTCGTGATGGTTGAGTGGCTCTTCCTCGTGGTGTCACGGGGTTGTCTGCAGTTTGTGATTGTGGTATTTCCTGATCATACTCACTTACTATTTTTGAACTGCGATATATGATTATTGAATTCTAAAAACCAAGTAAGCCTTTTATTTATCATTCTTTTAAGTGTTTTACATAGGCAACTTGTTAAAGCTATAGGTCTATAATTATTTGGTTCTGCAGGATCTTTACCAGGTTTGGGAATAGGAATAATTGTTGCATATTGCCAATCATCTGGAAATTTACCAATAGTCCAAATGTAATTAAATATATTCAAAAGGGTTTCAAGAGAAGTATCTGGGAGATGTTTAAGCATTTGATAGTGGATCTCATCAGGACCCGTGGCTGAGTCATATGATAGTTGAATAGCTTCAACTAATTCATCTAAATTTTAATCTTTGTTATATATTTCATTATTTGGTGATTTAAAATTCAATTTAACTTTCTCTTGTTCAGTTTTAATCTTTTGGAAGGATTCAGAGTAATTAAATGATGATGAGTTGTGACAAAAAGTTCCTCCTAAAGTGTCAGCAATGTCTGTTTTTTAGGTTGCTTTACTGTCAGTACCTTCTAAATTTAAACGTGTATAACTGGGGGATTTGTTTTTTCCAGAAATTTTTCTTATCATATCCCAAACCTTTTAAATAGGTTTTTTATGATTGATTTTCGAAACATAAGATCTCCATGACTTACGCTTCGAAATATTACTTGTTCTACGGGCTTTAGCTCTAAATACTTTGATGTTATTGAAATTGTTGGTATTTAGAGATATTTTGAATTTAGATAGAGCTTGCTTGTGCTGTTTAATTGCTTCTTTACAGTCGTCATTGTACCATGGATTACTTTTAGTTTGATTTGTCGAAGTATGAGGAATACATTCGTTCAATAATATTTCAAAAAGAGAATAGGTAAAATCAGCTATAGGATCAGAAGATTCTTTGAAGTTTTCTGGTACCAATTTACCAGTGCACAGAGTATAAAATAGATCCCAGTTGGCTCTATTCAATTTCCACTTTGGATTGTGATCCTCAGTGGAAAAAGTGTTCTGTTCAATGATGATAGGAAAGTGATCACTATTTTGTTGGTCTTCACATGCAGACCAATTATAAACAAGAAACAGTGATGGATGACAGAAGGAAAGATCAATAGATGTAAAAGACTTTGTACTTGGAGAATAATAAGTATAAGACTTATCATTCACAATACAAATGTCATTCTTTGTATTGAAATTTTCGATGAGTTACCTCTGGAATCATTGTTTTGACCCCCTTAGAGGTTATTGTGACCATTGAAGTCACCTATTAAGATATAAGGAGAAGGAAGTTGTTGCAGTAAATTGTCCAAGTGTTGGGAGTTAAGAGAAAAGGATGGAGGAATATATACAGAACATATGGTTATTTCTCTTTCTAGAGTGACAGAAACAGCAGTTGCTTGTAGTTCTGTTTTGTAAATCAGTCTTTCTTCGTGGGAAAGATGATTTTACAAATATTGAGGCACCACAAGTGGGCCTCAGACAATCAGTATGAAGATATTTATATATATTAAAACGTCGTAATGAGATGTTATCATCTGGTTTAAGAAATGTCTCTTGAAAACAAAAAACAGATGGAATATATTCGGAAATCAATAAAAATAGTTCATTATAATTAGGTTTCAAACCTCGACAATTCCATTGAATAATTTTATGTTTAAAATCCATACTTGAAAATAATATTAAAAGAGTTACTAACATAATGGTTAGATCGAAACCCTCCATTATTAAGTTACTGGTAATCTTGGCAGTGTGCCTTTAGGGAGATGGTCACTGGAAGAAGAGTCTGTGAATACCACAGACTCCTCTTCCATACAAACCTCCTCATCATCTTTATGCAACACAGAATAAGGATTTTGCTGAGCTTTTTCTGCTTGTTCTTTTTCTTTCAATTCTTTTTCCTGTTTATCTTTATGATATTGATGTCGTCTTTCTTCTTCCTTGTTTTCCCTTAGGTGTTTCTTTGGATGTTTTTTTTTTCTGATGGTGATAGTTCTTGTTGTTTTAAGTATTCGGTAAAGCTGTTGCCTGTCTGTGTGCTTTTGTTGTCAGTTTGTGTTGATTTGTTGCAAGTGCCTGGTTTTACAGCACTTGCATATGATCTAGTATCATAAAATTGATTATATTGTTTTCGAGCTTCTGGGAACGAGATGTTCTGTTCACATTTATCTTTAGTATTTTGTTCTCTTTCTCCCAAGTTGGGCACTGTTTAGAGTTGGCAGGGTGTTCCCCTGAGCAGTTTACACACTTGGCTGGTCTTTGTCACTGGCCAACTGGGCAATGCTCAGACATACTGCAGTTGACGCATATAGCCTGTCTGCCACACTTGTTTTCGTGATGGCCAAACACTTTACATTGACAACAAAGAAGTGGATTTGGTATCTATAAGTCAACTTTGACTTGCATAAAACCTATTTTGACCACTGATGGTAAAACTGGTGTATTGAAAGTGAATACAAATGTGTTTGTTGGTTTTTTACTCCATCACGGAAGACACTGGTTCTACGAACATCTGTGACACCCTGTTCTCCCATGAACTCTAGAATATGTTCGCAGGTCTGCCCTTTCAAGGCAGGACAGCGAGCAATACCCTTTAGACTTTGAGCTAAAAAAGATCCTGCTCCCCCTAGGGAATTTTGCAGACATATCCTATTTTAAAGAAAATTTTAAGCCGCATCTTTTATAAGATGTTTGCACTCTGAGCTGCGGGGCGTTAGTCTCTGACAGCCTGTTACATATGTTACTGTAACAAACTAAGGAAAAAATCAAAATTAAAGTTTGAGCTACAGAAAGAAGACATTAAGCCATCTAATTATTCATATTTCTTATGTAGTTTGCAAACTGGATGGCAAAGCGACATAAAAGCATGATTTTAAACAAAATTACAGCCTTAAATGGTGTTATATGCGTTACATAGATTAAATTTCCCTTTGAAAGTTGACTAACATCATTTAATTTTAAAGACGATTTGTGCATTTTTACAAGTGGTTTTAATCTTAGTTTGCTAAAATACTTATTCGACTAATAGAAAAAACAAAGTTTGCTTTTCTATCTTAAATACATTGTTTTTTATGAGCCAGCCAATTTTGTTATTTATATAAGAAAAATATATATAACTTTTGTGACACTCGTGGATATCTTACATTTTTGGCACTGTCTTCCTAATGCAATAAAGAATCATACATTTGCAAGTTTGACATCAGAATCGGAGAACTTATTAAAGTATGTAACATATGTTACATGGCATAATGATTGAGCAAGGAAATTGTCTTGGAAGAGAGAGAGAGGATATTTCAGAAAAAAATACTATTTTTCACATGTTTTCCTATTAATCTCTAGCCTCTGGTGCCTTAATCTTAGTAATTACAGTCATTGCTGATAACAAGCCCATGGAATTGTGTTACAGATGATATATATAATCGTTTTTATCACATATTTCCTGTTGTCTATAATATTAAAATATATAGACATATAGATAGAAAATAATAGTTCTCATTTAAATGACACAATTTAATAAATATTCCCATTAAATATAATTATTCAAAAACAATCGTTATTCAAGTAACCCTCACAATGTCTATCATTGTGTCTGCTTCTAATGCAAAATAATCACCCATTTCATCACAACCAGTAGAATCATGGCATAGTATTAAGACTGCAAACTGAGTACAATCCTGTTCCTCTCCACCCCTTTGGGTATTGTGAAGACATATCCTACCTTAAAGAACAATTTACACTGCATCAAATAAGAGATGTTTGCACTCTATAATGGTATGTTACGTATGTTACCATATCAATTTAAGAATAAATTGATTGAAAGTCTGAGAAACAGAAAGAAGACATAAAACAATATATGTATTTGAATTATTCATGTAGTTTGCATGCTGAATACCTTTTATACATAAGAAAGTGTTTTTTAACAAATATACAGCTTCCTATGGTGTTATATATGTTACATCAATTAAGATTACTTTTTAAAATTGGTAATTGTGACAAACATCACTTATAAGCATTTCGTGTGATCCTCCTCTTTTGCCATCAAAAGACTTAATTTTCTTTGTATGTGTGGCCAGTGCCAGCGTCAAACAAATTGACTCAGCTATAACTTGAATCCTATTATTCTTCAAAAGCAGAAACAGCATGTCAGTGTCATGGGATCAAACACCTGATTAAATATGGGTTTAATGCCATTTTATATATATCCATACAATGGAGTATGACTCTGGTATATGTCTCTTCCTGTGAATTGGCAAGAGCAATCTTACTGCAGCTGCCTCTGCATCCGTGCTAGTCAAATGATAACTTTGCTCTGATTTTGTAAAAGCTAAGTCTCTACCGTGTACCTCTAAGAATACTTTAAGATTTCTGACATTGATCGTACAGAATTTTGATAGGCTGCTTTTTGCATCATTAGCCGTGGAACCTTTCAAGTCCTTTGGTGCTTAAGTCCTCAGGTCTTAGATCAATAGTATTTTGTTGCGCCCAAAGAACTTTATAAGTTTTCTTTAGTTACAATGTTGACTCTTGATGGTCTTGGCAGACCGTCAGAAGCAATTTCTGTTACACTTTGAAAGTTATCTGGTATATGAGAAAGAACATGAAGTTGGACATTGCCATCAGTTTGGTTTGCAGCTGGTTGTTATTTGATGTCAGTACATTGAAGCAAGCCTTGAAACAATGTAAAATCTTTGATTTCTCAGGTTTTGGAGCTATATCGTTAGCTGTTTTATGCAAAAGAAAGAAAGTGATCTATGGGTAGAATAGGATGACCAGTAGTTCTATATTATTTTCTAAGGAAGATTGTGGTGTCTACTGTGAGTTTGTCACTTTCCCATTGGTATCCTGGGTCAGGTGTGTTACTTGATTGTATCGATTCCTGATTTTTGCACCTTACCTACTTTTATACAAGTATACAAGTTGAGAAGGTTGCCCCATTTCATAATCCATTTAAAACACTGAAATTGAAAACACTTGCCTCCGACTGTGTAATAAAAAAAGGATGTCGAGACAATGCCCTTGCTCATTTATTATGACGAGTTATATATGTTACATCCTTTAAAAAGGGCTCTTATCTTCGAAACTTAGTGAATCATTGAAGTGAAAGGGTCTAATTTGCGCTCTGTTCATCATGCATTTCATTGCTTGACCTGCTGTGATACATCTAGCTTGTTTATCTGAAGGGAAAGAGTTACCTCCGTTTCAGCACTTCAGAAGTACTAAGACTTCAATAAGTTTCAGAATGCTTGGGGAAAGATAATAAGTCAGAGACATTATTAGATGAAAATATGTTTGTTGCATGTATGGCAAGGCTACATTTATAACAGTTAACCAGCTAAGATATGCTTATTTATCACAGAAATATCAAGGTACATCAGTCCAGGTACTCATTGCTTTTAATGACATAGTTTTCCTCCTTGTAAAGCTTTAGTCTTTCTCCTACTTGCAGAGTATCACTTGAAACACATACTCAAAGAGCCAACTATTAGGAATTCATATTAGTTTCCGAATGTTCCAAGCCATAAATGGCAAAATTGGAAAGTTGATAATGGATCATCAATTTTTAGTGTACTGGTGGTAAAATTGTACAACAGTAAATGATTGAAATATTGGGTGATGATTCTACTAGTAGCAAGGAGGCGTGTGATAATAATGATTACCACAGAAGCAGACAACGACAAACATTTACCATTAGTGTTAAATCGATGGGAATTAGTTTGGACCATTTCATTTATTGTATTGTCTTGTACAAATGTAAAACTATCTTTTCTATTTGTGGCTCTTTATTTAGCATTATATGCACAGTATTAGGAAATGTGTCCAAAAGGTCATTGATAACATCTGTAACAACAGTCCATGGGCTTGATCATAAGAAATGAATATAATTTCTAGTGTTTTCGCACCAAAGATTTATAAGTACACATTAAGTGCCCTGATCTTAAACGTAATGACATCATGCAGATATATGAGCAAGACAGACTAAGAAAATGTAAAATATCCACATGATGCAATCGCTTTCATGTGTTTTACTTAAACAGTAATAGCAAAGAACATCTAGCGATAAGGCGTACGTTTTCCCTAGTTGACATGATTACAAACATCAAATTTTCAAATTGCCCTAATGTTTTTAAAAATTGTGTAGTTTGGCAGTAAAATATGCATAGTAGGCAACAAAATATGTTTCAAAGCGATTCACCATCTACAATACCGTGTAAACGTGCACTTTCTACCCCACCCCTCATTTAACGCCTTTATACTGGGTGCCGTTTAGACCAGATTTTGAGTAAATGGATTGCGAATTTAAAAAAAATAAAAGTGCTAAAATGGTAAGGATATAAGTGCTCTTCATTTCCAAAACCTTACCGTATTCCTTCTGCGCATGCGTACGAAATACACCTAAAATTGTGACGTTTGTCATTGGAAAGATGAAACTGGTGTTTTTCAGTTTATTTTTAGATGCTTTGCCCCCCTAGACCCAAGATGCCCTTTACATATGTTGTAAATGTTTATAGCGATATGTCGTTGTCCAAAGGGCATCTTGGGTCTAGGGGGGCAAAGCATCTAAAAAATAAACTGAAAGACACCAGTTTCATCTTTCCAATGACAAACGTCACAATTTAGGTGTATTTTGTACGCATGCGCAGAAGGAATACGGTAAGGTTTTGGAAATGAAGAGCACTTATATCCTTAACAGTTTAGCACTTTTATTTTTTTAAAGTTCGCAATGCGTTAACTCAAAATCTGGTCTAAACGGCACCCAGTATAAAGGCGTTAAATGAGGGGTGGGGGTAGAAAGTGCACGTTTACACCGTATTGTAAATAGCGAGACGCTTTAAAACGCATTGCGTTGCCTAATTTGCATACTTTACTGCCAAACTACACAATTTTTAAAAACATTAGGGCAATTTGAAAATTTGGTGTTTGTAATCATGTCAACTAGGGAAAATATACGCCTTATCGCTAGAAGTTCTTTGTTTCTCACAAAAACTGGGAGTTGGACTGTGTATTAGATCCTATAAGACAATATATTTAAGATAGAAAAGCAAACTTGGGTTTTCCTATTCATCAATTGAGTATATGTTTGTAAAATCTAACAAAACAGTTTAAAACCAAGTCATAGTAGTTGTTTAACAAAATGACGATAACCACATCTATGGCTTTTAAATTATAATTAGGTTCATGTAACGCACTTAACACCACAGTTAGCCGTATTAATGTTAAACAGCTTCCATATGTAGTAAAGACATCCAGTATGCAGACTATAAGAATGTCAATTTATTAGATAATTTTAATGTCTTCTTTCTGTAGCTCAAACATTCAAATTTCTTATTCTCAAATTGATATAGCAACATATGTAAACAGCTGTTACAGGCTAACACCTCGACTTACAGAGTGCAAACATTTCTTGTTAAATGCACCTTGAATGGTTACATAAGATGGAATATGTCTGCAGAATTCCAAATGGATAAGGATGGAGCAGGCCCTTACTCAGCTTGATGTCAATATACTGTTTGATTATTTTACTTATCACGCTAACATATGTAACACTCTCTGATCTTTAAAGCTTGGTGACAACTAGCAGATCTCTAAGTCTTTATCATACGAGCCAGCTTAAAATCCCTAAACAATGTAAGATATCCAGCAGCTGCAAGTTTTTTCTCAATTTTAGCTCAAACTTTCAAGCTACATTTTCTTTATTTGATATAGTAACACATGTAACATGCTGTCTCAGACAAACGCCCCAACTTAGAGAGTGCAAACATCTCTTATTCGATGCAGCTTGAGTTGTTCTTTAAGAAGGAATATGTCTGCAAAATTCCCTCGAGGAGATTAAAACATTTTAGGCATATCTTACGTAAAGACAATGAGCTTGCCCATTTATTACATCAGGTAACATATGTTATAGCCTCTGATATTAAAAAAATTGCAACAAATCGCAGAATTATGAGTCTTTTTATATAAGCAAATAAATCCCAAACAATGAAACATATTCATCAACTGCAAATATTTTTAACTATTTTAACTTTAGTACAAACTTTTCACCTTAAAACTTGGTAGGGGTAGGGTTGTTTAATTGCTTATTCCAGAAAAAAAAATTTAAGATAGGGAAACAAACTTTAATATTTCTGTTAGCCAATTGCATAAGGTAGTCAGACATTGTTAAAAGCATTTTGCAAAAAATACAGAGAAATTGTGACTGTAAATGATGTTAGCCACACTTGCAAATTTTAATGGGTTATCTGATTTATGTAACGCATATGACACCTTAGGAAGCCGCAATTTGTTCAAATGGCTGTTATACGTAGTTAAGATATCCAGTATGCAGACTATGTGAATGATTTTTAAATATAATTATTTTAATGTCTTTATTTTGTAGCCCAAACTTTCAATTTACTTTTTCTTATTTTGATAAAGTAACGTATGTTACAGGCTCTAACAGACTAACGCCCCAACGCACAGAGTACAAACATTTCGTAAAAGACTCGGCTTTCAAATTTCTACAGGATAGGAAATGTCTGCGAAATTCCCTAGGGGGAGCAAACCCATTCTCAGCCATCCGTCTACTTGGATATGTTCAAGGAAGAATGTGGGGCAATTTGCATTTTAGTTTGCAGAAGTTCTTCAATTTAAGAAAAGTTATATCATGTTTTTCCATCGCGCACTGTATCAGAAGGTCACTAGACCGTAGATGTTTTATGCTTTTGGGTTCACCTGTCAAACTCATTATAGTTTTATGTACAAGGAATGGGGAAAGAGAAGAAATACTTTCGTCTTCTTTTTCTGCATGTATGAAAAGAAATCTAGGTACATATGTCTTTTTTGGTTGAGAAGAGGAGCTTGATTGACTTGTTTGAGAAGCTAAGTAAATATCATCTGAATCGTCGTCGGATATTTTCTTTGAGCGTTTTTTGCTGTTCGAGAAGCCATGTAGTTTGTTTGTAAGATTCAGCCTGCATGCTTCCCACCCATCGTGGAGCCCAACAAGGGAGCACTTTAATGGAGTGGATTTCCGACCTCCAGTGCTAGGGTTACATAGAAGTTATACTTGCACAAATATATCTGCACAATAGACTCGCGCAAATAAAATCTGCACAATTGACCCGTTAAGCCACTGCCTTCCAGGAATATTTTATTAAAGACAGAATATACAAGATAATGGACACGTGGTTGGCATCATAATAATACTATAGAACGAAGATATAAGAAATAGTTTTTTTAACATTTTCAGTTTCCTGGGGCTCAGCATGACAAGACCGGTTAGAAACATCGGGCCGTGTTTCCACTCAGTCTACCCCGTCAAAGAGGCCGAAAGACACATGTTGAGTCATACAGAATTGTATACGCCCATATTCTGCATGCTCTCATTCTCCAGACCATCCCCTTCGAGTTACCGAGAAAGCCACCCACGGTGAACAGATGGGACCCTAAGTGGTAGAGTCGCTCCGGGGTTAATTGTGCGCAGAAGTGCGCAGCAGCAGTGACATGTTTGTAAATTACAAAATGGACGAGTCAAGTTCTATTCTGTTTGGGCTACCATATTCAGATGAAATAAAATGCATACAGCAGTTTTTGCAAAAGCTACAAATGAATTTCAAAAATCTCAAAAAATGTGGTATTATAAAAAATGAGTAAAAATCTACTTTTAGTGCGGTAGAAAACCAGAATGACCTGGAACTTGATTTTTAAGTTTTTTTTCTTTGTTGATTCTTGTTGTTCAGGCATTGTTCTTGATGAATCCAACTGATGCCACTCTGGCATTATTGAGCATTTTGAAATATTAAAGATGGCGTCCAAGATGGTCGCCAGTTAGGCTCTTAAGACCTATATGACCAATATACCTGATAAAAAGCATTTTTATTTTGACTTTTAATATATGTTGAGAGGCCTAATGATACAAACGATTAAAAATTGAACATTGCTTGATTCAGATGATTGAAATATTAAAGATGGTGACCAAGATGGCCGCCAGTTAGGTCCCTTAGACCTATCTGACCAACAAACTAGATAAAAAGCATTTTAACATTGACTTTTTAAGGCTGTTTAGAGGCCTAATGATACAAACGATTAAAATGAAGCATTGGTTTGAATCAGAAGGTTTAAATATTTAAGATGGTGGTCAAGATGGCCATCATTTTAAAGCGAAATTCAATCTGAAATCAAAATCGCAGTTAATAACTATATTCTGATAATTTCCAACAGCGGTTCAAGTCAATTCAAGTCCAATTCAGCTGTTTTCTTTGTCAGATTGTTCTGTATGCTTAGTTTCATGGGTGGGGGGTAAGCTGTCCAGGCCAGTTTATCTTGCCCCCCACTCACCTGGGTATCAAAGTAAAATACTTTTTGCTAATTCTACTAATTTTAAACTATTTGGTTGTGAAGATGTATCGATAATAAACATAACTCATGTCAAATTCAGCTGTTTTCTTTGCCGCATTGTTCTGTATGCTTAGTTGCAGGGGTTGGGGGTAAGCTGTCCAGGCCAGTTTATCTTGCCCCCCACCTACTTGGGTATCAAAGTAAAATTATTGTGTTAGTTCTACTTATTTTAAACTATTTGAGTGTGAAGGTGTATCAATTATAAATATAATTCAAGTCAAAATCAGCTGATTTCTTTGCTGCATTGTTCCATAAGCTTAGTTGCAGGGGTGGGGGGCCAGCTGTCCAGGCCAGTTTATCTTGCCCCCAACCCACCTGGGTATCAAAGTAAAATTATTTTGCTAATTCTACTGATTTTAAACTATCTGAATGTGAAGATGTATCAATTGTAAACATAATTCAAGTCAAATTCAGCTGTTTTCTTTGTCTCAATGATCTGTATACTTAGTTGCAGGGGTGGGGGGTAAGCTGTCCAGGCCACTTTATCTTGCCCCCCACCCACTTGGGTATCAAAGTAAATTTTTTTTGCTATTCTACTTATTTTAAACTTTCTGAATGTGAAGATGTATCAATTATAAACATAATTCAAGTCAAATGCAGCTATTTTCTTTGTTGCATTGTTCCATATGCTTAATTGCAGGAGTGGGGGGCAAGCTGTCCAGGCCAGTTTATCTTGATCCCCACCCACCTGATTATCAAAGTAAAATTATTTTGCCAATTCTACTTATTTTAAACTATCTGAATGAGAAGATGTATCAATTATAAACATAATTTAAGTCCAATTCAGATGTTTTTCTTGTCCCATTGTTCCGTATACTTAGTTGCAGGGGTACGGGTAAGCTGTCCAGGCCAGTTTATCTTTCCCCCCACCCACCTGGGTATCAAAGTAAAATAATTGTGCTAATTCTTCTTATTTTAAACTATTTGATTGTGAAGATGTATCAATTATAAACATAATTCAAGTCCAAATCAGCTGTTTCCTTTGTTGCATTGTTCCGCATGTTTAGTTGCAGGGGTGGGGGGGCAAGCTGTCCAGGCCAGTTTATCTTGCCCCCCTACTTCCTGGGTATCAAAGTAAAATTATTGTGCTAGTTCTACTTATTTTAAACTATTTGATTGTGAAGGTGTATCAATTATAAATATAATTCAAGTCAAAATCAGCTGATTTCTTTGCTGCATTGTTCCATAAGCTTAGTTGCAGGGGTGGGGGGCAAGCTGTCCAGGCCAGTTTATCTTGCCCACAACCCACCTGGGTATCAAAGTAAAATTATTTTGCTAATTCTACTGATTTTAAACTATCTGAATGTGAAGATGTATCAATTGTAAACATAATTCAATTCAAATTCAGCTGTTTTCTTTGTCACAATGTTCTGTATACTTAGTTGCAGGGGTGGGGGGTAAGCTGTCCAGGCCACTTTATCTTGCCCCCCACCCACTTGGGTATCAAAGTAAAATTATTTTGCTATTCTACTTATTTTAAACTATCTGAATGTGAAGATGTATCAATTATAAACATAATTCAAGTCAAATTCAGCTATTTTCTTTGTTGCATTGTTCCATATGCTAATTGCAGGAGTGGGGGGGGGGGGGGGCAAGCTGTCCAGGCCAGTTTATCTTGATCCCCACCCACCTGAGTATCAAAGTAAAATTATTTTGCCAATTCTACTTATTTTAAACTATCTGAATGAGAAGATGTATCAATTATAAACATAATTTAAGTCCAATTCAGATGTTTTTCTTGTCCCATTGTTCCGTATACTTAGTTGCAGGGGTACGGGTAAGCTGTCCAGGCCAGTTTATCTTTCCCCCCACCCACCTGGGTATCAAAGTAAAATAATTGTGCTAATTCTTCTTATTTTAAACTATTTGATTGTGAAGATGTATCAATTATAAACATAATTCAAGTCCAAATCAGCTGTTTCCTTTGTTGCATTGTTCCGCATGTTTAGTTGCAGGGGTGGGGGGGCAAGCTGTCCAGGCCAGTTTATCTTGCCCCCCTACTTCCTGGGTATCAAAGTAAAATTATTGTGCTAGTTCTACTTATTTTAAACTATTTGATTGTGAAGGTGTATCAATTATAAATATAATTCAAGTCAAAATCAACTGATTTCTTTGCTGCATTGTTCCATAAGCTTAGTTGCAGGGGTGGGGGCAAGCTGTCCAGGCCAGTTTATCTTGCCCACAACCCACCTGGGTATCAAAGTAAAATTATTTTGCTAATTCTACTGATTTTAAACTATCTGAATGTGAAGATGTATCAATTGTAAACATAATTCAATTCAAATTCAGCTGTTTTCTTTGTCACAATGTTCTGTATACTTAGTTGCAGGGGTGGGGGGTAAGCTGTCCAGGCCACTTTATCTTGCCCCCCACCCACTTGGGTATCAAAGTAAAATTATTTTGCTATTCTACTTATTTTAAACTATCTGAATGTGAAGATGTATCAATTATAAACATAATTCAAGTCAAATTCAGCTATTTTCTTTGTTGCATTGTTCCATATGCTTAATTGCAGGAGTGGGGGGGCAAGCTGTCCAGGCCAGTTTATCTTGATCCCCACCCACCTGAGTATCAAAGTAAAATTATTTTGCAAATTCTACTTATTTTAAACTATCTGAATGAGAAGATCTATCAATTATAAACATAATTTAAGTCCAATTCAGCTGTTTTTCTTGTCCCATTGTTCCGTATACTTAGTTGCAGGGGTACGGGTAAGCTGTCCAGGCCAGTTTATCTTTCCCCCACCCACCTGGGTATCAAAGTAAAATTATTGTGCTAATTCTTCTTATTTTAAACTATTTGATTGTGAAGATGTATCAATTATAAACATAATTCAAGTCTAAATCAGCTGTTTCCTTTGTTGCATTGTTCCGCATTATTAGTTGCAGGGGTGGGGAGCAAGCTGTCCAGGCCAGTTTATCTTGCCCCCCTACTACCTGGGTATCAAAGTAAAATTATTTTGCTAAATCTTTTTATTTTAAACTATTTGATTGTGAAGATGTATCAATTATAAACATAATTCAAGTCAAATTCAGCTGTTTTCTTCGTCAGATTGTTCTGTATGCTTAGTTGCAGGGGTGGGGGGCAAGCTGTCCAGGCCAGTTTATCTTGCCCCCCCCCCCCCCACCCACTTGGGTATCAAAGTAAAATCATTGTGTTTATTCTACTTATTTAAACTATCTGAATGTGATGATGTATCAATTATTAACATAATTCAAGTCAAATTCAGCTGTTTTCTTTGTCAGATTGTTCTGTATGCTTAGTTGCAGGGGTGGGGGTAAGCTGTCCAGGCCAGTTTATCTTGCCCCCCACCCACTTGGGTATCAAAGTAAAATTATTTTGCTATTCTACTTATTTTAAACTATCTGATTATACAGCTGAATTTGACTTTAATTATGTTTATAAATGATACATCTTCACATTCAGATAATTCAAAATAAATAGAATTAACAAAATAATTTAACATAGATACCGAGGTGGGTGGAGGCAAGGAAAACTGCTACCAACCCCTGTAACCAAATTTTTATGAAACCATCGACAAAGAATAGGCTGCAGTATTTGACTTGAATTATGTTTATAATGGTTATATCTATAAATACAAATAGTTTGAAATTAAGTAAAATACGCTAAGTCATTAAGCATTTATAACCCACCAAAGAGACTGTGTGACAAAGGAAACAGTTTGACTTGAACTATGAATATAATAGAAACATTTTCATTTTTCAGAGTTTGAAATAAGATAGTGAGCTTCCCAAATTTAACTTTTGTTTTGTTTGATTTGAACAATCCGACAAAGAAAACAGCTGAATTTCACTTGAATTATGTTTAAAATTGATACATCTTCACAATCAGATAGATTAAAGTATGTAGAATTAGCAAAATAATTTTATTTTAACACCCAAAAGGGTGGGGGGCAAGATAAACTGGCCTAGACAGCTTACCCCCCACCCCTGCAACTAAGCATACAGAACAATGCGGCAAAGAAAACAGCTGAATTTGACATGAGTTATGCTTTTTTATAAATACATCTTCACACTCTGATAGTTTAAAATGAGAAAACTTAGCAAAATGATTTTACTTTGGTACCCAGGTGGGTGGGGGGCAAGATAAACTGGCCTGGACAGCTTACTCCCCACAAATGCAACTAAGCATACAGAACAATCTGACAAAGAAAACAGCTGAATTTGACTTGAATTATGTTTATTATTGATACATCTTCACATTCAGATAGTTTAAATAAGTAGTATAGGCACAAGAATTTTACTTTGATACCCAGGTGGGTGGGGGGGCAAGATAAACTGTCCTGGACAGCTTACCCCAACCCCTGCAACTTAGCATACAGAACAATCTGACAAAGAAAAACAGCTTAATTTGACTTGAATTATGTTAATAATTGATACATCATCACATTCAGATAGTTTAAAATAAGTAGAATAAACACAATGATTTTACTTTGATACCAAAGTGGGTGGGGGGCAAGATAAACTGGCCTGGACAGCTTGCCCCCCACCCCTGCAACTAAGCATACAGAACAATCTGACAAAGAAAACAGCTGAATTTGACTTGAATTATGTTTATTATTGATACATCTTCACATTCAGATAGTTTAAAATAAGTAGTATAGGCACAATAATTTTACTTTGATACCAGGTGGGTGGGAGGCAAAATAAACTGTGCTGGTGAGCTTACCCCCACCCTGCAACTAAGCATACAGAACAATCCGACAAAGAAAACAGCTGAATTTGACTTGAATTATGTTTATAATTGATACATCATCACATTCAGATAGTTTAAAATGAGAAAACTTAGCAAAATAATTTTACTTTGATACTCAGGTTGGTGGGGGTCAAGATAAACTTGCCTGGATAGCTTACCCCCCCACCCCTGCAACTAAATATACGGAACAATCCGACAAAGAAAACAGCTGGATTTCACTTGAATGATGTTTTAAATTGATACATCTTCGCGATCAGTTAGATAGAAATAAGTAAAATTAGCACAATGATTTTACTTTGATACCTAAGTGGGTGGGGTGGGCAAGATAAACTGGCCTTGACAGCTTACCCCCCACCCCTGTAACTAAGTACACAGAATAATCTGACAAAGAAAACAGCTAAATTTGAATTGAATTATGTTTATCATTGATAAATCTTCACATTCAGATAGTTTAAAATAAGTAGTATAGGCACAATACTTTTACTTTGACACCCAGGTGGGTGGGGGCAAGATAAACTGGCCTGGACAGCTTACCCCCACCCCTGCAACTAAGCATACCGAACAATCCGACAAAGATAACAGCTGAATTTGACTTGAATTATGTTATAATTGATACATTGTAACATTCAGATAGTCTAAAATGAGAACACTTAGCATAATAATTTTACTTTGATACTCAGGTGGGTGGGGGTCAAGATAAACTAGCTTAGACAGCTTACCCCCCACCCCTACAACTGAGCATACAGAACAATCTGACAAAGAAAACAGCTTAATTTGACTTGATTTATGTTTATAATTGATACATCTTCACATTCATATAGTTTAAAATAAGTAGTATAGGCACAATACTTTTACTTTGATACCCAGGTGGGTGGGGGGCAAGATAAACTGGCCTTGACAGCTTACCCCCACCCCTGCAACTAAGCATACAGAACACTCCGACAAAGATAACAGCTGTATTTGACTTGAATTATGTTTATAATTGATACATCATCACATTCAGATAGTTCAAAATGAGAACACTTAGCATAATAATTTTACTTTGATACTCAGGTGGGTGGAGGTCAAGATAAACTGGCCCGGACAGCTTACCCCCCCCCATCCCTACAACTAAGCATACAGAACAATCTGACAAAGAAAACAGCTTAATTTGACTTGAATTATGTTTATTATTGATACATCTTCACATTCAGATAGTTTAAAATAAGTAGTATAGGCACAATACTTTTACTTTGATACCCAGGTGGGTGGGGGGGCAAGATAAACTGGCCTGGACAGCTTACCCCCCACCCTTGCAACTAAGCATACAGAACAATCCGACAAAGAAAACAGCTGAATTTGACTTGAATTATGTCTATAATTGATACATCATCACTTTCAGATAGTTTAAAATAAGTAGTATTAGCTAAATGATTAAGCTTAAAATCACTTAATCTTGATATTTTTATTCAAGATGATGTTTAAGTTTTACCAATATTAACCCCACAGGCACCGATTTCTCACTTTATGACTTATGGAGGATCTGAATTCATTAAAATGATACATAAAAATAACAAAATTACATGTATATATTTTTACTTGTGTTGGGCTGGGGGCAAGATAAACCGACCTGGACAGCTTGCCCTCCGGGGGTGAAGATAACCAGGGTGGGGGGCAAGATATCCCGGGACAGCTTGCCCCTCGGGGTCAAGCCAACCACGGTTGGCTTGCCCCCCGGGGGGCAAGCTGTCAAGGAGGCAAGATAAACTGGGACACCGGATGTACATTGGTTCTAGCCTAGATAAGGGTTTGCCCTGAATGTGCTCAGTCTGCTGAACAGATTCTGAAATCTCTAACTTCAAATGTGTTCTGCTATGCACCTAATAAATAAATAATTTGACTTTGAGATTCTAAAAAGGGTACATATAATTTATAGTTTTTTCCCGGTTAAGGATGATTCTTATCAGGAGCATTGAATGAGGATTTTATCAAGGAAAATTATAGAATTAGACCCCTCTATCTTTCTTTCTTTGGTCTGTCTCTTGTCTCTGATATGGTTCTGATCGTGCATATGCTTGCCCTTTTGGGTGCTTTCCAGTAAAATCACCCGCTGGTTCTTTGAGGTGATCAGTTGTTTACCCCTGAGATATTCAAGTTTGTCTCGGGAACCTGAATGGTGAATTTACTGACGTTAAATTTTATTGGAATTACAAAATTAGTGATTATTAGTAATTTTTGAGCAGTGCTTTGCTGTAGACTGTTCATTTAGCAAGTATATAAGGTGCAGGAAATCAGGGGGATTGTTCAGCTACACATTTGAGGGTGAACCATTTGTTTCAACCTGTCACATCCCCCACTTTGTTCCCTACCCGTATGCAAATGAGCTGGCATTAGTTAAACAATTAAATATCTAAATCTAAAATGGATAAATTGGTAATTTTGGCTAAATAATTACATAGTTACGAGTAATTAGTTAAATTAGGATATTTACTGTGCATGCATCATTGTCTGTACGCTGTAAAAAGAAGCTTTTCTATATAAATGTTCAGCGCAAAGTGAGAATCAGTACAATTCTGGAATTGTAGCTGCGCATTGTGAGAATTCCTACTTTGTCCGCCGATTCCGGAATTGTACCGGACAATTCTAGAATTGCGCAAGGGGTATTTTATCGATTTTTGCTATAACCAGGCCCTGTGCAAAGTAAGAATGGGCTAGACAAAGTGAGAATTGGGTGAACATGCATGGGAGTCCCAATTTAAATTTGGCCGTTTGCAGAGAGGTGTTTTCTCATTTTCAAACTCGAATATAATCCAACGGCAGCCATTTCAAACACATTACATTTTGTTTGCACTGTTTGCATGTTCTGCATTACCGGGATTATCCTGTATGTGACTATGGGAGAGAGAGAGAGAGAGAGAGAGATAAATCCGGGTATCGCTTAAAGGGGACAGCAACCCTAATGATAAGTATATTTGTTCAGAAAGAGCTCTATGAACCATTAATTTTGATACAAGTATCATCAAAATCGGTTGAAAAATGGGCAAGTTATGGGCATTTAAGAATTCAATATGGCCAATATTTAGCCGCCATTTTGAATAATTAATTAGTTTTCAGAATTTTTTCAAATGGTTAATTTTTAGTTATCACTACTATCATAAAATTATCATCTGTGTTTCAGCAGATATGCAGCTTTATACATAAGGAAAATGTTTCATTAAAGATCAATGCAAATAATCCATTGGTTTGTCTTTTATTTTAATTACGCATATTTAATTAGGCTGAGTGACGTCACTAAGCCTACAATATGACCGCTTCCATTACAGTCCATTTGCAAATATTCAAACGGCCACAACTTCCACATTTTTCAACCGATTTAGATGAAATTGGTATCAAAATTCACAGTGTATAAATATCTTTCATATAAAACATAGTTATCATCAGGGTTGCCGTTCCCTATAATATGTATCAAATTCGCCAGTATTGAGAGAGAGAGAAGGATAGAGAGCGAGAGAAACGGTGAAAGAGAGAGAGGATATATTGAGTTAGGTTAATCCGGGTATCGCTTAATATGTATCAAATTCGCCAGTTTTGAGAGAGAGGGAGAAAGAGAGAAAGAGAACGAGAGAGAGAACGATTATGATACAGCATGCCCTTTTTTAAAACAAGACAACCTTTTGGATGAAAACATACACGTAAATATAATTTATCCGAGAAGTCAGTAAATTAAATAATATTTTGAGTGTTTGTCTAAGACGGAAGGATGGATGTACTGGACAGACGAAATGGTGCCGAAAAGAGAAAATGGACAAGCGGCGAATTGCAGGTTAACTCGATACATAATGTTGGCTTCATTATTTCACCACGAAAGGCACACAGTGCATGTCTATGCCAGACCGGGCCGCGTAGCGCAGTCGTTAACGTGTCTGGCTACAATTGCAAATCTAACTGCAGATCCAGGGGTCGCGAGTTCGATCCCGGCCGCTGGTCCCATACTTTCGTGGAGATTGATCATGAAATAATTTCTACTGTCAAACTCCTCCCTTCCGTACTTCCGCTAAATCATTAATGAAGGGTTGTTGTCAGTTACAAGCGAAAGTATGTGCACGAATTACTGAAGAACTGCTTGTTCAAGCTTGCCCAGGAAAAAGTGTGGTTAGGTGAACTGACCGTCCCGCCATGACCTTAGCTGTTGACTTGGGACGTAAAGCAACAAAATAAACAAACAAAGCAATACGCAAGTTAATGTGTGGTTTATTCGCATGTATACTTCCACAAAACGCTTTGAGGCGTGACTGTAACGTTAAATGCATTGAATGAATCGAGGGTCGTTACTTAGAGGTCGTGGTAGAAGTATATGAGCGATAATCTTCTCTCTTAGGCCTGTGAGTTAGCTTCCAGAACACACGCACAACCCATAAAATACCCATAACTTAAAACACAATGAAACCGCCACAAGAAAAATAATATCAGATTTTAAATCAAATATTACTTTGAATTCAGAGCCCGAGAGGCCGCGGGTTCGAACCTTACCGGCGTCACTGCGTTGTGGTCCTTGAGCAAGACGCATTTATCCTAGCTTAGTACTGGTTCAACCCAGGAAGACCCGTCCCTGTTTAACTAAAAGATAGTTGATGGGACTTAAAGAATCAAATCAAACAAAACAAAACATTGAATTCAACTCACATTAATTGGTCTATCCTGTTTGTTTTATTATACATGCGTAGGATTGTCCATTCATGTTTATCGTTACCCATTGCTACAGATTAGCTTGTTTTTATTTGATATATGATCCGAGAGTAAGCACAGCCAGAATCCAATCGCGGGCCACTATCGGCCCGCCAGCGAAACGCCATTCGGATGGCGTTTCGCCGACAGGCCGGCAGTGCCCCGATTTTACGTGCATCCTGGGAAGTTTGACAGATATTACCCAATTCTATTGTAAACGGTATACACTGAAGGCCACTTTTCAATTTCATTTTTTGACGCCCCAATTATTATGATATTGAAATGAATTTTGCCCAAATATGTGCCTTTCAATCGGGTAAAATTAAGCGATGCTTTGAAATAATTTTCTATCACTTCACGATTTTTGGGTTCAAAAATGTAATAAATATTTTTTTTAAGAAAGTAAACGTTTTGAGTGTAGTTTTATTTAATAAAAGTACAAGTGATTTCAAACCCATCTAGCTGACTTGAAAAGGCCAACCACTTGAATTTTTGCTTATGACAGATTCCGCATTTACCCTAAATATTCCGATAAAGTGTGCCTTATCATACAGTCTAAGCGCAAATTAGAATTCAATTTGATCAGGGTTTACACTGCTATTTCAATCACCATGGGGAGTCAAAATTCATTCATCCAAGTTTTAGATACAATGCTGTTAGATTTTTTTCTTTTATTTTATTACATTTTTCAGTAAATGCCAAAAGAATCGAATAAATAAAATCCTAGAACTCTTCAAAATAATTTTAGTACAAATATATCGGCAATCTGCTCATTTAGCATTCATTTATCTTTATTGCTAATTTCGTTTTTTGAGAAATGAATAAATAATTTAGGTGTGAAAATAAAATAACTGGAACCAATGAAACGATGCTTAAGGCGTGGCATGAAGGTCACATGGTCAGTTAATCTCTCTACAGTTGGCGGAGTTTCGGTATTGTCTCCAAATGTTACCTGTTTATCGGTGTTTATAAGAAACTACCAAATATACCAAAAAAAGACCTGTGAGGCCAAGGTCAGCCGGCACTCTACGTTGGGCTGCTCGAGATCTTCGATGACCTTTAAACCTTAATATGTAATTTAGGCCCAAGCTAGTCATCAACCCCATGTATGTCGGACTGATCAGGGTCTTCGTTCTCCGTTTAGAGATGTATTATAGAAAACAAATCTAAATCCTGTTTAAGGACATATGCTACTAAATACTTCCCATGTTGAAATATGTTCAATACTTTGCATACAGTTTGTTTTATGCATGGGCTATCAATTTATGAAATAAAAGGGATATGTCACCATGCTTGTTTTTTGGAAAGCTACTTTTGATAAGTCAGCTCATCAGGATCCACATTTTGTTTCACTTTCAAATGGACTCTTCAGTCGACATAACTCCGCATGGAGACCTCAGGGGGGTACTCTGATTTGTTCTTCATACGTAGGCTCGGGCCCCGCATCTACCGTTCACCCCTCCAAAAAATATCAGGAATTTCAAGCACCCCAAAAAATATTCTTCATACCCCCAAAAATATTAATTTTTCTGAAAACCAAAAATAAATAAATATTGAAATTCAAAATTTTGAGCCCCCCCCCCCCCCCCCCCAAAATGGCCCAAGCCTACGTATGTATGAAAATATCAGAGTACCCCTCCCCCTGGGACGGAGACGCTCATTAGAAGATCATTCCCGGGTGGACAACGTATGAAGAATTCAAACAGCGTTTTCAACGTAAATCTCATGTTCTATTAAACAAGGAGGGTCCGACAGTGAGGTCATATTTATGTTTTAGTACAAAGTTTGAGGTATCAGCAGATCTTACAGTTATAGAAAGTTATAAGGGGTTTGAGTTTTACCTTTCGTCACTGTCATAAACGACTTGTGTAATAGTACAATGTTATCGCTTACAAATATATGTGTTCTTTTTTTGGCGATCTTAAATACAGTTTTTGCACAAAAAGGTGCACATACCGGCAATGCCGTCGCTTGTACCGCGTCACGAAAAAACAACAACAACAACTAAATGAAATGAGTGTCCAGTGAAGACTCAAACCAGACAAAGTATCAGTCAAGTCAATTCAATTTTCGATGTCCATAGTACATAAGCTAGTACGCTCGTCTCTTCATAGGTACATGTAAACATACATACAGACAAACATACAGACGGACGGACGGAATATCAGACAAATGGACGGACGGAAGATAAAACGACGAGCACAATGATATACAATCATAAGACGCACAGACAGACGAGCAGAAGCAACGGACTGATGAACAAAAGGACGAGCAAAACACGCTGACATGCCCACATGTATGAACAATGCCGATGCGGACATTATATATAGTATGTACCCACAACATTCGGCATACATGCATCGAAGTTGGTAGTCAGACCTATCGTAAATATCATTTTTTTCCTCGTCAGTCGCATGCTTCAAAGTGAGCAGTCTGATATTTTACACAACACTTATCCTCTACATATACTTTTAGAGTTCGATCTCGGAATTTTGCGCAAATACAGTGAGTGCATAAAGAAAGAAGATAATTATAATAATTAGCACTGAAACAAATCAGACTTTGCTGCAAATTTTCTTTGCTGATCATTCTAATAGACTAATGATTTTCCCCTTCTATTTTGAGACCGCAGCACCCAGAACACAGTAAAGTTAGAATTTGTACCCTGTCCTCCTGCCATAATACCGTTTACCCCTTCTTCATCTCAGCTGATTAACGATAATCTACCCTTAAAGGTGAATATGCAATTGAACTAACTTTGTAAAAGTTTGGAAACCTGTGTTCCATATTAATTTTACCCGCAAAACATATTACTAATATACGATTCTCACTTTGTCCCGATTCTCACTTTGCGCACGGACAATTCCGGAATTGTACCGCGCGAAGTAAGAATTCTCACTCTGTCCACCAATTTAGGAATTCTCACTTTGCGCAGAGCGATTCGCGAATTGTCCAGATTCTCACTTTGCGCAGAACATAAACATCTAAAAACATGCCTTTGTCGTTATCTAAATTCCTATTTTAAGGTTTTCTAGTACACTGAGCATTATTTTATTGGTCTCTATCCGGCTATCAGGTTGAGCCGTGGCCCGTTTAGCTAGAACCAATCTGAGGTGTCATCCTGACGTGTGTATATAGGTATCCAAAAGGGTTTGTGGCTACGCCCCGAGGTTTTAAACCCAGTTTTACCACACTTGAATAAAACAATGAGGATGGAGGTTTCCTGACGACCCAATTTCGGACCATTTGGATGCGTGGGAATAAAGAAATACAAGAGACATTATACTTATTTTGTTCTGTTTTGTAGATATTTCAGACCCATCCATCTGTCAGTTAAATCATTTCTAATTTTCTGATAGAAACCCGTATTACATATCATATAACATATGATAATCAGTAAAATAGTCAAGTTCATGATGGTGTCTGGCTGCCATCTTCGATATGTCTATAATGAAGTATTAAATTGCAAAATTAACTCCAGAAATGAATTGTGCATACCACAATTCCCCTATTAAGACATTTTGGACTCAAATAAAATGGTTATACATAAAATAGTTGATAATTTATTGCGTTCATGGCGGCCATCTTGGATTTATGCAAATTGTTTGAGTTGCCCAAAATTGCAGGTCACAAATCAGCAAAAAAACTTCATTGTACTCAACATTTCTAGGTCTGAAAATTTCAAATGGACCAGGGAAACATCCCAATATAATGGAAAAAGTGTGGATTGTGACACATATCAATAACTAGCAACACCATCAACAAACTATGTAAGAGAGAGAGAGAGAGAGAGAGAGAGAGAGAGAGAGAGAATGAAAATTATACCTGCAGATATCCACAGTCCAATGATGGTAACACATGCGCATCTTAAAGTGGCGTTGCACTGCATTATAGATCGTTCTATGCTGTACCTTAATATATGATAAACGTCTGTTGTTTTTGACACATCTAAATGATCAGTCAAGTCTTTTAAAAAATATGCAGCATCATAAAACAAAACAAAAGCAAAACATAACAAAAACAACAAAAAACGCATACAATAACACATTGATCCATATATAAAGAGGACGCCATATTGGTAATATCTTATTATCATATGACGTCGCGTCTGGGAGTGAAATAACGCCATGCAATAAAATCTGTAAACCACTAGTGGTTTATCGATTTTCGGGAAACGTTATGACGCCCATAACAAATGACGTACATAATGACAAAATTATAACGTTTTTACGTCAGAAATGAGATTTCAAAGTATTTGTCATATGATAAATAGAATCTAACATTCGTGCTCTTGTATTATTGAATTTATTAAACTCGTTGCGAAGAAGAGATAAAATGCTCGGCAAGCCTCGCATTTTATCTCTTTTCCCCAACTCGTTTAATAAATTCAATAAAACATGAGCACTCATGTAAGATCCTCTATATAAAAAGAAAAAAATATTCGTAGTTTTGTTTTTAGTTTGTTTGTTTTACTTTCCTAATAAGTCACGACACAAGAAACTATGTTTATCCTGTGCTTAAACAAAGATGCAAATCAACATGAACAACCATGTGATAGTCAGATCAGTACATTGGTTGCTAACATTAATCGTGTTTATGGTCATACTAAAATCCAAATATCAAGGATTGTGCTTATCTCTGCAGCTTAACGGGTAGTTTAGTCACATGTAGTTACTATATCGGACAAACAGTTTTTCTAGATGATATCTCAATATTGATACAGACGCTACTTGAAATATCAAAAACTCTTTCTGTATTGTCATTATTTGAACTGTACATGTTTAAGGGAGTACGTACGTATGGGCATTAAAAACGAAATTGCCATGCACGACAGAAGTAAGTAACATACCAGACAAGACTGTGTGTGACCTACTTGTGTGTTTTTGAGCTAAAGTTAGAAATCGAGTTATTTGCATACATGTAAATATTAAAAGTAGATAAATAAAGTGCGCGTCCACAATCAAAGCCGAGTAAAAAGTATAGCTCAGAGAAGTCTATGTATGGCGTTTTCTTGAGAAAACCTAATTTCGTTTCGCATGGACAAATGATGCCAATTTGCGCCTGCACATCAAAGCAGTCTTTGATATTTGATATCTATATATTCTCGTCAGTATATAAGCGTAACATGATAAAACCAAGTATTAAATTATTCCAGATAGTATACTAAAACCAAGGTTCTAATCGGTCACTTTTAATACTCATTATTTCTGACCAAGCGCTAATAAAATAGAAATGATTTTTGCCTATACATGTGCATTTTAATGGGCAAACGTTAAGCAGTGTTTTGAAGAGTTTTCTTTTACTTCAAAGTGTTTAGGGTTAAACGTGCAAAAATCGACCTATTGTTAAGAAAAAAAAAAGGTTTTTTAGAGAAGTTTTTATAAAATTGACGTTTAGGTGGTTTCAAATTGGTCTATCCGACTTGAAAAACACCAAACAATTTAAATTGTGTTTATGGTGTATGTTTACGCACTTTTAAAATGTTGCATTTGTCAAAATTTTTGTGAGATTTTGAAATTCACCTTTATTTCCTGGTAAAATTGTTAAATGTACTTAATTTCATTTGAACACTGTAGGCCAAAGACAGTATAACTTGATCAGTCCATTTTTGGCGATTAAAGTTTTGGTTCACTGCGCACTTACGGTTTCAATGTGAGAGTTTAAAAAATCGATTTGGTTGCATTATATTTTTTTTTCAATTTTAAAAAAAATGAACGGTGACGTCTATCTAATAATGAATAATCCCTGAAAATTTCAATGCCGTGTCGCTGATAATACAGTGTACAGACTTGTTCAAAGTCTCTATGTAAATCACAATCTTAAAGCTGAATTTCAATGATTAACCTGCTAAAAGTGTTTGTCTAATGTTGCTGAGTAGCAAAAACGACAAATCCGATGGAAACAAAACTTTTGAGGTTTATTCTTCTTATATCACGGTAGCCAGTAACACCTTCAAACAAACAAGACAATTTAATTGATAAGGGCTTTGTGGTATGGTTTATATCGTGGATAAAGTGTATCTTTTTTTAAATGAGGGTACTTTTTCTCTAACTTTGTTCGTGCAAGAAGTACACGCCATTTTTAAATGAAATAACTTGCAGAGTCTCGGCAAAGTAATGCTACACTTAAAAAAACATAAACTTTGTATACCCTATGTTTCACTTTCTGAACTAGCGTAAAAATTTAAGGTGACCGATCAGAACTCGGTTTTAGTATAGTTCGGAGTGGCACAGTTTTCCCCTTATCTGGTCGGAAATCCTGCAAAAAGTATTTCTTGCGGCAGGGCTAGTGAGTTGTTGGTTTCCGCCATTCGATTGATTCTACTTTTTGCAAAATGTGAGAACTTGGGTCTGTGTTTTAACAATACAAGTATACAAAGTACTCTTGTTCAAAATACTGTTTATAACTGCTTTGAAATAATTAAACTTTCGGTACGCATCCAGCTATGAAGTCAAGTTGAATGTCAATAAAATTTGGAATCATTCGGTACAAGCAAATATTGACATTAACAAAAGTGTATTAATTTATTAATTTGTCTATATCTAGAAAATAGCAAAATACCAGTCAATTCATGATATTTTGGTACTAATCGAACTCGCAAGCAGCACAACGTAGGCGAGACTGTGCGGACGTTCAGCCTCGTGTGCACATGCCTTCTGATTGCAGATATATCCCACTCTACTGCAGTTAAATACAGGTAAGTCAGGGTGCAAAGATCAGGTATCGATACAATCAAGTACCAAACCTGACCCAGAATACCAATGGGAAAGTGACAAACACACAGTTAGACACCACAAACGTGAGCCAAGAGGTCAGCTTTTTCAGCAGGTGACCACAAGGCACATATAAACAGACGCGCACAAAGGAATATCAAACACAAGACAGAAATAACATAAACGATCCACAAAAGACATACTGCATCGGAACGGTCAGTAAAATATTTTACTGGAGGGCTTATGATACCCATAGCCTCGTTTAAGAAGTTCTGAGTTAACAACTTATTGCGACTGTTGAAGTCAGTAAAATAGCTGAGATGCTCTAGCAAAACGAATGAGCTGAGAGCTATAGACTCCATAGGATGTAGAGCGAGGAACATCACCATCTAAAATTGGGAAATTGACGATTTCAAAATCAAAGTCGTCACGTTTATCATACATTTTGGTGAAACAATATCATTAGAAAATGACAAATGCAAGTCTAAAGCTGTGGCTTCGGTATTAGAGGTATTGGCTTTATTAAGTTGGAGCTCTGAAGTTTATATTTGACTTACCATATTATCAAAATTAATAGTATTACAGGTATTGTTTAAAATATCGTCCAAATATCTTGATGTAGTGTTAAACGCATCAATAACGTCAGCTTGCTTATCACCAGTAAGATGCATCATAAAGTCCCTCTCATAACAAAACAGGAATAAATCGGCAACCAGGGGAGCACAATCAGTGCACGTAGGAATCCCAACTACTTATCTATACAGCTTGGTGCCAAATCGAGCAAAAATGTTGCCCAACAAAAATATCAGCGCGTCACATACATGCATGATATGATAAGACGAATTCCTTTAATACTAAAGATTTGGACGTGTCCATAACAAATGGCATAGTTTCAACTAAAACTTATATTATCTAACAGGATGTTTTTAATTTAAACATGGTTAATTTCCCACTTCTTGATGGAGATGTTCCTCGCTCCCCTTCATGTGAAATCTACATTTCGCAGCTTATTTGTCTTGCAAGTGTACGTTCTAATCTTAGTGACTTCTACAAGAAAATAAACTTTTGACGGCTAAGTTATTAAAACAAGGTTATAGATATTATAAAACTCGTCAAGTATTTTCTAAATGCTACCACAGACACTCAGAGTTGATTGTTAAATACAATATTGGTTTAGCGCTCTTCTGCAACAGCGCACACATGTAGGTTACATGTACCGCGTTAAGACGATCAAGACGGAAGAGGGGAAGTTTTATTGGATTACCTCCATTATGCGTTGACAATACCACCAAGGAAAATAATGCACGAAACTAGTTCACAATTTTTAAGTACTTTTTGTACAAAAAACATCGACAACACAGGAATAAAACGAGGGCAATGCCTACGTTGTTATTTTTCGCTAGTTGGCCATCCCTTTCTAAATTAAGTTTCAACTCTAAGATGGATTCTATGGAAGCTAAACAAAAATATGTAACGCAAAATGTACACACACCTCAACTAATTAATTCGCGTGAGCGCCTTGTGATTGGTATCCTGGGACAAGTGTGGTACTTGATTGTATCGATTCCTGATCTTTGCACCCTTATTTACATTTATTCTGATGGTACCACTGCAGCTTCTTCAGATGATTACGTCCTTATCTTGGGGTGACTGCACCTTCTGACATTTGGGTGAGTTCATCTTGTATGGGTAAATTGGGTCTTCCTGGCACTTGGGTCAGTCTATTATTAATTTATTTTCTTACGTGTTATCCTGACACTTGGGTCAGTCCATTTTTGATATCTTCAATACGTTATTCTGACAAGGCACTGGACCCGGACCGAATACTCTTGGATGGCAAGAAGAACTGTTCCCCACTCTGTTAGTGTGGTCCAGGGGGGACAAACTATTTATGCGCCCTTGGATTATTGGAACTTCTGGCTTATACGGCCTATCTCATTCCAGTGGGGACACACATATTCTACTATTTGGTGTTCACGCAGGCCCGACAAAGTCTGCGACCACTTTTGGCTAAAATAATAATCCTCAAAGTCTACCCTGACAGTTACACTATAGCCGCAAGAACGGTCCTAAGGGATTTTTAGACACAACGCAATAGTTCCTACCGCTTCATTCCATTCAACTTCCCCTATTTCACGTTCAGCCCCTGAATATAATAATTCCTCTCACTTAGCTTCTTCAGATTCTCAAGCCTCTTCTTTTACGTCATCTTTACACTCAAATTCTTCTTCTTTTATGCCCAGTCAGAATGATTATAACAACATTTTGTCTTTGATTTTACCAGAAAGAGGATTTATTTTTGGACACATTAACATTCAGGGTATTTGTGGTAAAAGCATGACAAAATTTTCTGAGTCAAAATTACTTTTGTCAACTCCATTAAACAGTACTTTACATGTATTTGACATAAGTGAAACAAAGTTGAAACAACATAAAATGGCAAATGCTTTTCAAATTGAAGGTTCTCAGACACGTTTCAGGAAGGTCAATACTACAAATAATGGAGGGTGTATTGGTTTATGTTAAGAAAGGGATAAATGTGAAACGTAGGGTAGATTTAGAAACAAATGCCATTTCATGTATTTGGTTAGAAATTATACAGGAAAATGACGAATCATTTTTAATAGGCAATTTGTATCGTCCTCCTGATTCTAGGACTGAATATAATGACAGCTTTGAAGACTTTATGGACAAAGTATCTAATGAAGGTCAGGAAATAATCTAAATGGGTGACTTTAATAGAAATTTACGCATTGACAATTGTGACACGTTTTGGCTAAATTTCACGCTTTCTTTGGGTTTAAGTCAACTTATTCGTCAGCCCACTAGAGTAACAAGCAATTCTCACACATTGAAAAAACACATTTACACAAATAGAGAAGACACATTAATTTATCTAGTGTCAATCTCTGTAATACGTGACCACTATGCAATCTTTTTTTTTACTGTTGAGTTCTTATCTTTGCTTCATCTCTTTGTTATATCTTGATTTATATGTTCTGGGAGACGATACATTGATAAGTTAGGGGTATTTCATGCAAACCAAATATCTATGTGTCTTGATCCAAATCTGAACTAAGGGTGAGGTTGGCGCCGTTAAACCGGTTTAAGCCCTCCAGTAAAATATTTTACTGACCGTTCCAAGGCGGTACTTCTGTGGATCTTTTATGTTTTTTCTGTCTTGTGCTTGCAAACACTAGGAGACTTTAGTGAAAACGATTCGTTGAAATTTAACAAAAGCATGTCAGATTTTCGCAACTTTCACAGAATCAATATATAAAAATATGGGGATACTTCCTTAAAAATTTCGAGAAATTGCACCTGTTTACCGAAGAATTATACGCTCGTCTATATCACTGGTATATGTTCGATGCATTGAGTTTGTTAGTATACTAACGTGACCCTCATTCAAAGGGCTATAGCTCGATAAGTATATTGTATTTTTCGTTAGGTCTGGTGCCAGTTAAAAGGTGGCATATATTCCTTTATAGAAACGTTTACCATTTTGTCGTAGCATAT